>OX411334.1:21992620-23257620 GCA_948150665.1 Conistra vaccinii
TCCAGTCGTACTCAGCGCTTCTCCTCCACATTTATAATGCGTACAGCCAAAGTGTACAACTCTCTGCCAGCGTCTGTGTTCCCTTCCAAAGCAAGAGTGAACAGGCATCTTCTGGGGACGCTCGATCCATCATAGACCATCGCTTTCCATCAGACGACATCAAGGTCAAGAGCAGGCAAAATCAGCAAAAAAAAAATTGCTCATTGCGATCAATTGTCATTTTATGTGTGTTGCAAAAAAAGGATGATCAAGGACTTGTACAAGGATCTTTGGGCTCGTGGTTTCTTTGCTCAACCAATTACTGCAGCTAAGTTGAGATTTTACAGCAATGTATGTACTGTCTGTCAGAAATAAGGCTATGTAGTTGTAAAATTCAAATACCTAAGCGTCGAAAGCGAAACCTCATTTAGACTAGATCACCGTAAAAGCGCGTCTCAAGCGCAGGTGCTTTTTACTGAAAACTATTGTCGATAACGGCGTGAAAGTGTGACGAATGCCCGAACAACGTGGTCACTACGCCTCAGTAGGCAGGTGACCTTATGACAGATTTTTTCTTAGAACCATCTATGCCTGTCTCGTTACGATTTTCACGGTCCTGATTTCGTTCATGGAATGGGCAACTAGCTTCAACTTTCTGACTAACTGACCGACTCTTTGACAATTCAAAAGTGCCTGTAAATGGTTTAATTGAAATAAATGCTTTGAGTTTGAGTTCATGTTGATTTAATTTGGTTTTGGGAAAGTATTTAGGCAGCAAGTTGACTATGAGTAAAACGTGATAGAATCAGAGCGGTAAATTGTGCTTAGGGATGCTACACAAATATGTTCCAATTGGCATGATTCGGCACAGGTCGGGCGGTAATGTCGAATGTATGTTTGCCACCCGGCTGTGCCGAAACATACAGTAGGTATACAAACATTTATATGCTATGTTTGTAGAAATGCATTTACAATATCGACCTAGATATTTGCAATGTGCTAACATAGCATAAAAAACAATAAACTCAACAAGATCTGTAACGAATCAATAACAACTGATGAGTCAACCACTGTCGTTTGTCACCTGACTTGCGAAATGCGCAACGTGAGGCGATGGCCTAATCAAACAGCTCTCAGCAATTATCTGTTATTGAATGTGTTTGAACAGTTTGAAAGATGAACTAGAAGGATGTAAATGTGACCTGCTCGTTAGGAAAGGTCAAATATTTTAATATTTAGGTGACTTATATTTGACTTGTCAAATATAGAATAAAAAAATAGTTGAGATGTGACAAATGCAAACCGTTGACTGTTGCGTTGGCCCAGTAATTGGTACGTATTCTATTTTTAAACACATTGTACAATGTAGTCATAGTATTCAAAATACACTGCATCTGAATTTCGGTTAAAGAAAAATAAAAATTGGCTACAAAAGTCCTATTGGATTTATACTAGCTGGGGAGAACGTATTAGTCAGTCGTTGGATCATTACCTCTCAAAACCAGTAATTTCGCTCTTCTAATAACATTAAAAATATTACAGCGGGCTAAGTGCATTATCCGCTTCATTTATGCTCTTCTTTCTTAACGAAACGATCTTCTTTTTTTACAAATCATTGACGAAGCTACGTACCATGTTCCAGATCTCCTCCACTTAAGTCACGGCAGCAGTAGTAGCGGCGGCGCGGAGGTGCTGGAGCGACAACATCACGAGCTGAGGCTCGACAAGAGCAACGTGCTGCTGCTGGGGCCGACGGGCTGCGGTGAGTAGCGGGCGGCATGCGAGCGAACGGGCGCCGTCAGTTGCGACTGGTCATCTCTTAGCTACCACGGCTTATTTTAGTCTTGATTTGTTTTTAGTGTGCACGCCTTTTTACATCGGTCTCACATAAAGTATAAATTCGACATTTATGATGTAAAAATATCATTTGAAACAGTGTCCATGGAGTTTCTTGCCTGTTCTTCTCCAGTGGAACCTACTACGCATTGGAATGGGCAACTAGCTTCATCTTTCTGACTGACCGGCTCCTTTGACAATTCATAAGTGCCTGGTTTAATTGAAATAAATGCTTTTGAGTTTTAATTCCAAGTAGCAATTTCTTAGTATTTTGGGGTCGGCCTCAGCTAAATACCGATATTTTACATGGAGCGACTGCCTATCTGACCTCCACAACCCTGTTACTGGGTAATACGATTCTTTGGTAAGACCGATTCCAGACTTTCGGGCTTCTGGCATGCTGGGAATAAAGTTGTCAATGATCTACGTGCTTTCACCCATCCGCGGACCGACTGCGACATATTATGTAAATGATTGTCTAAATTACAATTCTATGAAGTAATAATATAAACAACAGTACAATCGCATACCGCCTACCGTACCGTATAATATGTACATTTCATACATTAAATTATTGATGTACAAGTAAAAAGTCAACAGCCCCATACATGTTTATTGAGAGTCAATAGACTTGCCCAATGGGTGAATCGTGGTATCAATGTACTATTATATAACGCGTGAGTCATATATGCTAATGTTAATAGAGTTTATTTAGCTATTTCATCTTAATTGTTGCTAAGGGACTTAGTGTCTCATAGGCTTGAATAAAATTGTAATAGCCCTGACATTATGGTGTAGGAATTAAGGTTTCAGCCGATGCAATAGTACATAATTAAATTATAGTTAATGCCTTTGGTGAAATGAAATGAAATTGTTTATTCTGTAAATAGGATATTCAAACGTCATTTATTCAAACTAGGCTGAGAATCGGCACTTTTCGAACGTCAAAATTACATAAGACAGTCCCCGAAAAACACCCGCCCTTTCACCACTTCCTAGTGCTTTAGCTGGGAAGAAATCATGGCGCAACAAACTGTCCAGCAGCACAGCTGTCTGCTCAGTTAGAAAAAAAAACTTGATTCTATACAATACAATAGTATGCAAAATAATTAACATTACTCAATACAATACAATACAATACAAAACATTAAATAAAATATATTTGCCACAAAGACAGCTAGCATACGCCAATATACCAACAAAAACATCTAAATCTATACTCAAACGAAAATGAAAACTAAAAACGTAAACATAACTTAATACCCGAATAAAAGCCTCCAGGCATAGAGGGCGTGCCCGCTTACATATAACTAAGAATGCAGTAGCTCGAAGTCACATAATATGATAAACTAGGACCATCGAAGTAAAAATAAATCGACAGTTAGGCAAGAATGAGAATATATTTTGATCAATTGACGAGGTCGCTGCCAGCTCACTATAGTATAGTAATCACTTTTACACGTCATATTAAAAAAATATGAAAAATTAGCTAGATGAGTTCGGCGTTTTTGACTACTCTGAGAAGAAAGGCCGAAACAAACTCAGAGGTCAAAGTCAAAGTCAAAGCATTTATTTCAAATAGGCCTTTGAAGGCACTTTTGAACGTCAAAATTTACAAATTATAGTTATTATATATTATTGATTCTACCGCCCCTTCCAAAATTTAGTTTTCGTATGGAGAAGAATGGGCAAGAAACTCCACCGTTACTCTTTTAAAATGTTTTACAATATTTTGTATAAGTACATTATTTATATAATTATAATATGTGAAGACGATGCACCTAGAATAAAATTACTGTATACAGTAAGAATAATTTAAATTGGAGCAAACGACAGATAAATTAATTATGTGGTAGATACATGGTGTTCACATATTCACAAACATTGTAAAAATAGACGAATCTACTAAAAATTTACAATTAATAAGTCAGTGTGTGAGGAACTAATCACAGGATGTGAGGTCACAGTCTCTTTTAAAATCCAGACATAATCTTGGTCAAGCCACGTGTATGATGTAGATTAGTGTCTGAAATGGTCTTTTGAGGAAAGAACCACAGATTTGAGTGGACCTGTCCAGTCAGTGCAAGCTTTTGTCAGTAATCGATTATTCATTGCATTAGCTAGCACCTTCTACTTCGTTCATTAACAGGGTAATAATTCTATAATTACTAGATTCCATAGTTTATTGTAATCGCAATAATACTGCGCAACCACATAAATCTGGAAGCCATTGCTGTTTGATAGTCACGCTTTATGACTCCTGCGCAGAAACGGGTCTCCTTTCATGAGAAATCGCTGCTTTTTATTGCCGTCAGGCTTCTTCACAGAAACAGATAAAACAGATATACCTACTGTAGTCATAATCTTTATAAGGCAGGGGATACTACTACTTACCTACAAGTATAATAAAATACAATAGACGAAGATATATTTAGTAACCTATTTCGCCTAACTACTATTCCTAAAGCGTCATAAAAAAGCCCTGTAAGAAATCAACACGTGTTTCACCACTGAACGAGGCATCCTCAGGATGACGATTGACTTGTCGCGAACCCGAACACGCCGTGTTGCCACGCCGAGCGCCGGACGCCGAGAGCCAAGTATAATAACACATATGAGCTATTACAACATTTATCATAAGAGATTGGCTGAATCAATAGGAAACTAATATAGCCATTGAAATTAAATAATGAAACTAACATGACACATGCTTATGTCTTATTTGTGCAGACAAATGTTTGCAGAGCACTCGCGGAGACTGTCAAAATATGGAATTATTATCGAGCAAAAATGTACTTAGTCATTGTCTACTTTGTCTACGTATGTAAAAGAGCATTGATCAGTAATGTAACAGGCCAATTTTGAATTATATTTTGTAAATACAACAATATAAAAAAGAAGCCAAATGCTTTGTTGTAGAAATAGATTAATAATAGATTGACCTACACATATTATATTCAGAGAATACATAAATGATTGATAATATAAATATAATAACAACACACTATTATATAAAAAAAAAAACATAAAGGTAGGAAATAATTTAAATATTTAGTAATACGCTTCCTCTCTCCTACTTGCTTACTTAAAATTTTGCTGTGCTCGACAGGTCCATCATTGTGTCTATTTAATAACACTTACCACCTGTATGTGTACATTATGGATTGCAATAAATATAAATTGAATAATGCTGGCGAAATGGCTAACTCGTTCTTTACACATTGAGGCCGATCGAAGATCCATGCCAGAAAGCATATTGAACCAATTACTGAAAAACTAAAGACTGCTCTTACGAGTAGTCAAACGCCTAAACTGGTATATTTCAGGGGCAAATGACAAGGCTCAGCACAAGATTGTTAATTATTTTTGTTGCCTGCTGCATTATTCCATTAAAGTGAACCAGATCCAAGGCCACTGTTTCAACACTTAACTTTTTAATTCCTTACCCATTCGCTCGTGGGTGGGATGACCATAAACTCGAGATCAGAATGTTAAACGAACTCTAAACTGTTTCGTATGCCGAAAGCGAGAAGTGCAAATTAAAGGATTCTCATTAAGTTTGCACCGCGACGGGTATGTCGCAAAAGATAGAAGATGGATTTGTTTATGTCGTGTTTAGTTTTTAAGTATTTCTTATTGTTTTGTAATGGTTTATTTTTTGTGACGGGTTGCAATGGTTGGGACATTCAGTCACTGTGTAAAGGTAGACAGATTTAGTGACTGGTGTTAGTACAGAATAGATGAGGCAAAGCTCGCCTCGCCTTTATCAGTCTCTAAGATACCTACTTGTAAGAAGGCATCTTTATCATATGTGGGTAACGATAGACTACTGATCCAAGTATGAAGACGAAAAGAAGTGTGAAGTATGGAAGTCCATAGTTTCAGCCGAAGTGCGGAAGATTAGTTCGGGGCCCAAAATAAGAATGAATGACAACACGATTTGACAGTTGTCCCTACTCCCGATATGTTTTTGCCCGTCCGAAAAATTGATTTTGACACTTTCTTTTGACTTTTGGTCGGGCCCGTATCTTTGTTGACGGACTTAAAGAGTAGACCCCTTGTCCATTTACACCTTTGGCATTCTGCGCAGCCGTATAAGAAAACATACATTTTTGTCTTGTCTCCTTAACATTATTACCCCTGACCTGGACCCTGGCTACTAACCAAGAAAACGAGACGAACAAGACAAATCGACATAAAAGGGTCGGTTACAAGAACTCGTAAAGTTACACAAACAATAAATGAGTAAGCACTCTCGTCTGCAACAATTTCATAACACAATCTCAACAGTTAACAAACTCACTACATTATTCAACGCACGTCCTGCTCCGCCACAATTACACAAAATAATGAGCTTTCTGTATGACCAGCGTGTGTTGCCTGTTTAAAAAACACTATTTTTTTCAACAACATATTGAGCAACATATTTTTGAATTTAATTTTTTTGTTTTTTCGTGAGATGATTTAAGTTAATGTAATGGGCCATTAGTTTATTTGGATGCACGGCATTGCGACTTCCAAGTACCCAAGTTTTTTTCTGGAACTAGTGAATATATCCCAATTATTGCAAAATAATTCACTTTAACTGAACAGAGATCTCTTTTTGGCATTCTCTGATTTTGTTCGCGGAAAGAAACCTTGATGTTTTGTACCGTAAACGCGACTAAATGAATTCATAGTATTTATTATCGTTCTCCTATCTCGGAGCACAGATCCATCTGCCAGACGTGGTCAACACAAAAATTCAATGGGGACGTTACTGGGGAAAAAAAAAATTACTTTATCCTAATTTTGCTTTATCCTATTATAAAAAAATGGTTTAAATAACCCGCATTATAGATGAGGAGTGGACGCTCGCTACGTCACAAGTCAGTATAAAATCTACCGGGGAGTGACGGTATGTCACATTTTAACTCAATGTATTGCCTTAATCTTTTGATTAAGTAAAAAAAGAAAATACGTGTCCAATATTTTTTAATAATCTACCAAACAGACAAAAAAAATTGTAACATCCCAATTGCTCCTTTGTTTGTAAAAGTATTTGAAAGCCTACGTTCAACATCAAAAACGTTTGCTAAAAGGTAACAAAGGTAAGGTCGGTCTGTCTGGCATTCATGGTTGAAATGGACCACCCTGTTGCACACCCTGTTGTTAAAACATTCCACTTTGGTTTTTCTACATATTTGTATTTGGTTTTTCACGATCTGTTGTTACCAAATAAATGTTATTCCTTCTTTTCCCAACGAATGGCGGAGCAATATTAATATAACAAATTTTCTTGTTGTTTACAGGTAAAACTCTACTAGCACAAACGATAGCGCAATGCCTGGACGTGCCGTTCGCGATCTGCGACTGTACGACGCTCACGCAGGCCGGCTATGTCGGCGAGGACATTGAGAGTGTCATCGCTAAGTTATTGCAGGATGCCAACTTCAAGTAAGTTATACAGATACAAGCCATGTGCCTGTTGGAATGTCCCATCGACAAAACAGACGAACGATAATTAGCCTATAATGTTCCCAAGGGTGGTACATCTCCAACGCCACATGCGAACTACGCATCACACTGATGTCACACAAAATCCTGCATCGCGCAAGGAGAGTTTACCGCGCGACTAGCATATACAACGTACCGCTGCAATGGCGACATTAATTTAACACACGGCTAGGGCTAGTGCCCAGTAATCATCAAAATTAATAAGAAAAAATAAAATACAATAGACGATGTATATCTAGTAACTTAATCCGCTTAACCGTTCTTAAAGAGTTAGAGAACCCTGTAAGAAATCGAAATCGCCGAACGCAAAGTGAGCGAACGTGAAGTGCTCACTTTGCGTTCGGCTCGCGTTGATAACACTTCGTGTCCGAGTTCGCAACAGGTCAATCGTCGTCCTGAGGATGCCTCGTTGAGAGGCGAAACACGTGTCGATTTCTTACAGGGTTCTCTAACTCTTTAAGAACGGTTAAGCGGATTAAGTTACTAGATATACATCGTCTATTGTATTTTATGATGGATTTCCGCAAGGTCACGCCTGAGTCAATTAACTAAGAAAAAATAAAACAATTATTTTAAATTATTAAAATTTTCAAACATTCGCCGCCATAGGGCTCTCCCTTTCCTTCAATTCACCTTCTCTGTGCACGTTATTCGTTTTATTTTGATTGATGCGATGTTATGATCCGTGACCCCGGTAAATGACCTCTGCGCTACAGTGGTTAACACTTTGAAGGACAGTAAACGTCCACAGGCGTCATAACAATAAAACTTCTATTGTGTCTCGTTTACAGCCCTTCACAGGTTGCGCCAAGATGCTATTTTAGAAAATTGTAATTTAATCAATAAATTATAACGTTTAATGAAATTAAAATATCTTCATAAAATGAAAATGCTAATCCGTATTCGTGTGTTAAATTAATGTCAACATTAAAGCGCCACGCTGTATACAACGTCCCGACATCAATCGTCGGGCAGTAGTAGCCCACCAGACACAACACCCGCCACCCACCTGGTCGAAGGATCCTCCCTTTTCTATGGAGGATGAGTGAACTTAAGACCCTATTCTTCCTACTCGTACCTCTATAAACTGAATCCTAATTTTTACCTTTACCCTCGTTCCAAAAGGCCCAGTCGGTGTCACAATGTGTAATTTTAACTATTTTGTTGTTGTTTACAGTGTTGAGCGAGCACAGACGGGCATCGTGTTCCTAGACGAGGTAGACAAAATCGGCGCCGTGCCGGGCATTCATCAGCTTCGGGACGTTGGAGGTAAGCACATTCCTTCAGTTTTTATTATACTCGTAATACTGAACTATAGTGATGGAAACATTACCTTAAATTAATTTTATGGAAACCGTGAGTGACGATTAAAGTTTCTATGTTCATATAGTCACACTTCACTATTTTTTTTTAAATGTTAAATTAATTAATAATAGTCTTGCCTACTGACAGAAAGGGGCTTGTGGCTAAGTAATAACAGCCGCACTGGTCGATCGGTCAGACTAAGCTACGCTGGCCGCGGTTGGTCCGTGGATCAGTGACCCCGTTTTTAGGTTGGTTTTAAACTTTGCTCCACACTAGGAATTTCTCCTGTATCTCATCTTTACATACCGTGGCGAAAAAAAAAAATCCATCACATGATCACGTTTAATTTCGTAAACCTTAGCCTTACATATTATAAAACAAAACTGTCTGTCTGAACGCGATAAACTACAAAACTACCGAACGGATTTTCAAACGGTTTTCACCAATGGACGGAGTGATTGATGCGGAAGGTTTTAGTTTAAAGGTACTTCATTAAGGTTTTGTGTAAATTGGCTGAAATATGACGATTATTGTTGAAGATGTAGGAAAAAATCAAAAAAGGGAAAAACTATGAGTAAAAAATATGCCCGTGAGTTCTGTAACAATTTCGGACTAGTACGAGTGACGCCACGCCCCTTAGTTCCTGATTGCAATCAGTCTCAAAGAAAGCCTACTTTAAATACTTGGTTAATAAGGCCTAAAGTATGACGCTAAGCTGAACCGTATGAATTCAAACTATGATAAAGAAAGAACAGGTATAATTTCGGTTATAAGGTTTATTTGGACTGGGTCTCCGGCTTGTATGTAACTCTGCAAAATCTGCAGAGCACGTTTCAATAAACTTATAATAAATAACTTTGAGCGGAGCACAATTTGGGAGCGTCCGTGCTCTTCAACGACCGATGACCGAATCGAATAAATTTCGGTGTTTTTTTTATTTTTGTCTAAAAAATACCGTTTACTCTAAAGATTTTTCTGCAATGACATGTCGTAAAAAAAAATTGCACCACGACCGAACAATTCGAAATTTAAAAATCTCGAATAAAATTGATTGCCGGTAATCAAATAGGGTTGCAAACATGTTCCATGAAACCATGGTCTTAAACAACAGAGGATAATTACAAAAAATTATGCAGGTGTATAATGCTTCAATACCAAAAACCCTCCGTGCCTCGGAAAGCACGTTAGGCCGTTGGTCCCGGTTGTCATTCGTGGATCTTTGACAATCGTTACGGGTCGTTAGAAGGCTGAAAGTATAATAACCAGTTTTACCAAGGGGTTTTGTGTTACCCAGGGTTGTGGAGGTCAGATAGGCATTCGCTCCATGTTAAAACTGGTATTCAGCTGCTTCCGGCCTGGAAGCCGACCCCAACATAGTTCGGAAAAGGCTAAGTAGATGATGACCAGAACTCATCATCTATCTACTGACAATATGATTGCTTTGGTCAATGTTGACTGTGATTCTTTTCCCATTACTATGTTGTGTCCTTGTATAGGATTAAACCTTGACTTATTAGTTCTGTATAATGTCACAAAAAAGTATAGTTCGACCGAATTTCGTTTTCGGTAATTTTCGGCGGAAATATCCATGTTCGGTTATTTTAGTTTCCGGCCAATGTTTTTCGTCAGTTTCGGCAGGCGCTAAAGTAAGAGTTGTATTGACGTCCGCAGGCGAGGGCGTGCAGCAGGGCATGCTGAAGATGTTGGAGGGTGCCGTGGTGTCGGTGCCCGAGCGGAACTCGCGCAAGCTGCGCGGCGACGCCGTGCAGGTCGACACTACCAACATACTGTTCGTGGCCAGCGGCGCCTACAACGGACTCGACAGGTGACATGCACTAACTAAGCAAAATGTTGGCTTTATATCATGATTTTAAAAATAGATTATAGTTTGGGCATCTGATATCGATTCTGTAAGCAAACGACATTGAAATTAAAAAAAAAAAAAAATGGCTGCCACTTTTTCTAAACAGATTGAAACTTAGGACACAGGCGGATGATTAGGCATCGAGTTTAAAAGCAAACGTTAAGTTTAATAGCGCGGTAGTTGCGCACGATTGCCGCTCAATGTTTGGACACACCTTTAGAGGTATAACTGAAAGGATTGTATGCGAGCCGTGTCATGAGGCCGCTTTCAACTGACAAACGTTCGAAGTGACTCGCTCCATGTGACGTGTGTGGCGTTCAGAGGGCTTAGTGTGAGTTTCATTTTACCGTCTCGATTAAACGCATCGACCGTGTTTGGTGCTCCGATTGGCAGCCGGCCGGCCTTCACCAGTGAATCGGAACGCCGAACGCGCCCGATGCGTATGATCGAGAAGGTTAAATGAAACTCGCACTCGGCCCTCGGCTCCTGTGGGCGGCTCACTGACCGCGTAGTGTGTGGCAGGCTGGTGCAGCGCCGCAACAACGAGAAGTACCTCGGCTTCGGCGCCTGGGACCCGCGCGCCGGCCGCCGCGCCGCGCTGCAGGCCGCCGCGTCCGACGCGTCGCCGCTGGACTCGGCGCGCGCCGAGAACGTGGAGCGCGACGCCTGGCTGCGCAAGGTGCAGGCCAGGGACCTCATCGACTTCGGCATGATACCGGTCGGTCACCGCACGAACTAATTATAATATAGAGCTAATGTTTGTTGAAAACTGATTTTACTATCGTCGAATATATCTTATATCTGTGGAAAAAAATTAACATATGACAGTTGGCGCCGGTAGCACACATCTGCCGCGAAACCGCAGTAGTTCAAGCTCGCGTCATGTTCCGATACTCGAAATTCGAGTAGCGGAACATGACACGAGCCAATTAAATTGACCTACTGCGGTTTCGCTGCTACGGTTTCGCGACGGAGCTATGCTACTATCGTTATGTATGGAAAACTAAGAAAAAATCAAAATTATGACATTGAAAAAAAAAACTGAATTACTCAACTGTAATGTCAATTTGTAGCCACCAACGTTCATTTTCGATACCCAATATTATAATACAAATGTTTATAAATATTTTCTCAGTAAGCTTGTGATTATATGACCCGACCTGAAAAATAATATGAACTTAAAATTGTTTGATTCCGCAGGAGTTCGTGGGTAGATTCCCCGTTCTAGTACCTTTCCATAGTCTCAATCAAGACCTGCTCGTACGGATACTAACAGAACCTAAAAACGCTATGGTAAGTTGAACTTTTCTATCGAATATTATGATATGACTCTAAACTAAATTGTGCAATAAAAGAAAACTTAAATATGGTTAGGATTTTATGCCGATACAGATTCGTGAAACCTAATATGAAATGTAACACAAGTCTATCTAATTTTTGAAATGTAACACAACAACGAGGCGAATTTGTTTCAACATGTGTTACGTTTCACCAATCTGTACCTGGCATTAAACATTTATCATTACTTATAAAAAAAAAAAACTATTAAGGTTGCACTAGTCGATATTTTTCCATGCGAATTTTGGCGAAGTATTATTCCACTGTTCGGACATTGTACATCCACAGTTAAACATGATATCGTTTTGTCTCAACAGAATAGTAAAATAAAACGCCATTAAAAAGTTTTATGCCAACAAAGACTCGTTTTTCTTGCAAATTTTAACGTAACTTTGGGCGTAAATGAGTAATAAAATAAAAGAAGTGTAAAATCTCCAAAACAAAGTCGCACCGACAAAGCTCAATTATCGAAGAGTTCAATCAACTTTATTTGTAATTGATTTATGCAGTGGCTTTTCCAGAAACCTCGATTTTCCAAAGGACTTTTCATAATTTTTTAAGTGCTCGTTTTTCTAAAATTTTTCGAAACGGTGTTTGTGTGAACTAGACGTCGTGCGTGTAGACTAGTGTTTAATTATTCATCACTGATACTATCTCTGTCGGACACGATGCCTGGTGAGATAGCGTGCTTTTTGGCTACGTCCACCAGCAGGGCGAGCACGACCTTGTGACATGGCTCGAGTCACACATTTCATCACAGTTTAGTCATATAAAATGTGTGTCTCGAGCCATGTAACAGTAGGCCGTGCTCGCCCCCCAGTGAGTTTGAGCTTGGAGCCCGCGACTAGTTCAACCTTAATGGTATTAGCTGGCCTTATAAACAAGCGCCGTAGGGTGTACAACACTTCTTAATACTCCACCAAGGAGTCCTAAACTTCTGACATAAATTGTTATATATTTATGCCTTGTTTTGTTATAGGTATCTCAATACAAGCTCCTGTTCGCGATGGACAAGTGCGAGCTGACGTTCAGCGAGGACGCGCTGAAGGCCGTCTCCGAGCTCGCCATGGAGCGCAAGACGGGCGCGAGAGGGCTCAGGGCCATAATGGTATGTAGCTTATTACATTATACACGTTGTAATTGCAATAAGACCCACATACATTATATTCCAGAATTGGCTGGCCGCTGCGACCTGGTCGTTAGTAGCTTTTAGCCAGGCTAATTACGTAACACAGTTTCAATCACAATCCGAGAGTTTTGAAGGATATTGTTAATCCATTACTTCATAGGTTCGAAAAATTCGTCTGCTCAACGACGTACATAAATAACGCAATGGACGTGGCTGAACTGCCAAAATGAAACCCAATTGTCATTGTATGGTTACGTAATTACCCCGCAAGACGAAAAGCAGCACCACAATAATTGTGTAACACATTCTTTCATAATTCGAAGGATTTTGAATGAAATTCGTAATCCATTGATTCATATGCTTGAAAAAGTCGTCTGCTCGACAACGTAATAACGCAATTAATATTTTCTAATTGTCAAAGTGAAAGTTATTGCAATTGTGTGTTACGCAATGACCCCGCAGGTACCTGAATACACACTGGTAGGCTACATGAATGTCCAGAGTGTATAGCGATTGGTTCAGTGGTTTAGTAATGAAAGGGTTGAAACGATAGAGTCACTATCGTATTTATAATATTAGTATGGATAAAAAGTAATTGATCGGCTCTGATTTTTGCGGTAATGTCTTATTATGTAATTATGTTTTTGCCGACTTTAATTCATGTGAAGGATGTTTGACCTTTATTTCTAAATAATAAACTGAGATGAATTAGTAGATTGTTTGCCTAGGGAGCAAACAAGTATTTTTAAGGCGAGAGTGTGCTTAAAATTGTGTCTATTAACTATCGGTAAAGCCGATAGTTAACCTCTGCACCCTCGAAAACTATGAAAACGACACCGATGACGAAAAGTTTGAACATTGCGCAGCTGTCATCTTGGATTTACATTTTGACCTTATCGGATTTAGCACCCTCGAAATATATGAAAACGACACCCTTAAGACCGCGGCGACCCTAGAATTTTCCATACAAACGTAATACCTAAATCATTTGCAATTTGAGCATATTTCCATCATATTATGTTAATATTCGGATTTAGACAGTATTTATCTAGGCTTGTACATCTTTTTTTTCCAAAAAAACTTACCTAAAATAAAGTTTAAGCGAATTGAAATTCGCACAATTTTTAGAGCTAAATGACATGTTTTCGTACTGTTTTTTCTGTATTATAAACAACAATATTTGGAATATTGTTTCGGCAGAAGCATAGCTTATATTATCAAGTTACAAAGTATAGAAAAAATTATGAAAGAATATTAGGTTTTCATTCATCATTTTTGGTATTACGGAACACATCCAAATTTATCATAAATTGCGATAGCTAGTAACAACGCTAACAACACACAACACACATAACACACAACAGACACAGACAACAACAACAACACAAAAACACAACAGAACAGAGATAACAATATTCCAAACGCATTTTGGAATATTGTGTTCGCCGGACCCTTAATGATAAATAAAAAAATTCTGAGCAGCCATCTTGGATTTACATTTTGACCTCGGAATCGGGTTTAGCACCCTTGAAAACCATGAAAACGATACCCATGGTGAAAAATTTCGCTGCCGCTATCTTGGATTTTCATTTTGACTCTTACCAGCCTGTTACTTGTTCATACAATGTTCATGATTGATCTCTTTGGTCATTGGAACTTTTACTAACAATATCCACATTCCAAATCACTTTTTTTAGTCCCTGTTTATGAAGAATAAACTAGCTCTTTTTGAATAAATGTGATAAAAATGGCTTTTTGTTGTGAGTTTTTTTTTTTTCATATTTTATCCGATGACAGGCAGTCCTAAACACAAATAAATTACTATTTTTTTTTTTTAATTTAGACTATAAACTACAAACGACTAGAAATGTCAAGAAAACGTGGCCAGTTGAACAATGAGTTTTTGTTCGTGCCCCTTTAGCTAAGGAACGAAGTAACAACAGAAGTAAAAATACACTTAACGAAGCTACATACTCCCCGTCATTTGTTTTTTTATTTGTACCGGACCATACCTGGGAAACTTCTGTTTATGGAGATATTGCAGATCAAAGTTACTAATTTTTTTCACGAAAACAAATCTTAAATGCTAAAATTTTACTTTCAATTCAACTCCTATACCGTTGCATGCACCCATAAGCATAATGATTTGCGTGCGTAACATTGCGCGTTGCCGTAAACAATGATTTTTCAAACCAAACATGATGGTTTTTTCCCAGCAATATGTTTTGCTGTTATTTAGTTTGATATAGAGAATGCCTAGCTAACAGCCATAACAGTGGGTCTTTTTACACCCTGTATGTCAATGACACCAAAGCTACCGATAAAGCCCCACCCGTTTTGTGACGTTTTAACCGTCAAGCCTTGACAACAAGATTTGACATACTTCTGACATAAAAAAAAAAAAATCGGTGTTACCTATAATTTTTTTTAATTATTTTATCCTTGAATGTCGAATGTCCTTGATACCCCATAGGTGTATAAGAGAAAACGCTCCACATGTCAAATGCACCTAAACGGTGCATAAATAAGAATCTAAGCCCGGGTGAGTTACGTGACCGACCAGTGGGGCTTGACGGTAATGTCAATTTGGCAAATTGTCGCTGTTTCGGCGACACTGGGACTTCATCGGTAGATGAAATGAAAGTGAAAAACAAAGTGACTTGTTTAAGAGCCTAAGTTTATACTAGCCCTCTGACTTCCCTCGTGGAAACATTTCATAACTGACTCTTAGTGCGGATTTCACCAATGAAATTGAACGCGTTCAGCATATCTAAACTCGTTCAAAATTGTTATAGAATATTTCATTGCTGAAATCCGCACTTAATGTTAGTATGAGTTATGTATGACTGATCATATTGAAACAACGTTTACACTATAAGCTGAATGATAGTGTTAGCAGTGGAAAGATGGTCAAGTTTCTATTTAATTTTTAGGTGATTCCCTCTAACATGTCGTTCCTTTTACAGGAAAACCTACTCCTGGAAGTCATGTTCGAGATCCCCGGGTCTGACATCGCGACAGTGCACATCCACGAGGGTTGTGTTGTCAACTCCGAGCCTCCACAAGTGTCGCGCCGCAGAGAACAGAGCGACGCGCGCCCGCCTGCACACGACCTGGACGACTGGCCCTCGGTGCGCCTGCACAACTGTACGTAGATAGCGTAGCGTGTAGCACAGACAGACCCGCCTGCACACGACCTGGACGACTGGCCCTCGGTGCGCCTGCACAACTGTACGTAGATAGCGTAGCGAGTAGCACAGACAGACCCGCCTGCACACGACCTGGACGACTGGCCCTCGGTGCGCCTGCACAACTGTACGTAGATAGCGTAGCGTGTAGCACAGACAGACCCGCCTGCACACGACCTGGACGACTGGCCCTCGGTGCGCCTGCACAACTGTACGTAGATAGCGTAGCGTGTAGCACAGACAGACCCGCCTGCACACGACCTGGACGACTGGCCCTCGGTGCGCCTGCACAACTGTACGTAGATAGCGTAGCGAGTAGCACAGACAGACCCGCCTGCACACGACCTGGACGACTGGCCCTCGGTGCGCCTGCACAACTGTACGTAGATAGCGTAGCGAGTAGCACAGACAGACCCGCCTGCACACGACCTGGACGACTGGCCCTCGGTGCGCCTGCACAACTGTACGTAGATAGCGTAGCGTGTAGCACAGACAGACCCGCCTGCACACGACCTGGACGACTGGCCCTCGGTGCGCCTGCACAACTGTACGTAGATAGCGTAGCGTGTAGCACAGACAGACCCGCCTGCACACGACCTGGACGACTGGCCCTCGGTGCGCCTGCACAACTGTACGTAGATAGCGTAGCGAGTAGCACAGACAGACCCGCCTGCACACGACCTGGACGACTGGCCCTCGGTGCGCCTGCACAACTGTACGTAGATAGCGTAGCGAGTAGCACAGACAGACCCGCCTGCACACGACCTGGACGACTGGCCCTCGGTGCGCCTGCACAACTGTACGTAGATAGCGTAGCGAGTAGCACAGACAGACCCGCCTGCACACGACCTGGACGACTGGCCCTCGGTGCGCCTGCACAACTGTACGTAGATAGCGTAGCGAGTAGCACAGACAGACCCGCCTGCACACGACCTGGACGACTGGCCCTCGGTGCGCCTGCACAACTGTACGTAGATAGCGTAGCGAGTAGCACAGACAGACCCGCCTGCACACGACCTGGACGACTGGCCCTCGGTGCGCCTGCACAACTGTACGTAGATAGCGTAGCGAGTAGCACAGACAGACCCGCCTGCACACGACCTGGACGACTGGCCCTCGGTGCGCCTGCACAACTGTACGTAGATAGCGTAGCGAGTAGCACAGACAGACCCGCCTGCACACGACCTGGACGACTGGCCCTCGGTGCGCCTGCACAACTGTACGTAGATAGCGTAGCGAGTAGCACAGACAGACCCGCCTGCACACGACCTGGACGACTGGCCCTCGGTGCGCCTGCACAACTGTACGTAGATAGCGTAGCGAGTAGCACAGACAGACCCGCCTGCACACGACCTGGACGACTGGCCCTCGGTGCGCCTGCACAACTGTACGTAGATAGCGTAGCGAGTAGCACAGACAGACCCGCCTGCACACGACCTGGACGACTGGCCCTCGGTGCGCCTGCACAACTGTACGTAGATAGCGTAGCGAGTAGCACAGACAGACCCGCCTGCACACGACCTGGACGACTGGCCCTCGGTGCGCCTGCACAACTGTACGTAGATAGCGTAGCGAGTAGCACAGACAGACCCGCCTGCACACGACCTGGACGACTGGCCCTCGGTGCGCCTGCACAACTGTACGTAGATAGCGTAGCGAGTAGCACAGACAGACCCGCCTGCACACGACCTGGACGACTGGCCCTCGGTGCGCCTGCACAACTGTACGTAGATAGCGTAGCGAGTAGCACAGACAGACCCGCCTGCACACGACCTGGACGACTGGCCCTCGGTGCGCCTGCACAACTGTACGTAGATAGCGTAGCGAGTAGCACAGACAGACCCGCCTGCACACGACCTGGACGACTGGCCCTCGGTGCGCCTGCACAACTGTACGTAGATAGCGTAGCGAGTAGCACAGACAGACCCGCCTGCACACGACCTGGACGACTGGCCCTCGGTGCGCCTGCACAACTGTACGTAGATAGCGTAGCGAGTAGCACAGACAGACCCGCCTGCACACGACCTGGACGACTGGCCCTCGGTGCGCCTGCACAACTGTACGTAGATAGCGTAGCGAGTAGCACAGACAGACCCGCCTGCACACGACCTGGACGACTGGCCCTCGGTGCGCCTGCACAACTGTACGTAGATAGCGTAGCGAGTAGCACAGACAGACCCGCCTGCACACGACCTGGACGACTGGCCCTCGGTGCGCCTGCACAACTGTACGTAGATAGCGTAGCGAGTAGCACAGACAGACCCGCCTGCACACGACCTGGACGACTGGCCCTCGGTGCGCCTGCACAACTGTACGTAGATAGCAAAGCGTGTAGCACAGACAGACCCGCCTGCACACGACCTGGACGACTGGCCCTCGGTGCGCCTGCACAACTGTACGTAGATAGCGTAGCGAGTAGCACAGACAGACCCGCCTGCACACGACCTGGACGACTGGCCCTCGGTGCGCCTGCACAACTGTACGTAGATAGCGTAGCGTGTAGCACAGACAGACCCGCCTGCACACGACCTGGACGACTGGCCCTCGGTGCGCCTGCACAACTGTACGTAGATAGCGTAGCGTGTAGCACAGACAGACCCGCCTGCACACGACCTGGACGACTGGCCCTCGGTGCGCCTGCACAACTGTACGTAGATAGCGTAGCGTGTAGCACAGACAGACCCGCCTGCACACGACCTGGACGACTGGCCCTCGGTGCGCCTGCACAACTGTACGTAGATAGCGTAGCGTGTAGCACAGACAGACCCGCCTGCACACGACCTGGACGACTGGCCCTCGGTGCGCCTGCACAACTGTACGTAGATAGCGTAGCGTGTAGCACAGACAGACCCGCCTGCACACGACCTGGACGACTGGCCCTCGGTGCGCCTGCACAACTGTACGTAGATAGCGTAGCGTGTAGCACAGACAGACCCGCCTGCACACGACCTGGACGACTGGCCCTCGGTGCGCCTGCACAACTGTACGTAGATAGCGTAGCGTGTAGCACAGACAGACCCGCCTGCACACGACCTGGACGACTGGCCCTCGGTGCGCCTGCACAACTGTACGTAGATAGCGTAGCGTGTAGCACAGACAGACCCGCCTGCACACGACCTGGACGACTGGCCCTCGGTGCGCCTGCACAACTGTACGTAGATAGCGTAGCGTCTAGCACAGACAGACCCGCCTGCACACGACCTGGACGACTGGCCCTCGGTGCGCCTGCACAACTGTACGTAGATAGCGTAGCGTCTAGCACAGACAGACCCGCCTGCACACGACCTGGACGACTGGCCCTCGGTGCGCCTGCACAACTGTACGTAGATAGCGTAGCGAGTAGCACAGACAGACCCGCCTGCACACGACCTGGACGACTGGCCCTCGGTGCGCCTGCACAACTGTACGTAGATAGCGTAGCGTGTAGCACAGACAGACCCGCCTGCACACGACCTGGACGACTGGCCCTCGGTGCGCCTGCACAACTGTACGTAGATAGCGTAGCGTGTAGCACAGACAGACCCGCCTGCACACGACCTGGACGACTGGCCCTCGGTGCGCCTGCACAACTGTACGTAGATAGCGTAGCGTCTAGCACAGACAGACCCGCCTGCACACGACCTGGACGACTGGCCCTCGGTGCGCCTGCACAACTGTACGTAGATAGCGTAGCGAGTAGCACAGACAGACCCGCCTGCACACGACCTGGACGACTGGCCCTCGGTGCGCCTGCACAACTGTACGTAGATAGCGTAGCGTCTAGCACAGACAGACCCGCCTGCACACGACCTGGACGACTGGCCCTCGGTGCGCCTGCACAACTGTACGTAGATAGCGTAGCGAGTAGCACAGACAGACCCGCCTGCACACGACCTGGACGACTGGCCCTCGGTGCGCCTGCACAACTGTACGTAGATAGCGTAGCGTGTAGCACAGACAGACCCGCCTGCACACGACCTGGACGACTGGCCCTCGGTGCGCCTGCACAACTGTACGTAGATAGCGTAGCGTCTAGCACAGACAGACCCGCCTGCACACGACCTGGACGACTGGCCCTCGGTGCGCCTGCACAACTGTACGTAGATAGCGTAGCGAGTAGCACAGACAGACCCGCCTGCACACGACCTGGACGACTGGCCCTCGGTGCGCCTGCACAACTGTACGTAGATAGCGTAGCGTCTAGCACAGACAGACCCGCCTGCACACGACCTGGACGACTGGCCCTCGGTGCGCCTGCACAACTGTACGTAGATAGCGTAGCGTCTAGCACAGACAGACCCGCCTGCACACGACCTGGACGACTGGCCCTCGGTGCGCCTGCACAACTGTACGTAGATAGCGTAGCGTGTAGCACAGACAGACCCGACTGCACACGACCTGGACGACTGGCCCTCGTGTCAAAGACCTTCTATTATCGTTTCTTAAACAAGAATTACAACTAGACTGGTCGACGGGCTGTATGAAATACGTGAAAGGTTTCGTTTTGATTATAATTACGTCGTAATTGAGTTTTGGATATCTAACTGTTCAAAAGGTATTGCGCCATCGAATTTTCCAAACAGTATAAGATCATTCAGTTAATTTACCACCTCATGTGACCAGTGATTTCATGGCCTCCTCAAAGTGATAATTATGATGTCCCAATAAAGCATAACTTCTTATTTTCTGGGTATTTTACAGACGGAACATCAACAAATAGTACTTATTTGAATTATTTTCCAGAATGTTGTTTCTACTGCGGTGTGGCCAAGATAGCAAAACGGGTGTTCTGTGTGTGGGTTTTCTTTTTTATTTTTCTTTATATTGAAATGTTTTTGCCTTCTCTGTACGAAAATAGTATATTATGCAATTAGTGAATAAAGGACGGATTTAAAGCGAGGGCCATAGATGAATCACGGGCAAGTGAAGGATTCTAACGAATGAATCACGACCGTTAGTCGACCGGAAGTGTTAGAATCCTGAACAACGTGAGTTATTCATGACCCTCGATATAAATCCGTTTTATTCAAGATTTGCATACTATAGTATGCAAATCTTGAATACCATGACTACGAGAAAAAGAAAGAATTAACCGAGTGTTCTAAATTCAAACATCAAAATAGTGATTAAAAGAGCTTTTTATTCACTGTTTTCAGTGAATAAAATAACCTTTTTTAGAGGGGGAATGGTATAATAGTATATTATGCAACTAATGAATAAAGGACGGATTTAAAGCGAGGGCCATAGATGAATCACGATCAAGTGAAGGATTCTAACGACTGAATCACGACCGTAGGGAGTGATTCATGATGATTGAATCACGAGCGCAGCGAGTGATTCAAGTGTTAGAATCCTGAGCGACGCGAGTGATTCATGGCCCTCGATATAAATCCGTTTTATTCAAGAGTTGCATACTATACTTTATACCATGACTACGAGAAAAAGAAAGATTTAAGCGCAAAAAGGACATTTAATAAAAGGTTAACACGTTCAGTGTCGGGAGCCCTCCTGGAGGGTTCACCTACTTGGATATGGGATGTCGGGAGACCTCGCGGAGGGCTCATTTTAAATGTAGACATTCAGTGTCGGGAGCCCTCCTGGAGGGTTCACCTACTTGGATATGGAATGCCGGGAACCCTCGCGGAGGGCTCATTTTAAATGTAGACGTTCAGTGTCGGGAGCCCTCCTGGAGGGTTCACCTACTTGGGTATGGGATGCCGGGAGCCCTCGTGGACGTTGGAAGTGAAACCTCCCGGAGGTTTCACTTCCAACTACGAATAATAAGTCAAAACCTCCCGGAGGTTTCACTTCCAACTACGAATAATAAGTCATAGACTTTTATGGCTGAATGATGAGTTATGAGTTCTATGAAAATGGGTGGAGTCGAAACTGTTAAGGAGGTTGTATAGCATTGAGATCGAGGTCGAATACATTGGTGTGTTCTAAATTCAAACACCAAAATAGTGATTAAAAGAGCTTTTTATTCACTGTTTTCAGTGAATAAAATAAGCTTTTTAGAGGGGGAATGGTATAAAAGGTATTTTCTCTGCAGTGCTAGGCTGATATGGTTTATTGAAGTGTCACGAAGTTTTGCTTACTATTCTAGTGTCCTTTGAAATAGTACACATTCTTTTCAAATAATTGCCTGGACCATTTATAAAAACCTCAATTACATCTGTTTCACTAGTCTTCGATACGACTGTTACTGATCATTGTTCTTCCTTGCTATGCTTTTCCAGTAAAAAACCACATGGTATCGTTAGATCCATCACCAAAATTGACCTTGACCATGCCATGTTTGGGCCATGGATAATAATATTATCCATGGCGTTAAGGTCAATTTTGGTGTAAGATGAAAGTAGATGGGTGCAGACTCTACTTTATGTCGGACTCCAATGTTGCTACTGTTGCTCTGGTTGGTCTCATGGTTAACGTAATATCTGAAAACTCTTAACCAAAAAATCTAACAAGAAGATCCTCATATTTTGGATCACTTCGGGTTTGCTACGGAATATGAAACACAGAGACCTGCTCGTAAAAAATTGAAACAATCCCATAACAATATCACGCTCGAAATTTCCTATAAGCGATACAGAAACTTCTGCAATAAAGTAAAAAAACTATTCGACACCCAAGAGCTCGATAAATCTGGGAATAACTCAAAGCTTCTTTGGGAAACTATAAAACGAATCACAAACACACAAAAACAACAACATGCATCCACAACTACTTGAACTCTCCTCAGTCCTGTCTCCAATCTTAATTAATTCTTTGCTGACATAGGTTAAAAACTTGAAGATAATATTATCAATGACCACACTTCACCCTTTACACCTTGCTCCCACACTGCCTTCACTTTCTCATCATTTGAACCACACGGGTACATTGGATCTCACGGATATTTATGAGGTCAAATCTGTAATTTTACAGATTAGAGGATTATATCCAAGATAAGAATGCTTGGAAACATGCTGGTCCTGCTCCATAGGACAATTTAGAGTCTAGACAAAATCAAACTGGTTGCTTACTTAATTGTATTTATTTTTTATTATATGACATTGATTTTACGAGTACATCCTGTGATTACTTCCTCACACACTGACTTATTAATTGTAATTTTTTAGTAGATTCGTCTATTTTTACAATGTTTGTGAATATGTGAACACCATGTATCTACCACATAATTAATTTATCTGTCGTTTGCTCCACTTTAAATTCTTTTTACTTTATACAGTAATTTTATTCTAGGTGCATCGTATTCACATATAATTATATAAATAATGTACCTATACAAAATATTGTAAAACATTTTAAAAGAGTAACGGTGGAGTTTCTTGCCCATTCTTCTCCATACGAAAACTACATTTTGGAAGGGGCGGTAGAATCAATAATATATAATAACTATAATTTGTAAATTTTGACGTTCAAAAGTGCCTTCAAAGGCCTATTTGAAATAAATGCTTTGACTTTGACTTTGAATTGAGTCCCTTAGATCCACTGCAGTCACTGGATGGGATGGTATCTCTCCTGCGGCACTGTAACATTCTAGCGCCAGTTTTAACCTCTGTTTTAAGACCCAGCTAACTTTCCTTCAGCTTTCAAAAAGGCCATTATTCACCCTCTCTTTTACCGATAGAATAACTATCGCCCTATAGCGGTACTGTCCGCCCTTTCGAAGGTTCTTGAGCGCCTAATCAATAAGAGATTGGTAGATTTTTTTTAAAACGTTGTTTTCTTCTCAGCAGTCGGGGTTCCCGAAGAACAAGTCAACCTGTGACTGTGACGCACTTCATGAAGTTACTAATTTCATAGTAGAGAAAATGAACAGTCGCAAAAAGGTGCTACAGTATTTCTTGATCTCGCTGACGGCTAAGGCCTTCGACCCCGTTCCCATTTCTACCCTTTTACTTAAACTAGAGAGAGCAGGCGTTAGAGGACTGCAGCTTGATGTTTTTAAAAGCTATCCGACAAAATAGGCTGCAAATGGTGAAAATTTGTGATCATTTCAGCGACAAGCACCCCGAGAGTACGGTGTGCCATAGGGCAGTATGCTAGGTCCTACGCTGTTTCTCATCTTTTTAAGACCTCTACAATCTCAACATCAAAGATGCAAAAATTGTGTGTTTGCTAATGATACAGCCCTAACCTTTTTCCCTAACTCGTGGTGATAACTTCAGATTATTTCTGAAGTTTGGGTTTTAATTCTGCCTTTAAGTGACTTTGATGACACACACGCAGTCACTCGACTCATCACACCAACACTTCTCATTCTTATTTTTTTATTTGATTTCGTGTTTTGTTTTATATTGTAAGCTTTAAAAGCATTAAAATATGATTATTGTGATACTCAAATTGGGATTCGAAACTGGCTCTCCTAAATACTTAGTGATCTAGCTAGGAGAGCAGCGATTCACCCAACAATTCTTTGTATCAACACCATGTTATTAATAATGCATACTTTGCTAAGCCCTCATGTACTTCAAAACCTTTATGTACCTAAATAAATTAGGGGAATTATAAAACGATCGAATAAAAAAAAACTTAGCGACTGATAATGAGATACTGTTTTAATAACTTGAGCGGTATGAATTTGAGTAAGCGAAAAATTAACTAAACTAACGACGAATATTGATTAATAATAAAATCCAGAACGAGCTTACAAAAAGTGGGTTGTGATTAATCCATTTCAGATATTAAAATTCTAGCCGTGCGACTAAATTACTAAGTGAGCGACTAGAAATACAGAGAGGACAACTTCAATATTATGATAGAGACGATTTTTCCAATTGAGGTTATACATAACGAACTACTAAAAAGTTCATTTTAAGCAACGTTTGGTAGTTGCTTTATTAATGATTATTGGTTACTGATATTCTATTTGAGGTCTTATGTTTTTTATTTTGATACGATTGTTTAATGAAAACTACAGACTGTTTGATGCGAATGGGGGTGGAGCGACGAATCGATGCAGTCAGGTGAGTTGGGCTGCGGACCGGTGTTGCGTGTTTACGATGGGTATCCGTCTATCTGGCAGAATTTTGATGCTCCGAAGTTTATTTGGCATAACACACTTGGTATAAACTTCATTAAACAAATATTTGTAAGGTATAAAAATTAAAAACGAATCGCTGCAAAACCGACTCCACGTAGTCTTGTCTGCCCTACCCCTAGAGTGTAATTTAAACCCGCGTAGGCGCGGAGGGGCTAGGCGGCCCGCGAGCTGAGGAGCAGGTGGTTTCAAGGCCCGGCGCCGCGGCTGTGGCTGGCCGGCGATAGCCGGCCAGCAAGCCGAAGCTGCGGTGGTGAGCGTTAAAATCATCTGCGACGGTAAGCTCGCGTGGGACCGCCGCGCCGGAGCCCCGCAGCGCCGGAGCCGTGACAGAAACCATGCCTGCTGCATGTGGCAATAGTGTTTCTTCAAATAGTTATTACATAAGAAAATTTTCAAAAAAAATGTGAGCTCATAGTACTCTGCTCATTATAGTATTTTTCAAAGTGGTTTTTCTATTCGAAACACTTCATTTAAGATATAATGCCGTCCAGTATAAATAAATCATTTGCCAAATATTGAAAAAAATGCAGGACGTAACGTTGACACTCAAACATATATTAGGTCACTCACATATTATGAAGCTTCTCATAGTACTCTGCTCATTATAGTATTTTTCAAAGTGGTTTTTCTATTCGAAACACTTCATTTAAGATATAATGCCGCTTAGTATAAATAAATAATTTGCCAAATATTGAAAAAAATGCAGGACGTAACGTTGACACTCAAACATATTCACATATTATGAAGCTTCTCATTTTGTATTTTAAGTAAATCAAATTTAGTGTTTGTAAGTTGCTGTTATGTTGATTTCTCGTCACTCGCAGTCAGTCGCTCACTTAGTAATACTATAACTTAAATTAATTATTTTTGTCACTTAAAACATTAATTTACAGTCACTCGTTTAAATACTACCCAATAAATTATATTAAAATTGTTGGTTGCAGTAACTACCCAAAGGCCAATTAATTTGGTCCTACTATAAACATGGTGAAGGCAAAAGCATTTTGATAGTAAATGATTATTTCGTTAGATATCTCTGTATTTCTTTGATGTGCTCCGTGGCCTCCAATAATTTGCGTGTTATCTAACATATTTAAATGGACTTTTTCTTCGTTACAGAGACTCAAAGCGACAGCTACGCAACCATCTGTCACTCATTCGTGTGTGCTGTGAGCGGTAACAAGTATGGTGGTTACAAACGAACGGACTCGTCAAGTGCTAGTGATTACCCTCGACTATAGAACGTGTGACTGTTTACGTAGTAGTTCATAATATAGTAAAGTAAGTAAATACTTGACGCCAGTAAAAACGCTCACGAATACAATCGAGGTAAGAATTATTCGTTACTAATGAAGGTCAGCAAAAAAATGCGCTGTTAAAAAACGTAAAAAAAATTAAAAGTGTGTTGTTTTAGTGCTTTTTGTGAAATTTTACATTTGGCATTCGGGAGTCCTGTTTTAAGACGTTTGCCTAATATCTGAGGCTATTTGCTGCTATTTGAGGAGTTCACGTATACTCGTTTTACAGACTGTTTGGCTTTCTAAATATTTTCCGAATTTACCATTCGTAAAGTCAGTATCTTCCGTTGTGAGGTATCTGCATTGTAGTACTGATAAGGCATTAGTAGATAGCTAAACTTGATGTTACATACAAATGTAGTTTTTACATAAAATAGATGTGTCCTAGAAAAGCATTTCGATTCAACAGCCAATATATATTGTATGTTAAACTACTGTTTTATAACAATACTATTGTTAATTAGGACTCCTGAATAAGAATAGTTCCAGCTAGCATTTCATGAAAAACGTGACAGTTTTAATTGAAAGTTTTAAATACGATTTATTAAAAAAACTCGATACCATCTCCTAAATTCAAAAACAAAAAAACGAATAATCGTATTTATAAATTTTCGTAAAACGTCTGTTTAAACTAGGGATGCATCGATACGCATCTTGGCCGATACGATACTGATATTTATCAATACGTATCGGCGATACCGATATTTATAAATACGTATCGGCGATACAGACACCGATACGGTTGGTTAAATTAAAAGAACTGACTATAAAAAAAAAACAAATTATTAAATAATCTATCTAAACTAATATTATAAAGAGAAAAGATTTGCATTTTTTGTATATTTGTATGTTTGCTTGTAACGGATACATACACACACACTTAAAAAAACTTAACAGATTTAAAAAGCTTTTTCACCTACAGTTAGCTACATTATCAGCGAATAACATACACACATAACAGCGTATTTTATTTCCCAAAACATTTCAAGATCCCTTCGAAAATTGCAATAATGTAACCCAAGGTATCAAAAGAGTTCTTATCGCATTGGATAGCCCAATTCTCGAGTAAGGTTATGTGGCTGTGTGGCTTTGC
The DNA here is from genome assembly GCA_948150665.1 of Conistra vaccinii. Lineage (NCBI taxonomy): Eukaryota > Metazoa > Arthropoda > Insecta > Lepidoptera > Noctuidae > Conistra > Conistra vaccinii. The sequence goes on from OX411334.1 coordinate 22,020,178, forward strand.
CGAACAAAAAGTCAGAAAGAACGCTAAGCGAAAACGAAGTAATAGCACGGGCGGGTGATAGGATGCGACGCGGTGGGTCGGGGGCAGAAATTTCACATTTGTCAGGGCCAATATTCTCAGTTAATAATTAAAATTAACAGTAAGTAAATTTAAATAAATCATTCTCAAACTATGCGGAGAAAGCCGATTTTCTCAAGTTATGCCGAGAAAGGCGATTTTCTCAAGTTTTTCTGAGAAAGGCGACTTCGCAAGTCCGTTTGAATGAGGCATGCTGTAGAAAATCGTCTCGGATGCGACAGAGCTCATTTAGAAGCTAAAGTACTTTATGTGTATCTTTTATACGCCTTTTCTTAGGTTATTTCAACGCGCGAAATTTGTAATGTATCGGTGTATCGGCAAATAAATATCGCCGATACGGATGTATCGGAAATATCAAAATATCGGTATCGGATGCACCCTTAGTTTAAACCTAATCAGGCCGTACTGGTCTTACTATTAGTTCCTTATGTTAGTTTATGTTGAAATAGAAAAAGAAAGTTGTATCGTCCACAACCACCATACAACATACTCTTGTGATGTAAATTACTGTAAATAGCAATAAATAATAATGATAAATAGAAAACTGTTATTATTAAGGTTTATTAAAAAATAAAAATAGGGTTCATTATTGTACATCCCAGATAAGTTTTAAGTACGAAAAGTCACACACACAGATGTTGTTAGTATAAAAAATAGATATTTTTTATTTCGGCCGGCAACACTGAAAAGTAATGACGTTTTGACATTTTGTTAATTATTATACATAATTATTTTTTTATTTATAAATGAAACGTTGTGGTGTGATTATAGTAAAATTGTGAATATTTTTTGTTAAAGAACCTCCAAAAAGATGTGTCTAATATAATTCTGGACTTGTGATAGGATAAATTTTATGGCATGTTGATATAATCACATTGCAACTCGAGTAAAATAGTATAAGCCTATTTTCAATTTAAAATATAAAGAAAACCAAATTCTGATTGTTTTATTTAAAATCTCTATTTTAAATGTTTGTATGAAAATCCTAATTTCATCAATGATATGTTTATTTAAATGTATATTTACACACATTACAAACTCTATCTGTTACTCCCTTATTCTAAACAGCTTGTCTTAATAAACGTTTTTAAAGTACTAAAAGTCTTTCGATATTTTATCATGTGTACGGAAAATAATTGAAAGAATATACTTTATGAAATGACTTGAGTAGGCTAAACAACATAGTTTCTATTCTTACCAATTTCTTTGTAACTCTCGGTCTTAACAATATCTAGTAGAATATCCACTATTTTATAAACCTCTTCATAACTCGTGTACAGAGCCGTTGGCGTCAACCTGATGACGTTGGGGTCCCTGAAGTCTGGTACAATCCCTCTAGACTTCAACGCGATGCTGATTCTGTAGCCCTCATCGTGTTCTAAGCATACATGACCGCCTCTCTTACTATCTTCTCTTAAGTTTCCAATAGCAAACCCGTAATCTATGAGCTTCTTTTCGATAAGATACATCAGATAACCAGTTATGTGTAGAGACTTTTTCCTCATATTCGGTATTCCAGCTTCATTGATGACTCTCAAAGCCCCTTCTAATGACGCCATCGATAACACGTTAGGAGTTCCAATCTGCCATCCATTCGCGTCTTGCTGATGATCGAACTCTTGTCTCAATAAAAACTGAGTCTCAATTTTGTTTCCATACCATCCCGCTAAACCAGGTAATCGTTTGTGATTTCTTCTGTTGATGTATAAAGCTGCAGACGAACCAGGACCTCCATTTAAATATTTATAAGTACACCATATTGCAAAATCAGCATCTACTTCCTTCAAATTGATTTCTATAGCTCCCACACCGTGACATAGATCCCATCCTATAGGAATGCCTCTTTCTTTGGCTGCTTTAGTTATTTTTACCATATCTAATACTTGGGCACTTCTGTAGTATACAGTAGGCAGAAACACCAACGCCACATCATCGGTCATTGCGTTTATAATTGCGTCTTCATCCATAAACTTTCCGTTACTTTCAACGACTTTCACAGCATCTTTTGGCTCGTAACCCTGTAATCTAACTTGACTATCTACTGCGTAACGGTCTGTAGGGAAGTTGATGTCGTCTACCAATATTTTGTATTTGTCTTTAGTGGGTTTATAAAACGTGCTGATTCCTTGGTGAATGTTGATTGTGGTGCCGCCAAAGATGCATATTTCGTCAGGATCTGCTCCAACAATAGGTGCCATGAGCTTAGACAAATACTTGGAATATAAATAATATTTGTTGTCGTCGACCATCCATATCTTGATACCTTCATCTTTCCATCGTTCCATGACTTCTAACACGCATTCTTCGGCGTCCTTAGTGGCGAGTCCTAGGGAGTTCCCACACATGTAGATGTGGTCTTTCTTCAGAAAAAATCGTTGTCTAAAGTGACCTAAAGGATCATTGTTGTCCAATGATTTTGGATATTCGGAATCGTCTTGATATTCCACCTTCATTTTAACTCCTTGGTTTCGTTGGTATTGCAAAACACTTATGATCTGTAATCAAGCGGGAAAACCACTTTGAGCGAATAGCGTACCCGATATACCTACTTCCCTTGAAAGCCTCAGCAGAATAGGGACGCGGCGTGACAGCTGCCTTCTCAATGTGCTTTCACCAGGGTCTCACCGAAAAAAAAAACTTGTTAATTTTGAAGGTTAAGCAGAGCCGGTGCTTGTTGCAATTTTTCACTGTCAAGGGACCACTAATTGGTTTTTAAATACTCGGAACCTTTTATTGTTTTCTAGCGTTGATATCTTATCATTGAGTCAACGGCAGGTTTTATTGCTATAATATGTTTGCGAATATTGAAGGATCATTGTGCTTTAGTACTGTGACCAAATTTTTGATAAAAGTGTCCGTAAGATTTGCATTGTGTAAATTACCTTTTACAGAACTAATCAGTAGGATGATCATTAGAATTGGCCTCATATGTCACGATTTCAAGATAAGATAAGATTTTTTATTTGCTTAAACCAACCCTCGCTGGTTAGCAATGTTATCACCGACCGAAGAGTCGCGAGCGCACGTATGTGTGTACATACATAGAAAGTGCATACAAGATTATAAAGTAAATTAAGTGCAAACATGTTTGCCACTAACGTCACGTGCAAAAGTATACAATTTAAACAAGAAAAACAAAATATAAATATCAAAATGTCATACTTAAGTAATTAAAATTATTAATGGGATAAGTAGTAAAATTATAGAGTAAATCAACATTAATAAATAAGTAGCTCCAAATGAATATAATAATTACTTATGTCAAGACAAATTCCTTTTCATTAAGGAACTCAGTAACGCTATAATAATTATGCTCTGGCGGTCAAAAAAGACCGAAGTTTATTTCTAAACATAGATTGAGGTAGTTCTCTCCAACTTTTAGGAACTTTGTTATAGATAACTGGAGCCATACAGTATACACTTTTGCGCATTAGGGTCGTCTTAGCGGATTGGAGACAAAGTTGACCATTGTCACGTCTATTACTTGGGAGTATGTCGGCTACACGCTTATAGTAATGAGGATTCGACCTAACAAACACAGAGCACGGTAAAGTTAATAGCTTGTAATTTTTAAAATACGGCACACAGCTATCGGTTTTCTCAAGTTTAAACATCGCCCGTAAACATCTTTTTCAAGAAATGGTCATTCATTTGGCCAATTTGGACTTGAGAGTTGTATATTGATGATGTTAATGACATAATTAATGACCCTGTTCCCGATACCGGTGGGCTACTATTTTTTAACCGACTTCCAAAAAGGAGGAGGTTCTATGTTCGACTTTATGTTTTTTTTTTTTTTTTTTTATGTATGTTCACCGATATCTCCGCCATTTGTGGACCGATTTTGAAAATTATTTTTTTGTTTGAAAGGGTAAGCTCCCGAGGTGGTCCCATATAAATTTTATTGACTTTGCTTAGATAGTTTTTGAGTTAGCTTCAATAATACATATTTTTCCCACTTAGTTTATATGGACGATATGATGATAACTTCCTGTCACTGTTATTTATTGCAGTTAGTGGTATTGGATATTGTGTGGGGTAGGTACCACAACTAAAAAGTGAAAAATAAAAACTTTTTACAAAAAAAATTAAAACCGACTTCCAAAAAAAACCACTACAAAGTGAAAAATAACTTTAATTTCGTAAGTCGGTGGCAAAAAACGAAAATTAAAAAATAAAGACACCGACTTCCGAAATTAAAGTTATTTTTCACTTTGTAGTGGTTTTTTTTGGAAGTCGGTTTTAATTTTTTTTGTAAAATGTTTTTTTGTAAAAAGTTTTTTTATATTTGTAAATGTTTTTATAATTATTATTTTAATATTTAAAAATGTAATTTATATGTTTAAAACTAAATAAAGGAAATAATAATGTTAATGATATGCGTCGGTAAATACATTTGTTACAGACGCGTTTAATTTTTTATTGCCACATTTATTGAGCTGCAAAGTAGGAAAATTTTAATTTCGCGAGCTCACTGTCTCCTCTATTCCGCAAATCATAGTCACACGATCAAATAAAGTATTATGTTGTTATCTCCGATAACAATAACAAGTGCGGATTATATCATAAAAGTGATAGGTTGATACTGCAACTGCCAAAAATCAGTGATTTGTGTATTGTGCCGCGAATTTAGTGCTAACGTGGGAAAATAGGCTATGGGTGGGATTTTATATGTTGTGTTGTAACATGGGTTTCTGAGCTGAGTTTACCAAAATCGAATAGGTACCTCTATCTACATTAGAAACTTCCTTTCAGGAACTAAGCTGAATATTTAGCAAATTATTAAAGGAACAATGGTGCCGATTCTCTTGCCACAAATGCTTCTAAACTAGACTAAAAATCACCAAAATTTTGTTTATTCCTTCTTATTTGTGACAAGAGAAGCACCAATAATGGGTTAAGGCAATTAAATGCCTACCGCTATAATTGGGAAGAGCAGTGTCCCAGTGGTAACGGCCCCGACTTACGACTTGTAGGTCGTGGGTTTGAGCCCAAGCAGGCGCTTTACTTTGTGTAAATAATTTCATCACCACTGCTCTCAAAACGGTGAAGGAAAACATCGTGAGGAAACCGGCATGGCTTAGAACGAAAAATTCACCAACCCGCACTAGGCTCGCGTGGTAGTTGCCCACTCACTTCACAGAGAGGAGGCCTGTGTCCCAAGGCTGATAATGTTGATAATATTGGGAAACTGAATGTGTGAAAAGTGAAAACCAGCATCTATTTTACAGCTACCTACCTGTAATCGTTAAGCTGAAGCTGCCGCGACTTGACCAGTGGCAACAGTCTGTGGCAGCCAGTAGAATTCGCTGGCTGCAGATCAGTGACCATAGTGGGATTCAAATTATCGATGGAATGCACACATTCCATTAAAAAAATATTTTATTTTATTTCATCCGCCTAGAGCGCGACTGGTTCCAAGTACTTAGTCCTAGATAGAAAGAAGTACCTATGTAGATGGAGAGTTTAGGAAGTCATTTACCCTACTGATGGAAATACAAGTAGGTATTAATATCTGTGATACAGGTTACCTAATAATACTAAAGTAGTCCACTGCTGCATTGTGTTAGCCCTTGTAACTAGGCCACTCTGTTTTCAAGATCTTACGGCACGATTGACGCAGTGACTATGCGGTTTGTGAGATCCGATAGAAAAAAAAACATGCGGTGCAGTCTGGGACTGCCGATAGAAGTGAAAACTATGTAACGCCATCGAACGAAAATGTCAGGAATTAATGTGGCTTGCTGTCAGTACAAGAACGAAAGTTGTAGCTCCATTAAAAAAAAACCAAAAAAATAAAACAGCGCGCCCTGTCAACAAAAAAGTGCTCAACGCGCCTTCGGTGACGATGACGCGAGTTCCATGATTTTTGTTCACCCAAAAAGTGCTCATCGCGCCTACAGAAGTTTCCCAATTTTCCCTCACAAAACCCTACAGCAAATTCATAATCGGCGTGTTAAAATACACCCTGTAACCTAATGAGTTGATCTGACGACACACCTCGACCTTGTCACGACAATCTGACTAATAAACCTTTATAAATAACAAGATTAATTGAACTGTTTAACTATCATTAATAATATTATTCGATAAAGACAGCCTGATAACTTGATAACTTTCCATTCGTTTTTAGGTACAAACGCCAGCACGTCAAGTTACTACAATATGTCAAATTTCTTTAATAGATTTTCAACTTTATCGCTAAAGAATAAGGTTCAAAGTTGATTGGGAAAATTTGACAGATTGGAGTAGGTTGATGTGCTGGCGTCTGAACATACGGAAAGATCAAACACCTAATTTCATACAAATATAGGGTGGCAGGGACATCGACGCGAAGCCGGTTACCATGGATTCAGTACATCATTCTGAACCCCCTGCGTTGAAATTTTTCGTCGATTATTTAAAAAAAAATCAGCTGTTCCATACATTTTGACCGCGTAGGTATTACACTTTTCTATGAAACAGCTGATTTTTTTTTCAATAACCGACGAAAAATTTCAACGCAGGGGGGTTCAGAATCATGTACTGAATCCATGGTAACCGGCTTCGCGTCGATGTCCCTGCCACCCCGTATGTATTTAAATTATCTGTAGCGTATTTGAGTGTACTCGTAGGAGAGTAATATCTAAGTAAATATACAAATCTAAGAATGAAATTAAGATGTTGGATTGATAAGGTAGGTAGAAGGGTAGGTACTTATGTGCTGACTGATATTATCAATCTGTTAACTTATCCTTTCCTGACTCTCTTCAATCTTTACGTACCTACCTAGGTACCTATAGCGAAAAATTTGGTGAAGGCTTTTGGTGTTCTCTTTCGCTAACACTAGGTAGGACATACCTACAACGTATTTTTTTTGTAATTCTAAACCTCTTAAGGGGTCATTGTAGGTACTCATCATTATGAACAACTTTCACTATGGGACCAAAGCTGATTTGGAAAACCCTTTCTAAATTCAAAAACTCTGTACCCGTTCTGAAGCGAGTTCCCCGCGGTGCTAGACCTCTTGTGGCACAACACCTTGCAGGTTGTGTTCGTCTTGCCACCCGGGAGAACTCGCAAAGTGCTTGGGAACAGCTGCTCACCTTCCCTTACAGAATTATACACGTACAAAAGAATTTGGCAACCAAAAAGACATTAACTGCACAAATTAAAGAAAACTGTAATATTTCGGATCATGATTTCGATTCAAAATTACCGACACAGAGATATACCTCTTCAAGAGGTATAACTCATTTAGTAGAATCCAAGTATGGGGAAGGTGACATTAGCGGAGCAGCCAGGATTCTTTTTAGTAGCGATGTGGTGGCACCGTGTTCTCCAGAAACTCTCGCAGCTTTGGAGAGCAAACACCCTGCCCCAGCGGATGGCATTTCTTTTCCCGACCCCCCTGATCCGGATAATCACTCCCTCACCATTACAGGTCGAGAGTTGGTCACAGCCGTTTTTTCTTTCCGGAGCGGCTCCGCTGGCGGCCTCGACGGCCTGAGTCCTCAGCACCTTAAGGACCTTATTTGTTCAGGCGCCGGGACAGCTGGTGAGTTACTCTTGAAGGAGCTTACGGCTCTGATTAACCTCATGCTCTCTGGCAAGGTGAACGAGTCCGTCATAGACGTTCTATACGGGGCCAACTTATGCGCCCTGCGTAAGAGGGATGGCGGCATTCGTCCCATTGCCGTGGGCACTACTTACCGTCGTATGGCAGCCAAGATTTGTTGTAAATTTTTTGGTGAGGCTGTTTCGGAAAATGTTCAGCCCCTGCAGGTAGGTTACGGCTCCAAAGGGGGCTGTGAGGCTGCCGTACACGCCTTGTCGACCTACCTAAATTCTGATAAAGGAGAGGTCATCCTGAAGGTTGACATAAAGAATGCCTTCAATTCTGTTAATAGGGACACCTTGCTGGCAGAAACTAAAAAAGAAATACCCCAAATTTATAGTTTCCTTTGGCAATGTTACAGACACCCCTCTAAATTACTGTTTCGGGACAACCTTATGGAATCTGCTGTTGGCTGTCAACAAGGTGACCCCCTCGGGCCAGTGATTTTTAGTTTAGCCATCCACCCAATTATTCGACAGCTAAATTCAAAATTTAATGTTTGGTACCTTGATGGTGGTCGCACTCGCCTCCCAGGGTGGGAGGCGATGTAGAAACTGTTTTAAATGACCTTCAATTCCTTAAAAACGAACTTCATTCCATTGGCCTTGAACTCAACCTTTCAAAATGTGAACTTTACGTAGCGGTCAGTACAGACAGACATCACACACTTTCCAAATTTAATGCAATAGCCCCAGAAATCAAAATTATCGAAAAAAGCTCTCTCCGCCTGCTTGGGTCACCAATCTTCGAGGATTCCTTTCCTGTTTTTATTGAGGAAAAAATCAAAAATGTCAATGACGTTTCGGAAAGATTGCTCCAAATTAACATGCATTCGGCCATAACCCTAATCCGTTACTGCTGTTTCGGCCCTAAATTAACATATTTCCTTCGCGCTTCCCATTTATGGACACAAACCCCAAAAAACAAACATTAACTTCGATCTTAAATGTGGCCTTGGACGACCGAGCTTGGGCACAAGCTACACTTCCCATTCGTATGGGAGGCCTCGGCGTCCGCAAAATTTCTAGTATTAGTTTACCGGCTTTCATATCTTCGGTCCACGGTACTGAAAGATTAATCAGGAAAATCCTAGCCCCTACACTGGTTAATTTTGATGTGCCGTGCCTCACCGAGGCTATGGATGCCTCGAGACTCGCTTGCCCGAATTCAGATCCGCCCAACCACCTTTTTTCCCAGAGACGGTGGGATGAGCCGCTCTGCAGAGTAGTACAGAACAATTTACTTGACACGTCTGCTACTCCTGCGGAGCGTGCGCGCCTGCTGGCTGTGGGGAAGTGGGAGTCGGGCCCTCTGGCTTCATGCACTGCCGTCGTCGAACTTAGGTACTTAGCTCGACGACACTACTTTCCGCATCGCTGCTTCCTTGCGACTAGGAGCTCCCTGTTGTTCTCCTCATCGCTGTCACTGTGGCGAAGTTGTCAACAGCCTCGGACACCACGGCCTGTCTTGCAGCCGAAGTGCGGGCCGCTTAGCGCGGCACGCGAACATTAATGACATCATCCGACGAGCTCTTGTCGCCGTCGGCGTTCCAGCTGTATTAGAACCCAATGGCTTGGCACGCGATGATGGCAAGAGACCGGACGGTATGTCTTTATTTCCATGGAAGATGGGTAGGCCTTTAGTGTGGGACGCAACGTGTGTCGATACTCTTGCGCCATCCCATCTTCCTGGCTCAGCGTGCTGTGCTGGCGCTGCCGCTGCGGCTGCAGAAAACCTCAAGCGGCGAAAGTATAATAACCTCATAGGTAACTATATTTTTGAGCCGTTTGGGGTTGAAACCCTAGGGCCGTGGGGTCCGAGTGCTCATGATCTGTTCAATGACATTTCCAAACGACTGGTTGACACTTCCCGTGACCCAAGGGCTGGTTTTTACCTCGGCCAGAGGCTAAGCATTGCCATACAACGTGGCAATGCCGCCAGTCTCTTGGGTACATTACCAGTCGACAGCGATGCGGAGGAATTTTTCGATGCCTTATTGTTTGTTTCCTAATAGTTTTAGTTACCTAAGTTAGGTTAGTTATTTTTAGTTTTGGAAGATCATGTTAGTTGTTAATTTAAAATACACATTATATACTTACCTTATGAATAAATACAAATAAAAAATGTGGATGATATGATGATAAGTTCCTGTCACTGTTATTTACATAGCAGGTAGTAGTAGTGGTATTCGAATTTGTGCGGAGGTGCGGAATATGTAGGTACCACAACAAAAAGTGAAAAATAAAAACTTTTTACAAACAACCGCGCGCTCGTTACGGTTGGCACTTTCTATTAAATTCTACCTTTTTGCTCACCAAGCCAGAGAGCAAGATTTTTATTCTTCTGCTCACAATCTATGCACTTTCACACGCTTTCACATTATGATTGATTCTGACAACTAATTAGGTACATTACAAGTAATTAATTATTGCCTATTTGCCCTTATTTCTAGCAACTTACGATAAGCATCATGAATAAAATGTATCAAATTCCGAAACGTATGTTATCAGTTTCCCATCGGAACTGGAATATATGCGGGCCCACACCAGATTATGGTCCCGTGGAAGTGCAGCGTTCATGCCTGCTCAATGGAACAGTTGTAGGAGGAGCTAAGTCACTGGGGGGTCTGATCAGTGCTTGCACTATTATGTATCAGGTAAAAACAATTAATGTCTTTCTGAAATAAACCTAAAACTCTTAAATTTTATAATAAGTACCATGCCTTGTTTTGTTATTGGATATAGGAAAGCGCTTGGTTGTTGCTTTTAAGTATTAGGAAAAACAGTTCATCACCTACGGATTAGTGATCATTATTCGCAGTGTTTATGTCACCGCGCATGAGACACAATGAGCGATCATGCTAGTGTCACCTCCCAGTCCTGTCAGCAAACGTTGCAGCAATTTTTATAATGATTAAGGCGATATGGAGCATATCTCCTACCTGGGCAAGTCTCCCGGTGAACCCCTACTGATAATCTGTTGTTCGCCACACAGGCAGGCTCCCAGTACGAAGTAGATAACTCTCTCGGTGCGACCCACTTCCTCCGAGCCGCGAGCAGTGCCTCCAGCTGTGCATTCTCAGGGTTCACTAAAATGCGCTACATGGGGCAAAAAGGAGTCTCCCTCACCTGCACCAGTGACAGGCAATCTATAGCATACACGCTCAGATGCCCCGTCACTGCTTTTGCGGAAATGAAGTGCTTTTTGCTGGATACAGTTCTTAGGTAGAACCAATTTAATATACATAACTAACATCACACTGAAAGCTGCTAAAATTTTTGCTGCCCAAGCCCAACCCAGAACAACATGGGCACGCGGACTCGCGCGACTTGTTCCGCGACGCGACACCGGTAGTACAGACGCCAGCACAAGTTACTACAATCTGTCAAATTTCTTTAATAGATTTTCAACTTTATTGCTAAAGAATAAGGTTCAATGTTGTTTGGGGAAATTTTACAGATTGGAGTAGATTGATGTGCTGGCGTCTGTACCTAATTGTTCTACCGTGAAGTTTTCTTAGGAATTATAGTAGAGTCGCGTCGCGCCTGTTTGTAAAAAGCCTAGAGACGTAGAGCCTTTATATTGATTATTCTAGACAGTTTTAGTAAATACAAATTCTTACCAGATGCTGCTTTCGAGAATGGGAGATAGATGACTTAAAACCCTTGATAAAGGACGACCTGCACCGCATCGATCCATTACAACGCGTCATAGACTTAGCCCAAAAAGCCTGTTGGGCGGGCCCCCTCTCCAACTCTATGTTTTGCGTGCCATCAAGGATACAAGGCATGACTGGAGAAGTTCTCAACAATTATGCTAATTACAATTTCAAGACTGATCATTGCACTGTAGCCAGTATAGGTGTTCCTTACGAAGAGACTTTGAAGTTGGCGGAGGCGATCGAGCCTACACGAGTTAGTGCACCTGAAATTAGTTAGAAGATCACAGCTTTAGACAGTTCATTGTATTAAATCATACTCATACCTGCATAATAAATTCCTTACATTCCCCTGAATTTAAAGACAACGTTACGGTTCACTATACGTAGTCAATATTTCATAATGAAATAGTCTGTAGTAAGCACAGTCTAAACATCATACAGTCATCCCACGAAGACGTCTAGACAGAGCAATCGTGCGGGGCGAGACGGGTCCCGATTCGGGACTCGTCTGGGACCCGAGACCCGATCGGGACCCGAGCGTACGCAGGGACTCACGAACTGCTTACGCTGCGGGCCGTGAGGGGTGAGACGGGGGAAGCGCGTTCCCGAACTGCTAGGGGCGTCGCTCACACGAGCTAGAGTCGAGGCGCGGCATCGAGGCGCGGGCGCACAATTCGCGCGTCGCCTACGTTTTCTTAGGAGTAAATGGCAGTGCGCTCATGAACTGTGCGCCCGCGCCTCGACGCCGCCGCCTCGACTCTAGCTCGTGTGAGCGACGCGCGTAGCTGTCGCAACAATGCCTACTCGTTGTCGCCATCATGTACAACGAGATCAAAGGCGATGTCTTACTCTGGGTTTTTACACTGTGGTACCAAGCCCCAATAACAGGTACGCACGGACGTGTTTTTATCGCGGCGTTTTTTTTTTTGCGTATTGGATTTTCGACGCTCTGCTTAGCGCTGAGAGTTGAACATCCAACAGTGTGTTTTTTTGACGCCCTGGACTACGCGCTGAATGCGCTCTGTTGGATTCTCAATGCTCGGCTCAATACCGAGATTTGAAATCCAGTGTACGAATCGAAATCGCCGCGGTAAAAACACGTCCGTGCGAACCTGGGCTTAGTCCTGTATTTATTAATAATAATGCTGAGTAAATATCTAGATGAGGCCAGAACCAAGGACGGTGGTGTGTTCTCGACCGCGAGCAGGGTTCGAATACTACGATTTGGGACGTGACAGCGACACGTGGATATGTGTCGTGGTGCCTGGCTGTGGCACTATGGATATCTCGTAAGTGTCCAATACCTACAACGTCTATTTAAGTATTGGAACTCTATAAGTCATATTGATTGAGAGTTTGAGACATCGCACATCCATCACACTAGCGTTCCCATCGCACATAAAGTTTTGATGAAAGTGTTAAAAACGAACCCCAATGAATGTGACTCTTATTGCTTCCTTCTCCTTGCTCTTACTGTCTCCATCATATTCTACTGTTGTTCAGGGAGCTAATCCGTCACTCGATAGTAGCTCACGCCTGTGGAACAAGCAACATGCATGAAGGCAGTCATTCCATGGACCGCATGCAAGAACTACCACTCGGACTCACATCGGGAGAAGACCTATTCACCACTTATAGAGCTTTCAACATATCGTATTACGATACTGGCGTATTTGGTAAGATTTTGATCAGTTATTTTTATTTGAAGTATTTCGTTATTAATTGCTAGATTATAATTACATTTTGAAATATTTGAATATAAAACCATTTAAAAATGTAAAAAAGTCGGGAGGTGTCGTGCGTGACTCGTGGGACACCCGGTGGGAACGAAGTTCTTTTAGCTGCATATTATACAGGATGACTTGTAATTAGACGTATTCCAGGACTTGAAAGTGTGACCCATTTGCAACAATTAAGCACCCCATAAAGCCTAGGTGAAAATACATGGGATTCGAAAAAAAAACAAATTAAAAAAAAAAATGAAAATTTGCCAGAATTCGTCACTAAATATCATTTTTCTCCAATCTCTCAAATTGAATGACCTTCAATACTATTCCATTGGATACCTAATTCTTCTTCAATCGGTCCCTCATTACTGAGGATCGTGGTCACTGGACCCCTTTAAACGAACAATCTGCCTCCATCGGTCCCGGTCCAAAGTTGCCATCACCACCTGTTGAAACTTGCTTGAGGACGTAGCTTCTTTTACTTGGTCGGACCATCGTGTTGGCGACCGGCCTCGTGCTCTCTTTCCTTCGGTATTGCCAACAATGACCAGTTTTTCAAGGTTGCTATCTCCCCTTCGCATTATGTGGCCAAAATATGTTAGAATACGCTGTAGGCAAACTGTAGACAATCGGGTCTTGATGTCGAGTTGGGAAAGGATAGACACGTTTGTGCGTTTGGCTGTCCATGGAATTCGGAGCATCCGCCTCCAACACCACATTTCGAATGCGTCTATCCTCTGTCTTTCTCTTGCTCGGATTGTCCACGTCTCAACTCCATAGAGGAAAATCGGGAAAACTAGTGCTCTGACCAATCGGGCTTTGGTTTTATAGCTTATACCACGATTTTTCCAGATGTTCTGAAGGCGGGTCATAGCATCTTTAGCCATGGCTATCCGCCGTTTTATTTCTGGGACGCAGCTGCCCTCACTATTAATGCTAGAGCCCAGATAAACGAAACTGTCCACAGTATCGATGCCTTGGATATTATAGGCACCCGATAGCTTACCCGCACGGTCTATCACCATAAGCTTGGTTTTCTGCCTATTTATTGCAAGCCCTAATTTGCCACTTTCCACCTCCAATCTGTGCAGTATATCCTTCATGTCGTCAAATGTTGTAGCGAGGAGAACGGTGTCGTCAGCGTACCTCAGATTGGAAATGCGCTTTCCACCAACAGCAAACCCCTTTTCCCAGCCCTCAAGAGTTTTGCGAATGATATACTCTCCATATACATTGAAGAGCAGAGGTGAGAGGATGCATCCTTGCCTTACGCCTTTCTTGATCGAGAACACATTTGAACAGTCGGTGTCTATTTTGACGAACGAGCGGTTGTTGATGTAGAGGCATCGGACTAGGTCAACAAGATGTAGGGGCGTACCCATGTCCTTTAGAACCTCCCATAGCTTGTCCCACTCCACACAATCAAAGGCTTTGGTGTAGTCGATGAAACACAACAACACAGGGCTGTTCAATTCCCGGCTCTTTTCTATGATTTGGCGAACGTTCAGGATTTGTTCCCGCGTGCCTTTGCCTTTAACAAAACCTGCTTGTTCTTCTGGAATTTGTGGCATGAGAAAGTGTTTCAGCCTGTTGTTAATTATGTACAGGAGTATCTTGCTGACATGTGGAATAAGTGCCAAGGTCCTGTAGTTGCTGCAGTCTTTGGTGGAGCCTTTCTTATGAAGTGGAACAAACACGGACTCCGTCCACTCTTCAGGCCATCTCCTGGTCTTCCAGATAGAATTGCAGATGCTTAGAATCTGTTTCACACCTTTGGAATCTAGGTTTTTTAGTAACTCGGCGGGAATTCCATCTTTACCTGGAGATTTTCTATCCTTGAGACATCCAAGGGCATGTTCGATCTCTGACTGCAGAATTTCGGGTTCTTGTGGTGGCAAATTTGTCTGCGCGCCTCTTGTGATTGGTTGACCGGTGTCATAAAGGGTTGTGCAGTACTGTTTCCAGCGTTCCAGAACCTGATCTTTTTCTGTGAGTATTTTACCTGCTTCGTCTGCGATCGTGCAGGTTTTCTCATTACGAGATTTAGTCAGCTCTTTGACCCTGCGGAAAAGATCTCTAGTCTCATGTTTTGCAGAGTTCTGTTCTAGATCAGCACAGATATTGTTGATGTACTGGTCATAGTCTTTGCGGCTTTTTTTTTGGACCTCTGTGCTGAGTTGATCGTATAACCTTCTGTTCTCCTGTAGGATTAGACCTTTTCCCTTCAACTCACGTCTACGAAGTATTAGGTCAGCTGTTTCCGTAGATATAAAAGGTTTCATGGTAGGTTTTGGCAAGATGTTCTCTTTGGCAGTTTGCACAATGATTTTCTGCAAAGCCTTCCAAGTGACGTCCGGGTCAATGGCGTCATCTATGGAACATTCAGGTACTTTTTGTTCAATTGATTTTCTGAAGGCTTGTAGGTCAACATGGCGCATATTCAGTGTGCGTTCTTGCTTGTGGAATTTTCTCAGCCGAAGTCGGATTGTGGTTACTAAAAGTTGATGATCTGAGCCACAGTCCGCCCCCGGGTATGTCGTGGTATTCATGACAGATGATTTCCATCGGTTTTGGATGAGGATATAGTCTATCTGGTTTCTAAAACGGTCGCCAGGAGAAATCCAAGTATACAATCGCCGTATATGTTGTTTAAAACAGGTGTTCGTTACGGTAAGATTTTCTTCACTACAGAACTGAAGCATACGTTCGCCTCTTTCGTTTCTGTTGCCGATTCCATACTTCCCGACTACCCGTCGAAGATGATTATCGCTGTCCGTTTGACCGATTTTGGCGTTAAAATCACCTAAAACTACCGTTATCTCCCTTTTTGGTATTTCTTGGAGAGATTTTGCCAAAGCGCTGTAAAAGTTCTCGATTTCGTCCTCGCTAGATTGGGCGGTAGGCGCATATACCTGTAAGATGTTCAATTTACAGGGAGTTGTGTTAACTTTAATGGCAATTATTCGGTCATTAATCGGCTTATAACCGCTGACATACTTGTCTATGCTAAGTGGTACCACGAAAGCAACCCCATTGGAGCTCTCGTTTTCAGGTCCTGAAAAGTAGACTTTATTCGACTGGTCAGTCGAAAAGTATCCAGACTTTCTCCAGTGTGTTTCGCTGAGTCCGAGAATAGTGACTCCCTTTCTTTTCATTTCACTCTCCACTATCTGTAGTTTCCCTGGTTGGTTTAAGCCGCGTACATTCCAGGTGCCAAGGCGGTGAGGCTGTCTAATTGATTTCGATTTATCAGTAACATAGTTTCCATGTGTTGCCTGATCTGACACAATCACATGGCCGGTAGCACATTTCACACCACCATCCCCGGTTTGGTGGCGCCGGGCGTCAGCCGGAACGCTCAACAGATCCAGATCGCTATTTCTTAAATCCATTGTGACTTTCATGGGAACTAGTGCAGTGGTTTCCCGTTGCCTTCTGCACCAGACATTTTAAGGGTTATTTAGACCCTAAGGCCGCTGCAGCCTCTTCCAATCCAGTTGCCCGGATGGGTGTATAGTTATCCCGCTATTGCTCGGTCGCCATTGCCTCGTTCGTTATCTAGCAGGGAGCACCACGGCTGTCAGATGGTAGCCGCCGCCTTGCAGCGCGTGCAGGTGAGGATGACACTTGGGGCCGGAATGATGTTATGTCCGCTCTCCCCCTTACTCCCCTAATACTTCAACAAATATTTCAATGTAACCAAAGGGGTTTGAAGATTTTTGTATGGAGGGTGGCCCTAACGTGAGACCGCCATTTTGATTTTTTTTCAGAATAGCGGTGATAATCGAAAGTTATATATTTAGATAGAGGACACTTATACAAACAAAAAATGTCATGTAACATAATATCCTAAAGCGTCACTTTTCGGAGTTATTCATTAAAATATAAGTCGAAAATTGAACCCTGAAACAAGGATTTTTTTGTTTTTTTTTCCCTTCAGGTAAGTATATTGAACTATGAAAACATAATAGCATCATGTATAGGTAATATTTTAGTTAAGAGCGAAAGAGACAAAAATATATGTATACCCCCCGCCGAATGAGGACGTGTGTTACACGGTATATGTATTATATGGTGCATCATCAGTGCATGGCATGGGCGCGACATCAAGAAAATCCTATTCAGCCTCCCGCTGCCTCTGCCCCTGCTTCTTGGATGATATTATTTATACCAAATATGATTAAAAAATCTTATATGTTATCCACTAGGTGTAGTCAATTAATTCATGTGTAAATAACTTAATCAACATGAAGTAACTACAACATAAATAAATAAATACGTTATAACAAATCTTACTTTTATCTTTGAATATCTCAGAAACGTGACGCTTTATATGCTATGTTATTTCAAGTTTTATGTTTGTAAAAGTGTCCCCTATCCAAATATATGACATTTATTGTGCACCTCGATTTTGAAAAAAAATCAAAATGGTGGCTGATTTTAGGGCCAAAATCTTCAAACCCCTTTCTAAAACATCAAACACTTAAAAGTTGGAGGATGAAGTTTATTAATCAATCAATACAATCTCTACTTTTGACATTTGGTAATGAAAATTTTATGCACTTAGTTTTTTTTCCGTTTAATACTAAATTATTAGCAGTGAACCAATTTTGGACCTGCAGTAGGGCGTTATTTACGTCGTCAAAATTTTTAGCACGTCTATCTACCTTAAAAATTAAGGAAGTATCGTCAGCAAATAACACCATTTGTGGTTGATTTTTTAACAAATGGAGTAGATCATTAATGTACACTAAAAAGAGGAATGGACCTAATATCGAGCCTTGTGGCACACCCATTTTTACTGTTAAACCTAAAGAATTGATACCGTTTATTTGGACGTACTGTTGTCTATCATTTAAATAAGATTTTACTAAATTAACAAGTTTTCCAAGGCCGTAATGCTTAAGTTTCAAGAGTAAGGTTTCGTGATCAACGCAATCAAATGCCTTAGAGAGGTCACAAAAAATCCCTATGGCGTCAAGGGCCTCTTCCCATGCGTTAAAAATGTGTCTTAATAAGGTTACACCGGCGTCGGTCGTACAACGTCCTTTGGTGAAACCATACTGTTGATCGTGAAGGATTTTATTTGTGTTAAAATGATTGAGCATTTGATTAAGCATTACCTTTTCAAACACCTTGCTGAAAACCGGCAACATGGATACGGGTCTATAATAATTAGTGTCTTTACTGTCACCGGATTTGAAAAGTGGTATTACTTTACTGTATTTCATTAAATCCGGGAAGACTCCTTAATCCACACAAAAATTAAATATTAAGGCTAAGTAAGGCTCTATGGTCTCAATTATGGAAGTACAAACTTTAATGGACATTCCCCAAAGATCTTCGGTCAATTTGATCTTGATTTGTTTAAAAGCTTTTATTACTGTTATGGGGTTAATATGCTTAAAGTTAAATTCAATCGGGCGGGCTGAAACGTTCGCCCTTACTAAATCAAAAGAGATCCAGGGCGAGGTTTTAAGTATGATACTGGTGAAGAAATCTACAAATTCTTGAGCAACTTTTTTGCTATCGCAAATAAGACCACCACATGAGGTCTTCAGTGTATAATCAGAATTATGCTTTTTGTTCCTGTTCGTTTCATTATTGATAATTTTCCAAACCGTCTGTATTTTATTGTCTGCTGATTTAAGGTGGAACTAGTCGCGGGCTCGAACTCAATGGTGGGCATGGCCAAAAACCACGCTGTCTCACCTGGCATCATGTCCGACAGAGATAGTATCAGTGATGAGCAGTTAGAAGCAGCACCCTAATTACGAAACGCAAACTCAATTTTAAATTGAAACCAATTGAAAAAGATTGTCAGTCCATTGCTTCATAAGTTCGACAAAAAGAATCTGCTTAATTTTTTTTGTCGAACTTATGAAGCAATGGACTGGCAATCTTTTTCAATTGGTTTCAATTTAAAATTGAGTGCTAAATGTGAAAACGTGCTAAATGAAAAAATATAAAACTATATAGGTACTTAGTATAATATGTGCGTGAAATGTTTTTTTTTTTTAAATCCCGAAAATTATAAAAATTGTCAAAACATGATACCTAATTACTTCTTGGAACAAAAATTTGAGAGTAACAAAAAGCGGATGATGGCGGGTACCGGGTGACACGCGATTCACGACCTCACCTGAAGCACAGATAATATAATACTACGTAAGCCTGAAGTCAGCCGAACGACGCGCGATAACACACGAACGCAGATTCGATTTTCGGTGCGGCTGAAGGTTCGGCAGATTTTCTTGCTGAAGCCTGAAACTGATGCCGAAACTAGATTTTCTTACCGAAACTGAAAACGAAACCGAACCTTCGGTCGGTCACTAGTTTTCATAAAGGTTTATTTTTCAGGCATCGTAGCAAAGACTCGTGCCTGCTCAGCGTGGGACGTGGCGAAAGCTGCCGCTCAGTTCCTGGCTAAAGTCGGGGATCTTAACGATAACCAGATTGATATTGGCAAGAAGAGGCTTAGTAAGTTGTTGAGTACCTATTCTGTAACTGCTGGCGTACCTATTGCTGCTCATAAAAAATCCAACGAAACAAAAAAGCACCCGAAAAACCAATAGGTATGTAGATAGGTACCCAACCAACACACTGGTAAAAGAAAATTGCAGCATTTTATAGCTTTAAGTTGTATAATAGCGGCTAGTTCAAGAAGCAGTTTTAAGTTGCATATATTTGCTTCCGATAACGTCTGTAGCTACAAAAGTAACTAAGAGTAGCAGTAATGGAATCAAATACTACCCTTGTCTTTATAATAGTTCATTTGAGAGCCCATTAATGACTTACGTCTGTAAAATAAAAGAGATTTAAAAATGGCATTTTATCACTGAAAGCTACTTACGGGATTCTCTTGTAGTTGTAACTGATAAACGCCGCATAACTGAATAAAAGAGTTAATTGTAATTTGTAGCCTAATTGAAGCAGCTGTATAAAAGTTAAAATAACCACTGTTATTCTACATAACGTTCTGGTAATAGAGGTAATAAGAACTCTTACATAGGGTAGTATAATAGAGTGAATCTGCACCGTTGAAAAGCCTGAGTCAATCGCTTGTTAGTCACCGTCTCTGCGTAACCGTATTTCATAGAAGCCTAAATGATAAGTTAAGTTTCATAAATAAGGGTGAGGGTTCCGCAGGTAGTTTAAGTACAAAAAATAATGATGATGACTCTGTTATTGATGAGATGTGTGTGGTAGTATACAGAGCACGCTCTAGCACTTGGGTCTTAGCACCTTAGGGAATAATCCTATTGGCTCCAAAGCTTTTATGAAGTTTTGAGAGCAGTGGTGGCCCAGTTGTAACGGCCCCGACTTTCGAGTTGTAGGTCGTAGGTTTGAACCCAAGCAGACGCTTTACTTTGTGTAAATAATTTCATCACCACTGCTCTCAAAACGGTGAAGGAAAACATCGTGAGGAAACCGGCATGTCTTAGAACCAAAAAATTCGAAGACATGTGACATTTACCAACCCGCACTGTGCCCGCGTGGTAGATTATGGCCCACTCCCTCTCACAGAGAGGAGGCCTGTGTCCCAGCAGTGGGAACATTAATAGGCTGATGATGATGATGATGATGTATATACACCCTTATTTTTTATTCATTACAAACCTCTTAAGGGGTCATTGTACTCATCATTATGAACAACTTTTACTATGGGACCAAAGCTGAAATCGCGAAAAAATAAATTTGCTGTCCCATACATTTATGTTCGCATATCTCGTCAAATTGTAGGGAACAGCTGATTTTTTTTTCGCGATTTCAGCTTTGGTCCCATAGTAAAAGTGGTTCATAATGATGAGTACAATGACCCCTCAAAAGGTTTGTAATGAATAAAAAATAAGGTTGTATGTATGTTCATCTGTAACCTCATAACTTCTAAACTACTGATCATAATTTGACAAATGAGGTATCGTTGGCTAAGGTTAATAAGCGAAGCGTCCTGATCGTCCGCTGGTTATAGGCATTAGGCTATGTGAAGATACCTACATTAAATTCAATATGGCGCCCTCTAGAGTAGGTACATAAAGAGACGAACGAAAAAAAAATTGTTTTAATTATGCTATGAGGGTCAAATGAAAGGGCTTGGCGAGTACATTACAAATATGTATATATATATAAATATCATATTTTCTAAGTAAATAAATATGTTTAAATTGTTAAAAACATGCAAAAATGATACTGCAACGTAAGGCGCGGCTGTAAAATTAATACCAATGATACAATGAAACATTAAAAAAAAATATAAGCGACGAACTTTTAACCCCAAAATAAAAAGTAAGTTTAAAAGCTAAGCGGTAAAGTAAGTTTACCCGACGACTCAAAAATCACGAAGACATACAAAAATGGTCAAGGTAAAGCCGTAGTCGCATGCCTGTCGGCTACAAAATAACGGCATGTGACAACGGCTTTACCTTGACCATTTTTGTGTCTAGATTTCTGTCCGAAATATTTTCTTGTTTCATACTTTTAAGAGCGTGATTTTTGAGCAGTCGGGTTTTAGTTTTTAAACTTAATTTTTATGTTTCTACCGGCGATCTAATTACATTTTAGAACACAAAAGCTGCTATTATGATAGTTAGATATATTTCCTTGTGGATTTTTTTGTAGGTAATAATGAGTACTTTAATCATGAACATCATTTTTATGTACTTATCATCAATTTTATGTTTTCTCAGCGCACGCCAAATAATGAATTTTATAGGCAACATTTTGCCACGGTATACGGTATTATAACTAAGCCGCATCTTAGAAATAAATGCTTACAGCCGCGCGGTACGTAAACATGCGATAGGGCTGCCCGCCTCCAGCATTATTTACAATCACAAAAGTAAATGGAAACACAAAGTAGGCAAATGTAATTAAAATTTTTAATTACATTTGCCTACTTTGTGTTTCCATTTACTTTTGTGATTGTAAATATACTTTTTTTATCTACACAAATAAATAAAATACTTTGTGAATTGACTAACGAAATTGACTTGACTAATGAATTGAATAACAAAACAAAACACAAATGCCCGAGGTTTTAAAACAAGCGTACCTACCTACCGTATCATGATTCATGAACCGCCTATAACTACCTATTTCACTCGTGTCTATCACTTTCCTTTACTCTATTCACTTTATTTATTAATCCAGACATCTTTTTTTCGGGAGATAAAAGGAAATACTTATCCATTAAAAAGACACACATTATGTACCTACCTACCAGTAAGTAAAATTGTTTTATAGTCTTACCTTTCAAAGTTTCCAGGTAATCTAAAAAAAGTTATCTCTGGTCTGGATGCGTTATTGCCAAATTCATGCATCCAAAAACAGCAACAATATATCCTACTCGTCATATTAAATATGTACTTGAATTTATTTTTAGTGTTAAAATCGCGTGGTTATTGTTAAAAAAACAACACACCATTCGTTCGTCACTGCGGCACAGTCGCGACTGTCTGCATACCACGCGCATACCTCGATCGAGGCGCGTAGGTATAACTCGCACTTCGTCCTTTTGTATGAAGTTGGAATACCGTATACCGTGATTTTGCTACGTTGGGTTAGGTACCTAGGTACCTACATTATTGCAGTTTTTTTAAGGATCTCAATTTTTTTCGAAAATAAATTACTAATAGCATAAATTCCTTCCTGATAATTTAGCTTTCTGTTGGTGAAAAAGTAGTTAAAATTGCTGTAATTTTGACATTACAAACAGTCACTTCACACATCAAACGCGCCGAAAAGTCAGCGGTGTTTACTTCAGCGCGTTACGCGCTCTTTGCTTGCCCGCCGCCGAGATCCTCCGAACGTTCAACTACGCGCGCCGAACTTTCGGTCGCGATGCGTCTCGTGATGTGACGCTTGCTCATGAACACGATGTAACTTTCGGCTGCCGGCTGATGTGTCATAGCCTATGCTCATAGATGCTCATAGTGTTTTTCAAGTTCCCTATGACTCATAGGGAACTTGAAAAACACTATGATCGTATTCAACCGAACGTTCGGTGCCGTACGTTCCGCAGATGTGCCGCAACACTTAGGACCATAGATATAAGGACTCTTAGGACAGGGCCGTAGGCTAGGCACACCAACCAATCTATTGCTTACTAAAAAGTTATTTATTTCAGAAGTAAGCTTAGCACTCCACGACGACGATTATGTGAAGGTGGCTGAGGGGCTGGCCCTTCAGTTGGCCAACGGCTATGCAATAGACAGTGCTAAGAATTCCATACAAATGATTGACCATACTCATAACAAAGACGTAAAGAATACTGCAAAGTTACTGGCTAACAAAAGTAGGTCTAAGCAAATTATTTTTCAATTACCTATCCCTATTTGATTATTATTTTGTTTAGATACTTAGCACATGAGTAAAGAAACGAAATAGATTGTAAGCTTTTAAAGCGTGCATTTTGGTAGTAGTACGAGAGCCCACGACCAAAATTTTTGTCTCATAGCAATACGGCCAAAACCGCATCAAATCGATAGATACGATTATCCTGAACTCGAAAATACCAATATCAGACATTTTCCGCGTAGCGTTTGATCTGACCGAATTTTCAAAATTGTCAAAGAATTTTACCGAACTGCATCATAGCAATATGTTTGATTTGCAGACTGTAGTTGAATGATAGTTCTGAGATACCGGAAACATATTTTTCAGACGTTAGTGGTGTAGCGCAAACCCGTAAAATCACTTAAAAAAATTAAAAATGAGACAAAAAAAATGTCTCATAGCAATACGTCTGAAAATCTTTTTTATTAGTAAATTTTGGTTATTTGATGCGAACAAAACAATTTTCAGACGGAAATGTGAACGCATTAAATTTTGAGACCGTTTTGAAAATGTTAACAAATTTTACTGATCGGTATCATAGCAATATGTCTGAAAATTGTTGGACATGATCAAATAAGTTGTCCACATGTGCAAAAAATTTATATCAGACAAATTAAGTGTAGCACCTTCTCTATCAGACAACTTTTCGATACTCAGATATTGATGTGATTTTTTCACTTTCTCAATCGTTGTTTCTTTACAAAACACACAACTCAGGTCCGACATTTTACACCACCACAACCGCACAACGTATGACAACTAAGTGAGCGTCGTTCCAACGTTTGGAGCAGCTGGCGAGTGAGCTGTATAATAGTAAGAAAGGGGCAGGAGCGTAACAAGCGCTGAGGTTGTTGAAATTAAATACTGATTGATTTGATAGTTTTGGTTTTATTTAAAGCACACTTGAGTAACTTTTACAAAAGAAATAAGTAATGACATCTGTCATCTGTCAAAGTACATATAATAGACAAGGGAGATTCTTGAATATCTATGAAGGCTGTAAATTAAAAAAAACATTTAACAGAGGCGTCGGCCAGGCGACTCCGAAACGTTATTTTCGTTTTTGGGAGTATATGCTACACTTAAAGTGTCTGAAAACCGGTTTTTGGTAATCATGGCAGCAATACGAAAAGTTGAAAAAAATTTTTATCCGTATTGCTATGATACAGGTCGGCTAAATTTGTTGACATTTTCAAAAATGCGCTCAGGCTATATGCTACGCGCAAAATGTCTGAAAACAAACTTTTTCGTAATACAATTATAAAATCTATGTACATTTTCACTATCAGACGTATTGCTATAATACCGACTGTCTTTTTTTTTTGACACAGCAGAAATGGCCTCCCACGCAGTTGCTACACTTTCGACCGTTACTACACACCTAGTCGGGTTCAGAATCATACAATCTAACGATTTTATAGGGTTTTTGCCGTATTGCTATGAGACATGGTTTTGGTCGTGGGCTCTCGTACTATAGGGTTGGCAAAGGAGAATAAAAAACGACGGCGCGGCACAACTACTTCGAACATTGACAAAAAATTATAAATAAAGACAGGTAGTGCACTTTATAGCTGTCCGCCAGAATAAAGTACGTTTATTTTTTTTAGCTCGTCTTGAAATGGCCGTTGCTGTTGTAGGTGACGTTCAACGTGTACCCATCGATAAGGAGCTTATCTGACGAACCTACAAAATGTTCATTGATTATTTTATTTATTTTAGAGTTACTTACATAATTAAAAAATAAATGATTAAAAGAAATATTACGATTCTTCATTGTGCACTAGGTAAATAGGACCGCCGCGTCGCGCGGCTAGGGTAGGGACACGAAAAAAGTATCGATCCATTGTGGTATCGAGTACATTTCTATTTGATAGCGATACTTTTGTACTCGCTACTTTGCATTCGATACTTTGCATTCGATACTTATACTCAATGAGTACTTTTTGGTAGGTCGAATAAAAAATTAAGTTTTAAATGGGTAATCTTACAAATTACCCATTTAAAACTTGCGACTTTACGGCTTACGTTTATGTTTATGGCAACGCCATCTAGTTCATTAATTCTGAACCTTTTAAAAAATCGATCTTTGCCCGAAATCGTCCCTTCCGTTCACAGTTAAATTCCTAACCTTTCCTTCATTCATTTACTACACTAATCAATCACTCTTCATTAGTGATTGTACGGAGGAGGAATGGGAACTTTAATTTATATGCCTAAAGTACTAAATAATTTAATTTTGTTCCAATTTTTTTTTAATTTTTGAAGTGACAGTTGTCTTTTTCTATTATTGTATTAAATTTGTGTACCAATATCATTTGTTTTTTCATGTCCTGCCCTACTGAAGTTAAACTGGCGTTATTTACTGACTGATATTATATATACCTATGCTCTATGCGCATAAGAAAAGTACTCGATACCTTGAAGTATCGATATTTTTGTTTCGATACTTTTATGAGTACGATATTTTTTTTTCGATACTACTCATGAGTACAGTATCGATACTTTCTTTTCGATACCATGTCCCTAGGGCGCGGCAGCGCGGCGCTTCCACCAATCCACCAATGCGCAGTAACCACAGATTACTAATAGCTAGCACTAACCAAGGGCACAGGGTGGCAGGGACATCGACGCGAAGCCACCATGGAGACAGTACATGATTCTGAACCCCCTGCGTTGAAATTATTCGACGGTTATTTAAAAAAAAGCTATGAAGCTCGTCAGAATTACAGTTTACCAGCGAACGACCACTCTTCTAAGGAGGGGCAACTGTCCCTCCCTGGCCGTATCTCGCTACGCCCATGGCACTAAGGAGATAGGATTTCTAATTTTCTATGCCAGTGAAATAGAAATAGAAATATCATTTATTTGCTAAAAACATGGTATAAAAGATGTTAATGTAAAATTAATTTAATTTATTCATAGTGCTAGCCCGTGTGGTGGATTTCGGCCCACTCCTTCTCATAGAGAGGAGGCCTGTGTACTCCAGCTGTGGAAACGTTATCGGCTGATTATTTTATACTATGAGACGGCGCTCGTACGTACGCTCAAGAGATGACGAGTATCTACCCGTACTATTACTATAATGTATTTATGCCTCTGTATAATAGACGAGTGGGTGGATGATGTTGGTTCGGTGACTTCGGTGGTTCGACTCTACGCGGTACGACTACGACTGGTGCACATTTGCGAGGGACTATTTTCCGTACTTGATACGTTTGTTTCGATGCCAAGTAGGTAGTTTTAAGAAGTAACCATAGAACGAATGCATTCTTTCGATACCTACTCGGTATCGGCATTGCATCGGTCACACTGCGGGCGCGAACACGTCCCGTCCCGCCGCGAATTGAGAGAGAAAGAATGAAAATAAAGTAAACAGTTATAAGTTAAAAGTAACTAAGTTAGTTAAAGTAACTTATAAGTTATTAGTTACAGTTATAAGTTAAAGTTTTAATACAATTTCTCAATTCTGAATGTAACCGTCGCGCCCCGCCCCGCCGCTTCTGACTTGTATTCCCGCTCGGCGCGGCGGCGGCGGCGGGCGGCGGGCAGCGTGGCGCGATTAGTGATCGATGGGCGCGAGTCGCGACGGTTACCGTCGCGTCGAGCGGGACGGCTCTGTGTGAAGTCAAGTCGTCCGTTATTGGTAAGTATCGATACTTTGGTAGAAAGTTTTTCAAGTTACCTATGACACATCAGCCGAACGTTACGTTCATAGAAATATGACGCGACCAAGCGTTCCGTCGCGGAACGATCGAACGATAGTCGATGTTACCATTCCGCATGACGGGAACCTCGTGAAAGCTGAGAAAGAGAAACAAATAAAATATCTCGACTTAGCACACGAGGTTGTCGACATGTGGAATGTGAGCTCGGCTATCATTGTGCCGATTGTCGTAACGGCCAACGGCCTGATGGCCGAAAGCCTCGACCAACATCTCTCGAGGCTCTCGTTAGGCGGTTGGATCAAGGGCCTGATTCAGAAGGCAGTACTCCTCGACACGGCTCGCATTGTGAGGAGGTTCCTGTCTCTGCAGCCCTAACCACCGGTAGCTTGGACCCTGCTCCCGACACCGGCGGAACACTATTTTTTATATTTTTAAATGTTTTTTGTATCCTTTTTTTTAAGAAATATTTAAAAATGTATTACTTAAGTAAAAAAATTGAATAAACGTCTTAATAATAATAAGATATTTTGTAATGTTATTGCAGTACCTATGTGCCCCTTACGGATCGGACAGGTTTTTTTTTTTTTAATATTGTATACCTAAAAGCCAACTCCCACGGTGCGCCATATCGCGGACGCGCACCAGCCCGCACGAGGACGCACCGCCACGCACGCGTACAACGCGCGTCTGCGCTACCACGCACGCTAGGTTTCCCACGGTGCGTCGTGCGCGTGCGTCCGCGATATGGCGCACCGTCGGAGGGCGGCTTTAGGCAATAACGATTAACGACAAGACAATTACATTTTCGAATGGCTGAAATCTATTAAAAGCAGTTTTTAGTAAAATACAAAGGCTAGACGTACTGAGGCTCGGCTTGGGAAGCTGGACCTCAGTTTTTTTGTGAGTTTTCAACGTAGTCATACAGCATTCTTTTGATAGAGGTGTTTCATTACCAGGACTTAGGATGAGGGTATATATGCCCTGTATTTTAGAACTGAAACATGGTGAATTTCTGTTCCTTATTGTTTCAAGCGGGATTTACAATTACTCGAAGAACACAACATTGTTCTATAATCCGTCTAAATAAAATTAAGAATATGAATTGAAATAAAGTGTATTTCTTTGTTAAATTCCGCCACATTAAAGTTTGGGGGTTTATTGTGGAAAACGAATAATTTTGGGGAAAACAATTTTGAATCTGGGGAAAGAGAAATCGAAAGTGAATTGGCTATCAGTGAATTTTTGTCGCAGCAGAATAATCTTAATCTATGGAATCCATTTATTTATTCTGTGGTTGATGGCTCTGTCTGCTTCTGTTCTGCTGTCTGTTCTAGAGATGGGCAAAATGTATCACTAAAAAGAAAAGATTGAAATGTATCTTTCGATCACTGGGATATGTATCACTCTTTTATATCTTTATATCCTTGTGTATCAGTAGCTCACACACGCACTGCGCTGCTCAGCGTCACTCGCTTCGCTCAACTCAATCCAATGAATCAGTAAGAAAGAGTGATAGATACGTAGATAGAGGTTCTGTTTGCGGTTTGCTTGGTCGTTACATGTCAGTAAGAAAGAGTGATAGATACGTAGATAGAGGTTCTGTTTGCGGTTTGCTTGGTCGTTACATGAGGTATCGTCCTGATTTATTGGGCTGCTGTTTTTTTCTAGATATCTATTTGTTATGATTCATAAAAAAAAAATAGACACTCGAAAAATTACCTTAATTTTTTGTTTAAAATAATAAATAACTAAATTGAACATAGACCGTAAGTTAGACTACTTTTAAAACCCCACCTACCACCACCTTTTACCTATATTTAAAATAAACAGTCACAAAATTAACAAAAAGCCTGAACTAATGAAGCAAAACAAACTGATATTTTGTTTAATTTTGTAAACCGCTCTTTTTTCTATCCTAAAAAAGGATTGTTTTATGACCGAAATTAGTTTGCACATTTTACTAAAACTTTTTAAAGGCAAAGAACACTTATAGTTAGAACCAATTTACTACTTAAATATTCACGTTCCGCTTAACGACTTTAAGCCCTACGCACCAGTAATAGAGATAACAATGTACCTTTCTTTACGAGTGCCATGTGTCATGCCGATGCCAACAGCGAGCTGCGAAGTGGTTTTGCGACACATTGCGAGTGCGACAGAAAAAAGACACCGTGACTGAATGAGTTGTAAAGATACACTGATACAGTGAGACATTCGGATGTGAACGGATATAAAGAGTGATTGATGCAAACGGATTGATACATATCTTTTTTATCTATCTCTCCTGAGTTACCCATCTCTAGTCTGTTCTGTTCTGGCTTGGAAGTTGGAATTAATTTTGTGTTGTGATTGGATAGTGGAATTAAGTGGATTGGAATTATTGGATTCACATTGGAATTGGATTGTTTTAATTTGGTTTGGGCACAGAACATAATTATATACTCTACGAGGAGGGTTTGGGATTAAGATTACTGTTTTATTACGAGGATATCCAAAATAAAATTATGTGTAAACTAAATTTAGGAGCACTGTATTTACTTACTTAAAACTATTTTTTTATAAATACCTACCTAGCTACTTTAATTTTATTATTAGGTAATGTTGTAATTGTAACTAACATTTCTTTTACGCGATACCTAGGTTAAATTATTTCTTACAATTACAAGATGGGAAGAGTAGAAGCTTGTAGAATATGTTTAATTACTGATGTAAAAATGGAAAGGATTCAAGGCTCCTTGGAAACTAATATCAAGTCTGTTTTTGGGCACAACGTAAGTACAAAATTCTCTTCTTTACTCCTCCCTTTTCCAGCCTTTATTTTCATGATCTGCTTAATTCGTAAAAGTTGGCCAATGTCTTGTTTACCATATTTCGTGTAAAGCGCTCAAATTCAAATGGTATACAAATGAATGTAAAACAGAACAAAATATTGGCTCTAGACTCGAAATTCTGACTGGCAATAATTTTTCAGGTTCTGTTCTCTTCAGACCTACCAGACTATTCCTGTTATGAATGTTCAGCATTAATAAACAAGTTCAGTAAGTTCAGGAAAAAGTATTTGACCGCCCAGTCGCTCTTGTTTAATATTCTACAGAACCATGGTGTGGTGAGTACATAATCTTCTAATAATTTATGTTTTCAGTAATGCTTTTTTTGTATTTTTTTATGCCGTAATGAATGTCAGTCTTCATAAATGAAGACAGCTCAAAAGAGTCTTCCATCCAACCTTGACCATAGTAATGGGTGTGAGTAGTATTTTTTTTAAGCTGGAGTATGTTATTTCTTTGTACAGGTCACAGAAAAAGAAATAAAGAGCATTGATAGAGTAGCATCCAAACTCAACTCAAACATGTCAACAACACTAATTACCAGTGACCGGCAGGCAGTAGAAATTAAAATAGAATGTGGTGAATGTGATCCAATGGAAGATGTACTGGAAATGACTGTAGAGGATGAAAATGACAACAGTGAAAGTGAAGATGAGGTTCCTTTGCGTTCTGTGAAACAAATTGAGCATGTAAGTATCTTTTGAGAAGGAAAATCTCATGCTATTAGCAATCACTGTATGTCTTATCTAGCAAGCACATGCTTTTTTTTCCCTTATTCTGATGCAATCTCTCTATTGACATTCAGCGTCATTTGTGTTGTTAGTCTTTAGTCATTCTTGGTAGGTATGCTTAGTTTGCCGATCTTCATAATATATATCAAGTCTTGTAGGGCCAATCTTTTAAGCCTCCTGCCGGAATGTCTTGGTTTTCATTAGGTTTCATGCAACTAGCATCAAACCTATTATGTCAGCATGTATTAGGATAGGTTGTAATCCTATTCTTGTAGGCACTAAGTCTTTGTGTGATTTCTTCTTGAACCTTTAAGTCACGATTTTCTAGTTCCAATCAAAAATCCTAAGGATTATAACCAATTCACCATGGTACATCACTAATAATAGCTTACATCGGGACTTAGAAATGCTATGAAAAGATTAAAGAAGAAATCACACAAGTTAGTCCATTCACAGTTACCTCTGATTTAGCATTACCGTCAAAATCAATGATGTTCATTGACATTATCATAGGGCTGCTGCCAATGACAAGTTTGTCAGAATCACAGTGATCTTTATTCTTGTTACAATAAGGTTAATGTTGGGTTGCAACTGTTCATAGTAAAATAGCTGTTAAAGGACGACACCTGAAATTACAACGAAAAAAATGTTACCTACTTTAAAAATAAAATGGCTATCTTCTGAATTACAGATTTTTGTACTTATCTATGTAATGTTTGATTTTTTTCAGGTAAATGTTGATTCCATGAAAAAGAAACAACACGCATCTAAAAGAAACAGTCCAAGTGAAAATTATTCAGGAAAGTCTTCCAACAAAATGAGCAAGTTACAAGGAAATAATGCCAGAAAAGAAAAATTGCTCCAAGATCTTACTGTAAGATTTATGACAGCTTGCTTGATCAAAAAGTTTTGCCATTTTAGACTCTAAAAAAATCGCGAGGACAACTGAGAAGATGATGTTTTGAATAGATTTGGAATAGAACATGGTTTTATATTGAACATTATGTTTTATGAATAACTAATAATTGAAATTATTTATTTCTAGGATCAAGTAGATACAAACGGAACAGTATATTTACAAGCAGATGACTTTGACAATGAAGTAAGTAGATTTTATTTGGGAACTGAAGTAACTGTTCCTCTGCCATCTTGTGCTTAACTGGGTCCTCCATCAATTGTAAATATTCATGGGAATATTCATTTGTTTCAGCTGCCAGACATGGATAACACAATCGAAGACTATAACACTTCTACATCTGAAATATCTTTAAAGTTATTAGAAAATCAGAACTTAATGTTAACCAACCAACACACAATAATGTCAAAACTAGCCGACTTCTCCGCCAGATTTCAGAGTATCTCTAAAACTGATATGTTAACAAGAACTTGTGGTACTTATAAATTATCAACAGCCAAAGCTAACTATCTTACTTCAGTCATTGAGAATAAGAAACAATTTGGACGAGTTCGAAAACGAACTGAATGATCCAGAAAAGAGGCAAATGCTGCGAGACAAATACTCAATACTATTTAATAGGAGAGGTGATGGTTTTAACTGCGCATACATTTTAATTGACGCGCTGTTTTCTAGACAATTCATGACTCAGTGCTCTTGGGCTGGAGGTTCCAGAGGAGATGAGAGCAAAATTCCATTCAGAGCATACAAAAATACAATAAGTTTTTTTCATGAGATAGTACATGATGACTGTGATAGTAACTTTTCTTTGTTTGATTGCCACAGTTTTGTCCGATGCATTTTAAAAAATTCTACTAAAAGGTGTTCGAGCAAACTGCTAAGAATGTCGACTCATCGGAGAAGACGAAGGAAAGCCTCCGACATTAATAACACTAAAGAATTACTTGATTTAGAAGAAACATGAAAAATAAAAATATTGTTCAGTACCCGGGCGTAAATACGGCACGGCGCTTTAGAAGACTCGCAGGAATGAGTGACAGACAGAGCTATACATAGTAAAGTTAAAAAAAATATGTTGGTGACTTATTTTCGGCCCAGGGTGAAAAGTTTCATCATTTGTCTTATAAATATTTGATTTTACTACTTAAACCATTGATTTGTGGCTCGTGCATGGAGCAACCATACTCATGGTGCTTGTACACGGTGCTTAGTGCTAGTTACTTGAGCATGTAAAGGTGCGAGCTACACTCACGACAAACGCAAGTCGCGAGATATTATGCAGTGCGTGACTCACTGGACCTGCACATATTTTGATGCCGTTGTTTACACGATGGATGTAACCTATAGTGTATTACAGTAGTTACAATGTAAGATATTAATGGTTAGTACAAAACCATTTAATAAATAATAATTCAAAGTTAACTTTGATTTTCATTCATGCCTGAATATTATCCGTCGTTTTGTGGTAAGTACAACATAACATCACGCCAATATTCTGCAAAGAGAGTTAGATAGGGGTGATAGTAAACCTGCATGTCGCTACATTTACAAAAACCCAATAACACATTGCCCAACCTGGGGATCAAACCCAGGCCTCTGCAATCATGCTTGTTAAAATATATTTTCCTCATAAAAGTATCATATCAATTCATATGCGTAAGGAGTCACCAATTGCAGCACCCATGGAAATACTATAAATCCACCTTGCTACCTTTTTATTAGAGAAACTGGTGTAGCGGTTACATCGCCACATTCGAACTACGCATCAAAGACATGACGTCACACAAATCCTGCATCGCGCAATTAGCGTTTCCGATCCGACATGAACCAGGCCAGCGGGCAGTTGCCCGCCAGACACCAACAACACCTGTGGTGTCTGGTCGGAGGATCCCCCTTTTCAATAGAGGATGAGTGAACTTTACACCCTGTTCTTCATACCTCTAAACTGGCATCCCTTCAACTATCAAGTTACTGAATATAATTAAAAGTCCAAGAAGTATAATGGCCTGCGCATACTGGCGGACGGCAAGAGAGAGCATCGAGGAGGATTCCTCTATCCGCCAGCGCATACTGGCGGATGGCAGGGGAGAACTTCGAGGAGGTGAATTCCTCTATACGCCAGCACAGATTGACAATCACAGTCTGGCGGACTCCAGCGCATACAGGTGCATATCGCCGCAGTATCCTCCAACCTGCTCTCCGATGCAATCTCCAAGGTCGATCACCCAACATTGAAATATACCTTATATCGATTCGATAAGTATTAAATTCGATTGATAAATTTAAAATCTTCTGCCGTCCCTTTCGCCAGGCCATAAGTCATACTATCTTTCATCAATAATCACACAACCAAAGAACAAACCCACATCTAAATTAAATCTACTTTAATTCTTATACAATCAAACTATTCAAGCTTTATACACATCAGTATGTTTGTAATTAATCTTCTTATCAATCCCCAGTAACTGTCTGATGATGAACTCTGGTAAACGCTTGTGCTTCCAGCGTGTTGGTAAAGGTGTGTGATTGGCTTTCTGCAGCTTGTTG
Source organism: Conistra vaccinii (assembly GCA_948150665.1). Lineage (NCBI taxonomy): Eukaryota > Metazoa > Arthropoda > Insecta > Lepidoptera > Noctuidae > Conistra > Conistra vaccinii. The sequence continues at coordinate 22,054,263 of OX411334.1, forward strand.
GCTACGTACTGTTCTGCTTGGAACTCGTTGGCGTCCTTCACCATGGCTATCAACGCATTCTGGAAGTTCTTCTCTTTGGTTTGACGACGGTGTTGCTTTATCTGGAATTTAGTTTCAGAGGAATTGATTGTTTGGCTATATAGCTGAAGCTAACTTAAGTGGTACGGAGGTGTTCAAACTGGCGCAAATAGTCGCGAGACTTCCTAATCATTAACAGATTCGACGTCATATACACACATAGTCGCATCTCGTGCGGGATTCGCCTCATCAAATCCAGAGCTCAAGTGACTCTTTAAATATTTACTTGAATATTGTTACAAGCTGTTAAATAGCACCATCACTGAACACTATTTTTTGTATAACTATACATTTGTATTACCACATATTGGTCGGAAATTTGCTCACAGGAATGTCCTACTGGATTAAAAAGTTTTCATTAATTAATGTGTGTCTGAGTAGTACTCATGGTTACACATCAAGCTATACATTTCCAGTTTATGCTGATCTCGCATCGTATAAGATTTTCGTACAATGTGAGCTCAGCTTATACTGGAAATGTATAGCTTGACGTGTAGCTTGATGTGTAGCCGTACGTACCTAAGCTTCTAATTGTTATATTTTTAATTATAATTACTTAGATCAAAACAAAATTAGTGTTCTATCAATACATACTCATTCTGGTTTTATGTATACTAACCCTAGCCCAGGTGTATCGCATCTTCTTCCACAGCTTCCTTCTCTGATGCTTCTTCATCTTCTTCCTCCTGATAACAATCAACCTTGCAGCTTGAATCTCCTCCTGACTGATTGATGGCAGACCAATCTCATCTTTTCTCCACTCTTTGTCTAGCAGTGGGATGATAGAACGAGGATTTACAATAGGTATGTAAGGTATAGGAGGCTGTTTTATCCCATTAGATCTTGGCTTATCTATGATTTCTACACCAATACTCCTTGGTGCAAATGAAAGAATTCTTGAATCACAAACCAAGTCATTCTTAGCTTTTACAATGTTAGGGACAATAGGCCTGCATTCTGATATGGTTTTCAGTGCCGTGTTGAGATTAAGCAGGCGAAATTCTGGAAGTTTAAATAAGAAAATTTTCTGAATAAATAAATATAACGTAAGACATAACCTCAAAATATTTCGACCGTACGTTTGATGGTGTTGTGAAGAGAGTTCATCGTAAAGGTTTCTTCTCTGTTTTTAATATTATTACATTATTCATATAATACAAAGAAATAGGATTTAGTGTATAATTAAGAATTCTGTCCACAAGTTAAAATATTGAGTACTGACACTGACAGTGACAGATTGACAATCTGGTGGTGAGTCTGGTCAGTCTGGTAATCTGGTTGACGTTAACTTCTAAGTGTTGCCTAAAAAAGTAAAAATTTGAAACACTGCTATTTAGCCACCCTTGGAAACTGCTCGTACTGGGAACTTGAACGTTATTCTTGCGTTTTTCGTAAAATTGCAGTCTGTCCGCCGAGATACAGAACTGCAATTTACGAACTTTTAAGATTCAGAGTATACGACATCATAAATATGTGGATCAGAATGGAATTCGCGCATCGAATGATAATAGGGACTATTAGGGAGTCGCATGAGTATGTAGGATGCAAGAGCGAGCGTAGCGAGTTCGAAAATAGCACTCCGCCTGGGATAGGTTAGTTGGTCTCTTTCAGAGAATGCTGAAGTTGCAGGAATTCATTCAATACAAAGTCAGTCGATAAAAATACAGTTTTAAGCGTACTATATAATCTTACTGCTTTTGTAGATTATTTATAAAGTACGTCCGTGCGAAATACATTACAATTATCTGTATTATAGTTCGGAACTTCGGAGGTACTCTAATCCTTAGGTGGGTCGATCTCTGGATTGAGATTCTGGTTTTTCACATTTCTTGGGGGGGTTGAACCCCCAAACACCACTGCTGCGTGGCAGTCTAGCCCTGCCGTTGCCGCTACGTCAGACCAGAGTAGTGCGCCTTTCATCACAGCGATAACACGTGAACGTTGACAAGTAATTTGTCAACAAAGAAGCAGACATCACGTACAGCAGGTGCTTGGAATCGGCACCCAGCCGTAGGGGCAGGCACTGCCGGCGCCGACACTTCCACGACTGAATTATCGATCGTAGTATTCGGTTGGCATGACACACCAAACGCGCTAAACAGTCGGCTGCGTTTAATTCAGCGCGTTACGCGACGGAAAATTACCACTCTCCGCTTGCCGCGCCGCCGAGATCCACCGAACGTTCAACTACGCGCGTCGAACTCTCGGTCGCTTAACGCGTCGCCGAACTTTCGGTCGCTATGCGTGATGTGACGCTTGCTCATGAACACGACGTAACTTTCGGCTGATGTGTCGATGTGTGTTAACCTCTCTGCTCGACAAGATTTTGACAAGTGACACATCAGCTGGCTTGACGGGGTGTTGCGAATTACGTCATGAAATTCAGGAATTTACATCAATTTTCAGCATTCGATTTTATTGAGAAAAATATGTTACCGCGCCTATTTTATACCATAAGTTTGTGGCAAATATCTTTAATTATATGTTGAGGTCAGTCAAACCGCGTTAGTACACTGCGAAAGTTGTATAGAATAGGTATTACTACACCTATCCAAAAGGTAGACTATTTAAATTCACTGAAAATATGTACCTAAACAACTTTCTCTCTTGCTGAAAATATGAAAAAGGAAAAATAAATATATTAGCATTCTCTCTACATTCTTACTTTTACCACATTTCATACATAAACTACATAAAAAACACGATCAAAACTTAATAAAAAAAACAAATAATTATGTTGCAACGTGACACTTCTTAGTGCTGACCGTCTACCCAATTTTCTTATTTCGATTCAAAAGTTGCATTCAGCTTAATCGATACTCGCAATAAAATCGAACATTAAAAAAGTGGTAGAAACTGACTAAAAACTCGGTATATTTCCGATGAACAATTTTATTTTTGATATTAATAATTTTATCTCGTACAATGTGTATAGGGGGTAAGTTTTTAGGGTTCTGTACGTAAGACTGAAAAAACGGAACCCTTAAAATATCACTCGTGTGTCGGTTTGTCGGTCTGTCACAGCCACTTTAATCCGAATCTACTGGACCGATTAAGTTGAAATTTGGCATACCTACATAATATGAATTTCGGTGACCCAAATAAGGAGGTGTAACGTAATAAATGAATTTTGAATTTGGGGTCACTTTTGGGGGCAAATGAAAAAAAAAGAAAAAAAAAAGGTTGCCTAACTATACCGTGTGACATATCAATTGAAAGGGCTTAATGTCAGGGTCTCAGATATTTATTTTTAAATATTCTATAATATGTTTTTGAAACAGGGCTGTAGCCAGGAATTCATTTCGGGGGGGGGGGGGGTTGGTTTGATTTTTTTTTTTTTAAATCAATTCAACCCAAAAACAGGGGTAAACAAGAGTATAGATTTATAAAAAATTGTACTATCGGGGCCCCGCCAATCTAAATGAGGGCCCGGGGCCCGCGTATGTAGAAATCTTAAAGAACTAGAATTACGTACAATGGAAAATTTTGCACCCTACATTTATATATAAAATACATAGGGGGCCTCCGCGGACCGCACCTGTCGCCTCCCCTTATTCCGCTATGGGGTAAATACCCCATAGCGGAAAAACGCAAGAGCGAGCGAAGCGAGCTCGAATTTTTCAGCATGATATTCCACTCAAATACATAAGTTATGTTTTCTTTGTCTTTGACCGTTTGTACAGGAATAGAAGTAAGTTTAAGTTAAGTAGAAAAGTTAGAGAATATAGGATGCAAGAGCGAGCGAAGCGAGCTCGAATTTTTAGCATGATATTCCACTCGAATAAGTTAGGTTTTCTTTGCCTTTAACCGTTTGTACAGGAATAGAAGTAAGTTTAAGTTTAGTAGAAAAGTTTGAGAACAGGAAATTTTTTGGCTAGGTTAGACTCTCAGAGAATGCTGAACTTGCAGGAATTCATTCAATACAAAGTCAGACTCGATAAAAATAAAGACGTAGTGCTTTTTTGTAGATTATAAAGTACTCCTCTGCGAAATAAATTACAATTGTCAAATGAATTACAGTATGGAGGAACCCTAGGAGGGTCGATTTCTGGATTGAGTTTCTGGTTTCTCACATTTCGGGGGGGGGTTTGAACCCCCAAAACCCCTCCCTGCCTACGGCCCTGTTGGAACGAAGTTCTTTAACGCGGCTTGCGGTAGGAGCAAACTGGCAGAACTAGTCACGCGAAAAAGTGTTCATACTTGCGACTGTCTTCTTCTAATTTGATAGAGAGAGAGAGAGAGAGAAAGTGTGATTTGGTCAACATTTTAAATGAGAAAATTTTGTTTTTGTTTTAAATCAGGTGTCAGTTTCGCGCGCGCACGCATAATCGATGGACGTGCTAATTGCGAGTTTAGAGACAAAGTACGATGACGCAGTCGCGAGTGTTAAAATGTTCCAATTGCAACATTGTTATTAACGAAGTACTTTCCTTTGTGTGTAATAAGATCGATGTTATGGACGAAGAGAGTATAAGTCGTATCTGTGTATCTGCGTTTACTGAGGAAGATATAAGTACGGCAAAGAATCTGTTGTTTGAGTCGGTTCCTACAACAAAACGTAGGATCCAAAGGAAACGGGATGGAAAAATGAAGCGTGATATAGATGATATAATATGCTTGCTAAAAGAAACAGATCCTGAACTGATCCCCATATTTGTGGCACGGGACCTTCAAAAACTTCCGGCGGTTCTGTTTGATCATTTGGATTGTACTAGGCTTTTAAAAGACCTACTTCGAATGCAAAATGAGATTAAGGAAGTCAAGGAGCAGTATGTTACATTACAACAATTGGATTCTGTTAAAAAGGACATTGAACATCTAAAAAGTTCAACTATGGATGTTCATCAAGTAAACACGGAACGAGGCGGTTGTGTGATAGATAATGCAGAAATTGAGACGTCAGATAGTAATACTACAATTATATCTGCGCCCGGTTGCCCGTTATTACATTCTTCGCGGGTGGAGGGTAGACAAGAAAAAGATGTTGACGGTAGAAGTCTCTGTGTGCTCGGTAGCGGCGGCGTACCGGTTGTAAACATTGCGAGGAGCGGCGAGAACGCGATGACGCATCACGTAACACCGGCGGTGGCGGTGACGCTTGCACCTGACCGAGTAGATAAGTTGGGACACACTGCTGTGACAAATGGCGAGCATGTTGGGAAGCAATTGACTTTTGCAAGTGCCGTTAGAGAGGAAGGGAATGTTCCTTCGCGAGATAAGGATGGTTGGACATTAGTTCAAAGAAGCAACCGAAATAAGAGGTTTGCAGGGAAAATGGGGAAAGCTGTAACACAACCTGATGCGAAGTTTAAGGCGGCTGAGATAATGGTACCTTTATATATTTCCAAGGTTTTAAAAGGACTTTCTAAAGAAGACATAGTAATGTATATTAAAGAGAAATGTAATTTACAAGTGAAAGTGGAAAAGATGAGCATGAAAATAGAAAAGGAGTATGACAGTTATAAAGTTTTCATTCCGAAACATAAGGAAGAATTTTTTATGAATGACGAATTCTGGCCGGATGGAGTGTCATACCGCAGATTCATACATTTTAGAGGAAGCTTTAGAGGCACAGTGCAGACACAGAAAATTAATAAGACCAATAATAATGGATAAAGCAGTAAAAATGATCAGTTTCAATTGCAAAAGTGTAAAAACGTCGATTGACTGTATTAGACGGCTGTGTGTATCAGCTGATGTTATAGCATTACAAGAAACATGGTTACTGCCCCACGACTTGACGTTTCTAGGAACTGTGCATGATGACTTTGCTTACACTGGGACCTCTGCGGTGGATACTTCTGCGGGAATACTGCGAGGTAGGCCCTACGGAGGAGTGGCACTCCTCTGGAGGAAAAGTTTATTCTCGTCTGTGACGGTTGTAAAGTGTAATAGTGCTCGTCTTACAGCAATACAGATAAAACAATCAGACAGTAAGTTACTTGTTTTTTCAGTCTATATGCCTACTTGCTGTGATGATAATATAACTGAGTTTACCGAGTGTCTAAGCGAGATGAACGCTATAATAGAAAGTAGTGATATTCAATATGTGTTTATGTTGGGTGACTATAATGCGCATACCAATGAACAATTTCACTATGAATTATTAAAGTTTTGTGAGGAACAGTGTTGGACCTGCGCGGATAGCGAGCTACTACCTCGCGACTCGTATACATATGTGAGTGATGCGCACGGGTGCAAGCGATGGCTTGACCGTTGCGTCGTTACTGAGGCCGCGCGTCAAATTATATCTAGTGTAGAAGTATTGTACGGCACTTACTGGTCCGATCACTTTCCTATTCAATTAGAATGTAACCTAAGTATAGTGGAGTCTAATATTCCACTACGTAAAGTGTTAAGTAGTAAGGTTATATGGGGCGAACGAGACTCAGAACAGATAAAGATGTATGGAAAATTGTGTAAGTCAGGTTTATGTGACATAGATTTCCCCCCTGAGTGTATTAATTGTGCGGATAAAATATGCGGCGATGTAACTCACAGAGTAGTTTTAGACAATATGTACACAAAAATCATTGATATACTTTCAACATCTGCTGAGCGGACCGCTACAGGTATTAGACAAAAATGTTATAAACCTTTAACAGGTTGGAATAAGCATGTAAAAAGTGTTCACTCTCAGGCTCGGCTTGCTTTTCAGATGTGGCATTTATTTGGAAATCCAACTTCAGGTTCTATTTATGAGAATATGCGAAATACACGTAAACTTTTTAAAGCCAAATTAAAATGGTGTCGCAATAATCAAGCACAAATAAAACTAGACATTATGGCTGAGCAGCGCAAATCCAAAGATTTTGGGAAGTTTTGGAAAAGTACTTCTAAACTGAACCCCAAGCCGAGTCTGCCGGTGAGCGTAGCAGGAATTTGTGACCCCCAAACCATTTCAAATTTGTTTGTGAATCAGTTCCAAGTTGATCCTTTGTCGGGACCGGCTGCGCCCGTGTCCTCATCGGTGATTGGCGCTGAGGTAAGTTCTCCGTGTTTAAGGTTTTTGGCCAAGGAAATAGCTGATGTCATTCGAAAGATGGTCGGAGGCAAGTCTCCGGGACATGACCACCTAAGCGTCGAGCACTTGCGATACGCGGGAGTCCATCTACCGAGGGTGTTGGCAACGTTTTATTCATTATGTATAAGTCACTCGTACTTGCCAGATAAGCTTATGAAGACCATAGTCGTGCCAATAGTGAAGAACAGAACGGGCGATGTTACGGACCCCGCAAACTATAGGCCTATTTCCTTGGCGACTGTTACAGCTAAGGTACTGGACTGTTTGCTTGATACACATATGGCAAGTCGTATAAATCTTCACGATGCCCAATTCGGTTTCAGAACCGGACTATCGACGGAGACTGCCATTATGTGTCTTAAGCAGACCGTTCAGTATTATGCTGATAGGAAAACACCAGTCAATGCATGTTTTCTGGACTTATCGAGGGCATTTGACCTGGTGTCATACGATATCCTGTGGGATAAATTGCGAAAGGAAAGCAGCGTTGACAGTACTGTTATTTCTTTATTTAAGTTTTGGTACGAGAATCAGACGAACTATGTCAGGTGGGGTGGAACTCTGTCTGATGTGTATGGGTTGAAGTGCGGGGTGCGACAGGGGGGTATTACCTCACCTCGGCTCTTTAACCTTTACATTAATCAGCTGATTGTTGAACTCAGCAGCACCCGTATAGGCTGTCACATTGACGGAGTTTGCGTTAACAATATAAGTTACGCTGACGACATGGTGCTGCTGAGTCCATCAATAAGCGCACTCAGGCGTCTTGTTAAGATGTGTGAAGACTACGCGGTCACTCAGGGACTCAGGTACAATGCAAAAAAATGTGAATTATTGGTATTCAAGGCGGGCACCAAATGTTACGCTAACGTGCCAGATGTGACAATAAATAATACTCCGTTATCTAGAGTAACAAAATTTAAGTACCTGGGTCACTGGGTCACTCATGACCTGAATGATGACCTAGACATAGAAAGGGAACGCAGGGCGATGGCTGTCCGAGGTAATATGCTGATCCGCAGATTTGCACGTTGTACGACGCAAGTCAAAATAACCCTTTTCAGAGCATACTGCCAGTCTTTTTACACGTGCAGTCTGTGGGTCAGGTATACGCTGAGGGCATACAACGCCCTGCGTGTCCAGTATAACAATGTATTCAGGATGCTGTTGGGTCTACCACGCTTTTGTAGCGCTTCCGGGATGTTCACCGAGGCCAGGGTTGATGGTTTTCATGCCATTATACGGAAACGGTGCGCTTCTATTCTTGGTAGAATACGTGCTAGCTCCCACAGCATCCTGAGTGTATTGTGTGATAAGTGGGACAGCCCCATGCTGGCTCACTGGATACGGCTGCACACGTAGGTGTCAGTCGTTTTAATTTTGTACATAGGGTGTGGCTTTTTACTAACATTAGGTTAAGACCTTTACTAACAACTTATGGATCCTGTACCTAATTAGATCTGAAATAAATATATTATTATTATTATTAAATCATACATGAGAAGAAATTTCGTTCCTGACGGGGTCACCTGACCGCACACGTTTTTTTTTTTTATGAATTTAAAAAAATATACCATTCCCCCAACATATCTCCCAATCCATTGAGCCTAATTTTTTTTTTAATACGGAAATTGTTACTTGGTTATAGATTCCTGGAATGTATGAAGAACATGTTTTTATCCGACTTCAAAAAGGAGGAGGTTCTCAATTCGACTGTTTTTTTTAATTGTATGTCGTTACGCGATTACTCCGTCAATTATTAATTGATTTTGATAATTCTTTTTTTGTTTGGTAGGTCATACTTCAGAGGTGGTCCCATAATTTTTTTAATAACTTTGCTTAGATAGTTTTTGAGTTAGCTTTATTAATACGTATTTTTCCCACTTAGCCTATGTGGATGATATGATGATAAGTTCCTGTTACTGTTATTTACATAGCAGGTAGTGGTATTCGAAGTATTCAAGTCGGTTGTTTTATTTTATTTTTTGTAAAAAAAAATATTTTTCACTTTTTAGTTCTGGTACTTGGTTTTGAAATTTCGTTTTTTGCCACCAACTTCTGAAATTAAAGTTATTTTTGACTTTGTAGTGTCTTTTTTGGAAGTCGGTTGTTTTATTTGTAAAATGTTTTTTTGAACTAAAATATTAAGTTTGTCCTTGGGATAAATTATTTGTATAAAAACATGATAAATAACATATTCATCGTACGGAACCCTCTCCAGGCTAGTTCAACTTGCTCTTGTTCGTTGTTTTAATAATTTCATAGTGGTATTATTTAGTTATTTTTAAACAACTTCAAAAAGGAGGAGGTTTGTAATAATTCATCTCATATAGCATCTCTGTCAAATATATATGGGAAATAGTTGGGATATCAATAGTTGGGAAAAAGGCTAGGAAGATTGAAGATTGATTGATAGCATCTCTGTCAAATATGAACGGAACTGATGTTTTTGGGGTCTCCGTAGTCGTAAAGGATTCCTTTCAATTTTGTCATTTCCGTCTGTCTATGTGCTTGTCGGTCTGTATCTCTGTCCTGTCTAAATTTAGATTTTATAAATTTGCACAGTCCAGTCTTCCTTACAGTGGGTCAACGCGGGCGTTTTCGCAGGGCGTTCACGCAAGGCTGGATTGCGGGACGAAGTAGGCACTGTTTAGGTCCCAAGCTGCCGCTCTGCAGTTTGGAATATAGTTTTAACACGGGTCTGTGATACGGATTATATTCGTATACAACCGCAGAATTAACTTTGTTTTTCATAGCTTTTTCGGAAAACACAAACTTATTTTTGCAGTCGATAAAATTGATGCTGTGCAATGTGCATGAGTAAATATTCATCCCAACTGCAGAACCCTTCACTGTGCGTGGTCCGACATACCCTAAACCAGTTTTTTAAATTTCGTTGGGCCACTACCACAAAAAAAAAACAATTTCTAATAATTGAGTATCTTAATAGAAACAAAAACTACCGAGCTTATACAATTAACGAAAAATATTAACGTCATTAATTAAAAGTGTTTGCGGAATACCTTCCTAATTTTTTGAATTAATTTATCATCATTCCCAAACAAAATTTTGCTAAGCCTAAGAAAAGTATCCTGGGCATTCTGTAGCAAACTATCAGAAAATATCAAAAATAAAATCCACAATAAATAATTGTCCAATAAATTAAAATAATTTTGAGCAGCGAGCGCATTCTGAATTCAAATATAGAAACGATTCGGCGCGAAATAAAATAAAATAAATGACGTACATATCCCGGTCATCTAGATCTAGATAAGTCTTGTCTGTTGACTCGGTTTCTATATTATATTATAATGTATGGAAAACGATTAAAATTACATTAGAACAGTATAAATCATTATTATAAACAATGTTTTATGTATTTAATGCTTAAAACAATTTTATTTCAATATCCATGTATCGATTTCTGACATTCGACATAATAAGTCGATCGAAAAAAATCGTTTGGCATAATCGCTTTCGCACATCATTACAATAAAAAAAACATTATTAATCGGAGATTTTGAACACAAATTGAGTAGTGGTAATGATATGACGTGATATTTGATCTGTGTTCGTATAATACGTTAAGATCTGGACATTTTCTAGTTGTTTATAATATTTTAAATATTTGTCTCATTTTAATTCGTATCTACATGTATAAGTGTGATATTTGTAAAAAGTAAAAATGTAAACACGCACGATTGGCGCGAAACTTCGACTTTGGATACCAAAAAACTTCATTACCACTACATAGTTACTTTGAACAATGGATGAATTCGTCAAATAATTAAATGATGTATTATTCACTGCCCCTGCGGTGGAGTTTGGATGTTCGAAATCCCCAATTTTCATGTTTTTTAGCCTCGACTACCACTGTCATCAAAATGGCGATTATCACATTTACGGGCTTAAATTTTATTAAGGTAAATTAATTAAGTTGCGCTTTAAATATGAAAGATTTAATGGCGTTATCATATAAGTTTTTTATTCAACTCTCTTAATTAACGCACATTCTTACGATTTGATGGGTAGCATAACAAATATTTTCATTATTAAATTAGGATGTCATATGTCATCATTTTGGGGTCCAATTGGATCCGCTACCGAGCCGGCGGAGGTCTTCGTGTTCGGGTCCAATTGGGGGCGCTTCCGAACTATACGGTTAACTTCAAGTTCCAACTTGAAAAACATTACGAGCGTCTTCAACCGAACGTTCGGTCGGCGCCGTACGTTCCGCAGATGTGCCGCGACACTTAAAACGTCATTGCCTATGTCAGTTATTTGAATAGTCGGGCTCACTCGATCGACATCGACAGGTACGGCGTACGCGGCATTAATTATAATATCAAACAAGCAGTTTATTCTGAAATATTTACTCATTCATTGAAAGTATTCATGTTTTTTTAATCATAACTTACATTGAAAACACCATATCTAGGATTACACGCGTACGGTTGCTCCATTCTGGACATACGGGTGGGCCATGAAAATTTACTTAAAGTCAACCTCGTTCCTCTTTTACCGCTTTTGACAACTAATATAAACTCCTCTAATATGGTTGAAACTGAGGTTGATACAATAGACATAGAGAACGGACTGAGCGTTCTGTATTCAGTTGAGCAGTGAATACAGACCGAAAAGTACGAGAGAAAGCGAATTGGCGGCCATTAGTTGTCTCTTGAGTAATAGTACAGGTATTGGCTGCACATTCACTTTGTCGTTTTCTAGAAAGTGGCCAGTTTTATGAGGCTACCGCTCGGCCGCTATCCTACTGGCGTTTTACGAGCGTGTGCTCTTTTTCAGACTCTGCGCAGGCGCGACGTTAACGTTGCGAGTTTCTAGTGGCAAGCGTTACATCCGCTGAACGCAACGTTAACGTGGCGTGGTTGTACCTGTTGCCAAAAAACGCAAGGAACTCGCGACGTTACCGCAACGTTGGCGCTTTACCACTAGAAACTCGCGACGTTAGCGCTTTACCACTAGAAACTCGCGACGTTAGCGCAACGTTGGCGCTTTACCACTAGAAACTCGCGACGTTAGCGCAACGTTGGCGCTTTTCCACTAGAAACTCGCGACGTTAGCGCAACGATGGCGCTTTACCACTAGAAACTCGCGACGTTAGCGCAACGTTGGCGCTGCGCAGACGTTGAAGAAGCGCCAACGCTCGTAAAACGCCAGTGGGATAGCGGTCTAAACCGTGTCGGTATAATGTCGTTCAAGTAACGTTCAACCTTAAGGTGGTAAAGGAATTACGAGGTCGACTATACATTTTATATTCATTCATAAGTTGTATCAAGTATAAATAATAATTGAACCTGAACAACTGTGAGTCAGGCAGGTCGGCTTAAGTACTAAAACGAAGTTTTCTCCCGCATTTCGAATACCCGCCAGGCGTAAGGCATATTTTTGAAAAAAAGCTCGGCCTTTTGTATGTCGCTGTGTACCCGTAATTCTCTTTCATATTTACGCCGAACCGGGTACTGTAAATGTCAAATAGCTTTAAAACGTTCAAGTTGCCTCCAAACCAAGTAACTCTCTAGTCTTAGCAATATCAGACCCTTTCATTCGTCTTTTCCGAGTCGACATTCTTGCCAGTTTGCTTGTACTCCTTCTATTGGAATTCCTTAAAATGCATTTGACGAAACTGTAGCAATCCATCATTGAGAAGTTGCTATCACAGTCATGTACTATCTCATGAAAAAAACTTATTATATTTTTGTATGCTCTGAATGGAATTTTACACTCATCTCCTCTGGAACCTCCAGCCCAAGAGCACTGAGTCATGAATTGTCTAGAAAACAGCGCGTCAATTAAAATATATGCACAGTTAAAACCATCACCTCTCCCATTAAATAGTATTGAGTATTTGTCTCGCAGCCTTTGCCTCTTTTCTGGATCATTCAGTTCATTTTCGAACTCGTCCAATTGTTTCTTATTCTCAATGACGGATGTAACAGAGTTAGCTTTGGCTGTTGATGGTTTATAAGTAGCACAAGTTCTTGTTAACATACCAGTTTTAGAGATACTCTGAAATCTGGCGGAGAAGTCAACTAGTTTGGACATTATTGTGTGTTGGTTGGTTAACATTAAGTTCTGATTTTCTAATATCTTTAAAGATATTTCTGATGAAGAAGTGTTGTATTCGTCGATTGCGTTATCCATGTCTGGCAGCTGAAACAAATGAACATTACCATGAATTTTTATTATTGATGGAGGACCCAGTTTTGCACAGGATGGCAGACGAGTTGTAACTTCAGTTAAACTCTTACCATACCGAAACCAAATCTACTTACCTCATTGTCAAAGTCATCTGCGTGTAAATATACGACTCCATTTGCATCTGCTCGATCCTAGAAAAAAAAAAAAATATGATAGTAAAACATTTATTATTCAGTTAAATCATGTTCAATCGTTATTGTTACAAAGTGCAACATGGCTAGTTTGACCGATACCGCTCTATACCGCGCCTTAGGTATGTTCGCGGCGAGACGGGCGGGGAAGTGCAGGCCGCTCATTCGTCAATGCTCACGGGCGCGGCGGGCGTCTTGGCCCCCGCCTTGTCGCGTATTTCTAAAGTGGGTGATAGATATGCGAATTTTAAGTTCACGAACTTTCTCGGCTCGCGCGCCGTCGTTGATAGACGTGAAGCTTGCTCCCACTATACGTATAGCGATGTTGTCGTATTTTCTGAACCAAACTAAACAAACATTACAAAAATTTTGAAACAAAATGGCGGCTCGCAACTCTCGTTGTTGACAGACGTACGAAAATAAGAACTAAGGCGGGCTACGAGCAAAATTTCAAACGTTGGATCGCCGGCGAACTTACTCAATGGTGTTAAAGTACTTACTATGACGAACTGGCGAGTAAAGTCGCCGAGCCATAAGTACGCGTAGGTACTTGCTCGCATGTCAATCACCCCTGTATGACTCTTTACAGCGGAATCGGTCAAGGTATAGGAGTTTACTAAAGCTTTGGCCACACAGGTAAATAATAACCTGTTACCTAGTCATAAATCACCTACTCATTGCTCCTCGGTGATTTGTATTGAGTCTAGGGCAAAACTTATTACGCGAGCGGAACCGCGGGCAAAAGAGAGAGATAAATCTTACAGTGAGTTTAGCAACGTCGAAATCGTGAAGCAATTTTTCATTTCTGGCATTATTTCTTTGTAACTTTCTAATTCTGGTAGAAGATTCTCCTGAATAATTTTCAGTGTTCATGTGATTCTTTCTTTTAGATGTGTGTTGCTTCTTGTTCATGGTGTTAACATTTACCTGAAAAAACCAAACATTCAAAATATACCATGGTTACAAATTTTAAAACTTTGGAGTTAGGAAACAAAAACTGAGCATGACTGTCTTCACCTCCTTCTGCGAAGCAGTAATACTCGCGACCTCCTTCGCGAGCATTACTGCTAGGCGGAGCGCGTGAGGGAGAGACATTTATGTTGCGCCCTCATGCCCCTAGACGCCGCCGTAAGAGACGCCACAGTCGTCGGCAATTGATAACCGATTTCCGGCCACCGTAGGCGCGGGCTTGCGGACGGAGAGCAATGGGCAGCCGCCTCTAAGAGATGTCAAAATTGACGGGGTCCGCTAGGGCCGATGCCTGTCGCCGGGATTGCGGGAAGTCCTAAGGGGAGACCGTGGCCCCCGGCAACGAACAGGCAAGGGAAGGAACACGGGTGGGTTTTAGTCAGTAAGAGTCTGACACGCCCTTCCGCTCCGCCCAGAGCTGGAGAAGTCATTTGATGATTTCCCAACAAAAAAAAAAAAGCATGACTGTTTTCAGCAACATTCATGTTGTTGGCAACAGTGCTTGGTAATTGTTTCTCAACTGTGTTTCCATTTAAGCAGCAATAATTAGAAGGAAGTTTTAACAAAATTATCCATTGTCTGACAAGGACCGTTACCGTTTTAATTAACAATAAACAACAAAAATTCTGTAAATTAATTTCGAATTAGGTGGGCTTTCACCTTAAGTAATGTTAAAGTAAAATATGGCTATCAAGGAACACTGGAGAAGTCAGGAAACATTACCCAGATGATAAGATACTTACATGCTCAATTTGTTTTACAGAATGCAAAGGCACATCATCCTCACTTCCACTGTTATCCAATAATTCATCCTCTACAGTCATTTCCAGTGCATCTTCCATTTGGTCACATTCTATTTTAACTTCTTCTGCCTGCGGGTCACAGGTGATAAGTGTTGTTGAAATGTTGGAGTTGAGTTTGGATGCTACTCTATCAATGCTCTTTATTTCTTTTTCTGTGACCTGTACAAAGAAATAACTGAGTAACATACACCAGCTACATACATACACTAACTGACACACAGCTTTCTTTAGAACTGACTGACAATAAAGGAATAAAAGGCAATAAAAGAAAAGCAATAACCATAAAATAAGAAGACTAGGTACTCACCACACCATGGTTCTGTAGAATATTAAACAAGAGCGACTGGGCTGTGAAATATTTTTTCCTGAATTTACTGAACTTGGTTATTAATGCTGAACATTCATAACAGGAATAGTCCGGGAGGTCTGGGGAGCATAGTATCTGAAGAATAGTAAAATTATTGACAGTCAGAATTTTGACTTTAGAGTCAGCTAACAGCATCCTGCCTACATCAGTCTTACATTCATATATTACAATTTATCTAACTATAATTGAGAGCCTGGTTGGTGGGTCGCCTTAGCCCTTCCACAAAATGTTCCTTACAAACTATTCAAATGTGTAGGTACAAGCAGTGGGGTGGTTTGTAATTTTAAATAAGATTCTCTTTGATAAGGTAATCTTGTAACATAATCACTTTCCGGGACACATAAAAGCCAGACTTCATAACAATAAAATCTCTATTGCACACTCTTGTGTCTCGTTCAGTGTTCCAACAAGTGTCAAGTCTGTAAAATCACAGTGACATTAAAATTTATTGTCGTTCCAAAGCCCTTTGCCATCTTTCACAAAACAAACCGACCGTCATTGTGGAAACAAAAGTTTTATTTGTCTATTTTATACCAAACAAATTCAAATTATTCCCCTAAGGCTACCCACCGACCATTTATTCATATTCATAATGAGGTAGTACAAGAACAGATTGGTTGGTGACCCCCAAACTAGGTATTTGCCTGTATCTTGGGGGTCGGACTTGCGACATTTTTAGAGCTATGGATAGTACACAGTGATTATTGCATAACCAGTAAACATAAACTAAAATAAAACTAAACTAGGTATAACACAAAACAGGGGAAGATGAAAGTTTTTGTACTTACGTTCGCGTTGTGCCCAAAAACCGACTTGATATGATTTTCCAAGGAGCCTTGAATCTTTTCCATTTTAACATCAGTGATTAAACATATTCTGCAAGCTTCTACTCTTCCCATCTCTTCTTAATTAAATAAATACAAGGAAACAGGATTTATAATTTTTATTGACTAATTATTATTCTCAAAATTTGACGTACACCACCATGACACCACGCACATTGACAATGACAGCAGTGTTGCCACAACCGAGTTCCCAAAAGGTACATATCCAGCGCTGAAAAGGTACATTTTGGGTTAAAAAGGTACAAAAGCACCATTGTATGTTTAGTAGTGTTAAATAATATTTTTTTGCTGTGTATTTTCTGGCATACAATAAAGTATATATAAATAAATAAATAAGCAATGCTTTTAATAAAATCATTCACTAATCACTACTGCTTCTCTCGCTCTCTCACAATGAATGCGAGACAGGGAGAGACTGCCTGCTCACCGCTCGTCTACAACTTACCAAGCACCACAGCAGCGAACGAATAAGGGCACCGGTTGGTCAGCCGCCTGCGACTCTACCGCCACGACCAAATTAGTGGAAATGGGCTCATTCTATTTATTTATTGAACACTATGTAAACAAGAAAGAAAATCACTATCCCTAATCGCAGAGACCAATATCCCGCGCGCTTAAAATACAAAAGTAAATAGTGTTCTGTGTCTGCTAAAAAATCCTTAAAGTTGTAAAATAAAATATACTGGCCCTATATACGGCGAATGAAAACTTGAAAATATATTTTCTACATTATCATGCCGTCCCCCGACGCGACGATAAAATATTAACTACAAATTATATTAAACTTAAAGGGCCAGTATATTTTATTTTACAACTTTTTAAAGGATTTTGTTTGTGTCGGGGGTTTTTTAAATTTTTAATTTAACTTTTATTTCCTGCTTTTTAAACTTTATATACTTACGTATTACTAGTACATACGCTACGATCGACACGTGCCTCGCTTAAATCTGTGCAGGTGTGCGTATTTTTCTCACAGTAGGTAAAGTTAGTTAAGAGACAGATACATGCCAGTGACCTTGAGTGGTTAGCTTGCGTGTTCTGTACTGAGCTTACGCAACGCGTCGTACATCCAGCCAGTAATAGAGCTCGCGCATCAAGGAGCGCTGTCACCAATTTGACGCATTATTAATTTATTATACATAAAACAGAAGGTATTTTGCATAATTCTTAGTTTTTTATCCGCGTTAGACACAACTGTAGTGTACGTAGGTAGGGCAGGGTAGGGTAGGTAGGTAGGGCAGGGTAGGGTAGGGTAGATAGGTAGGGCAAGGTAGGAAGATTGCTACCCGTGTGAAGCCGGGCGGGCAGCTAGTCTTAAATATTTCTAGATTAAATTATTAAGAAAATGCTCTAATTTAACATATATTTTTTCCATATCAATAACACCACTCGTTTAGACGTAATTTCCGGTATAAAATCATTATAAGTAGCTTGTCGTCGCCTTAAGTACCTACTTATTTACGCTGATTTTTTTTTTATTCTCCATCCTCATACCCTGATAAATATATAATATCTATGTATAACTTATTCATTGAAACCATTCCAATGAGCCCAAACACGATACTACTGCTGTTAGCTGGTGAGGAGTTGGGTATCCTGCAAATACCAGGTAATGCTGCAGCGTCAGTTCAAGGTTACTATGTTATTCTAATACCATTGAAATAACAAATTACCAAATTTAGACTCAATCAGATCTGTGGAAGATGCTCAAATCCATTCATCAATTTAGAAAAGACCTGATAATCTTTAAACGGCTGACTAGATTTTCTTGAATCATAGCTAAGAACACTGCCGATCAAGTCACCTTTAAAACAAAATAAAAAAAAACTAAATCGGTTCAACCGTTTGGGAGCTACGATGCCACAGACAGATACACAGATACACTCGTTAAACTTATAACACCCCTTCGTTTTCCGTCGGGGGTTAAAAACAAGGAAGGAGTAATAAATTACCCGAATCAATCACAAATGTAATAATAAAAAGCTCCATTCACGTTCCATTTCGTCCTCACGAATAAATAAAAAATAAAAAAAATGTAAATGTTATGTACAGTGTAATAGCACGTAAAATTTCATCGGAGAGGCAACTGGATGGCGATTGGTAATCTGGGTCTTGAAGTGATACCGAACCCCCCCGTACCGTCTGAAAGGACCCCAAATGGGCGGGGGCGAAGATATGGGGGGAGGGGCAAAATATATTTTTTTGGACGAGGAAACGGGATGGAAATGCGGTTCCATTGAAGTTTATATCCTTTTGATAAAGTAAAAAAAAAATTGCCAACCCCAACATCGTATTAATTGAAATAATGTCTTACAACTCCTTACCGATGATTATTCACTGAAAATGAGGGTCAATTTTGTCAAAACCGGATGGCATTGATACACACAATTTCTTACTTAGAATTAGAGCTTAATTAAACTTCGGAAGCCATGTCAAAAAAAAAATTATGGCCCTCCCGCCGCATATTTCCGCCCCCGCCCATTTGGGGTCCATTCGGACGGCACGGGGGGGTTCAGTATCGCTTCAAGACCCAGATTACCAATCGCCATCCGGTTGCCTTTCCGATTAAAGAATGATGCGTAATTTTGGCCGGCGAACCAATAAAAACCACTTATACCTCAAATGAAAGCTTATATCATAAGCATCAATTTTCATTATGGGCATAAGGCTGTGAAGTACCGGGTTAAAGAGATATCGGACTTGCAAGTACTATATAAACGTATTAGCTTATGACGCTAATGTTCACTGCAGTTCTCAATAATATGAATTATAGACTCATAACATTATAATACTGGTAAATAAATAAATAAAAAAACAGGACTAGTGTCCAGGACCTGATTGTGGAACTGGAATTTGTCCATAGGAACTCCTCAATCAAACGAGATAGCACCATCCTGTTTGTACTCATTGGTTATGTTTTGACAAGTGCTATTACACTAGATAGTGTCCAGGGCCTGATGATGGACCTGCAAGGTGGCCAGAGGAACTCCTTAACCAAACAAGATAGCACCATCGTGTTTGGACTTAGTGCATATGTATTGACAAGTGCTATTACACTAGATGGTGTCCAGGGTCTGATGCTGGAGCCACAAGGTGGCCATAGGAACTCCTCAACCAAACAAGATAGCACTATCGTGTTTGGACTTATTGCTTATGTATTGACAAGTGATATTACACTAGGTGGTGTCCAGGCTCTGGAGAACAACATAATAGAGATGCTTTAGTGCATCACCGTTGTACATGTCTGACCGTGCAACGCACAATCGGCACTTGTACTCATATTATTTCAATAATATAGTATTTAGGCATTGGACGTCATGACGTATTTATTGTCTCCTGCATTTTACTTAGAAGATATCATTGTTGATGAAGAATAAATGAAAACCACCTCTGACCAGTGACAAGACGCCATAGCGTGTACTCACTGGTCATTATTGTTTAATAAATGTCAATAAATCGCTCATGCCCTCCTAAGCCTAAATACTATAATTCGGAAACGATATGGGCACAGCTCCCGACTGTTCTTCTACCAATCATACAAGTACCTACAATGGAGCTGAATTATTGCATTTCTGCTGATTTGGTCTCTGTCAATTAAAATATAGGAATGATAATATATGCGAGCCCCTCACATGCCGCGACTGTATCTGCACTCGTAGTAACCACACATTATTTTGCAAAATATCGCATTCTTTTAAATCATATTATTGTAGATATTATGCCTAAACATTTCAATCAAATAAATGCTATTGCGAAAATATTCTGCGACATAATGATTTTGTTAGCTTCATAATTATGGTATGTTCCTAAGGCTGCCTGTCCACTGGAGCGAAGAAGAGAGGAGAGGAGCGGAGTTGTACCTATATTAACCAATAAAATCTAAACTCCATTGCGGAATTAAGCTGATTTTAGATTCTATTGGTTAATATCTGCATAGATCAGCTCCTCTCCTTTATTCTCTGCTCCAGTGGACAGGCAGCCTTATGCGTGCAATATTCTAGTCTTCACTCAGACAAGGAAAATCACTCGAGAACAGAGGTTTGGTACCATTCTTGTAAAACTTCGACGTTGTCTGTTAAGGTTTTTCATTTCGATGTAATCATATAAACGATTGGGAGTATTCATGTTTTCATTAATAAAACTCATGATATCTAGAACTAGCCTATGATCTTTAAAAACGGGATGAAAAGTATTTAACAGCTTGCACCAATTTTAAAATCGTGAAATATATCGGGAAGAGCTCTATTAAAATAAATATGTTTGTCGAAGTAATCTATAGTATTGTTTCATTTTGCATAACGAATAATCCCTTGCATAATTTTTGCATCGGATGTAGTCGCAGCTAAAGGGCCAATAACGTCTAATATGTTTATAACCGTCAGTACATACTATCATGAAAGGTTTGAATAAAATCTCATATGTGCGTTCATTACTTTCACCAGTAGGTACAAAGTTTTGCTAAATATACACCAAGGACGTCTTCGGACGATTACTTTCTGCTATAGTTGTCTGATTTAATATTATATAATTAAACTGCTCATAATTAAGACCCACCCAAAAATATAAATCAGCTCAAGTATCAAAATCAAACCTGGAGGCTTGCTGGCTGCTTGCCCTCTTTAAAAATATTACATAAATGTCTGTTAACTGAGCACAGTTAAAATCGTGATACGTTTGAATTTTATTAATTCATTCATTTCAGTCGTTGCTTTCCAAATACTGCTGTCACACTATGGCTACTTCGGGCACATATAAACTATACTCGCAAAGCATGTGTATTTTAAGCCATTTAGGAATCTTCCGCCGTGGTCCTTTCACGCAGTTAAAGAAAAAACAGCGAATATCAAAATTGTGTTAACCACCTAAGGGTACCTACATATCAAAATGATATTTTTTGGCCGAAAAAAGCAGCACATAGACCTAGCATAAACCTATTATGCTATAGATTTATTTTTCACAAAGAAATCGTCATACAAAATTGGAACGATTTTTGTCCTCGACTGTACTAACCCCGTTGCTTTTAGAGATAAAACATTTTGTTATAATAATTGCCGGCTATAAGCAATAAGATGACATGAATTAGAACTCTATTGGTCATCAGGCCAGGCTTCATAGAAAAATGCCCATCGTTCTTTTACGTGCCATTGCCTTGAATATAAACGAATATCTTGATCATTCTCTGAAACTCATATAAAATACACAAAAAATGTATTTTTAACCCCCGACGAAAAACGAGACTTATAAGAGGTGTTATAAGTTTAACGTGTGTATCTGTGTGTCTGTGTATCTGTATGTGGCATCGTAGCTCCCAAACGGTTGAACCGATTTAGTTTTTTCTTTGTTTTGTTTGAAAGGTGACTTGATCGGGAGTGTTCTTAGCTATGATTCAAGAAAATCTAGTCAGCCGTTTGAAGATTATCAGGTCTTTTCTAATTGATGAATGGATTTGAGCATCTTCTACAGGTCTGATTGAGTCTAGGTAATCTGTTATTTCAATGGTATTAGAATAACATAATAACCTTGAACTGATGCTGCAGCATTACCTGGTATTTGCAGGATACCCAACTTCTCACCAACTTACAGCAGTGGTATCGTGTTTGGGCTCCTTGGAATGGTCTTAAGGGGGCGTCCATAAATTACGTGAGGTGTTTAAGGGGGGGAGGGGGTTGAGTCAAATCTCATCTAATCTTACGTTGGAGAGAGGGGTCTCGGCAAATATCACGCAATTTTTTTTCTGATTGAAACCAAAAAAAAAATTATACTATTTTGGTCCATTTAATCCATTTTTTTTTATTATGTCTGTTATAATTAAACTCTCAGCAATATTGATTACTAGTCTTAACTAGTCGTAAATAAAAGCACGAAGCAATTTTTTTTTTCTTTTTACTATTGTAAAAAGAAAAAAAAAAATTGCTTCGTGCAATCCAACGCGTTTACGTAAGAAACCCACATTTTGAAAAATCTCACGTGAGATTGGGGGATGGGGGAGGGGGTTGAATAAAATCTCACGACATCTCACAAGGGGGGGAGGGAGGTACAGAAAATTTAAAAAAACACGTCACGTAATTTATGGACGCCCCCTAATGAATAGGTTATCAAAAAGATTGCCAGTCCATTGCTTCATAAGTTCGACAAAAAAATCTGCTCAATTTTTTTTGTCGAACTTATGAAGCAATGGACTGGCAATCTTTTTCAATTGGTTTCAATTTAAAATTGATCGTGCAATCCAACGCGTTTACGTAAGAAACCCACATTTTGAAAAATCTCACGTGAGATTGGGGGATGGGGGAGGGGGTTGAATAAAATCTCACGACATCTCACAAGGGGGGGAGGGAGGTACAGAAAATTTAAAAAAACACGTCACGTAATTTATGGACGCCCCCTAATGAATAGGTTATCAAAAAGATTGCCAGTCCATTGCTTCATAAGTTCGACAAAAAAATCTGCTCAATTTTTTTTGTCGAACTTATGAAGCAATGGACTGGCAATCTTTTTCAATTGGTTTCAATTTAAAATTGATCGTGCATTACGTAATTAGGGTGCCGGTCTCTTTAGTTTAATATAATTTGTAGTTAATATTTTGACGTCGCGTCGGGGGACGGCATGCTATTGTAGAAAATTTTCAATTTTTCATTCGACGTCCCCCGACGCGACGTCAAAATATTAAGGGGGATGCGCCAAGGTAGCCCGCGAAATTCAAATTTTCTAACGTTTTTTGCAATTTGCAGGTCAGTGTCAGGTTGTATCTTGATTAAAATATGATTTGCGAGCGTAAGAAATATGGCTTTACAGAATTATAATCATTAGAATCAGCAATACAACTCCGTTTGATAGAATAACCCCCAAATGTCATGATTTCAATGAAATAATGACATTTGGGGATTACATGAACTTATAGAGTTGTGTTGATGATTTCTATGATTATAATTCTATAAATAAAC
Source organism: Conistra vaccinii (assembly GCA_948150665.1). NCBI lineage: Eukaryota > Metazoa > Arthropoda > Insecta > Lepidoptera > Noctuidae > Conistra > Conistra vaccinii. Next base: position 22,077,640 of record OX411334.1, read on the forward strand.
TTTTGATACGGTCGCAATCAACGTACAACCTGATACTGACCTGCAAATTGCGAAAAAAATCAGAAAATTTGAATTTCGCGGGCTACCCTGACGCTTTCGCCTTAACTACAAATTATATACCTAAAGGGCCAATACATTTTATTTTATAACTTTTTAGAGGATTTTGTTTGTGTCGGGGGTTTTTTAAATTTAAATTTTATTTTTAGAACTTATTTATTGGTCTGAGTTCGAATGCAACAAAGAATTGAATATTGAGTACCCGTCGTCGGCGTATTATTGCTTGCTTATCACAATCCCACCCAGAAATCTAGCACATCAAATCATCAAAGGGTGCGTACCGAGTTACGCTGTAATCGATTTGAATTTGAGCGTGCTAACACCCGTACCGAATTACTATTAGCGCGATAACGATGTGCCGTGAATCGTCATAGAATCAGATTACGTCACGTTTTACTAATATCACCGTGAGCGCTGTCAAAATTGACAGTTGCGCTGTTTTGTTTTTGAGTCGCATCATATCTTTAAACTAACGGTGACTAACGTGGCTTTTTCGAAATTGTGCTTCTGGCTATCGATCGTTATGTAACCCAAGAATAATAAGAAATTTGTGGTATATACACAAAGAAATATGTGATGGAAGTTTTGACATTTGAGAACTGTGAGCGCGTTCACGAGCGTTTCGAATTGTTGACAGCCCTCAGCTGTCTTAATCGTGATATCTTAATCGGAACGCCAAATATTGATGTCAGAGCTGTTAGCGATTATAATCGGAAGGCGGCCAAAATAGACTAACGTCACTGTCATGTCGAATTTTGTTTGACGTTGGTAATGAAGTGATGCCCAAAATCACAGTCGATCGATTAATCTCAGACAAAACATTTAAAAATTCATAAAAGCTAGTACACAAGAAATAAGTAATTAAAACCTTAATTTAGAAACTCTCGGAAAGCTTTTATTCCCAGAAGAATAAAAATTATCAATAGAAATAGAACATTGCTTGGAAGCAAGCCTTTCACAAACCTTTGTTTTCGTGGATTTTATGATACTATTAAAAAAAACAACAGGATATTTACTATACCTTTTATTTATATTAGCAGGCAGTAATACTTATAAGCCTATTGTAGTTACAAAAGTAATCTTTTTCTAAGAAAAACATTATTGTTCAAAATCTTATAAAATGTTATAAGTTCATCGTCTTAGTGGGTACAATTATCTTAAAGTATTTAAATATTTTAAGTATTACACGAGTTTCTAATTGCACACGAATAGAATTTAAACATTTCCACAACACAGGAGTCGCCTACATTTACACAATGGCTGAAAGCTTTTCTTTATTTTATAAATAGTTGTAGTGAATAATTAATATTAACTAAAATCACATTTTGGCACTTATGTAAGTTAATATAAAATACATATAATTTATTCTACAACTGAAAATGTTCCACTGGTCTCGGTATAATAATTCTCTGTCCTTCGAGATCATTTAGCTGCGAAGCTATTAATTCTAACACGATATTTTCTAAAGCTATTTTACATAGGCTTTTGTAAGACGTACAGTGATTTTCCATAAGAGAATTATGAAATATTTTAAGATAATTAATAACTCTTATTCTTACGTTAAGGCCCGATAGACTTTGTATGAAACACAATAAAAGTCTCCCATAATTTTTGTTGTAAGCACAATATAGGTTATACAATTCTAAATTAGTCTGTATGTATTGGAAAATAATGTCGTTTTTCTCACATTTTTTGTACATCAAGTATATAACGGGCAAAGTATGATTGAATTGTTCGGGTGATAACTGTAACTCACACACAACATTCATCAAACTCGTGCAGTCCTTATCGTTTAAAGTTTCAATATAATCTAGTAAAATGTTATTTGGAATCTCGGTGTCTATCATCATCGCTTTTATAGTTGTTTTAAAATACACTGGGTAAGCCTTACTTGCTTTTATTAGCAAATGCAACGAGGACCAAGAATAAACTCTTTTGAAGTAAAGATGAAAGAAATACTGATAAAAAAGTTGGACAAATTGTTCGTTTATGGCTTTTTTCGAGAAAATTCTGCCACAGATTTTTTCAATAGTTCTTGCGGACAAGTAGAGAGCCATTCTTGGTATTAGGGTCAGAGTGTTGACCGATACCGTTTCTATATAGTTGTAGCTTCTTAAGGGATCTTCTTCTATGATATCGTATAAGCTTCTCTCGAGTGCTTGTGGGGCCGGGCAAACCAGTTCCCAACGACAAATGTTACTGTGTTCCAACATTCTTCCGTTCAACGTGTCTTCATTTTTAAGATAGTTCAGGTTGATGAATCTGTGGCCTATTCTGACCAGCCAATCATCTCTGGGCGCTATGGTTTCAATGCAGCAGTTCTTTGATTCATTATTTGAATGGTTCATGTTCTGAATTGCGTAATACACTGGTAGCTAGAAGTTTTATTTTCAATCACTGTTTTTTTATTTATTTTATTATTCTTTATTAACAAGTCACTGTCTCTGAATTCACTAAAGATGTTACATCTATTTTAAAATACACAAAAATCACTTAAGTTGTTAAATTAACAATTCTCCATGTAGGCTCTGACTTCAATTAAACATCCACTAAACAGTACCTAACAAATATAAATTACACCAAAATTCCGAACAGCTAGTTTTAGTACACCTTTTCACGTTGATGGTTACTTACATACTAAATAAATACAGCACCCTGGGGTAATTTGTTAACAATTTCCAGGTAAACATCTGATTTAAATGTAAGTCTCTTTACCTGTTCCCATTGTTTAAACTGCCATTGTCTAATCGTGGTAATTTTAACTTTAAAATAATTAGTTAATGTCGTTAAAGGGCTTAAAAAGAAAAAAAATAGTGGTGCATATTTCGTTATAAGACGTTAAACAAAAATAATTAGGTAGGTAATTACATAATTATTATTATTATGTAGTACTTACCGTATATTATTAGTATGTGAAAAATAAATCGTTTCCAGATTAAGTAATGAAATAATAAGGTAGGTAATTACTAAATTGCGAGAGCAACCATTAGCAAATTTCTAATCCTTTGACAATCCGTGTTTTAAAACTCTAATAATAATAATTCTATTTCAAGTTGAACGATATGTAAGCCAATACCCAGCTTAGAGACTACATAGTACCTATTAACAATAAAACGGCCATGACGGGCCATCCTTGTATTTCTATAGCATAAAACGCGGTCACCTCTGTCGGGGACGCGGATGGCCACCGTGTAGCAGGACTAGCAGGCACTTTTTTTTTTCTTTTTCTTTTTTTTACAATCGATCGACTGTTGATCGTCGGTGATCGATGTTCAACATTACACGCACACACAACACAACACTAACAGAAAATACTCATTCATTCATGTTGACATTAATGAATGAATGAAAGGGGTTTGAAGATTTTGGCTATAAAATCAGCCACGATTTTGTTTTTTTTTATAAAATTTGTTTTAGCACACCATAGAACGTCACGTTTCTGAGATATTCAAAGATAAAAATAACAATTTGTTGTAACGAATTTATTTATTTATGTTGTAGTTACTCATTGAGGTATTATTGTAAGTACTAAGTTAGCGTACCTCAATGTAGTTACTTCATGTTGATAAAGTCATTTACTAGAACGAAAACATACGTAGGTATATTAAAATACTAAACATTTATTTAATACAATCGGAACATAAGAATATTAGTGTGTCGAATTACAATGATATTTTTGTAGGTAAACATGACTAAATTGAATACACATAAATAGTGGATAAAACATATATTTTTTAAATCATATTTGGCATAAATAATATTATCCAAGAAGGCAGCGGGAGGCTGAATAGGATTTTCTTGGTGTCGCGTCCATCGCATGCACCTTAAGGTACCTATATTCCATACCTATACCATAGGTATAACGGGTATAACCACGTCCTCATTCGGCGGGGGGTATACCTACCTACTAACATACTTATATTATTTTGTCTCTTTCGCTTTTAACTAAAATATTACCACATGATGCAATTATGTTTTCATAGTTCAATATAATGTTTTTAGTAAATAAATGATATTTCTATTTCTATTATATTTCTATTTCTAATATATTATAGTACTTAGGTATACCTATATTTCATAGTTCATCTGGAGGGAAAAAAACAAAACATCCTGGTTTCGGGGTTCAGTTTTCGACTTATATTTCGGTGAATAACTCCGAAACCTGATGCTTTAGTTTAGGATATTATGTTATATGAAAATATGTTTTGTGTGTCCTCTAAATATACAGGTGGAACAAAAATACACGTCATAAAAAAAAATTGATTCCTCATGTCCACGGGTATTCGAAAATACCCCATATATGTTCCTCGATTTTTTGTAGTTTTCGAGTTATTATTCTTTTTGATTTTTTTTTTAATTTTCTGGCCGGTGGAGCCTCAAAAATTCATGTTTTTTTTGTAGTGAGTACCTATTTTCCAGTTTTTTTTTATGGCATCACTATTTGGACCGCCTATTTTAAAGCTTAATAGGATTTTTAGCCTAACCTTCGAAGGCCGATTATAGGCAGTGAATTTATTAGAAGATTAAGTACTAACTTTATTTTTATCACCCTCACCACACCTCATCATTCATGGGGTACTGTTTAAAATGCTACAATAAAATACCTCCCCACATACTTCAGCTGAATGAAACGAAATTTAAATCTCATATTAAACGCACACTATGCAGTCAGGCATATTATAAGTTGGGGGATTACATCGCTGATAAAAATGCTTGGGTCAACGCTGGTCCTGCTCCACAAGGGCACATAAACTAATTGTATAGCATCTGAAAATACTGTTGGAGCTGCGGAAGATTTTAAAAACTATCTTTGCATTGTATAAATTCAATCTCTTAGCATTGTATAATTGCATAGCACATGTGTGAGTACTATGTACAGACTATAAAGCTACCATTTAGGTACTGGGTATGTCTTTCATTGACTTGAATGTGCCCTGGCGGCTGAGAGTATGTCATGCTCACTCTAATGTCACGCTGACGGTGGCGTGTGTGTTGGATCATTTAGCTCCCTTCAAAATGGTTGAGCTGAATGGTGCTAATCCATGCGTCATGTTCGTGAACGGGCGCCGTCAGTTGTGACTGGTCATCTCATAGCTGCCATGGCTTATTTTAATTTGATTTAATTTTTTAATTGTTTTATTTTTGTTTTTATCTTTTATTACGGACGCTTTTAACGTTTTGCATCGTTCTCACATGTATAAGTTCAACATGAATGATGTAACCAATATTTTGTAACCAAATTTTTATTTAAAAGAGTGTCCGTGGAGTTTCTTGCCCGTTCTTCTCCATAGGTACCTACTACGCTTTGGAATGGGCATCTAGCTTCATCTTTTCTGACTGACCGACCCCTTGACAATTCAAAAGTGCCTGTAATTGGTTTATTTGAAATAAATGCTTTGAGTTTGAGTTTGAGTTTGAGTTTGAGTTTATTTTTGCGCAGCTTAGGAACCTGCATAGTTTTTAAAGTCAGCTAGAATATATAGAACCTCATTTTTGTATTTTTAAATTAAAGTTGAAAATTTCAGTCTTACCACTAAAAACTTAAATTCCTGCTATCGATACTTTTTTCAGTTACTTGCAGGAATGTTAGCAAGTCTATTATTTTATGTGTGAAAGTAACATTCAAGACGATACTGTCGCAAAAAAAAAATATGGAAAAATGGAAAATACTCACTACAAAAAAATATATGAATTTTTGAAGCTCCACCGGCAAGAAAACTCGAAAAAACTTACAAAAAAAAAATAACTCGAAAACTACAAAAAATCGCGGAACATACATGGGGTATTTTCGAATACCCCTAGACATGATGAATCTATATTTTTTTTATGACGTGTATTTTTGGTCCACCCTGTATAACTTTCGTTTGGCTCCGCGATTCTGAAAAAAATCAAAACGGCGGCTTCACGTTAGGGCCAGCCTCCATACAAAAATCTTCAAACCCCTTTAAAATGCAGGCTTCTGTCTAATTAATTGTGAAATATATCATGATAAAATGAAACTAGTTATGGCATTCCGCGACACAGCGGTGTGCGTGGGTGACACAAGTCTACGTCATCACATCTGTGTTACCAGTAGTGAGTAATAATAACTCCCCACCTTTATTACCTGTGCGAATCCGATAAAACAATGAGGTTTTAATTAACATTATTCCATTGGTATGTCTAAATTGAGTTGTTTTGTTTGATTTGATTAGACAAACGAAACGACCAATTTTACTTAGTATACAAGGTGGAGACGACAATACAACAATAAATTAAACGGCGTGTCCATGATGACGTTCCCATTCTGTATACAAAATTTTTATTGAATATATTCAATAGTTTAGTATAGCTCGGCAAAATCCATAGTCGGGCTATTCCGTTTATCCACCCCAAAAATCCACCATAAGGTGGATATTCCGAAATGTATGCCCGAGAATTCACCCAAGGCCTAGTTGGATAAACGGAATTTATAGGCTTAGGGTGGATCCGGTATAGATTACATTTAATTTGTTTGTACATTTTTTTTTTATTTCGAAGCTAGGATTTATTTGACAGTTCCAAAATACTCTTAAGCATTAGTAATGCCAGTATTTTAATTTTTTGCTGTATGATAGTCTCCACATTGTTTATATTATTATTTTTTTTTTTTTATATTAAATATTTTTCTTCCTTTCTTTTACTTTTTATAAAGCCGTAGGGGTAACATACACGGTACGACAAACATGATATGAACTTAGCGGTAACATAGTAAGACCTACGACAGTGCCATGAGCTTACTACCGAACTACCGAAGATAATGTTTATTGGTTTATCTGAAACCACTGCACTTTAGAACCCGTCGCTTATGTATGATCCACCCTAAGCCTATAAATTCCGTTTATCCAACTAGGCCTTGGGTGAATTCTCGGGCATACATTTCAGAATATCCACCTTAGGGTGGATAAACGGAATAGCCCGAGCCGACTATGGATTTTGCCGAGCTATAATGACTAAACTATTGAATATATTCAATTGAATTTTTGTTTATAGAATGGGAACGTCATTATGGACACGCTGCTGTTTAATTTTTTGTTGTATTGTCGTCTCCACCTTGTATATATTTTTTTTTTTTTATAAAATGATGAACTCGAATGCTTGCGGCATTATAACCGTGCTATAACCGATAGTGATAGAATGCCGCTTGCTTTATACATTGTCATAAGAAAAAAGTAAAAAAAAATCTTGAGTACTAATATTTTTTTGCACCTTAGTAGGTACCTAAATTGTTCAAAATGTTATCCACAACTTGACTCACTGATTTCTATAATTATGTATTTAAATAAATATACTTCTATAATAACATTAGATTGCGGCGAAGGCATAGATTAGTAGCGAAGGGGCGAGGTGGCGGGAGATTTGAAATAAGCCGTGAAAAAGGAAAATGTTTCATATGAATAGGTCGGTAAGTGTCGGAATGATCAATGACGATCTATCGATATTCTACTATACTTACTCTATGAGAACTATGGTATCGAATCCCTGGAGTTTTTTTATTACTCAACTGCGCGACAGTTTTTCACGCATAACTATGTATGTAGGTATCTTTGTACGTAGGATTCTTTATAAACTCGAAGCAACTGAACGGCTGGATGAATTTTGATGCATGAGGTTTCTATAGACTCGACTGGGTGCGCGATGGTTAGGCATAGACTAGGTTTTGTTTCTATGAAATCAATATGGCGGTTTTTCTTTAATAAGTAGTTGTTGACTTGTTGCCGAATGGTAAATGTCTTTGAACAAACACCCTCGAAAACCCTCTCTCTTAAAAACGGATACCCTCTAAAATCTTAACCATTTGAAAAACCCATAGCAAATTTGAAAGGTTTGGTGTATCGTAAATTGAGAGAGACCATCGTCGTGCAGCAATGGACTTTTGTAGATTGATTCGATCGATTGATTAAATTATTTCACGACAGTCCCTGAAAGGGATTACCCACGGGGACCCTTAGGGATTCCAACTGCCAGTCCACATACTCAAACGGAATACAAACGATTACAAAACAACGTTATTTTTGTTTACATTCGTCGCTCCGCTTAGCTACGCTTTCGCTCCCGACCTCCGAAATTTAGGTCGCTTGGCTGTCAAACGCTTTATTTTTTCATTTTACCGGACTTAATTACAAATTTGGAGTTTCATTGACATGGATTAATGACCCCCTCGCATTTGAAGTCTATGGTTTTGTTTACATTTTTCGTAGGTATGTTTGCTTGCATCTAATTGCTAATTGTAAGTGAATTTCATGTATACCTACATGAAATTGTGCGAGTTCTAAGCGAGTGTTTGGGTCGATATGCTAATTAGACAGGAAGGTACATTAGGTACCTCGTAGAAATTGAATTTGTTATTTTTTGTCTGATTGGATGACGTGTTGAATACATGCAGCAGTTGATTGACGAGAGGGCTTGAGTTCGATTCTTGCCCAGAATGACATTAAAAAAAATAGGTACTTACATACAGGGTGGCAGGGACATCGACGCGAATACTTTTACCATGGATTCAGTACGTGATTCTGAACCTCACTGAGTCGAAATATTTCGTCAGTTATTAAAAAAAAATCTACTGCCCCATACATTTTGACTTTTCTATGAAACAGCAGATTTTTAGAATCTATGGTAAGTACCTCACAGTTTTCACGTCGATATGCCACCCGGTAGGTATATATATTATAAGTACTAGGTATATATTATTTTTTCACTAAGTATAAATTTTTCTAGTGTGTTTTTATAACCGCACAAAAATATGCTGCTAATCATCCAGCTATATCTATGACACTGAATACCTACTTTTATAACACCCACTACGACGATAGAGCTCTATCTTTTTTAGAGAAACACACGGAACGAAGAATGGTGATCATTATCATCATTTCCTTCTGCTGTATAGCCTCCTCTTTAGCATGGCAGTCACACCAATTGTTTGCTAACATCATCCAAAACTGAGACGTTAAAGAAACTATCAATGCGCGTCGTTGGGTTAACAGAACACACATACACACACTATTAGTTTTCCTTTACGGCAACCCTTCTTATGGGATTATTTACAGGGCCTTTATGTCCAATATAAATATATTATTCCGTGGTTGTATTATGTCCCTATCCATGTGGGTTCGACCCCATTTACAATACTTAGCTGAGTGTTGAAAATCTTATGTAGGTTTTGACGGCAATTGACTGCTGCGCTGCGTGTCGCGGGTTCGATTCCCGCACGGATCAAGTATTTGTATGACTTACAAGTAGTTGTTCCGGGTCTGGCTGTTTGTGTATGTGAGTTTAAATGTTTGTAAATGCACCCACAATACAGGTGAAATTCCTAGTTTAGGGCAACGTTTCTTTTTTTAAATAAAAAATAGGAAAGTTTAAAAAAAGGGCTTGTTTGTGGTTGGCTTCAAATTTTTATTTTTGAAGATCTTTCTTCAACGTGTGTCGACGCTGGAAGCAATGCTGAATTACATACCTACTTATGTGCGTTACCTGCTGCAAAGATAAAAAGTCGCATTAAGGCACGGAGGCACCATAGTCGACCATCCAATGGATGTCATCACAACTCTAATTTAAGTTCGTCTATAATTCTATATAATATAAGTCCAGTTGTATTCAACATTGAAGACTTCAAAAGCCTCTTGAACTTCAAAGTAGGTACCTAAAATACAAAAATATCAGCAGCCCGACAATCAGTGAGACTCATTATACAGATCTTTCATGAAACTGAATGGCGTTCAAAGCTGCGTTTATCTACAACATCGCACGGTTCACGGCGCCCTTTGAGCTGCTGACAAAGATGGCGGCTTCTTCAGGAACCGACAATCGATTTATTTAAGTTTGTGCGAGGAATTTCGAGGAGGATGTTTGAATTCTGTTTAGGCTGGAGGCATAGACAAAAATATGTGCTTATACGTAGAAGTGGGTGGGTGTTCAGTTTCTAAAATATTTCTATCCGCGGTTGTGGAATAGCCAGCGAACCTGCGAGAGGTCGTCAGTCCCCACCATGAAGTCGTGTATCAACTTCTAGTACGTATCTTACTTAGTACCTAACTACAAGCATCTAAACATATTATCCACAGTTTTCATTCATTTTAAAAAGTCGTACAAAGCTTCTTACTGTTATTTGAAAATACTTGTAACTTCAAAAGTTACAGCTGTAGCAGTCGGAAAAGAGACTTTGAAATAATGTGCTGGTACTGGAAATCAATATGTATAAGTTCAAAAACTAAAACCCGACTACTGAAAAATCACGCTCTAAAATGTATAAAACAAGAAAATATTTCGGACAGAAATCTAGACATAGGTACAAAAATGGTCAAGGTAAAGCCATCGTCACATGCCATTACAATTTTGTAGCCGACAAGCATGAGACTACGGCTTTACCTTGACCATTTTTGTACCTATGTCTAGATTTCTGTCCGAAATATTTTCTTGTTTTATATTTTTTAGAGAGTGATTTTTCAGTAGTCTGGTTTTAGTTTTTGAACTTACTTTTTATTTATATTATTTTGGGGTTATAATTTCGTGATAAAGTATTTGCAGAGTCGCTTTATTTTTTTTGTTTAGGTTTAATTGTATAATAGGTATTAATTTTACAGCCCCGCCGTACGTAGCGGTCTCACTTTTGGATGTTTTTAACAATTTAAGCATATTTATTTAGTTGATATATATATTTGTAATGTGCTCGTTATGCCCTTTCATTTGATACCCAACATGGTATAATAAAAAAATGTAAAAAAATTCGTTCGTCACTTTATGTACCTACTCTAGAGGGCGCCATATTGAATTTCATGTAACGTCAAAATCATAACCCTCCTTTTTGCTTCGCCAAAGTCGGGTAAAAATGGATTTACAATCCAATTTAAAAGCTAATTTATTTGTTCCAGCATCTACGTATATTTATAGTATACCTTTAGGCCCGCTGTACAATTTAAACTCGCATTTAATCAACATAGTCCAACACAGGGCCATTCATTTTGTTTTTATTCGATACATCTCGATGAAACCCGCGATAGTTCGCGCTGGCGTCCAATTTCCTGGCGACCGCGACCTGCGACCACCCTCGGCGACCCGCGGCGACCCGCAGCGACCCACAACCTACCCACGGACGGTCGCACGATCCGAATCTAACGTTTTTTACGACTCTCCTCGGATATAAGATTGTTTATTACGCTATTACTTATGAATATTAATCTTCGAATCTTATTTCTATTCTTGGCTGGTTTTTGCAGCCTATGCGGCTACTAGAGTGTTGAGGAGCTCGTGGCTAAGTAATAACAGCCGCACGGGTCGATCCATCAGGTTAAGCTACGCTTGCCGGGGTTGGTCTGTGGATGGGTGAGAGACTCCTCCGTGCCTCGGAAAGCACGTCAAGCCGTTGGTCCCGGCTGTCATTCGTGGATCTTTGACAGTCGTTACGGGTCGTCAGAAGCCCGAGTGTTTGACAACCAGTCTTACCAACGTGTATCGTATTACCCAGTTACTGGGTTGTGGAGGTCAGATAGGCGGTTGCTCCATTTAAAATACGGTATTCAGCTGCATCCGGTTAGACTGAAAGCCGACCCCAACATAGTTGGGAAAAGGTTAGGCAGATTGATTTGCGGCAACTAGTGTTATAAGGATATTTTGGCACCTGAATGATTTTAACAGGGGGGCGTTGTTGGTAGACATTTGTGAAATTGCGTTATTATGACATATTTTAAATAATTTTTTTCTTTGTTCCTCTCAAACAGAGCACCTGCCATCTAATCACCACCCTTGCTTGACTGGTAGAGAATGCCTAAGGCATTAAGTCCGCCTTTGTATTGTACCTTTTTGAGTGGGAAAAGTTTAAATAAATAAATAAATTGTATTGAAAATACAAGATTGCGGCGTTAGTTCCGATTTTGGCCACAATCCAAAATTACCTTGTAGCGCTGTACACAGCAAACGGATTCTGGAACGAAACTTAACAACTTTTAAAAATGTATACTTATGAGTTAAATGTCAACTAAAGTGATTGGCTGGGCTGTTGTTAATCCAGTTACTAAACGAAAGCATACCTTGACAAGCTAAAATTTTTTTTGGTAATTTTGGTGTTGATTTTCGTTCGAGGAAGTGACTACCGAGATGACGACTTATGTATTGATTACCTATTGATTGATTCGGGGTCGGCGCAACATGCCTTAACTCCATAATTAAATCAAATCCAGCTCGAAGGACCACAAACAGCATGTTGTAAATAAAAATGCGGATGAAAAATTTAAAATGATCTAATTTATTTAAATTAGCAAGAGCACATTGAACTCATTCGTAAAAAAAACAATATTGAGGAACAGCGATAAAAGAAAAAACTAATTTAAGTATGGAAGAAAAGGACATGTTGCGCCGACCCCAAATCAATTCGGAAAAGGGCGGAAGAATGGCGATGGTGATGATTTTGGTTCCAGAGACACAATTTTAATATCACACATCGGGTTTTAGTGACATAAAGTTCGGTTTTGTAGAGCATGACTGTTTCTGTCACTCAATTAACGATTGTGTGTCTATTTCTATAATACTAGCTTCTGCCCGCGACTTCGTCTGCGTGGAATAATTACTTTGGGCTAACGCTAAAAAAAACCCCTAATTTTAAACATTCTTCATTGGTACTCAGCTCCTATTAGTCTTAGCGTGATGATATATATAGCCTGTAGCCTTACTCGATAAATGGGCTATCTAACACTGAAAGAATTCTTCAAATCAAACCAGTAGTTTCGAAGTCTATTCGGTACAAACAAACAAACAAAAAAATCTTTCCTCTTTATAATATTAGTATAGAGTATAGATTAAGGCCTGGCCGGGTACTTACCTAAGTACTTTGTGATAATTTTCCCACACAAAGACACAAGCTTATTCCAACCACTCGGTAAAACGTAGATTCAGCAACATTATTATCAAGAAACTGTTTAATATTCGCCATCCGCATTACGAGCCAGTCTTCCCGAAAGACTTTAATATTTTAGCATAAATAACTCTATTCATTAACATCTGAGTCCCGGCTTAAGTTCCGTTAAATTATAACAAGTAAATTGAGATAATAAATGAATTTTGTGCCAAAAAAGCTGTATAGTCTGTGAATGGGATCCAATTATAAAATTGGTTTGTCTTTCGGGAATTTAAAAAAAAAACCAACCTGTATTTCCCGTAGGGTAGAGTAGGTACCTACACCAATATTTCGCCAATCAAGTAGAACTAGGTTAAAGGGCATAAGCCTATTGCCAATAACCAGGCACAATCTGACTTCGGACTAAGTACCTAGGTAGCTACTACGAATTTTCTACTGCTAACCAATAACAGTGCTCGGTTGGAAATCTAACCGGACGCCACGCTTAGCACCTTAACATGCGACCACTACTAACTATTAGTAGATAATTAGATATACACGGTGACTTGTAATTTGACGTATTCCTTCCAGGACGTGAAAGTGTGGCAAAAATACCAAGCCTAGGCAAAATAATATAAAATATAAATTTTGCCTTGAAAATACAGCTTTTAAGAACTTTTGAAATTTTCCCTACATTCGTCACTAAATATCACTTTACTCCAAACTCTAAAATTGAGTGGTCTTCATTACTTTTTCCGGAAACAGTTTTTCTTGCTGGAGCAACTTCCCAGGCGAATGTTGCTTGCGCACTGTAGGATTGCGTGAGGTGTGACAGGGTGTGACGTCAGTGGTAGTGATTCCATTAAACTTGTGTTCTCGTCTGTAGGTGTAAGTACTAACACCTACACAAGTACATGTACCTACGTATCAGGTTCATCCCACGCACAATCCGCGTTTTATCATTATCAACTTTTTGCAAAGTTAGAAACATATTATACTTCCATTAAAAGTTTTTCCACAAATAGTTTTAATGAGCTATATGTGTTTTCCATGGATATTCATCATCACTGCTTAGGCTTTCCCAACTATGTTAGGATCGGATTCCAGCTCCGGATGCAGCTGCCTACCAGTATTTAACATGGGGCGACTGACCTCCACAACCCAGTTACTGGGTAATACATACTCCTTGGTAAGACTGGTGTTTTCCACGGATATTATCTTTTTTTATTAGTTAGTAGTTTTAACGATTCAGTGAATAAAAATATGGTACAGTTAACTTAAAAGTAAGCAAGTAGGTACATTTACAATATTTTTCTTTTCTCATCCGGTCTTAAAGTAAACCAAATATAATAAGTACTAGTGCCACCATCCCGCCAACGTCTGATTCAAGTAAAACCGATTTAAACCTGTGCCAATTGGATTTTGGTTTGCTTTCTACGGAAATTGAATAATTCCACTTTCCTCTGTCGCTGTACTCTCTTGCAGAGTCACTATAGAAGGATATGTAGAAGGTTAAATTAAACTCAAAATAATAGCGATATTATTGTAAAACACACAGAGAAGGGACTGAAACATATTAATACCTAAATGAAACAAAAAGTTTTTTAAAAGGTACATTAACGGCACTGTATACATTGTACATTAAATAATAAAAGTTAACAGGTGTAGGTACTTGGTATTTAAAAAAAAACCGGTCAAGAGCGAGTCGGACTCGCGCACCGAGGGTGCCGTACCATCATAAAATTATAAATATGCAGTTTTAGGTCAGCGGCGCCATCTCTTGACGATTTCTGAAAAAGTGTGCTATTTAGAGGCGTCGTTTTATTTTTCCTGTAATCTTTACGTAAACTTCTATCACATAGAATAATTTCAGATTTTTCTTTATGCAAACTTTGGAGATTAAGGGGGGGGAACGATATTTTTTTAACATTTTGCGTCAAAAGATGAAAACAATGCGGTCTGAAAAAAAAAAAAATTGTTTGAGAATGTGCAAATTACGCTCTTTTATATGATAGAACGATATGATGGTTTTTCTTTTACATGCCCATGCCCTTATGCCCCCAAAAAGCGATTCTATCATATGTTTTTGCAATTACTACAAAACAATCATGGGTAGTGCGCCCTCGAGATCGCAGTAGGTAACGTATTTTGCGCATATGGTTGTTTTTAACAGTGAGTGAGCCTTCTGTTTCTTTCTCTATGTTTAGTATCGGTAGTGTCCATTAATTTAATTTTATTCCGACCTCTGGACGTCGGTGTCGCGACGTCTCTGTTTTATTGGAATCTAATACGTTTATTTTGATGAGAAGTAATCTAGTTTATTGGCTCCATTCGTCCTCTCTAAGTGGTTGAAGTGCGTCATCATCGTTGACGTTAACCACGAATGTGTTTTGACCCCGAATTCTCCGATTCTTGATTCGATTTCGCAAGATGAATGGTGGAAAGAATCGAATAACGTTTCGATTTTTTCGGTCAAAATCGTGTCTAACTTGAACTGTATTTTAATTATCTCTTATTAAAAAAAAGTTGAACATGAAAACATACATTCCTAAGGCTATAAATGAAACTGTAACTTCGCCAGTAACACAGAAGCTTCCTACCCAATTTAGAAATAAAGGCGTTCACTCAAAATCTAAATAGACTTCCAAATATTCTGTGGAAATTCAATTAACTTTTTTTTCAACCCTCAGTCAGCCTAAGGGTATACAAGAGTGTCATGAATATTCAATATATTTTTCCGCTCTTTCAAAGGGATTTTTTATATTATATTTTTTTCTGGCATAGCTTAATGACGTTTCATAATTTTGAACTCTTTTGAAGTTTTTCCTAGTGGAAAGTTTAGCGTTTATCGTCAGCGGCTCGTTAGTGTTCTGAGATGGCTAGGCGAATGTATTAGGACGTGTATTAACTTTGAAAAAGTTTCGAATGGTAAAGAAAAAAAAACCTTCCCCCTTAGTCAGAATTCTTCGCTTTTTACGATTACCCATGGATTATAAAAAGTTTATGTCTGTCTGGTAGAATTTTTTGTTGGCTAGGTACTGCCAAAGCCACTTCGGGAACAAACATAGATGATAAAAGTTTAAAAAAAAATTGGCTGTCTTGGGAACTGTAAAACAGAAGTGAAAACGTAAAACTTTGGACTACTTAACTGTTTTTTTTAATTTATAATTTATTTATAGTATGAATAATGTAAAATATATACAATGTGTTTGGTCCCGGACTGTACAAACTTTAAGGGAAGGTAGTTTGCTCTATTTTATCAATAAAATTATTCTACATGGGGGGTCGGAACCCAACCAGGGGGGGTTGGGTTCCGACCCCCCATGTAGAATAATTTTTGGCTGAAATTATGGCTGATCCGAGCTACTGCGTGCCTTCAAAATGGTGGAGGGGGCGGGCGAATTTTCTACTTTTGTAAATATTAAGTAATAGTTAATACTTGTTCCTTGTTTATCATTGATCATCATTGTAAAAGTCTACAGAAAAACCAAATCGTTATGAACTCACTACCTACGCAAGCCTATGTTCCAACACCAATATCTCTTAAACCAATTGTCATAGAATCGAGTTTTTGGTATCATTATTTAGGTAAACTAAACATCTATTAGGCGAGTACATAAAAAAAGAAAGTTCTCGGGGGTGAATTTTGTAATAACCTTGATAAACTAAAAAAACAATGTTAATTTTAACGTGAAATTGATCTTTTAGCATTTATTTCAATATGATGCAGCATTTATTGTCAATATTTGAGTTATTTATCCCATTGTTAACACTTTTCACTTATTAAAAACTTTTATTTTACGAAAATTGGACATTAAATTCCAAAGTTAAAGTACTTTTAGTATGCACGCTTCATAAAATGCGATCAAAAAACAAAAATGGCTGCCATTCAGGGGGGGTTGGGTTCCGACCCCCCATGTAGAATAATTTTATTGATAAAATAGAGCAAACTACCTTCCCTTGAAGTTTGTACAGTCCGAGACCAAACACATTGTATACTCGTAAATAGAAATTATTAACATTACGGCTGTGAACTTCTAAATGAATATTTATCCACTCACCGTCGATCACACACAAAAACACTTAGTTTTCAATAAAATTATCGAAGTGTATAGAGTGCCGCGAGTTTCTTGTGGCACTCTAGTGTCACTGCCTCGGCCCGGCTAGGGTGCCGTGAGCGTTGCAATGTCACTGTCACTTGTTATTTAGGTTAGGTTAGAACTGTGACCACACAACGCACGAGCCGAGCGAGCGTAGCGAGCGGTGCCGCGGTAGCGGCCGGCGAAGTGCCAGGGTCCGTTTAGGCACAAGAGAATGTAATGTTTTGGGAATGTGGTGTTTTACAGCGATCTAACCTCGACAATCAAACAAAATACCAAGTGACGTGACTTAGTGACAGTTACAATGACAATCCAATGCTTGCGGCATTTGAGCCGGGCCGAGGCGGTGTTACTAGGGTGCCTGTAGTGGCACTTTATCCGATACGGATAGTGCCAATGGTGGCACTCTATGCACTGCCTAAAATTATCAGGAGCACGCACTCCTGACCTTCAAACTTCCTGGTATAGTTTAACCGAGACTGCTGAACTACGTCTTAGGTATGTGCGCAGCGAGTCGGGGGCAGTGCAGTCCGCTCATTCGTCATTGCTGTCTAAATGCGCTTCTATAGGGCGAGCGCGACTGCACTAGCATGTCGGTGACGCGAATTCGTATGTTTATTCCCAATCAACAATAGCCTAAAAAACGTTTCACTTCAAAAATAAACTGTGGTTTAGAATTGAAGAATTCGTATAGTTCTGAAGTTAAATGTAGCAGTATCTAGCCTTCAAAGACACGGGACTAAATAAAACCTACTTATCAAGACAGCATATCTACTTATATACAGTAAACAATATAATATACAGTAAACAATATAATATACAGTAAACAATCACAAAATAAAGCCAGATTCAGGCTGGAAACAACAATTGACCTAGTTTGAACTATTACAATATTACTGAAACTGCTGAATATTACTGAAAATGCCGCTGTTTTGATTTGACCCTTCGCATAAATAAGCCCAGTTTGTAAGGTCGGATATTAATCTAAATAACTAAATCAATACTAATCTGAATTTAAGTTACGTTGCTGTTTGTAGTTTGATTTCTCAGCAGATTTGATTCAGATTAACATAAAACATAGTAGATAAATGAGCTTGTGTTATGTAAGGTAATTTTATGTTGTCTTTTGTTCCGATGAAGTAAATAAAACGATTAAATTGTAACTAGAAACTTAAAAAAAAAACATTTTTTTTAAGTTTCTAGTTTCCGCAAAGTCACTCAGTCCTTAGTCAATTTACTACATGCATATCTTATGAGTCGGAGTAGCTAAATGACTCGGATGACTCATTCACAAAATTCAAAGCTCACAGCCATTTTGATAAACGTACTAAAAACGATAGTAACAGAATTATCATGCAGTTTGCACATGGTACCTATACAGACGTAATAAAATACACCGGTTCCGGGCAATTTATTAGTTTAGCACCGTTTACTTTGCTAGGCGACTCAGCTTACCTACTTTATTCCTGGCTCAAGAGAATAGCAACAGAGCGGGTTAGAAGATTTTTAACTTCTTTCAAAAATTCAAAATTCAAAAGTCATTTATTCAAACTAGGCTGAGAATCAGCACTTTTTGAACGTCAAAATTACATAAGACAGTCCCCCAAAAACGCCCGCCCTTCACCACTTCCTAGTGCTTTTAGCTGGGAAGAAGAAGTGGCGCAACAAACTCCCCAGCAGCACAGCTGTCTGTTCAGTTAGAAAAGAAATGATTTTATATAATAGTATGCAAAATAATGACTACGCAACACAAACATTATTTAAATTAATTAAATTAATAGCCATAAGTCAGCTAGCACACGCCAATATACCAACCGAAAACATCGAGAACTATACTCAGGCAGAAATAAAAACTAAATGTAAACAATATCTAAATAAAATAACATCATCTAATCTTTGTATTTTTTTCGTTTGTCATAACATTCCTTGGTGTGACGAACAACTGACCTACTTAAATTGCTACCTACTGACTTCATTCGCAAAGAGGGCCATAATCGCTAATCGCTTACAAATTGTACTGCAGATTAATAACTAACGTTTTAATGTTACTATAGCCACACAGAGAGAGCAGTGGTGGCCCAGCGGTAACGGCCCCGACTTACGAGTTTCAGGTCGTGGGTTCGACCCAAGCAGGTTCTTTACTTTGTGTAAATAATTTCTTCACCACTGCTCTTAAAACGGCGAAGGAAAACGTGACAAAATCGGCATGTCCTAGAACCAAAAATTCGAAGACATTTGTGTGACATCAACCAACCCGCTGAGCCCGCGTGGGAGATTACAGCCCACTCTCTCGCGAAGAGAGAAGGTCTGTGTCCCAGCAGCAACGGTTTTAATCGGTTTTAGCTTGAACTTGGGAAAAATAGTAACAACAACAACGCTCACTGCAAATTATTTAACTATGAAATAATTCCTTTTCATAATATTTCCAGGAATGCAAGTTTTATAATAAAACACAAGTCAATTAAGTAAAAATCTCAGTTATTTATCACAAGATGTTATTAATTTAGGAATATTTCTCAAAAACTCCACTTTGGTACAAAAATGTTAATTATTTCATTAAAACCCGACGACGTTCCACGGGACCACTCTTTCGCTGAAGGCGAAAAATTAAAAGGTATACTTTGTAAGTACAGCTGAGTGAGAGTTGGTAAAATACTAAGAAGTGATATTCTTTTTAAAAAAAATGTGGCTGACATGAAGCAAATAAAATTGAATTCAATGTTTTGTGTTGCGTAATGTAAATTATTTTGCCTAAGTACTATTGTATAGAATCAAGTTTTTCTAACTGAACATACAGCTGTGCTGCTGGGGAGTTTGTTGCGCTACTTCTTTTTGCCAGCAAAAGGAAGTGGTGATGGGTGGACGTTTTTAGGGGACTGTCTTATGTAATTTTGACGATCGAAAAGTGTTGATTCTCAGCCTAGGTTGAATAAATGACTTTTAAATTTGAATTTGTCTGCGCACACACATGAACACTATAATTTACCCCGCGCCGAAAGCCGGTCTCCACTGAGATCGGTCTAAATTTGGTTTGAAGGACTATTTTATTATATCTCCTCTCGATCCAAAACTATGACAGTGAGCGGTTCCCTGGTCATGTTATCGTTATCGGCCGCCCCGCCAGCTGGGCGCGCGCCAGCGATTCAATCACAAATTATTAAGCCATGCAGTTTCCAAGCTTGCTGCTACGGTGTGGGAGAAAATGCAAATTTTCCATTAGTCCTTTACTGTGTTGACTGGGAATTATCGAGTTCCTTACGTGGCTTACAGAGCTAGCAAGCTGCAAGCGCAGATGAATTTTTAGAGGTATGAGGAAAAGGGTGTATAGTTCACTTATCCTCTTTAGAAAAGGGAGGATCCTCCGACCAGACGGATGTCATATAGGGGAAGGTATGTATATGTTGTTCGCGCGGTAAACTCTAATTGCGCGATGCAGAATTAGTGTGACGTCAGGATTGTGTGTGCCGTCAGGTTTTTGATGCTTAGTTCGCATGTGGCGATGTAGATGCTGCCACAAATTAAAAAAGAAAGAAAATACGATTATTTGCGATAAACATGAGATAAAGAAAGAAAAAATTTGGGGGGGAGGGTTGATCAGCAACGGATTACCATAGGCCAGGTTCAAAAAGCCTCTCCAAGAAAAAAAAATCTGTGTGGTTTTCTTGAAGAACACCTACTATATGAAATTGTGAATAGTGATCCCATTGACTCATTCCAAGACTTTTCATGAGTAAGGATACTCGCGTACACCCTAAGAAGTCAGCCCCGCCACCAACCACGCTAAATAATCTTGTCACCAAAGCAACAAGCTACCTACCTTCTCTAGAATCGTAATAAGACCACGCTGTAATAAATTCTCAATTTCCGTCATACCGTGTTTTAAAAACCTGGCTATATTTTTCAATTTTCCCTAAGTTCTATAGGTGTACCCCTATATATTTAAGGCTACTAACCCCAGAGAAAAAGCTTGAGTACAGAACAAATGAACAGAGCTAACAATGTTAGTGTTCCGTCATCAGAAAGTGAAACAAAACAAGCGAACAGCTGTTTGCACGCCGCCATGTTTGTCTTTGTTATCGTGAGTTCAGCTCAACGCAGCTCAACTGAGCTCAACTCACTGAAAAGTAACGCCGACGGATTGTGTGTTTTGATTTTTGGATGTTTTTGTTTTACACCTCGGAGTTAAAGTAACCTTTATTTGAAAAGTTTTGACTGATGTGTGATGTTGTTAAAATTGGCTAAAACTTTTCGTGAATATGAAGCAACAACTTTCTATTATTTCGTTCTGATTCGTGTTACGTTTACAGATACGTTTTTTTCTAGACAGAATGTGTACTGCAATAGTTAAAAATAAACTGGATGCTTTAACTGTCAGCATCTTATTTATAATATTGCTACAATGTATTATTATACAACTAGTGACCCGCCCCTGCTTCCCACGGTTTTACGATTTGACAGACATCGTAATTTCTTTATTTTTTGTAAGTTTAATATTTATGTCTTGTACACATAAACCTTCCGGAAAAAAAAATCTAAATGGTGGTGAAACCGCAACAAAATCTATTGCGCAGTTTAGGAGAACAACGCAGTCACACAGATAGACACGAAAAGCGACTTTAATTTATAATATGTATGCAAAGTTGGAGACGACATGACGACAATAAATTAAACTGCATATATCTAATGACGTTCTTAGTCTGCATACGAAAATTCAATCAAATATATCCAATAGTTTAATCACTATAGCTAGTCAAAGATTGGCAAAACCCATAGACTTTTAGTTTTTTTTAATTTTTTTTTTTTTAATTTCGATGCAAGGATTTATTTGATGGTCCCAAAATACTCTTATGCATTAGTATTACCAGTGTTTACATTTATTGTCGTATTGTTGTCTTCACATTGTAGATGTTCTAGTAATGATATTAAGAAACGATTAAGACAATTTGCTTTGATAAGCTTAACTAGATCAGGCACAAGACTGTCCCAATTAGTCACTACATCCTACCAACGATCGTATGTGCATAGTTAAATTAATTCTCTCGTTCAAATACAATTTCGATAGGTCCGTAATCGGATAACAGAGATCCCACGATAAATTACTGTGTTCCAATTAAACCGGACCAGTTGGGTAGTGGAGGAGCAGACTGGCGGTTGACGCGCTTAGAAAATGCTGGAATTCGATTTTGGTTAAAGATTATGAGAATAGAATTATCTTTATTCAAGTATCATATGACTCAAAGACTTACAATTACATTATATTAGTAAGAACTGACACTTCACTAAACAAACACAAAGTAGTGGATCACCGTTGTGGCAACACATGTGAGATGGTACAACAGCGACCCACGAAAATACAATCTAAGCGACTTGAAATCATGCTTAGGATATTGTTGGAGCTGCTCCACACCCTACGCACCATGGAAACGCACCTTTTGCGCATGGTTGTGTAGATACAATCTACATGCGCAGCCGCAAACATCCCCGACGCACAATTCATAAGTGGTGAAATGTGGGAGTATTATTGATAACCCTCTGCCTAACACTTGGGGAATTACAGGCGGGATGTTTTGTATATGTTATTAATTATGTTATGACAAAAAATTAAGTCTACCTTGTGGGTCTTGTGGTCCTATGAGCGTCTGATGAGCATAGGGTCTTGGGTTCGGTGACTTGGTCGGGCAAAATGTGATCGGGGTTTTTCCATCAGAAACTTACATACTAGAAATTGCCCCTATTTGTACCTGTCCAATGACAACAGGCTTGCTCCATATACTATTATATTCTAGTGACACGTAAAAGTAGTATTTCAAATTGCACTGAAATTTTATCGTTATGAGAACGTTCTTATAGTACCTATGGTTATTTTATGGTGATGGTTATTTTATAGTAAACCTTACCTAAGTTATGGATGGAATTGGATAAGGATTTATGAATTAATGTAAATCGAAATGTAAAAAACGTTTATGGAACAATTTTTGTATAACTTTATCAAAAGACGCGCAGCTATCGACGCCCAACACAAAATACATGGAAAAATGGAATCAGGCAATACTTTGCGAATATCCATGACAAGAAAATGTTTTGGTATTTCAATATTTAGCTTTAATTAATTCCGGCAAAAATAACTTAATGTTATTGTATAACAGTTTATTCTAAACACTATTGAAAATATTCCATTCGTCTGTGTTCAATTTTTTTTGGTCAGGATAAATAAAGGAATCCGCGTGTAAAAGCCTGAAACCACTGAAAGGAAAGATCAAAAGACACCGGTATCGCCCGTCTGCCGCGAGTCCCCATGGAGAAAATTTTCATATTCCCGCCGCCGCCGTAGGCACAGTCAGAAAATAAATTAACGTTCTTACGGCGACCTTACGTGCCCATTCGCTCGATACACCGTGTTCCACATGATTTATTGTTTCATTTTCATATACCTACATTTTTTGTTTTACCCATTTTATGAAACATTTGGGGTGTGATTTCCAGCAAGAAATCACAGTGTTATTATTTGTGCGTCTTGAAGTTTCAGTGGTGTTTTCAGAATTTAAGTAAATATAAGCTCACGACTTACCTTTTACCAGAATGTAGTCGTGGTGATACTTCAATTTCTGTTCTGACACCAGTCTTACCAAGGGGTATCGTATTACCCAGTTATTGGGTCGTAGAGGTCAGATAGGCAGTCGCTCCATGCCAGCATTTCAGCCAAAAGACATCCTCTTTCAGCCGAAGGACGTCTTGATCCGGTTAGACTGGAAGCCGACCCCAACATAGTTAGGAAAAGGCTAGGCAGAAAAAATAAATAAAATTGTTTATTTCTAAAACAAGTAGGTATAGGATAAGATTGATTGTACTTCCTTTGTCGACTGGCCGCTCTAGCATTTATTCTCAAGAATGTTTTTAGCTAAAATATTTCGTAATAACAAGATTATCAAATTAAGAAATAGATAGAACATATCAACTCATTATCAAAGGATGCAAATTATAATGACTTAACAACACGACAGGTAGTCTATTCACACAGCATTTAAAATGATACAATTGTCGTAGCCGACAACACTATTTCAAAATCAAACAAGCTTGATCTTCAGAATGATTTCACTACCAACCACAATATTCAGTGAGCGACCATCACCACGACTTCAGAAATTAATAGAGCAGTATATTTACAATCTGAACCGACAATCAATAGCTCGTTTGATGTCAAACAGTGCATGTTTATTCAATCCGTCGCAGCCGGAGCCGGCCCGGGGCGGTGCCAGTCCGGGTCCAGAACTACCTGCCTTCACGGGAATTATGAACCTGTTTGTTTGTTTACTTTCATGTTGTTGTGTGACGTGCATGGTGCAGCTTGTGCAGGTGTTGTGCATGTTTGAATAGATCTCTATTCATACACCGCTATACATCTGTGTAGCGGTTTAACTATCGTAAAATAGTGCAGGGCACTACAGTATATGACTTTACCTCTCTCTGCCAACTTTTTTTTGAGCAACAGCTGAAACTTACAGCTAGAGCAACAGCTGAAACATTTTTTCAGACAGAAAATCACCCTGAATTTAAGTAAAGCTATTTAAATTCAGGATGATTTTCTGTCTGAAAAAATGTTTTCTAACTAAATAAACTGCAGCAATATTTATTTACTTAGGTTAGCCAACTATTGCAACGAATTGCTTACTTATAAGTGCAATAATTACTTACATGCTAACAAACATAATTATGCATCTTTCGGATTAATAATTAATTATTAATATTCCGTCCACTTTTAATATATTTCGGACTAACCGCGTCAATCAAGTAAAGTTGATTCTTGAAATGAACCATAATGTGATTTCGAATTTCAATATTTTCAACTTACCTAATGCTAAGAAGTATAACTAACATTATATAACAAATGTAATAAAGAGAACTTCTACACCGCTCACGTGTAAGAGCTTACAACTCAAGTATTGTGTCACGAAGGGCTTTGCACAAAAATCCTCTAAGTTAGGTGGAAGGTGCGAACAAAGCCTTCGGAACTAGTGTCCGGGGACAAACTGTAATCGCTGTATCAATGTTGCCAATTCCAGTGATTTGTTCTCTTGGTATTTTGGTAGGTTACTTTGCTGCTCGTGACCCGATACTGTTGCGTTAACAAAATGTTAATGTTCACAAAACTATTATATTAAAATCAATTGTATTGTATTGTAATCAATTGTATTGTATTGTAATCAATTATGTTGCATTGTAATCAATTGTGTCGTATCGCAGAAACTCGTTGGTCTATTGGTCTCAAGTGCTACTGTTGTACATACCCGACCCGGGAATCGAACCCAGGTACTGGGTTCGATTCCCGGGTCGAGCATAGTGTTATTTTGTTTTTCCGTCTGAAATTTCTCAGTAGCAGCCCGAAATGCTGGTATTAAGCTCTATTTTACTTTCTGAAATCCTTTTTACCCCAAAACAAACAAAATTTTCGATTCAAAAACGTCACAGACATAAAATTTTAACCTCTATCCGCCATATTTTTCGTCCGGAAGCAAACCGGAGCGCCGGGACCGGACCGTTCGCTGTCAGATTAACTGTAAGAGGATTTTTTTACTGGCGCAGCGCTAAACCACGTGTCTTGGGATGGCAGGGTGGTTTCTTTTGAATTATTTCAGTTTTCTATTATATTGAAATATTATGATCCGGTTGATTTTTCGTTGGAAAAATTCTTGCTAACTTGCTTTCTCATAATAGGCAGGTAACCTATATGATTGTGCGTGTGTGTATGGTGGATTCGTGGTGTGTGTGTGTGTAAGCATATTGATTACACTGTAGATTTGACGTCTCGCTGCCAGCACCTACATTGGAAGTGGAATAGTTATGGAGAAGAATACAGTATGAAGGAGTAAATTATAAGGATCGTAGCAGATGGCGTTCTGTGGTCTGCCTACCCCCATGGGAAGAAGGCGTGAGTTTATGTCTTTATGTATAAAAACACAGTTTATGTCAAAATACAGTTTATGTTAAAATACAGTTTGTGTTAAAATACAGTTTGTGTTAAAATTCAGTTTGTGTTTGTGCTTCAACTTATACGAAACACCTTTTTCCGCATTCGAAGATTTAATCCGGGAAAATCTATATATGATAATAATATGGTTCAGTATCAGCAGAGACATGTGAGTGTCAATTGTGAGCAAATACAGACTCAAAGAAACCGGTAGTTGTCCCTCCAAAACAAAATCGACCTTGACAAATTCTCCCTCTTAAATAATGCATCACAATGCCCCAAAGTTAATTGGCTAAATCAAAGCGATAGAACTTTGCCCAAGCTCCTGCCCTTTCAAATTCTCTGAGGAGAGTTGTGTCTCGATTGGCAATTAGTCTCATAATCCTCGGAAGCCTTCCATCGCGAGGACTTGCGGAGACCAAGCGGTGATTATTTAGAGGCTTAGAGGTCATTAGTGGATGACGGCTTACCTGCCTGCAAAGGAGAAGGGGTCGTCATTATGGTGTAAGGAATTGGTGAGATATTGGCGGGTCTTGTGTAGTAATGATTGAATTTGCAATAGGTTGGCACTGTTATCATAGTAGGTAGAGTTTGCGAAATGTTTTTAAATGATATACTCGTAGAAGCAGAATTGAATTTGGTCTCAAAATAACTTGCGTTTTCAATTTACCTGTAATTTATCGTTCTCCATAAACCCTGATGACAGCATTGGTGGCCCAGTGGTATCGGCCCCAAGTGGTACGGGTTCTAGGTCGTGGGTTCAAACCCAAGCAGGCGCTTTACTTTGTGTAAAAAATTTCATCACCACTGCTCTCCAAACGGTGAAGGAAAACATCGTGAGGAAACCGGCATGTCTAAGAACCAAAAAAAAAAAACGAAGACATGTGACTTCTACTAACCCGCACTGGGCCCGCGTGGTAGATTACAGCGCACTCCCTCTCACAGAGAGGAGGCCTGTGTCCCAGCAGTGGGAACATTAATAGGCTGATTATGATAGACCCTGATGGTGGTTCTCAATTCAGCTTGTATTTGCTCACAATTTTCTTGTTACAAAGCGATAACTTTTTCTGACATTTTCCAAAGATATGAACCTAAAACCAACTTCAAAGATTTTTTTATTAAGTCACTGGAGTTTTCACATTACTTGTATAGATAGTACCTAAGTAATCCCCAAAGAAAAGATTCGTTATGAAAGAAATCCTCAGTTATCAATAGCCATAGTATAGTGACCTGACCTTACGTTAATAGATTGTAAGGGGATTATTATCTAAGGATGTGTTCACACGAGCGAACAGAAACTTCGCGACAATTGGCAGGAAATGTGTGTAAACTGGAAGACGTAGCGTTGGAAGGCCTCCCGCAAGATGGACCGATGACCTTGTGTAGGCCGCAGGAATCCGCTGGATGCGGGAAGTACAGAATCGGTCGAAGTGGCGGCGCTTGGGGGAGGCCTATGTCCTGCAGTGGACGTCTTTCGGCTGAAATGTTGTGTGTGAAAAGTGGATAGTGCTTTGACGCAAATAAATGCAAAATAACGTACACTGAGTATCTTGCGTAATTTCTCAGTAGCAGCCCGATGTCTAGATTTGTGCCCGTGTGATGGCAAGAGCGTGCGTTCTGAAAGTGGACAACGTCGCAAATAGCTGTCACATAACTCGCTGTTTTGATTAATTTGGCAATATTACTGTATGTAAATAAGAAATGTGGCTAACTAGCGAACTAGCGAGCTAGAATTTTAATAATAAATTGCAATTGTAACATTGAATTTGATGTTGTACCCGTTTTAGGAGTAAAGAAGGCATTTGGAAAGTTTCCAAATACTTTTTTTACATCTAAAACTAAATATTCGGTGTTACAAAATTAATTATTGCAGCTAAGTAAGATCCAAAATCAATCTTAGCAAACAATTTTTATTTGCAAGCCTAGTTTATTAACATGCGACGTCACAAAGTTCGACAGTATGCACAAGCCCTAAGGCATAAACCCGCGAGGCATCATAAAAAGAAGCGATCCCTTTATCTTAACGATTAACTGTAATGGCTATGTTAGGCATGGGACACTCTTAACGGTATTAAAACGTTATTTTTTATATTTTTACCGTCCCATCAATTCAAGGACCCGTTAGAAAGTAGATACTCCACATTTATGTAAAAAGACCGATAGAGTCCTCTTTATCCTCCGGAGTCACTGTGTAGGTATGTGTCACTGACGATTTTGTCTTAAACTAAATAAATATATCACGCCTTTATTCCACGAAGGGTTGGACAGAGGTGTACCTATAGTACACCCACATTTTGCCAGTTATGTTTAAGTCCCATGTAATAGGGGGCGAGCCTATTACCATCAATAGGGCCACTCCAGACTCCGGGCTGCTGCTGAGAAAATTCCTAATTGAAAACCTCAATAACACTGTTCGACTTTGGAATCAAACCCAGGACCTCATGCTCACCAGTCGCGCTTGCGAAAACCAGAAAAGAAGGAAACTAGTGCATTGATATTACGTTTTGCATAATTACAATAAAGCTGACATGTACGTGATGTACAGCAGCAAATATTCGGTCCTATTAGTGAAGTCCACCTTTTTAGTACATGTTACTGGCAGAAAATAAATGAAAAAATCAGCTAAACCACTTATCTCACCGAAAAATCTGAACGAAAAAAATAACCCTTTGAATAACAGCTATAAATAACGGTTATCGGTAACGATCGCAGCACTATCGTTAATGAGAATAGGTGGCGACATCGATAGCCAGTAATGATATATAAACTGGAAGGGTGTTAATCTATGGGGACGGGGGGGATGTGAGCCAAGCAGATTGAGGATAACAGTGGTGAGGAACATGAAAAAAGTATTTTAGTATTTTCAAAGGATGTTATGTACTAGAGGCTGTAGTGAGGTAATTTAAGTAATGCTGACACTAGCATGCTTACTGCTTAGTGCTAGTAAATGTCAACAGCTGCAGAGCATGCTAGTGTTATTTTAAGCCAGCATGCTTTTTTATAAGCACGTGTGTCAGTACCTTTTCTCCAAAAATGTCTCAATTTTTTGTCCAATAATGTCCAACAAGGTTGTAGATATTGTTCAAAATAAGTATACAAAACTTACACCCAGCTATTTCAGTTTACCTTGAGTAAGTTTTTGTAGGTATCATTTTACAACGTTTGCCATTTTAATTAAAACATTTTCGAACCCGGTTGATGTGTTTTATTCTATTTTAAGCGTCGCCGTCGTCGAGGAAAACTGACGCTTCTATTTGCTATTACGAGATGCGAATTATGCACGTAGTTAGTACATACTAAGAGGAAATAAATTACTTCTTTTACAGAAATCTACATATTTTTTGCATGAATTCCTTTAGAAAATTACTGTATGTCATGACTAATCAATAAAAGTATTTTTATGGCATCATTGATTTACAACAAGTTGCCTGATGATGTAAAAAAGTTACCTGTTCATAAATTCAAGTCGAAGCTGCACAAATTCCTAGTTTATAAATGTTATTACCTATTACAATAACATATTGTTATTAGTATTCCTTGACATTATGTCAAGAGATAGATACATAAAGTAAGAGTAATTTATTGACATTGAATAATACGACAATACAAAAAGTGACATGCTATAATATTTAACATCAATGACATCTGTTTATTTTATTTTTAATTTGGACCAATATTTTAATTAATTTGATTGTTAAGTCTTTGACATATATTTTATTATTCATCTGACAATTTTTTTTTAAACATTTGTAGCATTCTGAATTTATTTTACGTTATTTTTTTTTTTTTTTTTGATTATCTGAAGTAATTTTGTAATGTTATTTTAATGATTATTTAATTTGATTAACAATTATATAAATATTTGCACAACTTATTAGGTAATGATACAGAGTACTATAAATTATATTTATTTGTAACATCTGTTTATAATACCTACCTATTATATATAATACCTATAGTATTATGCAAATAAATAATTTGATTGATTGATTGACTATTACAGTCAGTCTATTTTTCTTTAGTGCTTCTAGTATTACTGTTATTTATAATCATTCCAACCCCTGTGTCCCCTTGGGATTTCTCATCGAGAAAATGACAAACTTTTATACAAACTTTCATCCCCTCTTTAACCCCTTTAGGGGATGCATTTTCGCAAATCTTTTCTTAGTCCTCACCTAAGACCACCAGCAGTTTAGGCTGTGCGTTGTATGTCAGTGAATTTAGGATTTTAATTAAGTAGATTAGGTTTAGGACGTTTTACTATGCTTAAACCTAGTATCGTGGTAATTTTGTGAATAAAAATAAACCATAACCCATAATTATTTAAGGAATCGTTTTATTACACCGAGGTAACAAACTCATTATCTCTCTTCACAAACTGTACGGAAATCTTCTCGCCAGGCACGAGGAACATTCCATTCTTGTCAATTGTGACTTCGCTGGGTTTGGGGGTGTCGGCGATCACCTTGAACTCGTAGTTCAGCAGGAGGTCTGCCAGGCCTTGTCGGAGAGTCTGGTAGGCAAAGCGCATGCCTGGACACAAAGTGATGATATTTAAAAAAAAATTTTTTTTTTTTGTAAAGTTAGGGAAATTAGACTACCAACTCAAACTGTCCATATTCAAATTACAACTGTCAAAGAATGACAGTTGTATGAAATGGCTTTACAACGGCAAAGTGACGACGTGGGGTGTCAAGTTACTTATCAGTTCATTTCCCTGGCTGTATGTCAAAAAGATCTAGGCGGATCTATTCTTGAGTTGGGTTCATTTAGATTTTCTTATTAATAAGTAGGTAGGTATTATAACTTGTATCCTTATTATTTTTGATTGAATAAGATTTTTTTATTCGAAACTTGTTCTTATTCTGTTTTGCTTTATTTTTATTTTTTTGTGCGTTAATGCAAGTAAATGTTTGTTTCTTTCAAAATCATACCAAAAGAAATAAAAACTTGTCTCTTCTTAAAAAAAACATTGTTACCCACCAATACAACTCCTAGGTCCTTCTCCGAAAGGCATGAAGGTATACGGAAGGATATTCGTCTCGTTCTCTGGCAGGAACCGGTCAGGGTTGAAGACTAGGGGCTCGGGGAAGTATTGTGGGTCCAAGTGCATGCTGACACCGTTCACGTAGACCGCGGTGCCCGCCGTGATGGTAAGCTTGTCGTCGATCTGGTAGTCCTTCCCGGCTATGCGGTCCAGCCAGCCCATTGAGGGGTACAGTCTGAGGGTCTCTGAAAAAGGAAATGGGAAGTAATAAACAGATTTTTCGATCATTTTATGTTTTCATGTTTTTATAAAAGTTATGCTAAAAAGTTGCAAAATCAAAACTACAATCGAGAGATTCAGATCTTTAGCTGATGAATATATCAGCTGAAGATCTGAATCTCTCGAACGTTGAAATGAGCCATCTACTAACCCTGCAGTACAAGCAAGCAAGGAACTATATAGGGTGTACCAGAAAGGGGTGGTTAAATGGAAGAGTGTGGTAGAGAAATTCAACAGCACCGACTTTAAAGATAGAAAAATCATACAGTCATTCTATAGAACTCGCAACATTCAGTTGAAGACTTGAGTCTAGTTTGGGAACGCTAAGGATGAAGTGTTCATCCACATCTACACTAATGACGACGGATGGTGCTAAGTTTTGTGATGTTAATAAATATTTAAGATATCCTGGTTTTTCCGTCGTATACCTAGAGCGCTATTTATTATTCAAAGGCACATTATATGCGAGTTAACTGCGCAAGTAGGTAGGTATGGTATGCTGATCTATGTGCTTAGAATAATAAAAGTAGATTTATAAATAGTTAATCTGTTGAGAGACAAAATCTTACCTTTGATGACACTGTCGATGTAGTTAGCTTCAGAGAGTATTGTTGAATCGAAGCTGCGGTTCCCAATCTTTCTTTTGAGTTCTAAGACATCTTGGTAAAGCCGTTCCTAAAAATAACATTGAAAAGTTTATAAATCTTCCTAGCCTTTTCCCAACTATTTTGGGGTCGGCTTCCAGTCTAACCGGATGCAGCTGAATACCAGTTTTTTACATGCAGCGACTGCCTATCTGACTTCCACAATCCAGTAACTGGGTAATACGATACCCCTTGGTAAGACTGGTGTCAAACTTTCGGGCTTCTGACGACTCGTAACGACTGTCAAAGATCCACGAATGACAGCCGGGGCCAACGGCTTAACGTGCTTTCCGAGGTACGGAAGAGTCTCGGTAAGTAAAGATTGTCACCCATCCAATGACCAGCCCAGGCAAGCATAGCTTAACCTGATGGATTGACCCGTGCGGCTTGTTATTACTTAGCCACGAGCTCCTCAACATAACGTTAATAACTTTGCAAAATGAACCGTTTCAACAGGTCAACTAAGAGGTTATGCATTGTCACGGAATGAGCAAAAGTGTCTTCAAAATGCAGTCATCAATCCTTCTTCCAAGCACGGCGATTATGGCGATATATTGGAACCTCATGACCAGCTCATGTTCAGCAGGAGACCAACTCATATATAATGTTTGTAGTACGTATATCTACCTGATACTGCGGATTCCAAGCTAGCTCATAAACAACCCAGCATAGCGTAGTTCCTGAGGTGTCAAAACCACCCAACAGGAAGATAGCTGCTTGTGCCAACAGCAAGTCTTCACTTATATCTGGAACACAATATTAGTGAATGAGTTCAGTTGAAAACTTATTTCTTTTTTTCAAAACTTTCTCAGCGATAAATCTGGAAACTGATTCAATCTTTTAATTCCGAGACAAGTAATGCTGCTTGATGGTGGGATAGGCATGTAGGACGTTTCTAATTGACGCTGTGGAAGGCAATGCATCAGTGGACTGGTGCGAGCACGACGCGATGCAAACCTAAAATGCGTTGCAAACCACGTGCTATGCCACATAATTTTTTCGAAATTATTCGTGATTCCCTCTGTCATGAGAGAGACGAGAAAAAGCTCAACCTTCTATCCTTATATCTATTACAATTAGGTTTTATTTTACCCGAATTTTGGTATGTTCGTAATCGCTTATATCTGTAGTAGCTAAGCTATGATTGAGGTATTGTTGCGAGGATCTTTACCTTCATTTTCTTTAACAGCCTCCTGTTTGATCTTCAGCAGCGCATCAAGCAGATCGCGTGTATCTTTGACTTCCTTCTCATATCCTCCTCTTTGTTCGATTACAGTGCGGAAGATCGTACGTAGCAGCTTCATAGTCTTCTTGGGGAAAAGAGTGAATCTGAAAGAATGGTAAATGAATAATTAAAAATATGAAAAATCTAGCTGTTGAGCCTGTGAGTTCACTAGCATTAAACTACTGTATGTTGCTGGATAAAGAAGTGTTTCATGTATTAATTTACGACAAGGACTAGCTGTATATCAGATTCAGCCATGTTTGAGTGATTTAGGAACTTTAGTAGCCAGATCTTTTGACAGGGTCTTGGAAAAAAAGGAGTCTTTAGGTAGACAGCAAGCAGTATACAAGACATTACTTTTTTAAGCAAGAGTTGTCTTTTCACGGTAGCACGCGTATTCACGCATGAAAAGGTGTTATAATTCTGAACTTCCTGCTGATGAAACATACCTAAATATATCCACTAGATCAGGGAAGAAAAATATGCTAGACCAGGACAGTCCTCGATGTAAGCCGAACTCCATGAACTCTCTGGTCACCTTCCTCATGATGCTGTCTCCGTCTGCCTGGCAGTTGCTGGTCACCCCAAAGGCTGACTCTCCAATCACGTCTGTCGTGAAGTCTGTGCATATTTCCTGAAAGGAGTAGGTTTGTTATTGACATGACTAATATTGATTTCATATAAAGTGCACAATTTTTATTAGTCAAGTAGCTTACTTCCTTTAGCCCTTCAAAGGAAGAATAAAAATAACTTCCACGAGTAGCAATCCGTTAAGACTGGTCTAAGTTGGGTAGTCAGCTTCGCTACCATCTTGATGAATGACGTGCAAATATTTTTAGTATGGCATGAGTATTTTTCAGCAGTTTTTTGAGCAGTGGTGGCCCAGTGGTAACGGCCCCGACTTACGAGTTGTAGGTCGTGGGTTCAAACCCAAGCAGGCGCTTTACTTTGTGTAAATAATTTCATCACCACTGCTCTCAAAACGGTGAAGGAAAACATCGTGAGGAAACCGGCATGTCTTAGAACCAAAAAATTCGAAGACATGTGACATCTACCAACCTGCACTGGGCCCGCGTGGTAGATTACAGCCCACTCCCTCTCACTGAGAGGAGGCCTGTATCTCAGCAGTGGGAACATTAATAGGCTGATTGATTGATGAGTATTTTTCATATATTTCAAGGAGAGAAGATATACATATAGGGTGACAGGTAATTAGTGACCGATACTTAAATACGTGACTTTACTAATCATTATGATCAACTTTCTCTATGGGACCAAATCTGAACTAGCGAAATAAAAAAACCGGCTGTTCCCTACATTTACGTTCGCATAATTCGTCTTAATGTAGGGAACAGCTGATGTTTTCTCGCGATTTTAGGTTTGGTCCCATAGTGAAAGTTGTTCATAATGATGAGTAAAGTCACGTATTTAAGTATCGGTCAATAATTACCAGTCACCCTATACATATGTATAAGTATATAGTCACTACTTTTAATAGTCATCATCATCATCATTAGCCTATTAATGTTCCCACTGCTGGGACACAGGCCTCCTCTCTGTGAGGGGAGTGGGCTGTAATCTACCACGCGGGCCCAGTGCGGGTTGATAGAATGTCACATGTCTTCGAATTTTTTGGTTCTAAGACATGCCGGTTTCCTCACGATGTTTTCCTTCACCGTTTTGAGAGCAGTGGTGATGAAATTATTTACACAAAGGAAAGCGCCTGCTTGGGTTCGAACCCACTTTAATTGTACTTACTCTCAAATCAATAGGCACATCCTTCTTGGAGTCAACAGCGATGCGATCTATGAGAGCCTTTGACTTGGAAATAGTGATTCCGTTGAGACTCTTCAGTTTGGCAGCCGTGAACACTGACGTCAGACGTCGCCTCAGTGACGTCCAGGTTGGATCCTGGAAACAAAATACAGTTTTCCACGTTTCAATTTGTGTGTGTTTCCACGTTTCATACTCGTTTTTAAGAGACGTTTAAAAAAAAATAATGGTGCTCTAAATGCAATGTATGCTCTTGTTGACCTTTAAGTTTTTATCAAAGTAGTTATAAAGTACGTAATTTAAAAGTTCTATTTTTGTATTCGGTTACGTAATTCGCCACAGTTATGACATTCTGTGGTTCTTATCAGTAAAACTTATCAAAAAACTAGATATTACACTAAATTACGAACTCGCCTTAAAAAGCTGAATGGACTTAAATAATTATATGTGAAATAAGAACAACACACAACTTGTGCTTTGACACAAAACTGATTTTCGAATGCTGAATCATCTATTCGTTCACCAAGCAAGGATATTCATTGGGAAGTGATCCTCTGAAACCTTAGAACTTCATTAAACCCCACTTACATTAACAGTAAAAATATTCAGAGCTCCAATAGGATCACTCTGGCCAGAGCTCAGGTATCTGTTCCGAAAAATGTCAGCATCCTTGACCAGCACTCTGCGGGCTATTTCAGGGCTGTTGATCACCAGAGCTGGTCTCCAGAACTGCCAGATACCCACGTAAGGAGTCTGGAACTGTTTGTATAGTTTGCGCATCCATAGCGACTGCAAATAAAAAGATAATTATGGAAAATACAGGATTACTGGTAACTTGGCGTATTCTCGGCAGGACGTAATATTGTGACCTATTTGCTACAATTAAGAATCCCATAAAGCCTAGCTTAATGCACGGAATTCGATAAAATCCAAGTTTCCTGTTTTTTTAATTGTATTCTGGAAACCCCGTTTTTAAAAAAGCACTAGGAAGTGGTGAAGGGCGGGCGTTTTTGGGGGACTGTCTTATGTAATTTTGACGTTCGAAAAGTGCTGATTCTCAGCCTAGTTTGAATAAATGACATGAATTTTGAATTCTGATTTTGTTATCTTATACTTGCGTCCTTGACACTTACAAATCGCATGTTTTGATTTTGTAATGCGCAAATGCGCTTCAATATTTTACAGTAAGCACAAATCTAAAATATTTTTTTTAAATTTAATACACTTACATGGGTACCTTCTTATGAAACGAGAAGAAGCTAGGTGCACGGTTCCAATTGGTCGTTTCCTATGGAGAAGAGTCGGCAAGATACCTACTCCACGGTTACTCTTATAGAAATTATTAGCTTTTAAAATGTTTTGA
The DNA here is from genome assembly GCA_948150665.1 of Conistra vaccinii. Lineage (NCBI taxonomy): Eukaryota > Metazoa > Arthropoda > Insecta > Lepidoptera > Noctuidae > Conistra > Conistra vaccinii. The sequence continues at coordinate 22,113,880 of OX411334.1, forward strand.
AATTACGATGTTTTTAATTTCAAATATACTTAATTATGTTCTTTATCAAATACTAGCTTTCGCCCGCGGCTTCGCCCGCGGCTTCGCCCGCTGCTTCGCCCGCGGCTGCGCCCGCGTGGAGGTTGGAAATTATCCCACGGGAACGTACTACGGGGATAAAAAGTATCCTAAGTTAATCCAGGTTATAAACTATCAGTGTGCTTACAAACTTTCAAAGGAGATGTTTCAAAATGGGCCGTCTATGTACAGTATCTCAAAAAAAAGAGAAAAATCCGTAGAATTCAGGAAAAATACAGATAATTCAATTAAATGTTTACTGTTGTGGTAGTAAATTGATATTTATTATCAATTTTTATCGACTTTCAACATGGCGTCTCACGGATTTAGTTACTCTATGCTTAAAAACATTGACAGTAAACCATAAATCATAGAAACAGAACTGTCAGCTGTCACAACAGTGTGAAATAAACATGTCAAACGTGACAAACGTCAATCAAAATGACAGCTTACCGATGTCAAACGTGACAAACGTCAATCAAAATGACAGCTTACCGCCATGACGGGTTTTTGTTGTGTTGCAATTTCAAGTGTAATTTCTTGTGTTTACCAGCAAACCAAGCCATTTTAAAGTAATTGGACAATTATGAACTGTTTTAAATGAATTTCCCTATTTTTTTGTATAGTGTACAAGGACCTGGCCCAGGCTCCATACATTTTGAAACATCTCCTTTATAATATTTGTAGGATTAACCCGTTATCCAGACGTTCAAGGATTTTCAGTTGTTTTTCGTTTTTTGTCCGTTCATACACATTGTTCGCCGAAAACAATGCGCTAGTTTTTGGAATCGCTGCGACGAACATTAAAAAGAGGATTGATAACATTACCTAAGGATATTTTTATTTTTTGGTTGGGTATATTTGTTTTTTTTTATAATATTCAGAATAAGACTGATAGAGAAAATGTACATAATAAGTATAGAAAATTTTATGCAGAAATGTGAATTTTACTGGCAACTGGCTTGTACAATGGCTAAAACGTGTATAAAATCCCAGATAGAAGTGTATTCTCTTTAGCTTGTGTATTGAATAACATAGGATATCCAAATATTTTTTTTATGATTCACGGCCTGTTCTGCCTATCATTACCTACTACCATGGTGGCCTTTTGGTGGGCTAACAGGTCAGACTTTTAAGAAAAAAACATTTAAGTTTAGCCTTAATCTTAAACTTAATAAGCTTATATAATATTGAAAGCTGCTTTAGTGCCGTAATAAAATGATTTACGATCTAAAAGCTCTAACAAACTTGACCTTTTATAATGAAATAAAAACGTTATCTAAATATTTCATTTACTTGAAATAATTATTTATATTTTTCAAGGCAATAAAACCGTGAAGATCGAGACTCGGTTCTACGTAAATATACTCAAGTTTTTATTATCTACCTATGCTCCTGGTCAATTTATTCGATGCAGCATGTCAACATCCTTTTTATTTTTTTATAGTTATATTTTTTTATAGTTTTATAGTATAAAAAGTCAACAACAGAACAGAGAAGTAACTAAAGAAAATGTTAACTTACAGGATTTTCTCTCTGCAAAAAGGTAAGACTGCCGAATATAGGATGCGGCGGGTTATGAGGGACGCCCCTTTCTGACCAGTACGTTTTAACCCTCCACCATTGTATTAACAACCACGCCCAAACGAAAAACGTCACTAAGAACAACAGGATTAGTATCATTTTCGGAATACTGTCGGATCACAGAATCTCTTGTGTTCACTACTATGATTCAAGATCAACACTGAGAGTTATATAAACAGATTTTCATATGCAGATAGTTTATTTTTGCTTGCCAATACTGTCATTTTGTTGGCACTTAAAAAAATGCTTATCATTCGTTAGTGTATTAATTAGGTATTGTTATTTCCTTTATTACATATACACCCCTTTGCAAAAAAAACGGGAACCTTTACAGTCATTGGCTGTTTTATGGATAATATGAATATTTTTTGTATGTCATTAGCATAAATGACTAGTAATTCCTTATATTATTATATATCAATGAGAATATAGTTTTTTGGCTACACACCTCTTCCACCTCTTCCGCTATAATTTTACTAGCTCTTATTGCTTTTTCTGCCATTAAAAGATATCTGTTTTAAGTCATAATAAGGCAGGATTATGCGACAAACTTAAAATATTCTACTGGAACAGGGTCCAAGCTACCGGTGGTCAGGGCTCCTGAGAGAGGAATCTCCTAATGATACGCGCCGTGTCCAGAAGTACCCGTTTCTGGATCAAGCCCTTGATCCAGCTGCCTAACGAGAGCCTCCTCAGGTGTTGGTCGGGGTGCTCTTGGCTATTATGCCATTGGCCGTCACGACTATCGGCACAATGACTGCTGTACCCACAAGTCGAAAACCTCGCGAGCCAGGTCAAGATACTTAATCTGCTTATCTTTTTCAGCTTTCACGTAGTTCTCGTCACGCGGGACCGCTATATCAATAATTAATTGTCAAAAGCGACGACGAAAGCGCGTCGGCGGAGCACACCTTCCTTCTTAAATATTGGTATTCTAACCAAAAAGTCGGGTGGGTACTCGGGATGAGTACAGGATGGAATGCAGAGTCAGAAAAGGGGGGTAAAGCTCGCCTCTGCTATTTAACCTCGATATCAATCGGCTCATCGAGCGACTGAGCAGTACACATATATGTCAGCTGCCATATTGACGGAACGTGTGTCAACAATATAAGCTGTTATGCAGATGATATGGTGCTTCTCGGTCCCTCGGTGGGTGGGTTGAAGAAGTTGTTATCTACCTGCGAGGCCTATGCGGAGGACAACTCGAAGAGAAGTGAGCTTCTTGTATTTAAGGTATCTAAGCAGCAGCCGCGCAGTTTTCCGCGCATAAGTCTAGGTACCTTGGCCACATTGCTATGAGTGCCCTAAGAGATGACGTGGATATTGAGAGGGAGCGCACGGCGTTGTCTTTGAGGAGTAATATGCTTGCCCGCAGGTTCGCTCGTTGTGCTGCAGACGTCAAAGTAACCCTGTTCTGTCAATCCTTTTACACGAGTGGCCTGTGGGTGTCATACACGCGCCGAGCCTACAACGTCCTGCGTGTTCAATTTAATCATGCTTGTAGGATGCTGTTGGGACTTCCATGTCGTTGTAACGCCTCGGGAATGTTCGCGAAGGCTCGCACAGATGGTTTCCATGCCATCATGCGAAAGAAAACGGCCTCCTTACTACAGCACCTGCATGGTAGTGACAACAGCATTCTAAAAATGATCGCTGCCAGACCGGACTGCCCCTTTCAAGGACACTGGGTGGGGATAGTCATAGGTCGACATTAATAAATATAGTTCGTGTATACTAACCTACTTCAAGCACCATTGTTACTAAAACCAAAATACTAACAAAAATTATGGACCCTGTAGTCTGAAATAAACTTTTATTTATTTACTTTATTATAGTTTTGTAGGTGTTCGTGGCAATTTTTTGAGTAGCATTTGTGACCTTGCTTAATTTTTTTTGCCAAATCTCCGATGTTATTGGCTCGTTAAGGATTCTGTTTATTATTTTTAAAAGCTTATGAGTTAAAAGCTTTTAGAAATAAGAAACAGAATGAGAGGTCGCAAACCGTACTTATAAAATTTAAATTGAATAACATGAAAAATATTAAAGATAGACCCCCCTTTTAAAGTTAGTATAAAAAAAAACATGTATTCAGGAAAATACGGGCGTTCACATGCCCATGGGTGGCATTGTTTGTCGAAATTAAACGAAAATTATCACAGCTAAGTAGGTTTTAAAAATCGAGTAATAGTCATCCACCTTACATTTGCAGTTGGAATGACTACAATGACATAAGTAAGTTGTAGTATGCTAAAACCTCGTATCATGGTAATCTAATGCATAAAAATAAACCATAACCTATAATCTATAATATTTAAGAAATCATTTTATTAATCCGAGGAAACAAACTCATTATCTCTCTTCACAAACTGTACGGATAACTTCTCGTCAGGCATGAGGAACATTCCTTTCTTCTCAATTGTGACTTCGCTGGGTTTGGGGGTGTCGGCGATCACCTTGAACTCGTAGTTCAGCAGGAGGTCTGCCAGGCCTTGTCGGAGAGTCTGGTACGCGAAGCGCATGCCTGGAAACGAAGGCTCATATTAGTATTTAAAAAAAGGGTTTTTTAAGTCGGGGAAATGGAATGTTAAGCAAATTGACTACCAATGTAAACTGTTCGTATATTCAAATCACTACTGTTATTCATTGACAGTTATATGAAAAGGATTGGAAACGTCAAATTGACATAGGGTGTACTATGCGAGCCAACTAAGAATGCGCCTGTCAAGACGCCATTTTGACAGTTTGCAGTACTATATCTGTAAAAATGGCAACAAAATGGCGTCTTGACAGGCGCATTCTTAGTTGGCTCGCATAGTACTTAAAAGTTAATTTCTCTGGCTGTATGTCAGTAAATCTATTCTTGAATTGGGTTAATTGGGTTTTTCATTTAATAATACCTTATCGTGTCCTTATTTTTGAATCGATACTTGTTCTTATTTTGTTTGTGCTTTTTTTGTTGCAGTGAAAACTTCTTTAGGCGAGCACTTTTTGGGTGAACAAAAATCATGGAACTCGCGTCATCGTCACCGAAGGCGCGTTGAGCACTTTTTTGATGACAGCGCACTCTGTTTTATTTTTGGAGTTACAGCTTTCGTTCTTGTACTGACAGCAAGCCACATAAATTCCTGACATTTTCGTTAGATGGCGTTACTTAGTATTCACTTCTATCGGCAGTCTCCAAAGACTACCCCGCATATTTTTTTATGCGTAACGTTTAGTGGAAGTAAATGTATTTTCTTTCAAAATCATACCAAAAGAAAGATTATGAACGAAAACCTTCGTATCTTTCTTAGAAATAAAACATTGTTACTCACCAATACAACTCCTAGGTCCTTCACCGAACGGCATGAAGGTATACGGAAGGATGTTCCTCTCGTTCTCCGGCAGGAACCGGTCAGGGTTGAAGACTAGGGGCTCGGGGAAGTACTGGGGGTCCATGTGCATGCTGACACCGTTCACGTAGACCGCCGTGCCGGCCGTGATGGTTAGCTTGTCGTCGATCTGGTAGTCCTTCCCGGCTATGCGGTCCAGCCAGCCCATTGGGGGGTACTTTCTGAGGGTCTCTGAAAAAGTAAATGGGAAGTTATAGATAGATTTTTCGATAATTTTACCTTTTGATGTTTTATAAACGTTAAAACTTGTAAAATCAAAACTACAATTTATTAATCACAATGGTCCACTTGAAGGACTAAGTGCGGAAACCAAACCCTCTAACATTTATTAATCAGCTGAAGATCTGGACCTCTCGAAACTTGAAATGACACACCTACTAACTATGCAGTACAAGCCAGGCAATACTTCCTAGCAACACAGACTTTAAAGATAGTAAAATCATACAGGTCATTCTAGAACATTCAGTTGGAGGCTTGATTCTAGTTTTGGAATGCTAAGGATGAAGTGTTTATCCACATAGGTACACTAATATTGCCGTGAATTCAGCTAACTAATTCCTCAACATACATAGGATACATTTGATCATAAACTTGGCATCATCCGTCACTTAACATTGTGATGTTAATAAATAATGTAGATATCCTGGTTTTTCCGTAGTATTTATTAATGCGCTATTTATTATTCAAAGACACATTATATGCGCGTTAACTGCGCAAGTAGGTAAGGTATGCTGATCTATGTACTTAGAATAGTAAAAGTGGATTTCCAAACAGGTAATCTGTTGAGAAACAAAACCTTACCTTTGATGACATTGTCGATGTAGTTAGCTTCAGATAGTATTGTTGCATCGAAGCTGCGGTTTCCAATCTTTCTTTTGAGTTCTAAGACATCTTGGTAAAGCCGTTCCTAAAAATAACATTGAAAGGTTAATAACTTTGCAAAATGAACCGTTTCAACAGGTCAACTAAGACGTTATGCATTGTCACGGAATGAGCAAAAGCGTCTTCAAAATGCAGTCATCAATCTTTTTTCCAAGCACGGTGATTATGGCGATATATTGGAACCTCATGACCAGCTCATGTTCAGCAGAAGACCAACTCATATATAATGTTTGTAGTACGTATATCTACCTGATACTGCGGATTCCAAGCTAGCTCATAAACAACCCAGCATAGCGTAGTTCCTGAGGTGTCGAAACCACCCAACAGGAAGATAGCTGCTTGTGCCAACAGCAAGTCTTCGCTTATATCTAGAACACGATATTTGTGAATGAGTTCGGATGAAAACTTTTTTCTTTTTTTCATAACAATCTCAACGGTAAATCTGGAAACTGAGTCAATCTTTTAATTCCGAGACAAGTAATGCTGCTTGTTGGTGGGATAGGCATGTATAGGACGTTTCTAATTGACGCTGTGGAAGGCAATGCATCAGTGGACTGGCGCGAGCACGACGCGATGATTAGCCTATTGTCAGACTTTCTACACCTGCAGCCTCTGGGTGAAGTATACACAGAAGGCATACAGCGTTCTACGTGTAAAATATAATAATGCCTTCAGAATGCTGGTGGAGCTGCCGCGGCTTTGTAGCGCTTCGGGTATGTTTGCCGATGCGAGGGTAGATGATTTCTACGCCATTATTCGGAAGCGATGCGCTTCTCTCCGGCAAAGAACATGTTTTAGCTCCCACAGCATGTTGAGGGCATTTAGTGACCGGTGGGACTGTCCGATGTTTGGCCGATGGGTGAGACTGCACACACAGGTCGGGTCTAAATAGCTATACGGGTATTGTTTATTTTATTATGTTATTGTTTTAATTGTGTTATTATATGTATTACTAATAGTAGTTATAAGTATATTTCATATCATTACTAACACTATGGACTTCAAGGTCAAATAAAGAATTATTTAATATAAAGCCAAAATGCGTTGCAAACAACGTGCTTTGCCATAGAACTTTTTCGAAATTATTCGTGATTCCCTGTCATGAGAGAGAGGAGAAAAAGCTCAACCTTCTATCCTTATATCTATTACAATTAGGTTTTATTTTACCCGAATTTTGGTATGTTCATAATCGCTTATATCTGTAGTAGGTAAGCTATGATTGAGGTATTGTTGCGAGGATCTTTACCTTCATTTTCTTTAACAGCCTCCTGTTTGATCTTCAGCAGCGCATCAAGCAGATCGCGTGTATCTTTGACTTCCTTCTCATATCCTCCTCTCTGTTCGATCACAGTGCGGAAGATCGTACGTAGCAGCTTCATAGTCTTCTTGGGGAAGAAAGTGAATCTGAAAGAATGGCGAATGAATAATTAAAAATATGAAAAATCTAGCTGAACCTGTGCCTTCACTAGCATCCTGGAGAACCTACTGTATGTACTCGAATAAAGAAGAGTGTGGTAATTATTCGACAAGGACTAATTATGTCAGACATCGTGCTTTTCAGCTCGTTCAGACGATTTAAATCATTGAGTAACTTTAGAAGTCAGATCTTTTGACTGGGAAGGGAGTCTTTAGGTAGACAGCAGATATCTTTTGAAGTTAAAGAACAAGATGTTACTTTTTTAAGCAAGAGTTGTCTATTTAATTCAATGTAGCACGCTATAGAATAGAATTAAAAAAAATCTTTGTTAGAGTAACCAAGACTCAACAAGATTGTTAGTAAAACTTACAACTATGTTAGTAAGCACAGACACTAAACAAAGAAAAGGAAAAGAATACAAGAATTATCAAATAGCAGGACATAATTGGTCACAGTGGCGACATCCCATGTGAGACGGCACAACAGTGACCCACGTATGCACAGTTCAGGCGACTCGCAACCATGATTAAGACACTGTTGGACCCGCCCCACACCCTGCACACCAGGGAAGAGTACCTTTACGCATCGTTGCATAAAAGTGATCTACATGCGCATCTGCGAACATCCCTGACGCACTACAGAAACGGGGCAGCCCCACCAGTATCCTAAACGCATTGATAACAATGCGTTTTTGAATGCGAAGAGCGCTGTCCGATCTTTAACATCTGAGCCTGGTACTGCTGAGTTGCAATCAACTCGTTCACATAAAGGTTGAAAAGCGTATGCGTTGGTGTTATGTTTCTGAACTTTCTGACGATGAAACTGACCTAAATATATCCACCAGGTCAGGGAAGAAAAAGATGCTAGACCAAGACAGTCCTCGATGCAAGTCGAACTCCATGAACTCTCTGGTCACCTTCCTCATGATGCTGTCTCCGTCTGCCAGGCAGTTGCTGGTCACCCCAAAGGCTGACTCTCCAATCACGTCTGTCGTGAAGTCTGTGCATATTTCCTGAAAAGAGAAGGTTTGTTATTGTCATGACTAATATTGAATCCATTTAAAATGCACAAATTTTTATTTGCAGCGTTGCGGGTTGAGCCCTTCAAACGAAGAATTAAATTGACCTCTACGAATGGCAATCCGTAAATTAAGTTTGGTGTAAGCTGGGTCACTACCCAGTAAAAAATATGGTAGCCAGGCTCACTAGCTTCACTACAATATTTTTTGTATGGCATTAGCTTTTTTCATTATTTCTTGCCGATAGAAGAGCAGATTATAACAAATAGTCACTATTTTAATGATACTTACTCTCAGATCAATAGACACATCCTTCTTGGAGTCAACAGCTATGCGATCTATAAGAGCCTTTGACTTGGAAATTGTGATTCCGTTGAGACTCTTCAGTTTGGCAGCCGTGAACACTGACGTCAGACGTCGCCTCAGAGTCGTCCAGGTTGGATCCTAGAAACCAAGTTCATGCATTAAAATAATGAAGCAGTTTGTCAAACGAGTCCGCGGTAGTATCGCGGAATGAGCTGAACAAAACCAACAAGCTGTGTACCAGTATAGCTGGTGGCTATAACTAAACCACGAAATGTTATTGTTATGTTTCTATCAGGAAGCTTTTTAGCTTTTCAACTTTCTGAACTGACCGACTCTTTGACAATTCAAAAGTGCCTGTAAATGGTTTAATTGAAATAAATGCTTTGAGTTTGAGTTTACATAGACATTTAATAAATTTGTTTTTTATTCGATATTTCGAGAGTGATAAAATGTTTCTTAAAATGCAGTGCATGTTCTTGTTGACCAAGTTTTTATCGAAGTAAGACATAAACTAATTTAAAAGCTCTATTTTTATATTAAGAAACGTAATTCGACAGTTATGACATTCTCTGATTTTTATCAGTAACTCATAAAAAAACTAGTAATTACACTAAAATACGATCTCGCCGTCGATTGAACTTTAATCTAATACCTTTTAGAGGTTTCGATAAATCGATCTAGCAAGGTTTCATTTTTTGAAAAAAGAAAATCAAAATTATAGAAGAACACGGGCGGTAAGCTTGTGCTTTAACACAAAACTGATGCTGAGAACTAGATCGAACCACATCATGTCGCGATCATTAATTCGTTCACCAAGCATCGTTATTAATTGGGAAGCGATCCTCAAAAACCTTGGAACTTCATAAAACTTCACTTACATTAACAGTAAAAATATTCAGAGCTCCAATAGGATCACTCTGGCCAGAGCTAAGGTATCTGTTCCGGAAAAAGTCGGCATCCTTGACCAGCACTCTGCGGGCTATTTCAGGGCTGTTGATCACTAGAGCTGGTCTCCAGAACTGCCAGATACCCACGTAAGGAGTCTGGAACTGTGTGTATAGTTTGCGCATCCATAGCGACTGAAAACAAAAGAATTAGGGTAAATACAGGGTTACTGGGAACTCGGTGGTTATGCGGAAGCAATATTAGACTCACAAAAACTACTACTAGTTTTTGTTTAATAAAATTGAAAGAAGCATTAAATATACTATATTTTTTATCAAATATTGACCCGATCCATACGTCCAAGGCTTTTCGGAAGTTTTGTTTTTAGTTTTTTTTTGTCTCTTATAAATTGTTCGCCGAATAAACTGCGCTGTGTTTAGGAAAAGTTGCTGCTTCGAACAATTTCCTATAAATAACAGTGTTACCCAAGGATAGAGTGATGGTTAGGTATATTTGTTTTTTTATAGTATTCAGAATAAAACTGATAGAGGAAAATTAACTATAGATAATTGTATGCAGAAATATGAATTTTTATAATTTTTTTCTGCTATATCTTGCTTGTAAAATGGCTAAAACAAAATACAATCCTAGATAGGAGTGTATTCTCTTTAGCCTGTGTATTGGATAATATAGTCTATCCAAAGTTATAGGTTCCAGTTTTTTTATGATTGATGGCATTGTCAAGAGGATGGGCAGAACAGGCCAGGGTCACCAAGAGGGTAATATCTAGGTGGCTTTCTAAGACACCCACGGGTTAAAAAATGTTTCTCACGGTTAACAGGTCTTTCTTTAAGAGTAAATAATTTAATTTAGCCTTAATCTTAAGCCTAAATGCTTTTAAAATATTAAGTTAATTTTGAAAACTGCTTAGTGCCGTAATAAAATGATTTACGGTCTAGAAGCTTTAACAAACTTGACCTTTTATAATGAAATAAAAACGTAATGTTAGTACTTAATTTACTTGAAATAATTATTTATCTTATTTTTCGGGGTAAGAATACTGTCAAGTGCAAGGTACTACTTGTACTACTACTTGTAGAACCAAGTTTATATTTCTACCTCGGAGGTAGGAATAGAGACTCTGTTCTATAAAGTATAGGGACTCAAGTTTTTATTAATTACCTATGCTCTTGGCCAATATATTCGTTGCAGAATGCCAACACGCTTTTATTTTAAGTTATTAATAAGCATAAAAAAGTAAACAACATAACAGAAAAGTTACTAAAGAAAATGTTAACTTACAGGATTTTCTCTCTGCAAAAATGTAAGACTGCCGAATATAGGATGCGGCGGGTTATGAGGGACGCCCCTTTCTGACCAGTACCTTTTAACCCTCCACCATCGTATTAACAACCACGCCCAAACGAAAAACGTCACTAAGAACAACAGAATTAGTATCATTATCGGAATATTCTCGGATCACGGAATCTCTAGTGCTCACTCCTATGATTCGAGATCAACACTGAGAGTTATTTATACAGATTTTCATATCCTATAGTTTATCTTTGCATGCCGATAGTCTTAGTTCTGATGGCACAAAAAATGCTTGTCATTCGTTAGTACATCAATTATTGTTATTATCTTCAGTTCAATAAAACAACGCAATGGAATTTTACGCAAATACCTATTTTGTGTGTAAAAATTGAAAAGTCATTAATGACTGATCTGAAATATTATGTAAAGCATCGATATAAATAAAATATTTGGGTATTTCTCACAAAAATAAATTGTATTGTGCTTGTCCGCAAAAACATTGCGGACAAGCAAAAAGCGTTAGATTTATTTTCGGTAACTTATATGGTAGATAGTTTGATCTATTCCCATCCAATACCAAGAGCTAATACCATTTGGTATCATGCAGATTCTGTTTTATCTTTATACTCATCTGATGTTGTAGTGTCTATTGGGCCATTATGAACTGAAGGCTTTTGTTTCCATGCTAAAAGTTTTACATTATTTATGCATCATCATAAAAAAAACATTATGCATACAACCATTAAATTAGTAAAAGTGTGCTTAAAAGTACTTATTAATTAAAAAACGCATAGGTACAATAAATGCTTCTTTAAAAAAATATAAAAACAAGGTTTTTTAACTGAAAAAGTACAAAATAAAACTTAAGTAACATAGAACAATTATATTTTCTTAAATGCTTATTTTTAAGTGTAAGAAGGACATTTATGTCTCAAGCTTTTAAGCTAAGCTCTTGTCAAGAAAACACTAATGAGTTCAAAATCAACGGCGCTATCATATTTAGTTGAGGAGTTCCTATGGCCATATTTAGTTGAGGAGTTCCTATGGCCATATTCGGGGTCTATAATCAGACTAGATCCATGATATCATATTTTGTTAACAGAGTTCTGAAAATAATAATGCATTTATTCATGAAACATCTACGGTAGAGCGGGAACGATAGTGAGTGAGATAGATACTTTACTTTTATTTTAATTAAAAACAAAGAATGTTAGTTTTGTTTATATACAATCGTGTAAAAATAGAAGTAAGTTTGTAAGACAACGTTTACTTTTCAAAGCATGTGACTGTACCTACTCTATGTTTACAGATAGTAAGTAGATATCTCATATCAATGCATTAACTCGATAGCGATAGCGTTAGCTGTTATTATGTATTTAATATGCTGATTAACATATTATCTATATGGGGAATCTTGCTATATCATTGTCATTACAATGTAGGTATTTGTAAACAGACTGGTTTTTAACGAGTGCCATAATAAGGTTTTTACAAAATGACGCACAGGAATCTCATTCGAATACTAAACCTATTACTTATAATTACAGGACATAATATCACGCCAGTATATCCCGAAGGATTAGGCACAGGTGTAGCTATAGTACATTCACATTTCGCCAGTTTCTTTAACGCATTCAAGGACACTGAACGAGACACAATATAACACTTATTGTTATAACGCCTATGGTGTCCCTCAGAGTGTTAAATATGTACCTTATTTAAGCGATGCATTTTCTATTCTTTTTACACTTTCTGAAAATCATCGCTCAGTACACAGAAAACTACTGAGGAGTATTAAAAATTAATTAAATTTAATTGGTTATCAATGACATGGGCATTTTGCTGGTTGGGCATCGCTGATCTTAGAAACAGCTGCAGTCTATTCTTGGTGAAAAAGTCACCCACCGTAGATGTATCGAAGACACATAACAACATACTAATGCCTACTGCGCAATTCCGTCAATTATTATTACGTATAGTCATGTCATTTAAACTAAGCAAATAATTAAAAAAAAATGCTAAGTAATAAATAATTGTTATCGCTGACAGCGATAAAAACTGCTTTGATTTAAGACACGACAGCGATCAGTTTTTGTAAAAAACGCTTACTAATGACTGATAGTGTTTATCTAAAGTTGGCGTGTTTTTTGTTGACGAATTACGCGAATCATTTGGCCTCAACACCAGACAGAAGTAAGTAAGGAACTCTTCATTCATCTTCTTGCTTGACATTTATTTTTTAAATTAATATTCTCTCATCTTCACGTTTCATCGTCATCATACTCACCACAGCTGGTGATAGACCTCTTCTTTAGCATGTCACCTACACAAATCCTGTGACTTTCCCTTAATTCTCCATCAATCTATCAGAAAATTTACATTTAAACTATAATATGCACCCATACCCAGACGAAGGAATGGGTTGTCATTTTTCCTCATCCATTGTTGTAAAAGTTTACTAAGGTTTTATTTCCTTAGGCTTCACATCCAGGACAAGACGGTCCACCTAGAACCCCCTTGTTTCTGAAAAATTAAGACATGAGTAGCACAAGAGACATCCAATAAAAAAATTTATGGTTCCCATGTCTAACATAAAACAAAAATAATAAAAAGACAATACATTGTCAATGTTTACCTCATCATCTTCTTGTCCTTATCTGGTTGGTGGTTCTTCCTTACTTATAGGTATACTCTTTACATCTATCAGCATTCATCTCAGTATTCACTCCCTTCCCAGCCATATCATCTTCCACCCATCTATCCATCTCGTGTTAGTACGGTTTATCAGTCTCCCATAGCATTCGAGAAACGGCTAGGCTTAAATGATAGACAATTTTCATCCTCATTGATTTATATAATGTTGTATTATTTTCTTATCTACGTATAATTATTGACGCTTAATCATTTGCGTGTTTTGATAGTCTTCTTTAGATATTGGGTCATACGTACGTAATGTACTCAGATTGCGTTGTAATGTTCTGATAATATTCTTAACACACGACTTACAGATGATAATTACTGTCTCATTAAGTATTGTCATGTTAGACACAATGAGTCACTTATCTGGTTCACACGATGTGCGTTTGTATTACGCGAGTTTTTTTATGTAATTGGGTAGTAATCATGACGGCCACTGTCCACATGTTTGATAAAATGTTTATTTCTGTACTAGCAGAAGCTAGTCGCGGGCAGGAGCTCGCGACATATACCATCTATGTAATACTTATGGAATGCAATAAAGAATTGAGTATTGAGTACTTCGTCCGTTCCTTCGCATCGCCCGCCTGCGCTGTTACTTCGTTTTCGCATGGCGATCTTTTGCAACTTTTTTACTTTTGCTTGTCTTCTAAGGGTCATAGCGTAATCGTGATGAAAATCACCATTGATTATGAAACTATTTAGTTAGATAAGGATGAATATCATAATACGAATATCACCATCTTTCGATTCAATCCTTTTTTTGATTGACTAATTTGAACAAAAAACGGTTATAGTTAGACTTAGATGTCTAACTAAAAAAACCCACAAAAAAGTTTACTTTTTTGTGGTTAATAATGAGTACTTTAAACATGTAGTACATTATTTATGTATCATCAATAGTTTTCGCAGCGGTACTCCCCTGCTTTTCCTAAAATTGTTTGTCCGAAAATCATTATCCATAACACTTTTGCTATAAACTTCAGTAACCATAATGTTAAAAAATTCGAAATTATGTTTTACATAATTATTTTTACTTCTAAAACTATTCTGTCATAATATCGAATACTATAATAATTGAATCTCCTAATTTTGTATGGAATAAAGTCATAAGTCCTAAGTATTGTATAAGTCATATAATGTATGTACTTAGTAACCTAGTTCTGATTTGCATGTACCTAGCTTATTCTTGATTATTTCTACACCAGCAATGGTAGTATGTGTGAAACAGTGTTATAATGTGAGAAATAAATAAATACAATACAATACAATACAATTGTATTATATAATGTGTATTATTCCGAAAAGGTTCCTTTATAATAAAATGGTTAGTCCTAAAACATTTGCAAAAAAATTAGGTTTTAGTGACAGAAACGAATCGCTGTAAATCCGACTCCACGCAGTCTTGTCTGCCCTACCCCTAGTGTGTAATTTAAAATCGCGTAGGCGTGGAGGGGCGAGGCGGCCCGCGAGTTGAGGAGCAGCTTCGTCTTGCTGGCTGGCGAGCGGTGAGCGTTAAACCATCTGCGACGATAACCTCGCGTGGGACCGCCGGAACCCCGCAACGCCGGAGCCGTGACAGAAACCATGCCTGCTGCATGTTGCATCCTCGCTTGCATGCTGCATGCTTACTTACATGCTATAATATGTTGCATGCTTTGCTTACATCCTACATGTTGCATGCTTGCTTGCATGCTGCGTGCAAGTTGCATGCATGGTGTTGTTTTAAACATGTGTTTTGTGGTGGTTCCGTTGTACCGTACTATATTACCCGTTGCGTTTTTTTTAATAATACCTCATTTTTATAACCTTATTTTTAAAAACATTCAGTCCACGTCACTAGTATGTCGCAAACTGACGGCACTTAATATACTGCTGAGATAGAGTGACGTTAACGGTACTTAATAAACTGCGGAGACAGAGTGTCGTTAAGGGCCCTCTATACACGGCCTTATTAATTTCACTTGATTCAACTTACTATCTTCTGACCTCTTCTATGAATGGGTCTAAATGTAACTCAGAATTTAATGGGATATATGATTACAAAAGAAAATTATGCGGTAATGTGCGCTTTTATAATTTCTATCGTGACGATTTATTATCGTGCACGTTCACGTCCATAAATGTATGAAAATACGTGCACGTTATAAGGTTATCGTGTACGGTCTTCGTAAATTTCCATAAATTTTACTTCCCAGTGTTATGGTGACACCGTGAAAGTTCACGATAATATCGTCACCTCATAAATTATATATACACACATCAAAAGTGTCTAGGGATCAACATATATTTTTGCAATAACTTTTCTCCTGATTGATATTAATTAAAATTTTCTTTAAGGATTCATCAAATAAAGTGTTTTCGTTTGTCACAGTAACGATAAACCAAGTCACCTTTGCATTAATAAAGAAATTTGCCATTTTCCTAATAAAGGGATTTTTGACATTTGAACCACTAACATTAAAGTTCGAAAAAAAGACTGAAATAACAGTTTTCTTTAAAATTTTATTGGGTAACTTAAACAATTAATAATCCGTGTTTCTACCGCGAACACTAACAACACAAGAACATCGGTTTGGCATACTCAAAATGAGTTCATCCAAATCACGCTGTGGAATGGCCGCCCATGTTCGTTGCAACAACAAAAAAAGGTCTTCTTGCGACTGGATACCCTCCATATTCGGCAGAGCTCTTCTCTGTAGCATATCCCATGCATGCTCAATCGGGTTCAAGTCTGGCGACTGAGCAGGCCAGGGCAGGACATTGATGTTAGCTGCGGCGAGAGTCTGTCTTACAACTCTTGCGGTGTGCGGTCGTGCATTATCATGCATTAACTGAAATAAGGGACCGATTTGCACTTGTAGAGGAACGATGACGTCTGATACAATCGTCTCAGCATAAATTTGAGCGTTGAGGTTGCCTCTAATCCAAATCAACTCAGTTCTTCCGCCGATCCAAATACCCGCCCTTACCATGATGGTTCCACCACTATAAGGATGGACTTCCTGGCAGGATTTTAATCGCTGTTGGCGTCCAGGGGTTCTCCAGTGTCGTATACGTCTTGTATCCGGTCTCATACCAAAACGAGACTCATCAGAAAAGCACACGAAACGCCATTGTTCTTCTGCCCAATTTCTGTGTTCAAGAGCCCATTGATATCGAATCCTACGATTGTGCATTGCTATAGGTGGTACCCGTAGCGGTCTTCGGGAATGAAGGTTCACTTCATGCAAGCGGTTTCTGACTGTTTGGTCGCTAATTAAGTTCCCTGAAGAGTGATGAAGCCTCACGGCTAACATCATGGCGGTTATTGTTGGAGCTCTTCGAGCTAAGATTTGAATGTATCGGTCTTGTCTCCGTGTGGTGCAGCGATACCGTCCTCCATGGCGCTCAGCCACGGTACCAGTGCTTCGGTAACGTGTCCAAAGTCGACTGATAACACTCTGACTTGTATTCAGAGCTAAAGCCACAGTACGTTGCCGGGAACCAGCTTCTATCATTCCCACGGCTCTGAGCATTTCTTCCCTGCTTAAATGACGTCGCTGCTCCATAATAACGTTGGTTTTAATCAGTAGTAGGGAAACAGTAGCACTAATAATGTCTTCAATGCGTTGTATGTTTTTATAGGGAAAATATTGACAGCTGATTTTCATCTTTTACTCGAATTTGATTCACAGTTCCTGATTCAAATTATGAAATGCACCAAAAAGGATCCATATAAATTTATAAAATCATAAATTTATTACAAAGCCACATCTCAATCTCAAGAAATCCGCATAAAAATGCTTGATCCCTAGACACTTTTGATGTGTGTATAAGCGTACATTCAGATAAGCATGTTTTTCTGGTTCCACTGCAATTAAAAGCAATAGGTATCTATACCTATTAATAGACATACTACTTAGATATCTTGATAAGTTCACACTTCCCTTATCAGTACCTGGTGACCGAGCTCTGCTAGGGTGAAAATAGATAAACATAATCATCTCGGTATAAACATTGTATCACAATCCCGCGGCTGTGAAGTGTGAGAAAACGAATTTTCCCAGATATGAGAGCTAGCTAGATTGATCTTTCGCCCCCCGTAAACCTCTTTCGTCGAAATCGTTAGAGCCGTTTTCGTGAACGAGATTTACAATATATAATACCTTTATGTATATACAAATATTGCTCGTTTAATAGTATAGAACAGTGTTTTTCAACCTTTTTCATGACGCGACTGCCTTAGTAAGAAAAAAATTTGCGCGACCTCCTATCCTCCACTGTTTATAATCTGTATTTTAATATAATACAAATATCAAATACGTATAACTTTTTTATTATTTGTTATAATGAATTATCGGTTTAATTACATAATTAACAGACATCGCCAAACGCTTCCACGGAAATGCGGTACGATGGATTTGTGGGGAGAGCGTATCCCACTCGCCTCCTTATTAAATCCTAGTAAGTATATTTGAAGTAAATTTTATGTCGTATAATTATTTACGAGGGACTTCCCAGTAGAGTAATTATTTTACGTTTTTAAATGCAGCTATAAATGAGGCAATGGGCACCAACCTAAAATAAATCCCCCAGGGGGTCGCGACCCTCGTGTTGAAAAACACTGGTGTAGGATGTAAGCTAACTAATAAGCTAAAGAAAACGAAAGTCATTGTAATTGTAATCAAAATTTTATTATAAAAAATATAAATATTATAACAGTGTTATCATAATTATGTAGCTAAACGTTTATGTTGGTACAAGCCCAATTGGCGTAGATGCCATCACATAGTGCAGTGGGAAAACCACGATAAGCGTGTGCTTGAAATCAAAATCTATTAGCACGATTTGGAAAAACAAACTCAATTTCATACATAACAAAATTCAAATTCGTACGGGCTGACACATTTTATACAGGGTGTAAAAGGATCCGTCACCAACTCGAAATCTACGCATTTTGTAAATCGAACTTAGTAACTAGGAGCAAAAAAAAAATTCCCGGACACAATATTATGTGACCCTCGAAGTCGAAATGATGGACCTTTTTACACCTGCCCGTCAATTCTGAAAAATCTCAAAACGTTGGTGAAGAGCGCTATCATCCGACCAGCGGGGTAATTGCGTAACTCACATAAAATAGTGCGCAATTACCCCTAGTGATGTGACCGTCGGATGCCAAGCCATAAGTCTCGAGTTCGAACCCAAGCCACACACGTCTGACTTTTTCGGATTCATTCTCTTCTTCTTCACTCATCGGTTTTTGAAGCAAGTGATACATGACACACATTGCATAACTATCATTTGCTTCGAAAACGGTGAACGAAAACATCGTGAGGAAACCGGCATGCTAGAGACATATTTTTTATGGCATGTGAAGCCAAGTCAGAGGCCCATGGGTGGCATAAAAAGTCTGTCACAGGTTAGTGACTAACCACACGAAAAAAGACATAAAATAAAATGACAATTGACTGCTTTTTTTTTAATTTTGACATTTATTTACGTTTCTGAGCAGACGAAACTGTGTTAGGCTTCGCCCACATTGCAACTGGCACGCTGGCTTAGCTAGGAGGCTAACTGAATGGTTGAAATGGTTCGATTCATGGTGGCCACACTGATAGCTCATACCTGGTGATCTAAAGAGTGTTTGTAGACGTATATTTTGTTGTGGTATAATGTCTCTCTCAAAGATGTCCAGAAAATTGTTCCTTACAGAAAGCACTATCCTCTTTCCTTCACACCGAAGTTATCGAACATGTTGGGTACTGATATAAATATGTTGAGGTCTACTGAGGGAGAATTTGAAATTTTATACAAAAAATTACGTATTGATTGGTTTCCACAATCGTTCCCTTTTATATACAATGCAATCAATTCCTCCATTGCATCCCAGTGATCCAAGCAAATAACCGACTCGTCCGTTCGCGTAGCTATAAACCGCTAGGCTAGTATTGGCTACTATCGAGGCGCCAAGCGTCCCACTATAACTAAGCGAGCGGTGCGGCCGTGCACTGCGTTGGTTCAGTAGGATGAGTCATCTAAGCGATCAACTACCCTCTTGCCTCTAAGCGTGCCACTTGCGGTGTGGCTGAAGCCTAACGCAATTAGGGTGCTGAGGTTAGCACAGACACTATTGACTTCACCTAAGTTTTCACAATGACACCTAAGATTTTACGCGCGAAAAAATAAATACAAAACCATTTAACATGTCTTACTTTCTTCGCTTAAATTCTACGGAGAGTGGTATAGCGGGAAGGTAGAACAGGCCTCTCTTCTCAATGGGGATGTCGTTGGGGATGGGATATTTGGGCAGTGGTTTGATCTCGAAGTTCAGCACCACAGCTGCTAAACCGTAGCGGACTGTGTTCTGTCCTATGCGTTTACCTGAAGACAAAATAAAAAGACAATTATTATAACATTGCGCTTGTATCCTCGTAGGGAAGGGCAGAGGTGTATTACATGAAAGTTTCGCCAGTTAAGTTTAAGTCTCATGAAATAGGGGATGCGCTCTTTCGGGCTAATACACAGAAACTCCTAATGTCAATACACAATAATATTTTGCCCGACCTGAGAATAGAATCTAGGACCTCATGCTCTGTAGCCGCGCTTGCGACCACGCGACAAACGAAGCAGTCAAGTTCAAGATAGATAGAATATACCCTTTATTATAATTCCTTCCCCTCCTTTTTTATTACTATTATTATAGTAATAAAAGTTCCTTTATTCATAATCTGCCTACCCTTTTCCCAACTATGTTGGGGTCGGCTTCCAGAGTAACCAGTATTTTAGTAAAAGTTCCTTAACTACTCTATATGAATTACATATATAACTTCGGCTCAGGTAAAGGTCTTAAAAGAAGAGCTAAAACGTAAACATTATCAGAAAGCTCCCTAATTAATTGATGATTTGTCTACTGAAGACAAATCATCAATTAATTAGGGAGCTTTCAAATGCGGTGTATAAATGCCTCAATCACTTTCAATTCAACGAACCAACCTTTATCAATGGCCTTAATATGACAAGAAATAATGACTTATGATCCCTTGGATCTGTCAATTTATCAACCGTAACAGTTAATGATCGATTTAATTAATAATTAATGAATCGAATTAACTCAATTGGCTACCCGGTCGTGTCAAAAGTTGTCCTCTGGTAGACTTGATATCCTACCTACCTTATAGATAAATTAATATTTAATTTATTGCTTCTTTGTAAGCCCCTTTGTCTCCGAACGATCACGAGGATGGTCGGGAGACAAAGAGTTTCATTTGTCAAGTACGATGATGCTGGTTCGACCGGCTCTATGATTTGGTTCAAATTCATGTTTGAATACACATGTAGTGCGTCAAGGAAGTTTCTTCGTGAGCATCAAGATGACGGGACCAAGCCCCCAATTTAAAATGCATCACATTCAAGAGTTAGTACTACATATGTACTAATTGTACCCTAAACAAGACATTTGTACCTCTAAAGGTAAAGGAATTATGTCAAGATTTCCCTGGTCCCGCCACTTTGATATCAAAGTGGCGGGACCTTTTGGATGCGCTATTCAGAGGCAGGTAATACACACCCGAAGACTTAGTACTACATTTGTACTGGTATATACTCAGTTTTCAATACAATTGTAAGTGCCAAATTAAAGTTATGTGATTAAAACATTGGTCCCGCCATTTTGATGATTCATGTTATCGCTGAATTCATATGAAAAACGTTAAAACTCGTGCAAAATCAAATGTGGAAACTTAGTACGTCATACGTACTTCATCGTGTGTTATTTTCATATTCGTAACCTAAGTACATCAAAAATTATCTATCATTCGTAGTTTTCTTTGAAATGGTCACATCTATGCAGAAATGAAACAACCCAAAATTGTTTTGAAAAATGTATATTATTATATATTGATCCAATTTAACTACTTATACAGGGTGGATTTTTGAGACGGGGCAGCAACAGTGTTGGGCAATGGGACAATTCAATTAATTTTTTAATTGTAAAAGCAAACAATTACAATTTTTATTGCAATTGATTTAATTCAATTGTATTTTAATTGTGAGATGCAATTGAAATCAATTGCAATTAAATCCATTAATTGTGGTTCACAATTAATTTAATTGCAATTAAAAAGTTATTTGTTATTTACAATTAACTTAATCGTCAATTGTTTATTATAACAATTAATACTATTTGATGAATGTAAAAACTCACGCACGGGAATGTACTCCCGGGATTAAAAGTATTCTATGTGTTAATCCAGGTTACAAACACATAGAATGCTACATAAACTGATAATGTTAGTAGGAAGTAGGATAGGATTAACTGTAATTGTAAACATGCAAACAATTAACAATTAATTAATTGTAATTGCAAAGTTTTACAAGCACAATTAATTAACTGTTAATTGTCTATCTTGCAATTACAATTAATTATTTTAATTGTTAATTGTAATTAAATCTGGCAATTTAATTGTTAATTGTTAATTATTTTCACAATTAACGTTTGGCCAACACTGGGCAGCAAGAACCCGGTTAGGTTCTTCATCGTATTTATGTTAACAACCTTAACAAGGGCCACACCTTAACCGTTGTAGCTACAGGAAAACGGTCTTAGGAGACGGTCCTTAACTTTTGAGACATTTTGATCTGCATTCACAGATATTGAAAAAAAAATTGTAGTCAGCAAGAAAATAGACAGTTGTAAATTTAAAATTTACAATTGCCTGAAAATCATATTATTATAATAATTATTGTGTTTAAATTCTTAAATAATTAGGGTTGATAGAGTGTGACTAAATATTACAGCAAAAATAAAACTATGACTGTGAAATTATAATTATTATAATAGATAATAATTTTGAACACATAAAGGAGAATGGGCGTTATTATATGAGTTGCGTCCCAACCCTTCTTACAAGTTGCGACTAGTATAAACATGTTCATTTAGGCTTTTTTATGATTAATAATATTCATGTTTTTATTAAAATTGCGTGCAGGTCAAAAGCTATTGAGATTCAAGTGAAAAAGGTGTTTTGTATCTTTTTGAGGTATGAGGTAACAGGGTATAAAGTTTACTCATCCTCTATACAAAAGGGAGGATCTGCACAGACGTGTCGTGTCTGCCCATTTCGGGAAAGTTATATACGGCAAACCGAGGTCTTGCTTCTAATATCGTTCTTGAGACTTCATGTCGCACTCGCTGTCGAATCAAAGACCGAGCACAGGTTGCACACAATGTTCCATAGTACTACGTAACAAATAAATATCAAGTCCACAAAACAAGCAAGAGGTCCTTTAGGAATGCGTAAGTCGTCAATAAATAAACAGCGGAGTAACAATTTAAAACACGATCAGCAAACTAATCAGACGGATAAGTTCTGTCAGTCAACACTTTATCATCATTCTCCCTTATCCCAATTTGGCGCAACATGTCCCTTTTTTCCATACTTCTCTATTAGTCGTCATCTCGGTAGTCACCCCCTTTCTAGCCATATCATCTTTCACAAAGTCCATCCATCGCTTCTTTGGTCTTCCCCTACTCTTATAGCTATCAACATTATGTTACAACATACAACACAATTATCAATAACATACATGTTACTGAAATAAAGCAGTCACATATTAATGAATCTAAATCTTGACCACAATTATTAATTATGCTTATAGTTGTTACAATATTATGAAGTTTTTTGACGTTCATATATTTTTGAAACCTGAAAGGGCCAATATATTAATGAACGCGACTGTACAAAGCACGAATTAACTCTACATACTTCCCAGGCAAACCTTTCTCTTTCAAGACCCATCACAACACATCCCGAGGTATTATCATACGCTTTCTCCAGATCAATGAACACATGTGCCAGTTTTTGTGTGCACGTCTGTACTTCTCGCACAATTGGCGCAGTGCAAAGGTGGCGTCCATTGTTCCTCGACCTGGCATAAACCCAAACTGTTTTGGGGTAATCTCACTCTCCTCTCTCAGTCTTTTCTCTATTTCTTTCTCCCATAACTTCATTCTATGTGACATGAGCTTTATCCCTCGATAGTTGTTGCTGTCCCGTACATCACTTTTATTCTTGAAGATGGATCAGTCAACACTTTATGCCTTATTTAACAGATGAATACAATCATCTGCTAATTAAGACATTGTCTTTGCCAATTAATTAACTTGTATTTTACTAAATAAATGAACCCAGCACATACAGCACTTTCCCTGCATGAGATACAGTCATACAGAG
This sequence comes from Conistra vaccinii, assembly GCA_948150665.1. NCBI lineage: Eukaryota > Metazoa > Arthropoda > Insecta > Lepidoptera > Noctuidae > Conistra > Conistra vaccinii. Next base: position 22,137,646 of record OX411334.1, read on the forward strand.
TTATGACCATACAAAAAAAAATACACTCATTGAGATCTTTAATACGATATAGGTAGAAAAGTGTTACAACACTTGGGACGGAGCCGCCCATTCTTCTTTGTAGTCATTATTTAATAGTAATGATTAATTTGTAGAATTTGTATTTGTGTTTGTTGTTTTTTGTTTGTTTGTATACGGTAATTGTTTTGTTTTTGTTTGTTTGTGTGTTGTGTATTTGTAGATGGATTTGTGTTGTTTGTTTTGTTGTTTGTGTTTGTATTTGTGTTTGTTGTGTGTTTGTGTATGTTTTGTTTGTTTGTTTTTTTGTTTGTTTGGGTATTAGTATTAATTCGCACTTTCCCTCGAGGTGAGATTCAAAAATTCCTCCCTGTACATCAGAATCATAAAGCTCGTTTGGTTCATTTCTGCATACATCTTTCCAATTCTATAAAAATAAAATTTTCGATAGTAAAATATGATACTTGATGAACTTTTATCATTAAAACACTAAAGGCAACATTTATATTGGATCAATATACATATATATCATTATCAAAACCATTTTTTCATTTCTGCATAGATGTGACCATTTCAAAGAAAACTACGAATGATAGATAATTTTTGATGTACTTAGGTTACGAATATGAAAATAACACACGATGAAGTACGTATGACGTACTAAGTTTCCACATTTGATTTTGCACGAGTTTTAACGTTTTTCATATGAATTCAGCGATAACATGAATCATCAAAATGGCGGGACCAATGTTTTAATCACATAACTTTAATTTGGCACTTAAAATTGTATTGAAAACTGAGTATATACCAGTACAAATGTAGTACTAAGTCTTCGGGTGTGTATTACCTGCCTCTGAATAGCGCATCCAAAAGGTCCCGCCACTTTGATATCAAAGTGGCGGGACCAGGGAAATCTTGACATAATTCCTTTACCTTTAGAGGTACAAATGTCTTGTTTAGGGTACAATTAGTACATATGTAGTACTAACTCTTGAATGTGATGCATTTTAAATTGGGGGCTTGGTCCCGTCATCTTGATGCTCACGTTTCTTCTTGAGCAAATTGACACACTTAGTAGATTTGCCATATCATTTCATACGACTGACAGCTGACACAGAATGGCAGTTGTGATTTGATTAACGGGCAATTATTTAGTTTGATAGTCAAAGTTGATATTTTTGGGGGGTTTTACTCCGCTCTGCACTGTTTAATGTTGTACATACTAAATCCACTGTTTGACATTGTACATACTAAGTTAGTGTTCGGAAACAGAATAGTAAAATAAAAAGCCATTAAAAAGTTAGGAGCCAAAAGAGATTCGTTTTTCTTGCAAATTTTTACGCAACTTTGGGCGTAAATAAGTAATAAAAGAAGTGTAAAATCTCCAAAAGAAAGTCAGCACCGACAAAGCTCAATTATCGAAGAATTCAATTAACTTTATTTGTAATTGATTTATGCAGTGATTTTTTCATAAAACTCGATTTTCCAAAGGACTTTTCGTAATTTTTTACGTGATCGTTTTACAAAAATAGTTCGGAATGGTGTATGTGTGCGTGCGAACTAGATGTCGAGCATGTAGACCAGTGACCAGCGTCTGGTCTAACTACTCATCACTGATACGATCTCTGTCAGACATGATGTCAGGTGAGACAGCGTGCTTTCTGGCCACGCCCACCAGTGAGTTCGAGCCCGCGACTAGTTCAACCTTAAGTTATCAGGTTGACTTTGCTATGCTGATTTTACTTTTCCTTTTGACCTTGACCTTTAGCACTGTCAAGTTGATCACGGTATTAAGAAAATTCGTTAAGTAACTCACCTATACACATTCTAGGTCCTTCTCCAAAAGGCATATAGCTGTAAGGGACGATACTCTTCGCGTTTTCAGGCAAAAATCTTTCAGGTCTGAAGACTTCCGGCTCTGGGAAGTACGTGGCATCCCTGTGCATGCCAATAGCATTCACGTAGACCACTGTCTTAGCAGGGATGGTCAGGTGCTCGTTCACTTTGTAGTCCTTGAGTGCGAGGCGGTCGAGCCAACCCATTATTGGGTATTTTCTTAGGGATTCTGTAACAGAAAGGTGAAAAGGTAATTTATACTTGCCGTGGACAGAAAAAGTCAGAGTTATTTATTTGATTTAAATGCGGTAATACAAAGGTGTTAGATGAATATTCTTGTGCGCCATATTTTGGCATGCAAATATTGATAGTAAGGGTTATTTAAATAAACAATTATATAACCTAGATTGGAAATATTGCTTTAACATGAAATTATTTAAATCAATCTTCAATTTAACAACACAACTAATTAAAAAAAAACCGATATATATAAATATGTATAAACATTTGGCACAACATAAAAAATAACAGAACAAAATTACACCTATAGTCACAGATCTTATTTAACTATCATTTCTTTAATTTGAATTTACCCGCGCTCATTCAAACGCCAGTGATAATGACCGATAGTCAGTAGTCAGTCATATCGAGCCCGTCCATGCCTCGCAAAGCACTTAAACCCTTGGCTGAACTCCGGGCTGTTATTTGTAGATCTTTGACTGTAGTTATGGGTAGTCAGAAGCCCGAAAGTCTGTCAACCAGTCTTACCAAAGGGGGGGGGGGGGGGGCGGCGTGTTTGTGTCACAGAAATTTGTATGTATACCAAATTTCAACTAAATTGGTTCTTTAGATTCGGAGCAAATTGGCTGTGACAGACGGACAGACAGACACATGAGTGATTGTATAAGGGTCCCGTTTTTTCCATTTGAGGTACGGAACCCTAAAAGATGTTGTACCTTTAATTACAGCATCCAGATAGGGCAGTTTAGCTAATGTTTCCGCATCAAACTCTTTGCCTCCGAGTGCTTCTTTAGCTTCCACAAGTTCTTCGTATAGGATTTGCTGTAAAAAAAACAAGAAATGGTTTACCGAATATACGAATATACGGAAGTGGTATCGTAGAGCCACATTTCACTAGTTATTTATGTAATAGCCACATGTAATTAAAGCGACCCTATTGACGGGCACCTAGCTCCAGGGCTCGGGCTCCACACAGCTAGCTACTGAGAATTTTATAATGGAAAAACTTTGTTTGGCCAGGGGATCGAACCCAGGGTCTCGAGGAGAGCACTCGGAGGTCCCGATTGCAACCACTCGACCAACGCAAAAGGCACGTGAACTTTTAACTTAAAAAGACTCGTTTCTAGCTGACCCGTGCCTTTGGGTTTTTCCTTTTTTTTTTCTAAACTGTATTGAGTTCGGCAAACAAAACAAAAAAATAATAATTTAACATTTTTGAGTTTTTGCGAGGCGAGAAAAAAAATCAGCAGCTCCCTACATTTTGACCAGATATGCGAATATAAATGTAAGGAACAGCTGATTCTTTTTTCGCGATTTCATCGTTGCTCACATAGTAAAAGTTATAATTGTTGTTCATAATGATGAGTACAATGACGCCTTAAGAGATTTCGTGTTTGAATAGATACACCTCATTTAGATATTTCTTGTTCTAGCTGCCATAGTAATACCTACACACTCTGTGACAAGAATCTATCTATAATGGTTCAATAGATATAGCCCTGTGACAGACAGACGGACGGACATCGGTGCTTTAGTAATAGGGTCCCATGGGTACCCTTTGGGTACGGAACCCTAACAAGATGGCGGCGTATGTTCCGGTTTTAGCAACGCGCCAGAAGATTCTTGTACTGTTTGTAATAATTTTGTTAAATAATAATTAAGAATAGGACTTTTTCCACAAGCGACAGATGGCGCTAGAGGTTGCACTTGAACTTTATACATCCGTTTAGGTATTCATCTGAAGAGTATATAGGTACTCGTATTAAGGTAAATATTTGTTTTGTATAATTATTAAATCATTATTGTTTAAATTAAAAGAGTTTATTTATGGTTAATATGATTAACCATAAATAAACTCTTTTAAATAGAAGAAATAAATTATATCTTATCTTATGTTATCTAATAACATGTTGTGTTGAAAAAAAGGAATAAACAATATTAATACTAAACTTGAGGTGTATGATTTCATAACACGTTGTTAATAGGTTGTTGATTGTTACCTGTTGTTCAGGGTGGTGCGCCAACTCAATAACGTTATAAAGCAAAGAAGTAGAAGATGTGTCGTATCCTCCTTGGAGGAAGATCATTGCATTCGATAATAAAATGTCCAAATTCATATCTGAAAAAAAGAGTAAACTAAATACGTTATCGAAATCATTTTTGTATCTGCCATAGAACCATTTAGTAATACGATCTTCTTTTTTCATGTGGTTAGTGACTACACCCTGGTGTCAGAGTTTCCGCCATCCATGGGCCTCTGACTTGGTTTCACATGCCGTCGAGAATAATCGCATTCACATGCCGTCGAGAATAATAGCTGTCTCTTAGAATACAGGCTATCCTAGTCTAAGAGGCAGGGTTATACATTTTGTACAGATTTTGCAACGTGTAAAGAATTATTATGTACATTTTATATGTGTTTCTGTATTTTTCTTTTTGTGAATAAATCTTATTATTATTATTATTTCAATAGATAATATTAAAAAAATATCCTAACTTTTAGTTAATTAAACTAATTATTAGCTTTATAAAAACTTGTTGTTTGGTTGTGTAATTAATGTGTCAAGTACGACATTTAATATGATGAGTTTTTGTGCCTGTAATTACAATATAAACACGAACTAGCTGAACATGTAAGTTTAACCCGCTGGAAACCAGCTGCCCTTGCACAACTGGTTGTAAGTTTTCTTATTCATACACAAACCAAAACTTGCTGGCCTCTTCATCAAGTAAGGATATTTAATTGATATGGCATCGATGATTATTACTGCAGTTGCATTCATATTAACTGGGTCAACCTTTCTTTTATCAAATGTAAAATAATAATAGAAATACAAAATAAAGAAAAAAAAATTTGGTCACCTTGGTTATCTTTCTTAGCATCTTGTTTCATCTTCAGCAGGGCGTCGAGCAGATCTCTCTTCCCATCCATCTCCCTCTCATATCCCCCTCTCTCTTCCACCATCATCTTGAAGACTTTCCTGAAGTAATCCACGGTATGCTTGGGCCAAAACGAGAACCTGAAAATGTCAAAATATTCGTATTTTGGTTCGAAGAGACTTCAAGAGACCCATTTTTACGGTACCGTAGCCAAATGACAAAAACGGAACCCGTATTAATTTGTCATATATCCCTCTGTCCATCCGTCTGGAAGTATAATACAGCCATTTTACTCGCAGACTAATGGCTCTATATCGACGAAAATTGAAAAAAGGTGTATTCTATGCACCGCATGGTAAGTGGTCTGGTCCGCTGCCTATGCACTTCTAGAATACCAGAGGCATCCCAGATTCGTAGACTATCTGGGATGCTTCAGGTACAGAGACAGTCCGGTAGTTCGGAGATGAGGCTTTTTGCCGGGACATGAGATATCCGTCACTCATACTCTTCAAAACGAATACTGCTCGGCGACTTTAATAGGTATGTTAACGTTTACTTCTTTGGACTAAATCCTTTACAAAGAGCTTTCAACAGCCAAATAAAAAACTAACACCTTACCTAAATATATCAACCACTTCTGGCAAGAAGAATATGGAGGACCAAGCGAGGCCTCTCCAAGCACTGTACTTCTCGAACTCTTTGGTCATTTCTCTCAATGGGCCGGTGTTGTTTCTCGTCGCTTGGCATTGAACGCCGAATGAAGACTCTCCTATGATATCAGTTGAGAAGTCCGCAAATATGCTCTGAAAATAATAATAACATTTTCTTCACTTTTGATTTGATTATGACACTAGCTTTTGCCGGCGGCTTCGCCCGTGTGGAGGTAGGAAATTACCCCACGGGAACGTACTACCGCGATAAAAAGTATCCTATATATTAATCCAAGTTATAAACTATCTATGTGCCAAATTTCATTCAAATACGTTCAGCCGTTTTAGCGTGAAAGCGTAACAAACAAACACACGTTCTCATTTATAATAATTAGTTAGGATTTGGACATTCAAACACCTAGTATATTAAGTAAAATAAATATCATAAATACCCTCAAATCGATAGTCTTTCCTTTCTCGTTGTCCGAATCGATGCGGTACACTAGATCAGTCACCTTGCTCTGGTACAGCTCTGTCCAGCCTCTGAGTTTGGAACCAGTGAAGACCATCGTCAGACGCCTTCTGACGGAACTCCATAATGGATCCTGAAAAGTAATTAAAACTGGTGATAGTGGTCTGATGGTCTGTACGGAAACTATTTGAATTTAAAGCCTGTACACGTTATTTTTTTTTTATAGTTGAAACTTATTTCCTCATCACTGCTCTCAAACAAAAGGTTCGTGAGAAAATTAATCCAGCAATTGCCAAATCAAAAACCTGCACTGGTCCCGCGTGATGAACTGTGTAAGTCTCAGCAGTGCGTATCTTGTAATTGAACTGATTATGGTATAGGAGAAAATCATAAAAAAAAATACATTACCCTATTAATAAACTAGCTGTAAAGTTATGCCAAGCTAAAACCGCGAAAAACTATGGTAAATCTGAAGTTTATACAGGGGGCCTACCACCAGCTCTAAAAGCAATATTATTTTAATATTACTTTAGTGTGAGAAAGAGATGAAGCTCTACAAGACGTATATATATATAATACTGCTTTTAGTGGTTGTGGTTGGCCCCCTGGTTGTACTTTACGCAGAATTATTAATACGTTAGAAGAAACAGTGTCTATGGACTGTATAAAGTGCTACAACTTACATCCACAGTAAACAAGTTGAGGGCTCCCATAGGGTCAGACTTCCCTGAGGCCAGGAGTCTGTTTCTGAAGTTGTCAGCATCCTTCACGAGGATCTGACGCGACAGGTCGGGGCAGTTGACGACCAGGCCGCGCCGCCAGAACACCCAGATGCCCACGTAAGGAGACGGCTTGTATTTTTGATATAATTCAGTCAGCCATACACCCTGGAAATAACAAGAAAAGATCTCTATTTAACAAAAAAAATACTCACTCATGTCATAAAGCGGTCGGTAGAGGGGTATGTATGTAGTAGTTTCACATTTCGCTAGTTTGGTCCCATATAAAAACGGTGGCATACCTTTTAACGGAGTTGAAATCGAAACTCCGGACTACTACTGAAAACTAAAATTACACACTGCCTGACCCGGGGATCGAACTCGGACCCAATGACCATTAGAACAACGAGGCATTCAAAATCTTCGTATACTTTTGATCCTATTTTTGAGCAATGTGTAAAAAATATGCCCTGATTTCGCTGCTGCTAACATTCTCTATTCACACGTAGGTACAAATTGATTTGATAACATGACTACTAGCAGACTAGTCGCTAGGAAGACAAATGATTCACTCAGATGACAGAGATGAATCTGTTGTGAGGGAACAACGTAACATTTGGAGCAGGTAAATGTATTCAAAATATATTCATTCATCATATTCCTACTGAGCGATTTTTACGAAACGAATAGAAGCGACTATTTGACAAAATATTCCGTATTAGCTGCGCCCGCGGTTTCACCCGCATAGTGCTGGATCACGTGGGAATATCGCAGTACAAATAAGGTAAATACAGCAACAACAACATAGTAATCATTATAAATAATGACTTATTAGAACCACTTTACGTAATCACTGATATTATTATAAACGGTAGTATAATAAACAAGTAATTATATCAAATTCTCGATTATGTTGTAACGAATCTTAATCACATGATAGTGACATGCAATTTAAATAAAAACAAAACATAATCACGGCCAGAAGTTTATCACGAATGGACAAAGTCATGATCTAGACACGGCAGCGTGTCAAGCCAAGATCTGGCGACGCAGCAGTCGTGTGTTATACATATTACACGAACTTTTTGGAGTCACTTTTGACCCCTTGACTCAATGACTCAAAATCTATTTGACATAAACACATATTAAAACCCCTTAGGTTAATTAGAAGTCCAAATTTCATAAATACAGCTCAAACGGTTATTGAGATACTAACGTCTAAAAATCGTCATTTTTATCACTGACTGACAAGATAGTTAGATATTTATACGGTCATCAAAAACCTAACCTACTTCCAGATGACCTAGAAAGTTGAAATTTGGTGTCCAGCTGAGTAATTGTGTGTGTACAAAGGTAAACTTCAGAAAACAGTGAATTTTCACGATTTGAAATATTTTTCAATCAACCGATTTTTACTAAAACCTAGCACGTTTTGAAATTATAATATCAAAAAATTTTTTTTGCAAGAGTCTAGGTTCCATGATGAAAGGACGCTTTTATCGTTTTGTTTACCAGGGGGCCTACTTTCTAAATCCGTCAACGAAGACAGGGGTCCGTCCGAAAGAAATTCGTAACATCGGATTGAACACTACACCCGAGTAATTATCCTTTTCGGACGGATTGAAACACATTCGGAGTAAGACAACTGTTGAATCGTGGTGTTATTCATTTATTCTTAGATCGGGCCGAATCTAATCCAATGGCCGTAGGCGATACTGTGTCAGCATCACCCGTACCTTCGGCCGAAACTACGGATTTCGTGCTTAGGGATTAGACCTCCAGATTTAGATCTCAATACTTTTGTCAGCGCAGTCAACAACCACGCATCTGCCGGGGTTGCGGGTAGTCCCAAGGGGAAACCGTGGCCCCTGGCATGGCAAGGGAAGGAACACGGGTGGCTTTTAGTCAGTAAAAGTCTGACACGCCCTTCCGCTCCGCCCAGAGCGGGAGAAGTCATTGGATGATTTCCCACCCAAAAAAAAAAAAAAAGTCAACAACCACGCATATTCTTAATATTGAACTTACCTACCTCCCATTTTCACATTTATGTTTTTGATAGGATTTATTATTAATATTATCCGGTTTGTTAGAGAAACGAAGGTTGCTAATAAGTATGACCCACCGTCCAGACGCTACTCATAAGTAACGTGTTACAAACTCAAATCACCAATGAGTAGCCAGAATGTCACAGCACTAGAATTTCAATGGTGGTCCGCATACGACGTGAGTTACTAACGTGTTATTAACTACACGCGCAGACAAAGAATACGAGTCAGTACGAAAAACTGAATGCATGAAAGAAACTGTATATTGCAGATAATTTACGAGTTAATAAAAAAGCTGAGAGGTGTCAAGACACCCGGATGGAACGAAGTTATGGAATGAATCTCACAAAGGCATGCCACTAATTAGTACCTGTGGTCGCTCACAGATGGCGTTATAATAAAAAATAATTATGGAATGAACCTCACAAAGGCATGCCACTAATTAGTACCTGTGATCGCTCACAGATGGCGTTATAATACAAAATAAAAAGTGTCGTTACAACTTTTGGTCCCAATTTTTTCCGTCTAGCCCCCTTTCGTAACGCGCGAAAGGGAACTTCGTTCCAAAAACATAAATTAATGTAGGAAACAACAACGTTATAAATCAAGACAACTCCAGTAAGATATTTGAAAACTCACGATAATTATAGATAACCTATGGCACCCCAACGCTGAGAAAAAACGCATCAATGAGTCTTGATAAAACGATACTTGTGAAGTTATCATGTTAATATTTTGTGTACTATTAAAATTACAAAATAAAATGAAATTGTTCACATTAGCCCTGGATCGTAAGAGCTGGAAGTCTTGAGGAGAGGCCTGGTAGATAGATATACACTACGTAGACGTGATGGATGCCCAGCAGTGGGATGATGCAGGATGTAGGTATGTGTGTGTGTGTGGAGTAACCAGTATTAATATTATTGGGACGCCGATGGCCTTGAGTGTGCTTGCGTGTTCTGTGCAATGCGTCGAGTCAGTAATAGGACTCGCCCATCAAGGAGCGCTGTCCCAAATTAGACGCATTATTAATTTATTATACATAAATCAAAAGGTATTATTACCTGCAGGTTGCAGGTGTAACGTTGTGTTAGGTATATAATAATTGTTCAATCAATCAATGTCTGTATTTGAGCGACAAAAATAGATTTATTAGAAGATTTAGATAAGTGTTTCTGTAACAACTTTATCAGGCTGATTAGGTACATCATGTCAACGAAGATTAGTTCAATTATGTAACACCTTTTATAAAAACAAATGTTATGATTAGTCATTTACATAATATAGTAGATTTGTTACCTAATGTTTATTGAGGAAGGAATTTTTGATTGATTGACTGATGATATTATTTACACTAGCTTTAAAAAAAAAAAGACAGAAATTAGATACACTTAATGCGGACAAAGAAAATATAATTCGTCATGATGATTCGAGGTTCGGGGTGGATAATTTGTGATTATTTACTTTTTAAATAATTAGGGTCTTATTTTCCTACAGTAGTAGTTCAGATCAAGTTTTCATCTTAAAAATAAGTTAAGTAAGTTTATTTTTTAGTTTTAGTCAAATCGATATAATTATGTTTGTACCCTCTACGAAGACCTATTAGGTAATTGGTATAGAGGGCAACATAATTACTAAATGGGCTATGCGTGAGAGACCCCTAATCGCAACAGATGGCGGATGCCACATTATTTCCCACTTGGCTAAATTTAATAAATGAAAAAGAAATCTCATTGCTCAGGACTGAGTCTCAGGATTTGAATTTGAGGTCTAAGCAAATAGGATTATAGTATACGTCAAAAACGTAGTTAAAAAAAAGATGTCTCACTTACCGGATTCTTTTTCTGCAAAAACGACATGCTTCCAAATATGGGATGCACCGGACCTTGGGGCACCCCTAGGTTGCTCCAATAATTCTTCATTCCAATCCATTTCATGTACAGCCATATTAAAAATATACTGAACGGTATTACGAGCAAGAGGTACATTGTCTCTCAATGGCACACTAGTACTGCTTGTTATTATTGTTTAACTGATAATATATATGAAGGCGGCTTTAAATTGGCGCCAAGTTGAAGAGACGAAAAAATGCTACAAAGTGGGGTTGGCTTAAAAATGTCAGAATCTGCTCGTCTCAGGGTAAAGAGAATTTGGTCTAGGAACGAATGGAGACTATTTTGGCTGGAACCAAGTGAACCGTTAAGGCACAATGAGGAAGCAGGGCCTTTTTAAAGGCAGTAAAATTTGGATTAAAAGATTTTTCACCAAGGTGGGAGATATACGAGGAAGTCTACTAGCTCACAAGCCCAGCTTAGCCTGGCCTACTGCCTCCACAAGTGATGTCAGAAAGTACGAAGGTCGTGCGAGCTACAGCAACGCTACTTGCCTCGCTGCCTGACTAAGTACGAAGGTCGTGCGAGCTACAGCAACGCTACTTGCCTCGCTGCCTGACTAACTGACTAAGTGACTAAGTGACTAAGTGACTAAGTGACTAATCTTGCCTATCACTGCCTATTATATGTATGGCTCGTGCTAGAGATGATAACACGAGCTACGAACGTGAGAAATTATTTTTGTTTGATGATTTGCAGATGTCTGCAAATCTAATATTTAGATAATAATATGTATGTACATATAGACATTCGTCTGATTAAAATATTGCTTGTAATGTTGTTATTTTATCAGTTTCGGCTGTTTGAAGGTATTTAAAGCTTCTAGTGTAGGAGTAGGTAATTGAAACATGTTTTGCAAACACTACCAGTGTGACTTTAACATATGGTACAACTTTATAAGAACCAAGACTTACTGGTTATAAGTCGAAATCAACATGCACTATAAAGGTGTGGGGATCAATGCTTATTCCAATAAATTACAGGTGTTTTTATCGAGATGAAATCCTTTTGGCTCTTTACGGGGCACCGGTGTGGGCGCGTTTCTTGACGTTGCGGCCAGCCCGCCGGTAGAACGCGTTCCAAAGGGTCATGGCCATCCGGATGGCTCGGGGATACCGTACGGTCTCCGATGAGGCGGCGAGCCTCCTTGCCGGATTGCCGCCATGGGATCTGGAGGATCGAAAGTCCTCGCCCACATTTGGGAGTGCCGGGAGGAGGTAAAACGCCGGGGTGTAAATCTGCTGCTGCGAAAAATCACGGTACAGCGGACAGAGCTCCGGCGGGATCTCATGGCGGCCTGGATTGTCACAACCCAGATCTGGGCACGCCACAATTGTGGCGATAAGTTCCCTCTTTGAAGAGTGGTTAGAGAGGCGTCCTCTCCTTGCGCCTGACGCAGGTCCTCACCGACCACGGTTGTGTCGGGTTCCTGTTTCGCATAAGGCGGGAGGAAACGCCCGGGTGTCACCACTGTGAGGATCGCCCGGAGGACACGGTGGAGCATACGGTGGAGGTCTGCCCGGCTTGGGCGGTCCTCGTGTCCTCGTGGATGTGATCGGCGGCGGTTACCTCTAGCGTCCGGCCTTGGTCCAGGCCATGGTACGGAACGAGAGGGCATGGCCAGCCGTCACCTCCTTCTGCGAAGCAGTAATGCTCGCAAAGGAGGACGCGGAGTGCATCAAGGAGAGGTAAATTTCGCGCCCCTAGCCGCCGCAGCAGACGCTCTGGGCGTCGGGAATCAATAGCCGATTTCCGGCTACCGTAGGCGCGGACTTGCGGACGGAGAGCAATGGGTAGCTCGCCGTCCGATAAGGACCAGGCCCGGGTCGACGGCGCGTTGTGCTCCACACGCGCCTCAAAGAGATGTCAGCACAATTGACGCGGACCGCTAGGGCCGATGCCGGGGTTGCGGGAAGTCCTAAGGGGAGACCGTGGCCTCTGGCAACGTACAGGCAACTGAAGGAACACGGGTGGGTTTTAGTCAGTAAGAGTCTGACACGCCCTTCCGCCCCGCCCAGAGCGGTAAAAGTTATTTGATGATTTCCCACCCCAAAAAAAAGGGCAAGTATCTTTAGCTAGAGGAAAACATTCTTAGAAGACTCTTCTTTACTTTTTTAAACATTTTGACTCGCATTTACAGATTTCTTAAAAAAAATTATAGTCGGCAAGAAAATGGGCCATTCTATCCTGTTTCTAATAAGGATAAAAAACTCTAGGGGGCTAAGCGAGGAGTATTAGAAATGTCAAAAATGGCAAAAAACTTTTGATAAAAGTAACTCGTATTGATCAATAAAATTATGTTATCCACGAGCATAATCATAATCATTTATTTTCTTTGAAAGTAGGTACATAAATTAAGGTGTTTAAAAATGTTGTGATCCCTGTACATGTAAATTTTATTAAGAAAATCAAATAAAAATCAAAAAGTCTAATTAAAATTCGCAAAAAATAAATAAAATAAAAAAATCAAAGAATTTAAATCTAGCTTAATAATAATAATAAAGAAATACAATGTCGATAATTAAATCTAAAGAGAAGGAACATTAAAAAATCATTAATAGGGCTGTCAGTTTCCTTTTAAATAATTGGATTGGGTGATTTTTTATAATATTTGGTATTTTTTATAAATGGTAGGACGATCTTTTATATAAATGTCACCATATAATTATCAAATTATATATGAACTTCGTTTGTTTATAATCTATCTGTATTAATTCCGTTAGATTATAAACTGTCAAAAATTGTGAACTGCAACAAACCATTTAACGCATTATTTTGCAGGAGTTTATAACCTATTCATGGGAACTGACAAATTGTGAACTGGTACAGTACGACACAACTTAGATGTAGCATTGGCAAAATTCGTAAAACCGTTCACCATCCGAACTGAGCGCGCCTTCAAAATCACCAATCTTTATTACTGGTTTAGGTGAAAATGATCTTTCGAAAACGCAATAACTTGTAAAGTCTTATAGCCAACATTCGTGAAATTGATATCAATGAATGAAAATTTTCAAATCTATGCTACATCTAAGTTGTGTCGTACTGTATCAAACTTGCTTGTGACGTAAAGCACCTTACGTTAATACTAAATAGCCTGCATAGCTGCGAGCAACATAGAAGTAGTTGTGGGTTACAAACTTGCCAACCCATATGATTATTTGGCAAATGGTACGATGTACTATAATGAATGTATAATATACGGTAATTTTGAGCTATGCAGTTTTTTTTTGGCATTAACGTATTTGTCAGACAAAATGAAACGCAGAAAAAAAAAACAAAAACAATGTCTATTGTCAAGAGTTTTGCCAACCCGTACGATAATTACGGGGGCGTATGATAATTTGGCCTATCATACGATGTACGATAGCCTAACTAAATTAATAATTTAAAAAAAACACGAAACCATTCTAAGGGTAGTTAACTTTTTTAAACATTTCGATATGAATTTACAGACTTTGAATAAAAGTACAGTCAGCAAGAATATGGGCAATTTACAAAATAAGTTTTTTTTGTTGTAGTTTTGTTTGTTCTCTTAAACATAAAAAAACTCAATGGGACCAACCTAGTGTAGAGAACTAGAAATAACACAAATGGCAAAAACTTTTCTCAAAAACGGTTTGTAGTCAATCACATTATCTACGACTTTTATAACGTATGCATTTCAAAAGAAAGTCATCTTATTGTGATCTTTTATTTTCAATTAACTTTTTTTTTGAGGTGATGAATAACCAACGGGTTTTAAATTCCGTCTATGAGTTGGTCATAGTAAGTTAGTATTTCTAACTATCAATTAGTATCTATTCAAACTACTTTTTGTATCTCTATGCACGATAATTTCATACGAAATGTACATGATGGGAACGTTTTTTTTATTTACGACTTTTCTAGAACTCTAAACTCAGTAGGTATAGAAGAGTATTTTAATCCTTACACGAAACTGCATCAATTGGCGCCATAAAACAAAACGAATTGTATTTTACTTATGAGACTAGGTACCATTTTTACAAAATCTGTGAATGTAGTAAGCTAAAAAAAGAAACTTAAGGGCAGTCTCCTCAGAACAGTTTCCAGTAGCTACAACGGTTAAGCGGTTTCCAGTAACTACAACGGTCCTTGCTCTTGAAAATCGTGTAAATTCTAAAACTAAATTTTTCTCGAAATTGCCGGGTCATATTTCGATGCCCCTTTGCACAAGGGTCAAGATGAAGTATCCCTACACAAATATCAAAACCGTATCGCTATTGGTTCCTAGGCCACTTCCCATACAAATTTGAACAGACTCCTTTTTAAAAAGTTTGGTAGGTATGGAGAATTTTATTTTTTTATGATTTTTGCTTTCAATTGATTTTGAGAGTCGTCTGTTATCGGCTCAATACCTTCTAAATTATATTTTATCTAAATTATGGAGTCTGCTGCATCCCAACCAAGGAATTCCTTTTTTTACGGATATAATATTACACATGCAAAAATATTCAGGGTGAATAATCTGGAGGCCAAATTATGTATAGGTACTGCCTGTATGAAAAAATCTGATAAAAGTGTATGCAAACCCTGTTCAGGTTTAATAACATTATTAAAGCTGATTAAAGCGTAATTGAAAATCGTCGACGAGAATTGAGGTTATAAAACAATTTGTCAAAGCAAAACGTCTTTAAGCTGATTTTAAATTACAATTATAAAATCAAACCATTCCATTTATAAGTGGCACTACAAGTTGGCATCCACAGGAATGTTTTCGGATCCATTGTTTACATTTTCATTAGATCTTTGTGGAACAAACCATAGGTATATCTACTAAGCTTTAGTAGAGATACCTACGGTTTGTTTCAAAACTTAGTAACTAACTAAGTTGACCCAGTCCTTGAACACCTGTATATTTATGATAAGTTTTCATTCTTGTTAGTTCTATTTGTTCTATCCTTGTTTTACTAAGTTCTAGATCTATGAATGGTTTGTATTGTTATTATTCGATTTTTTTTTATTTATAACCACATAATTTAATCCTTTTTTCGCGTGACTACCTCGCAATGACATTAAAAAAAAAAACATATAGATTTCCATAATTAAAACCAAATTACTTTTTCGGTTCAATAAATTCACATTAATTAAACCCATAAAAAAATTAATATTTCAAAGGCTGACTCTGAAGCCATTAGGAAGCCTTTTGTCTGCGAAGTGCCCATTGATCCGGTGGAATAATAGCGTTATTGTAATTCAATTAGCGGGGTCCTGGGTTCGATACCCGGCGCCAATTATACAGGGGACAATGGACTAAAATTATATGGTTGATGGTATCTTTGGTAGTTTACGTTTATGTTTAAATGACCTCGGCTGGAAAATTTGGTAACCACACGTTGTTATAGTACCTGATTCTTGTTTGTATAATATAACCGCGAGAGTAATTGGTTCCCTAGAAACCTGGCCGCCTTAGCGTTAAATAATGTACTACGAAGTAAGCGCTAGAAATCAATTTGAATTTTAACTTGTATAAGTGTATGTAAGGGGCTTGTGGCTAGGTGATAACAGCCGCACGGGTCGGTTGGTTCGTGGATGGGTGACCATCTTTACATACCAAGACCCCTCCGTGCCTCGGAAAGCACGTTAAGCCGTTGGTCCCGGCTGTCATTCGTAAATCTTTGACAGTCCTTACCGGTCGTCAGAAGCCCGAAAGTCTGACAACCAGTCTTACCAAGGGGTATCGTAAACCCCAGTAACTAGGTTGTGGAGGTCAGATAGGCAGTCGCTCGATATAAAATACTGGTATTCAGCTGCATCCGGTTAGACTGGAATACGGCCCCAACATAGTTGTGAAAATGCTAGGCAGATGCTGACTTGTATGTATATGTCGCAATAAGAAGCCGTGATGTTGTTATATCCCTAGGAATATCTAGGGATATAGCTATTCGTAAGTAGTTATTTGGAAACCGTTCATAACTGTCTTACTTGGAATATAACTATGATACGAGCACGATTTAGTAATATAACTATTAGGACGCTCCGACCAAATAGGTTAGGTTAGTTTAGTGCTGTGAACAACTACGCGCGAGCCGAGCGAGTGAAGCGAATGGCCGCGGTAGCGGCCTGCGAGAGCTACGTCGAAATTAGTCGCAGTAACAAAATTAGGGCACTCTGACAGTTATGAACCGCTTTCATAAAACTATACGGTATATTACTATATCCCTAGTGATGTTAGTATATCACGTCTTCAACCATCTTACAGCAACATGTACAGGTTGGTATTGCAGGTTCACTTTTCGTGGGTATAAAAATACGAACAATGGAGATGAATGGAAAACCTTAACTAATTATGTTATTAGTACTTTTACTAAGAAGTTTTAAATCAGTAATTTTATCTACGAAATATAAGTGTGCCTCACGAACGACAAAATTCTGATGTAGGTACAAGGTGCCAGGACATAAACAAATCCGTTGACTAAAACTAGTTTAGACAACAAAAAGTGAAATGAGGTCTCATTTTCCTGTAACGAGGGTTGTAACGATACTGTTACAGAACTTGTTCGGCGGTCTGATACACCTTAATTTTTTAAACTTTTCAACAAGTTTTTTTAAAGTAATTAACTGGGCGGGCATAATAGCAGTGCGCGTTCAAGTGAAGGGATGCGGCGAATTATATCTTTTATTGTGATTGGAAACTTTTAAAACTCTTAGTATCCTTCCCCAAAATTCAAAATTCATAAGTCATTTATTCAAACTAGGGTGAGAATCAGCACTGTACGAACTTCAAAATTACATATGACAGTGCCTGAAAACGCTCCCTTCACAGAATTTTGCATGTAAAACAATTTACAAAGAAAAACAACTACATAATTTCTAAAAAAACAGTAACTAAGTGAAAAATACTTTGATACCGAATTCCACACGTGCATAATCTCCACATATAATTCTATAAATGTAACTATACAAAATATTGTAAAACATTATAAAAGAGTAACGATGGAGTTTCTTGCCCATTCTTCTCCATACGAAAACTACCTTTTGGGGGCGACTAGAATCAATACTATTTTTTTTGTAAATCTTGACGTTCAAAAGTGCCTTACAAGGGCCTATTTGAAATAAATAATCGAAGTGTATAGAGTGCCGCGAGTTTCTTGTGGCACTCTAGTGTCACTGCCTCGGCCCGGCTAGGGTGCCGTGAGCGTTGCATTGTCACTGTCACTTGTTATTTAGGTTAGGTTAGGTTAGAACTGTGACCACACAACGCACGAGCCGAGCGAGCGTAGCGAGCGGTGCCGCGGTAGCGGCCGGCTAAGTGCCAGGGTCCGTTTAGGCACAAGAGAATGTAATGTTTTGGGAATGTGGTGTTTTACAGCGATTTAACCTCGACAATCAAACAAAATACCAAGTGATGTGACTTAATGACAGTGACAATGACAATCCAATGCTTACGGCACTTTGGCCGGGCCGAGGCGGTGTTACTAGGGTGCCTGTAGTGGCACTTTATCCGTTATGGATAGAGTGCCACTGGTGGCACTCTATACACTGCCATAAATAATTTGACTTTGACGCAATTAAAGTTATTTTTCACTTCGTAGTGTTTTTTTTTGGAAGTCGGTTGAGTTTTTTTGTAAAAACGTTTTTTTGCACTTTTTAGCTCATTCGTATACCAGTACTTGCTATGTAGACAACAGTGACAGGAAGTATTATAATATCATCAAGATACAAAAAGTCGATTAAATTCGTATTATCGAAGCTAACTCAAAAACTACCTAAGCAAAAGTTAATAAAATTTATATAGAATTACCGCGAAACTTGCTCTATCAAATGAAAAAAGAAATTTCAAAATCGGTCTACAATATTGACGAAAATATCGATGAACATACAAAAAATTACTTACAGACGTATAACCTCCTCCTTTTTTGAAGTTGGTTCAAATGTGGAGAATACAGGCCTATGTGATATATTATTATCAATTTATCACATATCTGCCTTTTTAAGAAGCTAGTGTATAACTAGAAACTTGTTTTTTTTTGGTTTGTTTAGTGGGTGTTCTATGCAGGTATTCCTCTGCTTAATGCTTCGGCGATAACAAGCATAATGTTGTGTAATGTTGGATCCATCAAAAAATATATTATGCTCAGTTCTCTTGTCCCTTAGCCCCTCAAAGTTATACTGTAGACAGAGATTTAACAGAATTGTTATTATATATAATAACCGGATAATGGAGGCCCCAACTTTTCACATTGAAGGCTACATTTTTCTTAAAAGCAAGTACATTGCTTGAATTATCCTACATTTTTGTTAACCCTTGCTGTTTTAGGTGAAATTCCCACCATTTTGTTATTTAAATATGGCGATTAAGAGGTGCTACACACATACCCGCGTCGGTACAACAAAGCCAACCCGAAGCAATTACTACATTCGCCTTTCATTTGCCTCGTGACGATCGGTTAATTCCGCTTTCGGCATCTACTCTCGCTGGATCATGCTCGGGTCGGCTCGGCACAATTCGAGCTAGAGAGAGATAATATTTTAATCTCACTTCAGTGGGGGAAAGAGATTGAACTATTCGTCCTGTAGAGCTTCATCTCTTTCCCACATTAAAGTAATATTAAAATAATATAGTGCTTTTAGAGGTGGTGGTAGGCCCCCTTTTTTTTTGTCCGTGTGAAATCGGTAAATAACTTCTCCCGCTCTGGGTGAAGTGGTAGGGCTCGTCAAACTCCTACTGACTAAAACCCACCCGTGTTCCTTCAGTTGCCTGTACGTTGCCAGGGGCCACGGTCACCCTTTTAGGGCTTTATGTGTAACACCCCTTAGGCATCTTTATTACAAAAATCGTCTAGAGAAAATATATAAAAAAAGGTAGGTAAGGTTAAGGAGACAAAATACCTATTGGTAGGTAAAACGGTTCTTATTATCTGATAAAACGAAGCCTGACAGAAAGTCTGGATCTAATCTCTTCTTTACCTGTAATCTCTAAATCACTCAAATAGATACAACAAAATTGTAGGTATTTTAGTTATCACTAGGCGTCTGTCTGTCTGTTTGTGCATAAATTTGACAATTGACTTAGAAAGAAAGAAAAAACGTTTATTTGGACACAGTTCGTGACACACAAAAACACAGAACAAATAAAAAAAACTAAAAATAACCATTTACAATAAGTGTGTGTCTCACGGCTGCGCCAAAATAGTATATTATGCAACTAATGAATAAAGGACGGATTTAAAGCGAGGGCCATAGATGAATCACGATCAAGTGAAGGATTCTAACGACTGAATCACGACCGTAGGGAGTGATTCATGATGATTGAATCACGAGCGCAGCGAGTGATTCAAGTGTTAGAATCCTGAGCGACGCGAGTGATTCATGGCCCTCGATATAAATCCGTTTTATTCAAAAGTTGCATACTATACTTTATACCATGACTACGAGAAAAGCGAAAATAGACATTTAATAAAAGGTTAACACGTTCAGTGTCGGGAGCCCTCCTGGAGGATTCACCTACTTGGATATGGGATGCCGGGAGCCCTCGCGGAAATGAAATGAAATGAAATTGTTTATTCTGTAAATAGGATATCGGAATCACTTTTACACGTCATATTTAAAAAAATGTTTAAAATAAGCTAGATGAGGTCGGCGTTTCCTAACTGACTACTCTGAGAAGAAAGGCCGAAACAAACTCAGAGGTCACGGTCTCTTTTAAAGTCCAGACATAATCTTGGTCAAGCCATATGAGAACCATGTAGATTAGTGTCTGAAATGGTCTTTTGAGGAAAGAACCACACAGATTTGAGTGGACCTGTCCAGTCAGTGCAAGCATTTGTCAGTAATCGTGGAGCTCACTCAGAGCTTAAGGAGCTCAACTCGACGAACAATACCAAAGAAAGGGCATTTGGGTAGGCCGCATCAACTACTCAAACTGCCAGACCATCATTAAAACTAAATGTGAAAAAAAAAACATTAAAGAGAAAAAAAAATTAATAAAAATACCCACATAGTCCTCATATTCACAATAATTAAAATAATATTATACTTTACAAAGTAATCATGTCATTTTGTATATAATTTTATTATGTTATTATTTTAAGTAGGTATATGTTTTATTCTTTTATGTAAATATTTTTAAATCTGGTTTAATTGATGATTATAAGTAACAATTAAAATATCAAGTTTTATGGTTTTATCACAAGGTATAGCAGAGCGAGCAGCTCAATCCCAAGCTTTTTTATCTTCTAAATAATCTGAAATTTTATAGTACCCTTTTTTACAAAGTTTGGTTTTAATACAGTTTTTAAATCGTTTAATGGGTAAGTTTCGAATGTCAATGGGAAGTTTGTTGTAAAAGCGTATACATTGACCCATGAACGAGTTGCCTACTCTGTGAAGACGTGTGCGATGTACAGCAAGGTTGTGTTTATTCCTGGTATTTAAACTATGAACATCGGACATTTTCTTAAAATTTGATATATTTTTGTGTACATACAATAGGTTTTCAAAAATATATTGTGAGGCTACAGTCAGAATATTTATTTCTCTGAATTTCTCTCGAAGTGAATCTCTTGGACCTAGGTTGTAAATGGCTCGAACAGCCCTTTTCTGTAGAACAAAGATAGAATTAATGTCCGCACAGGTTCCCCAGAGAAGAATCCCATAAGACATCAGACTATGAAAATAACTAAAATAAACAATTCTGGCTGTATCTACGTCAGTTATCTGCCTAATTTTTTTAACAGCATATGCGGCTGAACTAAGCCTTCCTGACAATTTTTCTATGTGTGCGCCCCATTGTAATCTACCGTCAATAGTTATTCCAAGAAAAACTGTTGACTCAACAGGGTCCAACTCTATTCCATTAACTTGAACATTGGTAGTTAGTTGCCTGACATTTGGCGTTGAAAATTTAATGAGTTTAGTCTTTTTTTCGTTCAGGAGAAGATTATTTACATTAAACCAATGCACAACTTTAGAGAGTGCATCGTTAACTTGTTCAAAGTTGACTAACTGACGTTTGATTTTAAAAATGAGGGATGTGTCATCTGCGAATAATACGATCTTGTGATTATCCCTTATGTGGTAAGGTAAGTCATTAATATAAATTAGAAATAAGAAAGGACCTAGAATTGAACCCTGCGGAACGCCCATGGTGACCGCAGATCCTGCAGATCTCTTGCCATTAACATCGACCCTCTGAATTCTGTTGTTCAGATAAGAAGTCAGAAGGTCAAGAGCCTTGTCCCTCATACCATAGTGGTGCAGTTTCCTGATGAGTGTATCATGAGAGCGGAGAGCTCATTTTAAATATAGACGTTCAGTGTCGGGAGCCCTCCTGGAGGGTTCACCTAATTGGATATGGGATGCCGGGAGCCCTCGCGGAGGGCTCATTTTAAATGTAGAAGTTCAGTGTCGGGAGCCCTCCTGGTGGGTTCACCTACTTGGATATGGGATGCCGGGAGCCCTCGCGGAGGCCTCATTTTAAATGTAGACGTTCAGTGGTGGGAGCCCTCCTGGAGAGTTCACCTAGTCGCATATGGAATGCCGGGAGCCCTCGCCGAAGGCTCATTTTAAATGAAGGTTTTTCTTAGCGAATACAGATTATAAACCGTGAAAATAAAATCTGATGTATATTTTAACAAAACGTAATGCCGGCAACCCTCCCGGAGGTTTCACTTCCAACTACGAATAATAAAAGTCGTAGACTTCCAATATGTATGGCGGCATGGCGTATGAGTTCTATGAAAATGGATGGTGTCGAAAGTGTTAAGGAGGTTGTATAGCATTGAGATGGCCAATGGCGGTCGAATATATTGACGTGTTCTAAATTCAAACACCAAAATAGTGATTAAAAGAGCTTTTTATTCACTGTTTTCCGTGAATAAAATAAGCTTTTTAGAAGGGGAATGGTATAAAGGTTCATTTCAGCATTAATGCCAGACAGATGCTGTCTGACGCTGGTTTTCTAATGAACCCCTAAGGACAAGGACTAGATGTGGTTTTCACCATTGTTTCGGGAATTCCTTCCGGAAGGTTTATATTAAGCATAATTACATTCGTATAAAATTAAAAGATAGTAAAAAATTATGATGTTTTGTAATGAAGCCGTAAAAATCCTTTTTTCTGAGATACTTCAAATTGATGTACTATACAAAATTGTAGGTCTTTTAAAGTTCTACAAAAAAGCCCCGGGAATATTATATCTATCTGGATAAATGTTATAGATAAAGAACCACAACAACCAAAAAGACGCCACATCATCAGAATGCACCGTGCAAAGCCGGGGCGGATCGCAAGTTGTGTAAATAATTTGGTATTATAGATTTTATAAGTAGGTATTATTGATATGAAAATTGTTTATCAATTCATAGTTATCATTGCATTGTCATTTTAATTATTTAGGATCGGCGTCAATCTAATCAGATATACCTAAATATTTTGGTGTATTATGACGTTTAGCTTGATACATTTTTCTTCGAAGTAAAATGTCCGGTCATGTACTGATTAAATTTTATCTTGATGGACTTGAATACCTACTGTAGGTATTGCTGGCGCTAGTAATAGTTTCATATACCTTGCTATGTTTCATATAAGAATTGCCAAACTTAAGTGGCAATGGGCAGGACATATTGCTCGCAGAACAGATGGCCGATGGGGCCGAAAGGTTCTGGAGTGGCGACCACGTACTGGAAGACGTAGCGTCGGAAGGCCCCCCACAAGATGGACCGATGACTTAGTAAAGGCCGCAGGAGTTCGGTGGATGCGGGAAGCACAGAATCGGTCGAAGTGGCGGTGCTTGGGGGAGGCCTATGTCCAGCAGTGGACGTCTTTCGGCTGATATGATGATAATGATGATACCTTGCTAAGAAAATACGGGTAAGGCAATGTTACGGATATAACATAAAATCACCACGCCTGTAGGCCCCGAAGGTTTGTGGGGTTGACGGAAGTCCTAAAGGGACCCGTGGCCCCTGGTAACGTACAGGCAACTGAAGGAATACTGGTGGGTTTTAGTCAGTAAGAGTCTGACACGCCCTGCCGCTCGGCCCAAAGCGGGAGAAGATAATTGATTTTAAATTTGAAAAAAAAAAGGGTTGCAGAGATGAACAGTTGGTCAAGGGGAGGCAAGAGCGACAGCTGAGCATGAGGTCTTGGGTTCGATCCCTTGGTCAAGCGTGGTGTTCTCTCAGTAGCTGCCCGGAGTCTGGATTAGTGCCCGGTTGACGGCAATAGGGTCGCTCCGCATTACATGAGACTTTAACAAAACTGACAAATGTTATATTTAGAACAAAAAATAAAGTAATATTGAATATCTACGGGACCACCGCGTGACATTCCTCTACGAAATGAAAAAGAATCTCGTTAATAGGCCTAGTAATCACGGGGAAATCGATGCACGTACATACATAAAAAAATACATACAGACGAACATTAGAACCTCCTTCTCTATTAAAGTCACGGAATTTAACAAAACTGACGAAATGTTATATTTAAAACAAAAAAAAGTAATTTTGAATGTCGTCGGTAACTAACGATGAATTAAAAATAATTGGATGCAGATTGCTATAATTTTCTCTTTTAGCGTTTAATATTAAAACTGTGGAAGTTAATTAACGGTCGCATGGATGTAGTACTTCATTATAATTTCTGGGGCTTTTAATATTAATGCACCTCGTCATTGCATTGGCTCATAAAAAATTCTTGCAAAAAAAAAAAAAAAACTGCTGTTCAGATATTTACGTTCAGTTTCACTTTAGATCGATATTTCAGAGGTAGCGACACAATACTTTACACTTTTTTTGTTTGAGGTTATAATATATGTTTTATGTACTATTTCGGTTACTTTTCTTCACACCGACGCAAAAAGAGGTATACGGCATTTACGCAACGGATATTCATAAACAGACGACATTTCGGTCACAACCGGGAATGAAAAACTCGGATAAATCCGAGTGAAGAGCAAAGGAATCGATTCTCGCTATATCCTAGACAGGCATAAATCGACGTTGGGCTCGGCTAGCTTTCAGGGTTCCACAGGGTATGGCAGAAAACGCACTGTTACCATCCACATATTGCATGGCTGGCAAAACCAACGCACTTCATAACGTCACGTCGTCGGCACGTCCTTGTGATCACTAATATTCGACAAGAAGACTAATCTACGGCTGTTTTTATTTCTAAAGCTCTAAACTGCATTGCTGAGATCTGGTACCGATAAATCCCCGATGACCTCATGAGAGTCAGTAAAGCCCCAAACCGTCAAGCCCCGTTCACTCTTATGAGAGTCACCTCTGACACACATGTGAGTCAATGGGGCTTGACGATATGGGCGCGTGTGCCAGGTGCCTTACGTGGTTCATTTCATGGCCTGACAGATCTACTGTCAACTTAGCAACTAGGTAAATCATTCAAAACAAAGTAAAATAGATTTTTTTAAATTTCAAAGGTGACGTAAGCGGAGCTTGATCGGGATATAGAGACACAAGCTTTAGTAAGGTTGTTGGATTTAACATTATCGCATCAAACACAAAGAATATTTGAGCCCATCGCATTCATTTACTTAAAGCAAATACAGCTTCTTCATTTTCAAAAGATAAAGTTCATTCAACCTATGTGCTTTATAAAAGCGACACTTAAGTTCTGTCATCTCACCAATGTCAGCCTCTTGGCAGACCGCCACCTTGCTAACTGACTAACCTGAGCTAGATTTATTCGTATATACTTCAGAAAATAATCTTTTTTATGCCCATCTGATTGTAAGTGCCGTCACCGCCAGTGTATCCCAGAGAAAAGCTGAATCGTGTCATGTGCATACGCACGTGAAAAAACTGAAAAACGGAAAACTGTGTGTGTGTGAATATAGACCACAAGGAACACTTTTACCCGACTGTCCCAGAAGGAGGGTAATGTTTATCAGGAAACCGATTAAAAATGTTCCTTGTGGTCTATATTCCTTACAACATGAATATTTCATCAAAATATTAACATTAACAATACAAAATATTACATTTATAAAAGTCAATTTAATTTTCATAGTCAAAACGGGGCACACTGCAATGGCGGCTCAAATGATGTCATCAAATCTCTGACATCTGTGACAGATTGTCCGCTGACAAACAAGTAAAAACTAGTTCAGTGTTTCCACCTTCTGCTCTTGGATTTCTCTGTGATATTTGATATCGATCCAAATAATCGATTATTTATTTGTGAGTTTTAAGCTATTGCATAGCTTCTATCGCGGGCCTTGAGCGTGGAGACCTAATCCAGAAATTTCGTAACGAAAATACATAAGAAACAAAACACTCTTTGTGTTTTGTATTGAAAATTATGTTTTACTGTTTGACAAAAAAGTTCAAATTTACTTAGACGAATGATCAACGAGAGTGTTGTATTGAAAATTATGTTTTACTGTTTGACAACAAAGTTCAAATTTACTTAGACGAATGATACGAGAGTGTTGTATTGAAAATTATGTTTAACTGTTTGACAATAAAATTCAAATTTACTTAGACGAATGATCCTTGACTATTAATAGTTAAATTAAAACCTTTTTATTAGTTTGATGTTCCCGGCCATTACGTTGTGTCAAGTTTTAAAAACTATAAATGTGAATAACAGTTCCTGTCAATGTCACATTGCTATTTCTTGTATTCGGGTTAATATTTTACAATTGCGTAAGTTGATAAAAAATGCTATGCAATAGCTTCGAAGGGGCAGTCCCCGAGTACCACACGTCTTTTTTTTTTACCAATCGATTAATCCCTTTTAACCGGAATACAGCTATGTTGCTTGGCGACAGAAAACGGTAAGGTGGTACTTTCTCAGATCCTCCACAAAGAGCTCACAACTACTTGCACCTTTTAAGCTATTGCATAGCTTCTATCGCGGGCCTTGAGCGTGGAGACCTAATCCAGAAATTTCGTAACGAAAACACATAAGAAACAAAACACTCTTTGTGTTTTGTATTGAAAATTATGTTTTACTGTTTGACAACAAAGTTCAAATTTACTTAGACGAATGATACGAGAGTGTTGTATTGAAAATTATGTTTAACTGTTTGACAATAAAGTTCAAATTTACTTAGACGTATGATCCTTGACTATTAATAGTTAAATTAAAA
The DNA here is from genome assembly GCA_948150665.1 of Conistra vaccinii. Taxonomy (NCBI): domain Eukaryota; kingdom Metazoa; phylum Arthropoda; class Insecta; order Lepidoptera; family Noctuidae; genus Conistra; species Conistra vaccinii. The sequence goes on from OX411334.1 coordinate 22,164,455, forward strand.
CCTTTTTATTAGTTTGATGTTCCTGGCCATTACGTTGTGTCAAGTTTTAAAAACTATAAATGTGCAGTTCCTGTCAATGTCACAATTGCTATTTGTATTCGGGTTAATATTTTACAATGCCGAGAAATTAAAATCATATTAAAATCGATGAATCTTTTTTTACCGGCAATGAACGTACTTCGCAATTGAATATGGATGAAATAAGTGAACATGTGCCAATTGAAGACAATTTAGCTGCGCAGCAGCAAACTCTTTTGTGGAATGATGATTATTTTTTGAGTCTAGCACCCGGTGAATATAACAGGCCAGTCAGTATTTTAATGGATGAACATGCGGAAGAACTATCTTTTCCGACAATCTACGGCGGTCATTTTCGAATATACAGAGATGGTGTTATTATTGTTACTCCATTTCTGCAAGCTACCAGCGAACTTCGGCGTACTGATAGACGTGCTACTGAAAACAACTTTTATACATCGCTGCTAAAACTATGAGGTTGCGAGTTAGTAAATGTGTCAACGATGCGTTTAAGCATGTTGGACAAGGTACTTCAATCAAATAAATATTGCACACGTTAGCGATGTTAATGTTAGGAGCTCATTTGTTGGAGATATTTGTGCGTGCTTATGCAAACTTAGAAATGGCCTACACATAGTCATGGTAGCAATTTACATTTCACCGAATCCAAAATTAGACGAGGTAGAGCATTTTATTCATCGCACTTTACTGGAGTACACTAAAGAAGGGTCGAAAATACTTGGTACAAATGGTAATAAATTTATACTTATCTTGGCTGGCGATTTCAACATCAACTTCGCTGATAAAAAATCAGAGCGGTTGACAACTTTTCTTTCGAAAATATTGAATTTGAAAATGAATAATGATCCACAAGAATCCACAACAAAATATTCCACCATTGACGCGGTATTTTCCAGATATTTTTAGAAGATATCAAGTCTCAAACTTATGTTTCTTATTTCAGTTACCATAAACCTATAGTTTCAATGATAAATATTCCTGAATAACCTACATCTATTGTAAGATACTAAAAATATTTTGAACAATATTAACTTCTCATTTATTTAATAAAAGAAAAAAAAATGTTTTCTTATCGGTCACCACGCTCAAAAAGTGTAACTTGAATTAATATCAAAGAAAAAAAAAACAAAGGAAAAAAAATACTGCACAAATAACATAAATAAATAATTATAATTGCATAAGTTGATAAAAAATGCTATGCAATAGCTTTACCGCGGCAGTCTCCGAGTGCCACACGTCTTTTTTTAACATAGAACATGACCCTCCTCTCCCAAGATAAGGAACTGCTAGGCTGGTGCCAGGCTCCCTCTTGACCCGGCGATTATATTCAAAGGCTGGGCGGGCCGCGCATATTTCATTTCGGTCGCCGTCGATAGCTCACATGATATATAGCCGCAGAGGTAACTATGAACGCTGTGTTTAAGATATTTTTATGTTCCAAGTATTTTTCGTTAGATATGTGGGTAGGTAGAAATGATATAAAAGAATTATGAGCTGTTTTATTTTTTAAGGAGATATAAAATATTTGATTTCTCTTTATAGATCTTGGTATGAGTAGTAAAAATAGTCTTGTCTTGTTTGACTAAATACATTATCATTTCAATGCTGTAGCTTGTTTTAAAATATTATTAAGGTTCTTTTCGGTTACGCTTAACTAAGTTTTTGTTAACTGTACAATTCTTTTTTGCAATATTTTTAAGTATTGATTCGAAATCATATTTCTACTTCTCTGGCAACACCTACTAAACAGATCTATTTTGGTTGACTGTTTGTCTTTGTATTAACATTTTGTTAACGACTTTCCAAATGCGTTCGATTTTTAAGTTGAAACTATACAGGCACTGAACTGTTTCTTTCCCCTTTAATCCAATCCACTAGCTACAACAAAGACATCTCCGGCCCTAACCAAAAAATCCTAACTTTCTATTTCCTAACAACAAAACACAAGGAGCTTATACTTACTTGCTCTATAAATTATTCACAAACCAAATTACCTCGGAGTGTGTAAAAAACCTACCAGAATTTACCTTCAGCATAAAACGGAACGCTTAGTTTAAAATTCAAATTTGGAAGCGTCTAACACGGCAGCCGCTCAGTCGATTTAAGTGCAAATACGTCCGAGTTACGGAGTCCCCGGCACTGGACATTTGCCATGGTAATGAGGGACTCCCACCACTGGACGGTTAATTCTATTCATGGCTACAATGGTACGAATGCATAGTACAAATAGCGAATTACGCCCGCACTGAATAAAAGAAACGTGTGGTTTTAAGTATTTTTTTTCCTTTTTTATTTTCCAATGCAATCTGCGTTGTTAGATTTACATAAGTAGGGTCGGAAGAACTTACATGGTGGTTGACAATAAGGTAATGTCTGAATTATACGACAGTTACTGCTCGGAGGGCCAAGTTTGGCTTCGAATCAATAAAATAAAAACTAGTTTTTTTATCCTTTAATTTCCCACTACAAAATCCTCTGAATCGAATTTTTACCTTCATTTACATTCCGCCTCATAAAACAATTGTGACGTTTTATTAAAAATAAACCACTACGGATGACAGCTCTGAAAAATGCAGCTGAAAATGTCAAAAAATCTCTGTTATCTTCTAAACGAAATCAAAAGTTATGATGGTAGAGATAAAGTCGAAAATTGAATGTGTTTTATAAGAATTAAGGCGCTTACTCGCAATTATGTTCGGTGTGAAAACTGGTACACTTTTAGTCGGTCGAACAAAGCATATTTAGAATCAAAGTACAGGAATTTATTGGCTAGCAGTAGAAGAAATAGAACTCTTTGGTTCTCTGTTTTGTATTGAGAATAATGTTGCATTTGTATCAGGACATGGTTTTCAGCAAAAAAGTTCGTAATTCCGGAAAGAGTCAGGAATAGAACAGACTTGTTTCGTGTTTTTCGAATAGAAGAATAACGTTTATTTGGACACAGTTCGTGAAACACAAAATGTGAATAACAAAATAAAAAAGTGAAAATAAAGTTTTAACAACAGCATGTGATTCACGCCAGTAGCACAAGTCCGCCGCGAAACCGCAGTAGTTCAATTAAACTGGCTCGGAACATGACGCGAGTCAATTGAATGGAACTACTGCGGTTTCGCGGTGGTGTGCTACTGGTGTCATGTCTGCGCCAAAAAGGCTAATTTCAGCATTAATGCCAGACAGATGCTGTCGCTGGTTTTCTAATGAACTTTAAGGTACAAGTGACGGAGAGTACAAATAGTTTCAACATACCTAATACATAATTATTATACCTACAATAAAATTAAATAAATAAAGTAGAAATCACATGTAATTAAAAAACTAAACATTAATTTACAAGAACGCTCCAATCGAGTCGGACATTTGAGGCAGCAAAGGACGGAAAATCACCAAGCGTGCGCAACCATTATTTATATACGTATCTACGCATACCCAATATATATTTTAATTCCTTTTAGAATACACCGCAGAACACAATTGTTTGGTCTGATCCTTTAGCCCAAGGGAATTAACAAATAAATAGACCCTGTACAAATCGTGAACCTCCTATTTCTAAATGCATGAAAACCGAGGCTGAACCGAACTACACATTGTATATTTCCACCCCAGCTACGCACGAGATCAAAATACATAGCCCGAAGAGCTCAAAACTTGAAATATTTCCGAAGCAAAGTGTTAAGACAGGCCCGAATTGTACTTAAGAAAGTTTAATGAAACCTAATTAGACCGTAAATTTAAAGCCAATAGACTTTTCCAAGTGTTTAATCCCGAACCGTCCAAGCGTAATTAATCTTAGTACAGGGCCGGACTAATCTGTATGCACCCTTTTGATTAATTGATCGCTTGAGGAGCGATTCCTTAATAAATGGCTGCCATTCGGTGGGCGGACAAGTTTTTCGGAGATATTGGTTTTTAGGAAGCTGCTTTGATGTCGAGAAATGGAGATAAAGTTTTTTTATTGAATTTAAAATTATGAACTAACATTTTATCGTGTTGGTTTGAAACAAGCTTCGGTTCGGTAAAGTGTATGATTGTCCAGGGTGACGTAGATTTTGGCGTTGTAAATGTTAAAATGCAACTGTTAGAGGAATCACTATGAACGCGGAACTATTAAAATATCACTCGAAAGAAAGAAAAGACAGAAAAATGGTTTATTCTGCACAAACTAAACGCACATTACAAAAAAACGACATTTAGTACTCCTTTACAAAATAGCCAAAACCCTTGTATTCAATATTCAAATCATTTGATATTCAAATCATTTAATGTCTTGTCATGGGCTGCTTCCTGCCATAACCAGTTCAACGAGGGATAAAGCATGCCTAGACCACATATTTATAAAGACTCAGAACAAATGCTTTGGGGTCGTTTGCAAGTCCTCAATCACTGATCATGATATAGTTGTCGCTAATATTTCCTTACATAAACCCGCAACTAGTACTGCAAAGAGATGGATAAGTAAAACAGACACCGAAGCAGTTGTTGCTGATCTCAACAGCGTTGACTGGTCTATCATCACAAAAGACACGAATGTTAATACTGCAACCACAGACTTCACCAACATTGTTTCTTCTACTTTAAACAAACACACGCGCCAAGTAAATATTGGTAGGAAATTGGCATGCATCAAACCATGGATCACCCCGGGATTAGTAAGATGTATGATTCATCGTGACAAACTTCATAATGACTGTAAATCTGACCCTGATGACCCTATCCGAAATAAAATATACACTCGATACAGAAACTTTTTCTCTAAACTTCTTTCAAAAATCAGGTCTGACTACAACAACCAACAGATTGTTGATAACAAAGACAATCCCAAAAATCTCTGGAAAGTAATAAAAACAATAGGTCACATATCGCCTAGAAACAACGAAAGCTCCCAATTACTGAGCCCCAATAGAGAAAAAGACAGACTTAACTCCTGTAACTCACACTTTACCTCAGTAGGAACCCGTCTGGCAGACAAGATACTAGAAAAACTAAATCTTTCTCATGAATCTTTAATAAATAAATACACATCCGACGTCTCAAACCCACATTCTCTCCTCCTTGAACCAACAGATGCATACGAAATTATTAAAATTATATCTGACCTTAAAGTCGAAAGCGCCCCTGGCCCTGACAAAATTTCAGTTATCCTAATTAAAAGAGCTTTAAAGTCCTTACTAGTACCAATGATGCACATCTTCAACCTGAGCCTTGAGACCGGTACCTTCCCAGAATTTTGGAAAATTGCTGCGGTTTCCCCTATTCACAAAAGCGGTCCCAAACATGCACCAGATAACTACAGACCTATAGCACTACTAAGCTCTGTCTCTAAAATATTAGAGAGGATAGTTAACTCCCGTCTTATTTCTTTCATTGCGAAAAATCATCTTATCTCTGATAATCAATTCGGTTTCCGAAGGAATAGGTCGACCGAGGACGCTGCCACTCTCCTTGTCAATTGTGTCTCTTCTCATATTGAGAAAAATGAAAAATGCCTTGCCATCTTCCTTGATCTTGCAAAGGCTGTTTCTACTGGTTTCTACTGGCCTACTCCTCAAGAAACTAGAGTGGATAGGAATAAGAGGAATTTGCCTTGAATGGTTTAAAAGCTACCTGACAAACCGGAAACAGTACACAAAAGTAAGCTCTTTTATCAGTGACCAACTCCCCATTAACTACGGAGTCCCACAGGGCAGTGTTCTTGGTCCCACGCTTTTCATTGTCTACATTAACGACATACTTAACCTCTCCGTGAATAATGCTGACACTATAACTTATGCAGACGATACAGCCGTCATATTTCACGGGAAAACGTGGGAACATGTACACTGTCTAGCACAAGAGGGATTGACACTCATCGCAAATAACCTGGACAGAAACCTCCTAACGCTAAATGGCAGTAAAACAAAATATATTGTCTTCTCCAAGACCGCCGCTTCAAAACCTCCGGAACACCTAAAACTCAAACTGCATCACTGCTCTTCTAGCATTTCTACTTCCTCTTCTTCCTCTTGTGACTGTCCCCCTCTTGAACGTACCACTTCCATTAAATACCTCGGTATTCTTATCGACGACCACCTAACATTTAAGCAACATATATCAAACCTCTCTGGCAGAATAAGAAAACTCATCCACACCATGCGCAGATTACGAGACTGTCTACCCACAGATACACTACAACAAGTTTACCTAGCCCTGTGTCAATCCATAATTCAGTATTGTATCAGCGTGTGGGGTAGTGCTGGAAAGACCCACTTGATTGAAGCAGAACGAGCACAGAGAGCGCTTCTTAAAGTAACTTTTAAGAAGCCCTATCGGTTCGCTACTGACTTACTCTATAGTGAAACAAGAGTTCTCAGAGTCCGCCAGCTTTTCATTCTTTCTGCCTGCACCAAAACTCATAAAACTATTAAAAACAGACCCGACTATGCATCTATAATAAGCAAAAGAAACTATAGAATCCCAACACTTGACCACACCTCGTTGCTAGCTAGACGCTCTCCAGCTTACTCTCTCATTAATATATACAATAAAGTCTGCAAACTCTGTGAAATCAAAAATACTACCTCATTCAGTTGTAAAAAAATAATAAAGGAAATGTTGCAAAACTCTGGTTATGATGACTCGGAACAATTAATCTAGATACCCTGACCTGACACCTGACACTAAATCAAACTACACTACTGGAACAAATACGCACATATACATGCACACTCACACACACCACACTACATACTCACACACCACACTCACATCACACGTACACAAGCACACCCGTTATACCAAACAACACCAAATCACACTTCAAGTCACCACTCTGGAATTCGCACCCCGAGCCCCAAGATACAGACTAACTGTCTAGTTTGGGGTTCACTGGCAAATCATATTTTGTACACCATAGCTATAGGTAATATTTTAAGCTACTCATGTCGTCTCAACTTTTTATTAACCTGTAAACCTGTTTACTGTATTACCTGGACAATAAACAATTTTCAATAAACAATAAAACAATTTCTATTTAAAAGTTTGACAAACTACTATGATTATCACCACGCCTGGCAAATAGGGTTTACGAGAAGTTATCTAGAAGATATAAGGCCAAAACTTATCAACTATCTGGTGATTATTGAAATGACCCATTTAAGTGTCCAATATTAAGTGACTTAAATATGACTGACGAAATGTGGGTGTTACTATAGCTTCTGCCCAACACATCAGAGACTCGTGATACTCGTGATGTAATGTTACATTATATACCAAGAATTGTTTCTATTCAAACACTCCAAGTACATGCCTGTTTTCCAAAGTTGGTATATACCAGTTTTTGTCGGGGTCGGCTTAATAATTATACGCTGTGCGGACTATGCCCGAAATAGAAAGTTTTTCAGCATTTGAATAGATCACTTTTGTAATTGCCTCTACACTTTAGCTTCATTTTCGGAGCTTAATTAAGTTTAAACTTAAATAACTTTTTGATGGAAAGAAGAAACTAGTTTAATATTCTTTTATCGTCGTTTATCGTCGTGTAATGATTATGAATTTCTGCGAATAAGTTATTTTATTTCAGTCCGCAAGAATGGCAGTGGATCTGCATACCCAGCGCAGCATCACACTTTTTAAATATAGTCACTTTTGAAGCTATTTTAATTAATAAACCACACTCATTTGAGGACTCATTATTTGTATATGTTACATAGTCGTCAAGAATGGTTCACCGACTAAACTTGGCCAACTAATGTTCTTTTGATTAAGTTTAATCAATCGTCAGCCTCATAATATAAATGCATTAAATAAACAAAAGAAAACCTTTTATCTACCGCAACAAAGGAAACTCAGATTCGATTCAACATCTGAGTCACAAAGCATGTGTCTGCGAGGTGTACCTACCTCAACCTCATTGAATTTCAATCGCCGCGCATTTGACGACACACCATGCAAAGCCCCGAGTTTGAATCCTGAGCATGTAAGAGATTTGTTGGCACTTCCGTTGTAAAGTTTGTGTGTTGATTTGAAAGTACTTTTTCTTGCTGAGTTTGAAGGGTGTAAAAGACCACTACTTTTTATGCTTTGAGTGCCGTTAGAGATTGACAAATGCACAGTAATACACGAACAAAGATTTGGTAAGTATGCACTAAGGTAGACACATCATGAAACGAAAATGAATGATCTAAATTGAAAAAATAAGAAATCATTATTTCCTTTATTTCATATTTAGACAGTCGGTAGGTTAAACAGTCGCTAATCATTACTTAACTTTAAGCAACGGTTATAAATAAACCCCATTATTTACATTTTTAAATATTTTTATAAAACCTAAATAAAACAAAAACATTTAAAAATATAAAAAATAGTAGCCCACCGGTATCGGGAACAGGGTCCAAGCTACCGGTGGTCAGGGCTCCTGAGAGAGGAATCTCCTAACAATACGCGCCGTGTCCAGAAGTACCGCTTTCTGGATCAAGCCCTTGATCCAGCTGCCTAACGAGAGCCTCCTCAGGTGTTGGTCGAGGCTCTTGGCTATTATGCCATTGGCCGTCACGACTATCCGCACAATGACTGCTGTATCCACATCCCACATGTCGACAACCTCGCGAGCCAGATCAAGATACTTAATCTGTTTATCTTTTTCTGCTTTCATGAGGTTCTCGTCATGCGGGACCGCTATATCAATAATCATTGTGCGACGCTCTGATCGATCAATCACCACTATGTCTGGCTTATTGGCAACAATAGTCCTGTCAGTGATGATAGATCGATCCCAATACAACGTGATATTACCATTTTCGAGAACTGGGTCGGGCACATACCTATAGTATGGTACTTCCGATTCCACAAGACTGTATTTCAGAGCAAGTTGCTGGTGGATAATCCTGGCTACAAGGTTGTGTCTATGCAAGTAGTCTCCGTTAGCCAGACGAGAACAGCCAGAAATAATGTGTCGGATTGATTCCCCCGGACGGTGGCATGCCCGACAGATGTCAACCGTGCCGTCCTTCACAATATATTTCCGGTAGTTGTTCGTCATCATAACTTCGTCCATAATTGCAAAGACAAAACCTTCGGTTTCCCCAAAGAGATCACCGAATCGCAGCCAAGATACGGACGCTAACAGGTCTACATCGGGCCCATGTAAGGTCCGGTAAAAGCGTCCGTGAAGCTCTTTGCTCTGCCATACTTCCCTGCGGTCATTAGTATCTAATACGATAGGTTTGCGCCAGTTCTCGTTAGCCAGGGATAGCGGGGTAAGGCCTTTGTCCACTGAGACCACATCTCGGTGCATCCCCACGTCGGCCTCTAGGAAGTATTCCCTGAGACTGCATACCTCACGGTTGTGCAGGGTCTTAGCATTTAAGAAGCCTCGACCTCCGCACTTCCGCGGGATATACAGTCTCATCACCGATGAGCGTGGGTGATGCATCCGATTTGCGGTCAGCAGTGTGCGGACCCTCCTATCCAGGGCGTCAAGTTCCGTCTGAGTCCATTTGAGTATGCCGAAAGAGTACATCAAAACCGGCATGACCCAACCGTTGAAGGCGCGCACCTTGTTTCCGCCTGATAAAAGACTATTTAATACTTTATTCAGGCGGCCAAAGAAGCGCTCCTTCAACGATTGCTTCATGTCAGTAACATTGATGCCCAACGCTTCCGACATACCCAAATACTTGTAGGTTTCGGATGAGGAGAGGGCTCTAAGGTTTATGGAATCCGAGAGTTGGGTTCCCACGGATTCCACAATCTCCCCTCGCTTTACATGCATGACCGCACATTTGTCCACACCAAATTCCATCCTGATGGCGCTACTTAAAGTTTCAGTTATTTTCAGTAGCTCCATCAGTTGCAAATTGTTGGGGGCAAAGAGTTTCAGGTCATCCATGTAAAGGAGGTGAGATATAACCTGACCACCTCTCCTCAGTCGATACCCCAGCCCTGAATCCTCCAGCAGTGTGCTTAGAGGGTTCAAGGCTAGGCAGAACCAAAGTGGACTCAAACTGTCACCCTGAAATATACCTCGCTCGATCCTTATCGGCTCGCTATTCCTCTGGATATGTCGACATCCTGGATAGCGAAGAACCGTCCTCCATTGCCCCATACATGACATCAGGAAGGTGCGTAGAGTTGCATCATCAAATCATTATTATTATTATTTTACTGCTGTTTACTAAAATATTCCAAGGCGAAGCAGGGGATAGCAAAGCATGGCAGGGCAATGCGTAGCACGGCGTAGCATTGGAACGTGTAGCACAGCGTAGCAGGGCAATGCGTAGCACGGCGTAGCAGGGCAATGCGTAGCACGGCGTAGCAGGACAAGGCGTAACAACACGTAGCAATTCGTAGCAATGCGTAGCAAAAACAAGTGTCCTGTTTTTCCTTCACTAGAAATTACAGACACAAGTACCTACATATTCAGTACACGTTCTGTAACTTGTCACTTTATTTACGAGAAGTTTCGAAAGCTCAGGAGCTTCAAATTTTAAATTACCCCTTTATTCAATTAGCCATTTCTCGGAAAGTGATAAATTTTTGAAGTCGACTCCGTTTTATTTTGATTCTGTGAATTTCATTTGTGGCCCAATTAAAGGTTTAACGACTTAGGCTGGTCACATGCCTTGCAGCCAACGATATCCTTGCGACTATAATAATTAAGCATTTTTAGTTTTAACTGCCTTTCACTGCTTAGCAGTCAATACGCGGCTGCCACGAGTAAAGTGCGCGGTTTGATTCTCAGGTAGGCTAAAGTGTTATTGAAATTGCATCGACCTCGATACCAACAGACCTTATAACTAGGGTGACATGAGCAGAGCTACTGCCTTTTCTATAGAGTACCATGATCTGTTTGTCGCATTTCACGAAACCTACAGGGCCTATGAAAATCAATCCAAACGACAACTCATCAATCTCTCATTCGTACTACGATTTAAAGTCGCTCGTATGTAACCAGTCTGAACAAGTAAAGCAGTTTTATTAGCACATGGCAGTCGCGACGTTATATTTCAACTGTCAGAGTGTCACGGGAATAATTAATGGCGCCAGTTCTGTTACAATTTTGTTCAGTTTATCGGGAATACGAGATAAACATGTTGTTTTGCCTGTGATTGTTCGTATGTCAGAACAAATTGTGTGATTTTATAGACCCAAATTCATAAATTGACTGCTTTTATGCACCATAAACAGACAATAAAGACAGTACTCAAAATCGTCCACGCCTTTATCATTTCCACATTGCCAACAGACCGCCACGACTCGGCATCTGTCTAGCCATTTCCCAACTACGTTGGGTTTTTGCTTTTAGTGTAACCGGATGCAGCTGAATACCAGTATTTTACATGGAGCGACTGCCTATCCACACTCCACAACAAAGTTACTGTGTAACACAATACCCCTCTTGGTCTTCCTCATTTTGTGTGGTTAGTGAGTAACCTGGTGTCAGAGTTTTAAAGCCGCCCATGGGCCAATGACTTGGCTTCACATTATTATTAATAAGCCTTTCTGTCAGATATTTCACAATTGGTTAGGTTCTTTAGTTGTTTCGTTGGTTGTAATATCTGTGTGCTTTGTTATAGCAAAGGCCTCCTCAAACTGACTCCACTTTTCTCTTTCTCTGGCTAGTGATGTCCAAGTACCGCCCGCCACTGCCTTTATTTCGTCGACCCATCTCCTGAGTGAGGTCTGCCTCGATTTCTTTTATTCTTACCTGTGTTGGTACACAGGTAACAGAAAAATAAATCGAGGCAGACGAGAAATCGAGGAATAGACAGGTGGTCGAAATTAGTGATGAACTGGTGTTCATCACAAATTTTGACCACTTGTCTATTCCTCTAGTATGGCCTGTCGATCAAAATAACCATTAAAAAAAAAAGGCTCAAGTGGCTTCACATGCCGTCGAGAAATATCTCTCAGGCATGCCGGTTTTCTCACGATGTTTTCCTTCACCGTATTTGAAGCCAGTGATAATTAAACAATACGCACATTAATGCAAAAAAGTCAGAGATGCGTGCCTTGGATTCGAACTCGAGACCTACACTCGTAAATAAAAAAATAAAAAATAAATTAATTTAATTCATATTACATAAAAAACAAATTTCACAATACTGCAACAGAATAAAATGTCAATGCAGTTAAAATAAGTACAAATTATATAGGTCACAGGATTAATATTAAAATTAAAAGTCAAATGCAATCAAAATAAAAGAATTAGTTGTACAAATTATAAGGGTCACAGAATCAAAATTAAAATTAAATGTCAAATGAAATCAAAATAAAAGAAAGAATGAGTTGACCCCTCTTGGTAAGACTGGTTGACAGACTTTCGGGCTTCTGACTTCCCGTAACGACTGTTAAATAACGAATGACAGACGGGACCAAAGGCTTAAAGTGCTTTACGAGCTCCTTTAAAAGGAATACCACCACCCGCAGACACTCGCACCAGCAACATCAATGGATTCCTCGCTTCCCCGAGGAGGAGGAGGAATGGATTTAGGTTTTGTTGGACAAACCCCCCGCACAGCAGACTCATACTCCAAGCCAGATCAATCATCAATATACCTGTAACTTTCGGTATTTAATGACGTAGATTAACAATGAATATTCTGCCAATTTCTAAAGCTATTATGAATCGCCGACGTCATCGCGGCAGATATTTGCGGTGCAGTACAGCATGCTAATGAGTTCGCCGCATCCACCAATCACTAAACAGCTAGCGGCATTTGTTTTGGGTTAAATTAGTTTTCGAATGAGGGTGTTGTTTATGAGGTTTGATCTGCTTAGGAAGTGAAAGAGGTTAATTAGAGTAAAGAATCGGGAGACAATGGTAAATTAGTCACAAAACTGAAAAAAGATTTAATAAACTTGATTTAAGGGCTTCGTCAATTTGCGACCACATCACACAAAAAAAGTTTAGTTATTCTTATTTTTACCCGACTGCCCCAGAAGAAGGGTGTATGTATGTATGTCTATTTCTTTGGCCCGCTCTGTAGCCTAAACGGCTTGATGGATTTTAACATAAGAGGTGTCGTTAGATTCGTCTTAATCGTAGAAGTGACATAGGCTATATAATATTTATGTATTGCATCTGCAAGTACAAAAAAAAAGGGAGGGGAAGGTTTTTTTTAAAATAAATTTCAACAATATTGGTATCAAATAAAAGCTGGTAGTGAGTCAATTCCAAATTAAGATATATTAAAAACTAAAAAACTTAAAATAAAGAAAATTATTCAAAAAACCCGACTGCAATAACACATAACTGAAAAGAGAAAAACAAGCATTATAATCTATAGAATTTTGGTATCGCAGGCGGGGACAATAATAATATAACAATAATAACCGGAAATATGGTGTACCGAACTTTTGTTTGTCCTGCCTGCGATACCAAAATTCTATAGATTATAATGCTTGTTTTTCTCTTTTCAGTTATGTGTTATTGCAGTCGGGTTTTTTGTTTTTTGAATAATTTACGGATTTTTTTTTGTTAGATTCTGTTCCCTATATAGGCATCTTAAATAGAGATATAATAGAGAGTAAACTCACAAATAGATTGAACAGCTGTTTCACCACCTACGATTAAGTTCCTAATAACTTACTTGGCAGATAATTTCATACAAGTTCGGTTCCATATTTGAATTTATTCGGTAAGTAGTGGCTATTCGGACATCGTGAAATAGGCTCTCAGTGACATTCGTTCCTGGCAAGTTAAGACACGTTATGAAGTAAAACAATTGGGTCGGTAAATATATAGGGCACCATTCAATTCAATTCAATTCAAAATATTTTATTTCACATAAACCTACATGGGCACTTATGAAACGTCAGAAGCTACGCACGGTTCCAATTGGTCGTTTCCTATGGAGAAGAGCCGGCAAGAAACTCCACGGTTACTCTTTTAAAAATAATTGGGTTTTACAATATTTACAACAACAAAAAATATAAAAAATACAGTATTATTAGGTATGCGAGGACAGTGTAGGTCTTTCAACAAGTACCAAGTATGTACTTAACAAAATAGAAGATGGTCAACAAGTGTACAGTCCACTAAGCCTACAGCGTTCTCACATTCACAAAATAGAAAAGAATCTATATAAAAGAATCTATATAAAAGAATCTATATAAAAGAATCTATATAAAAGAATCTATATAAAAGAATCTATATAAAAGAATCTATATAAAAGATAAATAAATTAATAAAAACTATTTTAAACGAAATGACATGATTGCTATTACAACTGTAACAAATCTGAATAATTAACATGTCCACAAAAGTCACTAATAAAGAGTTGAAAATTAAATAGTAGGTATATAATGTCAAATAAAATTATGATTATGTCAAGGAAGAATGTAAATAAAACAAGAATATAAACATGGTAATTTGAGAGCAGATAATAGAATCTTACATATTTTGCCGTTAATGAGGTACCAGGGAAGCCACATGTGCAGAGGGAATTATTGCCAAACTTCTTTGTCTTCAACGTAGTCTTTAATTTTATAATATGCTTTCCTGATAAGGACACGTTTGATGTGGGTTTTGAACTTCCCATCGCTAAGTTCTGTAACCGACTTTGGCAACTTGTTATAAAATCGGATGCTGTTTATAAGAAATGACTTGCTTGTTTTAGTTAATCTAAAGGACCATGCGTCATTTTGGTACCAACGCTCAACAGTGATGAAACTCATGCCATGTGAAAGCTTTTGGGGTATTATTTAATTCATTCTATGGCAGCTAAGTCGAAATCGAGCGCGAACATGGTGTTTTTTAACATTAAAAAAGGTTAGGTTATGTTTGGTCAAGATAGGTTAGGTTAGGTTGATCTCATGATTCTCGGTCTAAGTGTGGGAAGGTAACAATGGGGTGGTTTTTAGTCAGTAGGATTCTGACAGATCCCTTCGTCCGCCCCAGGGCGGGGGACTTCAATGAGGATTTTCCACTCCGGAATAAAAAAAAAACTTAGGTTAGGTTAGGGTATGTAGGTAGATAGGGTAGGTAGGTATGTAGATAGATAGGCTAGGTAGGTATGTAGGTAGGTAAGGTAGCAAGGTACCCTTTTTGGTAAGGTTAGGTTAGGTTCACCGAGCCGTGCGGAGGAAGCGGAGTCCCGGGGCAGGGTGATGTCGGCGGTGTCGTTGGACATCTCCAATGCATTCAATACCCATGCGTCATTTTGGACGCGACTTTCAACAGTGATGATACTTATGCCAAGTGAATACTTTTGGGGTATTATTTCATTCATACTATGACAGCTAAGTCGAAATCGAGCGCGAACATGGTGATTTTGGGCATTTAAAAAAAGTTAGGTTAGGTTAGGGATGAAACCATGCAATCCTCATGGTTGTCCTCCGCCCACCCGTGGATGTCCTCCGCCCTCTCATGCATGCGCTCCGCCCTCTCATCCCACCTAACCTAACCTAACCTTTTTTGAATGTTCAAAAACACTTAGCTGCCATAGTATACCTAAATTAAATGATACCCCAAAAGCTTTCACATTGCATGGTTTCATCCCTAACCGAACCTAACTTTTTTTGAATTCTCAAAATCACCATGTTCGCGCTCGATTTCGACTTAGCTGCCATAGTATAAATTAAATGATACCCCAAAAATTACACATGGCATGAGTTTTATCTCTAACCTAACCTAACTTTTTTGAATGTTCAAAATCACCATGTTCGCGCTCGATTTCGACTTAGCTGCCATAGTATAAATTAAATGATACCCCAAAAGCTTTCACATGGCATGAGTTTTATCCCTAACCTAACCTAACCTAACTTTTTTTGTATGTTCAAAAACACCATGTTCGCGCTCGATTTCGACTTAGCTGCCATAGTATAAATTAAATGATACCCCAAAAGCTTTCACATGTCATGAGTTTCATCCCTAACCTAACCAATTTTTTTTTAATGTTCAAAATCACCATGTTCGCGGTCGATTTCGACTTAGCTGCCATAGTATAAATTAAATGATACCCCAAAAGCTTACACATGGCATGAGTTTTATCTCTAACCTAACCTAACCTAACTTTTTTTGAATGTTCAAAATCACCATGTTCGCGCTCGATTTCGACTTAGCTGCCATAGTATAAATTAAATGATACCCCAAAAGCTTTCATATGGCATGAGTTTCATCCATATCCTAACCTAACCTAACTTTTTTTGAATGTTCAAAAACACCATGTTCGCGCTCGATTTCGACTTAGCTGCCATAGAATGAATTAAACAATACCCCAAAAGCTTTCATATGGGATGAGTCTCATCACTGTTGAGCGTTGGTACCAGACTCCATACAAAGTTGCCCATGGTCCTTTGGGTATCACAATTTCATGTCTACTACGAGTATTTATATTATGGAAATCGCTTCTTATTTTGAAAAATCCTAAGTTTTTCCGAACATACAAAATATTTTCTAAGATATAAAGAGAAGGCAGAGTCAGTATATCAATTTCTTTGAATTTGTTTCTAAGAGTTGCGAGGACCCATTTTATAGATAGCGCGTATTGCCCTCTTTTGTAAAATGAAAATTGAATCTACGTCAGCTGCCGATCCCCACAACAGAACGCCATAAGACATAATACTGTGGAAATAAGCAAAGTATACTAACCTAGCTGTAGCTATATCAGTCAACTGCCTTATTTTTCTTACTGCATATGCAGCTGAACTTAATCTACCTGAAGCTAGGTGTTCTTCACCTTATTACCAAATCAAAACAAATCAAGAAAATAAATCTGGAGTTTTAGAGAAAAATTGATCTCTGAGTTTGTCTCGGTGTTTCTTTTCAGAGTAGTCGGATAGGAAACACCGACAATATCTAGTTTTAAAAATATAAAGTGTTTGGATAAATCTACATACTTACGAAAATAAACATCATTGATCATAAAGTGACTATAATTAACTTAATTTCATAAGAACTTGATTTCCGCAAGCCTAATTCCAAAACATGGCAAGCTCAAATCGAATTTTACTTCGCTACCAAACTTTTTAAATCGTAACCAGATTTCAAATTACGTGGCAGGAACAATCATAGTCAGAAATAATCGCTCTCAGTCAAAAACTACAACAAAACATTGCTAGTTGTTAAGTGCAACTTGGTGGAGAGAAAACATACGAAGATCGAAGTTAGAGCGCGCACGACCAGTTGGAAGATGATGTTGATGACAATTGCTTTACTAAATCTGGTAGGCGTATATATCTATTGAATAGTTATGTATGACTGGCTTCTGCCCGCGACTTCAGCCGCGACCTTATCGCTTTGTTGGGCGGTAAATATAAATATAATTATAGCCTATGAAACTCACAAATATGGCTTTCTGTTGGTAAAAGAATTTTCAACGTTAACTGTCAGTTCGAACGTGAATTGACGTGATCGTAGGGAACTGACAGATAACGTCCGCGGACGTTATCTGTCAGTTCGAACGTGAATTGACGTGATCGTAGGGAACTGACAGTTAACGTCCGCGGACGTTATCTGTCAGTTCGAACGTGAATTGACGTGATCGTAGGAAACTGACCGTTAACGTCCGCGGACGTTATCTGTCAGTTCGAACGTGAATTGACGTGATCGTAGGGAACTGACAGTTAACGTCCGCGGACGCGTCCGATAATTTGTTCTCAGCTTAAGTTTTGTCTGTTCGATGTATTGTGCGTCTGATATTTACCCATATGACATTATTATTTTCGCAAAAAACGTTTATATTCCAGACCACGCGTCCCCGTCCCTTTTGTGGTCTCCAGTACATCACCAAGTGGTCGCGTGCCGGTTTCTTCCGGTGTTCACACCAGCGGCAGGTAATTGAAAGCGCCTTAGTGCTGCGCGGTGCACGTCAGTGCGGTGGCGATACCACCGCGTGATTGACTGGACTTTGATGCCCGGCTGATGCATCGTGCACGTTGGGGCTTTGTTTGTTGGGGTAGGTTTGATTGAAAAATAGAAGAATAAGAGATTTTTTGGATTTATTCTGGGTTTGTAAACAATTCTGGTGATATCGGGTCTGACGCATCATTAATGTATGTAGAGTGCGTTTCATCAAATAGTTCCTATGCCGTAATGTTGTCTCCACTGTTAAACTTTAACAACTGACCAATTAGGTGGCGCCGGTATTATTCTTGTTCGTCCTACAACAGTCGCGGCGCTACCTAATTGGCCTGTTGTTAAAGATTAACTGTAGAGCCAACATTACGGTATAGTAACTAGATATTTGATGAAACGCACTCTACTGACAGTTTTGTTTTTAATCACGAAGTAGACTCGAATTATCTGTTTACTTTTTATACTGCAGTTAGTAACGATTTAATTTGAAAAGCATATTTTTTATTGGAGTCAGGGTACCAAAATAGAACTGCAACAATTTCACATTTTAGTTATTATTCTTATTTTTCAGGAACGAACACAAAGTTGAATCTTGCTATAAAACCCTTATTAAAGTCCAAAGAGCTTCAATAACAATCCAAACAGATTGATGACGTCAGAATTAGACAATGTCAACAGAAGCGATCGTGAACAATTGAACGAATGAACGACAGAGCGAACGAACTGAAGTTATGTGATCCACCAATGAAAGAGAACTTTGGGACAAAGACGGGGGGCCTTTTGTATGCCCATAATTAAGTTTGTTGAAGTTTAATTGATTTGCATGGAACAGCTGACAGATGGTCGCCATCAATTTTAAGGCCTAATAATTTAGGTTCAAACCCTTGTAGGTTACCGCTCGAGTTATAAACTGTCGTAAAATTTATCTGAGGGTAGGATAATATACATTTTGTTGGGGCTATGTGCGATGAGCAGATGAGTGACGCTTCATTTTATAGGTTTTTTGGGATGAAAGGAAATATTTAAAGATTAGTTTTACCTTTATAAGCCCGGTAGCCTTTAAGTTCGCCAGTAGCGTTTAGTTAAACCTTCTTCGGCTGATTCAGCCGCCTTATATGAGAAATCCGTTCTTTATGGACGCCTACGTAGTATTAGGTTATACTTCTTCCGTTGGATCGCGGCGTAGATTTCATGAGGCGTAAATAAAGTATTTTGTTTTTAATTAAAATATAATAGATTTCAATAGATATGGCGGCCAGCAGGCTGATCAAAATTGTTTTTGTCTTGTGCTTGCAATTGACTTTTTTTTAATTATTTGAGGTTTATTTACAGACACCTACATGAATTAAATACCTCTAACTCATTCAATTAACTTAGCGAACGCTACTCATGCAGGCGTCCTTAACTAGGACACATGTTCATATGCATATCAATGAGGCTTGACCCAAACCAAAATTAAAACGCCTCTTATTTATAAACCCAATTTTTTTAAATGAACCCGTTACCCATATAACTGGATTATAATAACGGGACAAATAGACAATTTGTCAAGGGCTGTTCTACCGCAGAATAGATAGGTACGTACAGAAGGTCGTGTCCACACCACGAGCGACAACAAGCGCACGCACACACAGACAGGTGACGTACGGATATCTCAAAAATGTCAAACAAATGCCGCGAGTGCGCTTGCCAACCCCAGATCTAGGGGGGGCGGCAAACCGGTACCCTAATTACGTAATACACAATCAATTCGTTTTGAAAAAAAAAAAAAATGATCGCTGCCAGACCGGCCTGCCCTTTCAGGGACACTGGGTGGGGACAGTCATAGGTCGACATTAATAAATATAGTTTGTGTAAACTAACAATACTAACCTTCTTTAAGCACCATTGTTACTAAAACCAAAATACTAACAAAATTTATGGACCCTGTAGTCTGAAATAAAGATTTATTTATTTTTATTTGAAACAGATTACTAATCCATTGCTTCATAAGTTCGAAATTTAATTCTGCTCTGCAACGTAATTATCGCATTGAATGTTGTTGAACTGTCAAAATGAAACAAATGATCGCTATCGCATTGCTTCTGCAAGATACGTAATAAAAACCCTGCCGGGCACGTGCCTCCAGCGCCAGGTCACAGGGGACAGGCGACCAATTCAAGCGTAGCAGACAAGTGCACCACCCAGCACACCGCATCTTTGCAATAAATGAGGCGCGCAGCAATATCTCTCTATTTCTTTCTTTTTAACAACAGTTTTGGCGCCCCTGTTCGATTGCCGCATTATCGATCGATAAAATTTGATTAATACGTTGTTGTCAAAATTTTCATTTCAAGATTTGAATTTTGCGGGCTACCTTAGCGCGTCTCCCATAAAGATTTGGCGGGGGGCGACAGACGGCAGTTTTTGCCCCGCCTCAAAAAAATCTAGATCCGGGGCTAGCGCTTGCTTTGCATTAGCTGTATGCCTGTATGTGAAGCGTGTCTTTTTCGTGTGTATGTGTATGGAGCTGACCTTTTGCACCCATCTATTTCGTGGTGCAATTCGTCCCGTGTTAATTAATAATTAACAACCAGGGGGGATGGGTAAAGAATACTAATCCGACGCTGATTTCAACTGTTTATTTTATTTAAATCTTAAATTATCCTAACGGAAGGTTTGTGCTTTAATTTACTTTTTAAATTAATTAGGTTGGGTTGTTTTTCCAAGTCGGGTATAAGCCATCATGCTTTGTCTATCTTCGTTAGAAAAATAAACATAAGAATCTTTCTTAATATCTGTAGAAAATCTGTAGGAAACATACCTACAGAAAAGCGGAACATTAAGCGATCCAAGTTTTATTTTCCAACTATATTTTTATTGCTATATATTCAATTTTCATAGAATCGAGTTTTTGGTATAATTATTTAGGTAAACTAAACATCTGTTAGACGAGTAGATAAAAAAAGATAGTTCCCAGGGGTGAATTTTGTAATAACCTTGATAAACTAAAAAACAATCTTAATTTTAACGTGATATTGATCTTTTAGAATTTATTTCAATATGATGCAGCATTTATTGTCAGTATTTGAGCTATTTAACCCATTGTTAACACTTTTCACTTATTAAAAGTTTTTTTACGATAATTGGACCTTAAATTCCAAAGTTAAAGTACTTTTAATATGCACTCTTCATAAAATGCGATCGAAATACAAAAATGGCTGCCATTCAGGAGGGGTTGGGTTCCGACAGACTAATTTTAGACAATTTTATTAATAAAATAGAGCAAACTACCTTCCCTTTAAGTTTCTACAGTCCGAGACCAAACACATTGTTTAATTATGTTATAAAATCATTTGTAATAATGATATAACATCAAATATAATATATCTATAATTTTACCTTGCGGTAAGTAAAATACAGATAAACAAAACACAATAAAATTGAAAATTGAATAATATTTAGGTAAACTAAACATCTGTTAGACGAGTAGATAAAAAAAGATAGTTCCCAGGGGTGAATTTTGTAATAACCTTGATAAACTAAAAAACAATCTTAATTTTAACGTGATATTGATCTTTTAGAATTTATTTCAATATGATGCAGCATTTATTGTCAGTATTTGAGCTATTTAACCCATTGTTAACACTTTTCACTTATTAAAAGTTTTTTTACGATAATTGGACCTTAAATTCCAAAGTTAAAGTACTTTTAATATGCACTCTTCATAAAATGCGATCGAAATACAAAAATGGCTGCCATTCAGGAGGGGTTGGGTTCCGACAGACTAATTTTAGACAATTTTATTAATAAAATAGAGCAAACTACCTTCCCTTTAAGTTTCTACAGTCCGAGACCAAACACATTGTTTAATTATGTTATAAAATCATTTGTAATAATGATATAACATCAAATATAATATATCTATAATTTTACCTTGCGGTAAGTAAAATACAGATAAACAAAACACAATAAAATTGAAAATTGAATAAAATAAAATTAAGAGCAGAGATCAAGTTTCATTCTCGAAAATTAACATCATAAGCAGACTGAAACGCCAGGCAAAGCAATTCTTGCATAAACTGCAAAATCATAAAATTCCAACAGAAATCTATGTCTCTGTTCGTTTCGTCTGTAGCATATTTTAAAGAACAGAAATGTTTCCGTTTCAAATGTTCATACTCGTACGTTTAATAAATGTGAAATCGCAGACATTCGACAGATTCCTACTATGTCCACTTTGCAATTTAATGTTATCGAATGGAGCAGACGTCGTTTCTTTTATTGTAGTTATTTTAAAGTTTATTAATGTTTCACATGTTTACGTAGTCGCAGGTCTATTTATTGTGTTTCCACTTAAATAAAAATACACGACTGAATAAAGACATGTTGTGTTAATTTAAGAAACGGAATAGTTACATTATTGTCAGTAGCTACAGTTACAGACTCTATAATAGCTAATTATTAAAATATCACTGCAAAGCGAAACCACTTACAATACAAAAAAAAAATAGGCAGTCATAGGGACTGCCGACAGAAGTGAAAACTTGAAACTGGTACACGCAGTGCATGCAACAATACCAACCGCACAAATTGCTTATACAACTTTGCCAGGCGCTAAAAACGTAATGAGATTTGATCATGGAATTAGGTAATATGGATTATTTTGGCACAGTAGTCGTATAGTCAAATCAATACAAAATCTTAGTCCAAATCTGACGTTCAACAGCAAAGCAATAACCCCGGCCCCGGGTATTACCAAGCTATAGGTACATATCCACCAATGAACAGCCTACAAGACGTTATCTAGACGGTATAGAGCTAAGCAATTTGCCAGGCTGAAGACGATACAATCCCCAAAATATGTGTCGGGTAGATTTGTCCAGCAATTAATCAGTATTAACAGTGGCCCATCTGTCTGTAAGGATTACGGCGACAGCGGCGCCGTGTCTGCCTGTCTTAATAGCCTGTGTAGGCTGGCTTGGGCATGGGGGAGCACAGAAGTACCACATCCTTCTGCGCAGTGTTTCTTTCAGGCAAAATTCTCCAGGGTTAAGAGATCTGGGGGGCGGAGTTAATAAAGGAAACAAAGTAATATGTAAAATCAATTCCCGTTATTATTAATATTTTAATGAATAAAAATGCTATAAACCGAACCAAAATTATCAAAGTAATATTGTAAAAAGCCACGAAGAATAATATTCTTTACAAAAAACTTATTCTTTCTAGGCGCTATTCTGGTTTCTGATTGGCTACTTTAATATGTCATGCACTACCTACTCAATTCCTGATTGGCTAATTGAGTGCCACGTCGTGGATTTCCAGTTCTAAAATTATACCAGGTTTAAATAATTTGCCAAATTGTAGGGATATTTCTCGCGAATATACGTAATTCTGCTGTAGACGCGCGAAAGTGAGCGAGCCACAACCTATTGCTATTGATTAGGTTCCAAACGCCCCGGGGGGGCAGTAAGGCTAGTCCGGGGGGCTTTGCCCCCCCGGAGTAGTACCTGAAAGAAACACTGCTCCTGCGTGCTACTGGGGAGATGTGTTATTGGGGAATTTGTTGCACCACTTGGTGTTCCTATGCCTGATCATTTGACCTGCGCAGATTATTTACATGGTGTAAAGTACGCGGGTCCATTGATAAGGCGCTGGCGCCACTCGCGTGTTATAATATTCGAGCATAGAGTGTACAAGAACGCATTGATGTGCAGAGGGAAAACAAACAGTAGTATATTAAAAATAAACGGAAATAAATAAACATCTTAAAAATACTACCCACTGCATATTCCACGGATTACAACTTAAATATTTACGAACTAATGGCATAGTAGAGCACACATTTCTGCTGCCAAGTAGCGTTGCTTGGCTCTGTTCTACTTGCTAATAATCAATTAAAATAAAATAGCTTATTTACGTCAACATCTCTAGAGTACGTGTTGTGAACCTTCTGTGTGTATTAACTCCATGTATCAGTAGCCTAGAAACAAGGGGTTCTGAATAATTTAGATAAAGCTGCGCTAGTTCAGGTTAAATGATTGGGTTATGTAAGGCGTGTCTTCGTATACGTTCTTTCGTTTTTCACGCTTAGTGGCGTTGATGAAAGGATTTGCGCTTATACTTACAAGATATCTTTAGCAAAAGCATCATCATCATCATTACAGCTGAAAGACGAAAGACTTCTGTGCTTCCTGCATCCAGCGGATTTCTGCGGCCTTCACAAGGTCATCGATCCACCTTGTGGGAGGCCTTCTAACGCTACGTCTTCCGGTACACGGTTGCCACTCCAGCAAAAGCATAAATCTCGTTTAATTCAGATGATATTATGGACTGTCCACCTATATGTATACCCCTAATTCAAGTCAGCACAATAAAATGTCTTTTGCAATTAGGCATCCAGAAGAATGGTGAATGTTGACGCCAGTAGCACACCTCTGCCGCGAAACTGTAGCAGCGAAACCGCAGTACTTCAATTCAACTGGCTCGCGTCACGTTCCGTTACTCGAATTTCGCGTAGCGGATCATGACGCGAGCCAGTTGAATTGAAATACAGCGCTTTCTCTGCTATGGTTTCGCGTAGAAGGTATGCTACCGGCGTGAATGTTGATGTCTCAAATTGATAGAATATGACACTTAAAAACATTTATGAATTTATTTCACAATCACGACAACGAACAAATAAATACCTATTTTCAAGAAACCGTACAACACTATCTACCTACCTCTTCCCTCACCTCAAATACCCATTCCCGGTAACGAGCTCACATTCGCGTCCATGTTCTATTTCCCTCCAAACATTACCTCCACGTTTCATATTTCTTCCTTTATCAAGAATCACTATTTTAAAATAAAACCCCATCTACGAACGCTTTGAAAACGTCAGACGAGCAATTTTCGGGCTATTCTGAATGCATAAAACTTTACATCCGAGCCGCAAAATAAGGTACCAGCGTAAACCGACCTCGGAATTTGAGGAATAGACCAGGATTTGGTAAGAGTGTTTTGAATATGAGGCGAGGGGAGGAAGGTCAGGTTACAGTGGTAGTTCGAAGCGTTGTAACTGTTAATTCGGAAGAACAGCCAAAACCTTTCGCCTTAACGAGCGACAGTCATTAAGAACTGTTTAAGAGCCGCTCAAAATGTTCCGAGCCTCGGGAGCTTAGTTACGGAATTGATAACTTTCAGCAAATTAGTATAAGTTTGACGGCTCGTGGCGTATGGACCCATGTGATTTGGTCTTTTGGTACGGCGTTGTAGGACTATTTTATTAAAAATTATATAAGTCTATACGAGCTTCACGTTCCTACACAGTAGTACAGTTTTTGCCAATTGTTTCTGTTTTATTAGACAGAGTAATCTCCGGTTCCAGAACTAATAAAATAACTCAATGTTTTCTTACCATCTCGGGACGCAACTGGTCCAGCAAATTGTTGCTACTAACAACCTTAATTACCTTCATGTTGTTTGTTCGAACTTCGATCCGAGGGCACAAGGTCAAGCTCGAGTTAGCCCTATAAGAGTTAGACCTTAGTTTTATTACAACTTGCCCTCTGAACTGAATTGTTCGAATTTCATTACTTCTTAGTTTGAAGTAATTTCTGATATTGAGTCGGCAAAGTTTGTTCGAATAATGTTGCTGAATTGATTTTCCATATAAAAGTACTATGAAAATGTCTGCTAAGTATGCCTGAAAAAAGGCTGAAGCTTTTTTTGTGCTTGATGAAGGACCAATTTTTTCTCTAGTAAAAATTATTCAACTTACTTTTTTATACATAAGTATTAAACTAAAAACACAAAAATAGCCATTCAAGCCTTTTTAAGCTATAAGGGCCCTCGCCCACGGCGATTTTTGTAGCGATGCAGTAGCGATGCAGTAGCGATGCAGTAGCGATGCAGTAGCGATGCTGTAGCGATGCAGCAGCGATGCAGTAGCGATGCAGTAGCGATGCAGTAGCGATGCAGTAGCGCATGTGTATCGATACAGCCGCGATGCTGTAATTATGTATAAAGAATTCTGCGCGATAGTAGCGATGCATAAGCGCGTTTACAAAACGCGCGACAGCATCGCTATAAAAAGTCGCCGTGGGCGAGGGCCCTAAAGTGTAAATTAAATAAAACAGCACTACGTAACTACCCACATTCGAAAACCGTAACGAAACTGTGTTGGGTACAATTTATGTAATAACTCGCAAACAGCGCCAGCGTCACCCACGAAATATAACCGAAGTGGGGTACGTGGAACATACGAACTTTTAGAACATCTCAATATTAAGATAGCCGTAGTCATTAAAATTCTGTGTAAGTAAATTACTTTACTCAATTATAATGAGGAGTTGCAGCAGAAGTACAGCTCATTGTGAAGGAACCTTGCGCCTAGCGTGAAAACGCGGAGTAAACGTAACGTCGCCGCTGGTTTCGTGCCCGCCTAAATCCAGGCACACTTGCGACATGGGACATTTCACATTGCTAATAATCTTCTCAGTTGTGTTACAATATAATATTGCTATCGCAAATTTGCCAGGGGGCTTACTCTTCAAACTAGAAATCAAGAGTAAGCCCCCAGGTAGCAAAATTGATGGGGTCCGCTAGGGCCGAAGGCTACCGGGGTTGCGAGAAGTCCAGGGGAAACCGTGGCCCCTGGCAAGGCAAGGGAAGGAACACGGGTGGGTTTTAGTCAGAAAGAGTCTGACACGCCCATCCGCTCCGCCCAGAGCGGGAGAAGTCATTTGATGATTTCCTACCCAAAAAAAAAGAAAAAAAAAGGTGTAGTGATAAACTAAATATTGTTCAATAATAATTTTTTGATTTAACTTTGGATGCATTTTTA
The DNA here is from genome assembly GCA_948150665.1 of Conistra vaccinii. NCBI lineage: Eukaryota > Metazoa > Arthropoda > Insecta > Lepidoptera > Noctuidae > Conistra > Conistra vaccinii. Next base: position 22,191,076 of record OX411334.1, read on the forward strand.
GACACTAAGTTATTCTAATCGTTTCTGCATGTCAGGACCTTAACCCTTGGCAAACCTTTTAAGTCTTTTAGACTTTCAGTAACAGGGACGAGAGGCAGTTCAAAAACGATTTATCTACCATATAATACAATTAATGTTCGGTTGCCGTGTATAATTCGCGCCCAGCCCTGTATCATAATACAATTATCCAACAATTTATGAGTTCATAACCTTGCAGGGCGATTTAAATTATGTATTAATTTCAACATTGGGTGGAATATTGATAATTATTTGAAGTTAGATAGAAATTGGGATTATCGTCAGATGGACCGACGACTTCGGACAGGCACGGGTTGACGGGTAGCCGTTGACCGATTAACATAATATCGATGTCGATAACATAATATAATATCGAGTCTATGAACATTTTGAGCCTGATTCCAATCAATCAGCTCAGCCTATCGTAGTCTTCTGCTGGAAAAAGGCCTCTCACAAGCTGCGCCACAACACTCTGTCGCTTCTGCCCTCCGCATCCAGCCACCTTTTTAAGGTTGTTGGTCCACTCCACTAAAGTCAAAGTCAAAGTGAAATAATTTTCAATAGGTCCTTATAAGGCACTTTGAACGTCAAAATTTATAAAAAAAAAAAATTGCTTTTATTCGCCCCTTCCAAAAGGTAGTTTTCGTATTGAGAAGAATGGGCAAGAAACTCTACCTTAGTACACTCGAGAGCAATGAATCCGGGTCACTTAAAGAATCCTAAAAATCTCGGAAACTAAAAATGCTAGGTTAATGCAATAAATTGTATTTAATAGACAATGTAATACTCCTTAAATGAAGGTATTAAAATTTCTTAGTTATTGTAAAGTTATATCATAAAAAAATCAAATTTGAAAAAGGGCCACTTTCGAAGATGGAACTACGAAATTACAGCATTTGGTTTTGCTTTTGTTTGTAATCTGTCATTTATGTGGGTACATAAACCATGTTGATAGTGCTCTATATTCATTATTCAAGCTGAAATTATGTCGCTTACGCCTGAAGAATGCACCAGAATACTTACAATGCTGGAAACCGGCCGGAGTCAGCGCGATACAGCCAGGACTGTCGGTGTGTCGCTGTCAACAGTACAAAGAGTTCTCCGACGTTACGAAGAAACTGGTTCTAACCTACGCAGACCAGGAGCGGGCAGAACCAGGTGTACTACAGCACGAGAAGACCGATACTTGGTGAACACCATGCTTCGAAATCGCTTTCTCACAGGAACTGAACTCACAAAACAGTTTCGACGCCTCGGAGGAAGTAACCCAAGTGCATGGACAGTAAGACGTCGGCTTGCTGAATCTAACTTAAAACCCCTTAGACCTGCAAACGGCCCTAAACTGGAGCGTGGGCATCGTATTTCAAGACTAAGATATGCCCAGAGCCACGTAAATTGGAGTATTGAAGATTGGTCAAAAGTTATGTTCTCCGACGAATCAAAATTTATGCTCTACAAGCACGATGGAAGACACAGAGTGTATCGAAGACCAGGGGAAAGATTCAAGCAAGCATGCATCGAAGAAAAAGTAGCCTACGGTGGTGGGTCTGTACTTGTGTGGGCCGGAATTTCTTCTGAAAGTCGCACAGAGCTGGTGATCATAGAAAACGGCTCTTTAACTAGCGTAAGATATGTGGAAGAAATCCTCAATGATCACGTTGGTCCATTTATGGTCAATTTAGGTGAGGATGCTATATTTATGCATGACAATGCCCGACCTCATACAGATAGGATTGTGAATGACTACCTTCAAGAGATGAACATTACTCGTATGGAGTGGCCAGCGCGCAGCCCGGATATCAACCCGATCGAGCATGCTTGGGACGAGCTAGGCAGATGCGTAAAACAACGAAACCCTCCCCCAATCACGCTTCGTGAGCTCAAAATTGCTCTCACAGAGGAATGGGAGAATATTCCCCAAAATCGTATAAGGAACTTGGTGTACAGCATGCCAAACCGCGTAAACGCAGTAATGGAAGCACGAGGAGGCAATACGAAGTATTAAAATTCAAGAAAATCGTAATAAAGTTCAAAAATTTCATGTTTCCTATTTTTGTTTTAAGGAGAGATCAGCAGTTTTTTTCTTTATGTAATTTTGTGTTAATAAAATGTATGGTGACTCATATTTTTTTTACTTTCATTTAAGGAGTATTACATTATCTATTAAATACAATTTATTGCATTAACCTATCATTTTTAGTTTCCGAGATTTTTAACATTCTTTAAGTGACCCGGATTCATTGCTCTCGAGTGTAGTTAGTACCTTAGTAGTAGTTACTCTTTTAAAATGTTTTACGATATTTTGTTTATGTACAGACGCCAGCACATCAAGTTACTACAATCTGTCAAAGGACATGACCAGTTTTAGCCTTCGAATTCGGGAACATGCGCAGCATTACAACTTTTACACTAAGATTTAAAAATAAAGATCTAATTTATCATGGTTATATTATTCCGACTAAAGCCCAGATTAAATTATCTGAAAAATCAGTATATTAATTGCTTCCGTTTCTCTCTTTTATGCACTTCCTGATTTTGACGTTCCATTGTATCTATATTCACCCGGTAACCAAAATAAGCTACACATAATATGGAAAAAAATTAACTAAAAACGAGCTATTTTCGATCAAGTGAATTTTAATGACATGTTTTGTTTATAATTACTTATTTATTGATACGCCTACGGGTTATGTTAGGTTTTATTGACACGTGTGAAGTTCGAACACCATATTTTTTTTAATAATCACTGCGTATATAGGAGTGTTACTTCGTTGACAATGCATCTGACATTAGCAGACACCTGTGTAGGGAGGGACCAAAGGGGTAGTAGTTTTTTTCATAAAATTGATAATTCAATCGATTCGAGTCAAAGCATGAAAAATCGATTCACATAAAATGGATTTTGAATTGATATTTTCTTTGACCGTTTTGAACTACTTATATTTAATTTGGATGAATAATAACATAATACCTTCATTTCGCCAGTCCCGTGTAATGCGGGGCGAGCGTTTTACCATTAACCGGATACAAATCCGGACTCCGGGCTGCTATTGAGAAATTCCAGATGGAAAAACCCAATAACACTTTGCCCGACCCGGGAATCGCACCCAGGACCTCATGCTCAGCTGTAGCGCTTGCCACCACTAGACCAACGAGGCAGTCAAATGTTTCAATCGATTCGAGTCAAAGCATGAAAAATCGATTCACATAAAATGGATTTTGAATTGATATTTTCTTTGACCGTTTTGAACTACTTATATTTAATTTGGATGAATAATAACATAACACCTTCATTTCGCCAGTCCCGTGTAATGCGGGGCGACCGTTTTACCATTAACCGGATACAAATCCGGACTCCGGGCTGCTATTGAGAAATTCCAGATGGAAAAACCCAATAACACTTTGCCCGACCCGGGAATCGCACCCAGGACCTCATGCTCAGCTGTAGCGCTTGCCACCACTAGACCAACGAGGCAGTCAAATGTTTTCGAATTTTATGTGTTAGGTTCGAGAAAAAAGCAATTGACACTTTATCGATTTCAGATCGCCATTCACCATCCCTACTTGCACATTCAATCTTGGCGTCACGTCAGGTATAATTATATATTATATCTGTACTTTTTATGGTGTACATAATAAAGAATCTTCTATCTATCTATCATTGCAGTTCGCGACCCACGTTGTGTTTACGCGTTCGTTGTGTACTGTGCGATTATTGTGTTCTATTTCTACGCCCCTAAGACGACCCACTGACCACGACCATTGCTATTCTTTACGGACTGACATCTTCAAAACCCAATTACCATTGCTATTCATAAAGGATTCATCTGTTTTGCTCTACGATTCGGATAAACGGATATTATGATGAGGTGCCTAAACTATGGCATATCTGTAAGGCGGGTTAAAAGTCATATTATGAAGATTTATCAGGGAAATGGTGTTGTTATTTTCATGTCAAAACCCATTTTCCCTCAAGAATCTAGGACACCCGCTCGGTTAGTATTGAAGTATCCAGATCCCTAGGTGCAGGACGTCACCGCTGCTTGGACTGGGATAGCTTTACAACCTGCATAATCTACGCGTCCAGCGATCACGCCCGTCCGGCACAGTTCGTCTTTCCTACATATTTAAAGAATATTAAAATAATAGTTTTATTTAAATCCTCATGCCTTCACAAATAATAATAACAATAGCCTTATTTTTATTTCCCGAGCCACGTAGAGCCTAGTTGTAGTCAATAGCTGACTGTAACTCTTAATTGGGTTGGCTCGGCCGGGGAGATACCACACTCTTACAGAATACCAACGTAAAGTACCAACATTATGTTGCTCCGCTTCGAATAGTGAGTGAGAGAATCGGAAGCCCAGGGTTTGGGGTGGGAAAAGGGTGGCAGCGCATCGGCAGTAACCCTGGTGTTGTAGACTTCTATAGGCGGCGGTTATTGCTTATTAACATCAGGTGATCAGCATGCTAGTTTGCGCCCTTGATGGTATAAAAAAAAAACCTAGCGCCTCGATGGATGGCGTGTCGAATAGTAGAAAATCATTCTTTAACTCAATTACCACAACGCCTAGCGCCATCTCTTAACGAAAAGCAGAGCTATTTAGTGAAAACTTATCTTTATTTTTCTCCGTTTCCTGATCTTTTGGAGTCGTGAAAGTTTTTTACCTGTAAACTGTAGAATACAACAATTGCAAAAATAAAACAATTTTTGCTGCACATTGATTTTTAACTCGATTACCACAACGCCTAGTGCCATCTCTTAACGAAAAGCAGAGCTATTTAGTGAAAACTTATCTTTATTTTTCTCAGTTTCCTGATCTTTAGGAGTCGTGAAAGTTTTTTACCTGTAAACTGTAGAATACAACAATTGCAAAAATAAAACAATTTTTGCTGCACATTGATTTTTACACCTAAGCAGGCGCCCATCGCCCCACTGGTCATGTCCTTTCTTTGATAGATTTTTAACTTAATTGCTAAAGAATAAGGTTCAGTGTTGATTGAGAAAATTTTACAGATTGGAGTAGGTTGATGTGCTGGCGTCTGTACATTAGTTATGTAATTATATGTAAAGACAATAAACCGGCTATAGATTCGGCTATTTGATGAATTAATTATTTTAAAAATATCTTTCAGATATCTCGGCCGCCCAAGGACCCGGACCTTTGGAAAACCGTACGAGGGTTTGAAGCCAATTCGCAGAGGCCCCACAATTCTAAGTTATGAGGCACCAACCGACGGTTATCCCTGTATGCACTATGAAAATGCATTTTCTTGCAATCTTTATAGTAGAAGGATAGGGTTTCGAGTGTAACTCTGTAGCGTGGATGTCACCAATTATAGTTTTAGAATTCTGTAATTAGAAATTAATAATACGTTACGGTGCCCTGTGTGTCATGTTTCTTTTTTAGGGTTCCGTAGCACCAAAGGAAACACGGAATCTTTTTAGGATTACTTCGTTGTCCGTCTGTCTGTCTGTCTATTAGTCCGTCAAGACCCTTTTTATCAGTAACGCGTAGAGGTATCAAGTTGAAATTAATATCAAATACGTAAGTCTACGGTCCCTTAATTTTATTCTATGGAATTGGTAATATACTTGTCAAATAAATCGACTAAAACATCAAAATATGCAGAAACAACTCTAAAAAAAAGTAAAAATTGAACATTTTGGCACGACAAAATGGCGTCCGCGCAGGCGTGCAGCGCACTACACTCCGCGTTCTATTTATTTGTTTTCTATTGTTTTTTAAGTGTTAATCGACGGGAAATGTTGTTTTTTATATAATTAAGTAGTGTCGTCATCGTATATAGATAATATTTGCACTAAATAACATCGTAATTACCTATTACGGACCCATCAAAAAATGTAAACAAACTCGGTAATGAAAAAACGTGTTGTTGTGTAATTTTGAGTTTTGTGTGTGTTTTGTGTATGTAATCGCTGGTAAGTCATTTATTTTATATTCTATATTAGTTATTGTATAATAAAAATGCATATTACAGGAAAAAAAAGGAGTTCAATATTTTTTTTCAACTAAATAATGTTACGTAATGATACGGATACCTATTTATTGAACTTTTTTAATTATTTGTGTTTTTATTTATTGTGTTTATCCGTAAAAAATGGTTTTGACCGATAGTATATGTATTCATAATGTATCCTGCGAAATTTCATGTGAATCGAACCAGTAGTTTTATTATAAATCATCAAAACAATGGACAAAGGAATTTCTGATAAGAATGTTTATTTATCAATACTAGCGTTCGCTTACAAAGATTCTAAGTATTATAAAAAATCCTTTGTCTAATCAGGTACCCAAAACCATTAACGATAAGACTATTTACGTAACAAAAAGCTCTCAGATTTTGTTTATGTTAGCGCGCTCTTATCTCCGACGCGCCGCGGGCGATCTCCGGTACTTAATGGTTTTTGCGGGCGGTACGTTTGATGCTAGGGGGTTAAAGCTCTAAAAAAATTAAGCTTCCAAGTAAACGCGAAAAAAACCTGGCCATTTATGCGACATATTTTGATACTCGCAAATGAATCAAAACCTACAAGGTACTTGCCGTTGACTCAGAATCATGAAATTTGGCAGGAAGCAAGGTCTTACTACGGCAAAAGTAATGGAAAAAGTCCGATAATCGTTCATTTGTAGTTTTATATAAACAACACATAAAAATATATATTTTTGCGATAACAACCTTACATTTGCAGTTGGAGAATTGACCGTGACCTACGTATGGATGAGCATGTTTTTCAACTACAAAGTTAAGTTTGTTATTGGGATATATTCACCCCAACTACGGAACCCTTCATTGTGCGTGGTTCGACACGCACTTGGCCGGTTTTTTGTTTCCTAAAACACTTTACTAAAATCCTTATGTTCTTTAAAACAAAACTAGCAGAGCGAGTGAAATAAAATTAAATAAAAGAGAATAAAATTAACAAAAAAGTAGCAAAGTATGAGAGAGTACTTTAGTTCGTTATTCTTTTGAAAAAGATACAAAAAGTTAACGCTTTTTACATTGTACTAACGGGCTCTCACCTTATAATGCAACATTAAATACAGACCGTTTTAGTTTTTATTTGCCCCTGGTTTATTTTAAAATACATAATTAAATTCACCAACGTAGTGTGGTTAAATGCAAAGAGATTTCGACCCGTTTTTATTTTTATTTTAGTGGCATGTTATTTAAAGATCAAAAGCGAATGAGGTGCATTATAGACTGAAGAGATACAAACGTATGCTGAAAATAATTATTTGTGTAGCAGGAGGAAACAAGATATTGATAACTAGCTTGTCTGCGACATCGTCCGCATGTTTCTTGCTTTAACATAAATATATCCTATGACATTTGGCAATACTATAGCTTCCCATTAGTGACAGAATTTTTGGAATCGGCTCAGTGGCTCCGAAGATTACCCCTACATACAAACTCACAAATACTTCTTTATAATATTTTAATTATAGATATTCAGATATTCATTTTTAGGGTTCCGTAGCCAAATGGCAAAAAACGGAACCCTTATGGATTCGTCATGTCTGTCTGTCTGTCTGTCCGTCCGTATGTCACAGCCACTTTTTTCCGAAACTATAAGAACTTACTGTTGAAACTTGTGTTAACAAGTACCAGATAGATACTCGACGGTTATGACGTAGTAGTTGCTTGTTTATTCCTAAATTACTTTCAAATATTGTCATTAATATCTAAATAATATTCTTTGTATTTATTTTCCCATAATAAGTAATTTATTTGATTTTTATAACAATAATTTAATATATCATAAATTATTGGGTAAATAACTGACAGTTGATTTGAATATGGCGGTAAAGTGTATAAAAAGGCAGGCAAATCATTGTTAGCATGCATTATATTGTGAACTAGTGATAAGGACGTTACTCTGCCCAAATACAGACTGAGTGTGAATATAGTTCGTGGTTTAATTGTGTAAAACCTGCTACTGAGTATCACTTGGTAAGTAGATGTATTCTGCGAACCGCATTAAGATTTTTACACAAAAATAGAAAAAAAGTTAAACATAATTTTCAATACAACACTCTCGTTAGATCATTCGTCTAAGTAAATTTGAACTTTGTTGTCAAACAGTTAAACATAATTTTCAATACAACACTCTCGTTAGGCATTAGGTATTTTCGTTACGGAATTTCTGGATTCGGTCTCCACGGTCAAGGCCCGCGATAGAAGCTATGCAATAGCTTAAAAAACAACTAATTTTGGGGGTTCCCCATACTTAGAACTGAAACTCGAAAATTTTCTAAACTGTATAGTTTGCGCGAGAGACACTTCTTAAGTGGTAAAATGGGTGTCCTCCCCCTGTAACTTCTAAAATAAGAGAATGATAAAACTAAAAAAAAATATATGATGTACATTACCATGTAAACTTCCACTGAAAATTGGTTTGAACGAGATCTAGCCTAAGTAGTTTTTTTTTATACGTCATAAATCGTAAACCGCAACTACAAGAACTTTTATATTAAGTACTAGCTTCTGCCCGCGACTTCGTACGCGTGGAAGTCATAAGACACCAGTTGACACCACAATATATAACAGTTTATAAAACTTTCGTGTATACTACGTTTGTAATATTATTCTCAGCAGTTAAAATACACAGAGAGTCAGGACTGGTGACTCGGGAGCTAGCGACGTACAGTGTCCGTTCGAGAAGCAGCTCGTCCTGAGGTCGACACCCGCAGCCTTCAGCATTTTTTTTTCTTTTGCGTGGGGAATCATCAAATGACTTTTCCCGCGCTGGGCGGAGCGAAAGGGCGTGTCAGACTCTTACTGACTAAAACCCACCCGTGTTACTTCCCTTGCCTGTGCCAGGGGCCACGGTTTCCCCTTAGCAACCCCAGCAGGCACCGGCCCTAGCGGACCCTTTCAGTTTTGCTGACATCTCTTTGAGGCGCACGTGGAACACGACGCGCCGTCGACCCGGGCCTGATCCTTATCGGACGGCGAGCTACCCATTGCTCTCCGTCCACAGGCCCGCGCCTACGGTGGCTGGAAATCGGTTACCAATTCCCGACGCCCGGGGCGTCTCCCACGGCGGTGGCTTGGGGTGTAAGGGCGCGACATTTGTCTGTCCCTCGCGTGCCTCGCCTCCTCCTTCGCGAACATTACTGCTTCGCAGAAGGAGGTGACGGCTTGCCATGCCCTCTCGCTCCGCACCATGGCCTTTACCAGGGTCGGACGCGAGAGGTCGCTGCCGCCGAGCGCCTCCACGAGGACACGGCGGTGCTTCGCCCAAGCCGGGCAGACATCCACCGTATGCTCCACCGTGTCCTCCGGGCGGTCCACACAGTGGAGACACCCGGGCGTTTCCTCCCGCCTTATGCGAAACAGGAACCTCCCGAAACAACCGTGTCCGGTGAGGACTTGCGTCAGGTGGAAGAAGAGGATGCCGTGGCATCTCTCTAGCCACTCCTCAAAGAGGAGACTTACCGTCACAATTGTGGCGTGCCCAAATCTTGTGCACACGTGCACACTTCAAGGCGCCATGAGATCCCGCCGGAGCTGTGTTCGCTGTACCATGATTTCTCGCGGCAGTGGAGCCTTCAGCCTTCAGTGATGGTCCTTGTGACTTATTGATAATTAATCATCGCAAAGCATACGCTCACAGGGAACTGCACGCGCTTAAACTGGTAATTGTGGGGAATTAGTGGTATACGCGGTATATACACTGTCTCGCCAATGCCGCAACCTATTAGAATTTCCGCCTTGATGTCGTTTCCTTGCAAAGACACGACTTTGAGCAGAATTCCGTTACAAAGCTTTAGCGGAGTTAAGTTCCGAAGGAGCATAATCGGGACACCGACCTTCAGCTGGATTTTCTGCGCCGGAAGTCGAGCGTCGAGCGAGCGAATTCAGAAATTCTACGGGGTAATGTGTGGCATCGTCTTCCTCCACATCAGCATAAATGGAGGTTTATATCACTTCGCTCCCTACAATTTGCGAGAAAATACCGTGGTTGATCGCTGCTGCTTGATCATTTTTGACGTTAAAATGGAACACCGATATGGCACCACCCATAATGGCTTGGTTCCTGCGGATTTCCTGCAGGGTTCTGTTTATAGCTTCCACTGCTGTCTTATTTGCCATAATGCTTTCATCCCATACGATGAAGCGCTAACCCTAAGCACGCATCCCTTGTTACTGTTGCGTGACACCAAGCACAAACACAAACAGCGTTTCGTTGTTCTCTAAATTGATAGGAATCTTAAACATGAATGGCGCGCGCTGTTTTCTCACCAGAAAGCAGTGTGGCAGCGATTCCAGAACATATTGGCGATTACACACAGATTTTAAAATCGCTAGGACAAATCTGCTGTCAAAATCTGTGTGTAAACTCAAAAATTAAGCTATTTTTTTTTTGTGCTGGTCAAGGCCTCCTCGAAGTCTTTCCAGATAGGTACCTACTCTTTTCACATGGGCCGTCTCAATAAAGAATCTTAAGCAACGCTGTCACAGCAGACCAAGCAAGGAATTAATACCTATGTACTATTATATACATATATATAAACACCAGGTATAGTTAATTTATTTCGCAAAAGTCCTGTCTTGTCGCCGTTATGACGTTAATCATAAGGTTTAAATTGCAATAACTAACAGGACTTCGTGAAATGGTTTAAGCAAACTGTAAAAGGCGAACGTTTTTCGGCTTTTTTCAATATTTTTCGGCTTAATGTTATCCTTGATACCAAAAGATGCATATTTTGCCATATTGAACTACTTTACAATATGCTTTTAAAAGTAAATAGCGCTAAAATATTGTGTTTTTTTACATTCGATTTATTCTATAATCCGTAAAAAAACATTTTATTCTTATAGTTTTTGGCACTAAAATGATCAGAAGACAACCTTGAATGTTTTGTGACTGTAAAGTGCTTGTGACGTAACAGTTTCCCATAGATTACGTAGTTTTCCTTTTTTAGTGAATTTAATACATTCTACGAACTATTACAAACATAAAAAAATTAAAAAAAAACACATAAAAAATAAAAATCGTATTACAAAATGTAAAAAAGAGAATCACAAAAAAAAAAAACAATAGATGGGATTCGAACTAACAAACACGGGATTGCAAAGCAACCGTCTAACCGCTTAGCTATTTGCTTACTTGAAAGTTAGTTAAAATAGCCGTTCCTATATATTTCATGATTGACTGCTTAGTTCCATAAAGGTATAGCGTGATGATAATCATTTCAAAAGTTAAATCGGTAACTAAACTATCTACAATATGCAAACCTTTTGGCGCATCTTTTTACAATTTGCGGAAAAAAATACGAACATAATGTAATATTGCTCACCCCCCTTAGCAAATAGCGTGATAGTTTATACTCTACCATTTGACCAGACTTATAGGGAATATCTATGCAAAATTTCAACAGAATCTGTCCAGTAGTATTTGCGTGATGCTGGAACATACATACAGACAAACAGACAAACAGACAAACAGACAAACAGACAAACAGACAAAAATTCTAAAAACTATATTTTCGGCATTAGAATCGATGCCAGACCTCGTAGCAATTACTTTTTTTCAAAAATATTCAATGTACAGTTTTGACTTCGCTACGATTTTATTATATGTATATACGGAAAAAAATACGAACATAATGTAATATTGCTCACCCCCCTTAGCAAATAGCGTGATAGTTTATACTCTACCATTTGACCAGACTTATAGGGAATATCTATGCAAAATTTCAACAGAATCTGTCCAGTAGTATTTGCGTGATGCTGGAACATACATACAGACAAACAGACAAACAGACAAACAGACAAACAGACAAAAATTCTAAAAACTATATTTTCGGCATTAGAATCGATGCCAGACCTCGTAGCAATTACTTTTTTTCAAAAATATTCAATGTACAGTTTTGACTTCGCTACGATTTTATTATATGTATAGATGTTACATGCAGCTACGGAACCCTTCATGGGCGAGTCCGACTCGCACTTTGCCGCTTTTTGAATGTGGAACTTCCCATGAAAAGGGGTTACATAAGTAGGATCACATCACAGGATCAAGAGTGCAAAACTGACAACCACGTGAGTTTGACATCCTAAATAAATTGTATTTGTTTATGATATTATTTTAATTGACATACCTAAAATTGTAATTTTAATTCGTAATTATGCAATCAATAATGTTAATAAGTACTAACCTAATAATCTCTATCCTGGTAACCTAATAATGTACCTTTTATTTGCACGCCACACTTGGCAGAATGTGATGACACCATTTATATGTATTTTGACCAATAAATGACTATGATTATGATCGCCAGTCCACCGTACCGTCCACCATACAGTGGGTCATCATTATCTGTCATCATAATATCGGCAGGAATTCTTGGACTAAAGCTTTCTCCATAGATTTCCACACCGCTTTATTCTAGTTCACTCGCATCCAATAGCCATCGACCTTCGCCAAGTCATCAGTCCATCCGGTGGGGCGTCGATTGGAATATTACTGCTTAATGTATGTTAAAGGAGCGGCCACACCATCAACGTTCCAACGAGAACCGTCCTTTCGAATTGCTGTGATTTGTTCGGAAAAGAATTATTGACATGAACGCTCGCTTTCAAATTCTCGCGGTGTGTTCGCATCTTAATACTTTGCTATTTTTTTCCTCAATCATCATGACTTTGCAACTTTTTAGATATATACCTATACGTAATAGGAATGCTATCTAACTTGGAAGCAAAATATTGAACAAAAACAGTTATGAATCACGTTATCTGCTAACTACGTAGTTTTAGCTGTTGATTCATAAATTGCTCTAAAAGAATTAATAATGGAATATATTGCTTCGTCACCATGACTTTTGAATTGTTGTTGTTGTCGTGAGGTTTGTAGTAATTTATGAAATAGGAACAGCTTATTATCGGCAGCAAAGAGTTCCGGTTTTAATTATAAAAATGCTTTTGTTAACAATAATTGTCCAGGTTTTTATTTTACAAGTTGATAAGTCGTTATTAAGGCCTCTTATGTTGCCACCAGCAAAGGGGTTTCCAGTTGCTTTGCCAGCCAATAATCAAGGTCAAACTTCAAGGATAAATTGATCTCATTACCTAATCGAAACACAGCAATAATGCTTCGGATGTGGTGGGTCTATTAGGTAATTACAACATCAAACAAGGACTTCTGCTACTATAACTAGGTACTGTTAAAATTCCTTCTATTGGAAAAACCTACTATCTATTATTTTCCTTATTTATTTTTTGACTAGTCATACCTATGGTTACTCGTAAATTCGTGTAATAGGTTATTATTTGTTAACCTATTTAAAATAAATTTATCTCTGTGTAAAAACAACAAAACAGGTAAATAAAATCTAAATCGCATTTAAGTATGTCTGAAAACTCTTAAATACATCCCACACTAACGTAGTTGTTATTTATCACACTACAGCATTTTTTTTTTTCCTTTTTGGCAAATTGTTCTTAGCGTTGATCAATGTCAAGATCGCAGAATTTCGTTAAATGTCAGATGCTTGCTCTGACCAAGCATCTGACATTTAACGAAATTCTGCGATCTTGACGTGCGTTCTGAAAGTGGGCAACGTCGCAAATAGATGTCAAATATTTCGCTGTTTTGATTAATTTGGCAATATTACTGTATGGAAATATGTAATATGGCTAACTAGAATATTGATTGCGTAATGCAATAATTAATACCGACTATTAAGTTTAAAATGTAAAAACAGTATTTGGTAACTTTTCAATTGCGTCAACATTACAACATCAAATGCAGTGTTATAAAGTTGTCAAAAAATAAAAGGCCCGTTTTGACATTTGATAGCCAGTACAATATAAGGATGCTAATCGCTTATAACGTAAGGTTTTAAACTGTCAAAACGGGCCTTTTATTTTTTGACAACTTTAATTGCAATTCATTATTAATATTGTAGTTCCCTAGTTAGCGATATTTCATATTGTCATACAGTAATATTGCCAAATTAATCAAAACAGGTAAATATTTTACAGCTATTTGCGACGTTGCAAACTTTTAGAATAAACGCGTTGTTATCAAGACTGACAAGACTACACCTACCTACTTAGGTGTAGTATCACGTAAAACAAACACATTCATCACCTTACTATGGATGAAATAAAATTTCATTTCGACGCCATCAGAGTATCTCATAATTTCTCTACTTCAGCATACCTATAGTCTACCAGCATATTATTTATTTATTTATTATTTTATTTAATACTTCAAGCACAGGAATGTACAGAGGCGGACTTAATGCCATAGGCATTTTCTACCAGTCAACCTTAGGGTGATGCAGAGACAAACAGTGGTAGGTGCAATTTACGAAAAATTGAGGATGTTTTATTTTATTTAAGTTAATATAAAGAAACACATATACCTATATTACCTACCACATAAGTATGTATGTATGTATGTGTCTACCACATAAGTATGTATGTATGTATTTATGTGTCTATTATATAGCATATAAATATATATATATCTCTGTGTGTCTATTATAGTATATTATATCTATATAATTATTATTTTGCACCAATGACAACCCCATTTTTATGTCCACGTAATCACTGTCCATCCAAGGTTGCCTGGAAGAGATCGCAGAAAGCGATAAAGCCGCCCATTGTATGTTTTGTAGTGTTATATTTATTTTTGTTGCTATGTATTTTCTGGTGTACAATAAAGTATATATAAATAAATACCCAAACTTGTCAAAAGCCCACTCTCGCCAAATAAAATAGCATATGAAATAAACAACTCCGTCTTAGGTAATCTTGCCATTCGTAAGTGCCCACTGCATCGCGAATCTCTTAAGAAACACACATCCATACGTGTCCCAGCGAATCCCCTAACTGATGTCCGACACAGTCTGTGGGCTTTCGAATGGGCACTGAGAAAGAACCACGAATGTTGGGGACTCAGGAACGAGAGTTTGACGGTATGGAAACGTTTTTAAAGCGATGTTTATTGTCAATTTTTTGTATGTGACAATCTACTGCTTTATTTCTGAGGACTGACATCACATCACGCTAGTAATTCCTGAAGGAATACATTATGGTTAAGCCCCATGTAATGACGTTTGAGGTAATGGGCGAACCTATTGCCATCAATCGGGCACAAATTCAGGCTCCAGGCTAGTACTGAGGAATTTCTGCTGGAAAACCTCAATAACACATAGCCTGACCTGGAAATCGAACCCAGGCATGCAACCAGGCAGTCAATGTAATGTTTGTTGCTACAACTCTAGTCCCTGATAAACCTTTCTGACAGGAAAAATACAAAGAAAAAATAGAAAGATTTAATAAATCTTTCTGAAACCTTGACATGACTAGTATCGGAATAACTACCAGCGATTTAGTTACAGCATACCTTCCATTCAATAAACTCAGTATATCTCTTAAATCAGATTAAATATTTTCATGATATCATTCATAAAAATAAGAGAGATAACCCTGATATTAATAGATACAGTACGAAAACAATGAATGAAAAAAAAAGTGTCGAATCACACCTACAAGGCACTATGTACCGCAAAATATCAAATCATAAATAATATTATTATGTACTACTTATCCATTTTAACCTGATAAAAACCTTTAGCACTAAAATGACAGATAATTTACTTTTCTTGCACCATCTGTTGAGTTTCCTATCTGACTGATGAAATTCTGAACGAAACTTTAGTCATCTTTTAACCGACTTAAAATTCGACGAACTTTTTTGTATGGTTAGTGACTAATCTGGTGTCAGAGTTTTTATGTCACCCTCTGACTTGCATTGACCAAAAAAGTACTATACAATCCAAAATAACGTTAGTTTCGGAAGTCGGTTGCAAAGAATTGAATCAAACAAAACAACCAA
The DNA here is from genome assembly GCA_948150665.1 of Conistra vaccinii. Lineage (NCBI taxonomy): Eukaryota > Metazoa > Arthropoda > Insecta > Lepidoptera > Noctuidae > Conistra > Conistra vaccinii. Next base: position 22,206,977 of record OX411334.1, read on the forward strand.
AGTCACCGACTTGCTGAAAATAAAGTAATTTTGCAATTTGTAGGGTTTTATATTACAAAACTTTTTTAAAGTTCCATCATAGTCACCGTCATAGTTTGACCGTGAGATGTCCTGCGGTCCTGCTAAATAGACGGGAAGCATGATACTGTGTATAATCGTATAATTATGTCTTAGATAGTGATCAATGTCCTTCGAACGACGTTTACCGTCGTTCTTCACCTTCTGTCCTATTGGTATGAGGAGTATTTAAATAAGTTTATGGTGATTAGACAGTGGTGAATGTCAGCAAGGAGGTAGCAGAGTTGATTGCCCAGTTTTTCCCACCTGCACAGAATGCATATGTCAGTGTTTCTAAAATAGCAATTTTTATTAATACTTACTTAGTTTCACATGGTGTATTGGTAGATTAAAAATATTATACATCCTTCCAACCGTTTTCCTCTCTTCCGTCATCATAGGCCCCTATTCTCGATGTCAGACGATCATTGGATATAGCGCTCAGCGATATTTGTCTGCGGAGCCCCCCCGTTTGTCTCCCTAACCATATTTAGGCTTAACCAGTGGTCTACGTTTTGAATGGTACGCTCAATCTAATCTCGGTAATGTATAGTCGAGAGGCAATAAGAATAGCGAACTATTTCGGTAGACAGCTGATAAAGGGATTGTGTTAGATTGATTAGGTACTTATCTTCTTATATTCCTTCACATACCTATATTATTTCGTGATTCGTAAATCAAGGCAGGTTTGAAACGTCAGAAGCTAGGTGCATGGTGCCAATTGGTCGTTTCCTATGGAGAATAGCCTGCTAGAAACTCCACGGTTACTCTTTTTAAAAATAATTGGCTTTTACTATTTTTTCAAATTACAGTGTTAATAGGGAGATTTATAAGGCTTTCATGTTCAAAAAAAATTGCAAGTAAAAGTGATTTGAAACTATGAGACCATATATGAGACCGAGAGTTTTTCATTGATAAATAAAAACATAATTCATGATGTAATCTTTAATTCTATGATGTCCTTTTGTTTATTTTGCCTGCAAATGTGATATCAGAGATTAATCTTGCTTTCACGTTGGCAGAAATAAGAGCAAGTTCCAATGACTAGCTACAACGTGGTCTGTGTTTTGAGGATTTTTGATCAATTTGTATGCGGCTTATCAATAACCTTATCACAGCTCTTTTTGAATGTAATAATTTAATAAAGTTATCATCTTTTAGGTAGACCGAAAAAGTACAAGCATTAATGACTGGCTTGAATATTGACAATAATCTATAAATATTTCACGGACTATTGATTAATTAGGTACAATTGATACTTTCTTGATAATTTCATAATATGTAGCAACATAATAAAGTGTTATTTTTACATGAGAATTAAACTTCCTGTCGGTTATTGCGCGTATAACTTACATTAATTGATTATGTTCTTTGGCTTTATTTTTATCATAACTAAAATAATATTAAAATAAAAGTGAATATTATTCACTAGTATTACAGAATAAAAATACAAAAATGTTGTTCTAAAACACTTAGATTATGGCAAAACAATTCTTTGTTTAAGACGCCCAGACGAGTCACAAACAAGAAGCAGGGCGAACACCTACCTTTTCTCAAAGCGTTTCGTCGTATTTTCAAATCCTCAAAGTTTTGGCCTGGATAATGCTAGAGAGCTCAAATTCTCAGGATTTAATTAGCAGAATTATAAAACACAGTTTCATTTGTCTAGCTTTTATACTTTGGACTTGTGAATACCTAAAATACGTCGATTTCGGCACTGATTCACTCACTCACTCATCAAAACCTCAAGGACACTTCCCGAAGTCCTGGAAATTTGGTATGCTGGTTAGGATTTGCACACAAACAGCAAAAAATATATAAAATCTGTAACTTTCACCCTCCAACCCCTTTAAAAGGATAAATAAAAAAATAAATAAATAAATCATTTATTTTAGATAACCACTTTTACATTTTTTGTAAACCTGCCAAACTGCGTGACAGTTTGTCGGCAGGATTAGCGCTTGTCTTAAAACATTTGGTTTTCTAATTAAATATCTAGTAGGTATACAAATAATTACTCAAATGGACGGTAAGAATATTTTGTTCAAAAATTCTTCAGTTCAGTGGTCAACCGATCACTTATTGTCCTATTATGACAATAATTAATCGGTTGAGCCGAAATTAAGCTGAAAAACTGAACTGAACTATTGAATGACATGGTCGCAACATATTATGTCGCGATCATTCCACCCAACAGCTCAGTTTTTAATTTATTCGCTAGTGTTCGCCTGCTAATTACATTATCTCCTCTCAGCCAGTCGAGTCGATGCGCAGTGTAAACACTGCGCCTCCTTTTAAAGGGGTACCTACAGAAAGAAATGAAATCCCACCAAAAACATTTCAAACTTTTATGGAACAATAATGTAAGCAAGTTAAAAAAATAAGGATTACACGTGGTCAACTTTGAACGTATATCTTGGAAACGTGACACATTACGGGATTTGATCATTATGTTTTCTGCTTGCATTCATGTCAGCTATCGATTTATATAGGTCTCATACAAGGCCGCAAAGAAAATGAAAAATGGTGGAACAGTTTTGGTAGAAATGCCACGGATCTTCAAACCCCTTTTCCAAATCACAACTGTCATTCTTTGACAGTTCAATGAAATCGCTATAACACCGCAAATGGGCGCAGTGTGGCTTATACTTTAGCTCGTTTTTCTACCACCATCAAATCTATAATAACACATCATAGTCATCATCATTGGCAGCCTTGTTCCACCCAGTGATGTATAGGCCTCCTCCTTTATGTACATTAAATACATATGTCGTGGTCATTTCATGAAATGAACATCGGCCACTGGTCACATCATGATGTGGCCTGGCCAGATCATTTGATACTCAACGTTTAACGATATGAACAGTTAACCGCACGACTACTTCATGATGTGGCCAAACATTACTGATCATATCGTAAAATAGTTAGATTATCCACCGGTAGAGGCGTTTATGTCGCTTGTTTTTTGTTCTCCATCATGGCGGCGACATACAACAAATCCAACAAAGTAGGGTGGCCACGCAAAAATCGATGGACTTTTATTACGTTTCCAAGTATAATATTATAAATGGAAAGCGATCAACTTGGAAGTAGCGCTCGCCGGACGCTGCCGCGGCGTGAAATGGATTATATAACATAAAATTAGTTTTAAAATATTAAAAATTTACGCCGCTTATGTGGCACCCCGACCAAATGGGTTAGGTTAGGTCAGAACTGTGACCAACCGCGCCGCGGTAGCGGCCGGCGAGCGCTGCTTCCAAGTTGGTCGCAGCTACTTGGCTATTTTTCATACACCTTACACGATGGATACCCTACATTAATGATATGGCCAAACGTCGACTGACTATGTTTAAACGTTGACGTTTAAATGATATGGTCAATGTCAGTTGGCCATTGACTCATCGAACTCCGAAGGGGTACAAATAGACTGTGGCCCAACTCACTTTGAAAAAACGTTTCTATTGTGAAACGTACATTAATCTTAGGACGCTTACAAAGTATTCTTGTTGTTTGCTGCCCCTATACAGATGTGACGAAGATGCTGCACTGTGAGATGTGCATGCGATTGAGCGCGGTTTAGGACTGTGTCTGAACGTAGTTGACACGGTCTAAAAACTTTTTTTATCATTGTATAATCAAAATAACACGGCCTTGTGGTTAAGTCATAACAGTCGCACGGGTCGTACTTTCAGTTAAGCCACGCTTGCCGCGGTTCGTGGATGGGTGACCATCTTTACATATCAAGACCCCTCCGTGCATCGGAAAGCACGTTAAGCCGTTGGTCCCGGCTGTCATTCCTGGATCTTTGACAGTCGTTACGAGTAGTCAGAAGCCCGAAAGTCTGACAACCAGTCTTACCAAGGGGTATCGTATTACCCAGTAACTGGGTTGTGGAGGGTGGATAGGCAGTCGCTCCATGTAAAATACTGGTATTCAGCTGTATCCGGTTAAACTGGCAGCCGACCCCAACATAGTTGGGAAAAGGCTAGGCGGATGATGATGCATGAACAAAATAGACAATAGGTGCGTTTATTCGTTCTTTTGACAAATTAAACGAAATTACAGATAACACGTAATAGTGGCAATAACCCAGCGGTTTGGGTTGTGAGTTCAAACTTTAAGCATTGTAGTAATGACGAGAACATAGAACAATACAGTATTGTTTCAAGAGAGTTATAGCTATTAGTATGATTGGATGATCGTAATCAATTAATTAATTAATTACTTTGCATTAATTAATTAATAGTGTTATTTGAATGTGGATTAGCAATCACATGAACAGTTTCATTATGTTTATTTGTATTTGAATTGTTTTATTAACAATTAATATCTCTAATTGGATACTGTTTATACTAATTGCTATAGCCTGTAATTTTTACGAACATCGTACCATTCCTACCCGAGCAAAAACCTACGGGAAGTTAAGGCGTGGGCTAGCGAGGCATAGGTCTTGAGTTCGAGCCATCGATATATACCGTTCGAGCCCAACCCGATTTACAATTGAAGTGACCTTGAAGTACCGCTTCTATTATGTACTTGAAAAAAATTAAATAGTTCAGTAAACTAATATAAGGTACCTATTATTATAGTTAGCTTTTCTATAATAAATATCATTAATTATAAAACGTTTGTACAGAACCAATTTACCAAATTAGAACCATACCACATCCAGCCACTCTGTTTCCCCGTCATTGGTCTCGAGACATTTCAACCAGCCCCCTAACGGCGTCGGCTTGAAGATAAATCGCTTCAAACGCTCCTTTCCTTCCGGTGTTGGGCTTTCTAGCTAAGGAGAGCGTAAAATAGGTAAATACGTATTTTATTTAGCAAAGTTCTGGCAAAATATAGGGGAATGAGCCCGTTCTTACTTGGACAGGGTAGAAAGAGATGGAGATAATAATGTTCTAACGATTATGAGTTTAGAAGAGGTGGTTTTTAAAATAATGAGTGGTGCAGTGTAGTGGTTAGATAGGAGTTAAAAGTGGTGAGTTGATTTAAATAGCAACAACAAATAAAAATAAAAAAGTGGTTTATTAATCTTAAAATTAGCTTTCAACGAAAAATACAATAATTGTATTTACTTCAAATTCCTCTCCATCCTAAGGTGGTGACAAACAGCAGTAAAACTGAAATTGTCATTTCAATCTGCTACGTCTTCTTAAACCGGATGTTATTAAGCTTTTTTCATATTAATTTGCTACGTTATTTAAGTCTTCTTTTTTTTTCCTAAAAGCTAACAGCCAACAGTCAAATTCAAATCATTTATTTCAAAATAGGCACGTAAAAGGCAGTTTTTAATGTAAAACAAATATAACAAAAAAAATATAGAATTGATTCTAGTTGCCCAGCAACTCATAAGCATGATTAGACTTACTATGCCCGCCTTATAAAGCTGTTTTCAGACCAGCGCGATTTGTCGCGCGACGCAACACCGGTTATTGTTATACCGTGAAGTTTTGTATTGTTCGTGTGGCGTCGCGCGACTAATCGCGCCGGTCTGAAAACAGCTTAACAGTACTTGGGCCTAATTGCAATAACGCATTTTCATTCACAATCTGAATGATTTTGAAGGATATTGCTAATCCATTGCTTCATTTGTTCGAATAACTTTTCTCTCAACAACGTGAATAACGCAATGAATGTTGATGACCTGACAAAATGAAAGTCATTGCTACTGTAAGTTAGTTACGCAATTACCCCGCAGGTCAACCAAAACCTACAGATATAACTTAAAAAACGGCCACAAAAAGGCCTCAAATCGTCCATCCTTCGTAAGTATGGAACATTTGAACAAATGCGTGTTACACAAAACTTGGGTTTCAACGTTTTTACAACCGCTGAAGAGTCCCGAGCTTTACGGGAAAAAATAAGGCCGTAATCTTTAAGCAATTTGTTACAACTCGGCAAAAACTCCGCGCAATGCCGCCGAGTGTAAGGACTAACTCTTTTTTTACCCGATTACATAGACAAAACGCCGTTATTATTTTCTATGTTTTTACTGTTATGGACGAGGTTTTTATGCGCCATTTTATGCTGGGGTTATTAGGTTTTTTCAGTTGTGATGAGATAATGAATTAAGAAGTTCTTGTTATGCTTGAGGGTGCCGACAAACTTTAGCCTAATAACTACCATGACTAAATATCGAAATATTAATTCAAAAGTTTAATATAGTAAATGTTTTAACGATTAAACGTTTTCGTACAGGTTTTTTTTTTTGGCAAATCATAACACTGATCTATGATTGATCAAATTTCCAAAACCAGAAGAGGAGGAAGCCAATGATAAAGAAATATCAGCAATTTTACTGCGATAAAAATCTGCTAATGAAAATACACTAAACATGTTGGTCACCCAATTGGCCATTTATTATTTTAGGTCAAAATAAAATCACTTTAATCAGTGTTTTTTTTTGCTTGGATATCTTTGGTTAGACATACACTGTGTTAAAATTAGTCCATCTAATTTAAAGGGACCTTATGAATACGGTAAAGTGCAGCTAAGCAGGTCTGAAAACCAAGAGTCAAAATATAAACATAACTTCTATCCTCATCACAAAAATCTTCAAGATTCGCCATTATATTTGAAAAGACAACCGGGAAATCTTCTAAAACGCTATTGATAATGGGATAACGATGGCCCTCAATTATCCGCTCTTATCGACGCTCGTCCCTATTCCGGGGAGTTTCGAGCACTCCCAGCGATTTGAATAATTTCTGACACTTTTCAAAGGACTTTTGGAACGTCAAATTGTCAAAATAATTGTACAAATTGTGATGTTAAGTTGTTTTGTTTTGAAGGTGAAGATTTTAAGGATATTTTCAGGATAAAGTATAACAATAATCTAAGATATTTATTCAACAATGCAAAGAAAATCAAGAGGGGTAGGTCTCTACCTACCCCTACAATTTTCCAATAGAAAAAGCGAATAATATTGTGCCTGACCTGCTGGTATTGAATTAACGTCGCTCAGCAGTCGACCTTGTTGTATTGACTGTCAGTTAGTCTGCTCATTAGCTATCTATATATATATATATATACGTAGAGAAATGATAGAAGATATAAATCTTAATGTTTTATTTACAAACTCATAATATTATTATTAGCCGTGTCGATAAAGTTTGAAGAGGTCACTTCTTATATCAACAACTTTGGAGCTATTAGAGGTAATTACCAGGAATTAAATCAGACCTATAACACGACATATACCATCATGCTCATTCACGGGAGTTAACTGCTATTAACTACTAATGAGTGACAATAACGATTCATCATTCATCATCATTGGCTGTCATTCATGGATCTTTGACAGTCGTTACGAGTCATCAGAATCCCGAAAGTCTGACACCAGTCTTACCAAGGGTTATCTATGTCGTATTACCCAGTTACTGGGTTGTGGAGGTCAGATAGGCAGTCGCTCCATGTAAAATGCTGGTATTCAGCTGCAATCGGTTAGACTGGAAGCCGACCTCAACATGTTTGGTAAAACGGATAGTCAGATTGAGTGACAAAAACGATTCAGTTTCTGTATAAAGGAACTGCAACATACCGGATGGCATTTGTTAGTATCCGTACATAATGGGAGTCGACAGACCGTATACAAGATTATCTTGAAGGACATAGTAAGTTATTATTTAATGTTTAATAATGAGCACGATGTACTACAGTTCATTTATTTATACGACTTCCGATAGAAATAAAAATGCTCAAATATACTTATGTATTCTGTATCATTTTTGAACTAAATTGTTATCGGAAAGATTGATTGTAGTCACCTCCTTAAGAGACCCCGCGCTGTTCTACGTAACACATTTTGTCCTACATTTTTGCGTACAAATATCGGTGCCCATGGTCTGCTAATAACTATAACCATTACAATATGCTCAACAAAAACTTAAATTCAAACCTGGACATATTTCATGACAACTTGGGTGAAATAAAATAAAATAAACTCGACAATTATCATTATTTTAGGTACATAATTTCTGTTATAATAGAATTATGTATTTAAATTATGTGTGTTATGTTCATGCCCTTTATTAATTTGTATTTTATTTTATTGACATTAATTAACTTTATAATATTACTTTAGGTTTATATGCAGTTTCTGTCCATTGTATTTTTTCTTTAAATGTTATGTGCACCAATAATTTGTGTATACATTAGCAGTAATACCTTTCCTAAATACATACTTTTGTAAACCAATGTTTAATATACATATATCCTGTTGGTGTTCTCTAATAAACAAATAAATAAATATTGAGTGTCATATCTATAAAAGTAAGCAAAACAAGTCTACGTTATCTTTTATCATTATGAAGATTATGTAAATTGAACTGGGGCTTTACCATGAACATTTTAAATACTTGCCAAGTACAGGACAGGTCAACTTGGCATTTTAACCTGACAGGTTTTCTATTTATACCATGAGCATTTCAGTCTGACCTGCAATGTATCAACTTCAGACCTGCTACGCTACCGTTGACATGTACGTCATATTATAAACAAACGTTCGGAAATACTTTTTCGGAATGTTACCGGTTTTACGGATATATAAAATTAATTTGATAACAGTATAAAATGATCATAAAAATTAAATAAAATATAAACTAAAATATAAATAAAACTATGTTTCGCAGCAAAAAATCTTATGTAACACGATTATGACGTGGAGGCCTTTTAGATGTAAAATAAAGGTACCACCAACAACACCAACCTACTTGAATGAAAACTTACCAAAGCTATTGCTATTTTCGAACGACTATAGCGTGTCAAATAAATTGTCAACAAGACAAGAATATTTATTGATTACATACAAAAATTGGAAATACAAAAATATTAGATTTTTTTAATACTTAATCACAAGGATTGCAATGGGGTACATAAAAAGGGCTCAAACTCGAGAAATGTCCCGCAGATTGTGGACGGAAGTGACGGAACATTGGAACATGATGTGAATTCTATTGTTGGTGGAGGCATGAGGAACAGGGTGTAAAGTTCACTCTTCTCATGAGAAATGGGAGGCTCCACACCCGTCTGGTCGGAACCAGACGGGTGTTATGTCTTACGAGCAACTGCCCGAAAGTTGTTTTCGGATAATCTTATATATTTATCATGCAAGATTTTTGTAACGTCATGTCGCGTAGTTCGTATGTAACTGTGTAACCGCTACAGTGCTATCGATGATTCAAGAGGCTGGGCAGCTGTAGTTTGTTTTTTTACTAAGACTACGAATATTGTCCCAAAACATCTATTAAACATTAAATTGGTTTTTATTTATGTGTATTGTGTTCTTTATTTCTATTTCTTTCACATCTACCACTTGTACCATTTCTACAACATAAGTAGACGACAAAGAGACGTGTCTTTTTGTGGTCTATAATTTTAAATAACGCCACAATAGTATTATATTCACAAATTAACATATACTTACGTTTTTTATTTTAAATTAAAGAAAACAGTTCAATAAAAGTAAGTTTTACACGCCTGCTTAATATGACAGCAGGGCAGCTTTGTTTTCAAGGATTTACATGTCAAAAATGACTTGATGGTAGAGCCTATCGCAGGTTAGACCAGTGAAATGTTGTCACGTGACCACTGAGCGGCTTTAGTCACGTGATCGCTGGCTCGCCTGTTATTTGACGTGTTCATGGTACAAAATAGCCCAAGAGTTCACTTTCCGTCGAAAATTGACCTGCTATAAGAGTGCATGGTAAGCCCCCTGTTGTGTGGTCTGTTTATTTATCTAGATGACACTGTCGTTTTCTATATAATCTGAGCGGAATCACCAAAACAAAAGCAAACGTCAATGTCTCTTTTAAAAACAAGTTATTTTCTTCAAGATCATTGAAACTTTTAACTATGTTTATTAGATCGCCTTTTGATGAAAAAGGTATCCAGGTTTACATATATGTATCTAGGTACCGGTCTCTGCATTGACTTAAATCAATCATCGTGAAGCTCTTAAGTAGATTAGAATTGCAAGTGTCAATAACTTCTGGTTACTATGCCGTACGTATATACTGTTAGAAATAACCTTTAGAAGTAAATCAATGTGAAACGCTTGAACAATCAGCCTTGCACAGAGCAGATTTATTTTTCAGCTCTAAGAATACTAACAACATTATTAAAACTCAGTTTTAATTATGCTCTGCAAATTGTATTTAATAAAATTTTAGGAATGTTAATAGATATGATATGATTTGACATGATATGGTATGATATGTATGTATGTATGTTAGTATGGTATGTGTGGGTTGTTGTGTCATAGATTTATTTTTAAATAATAAATAATTTCCATCACGTGCCACAACATTGATAAAATTAACAACACATAATTGAAAGCATGCAATAATCAGATGGCTATTAATACTAATTAGATGCAGTGCTATAACGCATTAGATGGTGATAATACACAAACAGTTAAATGCCACTCATAAAGTTTAGTCAACGAGAATCACGCTCAGAAACAACACTATGTTTCTCTTTCTAATAGTGACAATAATACTCGTAATTTATTATGCGTCAATACGAAAGTTTGATTACTGGAAAATAAGGAAAGTGCCGTTCATCAAACCCACACCCTTCATAGGAAACTATGGTGAAATCATCTTCCAAAATAAAAACTTCGCAGAAGGAGTTGAAGATATTTGTAAAAAACTTCCCGACGAGAAATTCATCGGAGCCTTCTATAGTACAGAACCGGTGCTGATCCCCATAGACCCTGATATTATCAAGCTGATTGTAGCAAAGGACTTCTATTATTTCAATGGACGAGAGCTATCGGGACATAGCTATAAGGAGCCAGCGGCATTGAACATCTTTTCTACCTATGGAGACAATTGGAGGGTCTTACGTCAGAATATGACTTTGCTTTTCTCATCACGGAAAATGAGAAACATGTTTCATCTCATCGAGAAATGTTCGTACGTGTTCGAATCAATGTTGGATCGGGAGACCAGCATATCAGTGGAGATAGAAATAAGATCCGTGGCAGCAAAGTTTACTATAGAATGCATTGGAGCGTGTGTGTTTGGAGTGGATGCCAATACTATGACGGAAAAAATGCAAGACAATCCTTTTAGCAGAATCGCAGCTCTTACAAGTCCGACAAAATATGCAGCTTTTATAAGAGGAGTCCGCTGTGTATGGCCATCAATATTCTATGGATTAGGGTTAAAGCTCATGTCAAGGCAGATGGATTTCTTCAAGAACTTGATCACTTCGGTGATGAATCAACGAGACAACAAGCCTTCTGGCAGGAATGACTTCTTGGATCTTATATTGAGTTGGAAGCAATGCCACCAAATAGTCGGCGATAGTATTAAAAATATAAAAACTGGTGGGACTCAAAGAGTGTCATTGGAAGCTGACGATGACTTATTAGTTGCTCAGTGTTTTGTTTTCTTCAACGCTGGGTTTGAAACGTCGGCGACCATTTTGAGTTACACTCTTTACGAGTTGGCGAAGAATGAAGTAATACAGAACAGAGTGTTGGAAGAAGTAGACGCATATATGGTTCGCCATGGCAATAGACTTTGTTACGAATGTGTCACGGAGTTCCCTTACCTTTGGGCCGCGGTTGGCGAAGCTCAGCGTCTTTATCCAGTTCTTGGAGTGATATTTCGTGAGACCATGGAAGACTACACATTACCTGGCGGTTTGGTTGTGGAGAAAGGCATGCGTGTTCATATACCAGTGTATTACTTGCATCACAATCCGAAATATTTTTCGGATCCTGAAGAATTTCGTCCGGAAAGATTCTTCGGGGAGGAGAAGCATAGGGTCAACCCGTATACTTACATGCCGTTTGGGGAAGGGCCAAGAACTTGTATGGGTAAGCTGACTGTTTTACTTATTTCTCTGTCTGCCTATAATGTTTCATGTTACGTGAGATCGACGCTAAATGTTTTCATCAACAACTCTTGTTAGCTGTCACTTTACCATTCTCACTTCTCACACAATCCATTCATCTTTTCTTTGCCTCCCTCACATTCTCAATCTAATCGCTGTATATTTTTAAGGGGAGAGCAGTAATCTTAAAAAAAATGTTGTGCATTATCTTGTAATGATTAGGCTTGTTACGGTTGTTGGTACAAACTTAAACTTGATAATATAGAATATAGAATTTTCTTTATTCGAGTAACCAAGACTCAAAAATATTGTTAGTAAAACTTACGACTATGTTAGTCAGCACAGACACTAAACAAAAACAAGGAAAACAATACAAGCACAAACAACAAATAAAAAGAAATAACGGTAGGTCACCGTTGCGACATCCCATGAGAGACGGCACAACAGTGACCCACGTATGTACAGTCCAGGCGACTCGCAACCATGCTTAAGACACTGTTGGAGCTGCCCCACACCCTGCGCACCAGGGAAGCGCACCTCTTACGCATTGTTGCGTAAAAGCAATCTACATGCGCATCTGCGAACATCCCTGATGCACTACAGAAACGGGGCAGCCCCACCAGTATCCTAAACGCATTGTTATATTGAACGCGGAGAGCGCTATACGATCTTTGCGTATATCTAGCCCACAGGCTGCACGTGTAAAAAGTGGTACAGTAGGCTCGAAAGAGCGTGATTTTAACTGGAAGTGAGCATCGTGCAAACCTGCGAGCCAGCATGTTCGCTCTAACCGACAACGCTCTCCGCTCCCGTTCAATGTCGTCATCGTCTTTGAGATTGGGGGTTAAGATATGATTGGGGGTTGAATATGTATTTAATGTTCTTATTTATCTCATGTATCAGTTTAGATAAGTAATTATTTATTTTTTGTAATGGTAATGAGTACCTAACCTTTTTGCTAGGAAAAAAGTAATAATAAAAGTGTAGTTAGCCATTCTCTAAATGTACTATGGTATACTTGCGCTGCTTCCGATAATATGCCGAGTCATAAAATGAGGTTGGAGATGGAGGACTAAAATGACAATTACAAGCCTACACTTACTACCTACACGAACTACACTTCGCCTCGAAACCAGTATTTTGTTTTATTCCAGGTAATACAAAGATTGGTATCATAATCAATATTTGTATGACCCGGAACCCAGGAACCAATTGGTAATCTGATTTATTTAGCAATAATATTTAATTATTTAATTAAACTACTACAAGTCAAGTATCATTTTTCAAAATCCCAACCTTCCGTTACCAAGATATTATCATAACTTATCTATGCAAACAAGTAAGACACGTAGGTATACAAAATTTTTAAAATTCAAAAGTATACCACAATCACACACTGTACCAACAAACATTAATGATGATAATTGAGAAGAAAACCGGGATCACACGTGATATAAATACGGCGTAGATACCTACTAAAAACATATAGTTTCAAAGTCACAAGTCGAAGGCGATACAGACCGCGCAACGAAACAACACGATGTTTCAGTATATTGTAACAGTAACACTACTGGTTCTACTATACACGTGATCATGCGTAAATATGGACAAACAGGAACGTCCCACAAAAGAAACCTACATTCAAATTGGGGAAGTATAATTTTTTTAATCTCATGAAAAATCCATCGGAGCGAACATTATACACTTTTACAATTTTTAAATAATTCTTTAATTCATAATAAGATTTGTATAATATAAACAAATATAGGTGACCCGTCAGACGAGACGTTGTCCTCTCCAAATTTCCAATTTTTTTTCCTCAACCTTTTGTTATGGCGAACACAACAAAAAGATAATTATTCAAATTGATCCAGTAATTTTCGAGTTTTTTCGAGACTCATTAGTCTCGAAAAAACTCGAAAATTCTCTCACTCCGTGCATTCACGGCAATTCATTTTTATATATATAGATTATATTGTAAATTATATACAAGGTGTGTGTAAGGTCATTGTCCTCGTAATAAATTATGAACCAGTCTTACCATCGGGCCAAGACTGATATAGTAAAAAAAGATAGGTGTTCCATCCAGGCATTTATGTTCGTATGAATAAGCATAATGCCTATAAGGCTCCCAGTGCTGGGACACAGACCTCCTCTCTGTGAGAGGGACTGGGCCATAATCCACCACGCGAGCCCAGTGCGGGTTTGGAATTTGGTTCTGGGACATGGCGGTTACTTCACGATGTTTTCCTTTACAATTTTGAGAGCAGTGGTGATGAAATAAATTATACAAAGTAAAGCACCTGCTGAGGTTCGAACCCACGACTTAATAATTCGTAAGTCAGGGCCGATACCACTTGGTGGTTCATAGCAATGATTGCATTCACTTGCAAGGTAATTTTCAGATATCAATTAACGACATAATTTTTTTTTTCTCTGCGTAGTATTTCTCTATTTCATTTATATACATATAATTTACATTTTTAAATATTTTTATAAAAACAAAATAATACAAAAACATTTAAAAATATAAAAAATAGCCCACCGGTATCGGGAACAGGGTCCAAGCTACCGGCGGTCAGGGCTCCAGAGAGAGGAACCTCCTGACAATGCGAGCCGTGTCCAGGAGTACCGCTTTCTGAATCAAGCCCTTGACCCAGCTGCCTAACGAGAGCCTCCTTAGGTGTTGGTCGAGGCTCTTGGCAATTAAGCCATTGGCTGATACGACTATCAGCACAATGATCGCTGAGTCCACATCCCACATGTCGACAACCTCGCGAGCCAAGTCAAGATACTTGATTTGTTTATCTTTCTCGGCTTTCACGAGGTTCCCGTCATGCGGGACCGTTATGTCAATGATCATTGTGCGCCGCTCTACTCGGTCCACCACCACTATATCAGGTTTATTGGCAACAATAGTCCTGTGAGTGATGATGGAGCGATCCCAGTACAATGTGATATTGCCATTTTCGAGAACTGGGTCGGGCACATACCTGTAGTACGGCACTTCAGATTCCACAAGGCTGTATTTCAGAGCAAGTTGCTGGTGGATAATCCTGGCTACAAGGTTGTGTCTATGCAAGTACTCTTCGTTAGCTAGACGAAAACACCCGGAGATAATGTGTCGGATTGATTCTCCCGGACGGTGGCATGCCCGACAAATGTCAACCGTGCCGTCCTTCACAATGAATCTCCGGTAATTGTTCGTCATCATAACTTCGTCCATAATTGCACAGACAAAACCTTCGGTTTCCCCAAAGAGGTCACCAAAACGCAGCCAGGCTACGGACGCTAGGAAATCTACATCGGGTCCATGTAGGGCCCGGAAGTAGCGTCCGTGAAGCTCCTTACTCTGCCATACCTCCTTGCGATCGTTAGTGTCAAGCACTACAGGCTTGCGCCAGTTCTCCTTAACCAAGGAGAGCGGGGTAAGGCCCTTGTCTACCGCGACCACATCTCGATGCATCCCCACGTCGGCTTCTTGGGTATTTCTCTTATCTTTATCATTGTTTTTATTAACACAATGGTCGAAGATATGCCAAGTTATCTATCTGTGGCCGAAACTGATGCAATCTCTGCGTGTCAGGATTGTAAGGTGAATGCGTGGTCAGCTTTTCTTTAGTTGTACCACGGTATTATAATCTAGTTCAACCTTTGAATATAACCTAATATTTAAACGACCATTTTAACTAATTGATATTCATAAATTTCAATAAGTACCCAATATGAACTCACTTGACATAAAAAGTAGCATTTCAACGTAAACAAAAATATTTAATAAAAAACCAGACACGACAAGCCCGCCAACTATTAACCGCTAATTATTTATTTCAATCCACTATCTATCTATTATTTATTTTTGTTAGACGATGCAGTCCAGCCTCTTTCTACGACTGACTAGTGTGTCCATATATGATAACGCTTCAACCTGTCGGTGCAACCAGTGTGTTGTTAAGCCAATCATGATAAATGATATACGTAATCTGACGTGATATAAATATAAAGCCGAAACTCAGACGCAGCTATACTCGGACGAACGAACGCTTAGTCAAGTCCGACCGCGCAGTGAAACAACACGATGTTTCTCTATCTAACAGTGACGCTTCTAGTCCTCCTTTATTATGTGATCACGCGCAAATATAACTACTGGAAAGACAGAAACGTACCACACAAGACACCAACTGTCTTATTAGGAAATTATGGAAAGCTCCTTCTGCAGAAAAAATCCATTGGCGAGACAATTCAAGATTATTGTAATGAATTCCCAAACGAGAAATTCATTGGCGCTTTCCATGGGACAGAACCCGTACTGATTCCTAAAGATCCAGAAATTATCAAACTGATTGTGACGAAGGACTTCGCCTATTTCAATGGAAGACTGATATCTGAACACAGTGACAAGGAACCCTTAGGTCTGAACCTCTTCGCTACCCATGGCGACAGTTGGAGGGTATTACGACAAAATATGAGCCCAATGTTCTCATCTGCAAAGCTGAAAAACATGTTTCATCTCATCAACCAATGTTCGCTTAAATTCGAGGAAATGTTGGATCGTGAAACAAACATTTCAAAGGATCTTGAAGTTAGGTCGTTGACTGCAAGATATACTATGGAATGTGTCGGAGCGTGTGCTTTTGGCGTAGATACAAACACGATGACGGAAGACGTAAAAGACAATCCTTTTAGTAAAATTGCAGCATTTACAAGTCCGCCAAAATTTGTGGCTCTCCTCTTTCAAATTCGTTTAATTTGGCCAACAATCTTTTATTTATTTGGAGGCAATTTAGCGAAAAAACAAATTCAGTTTTTCCATAACCTGATTAATTCTGTAATGACTCGACGAGAATACAAACATTCTGGACGGAATGACTTCGTGGACCTCGTAATGGGTTGGAAAACAAGCAATCAAATAGTGGGTGAGAGCATAAAAAACACCAAAAATGGTGAAGTAAAAAAATTGACATTAGAAGCTACTGATGATCTGTTAATTGCTCAGTGCTTTGTTTTCTTCAATGCTGGGTTTGAAACGTCTTCAACCACTCTGAGTTACACTCTTTATGAGCTCGCAAAGCATAAAGAGATCCAGGACAAAGTGTTAGAAGAAGTCGATGCATATGTAGCTCGTCATGAGAATAAACTCAATTTCGACTGTATTTCGGACCTGCCGTATCTGGACGCTGTTATAGATGAGACTCTTCGTTATTACCCAGTTCTTGGCATGATCCCGCGGGAGTTGATGGAAGACTACACAATGCCCGGTGGTGCGAAGTTAGATAAAGGCATGCGAGTACATTTGCCGGTGTACTATCTGCATCACAATCCAGAATTTTATCCAGAACCTGAAGTGTTTCGTCCAGAAAGATTTCTTGGAGAGGAGAAGCAGAAAATTAACCCGTATGTTTACCTGCCGTTTGGAGAAGGACCAAGACTTTGTATTGGTGAGTGACAACTTATATTTTTCACTAACATTATACCTACTTCCTTTAAACAAAACATTTAAAAATATAAAAAATAGTAGCCCACCGGTATCGGGAACAGGATCAGGTCAACATTATACTTATTATTAGTTTAGTTATTCTATTATCTTTGATCTTTCCCCTTTCTAAGATAGCAATTTAAAAGTGTCTCTAAATATATATTTTTGAAGTGAAAACTTCTTTAGCGGCGTTGTGCACTTTTTTTGGGATGGGTAAAAAATGTTAAACTAGCGTCAGGACATGTGACCTAATCGATAATTAGTAAGACGTTCAAGTTTTTGTTGACAGCTTTTGTTCTTATACTGACACTTGACAGCAAGCCACATAAATTACTGACATTTTCGTTAGAAGGTGTTACTTAATTTTCATTTCAATCGGCAGTCCCAGACTGCCTCATTTTTTTTATTTGTGTATAAGACTCATTAGATAGCTGATAAAATGTTGATGTTTTTAGAATAATCTTTACGTTTAGTGCGATGCTGCTATTTTAGAGATATGCGGCCTTCTGTAATACTTACGTCGACGATTTTCATATATGTATTTGCGGCTTAACTTTGATACATTACTATTTAAATGTTTGGGTGTTCAAAATCAGTTGTTAGGTTCAATACAAATACAAATCAATCGGTCATAATCATCATCTGCCTAGCCTTTTTCCAACTATGTTGGGGTCGGCTTCCAGTCTAACCGAATGCAGCTGCATTTTACATGAAGTGACTGCCTATCTGACCTCCACAACCCAGTTAATGGGTAACACCATATCCCGTGGTAAGACTGGTTGTCAGACTTTCGGGCTTCTGACGACCCGTAATAACTGTCAAAGATCTACAAATGACAGCCGGGATGGCATAACGGCTTAACGTGTTTTCCGAGGCATGGAGGGGTCTTGGTATGTAAAGATGGTCTGGATGGAGAAACTATCATAACTGTTTCCCTCGAATACCCCACGTGTATATTCTCGAGCTTATTCAATAAGATAGAAACAGATAGGATATCAAAAGTATTTCTTAGGACAAAAAAATACGAATTGAATGATTGCCTATTTTAGTTCTTGAGATTTACATGTCATGTCTTAAACAGCGTCAAAAACAAGAATGTGTATTAACCAATCAGGTTAATAGTCTACGAATATAAACTTTGAGACGTACAAACGGATATGGTAGCACAACAAAGGGTCCTAGTTTCAATCCAGACCCCAGAAATAACTCACTTCAAGTTTGGGAAGTTCTGTCTGTCCACAATTATAATTTATCCTAGCAAATATAATTATACAATATCCTAATACAATTAATAAAAATCCTCAATTTCATAACCCAAATAATAATTTAAAAAACCAAAATACCAGAGATAAATTAATATGTTAAACGCGATTACGATTACTAAACATAACAAAAATATTTGTCCGAAAACAAAGGCCAGAGTTTATCTTAATAACATGACGTCATCAAACATACGTAATCAGACATAAATCGAACTCGAACTATGCAATCAGTTATTGTAAGTACTGACGACGCAACGCTTAGTCTAGTCAAATCGCGTTGTGGAACAACACGATAGTTCTCTATCAAACAACGATGCTATTAGTTCTTCTTTATTTACTATGTGATCACGCGAAAATATAACTACTGGAAAGACAGAAACGTACCACACAAAAAACCATCTTTCTTATATTTTCAAATACTTCTCCTATTTCAACGGAAGGATCTGACAAACATTACTCGCCATGGGCATGGCGTAATGGCGACAATTGGAAGGTACTATGGCAGAATATGAGACCATTGTTCACATCGTCTGTGAAGATGACGAACATGTTTCATCTCATCGACAAAATGTTCGCTCAGCTTTGAGGACATGTTAGATCGTGAAGCTGTTGTTAGAAAATTTCGAAGGAGCGTGAATTTAAGTCATTGATTTCAAGATATGCTATGTAATGTATAGGAGCGTGTGCTTTCAGCGTAAAAACGAACACAATGACGGAAGAAGCAAAGGAAAGTCTTTTCAGAAAAATTGAAAATCAGGCCGAAGGTGAGCTTCACCCGGAATCCTCAACCACAGAGGAACCTACGATTCACCTATAACGATTTGTGTTATAAATATGGAATTTAGCATGGCAATATTGATAATGCCCTTTTCATTACTATTTGTAAATGCAAATGAAATATTTTAAAATAGGGAACGATCAATGAAAAGTAGCCTTGAAACTAGTTGCCGATTTCCAAGTGCAATTATTCAATCTTTAGATGAAAGTGGAGCTGACGATAATAATAATGTTCTAACATATAACAGTGGTGGCCCAGTGGTAAAGGCCCCGATTTACGAGTTGTAGGTCGTGGGTTCGAACCAAGCAGGCGCTATACTTTGTGTAAATAATTTCATCACTACTGCTCTCAAAACGGTGAAGGAAAACATCGTGAGGAAACTGGCATGTCTTAGAACCAAAAATTCGAAGACATGTGACATCTACCAACCCGCACTGGGCCAGCCTGGTAGATTACCACTCCCTCTCACAGAGAGGAGGCCTGTGTCCTGTGTGTGCAGTGGGAACATTAATAGGCAGATTATGTAACATATAACAGTGCTGTCCCTGACGACGCTGAGTAGTTCGATGATCGCCAAGACGACGTCTTTGTGGCTACTCCCAGTGTCCCTGTTTACGGGCTCATGCAATATGATGTAACTCTGAGCAATGACACTAATTAATATCGTTGTAATTTCCTATAATTTCTATAATTAGGACAAAGATAGTGGGTGAACGCTGTGTATGTATATAGTTGACAAGACTATATATAAAACGAAAAATAAATACTATGGTGATTTTCTGATAATCGTAAGAAAAACATTGCTTAATATTGCATTTTGCTAAAATTTGGTTTTTTAAATACGTTCTCAATTATATAAATACGTTTTGATTTTGCACTTAATATCACTAGTTTACAGACAGTGTGACCAACATGGTTGCTATTACTTACGTTTCTTCCATTTCAGCTGATTCTACTTCTTCTACTTCTTCAGTTGATTCTACTTCTTCAGCTGATTCTTCTTCTTCAGATGATTCTACTGTTTTTTTAAATTCCTTTCTAGTTTTAGTTACTGCCATTTCTCCTTCTTCTTCGGTTGATTCATGCTCTTCATTACATTTCAAACGTAACCTACCCCTTCATCGTTATTCAGCTTAAAAAAATCTAATTACTACAACGGCTGGTCTAAAGTAGAGGATGCCGCTTTAACTGACCTGAATATTCTTACAAGTACTAAGGTTACTTCGTTTCACCTTTAAAAAATAAATAATTTGTCCCATCTCAAACGAACAAACGGTCATACTCATAAAATACAGTGATAATGTTAATGACGAACGAAGTTGTTAATTTTACCTATTCGGATTCTTTGATAATAATAACAATAAAATGACAGTAGGTTTACCCAAACTAATACAAGTAGGTATGGATACACTCAATAAATATAGGCAATATCCTCATACTCCACTCGCAACAGTATACGAGTAGGTACTCCAATAACGAACATCAAGCAGTAGCCAGTTCACTCAGGTCGCGCAACGAAACCACACGATGTTTCCGTTTCTGATAGTGTCGGTACTGTTACTTATTTACTATTTGATCACGCGGAAATATGATTACTGGAAGAATAGGAACGTGCCACACACCAAACCTACGTTCTTGTTGGGAAATTATGGAAGTTTGATCCTGCAGAAGAAATCCTTCGCAGAAACAATTCAAGATTGCTGCAATGAATTTCCTAACGAAAAATTTATTGGAGTATTCTTTGGTACAGAACCCGTACTGATTCCAAAAGATCCAGAAATCATCAAGCTAATTGTGACGAAAGACTTCTACTACTTTCATGGAAGAGATTTATCTGAACATAATCACAAAGAACCAGTAGCTTTGAATCTTTTTGCTACATATGGCGACACCTGGAGGGTCTTACGGCAGAATATGACTCCATTGTTCTCATTTGCAAAGATGAATAATATGTTTCATCTCATCGAGAAATGTTCGCATGTGTTCGAGTCAATGTTGGATCGTGAAACAAAAAATTCAAAGGAGCTTGAAGTAAGGTCGTTGACCTCAAGATATACTATGGAATGTATCGGAGCTTGCGCTTTCGGTGTAGACACAAACACGATGACGGAAGGAGAAAAGGATAATCCTTTTATAAAAATCGCAGATTTCTTGGATCCGCCGAAATATGTTCTCTACAAACGAGTAATGCGTGCTATTTGGCCATCAATTTTTTACCTACTCGGATTCCAGTTACTGCAAAAGCAATTGAAGTTCTTTGGTAATCTGATTACTTCTGTAATGACCCAAAGGGAATACAAATCATCTGGAAGACATGATTTTGTGGACCTTATAATGAGTTGGAAGCAAACCCATCAAATAGTTGGTGATAGTATGAAGAATATCAAAACCGGTGAAAATCATAAAGTTACATTAGAAGCTAATGATAACCTGCTAATTGCTCAGTGTTTTGTTTTCTTCGCTGCTGGATTTGAAACTTCATCAACCACTATGAGTTATACTCTTTATGAACTCGCAAAGAATAATGACATTCAGAACAAAGTGTTTGAAGAAGTCGATGAATATTTAGCTCACTATGAGAATAAACTCAATTACGATTGTATTTCGGACCTGCCGTACCTGGACGCTGTTATAGATGAGACTCTTCGTTTTTACCCAGTTCTTGGTATGATCCAGCGGGAGCTGATGGAAGATTACACAATGCCCGGTGGTGCGAAGTTAGATAAAGGCATTCGAGTACATTTGCCGGTGTACTATCTGCATCACAATCCAGAATTTTATCCAGAACCTGAGGTGTTTCGTCCAGAAAGATTTCTGGGTGCGGAGAAGCAAAAAATTTATCGGTATGTTTACCTACCGTTTGGAGAAGGACCAAGAACTTGTATTGGTGAGTTTTACTTTTGAAATATTGTATGCGCGTTTCGCGTTACACATGGATTGAAAAAAAAAATTTGATCAAGCATGAAAATAAAAAATGAATTTATAATACTTCTTTCAGTAACATTCATTTTAGACACAATTTCATGAGCGGCTTGAATTACATTGAATGCTTGTGTGACCGCGCTGTTAAATGAAAACATTTAATTAATAACATACGACATCACTTAAGTACATTAAACAGTAAATTAACCTTCTGACGTAACAAACTTGCTACATAACCAGTGTGGAGTCTGGAACTCATTCTGAAAAAGAAGGTCATTAAAAATCGTGTATCTGGTTACCAACTAGTAGCAATTGCTGTGAGAACTGGTGCCAGAGAAGCTTGGAGAAGCTTCTCGCACGTCAGTAAAGCACGCAGTTGGTATGACTTTTTTCGGTATCTTCAACAATCATCGTCATATTTTAGCCATTTTACATAAAACCTAGAATGAATTATGCACTTAAATCTTTTTCATGAATCACTCCGTCCATTGATAAAAACCATAATATGAAAATCTGTTCGGCAGTTTTTGAGTTTATCACGTCCAGACAGACGCTGCGTGGAGAGTTTGTCTTATGATATGTAGAGATATTGAAATTTAATATAGTTCTAAACATCATATCAGTACATTCAGTACGTAAAAACCTACTCCTAAACTTGCACCTCATAATGAGCGCTACACTGAAAGAAAAGGCTTATAGACAACCTGTTTTCGCGTCTAAAAATGTAAATTTTGTTTGTCTACTTAATAATTGCCACAATGTTAGTTTGATTCCTTCTAATAGCTATCCAAGGCCTTCAGAGCGTTTTTGTTATATTTAGGACCAGTTTACCAACTTTTTGTAAACATATTAAACTTCCTTAGATCAAAGTCTGGCCTCATTACGATGCTCAGTCATGAATCTCAAATTAAAACAAGACTCTTATACGTGTTTCAGTTCAGTCAGAATGTAATTTTCAGTTGTTTTACCTGTTAGATAATTAAATGTTATCATGTCTCCTATTATAGTTACGTTTAACTTAGCAAGTTACTTGTGGTTTTACTTGGAATCATTCCTATTACTTTTATAAAAATTAACGGAAAATAGAATGATTAAATCATTATAAAATATGGAACATTCAGTACAACGTAAAGTGGGCTTGAAGGTGCTGATTCCAAAGTGCAACCATTAAATCTTTAGATTTAAGCATAACTGGCCATAATAATAATGTTCCATCATATAAGTCAAAATCAAAGACGTAATCCTGGCGGGATTACGTCTTTGTGGCGTCTCTCAGTGTTCCCGTTGACGGGCTCATGTAATTGGCAATTTTCGGAATGTAATAAAAAAAAACACTGTCTAAAAACTTGCATTCTGCTAAAATCTGATTTTTAAGTACCTACCTAGTTGGTCAATTATTATGTCATTAAACGTTTTGAATAATATCGCTACTTGCTGGACCCTTTGTTTTTATTCAAAACTAGCTTCTGCCCGCGGCTTCGCCCGCGTGGATGTCGGAAATTATCCCACAGGAACGTGTAACATGTCCTAAATCAGCGGGGTAATTGCGTAGCAATTACAATAGCAATGGGTTTCATTTTGACAGTTCAACAACATTAATTGCGTTATTTACGTTATTTCTCGAACATAATTATTAAGCAATAGCTTCCACTCGGCGCTCTGGCGCATCATCCCCTGGCTGGCCCGCCCCTCCACCCTCGTTCAGCGCGCCATCGACTCAATATCGCAGGTCATTCTTATCGTTCTAACTTTTAAACTATTTGTCGGGCCTGTTTCACCACCTACGATTAAGTTCCTATTAATTTACTTGGCAGATAATTTCATACAAATTCTGTTCCATTTTTGAGTTTATTCGGTCAGTAGTGGCTATTCGGACATCGTGAAATAGGCCCGTGTAAAAGACAAACTTTATGTACATTAAATACCAAAAGCGATGAAGGTATTTATTTTGATAAGAATTAACTAAATACTCTAAAATATGCAATGTAAAAAAAATATTCAATTTAAATGTATTTATTGCTCACTATTTTGGTTATAAAGGCTTCCACATAAAAGGTAGATATATGCTGTCGCGGACTTTTATTTAGAACTCTATAAGACAAACAATCCCACAATACATTTTCTTCATGTAACTCTAACGGTTTAGGCAGCGCTCGCAGCATACGGTGGAGGTCTGCCCGGCTTGGGTGGACCACCGCCGTGTCCTCGTGGAGGCGTGAGGCGGCGGTGACCTCTCGCGTCCGGCCCTGGTTCGGAGCGAGAGGACATGGCAAGCAGTCACCTCCTTCTGCAAAGCAGTAATGCTCGCGAAGGAGGAAGCGGAGCGCGCGAGGGAGTGGCAAAGGCCGCGCCCTAACAGCCCTAGTCGCCGCCGCCGTAGGAGACGTCCCGGGCGTCGGAAATTGATAGCCGATTTCCGGCCACCGTAGGCGCGGGCCTGCGGACGGAGAGCAACGGGCAGCTCGCCGTCCGATAAGGTCCAGGCCCAGGTCGACGGCGCGTCGTGTTCCACGCGCGCCTCAAAGAGATGTCTGCAAAACTGACGGGGTCCGCTAGGGCCGATGCCTGCCAGGGTTGCGGGTAGTCCCAAGGGGAAACCGTGGCCTCTGGCAAGGTAAGGGAAGGAACACGGGTGGGTTTTAGTCAGTAAGAGTCTGACACGCCCTGCCGCTCTGCCCAGAGCGGGGAAGTCATTGGATGATTTCCCACCCAAAAAAAAAAAATAAGGCAGCGCACGCGAAGATAGATCTCAGAGGGCAGGAATTTTTCCGACTTACTTGATACTTATCATAATATTATGGCCAAATCACATAAAATCTTTATAAATTGTAGCCTATGTGTTATTCTGATGTATAAGCTACATTACTGTAAAGTTTCATCAAAATCCGTTCAGTAGTTTTTGTGTGAAAGTCCATCCATCCATCCTCACAAACTTTCGCATTTATAATGTTAGTAGGATTAATGTAGGGCAGTGTTTTTCAACCTTTTTCATGACTCGAACCCCTTAGTATGAAAAAATTTTTCGCGACCTCGACCATTCGAGAACGATTTGAACTCAGTCGAGATTCCCGCTGAGTCTAAGTTTCTGCAGCACTGATGTTCCCGAGTTGCAGAGAGCCTTGCCTCACGACCTTCCTCAGATTCCTGTGATCGAACTAATCTCATCCTTTTAGCATTTCTGCTACATTGGGAGAGGTTTGATCTTCTTCGAGGCATTCTTACAATAAAATAGTACTTACTACTTAACACACAGTAATTTAGTAAACACGTACTATCGCAAACAATTAAATTATAAATACAGACATATTACTTACTTACAGATTATTATACAGTCTAAAATTATCACAGTTTAAGTAATAAGTGTTAAGACGTGTAAACCAAACGTACTAACTTTATAAAACAAAAGAATTGCTAGAAAAATTAATTACTAACCTGAGCTAATAAACTTATACTTAATAAAGAAAATCAAGAAAAGAAATGCCTAACCTATACCAAATACTTATAATATTTATATACAATACAAACCCTAAATAAAAATTAAGATAAGTTTACCGAAAATCAAGGAAAGAAATGCCTAACCTATAACAAAATGTCAATCGGTTCATAAATAAAAAAGTTATGTCAATTTAAAGAATCACGGCGAACATTTAATGTTCGCCGTGATTCTTTAAATTGACATAACTTTTTTATTTATGAACCGATTGACATGAAATAAACGCTAAATGTTAAGTGACGCTTACTACAATATATTAGTGAAAACCGCATCTAAATCGAATAAGCCGTTTCTGATATTAGCGTGCACAAACACACAGACAAACAGACAAACAGACAAACCGACAAACAGACAAACAGACAAACAGACAAAAAAATAAATAATTACAATCTCGGGTTCGGCATCGATATAATAACAACCCCTGCTACTTTTTTTTTATATATTTCTATTGTACAGACACCACTTTTCTACAATTTTATTATATGTATAGATCTAGTACAGGTTTCCCTTTAGAATTTCAACAACGACTGGTAGAGGATGCCGCTTGGATCGCACTGAATATTTTTACAAGTAGTAAAATTACCTTCTGTTCATCTTTAAAAATAAACAATATATCTTTCCAATCTCAAACGACCAAACACACTCATAAAATCAACAGTGATAATTTTAATGACGTCATACGTAATCAAATCCGTAATAAAAATAAAACACACTTAATGATAACAGGTAACACACTTATACATACAACATACCTACAAGTAGATGAGGATACACTTAGTGATATAGGCAATATTCTCACACTCAACAGTATAGGTACTTAAATAACGAACAACAAGTCAGTAGTCAGTGCATTCAGGTCGCGCAGCGAAACCACACGATGTTTCTGTTTCTGTTAGTGTCGGTACTGTTACTTATTTACTATTTGATCACGCGGAAATATGATTACTGGAAAAATAGGAACGTGCCACACACCAAACCTACGTTCTTGTTGGGAAATTATGGAAGTTTGATCCTGCAGAAGAAATCGTTTGGAGAAACAATTCAAGATTGCTGCAATGAATTTCCTAACGAAAAATTTATTGGAGTATTCTATGGTACAGAACCCGTACTGATTCCAAAAGATCCAGAAATCATCAAGCTAATTATGACGAAGGACTTCTACTACTTTCATGGAAGAGAATTATCTGAATATAGTCACAAAGAACCACTAGCTTCGAACCTTTTCGCTACATATGGCGACACCTGGAGGGTCTTACGGCAGAATATGACTCCATTATTCTCATCTGCAAAGATGAAGAATATGTTTCATCTTATCGAGAAATGTTCGCATGTGTTCGAGTCAATGTTGGATCGTGAAACAAAAATTTCAAAGGAACTTGAAGTAAGGTCGTTGACCTCAAGATATACTGGAATGTATCGGCGCTTGCGCTTTCGGCGTAGACACAAACACGATGACGGAAGAAAAAAACGATAATCCTTTTAGAAAAATCGTTGATTTCATAGATCCGCCGAAATATGTAGTCTACATGCGAATAATTCGTTCTATTTGGCCATCAATATTTTACTTATTCGGATTCAAGTTACTGAAAGCACAATTGCAGTTCTTTGGTAATCTGATTACTTCTGTAATGACCCAAAGGGAATACAAATCATCTGGAAGACATGATTTTGTGGATCTTATAATGAGTTGGAAGCAAACCCATCAAATAGTTGGTGATAGTATGAAGAATATCAAAACCGGTGAAAATCATAAAGTTACATTAGAAGCTAATGATAACCTGCTAATTGCTCAGTGTTTTGTTTTCTTCGCTGCTGGATTTGAAACTTCATCAACTACTTTGAGTTATACTCTTTATGAACTCGCTAAGAATAATGACATTCAGAGCAAAGTGTTAGAAGAAGTCGATGCATATTTAGCTCGCCATGAGAATAAACTCAATTACGATTGTCTTTCGGACTTACCGTACCTGGACGCTGTTATAGATGAGGCTCTTCGTTTTTACCCAGTTCTTGGTATGATTCCTCGAGAGCTGATGGAAGATTACACAATGCCCGGTGGTGCGAAGTTAGATAAAGGCATGCGAGTACATTTGCCGGTGTACTATCTGCATCACAATCCAGAATTTTATCCAGAACCTGAAGTGTTTCGTCCAGAAAGATTTCTTGGTGAGGAAAAGCGGAATATTAATCCGTATGTTTATCTACCGTTTGGAGAAGGACCAAGAACTTGTATTGGTGAGTTTTATTTTTGTAAGATTAATTACGAGTTTCGTGTTACACAAGGATTGAAAAAGAAGATTTGAATCAGTGATGAAAGTCAAAAATAATTCACAATTGATTTATTGTCGCAAGTTTATTTACTGGTGAAAACCAAAACTCAAAAGTAATCATCAAACTGCACTGTTTTGTTTGTACTGCTAGTTATGTTACACGGAATTAAGGACCATATATAATATATCACCTTAGTACAGGCTTGTGATATAATTATTTTTCCAAAAGAACTACGCTAATTCTTTCAGTTATACTTATTTAAGAAACCATTTCGTGAGCGGCTTGAATTACATTGTATGCTTGTGTGACTGAGCTGTTAGATTAAAACATTTAATGAATTTAGTAACATACAACATCACTTACAGTAAACAGTATAACAAATTAACCTCCTGATGTAACAAACTTGCTACTTAACCTGTGTAAAATTTTGAGAGCGTTTTAAAAGCCCCGCGGCTCAGTAACGAGGGAACACATTAATATTGACGGGTTCAACTCACGATACAGGACTTATTTATGAAGTAACTAGACCTGTAATGGACTGCTATTATTTATTTTACGTACATTTACTTATTTTCTTGTGGAGTGTGCTGGTCTTTCTGAAAAAGAACATCGGATTTTTTTTTAAAGTATAATCTTGTTACCTACCGACGCAAGTGCTATATGGTAGGAATACTAGGTGCCAGTGAAGTTTTCCGATCATGAGACTTTTCAACTTTGATAGCACTGCACCGGTGATGACTGATTTTTATGTCAATATCTGTCAATCTATATGGCAAACAGAAGTCTAGTGATGTGATCAACTTATTATTCATAATATACCCTTAGTGGAAGGAATACTGGTACTCATCTGCCTCCGGTTAGACTAGATGGCGATGTTGGTAAACAGTTTGATGTTTTATTTTGAGTGAACAGAAATTAAAGATAGATCTCCAAATCATACCAGACGTAAGAACCTACTTTGACATTGGGTCTCATACTGATCGCTACACTGAAAAATGCTAAAAAAACGCTATGAAGGGCTTATGTTACAACAACAATTTTGTTTGCCTTTTTAGTTCAGTTCAGTCAACAAAAATGTAATTTACTGTTTTTTACTTGTTTGAAAATTCGATGGGTTGAGTTGGTTGGGTTATACTTGGAATAAACTGATAGATTTTTGCGATCTATTGCTAAATTCGTGATTTGTTTTTGAGCAAGACTGCACTACGAGCACGAAATTACTCAGTCTCTCACAAAACAAGATAGGTAGTTAATAACGTCAGAAAGGTATTCATGGTCATTCTTGTTATTAAAGCAATTAAAATAAACAACAACCGTTTATCATAAAGATAAGATTAGATTATTTAAAGGAAGATACAAGTTATATAAAACAGGTATACTTTCTTACAGAACTATTTTTGTATTGCTTCGCTATCTAGATAAGATAAACACTCATCATCATTCTCCTGCCCTTATCCCAATTTTATTTGGGGTCGGCGCAACATGTCCCTTTTTTCCATACTTCTCTATTAGTCGTCATTTCAGTAGTTACCCCCTTTCTAGCCATATCATCTTTCACACAATCCATCCATCGTTTCTTTGGTCTTCCCCTACTCTTATAGCCATCGACATTCATACTCAAAACTTTCTTCACGACATTTTCCTCATTTCTCCGCATCACATGCCCATACCATGACAACCGATTACCGCACAACTTTTCGGTCACCGGTGCCACTTTCAGACTTCCTCTTATGTACTCATTTCTTACTCTATCCATTCGTGTAACACCACACATCCCTCTTAGCATTCTCATCTCAGCTGCATGCAATTGCCTTTCATTCATCTAGATAAGATAAACACTATAGTATAATTTATGGTCTGAGAATTAAATAACAAGTTTTATTTGAAACTGAAAGATATAAAGTAAGTAGAGTAAGAAAGAAAGAAAATACGTTTATTTGCAGTGAACATGACGCAAAGAAAGAAGAAAACATGAAAAACAACAATTTAGGGGAAAATATGCGTCACATCCACGCAAATCGGCCACCGCTCAGCATTAATGTTGCGACCCTATGAGAGATAGAGTCCCAGCGCTGGTTTTCAGCGACAGCCGGCGTTGACGGGATGACTTGAAGTAAACTTATTATCCAAAGAGTGAATCACAATATTATAACAGCTGATACAAAAAGTTGTAATAATAAAAATATGACACACCACTCGAAAAGAAAGTTACACAAGTACTTAATGTACATATCGATCTGGGTTCGATCCCCGGGTCGGGCAAAGTGTTATTGGGTTTTTCTATCTGGAACTTCTCAGTAGCAGCCCGGAGTCTGGATTTGTGTCCGGTTGATGGCAATAGGCTCGCCCCCTATTACATGGGACTTAAACATAACTGGCGAAATGAGGGTGTACCTCCCACACCGGTACACCTCTGCCCAACCCTCCGGGGAAACAAGGCTTGATGTTATGTTAATGTACATAATATATGTATTTAAAGTTAAAACTGAATATGTGTATTGAGTTCTACATATTTAATTGTTTCATCATCACTGCTCTCAAAACGGTGAAGTAAAACATCGTGAGAAAACCGGCAAGTCCTAGTTTCGGATTTTCCATATCTGGAAGTTGTTATAGACGAGGATCTTCGTTTTTACATTATTTCTTGGTATGATCCCACGGGAGTTGATGGAAGACTACAACGCCTGACTATAATCCGTATGTTTACTTGCCTAGTGGAGAAGGACCAAGGGTTTGTACCGGTAGGTGACTAACTATTCATTTTACGGCTGTGTTTTGAGCCAAAAACATTTGTATGTTTTATGTCCCTAATTGAAATAAATAAGGAATATATAGCATCATACAATTAAAAAAAAATCTGGAAATGAATATCAAACTCGCACTCTAAACTCGTAAATGCACCATAGTAATTGAAAAGTTGAAAAAACGAAAAGATTTTGTCTATTTTCCTTATTTTGTTTGCATAAATCATCGGCATACAGACCTGTTTGCCGACGCGTTTATTATTTGGTGAGCACAATAGCTAACGAAACGAGTTTTGTGAAGGTCAAGTACAATTCAATGCGGTCAACTACCGTAAAGACTTGATCGCTTTTATTTATACAACAATGATTTAATGACATCATTTTTGAAAATCTGTTTGTAAACACAATAGTTACAAATTGGTTCTGGTGTTCCCCAAGGAAGTATCTTGACTCCAATAATGTTTTTCATTCAGTTTATCGGGGCGACGTCAATGTGTGATAAACTTGGCCAGTCAGCCTCGCAGACCATTTTCACTCATCGACATGGTCCTCATATGGCCTGACCAAGATAATGTCTGGCCTTTAAAAGAGACTACGACCTCTAAGTTTGTTTCGGCCTTTCTTCTCAGAGGAGTCAGATAGGAAACGCCGAACTCATATAATTTTAAAAAAAATTTATTTTACGTATAAAAATGATTCCTATAATATCCTATTGACTAGAATAGCCAAAAGACAGAGACGAATGGCGAAAGATGTAGGAGGCCTTCAATATCAATTATAAATCATTTTGTGGCTAATTTATTTGACTGAATTTAATATGTTCAATCAATTTATTTATTAATAAATCTATTCTTATTCATCTAATTATTGTTTAAATGCATGTTTATATAACCCTAAATTGGTCATCAGAAGGTTGCGTGTTCAAATCACGTCGGGGTCACCAATTTAGGGGTATGAGGAACAGGGTGTAAAGTTCACTCATCCACCATAGAAAAGGGAGGATCCTCCAACCAGACGGGTATTATGTCTGGCGGGCAACTGCCCATATGTTGATTTCGGATAGTCTTATCTATGTTTTTCGCTTGGTAAACTCTAACTGCGAGATGCAGGAATTGTGTGACGTCATGTCTTTGCTGCGTAGTTTGTATGTCGCGGTGTAACCGCTACAAATGAATGAATATTTTTTAGTTATAATGTAATGAATGATATAAATGTACCTTCTTTTTGGGAAATAAAAGGCTTAAAATAATATATATATATTATTTTATATCCTATTTACCGAATAAACAATTTCATTTCATTTCGCTACCATCCTAGCCCACTGCTTATCTTTTAATCATGACATAACCTATGTATACTTCGTGCTGATATTTAGAGATTATTCACAATCTGGTTCATTTAATTAAATAACAATTTATTTCACAATAAGCGATTTTATTTTATCTGATTTTGTCACGTCATCCTTCACACAGTTCACTCTTTTTTTTCACTCCGATATTTTTATTTTATTTATAAGGCGATAATATTACCAATTTGTTATACAATAAGTGTGAGATTAATATTACGGTTATCGTGTTTGAATTTAAAAATTAACCAAAGTAACGAAAAACAGGAAACTTTTTTTGTTTATTATTATTTGTTTCAAAAAAGTTACACAAGTGGGTATTTCACAAATATTCTGCCAAACTGCGGGACAGTTTATCGGCAGCTTTTATTCATATTTGTATTGCGAACTCACCTAGATATAAAATAAATAAAAATGTTCTATGAAAAGTCGAATAAATAATTCTTCTACTTATTTTTCTGGTGTTGCAACAACTTTTGACACAGTACCTAATTATTCTAAACTAGAGCACGTATCACCTTTACGCGCGATATAAGTATGCAGATCAGATGATCTGCATACTTATATATACAGGCTACCATCATTTATACATCCTTTCTCTTGTTTATATGCCTATTTTTGATACCCAATTTTCCACTTTGCACTTCTTGTGTACCCAAGAACTTCTTCAGGTCTTCAGTAAATTTAGCCGGAGAGTGACCCACACTAAGTTTGCACCAGTCTAGACAAAATCCAGTAGATTCAAAGACTGTAAATGTCTGTCCTTCGTCAGAAAAGAATACATTTCCACATAACCTTTCTGTGTCAGCAAGCAGTATGTTTCGGTAATCCCGTTTATTTAATGTTTATTTTTTGTCGCCAGGAATGCGGTTCGCGAAAATGCAGATGCTTGCTGGTCTCATTACCATTTTGAAGAAGTACCGTCTGGAGCTGGCTGATGGTATGCCGACGAAGCTGACCTTCAAGGCTCAGTCATTCATCACCCACCCCGTGGGAGGCATCAGGCTCAAGTTCGTAGAAAGAGAGGGTTGGGAGAAGAGAGTGTTCGTGAAGTAAGATAGTTGTTGCCTTTAGTGGAGTGCGTGTGAGCGACTTGAACAGTGAAAACAACCACTGTTATTTTAAGTGAGATATATTTTATTTTTATGACTATTTACGGTTTTCTCTGATGCGTTATTTTGGATTTATCCTCAAGTTTTGGACTTTAACGCAGTCTCAAGAAAGCCAGTCTCATGACGTGATCGCAAAACAAACTCTCGCAAGATGCGCATGAGTAAATCTGTAAATAATATTAGCTTTAGATTAATTTGACTCTTGTTTCCTTTCTCTTTTCTTGTTTTTTTCTCTCTAGTTAACGCTAACCCGATTCATACTATAACTAATGAACGTTGTCCTTAAAAACTCCAGCCTGAAACCACATTAGGAATGTTTTGGCAATTGTGTGAAAAATCGGTATTTGTGATTTATTATTAAACTAACGGCTATTTTTTATTATTATTAATTTGTATTGTTAATTGATCACAAATTTAATTGAACATAACGGTATTATTTTCCAATTTACCTTATGGTTTGTAATTAACTAATAACTTGGAGTTTACCGTAACAATCATTGAGGTAAATGTGGCTGCGATTTTAATTATTATTTTTGTATGAAAATGTTTGTTAAGTAAAGGTATGGATGACATAATTATCAATTATACGGCTTGATACTATTGAAATATTAATGAAAGGAATAAAAATTATAATTTGTACGATTTTAGTTTCAACTAGGTACCAATAGAAAACGATGTTTTAACCAGTGACTTATTATGTACTTATGTGATGTATCAATGTGAATTAATTATTATAGAATCAATTATATATATTATGTTTCAATATTTGAGTGTTTCTGTTATCTACATACACACACAAACATATTACACTTAGAACTAGACATAAAATGATAGCGATTACGATTCTATTGTAACATTATAGAAATACTTCAGATAATACTTTGTATAACACAACATAACATTACGCCTACCATCCCCGAAGGGTTTGGCAGAGGTGTACATATAGTAGGGTACAGTTATGATTAAGTCCCTATTGGGCTCGACCGTAAGTGTAGACACCCATGTGGCGGCGAATCTACCGTGCCTACTTCGCCAATGTCACTGAATGTGACCAGTGGGATTCTAATAATGTAACTAAAATTGGTGCGTGACGCCTTAATATGTATGAAATATGAAATCTGAGCAACTTTAGGTTACTTTCTTAAACAATTACGTTACTAATGACTTAGGTTACGACTTCGGTACAATAAATCTTGCTTATAAATAGCATACTGCGCAAAACATCAGTATTTTTTCGAAAAACAATGATAAAATATAATCACATTTCTATAATAATATAAAAAAACATGCGTCCTAGTTTCATAATAAAATACGTTTTGTATCAGTACAGAATAGTAGTATCAGAATGATTTCCTTTAGATAATGTTATAGCTGGGAGTTCCCGAGGGAGCTGAACGGAGAAAAACAACTGAACATCGAGGATATATGTTTTATTATTATTTGGAGTATTTTGTTCAGTATTGTGTTATTAGTAAACGGTATTATGTGTAATACAGTTTTTTGTATACGAAGACTTCGTATATATATAAATATTCAGAGAATAACATAACTGTGTAATAACTATAAATCAGTACATCAGAGGAAGTCTGAAAGTGGCACCCGGTGACCGGAAAGTTGTGCGGAAATCGGTTGTCATGGTATGGGCATGTGATGCGGAGGAGTGAGGAAAATATCGTGAAGAAAGTTTTGAGTATGAATGTCGATGGCTATAAGAGTAGGGGAAGACCAAAGAAACGATGGATGGACTGTGTGAAAGATGATATGGCTAGAAAGGGGGTGACGACCGAGATGACAACTAATAGAGAAGTATGGAAGAAAGGGACATGTTGCGCCGACCACAAATAAATTCGGATAAGCGCAGGAGAATGATGATGATGAATAACATAACTGGAGAAATATGGGTGAACTGTGGCGGCATCTATATCGTTACATGCGAACTAGGTATCAAAGACATGACGTCACACACAATCCTGACGTCACACAAATCCTGCATCGCGCAATTTTAGAGTTTACCTCGCGAACGACATAATATAGACTATCTAACGGGAAGTTGCCCGCCAGATACGACACCCGTCTGGTCGAACGATCCTCCCTTTTCTTTAGAGGATGAGTGAACTTTACACCCTGTTCCTCATACCTCTAAAGTAACCTCTGCCTAACCCTTCGGCGAAATACAGGCGTGATGTTATGTTGTAGATGAATGGGAAATATGTGTTTATGTAATCCGTAAATGTCGTGTAACTAAAAAGTTGTTAGGAACAGTGTCTCGCTTCCTTATTTATAGACATAAAAACATTCCTGTAATGGGTTCTCCATGTAAAACAAATCCACGTCCTCCTGATGAATGACTTTCATAAAAAGATGACTTAAGAATTATCTCAAGCTAATAAATGGTGATTGTCTGATTGATCAACTCGTTTGTTCCTTCTTTTTTTATTTATGACAACAGTTCTTAGCTTTGTAGTAGACAAATTACGGAGCTACAGTTTTTTATTTTATTAAATTCACTTTAGTTAAACTGCGTGCCCGCGTGGTGAATTACGACCCACTCCCTCTCCTAAAAGGAGGCCTGTGTCCGAGCAGTGGGAAAATTGGGAGATTATGCTAGTTAAACTGGATTACCTATAAATGTTTCATCAGAATCAGTAAGCTAAGAATAAATTTCTGATGAAGAATGACTCCACCGTAATTAATGATTCCGACCAAACAATCCTATTGATATAAACATAATACAGAAATATAACTCCATCACTATTTATAAGGCTCGATGATAAATAAAGCATCCGTGACTTTCGGTGAGGCGGTCAGCAGAAGTGTAGGTAATTAATTATACGTAGGATTCGTCCTTGGATGCGTGGCCAAGAAGACGGCGGGACGATGGATTTTTTTGGCTATAATTTTATAAGTAAGTTATAATAGGGAAACGCATTAGGCAGGGTGGACAGAAGACGGTAGACAAATGGAAAGGTTTAGCAGTAGAAATAATGCAAGGCGCGTAAAACTAGTCATACGCGCGCCTCGTTGCAACGTTTTTGCCTGTACCTCTTTGGCAGGCGCTGAGCATAGTTGTGTTGTGAGATAATGACGAACACACGACAACAGTAATCACATATGAAATCCACTTATACACCAATATCGAAGACTGTTTGATTCACGATGTCTCAGGAGCCACCAACAACATTGAAAGTCAGAAGTTATGGGGATATCAGGTGACATAGACACAGCACAGTCAAACCGATGTGCCTCTTTTTTAAAAGTCGGTTAGTGATGCTCCCTCGACCTCCTGGCCTCGATACAGATAGTCCACGTAACGCATTCCCCACTTAATTCCCGCTAGATTGAATGGCGTGGGATTTGACGCGTGCGCGGCTTACTAACGATACCACCTGAGAAGTTTAGGATTCTTCTCCATTTATTTACAAAGTAGCTATATGGGGGTGGAATGAGGTTACAGAAAAGCTAATCAATTCATATCTCATTCCAGCTGATTGGCTGTTGTTATTTTGCTTGACCAAACAGAAAGGTAACAAGAGATTTGATATCGGATTTTAGTGTAGTTGACACAACGCATTTTCCATGCTACCAATACATTCCTACTTGCACGGCTATACACACAAGGATGACTTGGCGCTCGAATGACGTTGACAGGGGGCGTTGCCGGTAAATATTTGTGCAATGGCAGGGATGTCCGCCATTGCTCCCGCGTGGTGGCGCTAGTGAGTTTGGCAGTCATAATTTGAATTTCTGGCGGCCAAAATGTATTTTTTTTGTGTGTTAGTTTTTTTGCGGGAATTTCGAGGTGTACTGATAAAAAATGGCTAATTAATACATACGGAGTTGGAGTGTAAAAGACTTGAAGAATGAAGTTCGTAATAGAAACACAAAATTATTTGGAAAAAAGGAAGATTTTATAGAGAGGTAAATAACCAATGCAAGTTATGTTTTTTTTTCCTAAAGAATAGTGTTTAAAATGTATCAAAACATACATCTGATATGATAAGTATGTGAATAAATACCTTTGTTAAAAGTAACACGTAATGTTTTATTTCAGATTGACAGCGTATGATAGAAATATTTTGTATTCGTCTCTTTTAATGGCTATAGTCCACTTTTTTCTTAACTGTTCATCGCTTGGGAACCTGTGTCCTGGCTTTCTTGAGGAGCACAAAGGCACAACACAACACTGAGGCATTTTTATTTCATGAAAAGTTAATCTTTGGTTCGCAATTCGCATGACCCTCAAAACATCCAGCGCCATCTGTTTTGAGCTTTTCAGGTTACCTGCCATTGTTTCGTGAAATTAAATATATTGAAAAACAATTTTTCCGAACAAACGTTCCGATTTTAGCCACGCGACAAAGAACCTTGTAGCGCTAAACCAGTCAGTCAATAACATTCCAATAAACAATAAACCATTTTTAAAACCTCTTTGAAACTAATAAAAACCTAGCAAAATCCACTTACATTTTACTGAAACTTTCTGAATATATACTTACACCGATTCCAAGTTGCGAGTGGATTGGACTGCTCCAAAATCGTGTATATTTTTATTCGAAAAGTTAGCGACAAGAAAATTGTGCAAGTGTCGGAAATGCGCGGTCGCAAAGGAAGGAGTTTTTGTAGAAAATCCGAACCTTTCCTACTTGTTATTGTGACGTTGTACTCCTTCCGTAGCAATATTGCTCGAATAACACGAATGAGCATTAATGGGCATCTTGTGCCCTTTGAAAGTAAGGTCAGCAAACGTTTGTGGTTACAGTCATTATGAGAACCGACGTAATTTCGCGAATATCAAAGAATTATCTTGGAATAGTATGGGTATTTCCGATAGTTACTCATAGTACTTACTCATCCAAAATAGTCCGTCCCGCTAATTTCCTCACACATCCTATTTCACGCTTTTTTCCACTTCGTTATTGTTTTAAGCTATTGCATAGCTTTTATCGCGGGCCTTGAGCGTGGAGACCTAATCCAGAAATTTCGTAACGAAAATACTACCTAAGAAAGAGTGTTTTTTTGTATTGAAAATTATGTTCAACTGCTTGACAACAAAGTTCAAATTTACTTAAACGAATGATACGAGAGTGTTGTATTGAAAATTATGTTTAACTGTTTGACAACAAAGTTCAAATTTACTTAGACGAATGATACGAGAGTGTTGTATTGAAAATTATGTTTAACTGTTTGACAATAAAGTTCAAATTTACTTAGACGAATGATCCTTGATAATAGTCAAGGATCATTCGTCTAAGTAAATTTGAACTTATATATATTATTATATATATACATAGTTAAATTAAAACCTTTTTATTAGTTTGATGTTCCCATTACGTTGTGTCAAGTTTTAAAAACTATAAATGTGAATAACAGTTCCTGTCAATGTCATCCATAGATAATACACTTAAATATGCTATTTCTTGTATTCGGGTTAATATTTTACAATTGCGTAATTTGATAAAAAATGCTATGCAATAGCTTCGCCGGGGCAGTCCCCGAGTGCCACACGTCTTTTTATTTTTGTTATGGTTTTTTCACTTTGATTTGGTTTTATCATTGATTTTTATTTAAATTAAGTATGCTCAACCCCTTCACATTTACTGTACAATAACTAATTATGTTTACATTCCGCGTGATGGGACCCTGGTGATCTGCTATACAGGTATTCCTAGTGCAGACACCAGTCTCTCACAAACTTTGTCACGTAATTTTTAAGCTTGTTTTAAATAATTTATCATGATTTTCATTGTTTGTGAAGAGAAAATAAATTATTTGAATTTGATTTGATAGTTAATTGACTCAGGCGTGACTTTGCGGAAATCCATTATAAAAATACAGTAGACGACGTATATTTAGTACCCTAATCCGCTTAACTGAAATGAAATTGTTTATTCTGTAAATAGGATATCGGAATTTGTGATGCAACGGAACTGGCATAACGGAAGCAGAAACGGAAACAGATGTCAAAAGTAAATCTTAACGGAAGCGGAAACGGAAACGGAAGCGGAAACGGAAGCGTTAACACTATGAAAAAAAAGCACAATTGTACATTTAAAACTTTTTTTATTAAATTTGTATTTTAGTAGTCAAAATTAAACAGCGGCAAGTTATATTTAATAAAGAGTAACTTGGCCGCTTTTTAACCTTTCAGCCTATTTCAAATTTCGAAATAGGCTAGCTAGCTAAATAGGATAGCGGTGCAGCAGACGCGACGGATTTAATATATGAAGTTCATATATTAAATCCGTCGCGTCTGCTGCACCGCTCCTCATCGCTTTCTCCCCGCTTCCGTTCAGAGTTCTGTTATAAAGTTTGCGGAACCAGAAGCAGAAACGGAAGTGAAAAAACATGCGGAACGTCTACAGTTGCGGAAGCGAAAGCAGAGTTCTGTTGCAACACTAATCGGAATCACCTATACACGTCATATTAAAAAATATTAAAAATAAGCTAGACTGTTGTTAGTCTTAAAGAACAGTTAATCGGATTAGGTTACTAAATATACGTCGTCTGTTGTATTTTATAGGTATTTCCATTTTCTGTAAATCAATTTTAACTGTATACGCTGTTGGTGTTTACATAAATAACCGAAAATACATTTAGGTACATACCCACTCAATATTCAGCCTAAAACTTCTTCACCAAAAAAAAAAATACGTCAGCACCAAAATAAAGCAAAGTTTGTCAAAATACCCTTAAAACTTTGCAAATTGCCAAAGCAACTGAAGATTAAATTTCTTAGCGAGTTCCACAAAGACATTGTTGGTGAGTCGGGCATAGTTAACTGGCCCACTGTATTATTACAAGCAATATATTTTTGTTCTCCATGTGCCTCTGTTATGATTATTGCGATCGTAAAATAAATCCGTACGTTCGCCATTACGGCTCACGGGAAAATTGCCGGAATGCCAGATGGTTACTGAGTACTAGCTCATCGTGGCCGGTTCGTGTCCGGTTTCTTTTTGATTAAATGTGATGATCTGCCGTGGTATATTTTTGGTAAGTACCTATGTCTACGTTGATTCAAGCCTATGCTTGGTTAGTACATCATTGTAGTGGCGGTTCCGACATATGGCTAACTTATGTGGACGGGGAATTTGCGTTAGATTACGGTATTTCACGTAGATTTATTTAATTCATATATGAGTAGGCATTAATGCTGAAGTGGACCTTTTTGGCGCAGCCGCGTGAGCCACACACTGTTAAAACATTAGTTTCACTTTTTTTTTCTGTTTCTCGAACTGTTGCCAAATAAATGTTATTATTTCTTTCTTCAATAACACTAAAGCGTAAGATCACACAAAACTTTCCTGGAAATCTCTTACAAAACCACAAAGACAAGAATCCACGTAAATTCCTTCCGAATTTGCATGAAAATTGATCCCGAAATATCTGCAAATAAGCCCCATACAAAAATAGAACAAAACAGATTCATTGTTGAAAACGAGCAATAGAAACCACTCAACAGCCTCCTAAGGCTATAAACGGGAAATCCTTCCCAAAATACTCGTCTATTCATAAAAAATAAGTGCGTCCCAACAAAATGGGTTTACTACAATAAAAGTTCGGAATCCTTCCGGTGGTACAGAATTAGTGGAGTTGAGGGTAAGGTGCCTTTTGTGTGGCGGTACCGTTTACGATTGACGGGAGACGAACACGGTTCATGACACGTATCGAACCGGAATGTGGGTTATTAGTTTTTTGAATAACTTTGCAAGTTACGAGAGGTAGCGGGTTAGAGAAATGTTCATGATATTAATCAGCGTGATAACAAGTCGGTTCTTATTGCAAGATTAGCAAGGGAAATAACGTGCACGTAATAATTATGACCATCAACATTGTTGAATCGGTCAACTTCCTGGTGGGTAATATTATAATTATTTAATAACGCAATTACCTACCTACACCTAGGTTATTGCGCAGAGAGATCAGAGAGATTACAAATGATTTTAGTAAACTGCTGTACACAACTTTTGTAATAGGTAATGCTTCAGTTACATTATTAAATTTTATTTAACTTAGACGCTCATGGCGATCACAGCTGCATGCCATTTTGTTTATAATCGTACAACATTATCCTAAATCCTCCCGCTTGTTCAACATCCAAACACTTGTAAAGGTACACCTTAACCAAATCCGGGATGTAAATAACTCCAAAAGTCCACAGGACACACAAATTCTTAGTCCAACTACGTCCAAGTTAGTTCACAAGGGCAGTAGAAAGTTGCCGGACTTGGGCCTTTCCGAAGGACATCTATATCCATTAAAACTTAGATTAGCCGAGCTCCCCCTGACCTTTGCAAATATAGGTTGGACATAGTTATTTTTAGATGGAGAATTAGATAAGGAAAACAGAGGTTTAAATACTAAAAAAACAATAAGTTTTGTAAGAATTCTTGTCGAACCATGTATGTATACTGTTAACTTTGTCCTCAACAGGATTTATCCTTTGTCATGGGTCTCGAACTAAACATAGCTCCTGCTGTTAATTTTTTTTTTTTTTTTTTTGTTGTTTAAAATTTCTTTTTTTTTTTGTAATTATCTGTACCTGATTACATACACACTGATACATAATAAGGCTGTGGTGAGGCTGTATGGCTGAATGACGAATATTTATTAAAACTTTGTCAATTTTTTTTTTTGTGGTTAAATTAAGGAGCTTCCTGTAGCGCCCATAATTTTGGCTTATCCGGGCCGTCAATCTCGCAACTATCCTTTTGATTGCCCAAACTCCATAATAATTATGGAGGACATAATTATAACATAACATCCACGCCACAGCACGATCAATTTTTCATGCATGGTGTGGATGTTATGTAAAAAAAACCGGTCAAGAGCGAGTCGGACTCGCGCACCGAGGGTTCCGTAAGGAGCTTCATTCGTATAGTTACCTAAATAGTTCTGTGCCCAGAAACTAGTCCTCTAAATCGTATGAGCGCCCATACAACTCAGAGGACTATCTTAATTGGCGTCAACTATATAAGTATTTTTAATTTTTTGGAATTTTTCCTTTATTTATGCTGTAAGACCTTGCTTTTTGCCAAATTTCGTGATTCTTGGTCAACAGGAACTACCATATAGGTTTTCGACCCAAAACCTTATGATCCACAATGAATACACTGAATACTGAATATTGAATATTTATTATTATACCTAATTAATTGTATTGCAAATGTTTATTATAAAAACTGATTGTATTATTAATATTGAATTTTTTTGTTTAATTTTATGTAATGTCGATTTTAAATTCTTATAATTATTGTTGAATAGTGTATGCCCTAACGGGTAGTTTTTTGAGTTACCATAACCTAAATATAAGACCTATTGTATCACCAAAAATCACACTAATAAATACTTTGACTTTGACTTTGACTTTGACCTACGGGGTACTTCCGGCTGATCTAGAATTGTGAATTGTAAATTTTGGTTAAAAGCAAGGTCTTACAGCACAAGTAATTTAGGGAAAATTGCAAAAAAATAAAAAGAGTTGAAAATTAAGGTAAATTTTGGTACTTACAAGTTTTCGCGAAAATATAAATTTGCCCATATCTTTTTATCGTGTTGACTCTGGACCTTGATTTTTGTGCACCTAATAGGGACTGTAGACCTCAGTATCTGGTATATAATTTCAACTTGCTAGGTCCACCCGATCCTGAGAAAATCGGTGGTAACACACGGACAG
Organism: Conistra vaccinii; assembly: GCA_948150665.1. Classification (NCBI taxonomy): domain Eukaryota; kingdom Metazoa; phylum Arthropoda; class Insecta; order Lepidoptera; family Noctuidae; genus Conistra; species Conistra vaccinii. The sequence goes on from OX411334.1 coordinate 22,249,963, forward strand.
ACGGATAAGAGAGTGATCTTAAAAGGGTTCCTTTTTTACCTTTTCAGGTACGCTGCCGCCATAAGGAAAAAAGACGCATCTAACATTTTTTTTAAAATTAAGTTACATACATATTCTAAATCAGTAAACAAAATGGCATCTACCAGTATTTTTATATTTCGCATAGATTAAACGGAACCCCATAAATGTTACTGTTAAATAAGACGTATCTGCAATATGAATCAAATATTACTAAACAGAAAAGACATTTCTGACGTACACTAAGTTGAAAAAACGCATTTTAGTAGAAGCGTCTTATTTATTTACAAAATATTTAATTTATCATAAAATGAAAAGGCACTTCTGCATGGTCATAAGAAGAAAAGACTGTTCTGCGTAGATGTGCCTTTTCTGCTTAGTATTACATAAAATAGGCAGGCGCAAGTGGCAGTTGTGCCTTTTTTACTTAGTATTGCTAGTTGTGAGGGGTGAAGTGGGGCTCGCGGTTGGAATACTGCACTTCAGTTGCGTCCAGGAAGCCAGAGCGAACACGCGCGCGCGCGGCTCTCCGCGCGGCTCTCCGAGTTATAACTACGGAAAAATAGTAAGTCAAACTTCCTCGAATTATAATTGATGTATATTTAAGCAAGCACCCATGAGTAATTTAAGATTAAATAAACTGCAAACTTATCAGGTGACACTTATCAAATAAAGACATGCCTACTTTTATGTTAAAATATTAGAAAATTAAATATATCGGTTAGAAAACAACATCTTAATCCAGGAAAACGCTTTTTTCTCGAATTTGTTTACACCGTTGAGTACCAACTATCACAATGAAAAAGTTTGCAGTTTATACATTTAAACCTTGTTTCATTATTTACCTTAATGAGTTTTGTAGGAAGTAAACATCTTTTTTGTGTGCTTGCCTGGCTGATGTATATTTTTGCCACTGTTAGGTTAGACGGAAGATATTTTCTATTTGGAGCATAACCCCGTGTGTAGTGGGTTAAGGAAGTTTGTATTTAGATAATATCTTTCAGTTTTTTATATTTCTTTCCTTTGAGCTGGTGATTTTTTTTTTAAATTTTGTTTAATTTGTTTGTTTCAGTCTGTCAAAATGCTACATAATCGAAGCTCAAAAATAATTTCGTTGGTGCCACCAACTAGTTCTTCCCAGGAGTCAAACCTGAATACTGATAATTATGAGCTGCCTTTATCTACTACGAACGAAAATAACTCTTTGAATGATGCGGATCTTCATAACAGCTTCGACAGCATCCTGGATTTTGATTCAGATGATTCAGTTTTTGATAAAAATTATTTACCTCCAAGTTTAGATCGGTCAAAATGTTCGGAAGATTCAGATTCTTCTACAAATACCATCCCCCCATCACAGCTAAATAACGTTACTGTCCCTGAGTCACCTGAAGTCTCAAGCAACGAAGACACACCACAAACCCTCACAAAAAAGGGGACAATCAGAAAACGTAAGAAGTATGATGAATCACCGGCGCAGAGAAAAGAAATTAAAAAACTGAAAGATATGGAATCTAAATACCAACTTAAGCCAGGGTGTAACGATCGATGTAAAAAAAAATGTCATACCCAGTTTAAAGAAGAAGCACGACTAAATCTAAACCATTCCTTTAGAAACATGTCATGGAAAGAGCAACAATATTTCATAATAAATAACACGTCCAAAGAAGAGCCTAAGAGGAAAACCGTTAAAGAAAACAGAAAACTGCCAAGAAACGTAAGCGTTTTATATTTTCTGTCAAATGAAACAGGGGCAAAAGTGAATGTTTGCAAAGTATTTTTTCTAGAAACGCTGGGTTACAGTCGAAAAAATGATAAATCTGTAAGGAACGCCTTATGCAACATAACAAACAACATTCCAGTTGATAAGCGAGGAACCAATCCTAATCCAAAAAAGTTGGACGACACTAAAATTGTAGAACATATAAATTCTTTTAATCCTTCCATATCCCACTACAGACGAGAGCACGCTCCAAATAGAAAATATCTTCCGTCTGACCTAACAGTGACCACAATGTATCGAGACTTTTACGAACAACAAAATATGAAGGACCTTCCTGTTCACGAACAGATTTCTTATGACTACTACAGAAAAGTTGTAAAGAAGTTAAACATTGGTTTTACAAAACTAGGACATGAAGAGTGTGACGTGTGTGAAAGGTTTTTTATCCATAATCCGGAGTACAAGGAGAAAAGACATAGAAATTGTCAAGAATGCCGAGATTACGAACGACACAGGGTAAAATATACATCGGCCAGGGAAGCATACAAAAAAGATGTAGAAAAACAAAATAACTCAAACATCACCTCAGATACTGCCTATTTTGCAGCTGATTTGGAGAAAGTAATTATGCTCCCACGTATTGAACAATTTAAAATTGTAATGTTTTGCCCAAGAGTAATCGTATTCAATGAAAGTTTTGTGCCAATAGGTGACAAAAAAAACAATCCTACTTTGCAAACTTATGCTGCGATATGGCATGAAGCAATTGCTGGTCGCAAAATGAGTGACATAATAAGCTGTTTCAGAGCTTTTTTGCAGGCAAATAGAGACCTGAAAAATGTAGTCATCTGGTTAGATAACTGTGCAGCCCAGAATAAAAATTGGACTTTGTATTCTTATTTGCTCCATCTTGTCAATTCAGTCGAAGTCAATTATGAAACGATTACATTAAAATATTTAGAGGTAGGCCACACGCACATGGCAGCAGACGAATTCCATCATCAAGTGGAGCAATCCATGAAGAAGAAGAAACACATCTATGATTTCGAAGACTTTCACCAAGCAGTAATGAACACCAGAACAAATATTATCGTTAAAGTAATGAACATGGATGATTTTTGTCAGTTTGAAGACTGTTCTTCAACTTACAAACTACAAAATTCTTCCCCTCGAGCTTATTTATGTGATATGTGTGAAGTAACATTCCTTAGAGGCACCCACGTGATTCGTTATAAGACTGCTTTCTATAATGAAGAAGAATACTCACTTGATTTTCTGAGATTAAAAAATATAAAATCTGGGATACCATATGCAAAACCAAAGAATCAATGTAGAGGCATTACTCAAGAGCGCAAGTCAGCAATCCTACAAAAACTGACACCCTTAATGCCAGACAACAGAAAATCATTTTGGTATAATCTACCTACTGATGAAAATAGTATTGATCTCACTCAAGCTGATGAAGCCTAAATTTACAAGAGATACAAAGCTGTGCTGTGATCATTGTTAATATTAGTATAATTACAGTTTTTATAATTTTTGTTTTTAGAAGAGTTTTAAGCTTTATGTTGAGAGAAGTTTGTTATTGCTTTTTTTGTTTTTTGTCTTTTTTTATGAAAAAATATAGGTTAGTCGTAGTGTTAGTTTGATCTCACTCAAGTTTATGATGAAGACTTCATTATAGGGGATTCCTTACAAAGCTGTGATTACTATAATTAATAATAAGTATAAGTACAAACTTAGATAGTTTTTATTCTTAATTTTTGTTTCTAGAAGAGTTTAAAACTTTATGTTGAGACAGGTTTGTAATTGCTATTTTTGATATTCTTAAAAAATAAAAAAGTCTGATTCTCATACTGAGTGTTTTATTTAATACAAGATAATTATCATGTTAAAACATACTTCAGTTTAAATAGGGAGTTTAGGGGGGTTTAGGATTGTTAGGGATCTAACAAATGTGCAAGTATTTTTGACGTGATAACGTCTTATAAATCGATGAACGCCGGCTGCACGCACGAAAAAGATAATTGAATATTACTAAGTTGAAAAGCAGCAAATGGCTATTAACGTCTTTTTTATTTGGTTAACTAGAGCCTGGTAACACATTATCACTAAGTAGAAATGACGTTTAAAAAAATACTAAGTTGAAAGGACGTTTCTAGCCAGAAGCGTCTTTTCATTGCAGTATCACGTATTTTCTTATATTTTTTTTACTAAAAAGAAAAAGAAAATGTTATATAATTAATATTTAGCATTTATTTTATTAAAATTTACAAATAATTTCTGATAGATCAAACTCTAATACACACTTTTGCACCACAAAATGATTACTTGGTGTATTTCCTTTCGCACAGCGCATTTTTTAGTTTTTTACATTCTTTATAATTTTTTTCTCCGTTTCGTACTTCATGTAGAAACGTCCTTTTTCCTTATGGCGGCAGCGGAACTCTAAAAATGTTAATTTCATAGGGAAGAGTATGAGAAGCAGAACACTGTTTTAATATTGTTAAGTCAAAACGATGTACCTATCCATTTGAATGCCTACAGGATACTCTAGCTCGAGGTCACAGTAACCCCATATGACCCAGTTTCCCCATAAAAACAAAGTATGTCCGGATTCCCGACATGGTCGTTGCCAATCACGCGGCGATCCCAATTTAACTTTTAATGAATACTCGCGCGCTTGCCGCGCCGCTAGCCGCTGTCGCTGCTCGCTTTGTCTCTGATTTGACTTTAATTGTATATGGAAAAGGGGACATTTTGTTTACTGAATGAACTTTTTGTAGAGGTTTTCATTATTGCGTACTTTCTAGGGATACCAAAATGTGAGACATAGTTCTGAACCATCGTGTTTTGAACACCACGTTATCGTATCTGGTTTCCAGGATGTGCCACAAGGAGGATGTTTGCATGCTCTCAAAATAAAGGTACACACATCTATAAAGATCTAAGGCGTGCCCGCACGAACGAACAAGAACATGGTGCACACGAATATCGAACACTTTGTTCACATGTGCGCACCACTAACGAACACTAAACTCTGTGTTCGTCAAAAATGTTCGTGGCGATCCAATTTCGAATCCATGGCTACTAAAAAAAGCGGGGCACTTGAGCACAAACACAAGTCGAACTGTGTTCGTATGGTGTTCGTGTTCGCATTGCTGATTTACGTGTTCAATGTTGGTGTTAACCATATTTTGTTCGTTCGTGCGTACACGCCTTAATAATAACCAAAGATTGAAGATAATATGTACGTTGGTTATGTATTTTGAAATGTCCTTGTATGTAATGTTAGTAAGGCTACTAATAAAGATGACGTGTTTAACTTCATTAGCAACATAGACTTAGTGTATATGTATACACGCTAGTATATAATAAATCTGTTTGAATCAATGAGTTTTGTGCTTGCTAATGAAGTAAAACACGTCATATTTCCGCACACTTAATTTTTCCGTTCCTACAATGACATTTCTTAACATTTCTCATACAAAACGCACTACTAGGACTTCAATTCCCTGCAGACTCTGTTGGATATAAGCAGCCTAAACATGCAACTTCAAAATGATCGTCGAGATTCTAGATTTACCTTATTTAGATATTGACAGAGTCGTTTGTGCAGCGCAGCTATGACTAAATCAGGCAGATCTGAGATTAGCTCCGTATCTGCCAGATTCAATATTTGTGTGTACCACGGAGTTAGGCTGTGAAGACTAGGTCGTGAATATGAGAAGTTTGCATTACGGTAAAGAGATGTGTAGGTATTGTAAGAACCTGTAAAGTTGAGTGCATCTAATGTTCCTACGAGATCCTTTTTTTAATTGACTTAAAGATGAAATCAAGATAATGAGTTTGCCTTTAGGTAATGCTTGAACTAGAGATCGAATTTAAGAAGATGAAGATTCGCCTCGGCGCCGTGCTGTACCTTTATGATCCCAGCACAAAATTCTGTATAATAGGTAAATTACGTCCTCTAAACTATTTTTTTTTCCCATTTTCCGGTTTTCCATTACTTTTCGTCACAAAGCACTAATATGGGCGCTTTAGTGCACACGATCCCTAATATAATACAACAGCTGCTACAGCTACCAGGGTACCTGAAACGTTGATGGTTCAGCTGCTAACAACCCTACAAGCAACCCTAGCGGTTTGTTGATAGATAATAAACCTGTCAAGGTTATCAAGATATTCATATTTTATATACAATGCCCCGAGGTATATCTACAGAGGGAATTATATTTCAGTAGTAGACCTGCTAATTGGTTTCATATTAGAGATTGTTAGTGGTGTTGTGGATCAATTTCACGTTTTGCTTAGTAAATAAATGCGGTATTGAAAGAAAACTGACCCGCTTTATTAGGTATTAGGTTGCAGGTACAATACCCTGTTATTGGCATAAATGTCACTTCTTCAATCAAGTATTTTTTTTACGGTAATTTTTGATAGTAAAACGTTAAGAAACCTGGACTTCCTATACCCAACGCAAAAAACAAGAGAGGTGATAAATGCTCGCTTTTGCTGTATAAGAGACTCGCCTGCAGTGATGTTTTCTCAGTCGTTCAGGTAACCCTCGGAAGAAGGTATGGAATGTTCTTAACACCATAAAAAAGATAAAACAAACAAAAATTAGAAAGTACACAACAAACCAGCTTCAACCACTACCGGGCAAGCAAGTCTAAAAGATAAAAAAATAATTACTACCCTCCAAAAGCACGTACAATATTTAAGTGTACATATAAAGTTCCATGATAAGTGTGGGGCCATAAAGTAGGCGTACACAGTCCAGTCACGTGGTAGCGACCGCCTGTGTTTATAGGCGCCAGTAATGACTGGATAAAACCGGAATGGGCTGGTTTATTATAGCTGTTTGGGAAGCTAGCACGGTGGTTCAGAAGACCCAGTTTTCTCAAGCAAATAAGTGGTGAAAGTAGGAATATTTTTTCCAAACTAGTTTCAAAATATAGTCTAGTATAGTATAGCAAAATTGGTTTGTTTGACACAAAAACAAGTGCATACAAAAAGATTTAAATGAAAGATTAGTTAACTCAAAAAATATAATAAAATAACATAGATCTACGAGCACAGGTAAGAAATAGTCGGCAGCTGCACGTCATGACTGTGACAAGAAGGCTTGCACTCAGCATGATGCTGCTATGGGGGGACCCACAGCACAGCGCAGCGCTGAGATTCTGTGGTCACATGAACAGTGTGGTTCAGACATACTGAACGATTCAATCTGCGATACCACGACTCTGGCTTTATTCAAATATAGTAGACATTCTACAACACTGCCTACAACACTAGTTTAAAAAGTGCTTGATTAATGTCTATGCCAAGTATAGCTATAGATAGCTTAGCTTAAAGTTAGTGCCATCTCTCTCTGTAAAGATTTTTCTAACACTGTATGTACTTATTTCAATGTGCGTTTCTCAAGCATTTTGAAAGAAATAGATTTTCTGCCCCTTCTGTTTAGGGTGGCAAGTTAGTGTAGCGATATTTGCTCTAAGAGTATTAGAAGTATTTACGTAACGTATAAAGTTACGTTAAATATGAACTCACATACACGCTACTTACATCGGTTTAGTACTGATCATCCTATTGCAGTTTGCTGTTAAGTATACTACCAAAAAGAGATATAATAACACCTTTCATAAAAGTCTATTACCGAAAATGGCTTCCAAATGACCGATCCCGAGGATGGTCAAAGTCGAATTTGGCATAAATGCCTTTCTCGAATCAAACTGACAAAATCTATAACGAAACGATTAATATTAGCGATATACAAAATAAATGCTGCCGGAAAAAAAATACTATTCTTTCCCGAAAAGTCATGCTTTGCTAATTTCAGATTATCAAATTGTAATTTTATGGTATCAGTAGTTACATAAACACATAAAGTCACTATTCTTTTCCGTTTATTGCCCGTGGTTCGACCGCGTAGTTCTACTAGTAGGACCAAGGGTATTTTTCTTTTCGGTGGTTCTATCAATCGGACCATGGGCAAATCTAGTTCTATCAATAGTACTTAGGGCAACTTTGTTTACCCGTGGTTCTATTAAAATTAAAGTCATGGGGTTAGGTGATAACTACAGTACGCCACCGGCTACAATCCTTACATACTCCTTTTGCTTCGTTTATATTCATATATCTGGTCATACACGCACGCCAGTTGCGAGTATTACGCTCCTGACCTTTCTGAAGAACATCACTAGTAAGTAGATAATCATCATCATTCATCATTTCAGCCAAAAGACGTCCACTGCTGAACATAGACCTCCCCTCAGCACCGCCACTTCGACCGATTCTGTGCTTCCCGCATCCAGCGGATTCCTGCGGCCTTCACAAGGTCATCGGTCCATCTTGTGGGAGGCCTTCCAACGCTTCGTATTCCGGTACGCGGTCGCCACTACAGAACCTTTCGGCCTCATCGGCCAACCGTTCTACGATTAATGTGCCCTGCCCATTGCCACTTAAGTTTGGCAATTCTTCGAGCTATGTCGGTTACCTTGGTTCTCCAAAGTACACTTGGTTCGTAAGTAGGTAAAATGAAAAGTATTCGCTTATTTAGCCATTTCCCACAACTTACGTACGTACCTACGTCTGTAAATGCACATGTTCGACTACCTTCCGATTTAGGAATATCATAAGAGCCACGTTTAAATAGCGTAATCGAATCATTTTATTCTTTATTCCCATTTATGTAAAAGACACTGGCACTGAATCTCAATTCAATATATTTCAGTTGGCACTACCTAACGTATCGTACGCACAATGCTGCCAACATACATATTTATGTTGTGCGACAGGAAAAAGCCATTGCTCACTTCCGTTTCTCTAATGATGTTTGTTTTATTTTCGTAAATAAATGTATCTAAATCGTTACACGTTATTGCTTCTAACGCTAACTTTATATGTAGGTATTAAACGCCATGTTTAAAGAGAGGTCGGCAGTGATCTTGACTGTTTTAGTTACCTCGACATAATTAGACTTTTCTATAAACTTTGTAATAATAAAAGAAGTACAAAAATCAAGTATCTTGACCTAGCATTCGTATGCTAGGTCAAGATACCTAGCATAGGTTGTCGACATGTGGGACGTGGACGTTGCAATGGTTACGGCTTAATAGCGGAGAGCCACTACTGACACCTCAGGAGGCGATCATTGCGCGGCTGGCTCAGGGGCTTGATTCAGAAAGCAATAGTCTCGGACAGGGCACGGATAGTAAAGAGGTTCCTCTCTCTAGAGCCCTGACTACCGGCCAGCTTGGACCCTGTTCCTGATGCCGATGGGCCACAATTTTTTAATGCTTTTTTATAAAAATATATTTAATGTTTGTAAATGTTATAAAGGCAAATAAAAGCAACAGTGTTTATCGACAAGGCTTAAAAAGTTATGTCAAGGCTTGAAAAATTTCCATTACGTAAAGAATGGTCACTGATCCTTATCTTTGTTTTTTTTTTCGGTCGGTTATTATTTATCTTATCTATTCCTAAGTACAAAATAACTAAGCCTACCACGTGTATTGAGCCTCATTCATTGACCTCTACAAACACCTGGCATGAAGTTTAAACCCCAGTTCATTGACCTTACAAGTAAATGACCTAACAGCCGCGTTCAGAAAAGGTCACTGTATGAAATTAGATTTTCCGGCCGGCGATAAGGCTACGTACGGCTGTTAATTCATTCATGTTTCGTGTACCTAAGTATAAAGATCATCTGGTAGTCTGGCTGGTCACTAATGGTGTTATCTTTACTAGGTACAGCCCTTTGCTGCTTCAAGTCCAAAGCCGGTTGTGGCTTTGCTTAGGAATTCGAATGATTTTTTAATCGAAAATCTTAGCGTTATTATTCTAAGTCGAAAATACTATCCTATAGAATTTTTTTAATAAGTTCTTTAGACTACTTAAGGATATATTATGCGTGAAACGTTGCGCGTTCGTGCTAGAAGCTCTGTGTGATAATACTCTAGTGACTAAACAACTTTGAGTAGGTAATAGCGCCGATTCCCTAGTTCACTAACCCTAAACTAAAATTAGAGAATTGACATCTCTTACTGACAGCTCGAGAAAAGGATGGACGGTGACAGTTAAGAACTAAGTTAGAGATGTCAAATTAGTTTATGCTTTGAATTTCGCCGTGATTTTAGTCGATGCGTTCTGAAATGTCAACTATTATTGTTTGGAAGCTCAACTAAAATTTACAGAACTTGTAGTTATAATTAATTATGTCCGTCCCTTTCTTGTTTAATCAGAGAGAAAAAGATGGAAATAGCCTCAATTAATTTTAGTTTGTGCACAACAGAATCGGCACCAATATTCACTGTATCTGCTTTATTTTATTTAATCTTTATTTCAGACATACGTATACGAAAATACAGTCCATATTTTTTACAAAGAAAAGCGTTAGTAAGGGTTGTTAGTAGTACACAAACATACATACATACATATATACATACATATATACAAACATATATAGACTTCTAAAATCATAACCCTTCCTTTTGGCTTTGCCGTAGTCGGGTAAACATACAAATAAGGCTTTAGGTTATATGATTTTGACAATGATATGAGTAACTGTCGTTGAAATGTCTAAGACGTTAGTTTCGTCTATTAACTAACGTCTATAGTTTTTTCTATTTCTTTCAATAATAATATCTTGGCCTAATTGCCAAAAGAGGCACAGAATTATATTGTAAAGAAAAAGTAAAGATTAACAATGAACCTACCGGAAATTGAATCCTTAGTTTTTTCAAGACATGTTTCCAATAAAAACAATCTGGTTTGTTATTCTACCCAGTCTTAAAATCCCGTTCCGGGCTAAAACAACACAGGAAATTGGCTTATACAAAAAAAAATAGACATTTATGGAGATACTTTGGGCTTTTTGGCTGTAATTGTTTTATTACAGAGAAACCAGCTTTTCTTAATCACTGTAGGAACACCGCATTTGTCTGTTAAGTGTTAATTGTTGTTAACATCTTGTAAACAGACTTTATTTCCCTAAACTTAAATATTGTATTTTCTCCACACAAAAGACGCAAAGTAAAAACAAATGACGGTGAACTGTTTTCGCCGACCAAGTAATCTCCCCAAGACTGGACAAAGCAAGAGAATTACATCAACGGACAGTGAATAAGCTGTGGCATCAATCACACGGAACACATACGTCATCCCGCGGTCACCCACAGTACACGTTTATGAGCTTCCATAAAAAATCACGCAAAATAAAGTGTATTGAAAAATATTGCCGGCGCCTCCGGATTTCGTGGAATCTATTTTGTACGGTGTAATGGGAGGTAGGATTTGTTATGTTCTAACTGGGTTTTCTTTGTGGATTTTGTAGATTTATTCTAGGCATAAGTTTTGACGTCACAGCTTAGTAGAGAGCTGTGTATACACAAATCTTATGGCTGGCACAGATTTATTGCAAAAGTCCTCGTAAATCACTTTCGTACATTTTGTATGAAACATCGCATACTACAGGCCGCACCGCGCTTTTTTAAAATGTCATGCAATGTACTGCGGCGTGACGTGGCTGTAATTTGCGTTAAGCTTTATAGTTCTAAAGTTTTCTTAAATCTTAAAATGAATTGACGGTTATTAAGTAGTCATTGTATGAACGTAAACGAATAAAAGTATGCATCGTAGCAGGTGCCGTTCTGTTGTTCCTGCCTAACCCCACCGGAAAAAGGCATGAGTTTATGTAAGTAGTTATTAGGTTATGCATTATATAATAAGTTTTATTAAACGAAAAACCACTGACCTGAATCATTCCCTGTAAAAAGCCATCTTAGCAAAAACAGTGTAAAAATATTTTAGATTCGTTTTCAACGAATAAAGGTTTTTATTTTCATGTTTTTTCACTCGAGGAGTAGCTCGTGGCTAAGTAATAACAAGCCGCACGGATCAATCCATCAGGTTAAGCTACGCTTGCCAGGGTTGGTCAGTGGATGGGTGACCATCTTCACATATCGAGACTCCTCCGTGCCTCGGAAAGCACGTTAAGCCGTTGATCCCGGCTGTCATTTGTGGATCTTTGACAGTCGTCAGAAGCCCAAAAGTCTGACACCAGTCTTACCAAGGGGTATCGTATTACCCAGTTACTGGGTTGTGGAGGTCAGATAGGCAGTCGCTCCATGTAAAATACTGGTATTCAGCTGCAACCGGTAAGACTGGAAGCCGACCCCAAGATAGTTGGGAAAAAGGCTAGGAAGATCGATTTTCATGTTTTTTCACTGCAAGAGGCTCAAACAAAGTTAGTTGGCTAATAGTCAGAACTAAAATTTAGACCAAGAATAGGTCTTTTCCTGGTCTCACTGGATACCGGAAATTATTAAACGTTTATTTTCTTACATAAATTAATGGTTTTTGTTTAGTAAATGTGAGAACACTGAAATATCTTTTAAACTAGATGTTTTTTAGTTACTAACAACAATACTAACAATATTGTAACTACTTTTAACTTGGATAACTGTTGGATATTTGGGCAGATAAAGAAAGGTTTATAGAGATTAATATGAGATTTATTAAAGAAACAGAAAAACACATTCGTACAAAAGTCTTGAACGGACGGAAGGGGAAACAGTCTGTCAAAATCACAAGACAGATAATATCATCACAAAAAAAAAGGTTGCGTTTAGAATAGTTCTAACACTGGCCCTTAAACGCAAACTAAAACAATATTTATATTATATAAAACTTAAATATTAAATTCACAAAACATGCATAGCCATAACTACACAGCTAACATTAAATTTGTAAACTCACAATGTTTTTGTTTGCAAAGTGATTTTGTTAATACATCAGCCAACATTACATTAGTTGATAAGTACTTAACTTCAACTATACCATTATTAACAATTTGTTTTATAAAATGATGACGTATATCTATGTGTTTCGTCCTAGAATGGAACATAAAGTTCTTACAAAGTTTTATGGCAGACTGATTGTCATTGAATATGATCACTTTAGATATGGTACCAAGCAACTCAAATAAGAGTTTCCTGATGAATAAAGCTTCTTTACACGTGTCAGACAATGCCATGTACTCTGCCTCAGTACTAGATAACGCAACAGTACGTTGCTTTCGACTTTCCCAAGAGACAGCAGACTTCCCTAAAAAGAAGACATAGCCCGTGTACGACCGACGATCTATATTGTTTGATGCCCAATCTGCATCAGCATAAGCTCTAATATCCATACTACTTTTAGTGAAAATTAGACTCAAACTCAGTGTACCTTTTAGATATCGTAAAACCCTCTTGGCGGCTTTCCAATGAATTTCACTATAACAGTTGTTAAATTGACTCAGGTAGCTCACAGCATAACTGATGTCCGGTCTTGTACAAACTGCTATATACATAAGCGACCCTACTAAACCTCTGTAGTCATAAGTATCATCCTTTTGAGTTTCTTTGGGTAACTTTAGACTAGTCTCCATTGGGGTTCCTGACGGTTTACAATCCTCCATCCGAAACTTCTTCAGCAGTTTTAGAATATAGTTCGACTGATCAAGAGAGATTTCATTACCTTTTCTTGACAGCTTCATACCAAGAATCTGCTGGGCTGGCCCTAGATCCGTGATATCAAATTCTTGCTGCAATTTCGCTTTAATTTTGTCTTTTCCTTGGAATGTCGGAGAACAAAATATTATCAAATCATCGACATAAAGAGCTATTAGCATCATCGATTGGTTTTCAGACCTATAGTAAACACATGGTTCAGAAGTTAAACGACAGAAGTTCAACTTATCGCATAGTACCTTGTTAATTTTATCATACCAAGATTTAGATGCTTGTTTAAGGCCATAAACAGCTTTGTTGAGCTTGCATATCATATTTTCACTCCCCTTAACTTCAAAACCCTGTGGTTGCTGCATAAAAACCGTTTCTTCCAGCTCTGCATTCAGAAATGCTGTTTTAACATCCAAGTGCTCAATACTCATGTCATATTCTGCTGCTAAAGCGATCAGTAACCTTAATGTGGAGTATCTCACGACAGGGGAAAACGTTTCTAGATAATCAACACCATATTTTTGGGTGTAACCCCTGGCTACTAAACGAGCTTTATATTTCAACAACTCACCATTTACTCCATATTTTTTCTTAAATATCCACTTGCACGACACAGGCTTATGATGCTGTTCTCGTTCTGTCAGAGTCCAAACTTTATTTTTAATAAAAGAATTATACTCATCAGTCATCGCCTTACGCCAACTATCTGATTCTGGTCCATTTAAAGCCTCGGCCGCAGTTTGAGGTTCATCAGGATCATTGTATTCCAGTATAGTCACGAAGTTGGTCATGAGATGAGACTCAGAAGCATCATCATAGCTGCAGTCCTCTGGAGATTCTGTCTCAGAATCTTCTCCTGGAAGGTAAGTTGGATCCAAGCGGTCATCTGATTCATCACTTGGTCTTTCACTGTCGGAATCATCTAGTGTGATTGTGCTTATTCTTTGTTCAGTATTCTGTGATATTTTTATGTCATCAGATATGTCAGAATTCACAATGGGCGATTCCGATGGTTGAATTACATTTTGATTCGAACTAAGATCAACAAACAGCTGTTGATCACCTTTATCATCATGTGACATTTCTTTCATATAAAATTTATTTTCTATGAAAACAACATCACGAGAATTGACACAATTCCTTGGACTATCCGGATTAATGAGTCTATATCCTTTAGATTCTTCATTATATCCCACAAATATGCATGGTTTACTTTTAACGTCAAGTTTCTTTCTATTTTTCACCATGACATAAGCAATACAACCAAAAATTCTTAAATGGTCAAGTTTTACCTTTGTTCCACTCCATTTTTCTTCTGGAGTTGTACCAGGAACTGCCTTAGTTGGACTCCGGTTTTTCAAATAGACAGCAGTATTTACTGCTTCAGCCCAGAATTCCATACCCAGTCCAGCATCTCGCAGCATACACCTGACTTTTTCCATGATAGTTCTGTTAGAGCGCTCAGCAACACCATTTTGCTGTGGAGAATCAGGTATAGTTTTCTGATGTTTAATTCCATTAATCTTGAGGAAATCCTGAAATTTTGAACTCATATATTCTCCTCCTCTATCACTTCTAAGTATTTTTAACTTGTTTCCAGTTTCATTTTCTACAAAAACCTTAAATTGCTGAAAATACCTAAAGGTCTCATCTTTAGTTTTCAGAAAATAAGCAAAATGTTTTCTTGTATAGTCATCAATGAAACTCAACACATACTTAGCACCACTTAGAGATGGAGTTTGAATAGGCCCACATAGGTCTGTATGCACTAAACCCAACATATCTGTAGCTCTAGTATACGATTTCTTGGGGAAAGGCAATCTAGATTGCTTTCCTTCAATGCATGGTATGCACTGTTTATATTCAGACACACTATAATTAATACCAGTTGCCATACCTGACATTAGAAGCTTCATACTCCTTGAGTTGAGGTGTCCTAGACGTCTGTGCCACGTGTCTCGGGATGTCGAACCCGCTACCGCAGCTGCTGCCCCTGATGTATTTTCCTTATCCTCAGCACAGCCATTGTCTGACACAGTGTCGAGTTGATACACACCATTGACTTGAGTACCAGTAGCTAAAATATCAGAACCATCATAAACAGTACATGAACTACTATCAAAAGTTACTATATAACCCTTTTTAGTCATAGTGCTGACTGACAATAAATTTGTACTTAAATTAGGTACATAATATGCATCACTTATTGTCTTTACGCCCTTTTTTAAATGAACTTTCACTTGTCCTATTCCAGCAGTCAATAATTTTTCTCCATTTGCAATACTCACTTCAACAGTTTTATTAGAACTATTGTTTACCATTAGTTTTTCATTATTGCACATATGGTTAGTGGCTCCGGAGTCTATATACCACACATCACTATTCACCTTTACAGAAAGAGCAGCGACAAGAGCCTTGTCCTTTGTAAAACACAATAGACGATGTATATCTAGTAACTTAATCCGCTTAACCGTTCTTAAAGAGTTAGAGAACCCTGTAAGAAATCGACACGTGTTTCGCCTCTCAACGAGGCATCCTCAGGACGACGATTGACAGTGTGATTGACAGTCGTTATCAGTGCGATAAGCGAACAATCGCAACAATGGTGACCTCGAATATTCCGAGGTCACCATTGTTGCGATTGTTCGCTTATCGCACTGATAACGATCCCGGCCGAGGTGGGCCGATAAGCGATCCTATATAAGTGGGGGTGACGGGCGGTTGAAGCTCACTTTGCGTTCGGCTCGCGTTGATAACACTTCGTGTCCGAGTTCGCAACAGGTCAATCGTCGTCCTGAGGATGCCTCGTTGAGAGGCGAAACACGTGTCGATTTCTTACAGGGTTCTCTAACTCTTTAAGAACGGTTAAGCGGATTAAGTTACTAGATATACATCGTCTATTGTGTTTTATGATGGATTTCCGCAAGGTCACGCCTGAGTCAATTAACTACCTTGTCCTTTGGTTTAATCTTCGGCTTGTTCCTATCTCGACCATGACTGTGACTCTGTGTCTCTTTTTCTGATGCAGGTTGTTTATCGGGACAATTCTTCAAGAAATGGCCAATACGCTTACACTTGAAGCATCTGGGTTGCTTCCGAGTGATCAGTGCGGTTACACTATCCTGCTTGTCCTCTCGTCTCCGTGTCTCTTCCAATAGTTTGACCGAGACAAGTTCAGTACATAATTTTGTTCCAGCATTTTCAATGGCCATAATCAATGGATCAAAGTCTTCAGTTAGACCACTCAACATTATAACAGCTACGAATTCATCATCTAGTGGTGACTCAATTTCACTCAACTGATGTGAGGCTTCCTTAATTTTGTTGAGGTAATCCTCCATCGAGCTGCTATCACGTAGTTTTGTGCCAAACAAACTTCTGAGAAGACCTAGTCTTCTACACAATCCGCGACCTTCGTATGCCTTCTTCAAGTTATTCCATGCTTCGTAAGCAGTTTTTGCCGAGCGAATGTATGGAATCACTGCTGGTTGCACTGATAGGGCAATTCGTGCCAACGCCTTTTCCGCCTTCTTTTGTTTCTCATC
The DNA here is from genome assembly GCA_948150665.1 of Conistra vaccinii. Lineage (NCBI taxonomy): Eukaryota > Metazoa > Arthropoda > Insecta > Lepidoptera > Noctuidae > Conistra > Conistra vaccinii. The sequence goes on from OX411334.1 coordinate 22,266,759, forward strand.
GTTCACGTTATTCTCAACAAATTCCCATAGTTCTTCATGGATTAATAGCATTCGCATCGAGAACTTCCAAGTTGAATAATTTTCTGACCCCTTGAGTTTCTCAATGGAATTCATGTATTGTGATGAAGAAGCCATTTTTTTCAATTTTTACCGTTGGCGTGATCCTATTAAATAGTTACCAATTTTCTTCGACAATCTGTCCAAAATATGAGCGTTTTCCGAGTGTTAATAACCACGCTCTGCTACCATGTTGGATATTTGGGCAGATAAAGAAAGGTTTATAGAGATTAATATGAGATTTATTAAAGAAACAGAAAAACACATTCGTACAAAAGTCTTGAACGGACGGAAGGGGAAACAGTCTGTCAAAATCACAAGACAGATAATATCATCACAAAAAAAAAGGTTGCGTTTAGAATAGTTCTAACAAAACATACCGTTCCGTTACTCGTTCCAAGGAACATTTCTTTTTATGCAACACGTGTTTCTCATTCTAAGTGAATATTCATTTTTTGAGAAATAAGCCATAAATCCTTGTCGTGCAGAGTCCAGTCTACCGACGCGAAGTGGTGGACATGACTCTATGGAGTGAAACCTCCTATCTTACCTTTCATGTCTAGGTGAACCGCTTTCTATATCATTACATCTGCCCAACCATAGTTTCTATGAGTGATCAAGACTTTTGACCGCATACCGACTATCGTCAATGACTAACCAAGTGAATATCCTAACTGTCGACAACCTTTTGTGCTACAACATAAAGGTAGGCGGCATACTGTTAGATTTAAAGAGGTTATCAAGTCGAATAAAAGGATAAGAGAAAAATCTCTCAAAAGCTCAGTTTGAATCTTCAAACTTATGAAATCATTCTTTGGAAAGCCAAGAAAAACATGTTATTGAAGTGGCTCAGAGCTTGCAAGAACTTGTGACAGCTAAAATACTTAGCACTCGACAATGTCCCGACTTGCAGCAAGTTGCGACTACTTGCAGCAAGTTGCGACTACTTGCATTCTTTCTTTGTGTTTCTTCGAAAACTGTTGGTTGACTTTGTCCATTAAGTTATTTTAAGTAATTTTCCGGGCTGGCTGGGTTGACGGTGGACGGTCTTATTGTTCATAGAATTTTCTGGAATAAAACAAGTTTTTCGTTCGACCCCCAGCAGTTGATATTGACTGATTTCTATGAAGATGACATTGAAATATTATCCTTATGTTATTTTTATAAAATACTAACTAAGAATTTTATTTGTTTCGAAACAAGCTCTATTTTCACTTATTACGCAGTAATTCAGAGGCAACTGGAACACTTGACCTTTACAACGACTAAGAAGAATTGATCAACAGCCCACCCAACATTTTACGATCTACCTTTAAAACACATCTCTGCATCTCTAAACTGCCCTCATTATACGGAAAAATATTAATTATTATTTAGGGGTATGAGGAACAGGGTGTAAAGTTCACTCATCCACCATAGAAAAGGGAGGATCCTCCAACCAGACGGGTTGTTATGTCTGGCGGGCAACTGCCCATATGTTGATTTCGGATAGTCTTATTCGCTCAGTAAACTCTAACTGCGAGATGTAGGAATTGTGTGACGTCATGTCTTTTTGTTTCGTAGTTTTTGTATGTGGCGGTCTAACCGCTACATCACTCCCCTCCGGAGACCGGAGGTCGATAGTGGGCTGAGTCTTGGATCTTGCGATGCTTCACAGTGCCAGCTGTGGTTCCAGTGAGTCGGAACCGGGTGCCGCATAGTTCACGGTGAGTCGGAACTGTCTGCGGTGATTCCCCAGTGAGTCGGGGTGGCGCTGCGTCGTCATCCAGTGAGTCGGATGTGGTACAGCGCCGGGTTTTTGACTGACTGCTTGCGTCGACCAGGAGAGGGTAGAATAGGCTCTGCTTGTGAGACCGGCCGGAAGTGCAGGTGCTGTGCCGAGGTTGCTGATGAGGCTGAGGGTGATGACCAGGAATGCGCGTTCGCTGCATGCTGGTGGTCAGGATACCCGTTGAAGCCGTGGGTGCTGGCTGGCTGTGTGACTTGCCTCACGAAAGCTTGCGGGAGTGATGATGATGACGTCACGCTGAAGTAGTTGCACGAAGGCTGCGTTGACGTTCATCACGTCGGGGTCACCAATTTAGGGGTATGAGGAACAGGGTGTAAAGTTCACTCATCCACCATAGAAAAGGGAGGATCCTCCAACCAGACGGGTTGTTATGTCTGGCGGGCAACTGCCCATATGTTGATTTCGGATAGTCTTATCTATGTTATTCGCTCAGTAAACTCTAACTGCGAGATGTAGGAATTGTGTGACGTCATGTCTTTTTGTTTCGTAGTTTTTGTATGTGGCGGTCTAACCGCTACAATTACATTATAAGTAAATATCTCACGACAGAATCGACCATCCAATCCAGTGCACTTCTCAACTCTCAACCGATTGCGGCCCCAAATGAAACAGTTTTCAATAAATTGCTGCTTGAAATCAGAGGCGAGCTCTGGAGCCCGGCAGTCTGCAACTCTGCTAACTTCTGCAACTGTTTTTCAAGTCAATCAGCAGGCTTGCTAATAGCCTGAACAAGTACTTAGTTGCTAGTTATTTTTGCATAAGTGCCGCTGCCGTTTATTCCAGGACATCGGAGGACATAATTTCGCATTGAAAATGTAAATTCCCCAGAAGTTCTGAGTACTTTAAGTTCCAGACGGGGACGGGTTAGGCCGGGAGTTCGGGACAAGGAATAATTTTCATCTTATTATGGTTATTGTGTAGTGGTCTGGGTGTAAAGGGTGAGTACAGTGCAGGTGCCCATTCCCACGAGCACCCTTCTGCAGAACAAAAATCTTATCTACCTAATACTTTAAAGAATGGATAATAAATTACCATTTGGTTTGCTGCTACAATGGGCATAACAGTAAGACCAAAGCTTTTTAGTACTGGTATACTGGGATGAGTACCCCGTTGGCCCGTTGGTTTCAAGGTTGCAAGCGCGACTGTCGAGCGTGGATTCGATTCCCGGACTGGGCAAAGTGTTATTGGGTTATTCTAATTTCTTAGAAAGGAAAGGAATTTCTAAATAATAGTTTATGGAGTTTGGAAGTTGGCGGCGTGGTCCTGCGGTTGATCTCTCTACAGTCCTGCCGGATTGCCTTCCCATTGGATTATGAAAGTGAGCGAAGAGAGAGTGCACCTGTGTCTACGTGCACGCTTGTGCACTATAATAACCCCCGCACGGAAGGCTAGTTCCCGTTGAGATTGACCGCCATGGCTGAAATACGGTCTGGAGGACTATACTGGGATGAGTAGCATTAATTAGTGCTAGTTTTTCAATACACAGTTGTTTTTCCCCATGCTCAAAATGCTATTTCTTGTACTCACTTCACAACAAAGTATCTCCAACTAAACTGTACTCAACAAGACCACTATTCCCGCACTACAAGTCTCATGTAAGAACCTTAAAATAAATTCAAATTCTCTCTCAGCTCCCGGTTTGAACAAGAATTCGTGTGGACTGAAAATTCACCGCTCCCTGTTTACCGCTCCACAACTTAGCTAGGTCCAATCTTATAATAATTTGTCTGAACAAAATGTACCGGAACCTTGTTAATGTCAAATTAATTACTTGTTGATAACTACTGTACTAGTCTGTAAAGCCTTCCCAAGGGTGTCGTAGCGAGTGATTAAGGGATTATCAAGATGGGTTAAAACAAGCCTATGCTAATAGAATCATATTGAGTTTGTAACACAATTAGTGCGTAGTTTTGGTTAAACTGTCAGGATTACTGAAATACTATACAACTCTATCAGTAGTTACGTCACGCTATACTTTAATTTTTTTCATACAAAAAAGCCAAATTAGCCACTGTAAATGGCTTACATGACTTTAAACTTTACTGCCTCATCTATAATCTAATTAATTGCTGATCAAAATTGTCCAATTTTAAACTCACTCAAAACTCAAGCATTACTTAAAACTCCTTTAAAGCCTTTTGATTGGCTGAAACTAGTTTTAAGTAATGCTTGCGTCTTGAGTGAGCTTCTGTAATACCTAAAAGTACTTCTAAAATCCTCATTTCTAATATCTAATTGGGAAAAAGTGTGAATCATTAAACACACAACCGGGGTTGAAATTACGCCACAACGATCTCGGAATTGAAATTGAATAAATTGAAACATAATTATTTTTCCGGATAATGTTACGGTTTGTTTAACTTTGTTACCTTTCGGATATCGAAAGAGGAAATGATAAGTCGCTAAAAAATATGTGATTGAAATATCCAATTTAGGAGTCCAGTTTTTTATTTAGGATGGCCTAAATCCTGGACAAAAACTACAGGAGACTGCTCAGAATTTAAAAATAACCTGCTGCGATACCCATGGTAAGAGAGGTAAAAATCATGATTGATCAGAAAAATAACTGTACAAGTATCAAATATTTTGATCCCGCAAAGCCAGTTTGTGCCATTGATCTTATATATCTACCTTAGTAAGAAAACAGAATATAAATATCTCAGGACAAAGAAATAACCTCCCGAAGATAAGCAAGTAAATATATTTCTTTCATCCTCACATTAGAATAGAAATAACGTGCAATTTCATTGGAAAATTCACATTTCTGAAATATACGGCGAAGCTTTTGCGCGCCAAAAATATTGCTTGGTATGAAGCACCAAGTGTGATTTATAGGGAATCGGCCTTTGTGTTATACTAGTGCTGGCCTGTGGCTTTGTGTGGAGGTTTCGATTTATATTCTGCAGTTTTCAGACGATGCAGTTGCGAACTTGATCAAAAATCACCGAGCTGCTAGTTGGTATTTGCGAACTGCAAAGTTATGAGGTTCAAATTCAACAGCCTCTTCATCATTGAGTACCCTGATACCTGCACATTAAAGAACTTATGGACGGTACTGATAATGCTATACGAGTACTCTTAGCTAAGATCTGGGCCAATACAATTAGATCACAGATATAAATCTAATATATCTGTCAATTAGATACTCATTGACTCACTATGAAGAAGAAGGCCTCTTCTCAAACAGAGAAGGAACCAATAATGCAGTTCTTCTTTATCTCTCACCCTGGCTTGTTTCCTCCTAATCTACTCTAACTATATGTAACCTGAAATAATATTAATTAGTTTTTAAACATACAAACACACACAATTAAAACATTAATTACTTAATATAGACTAAATGCTACTCCAATGTTTTGTTGTGCTACAGCTGATGTATTTCAGTGCATTTGGGAGGACAAGCTTCATTATCGACATGTGTTGCTAAGAAAAATAAAGGTTTTTTCTTTATTTTGTTTTGTCTGGAGGTCAATGAATGAGACCTTTATGTTTCAGTAGACGCCTGGATAAACAAAAACGTTACAAACGAAAGTTACGGTAGTTCAATGCCTTTGAGTCTTTGAGAGATTCATTCTACTGTTAAACGTATGAAATGATAGAACTAAATGGATTGTCCTTTATGGTAACAAAATAGGTAAAATTATTTATTTATAAAACTGTCCAAAATGCTGCTTTTGTATAAATACCCAATGCTGATCCTGAATATTTAATGACTATGAACCAACATTTTTTAAGTGACTGTTTTTTTTTAAATTTTACTCTTTGCGACTATACGACCCCAGGCGTTATAACAATAAAATGTGTATTGTGTTTCGTGCAGTCTTTCAACCGATTGATGAAATTATGTCTCATGTTCTCAGCTTCTCAAAAGTGTAAATGTAGACTTAGCAACTACCACCTCACTGTTCTTCCCGTTATTATGATATATTTTTTTGTACTGGACCATACCTGGGAACCTTCTGATTGCGAGGATATAGAAGTTTTTAACTCTATTTAAAGGGTTTTTTAGGAACACTAGTTTTAAATGTTATAACTAGAAATTATTTATTAATTCAGAATTAAAATGATATGTACCTACATAAATAAATAACAACTTGTACTTATTTAATTTAAAAAAAAACAATATAATTCTAAATTAACTAAAACTATTCATCATCTGCCTAGTCTGTTCCCAACTATGTTGGGGTTGGCTTCCAGTCTAACCGGATGCAGCTGAATACCAGTACTTTACATGGGCCATGCCTATCTGACGCCTGGGTAAGACTGGTTGTCAGACGTTCGGGCTTCTAACGACCCATAACGACTGTCAAAGATCTACGAATGACAGCCGGAACCAACGGCTTAACGTGCTTTCCGACGCACGGAAGAGTCTTGGTATGTAAAGTCACCCGTCCATGGACCAACCGTGGCCAGAGTAGCTTAACCTGATCGGGCGACCCGTGTGGCTGGTATTACTTAGCCACAAGCACCTATTAACTAAAACTATTAAGAAAGTAACATAAAGCGTTGATAAACTCATGCGCATCGCTGTCGACTGGTATTGTACCCGAAAGACTGGCGGTATTGCCACATTGAATGGCAATGCTAAGCCTCTGGGCAAGGTAATTTTACTTTAAATACTCTCACGATGCCTGTACTGTTGCATGCACCTATATGCACAATATGCAGAACAGTGCGTCAGGTTGCGCACTACCGTAAAATAGCGAATTTTCACACCAAAAAACTAAAAACAACTAAAACGTGAAAAATAAAATCTTAATACAAAACAAAAACAACCGACTTCCAAAAAAAACACAACAAACTTGTAAAAAGTTTTTATTTTTCACTTTATAGTTGTGGTACCTACCCCATACAGATAATAATACCAATACCTACTATGTAAATAACAGTCACAGGAATGTATCATCATATACAATTAGGTATTTGTAATTATTATTATTATCTTACACAATTTATTTTATCTAAGTATACATACACACACACTGTAGTATAAAACTGATTTGCATCCGTCACCTCACACGCCAGGTCTAGTTGAAAACCAGCGTCAGGCACTAGTTGTCTGGCATTTTTGCTGAACTGGGCCTATTTGGCGCAGCCGTGAGGCACACATACCTGTTTATCTTTTATTTTTTTTATGTATTATAAATAAGTTGTGCTGTGTGTCTTTAAGTCTGTGCTAAATAAATGTATTTTCTTTCTTCTTCTTTCTTTCTTTCTTTACAGTATGTTAACTAACAGAGGGCGTTCCCGTTAACCCGCAATAGTATAGCGTCTATACATGCTAAAAAAATCAATCATCCTAGCCTTTTTTCCCAACTATCTTGGGGTCGGCTTCCAGTCTAACCGGATGCAGCTGAATACCAGTATTTTACATGGAGCGACTGCCTATCTGACCTCCACAACCCAGTAACTGGGTAATACGATACCCCTTGGTAAGACTGGTGTCAGACTTTCGGGCTTCTGACGACTCGTAACGACTGCCAAAGATCCACAAATGACAGCCGGGACCAACGGCTTAACGTGCTTTCCGAGGCACGGAGGACTCTCGGTATGTAAAGATGGTCACCCATCCACTGACCAACCCCGGCAAGCATAGCTTAACCTGATGGATCGACCCGTGCGGCTTGTTATTACTTAGCCACGAGCTCCTCCGTCTATACATACTAGAAAAAATATTAAAATCGAAAAATAAAAAACTTTGTTTATTTTTTTTTCATAAAATATTCACAAAAAATATTAATTTCATACGTAAAACAAACACTCTGTACACGCGCACTTGTCGCACTTGTATTTCCACGTCAAAAGCCAAGTGCCCGTGTACAGAGTGTTACAATTACGTACAAATTAAAAAAAAAAATAAGAAAATTTTAATAAAAATAATTTTAAAAAACTTTTTTTTTTTCGACGTTAATATTTTTTTTGGCATCTATGGACGCTATACTATTGCGGGTTAACGGGAACGCCCTCTGTTAGTTAACATACTGTATTATCATCCACGGAAAAATAAAAAATAAAAAGTGGGGAAAATAAGTACTATTGAAGCTAACTCAAAAACTACCGATGCAAAGTTAATACCATTTTTAAGGGACCACCTTTGAAGTATGACCCACGAAACAAAAAAGAATCATCAAAATCAATTCATAATTCGTGGAGTAATCGCGTAACAAACATACAAAAAAAAACATACAGTCGAATTGAGAACCTACTCCTTTTTGAAGTCGGTTAAAAATAGAATTGGTTTCCCAGCATCTTTGCTTTGAAGGGTGTTGCCCTGTAACTATATACCGTTGGGAAAATCTATCCTACATTCCTCTTCAAGCCGGCCATTAGCCCGACACTCCTTCCCCCTCCACCCGCAGATAGGCATAAAAATTAACGCGAAATCCGTATGTAATCTTGATCCCATCAGCCACCATGAGTCCTAATTACGCCATCAGTGAGCGTGGGCGAGAAACAAATGACTTTGTTTACACCCTGTAGCGTGCAATCTGCTGGAAGAAGTGCCGCGATTAATAGTCTGTTTAGTTTGGTTAGCTTACAAGTGTTTTGTGGTTTTGGCGTAGATAGTTTTTCTGGGTAGGAAATTATGTTCATTGTGGGACAGGGATTTTGAAATAAATATAATAATGCTAATCAATACTCTGGTCTTCTTCTCTTCGTGTGGTTAATGACTAACCTGATGTCAGAGTTTTTAAGCCATCCATGGTCTTCACATGCCGTCGAGAAATATACCTCAGGCATGCCGGTTTCCTCACGATGTTTTCCTGCACCGTTTTTGAAGCAAGTGATAATAATTATTATATGTACAATGAATCCGAAAAGTAAGAGCTGCGTGCCTTTGGTTTGAATTCAAACCTATGACTTAGCAGTTCGACGGTCACACCACTCGGCTATCAATCACCACGCACACGTTGTTCATACTTACCACATTTTTCCAATTAAATAATTTGGCTTAATTTTATTCATAAAATTGTTTGCTAATTGTAAGCAAACTTAATTTAATTTCAATATTCACTCTACAAACAAGTTCCAGACTAGAGGCGACTCGTAGCAAATCTCCATCTGCTACGGCGTAGCTGACGTACTACGACGACGATGACGTACTATCGCAGCAGGCGCGCTACGACAGCTTTGCCGTTGAAGAGGTCATACGAGTATAACTGTAATGTTTTGGGGTCCATGATAGATCTATTATTAAAGTGAAAACTTCTTTAGTGGCGTAGCGCACTTTTTTTGAAATAGGTAAAAAAAATTAAACTCGCGTCAGGACACGTGACCTGATCGAAAATTCGTAAGACGGAGGAAGAGTAGAAATGTTGTTGACAGCGCACTCTGTTTAATTTTTTTGGAATTTTTTGTTGGAGCTACAGCTTTCGTTCTTGTACTGACAGCAACCCACACAAATTCCTGAGATTTTCGTTAGATGGCGTTACGTTGTATCAAAAAGTTACTTAGTTTTCACTCCTATCGGCAGTCTCCAAAGACGCCCGTTGTTGAAGTGAATGCTTCTTTAGCGGCGTTGTGCACTTTATTTTGAGATGGGTAAAAAATGTTAAACTCGCGTCAGGACACGTGACCTAATCGAAAATTCGTAAGACGGAGGGAGAGTAGAAATGCACAACGTTAATGTTTCTATTTACAGCGCACTCTGTTTTATTTTTTTGGAACTTTTTTAATGGAGCTACAGCTTTCCTTCTTGTACTGACAGCAAGCACATAAATTCCTGACATTTTCGTTAGATGGCATTACTTAGTTTTGACTTCAATCGGCAGTCCTAGACTGCCCCGTTTTTTAAATTTATTTGTTAAAGAACACCAAGAAAGAATAAGAAATAATCTAAAATGAAGAACAATTATTCGTGGTTATTGGGCCAATGTATATGATTTTTTGGCGTGTAGATGTAGAGGAAAACTGCGTGGTGATCCCGTATTATAAATTTTATTAATTTTGTCACAACTTTCATTTCCGAAGTGACGTCTTTGGTCTTTTTTTTAACCGACTTCCAAAAGGAGGAGGTTCTCAATTCGTCTGTATGTTTTTTTTTTTTTTTTTTTTTTGTATGTTTGTTACGCGATTTCTCCGTCAATTATGGACCGATTTTGAAAATTGTTTTTTTGTTTGAAAGGGTATGCTCCCGAGGTGGTCCCATATTAATTTTATTAACTTTACTTGGATAGTTTTTGAGTTAGCTTCAATAATACGTATTTTTTCCACTTAGTTTATATGGATGATATAATGATAACTTCCAATCACTGTTATTTTAGCAGGTTAGTGGTATTCGAATTTGTATGGGGTAGGTACCACAACTAAAAAGTGCAAAATAAAAACTTTTTACAAAAAAAGAACAACCGACTTCCAAAAAAGACACTACAAAGTAAAAAATAACTTTAATTTCGGAAGTCGGTGGCAAAAAACGAAAGTTCAAAACCAAATACACCGACTTCCGAAATTAAAGTTATTTTTGACTTTGTAGTGTCTTTTTTGGAAGTCGGTTGTTCTTTTTTTGTAAAAAGTTTTTATTACTAGTTATTTTTCACTTTGTACTGTTTGTTTGGAAGCCGGTTGACTTTTTTAGAGTCGTTGCCTTATTATGTGATCTAAAAATATTCAATAAGATGATGAGCACTAGCGTCATCTTATCTGCATGATTCATGTTTTTTGTTGACTTAGGCCGGTGATTTCGAAATTAAATTCGGCAAAGAAAAGCTACGGAGACAGCTTTTAAAATAATTTCCATCACAAAATAATACCGTAACGGTGTCCTTCCAACCGATTCATATTGCGCCACAATTTTCTTACCTGTAAAGAATTTCCTTTCTCTTTTTATTTTAATTTAAAAGAGGCTTGAAGGGATATAATCTTGCCGTCCGGAGAAATTGATTTTGGGCGTACGTTCGCAATATTGTTATATTAAAATATGAAAAAATGTCCTTGTTGTATATTCTGGAGGGATTTAAGGGGAAATAGGGAATAGTTGGGGGATTATAAATAATGTAGTTGGTGTTTTGGTGGATTTTTTTCTCGAATCGGCACGTACTGTTTGAGAATACAGTAAAAAATTTAGCCACTCATGGAGACTTTTTAAATATATAGTATATTAATTGTCTTTTCAGATCCTATGTTTCACCATTTCTTGGTCGCAATACATAGATTACAAACAAGCAAACTGTAGTAGCAGTGGGCTGTTGTGGAAGTACCGATGGCCGGTGGAGCAAACGAGTCCTGGAGTGGAGACCGCGTATCGGCAAGCGTAGTGTGGAGCTAGATGGACCGAAGACCTGAAGGTGGCTGGGCGAGACTAAATGAGGACTGGATATGTTGTGGCGCAGCCTGGGAGACGCCTTTGTCCAGCAGTGGACTGCGATAGGCTGAGTTGACTTATTGAATACACGGAATTCCTACCGGCTTGTCGTAGAACCAAAAATTTTAAATGGTGGATTTCGATCCACTTTCTCTCCCAGAGAGGAGGACTGTGTCTTTATAGGATTTTTAATAAAGTAATACGCGGAATTCTAGTCACCACATAAAAACGACCCAGCTAGAAAATATTACTACAAATGGGGAAATAATATCCCTCTCCTATACAGTTTGATTTAAGTACAAATAAAAATATGGCGTGGATACCGAGGGTAGTTCACGAACATTATAAATAATGCGAGGGTAAGTATTTCTTACACTTCTCTTTAGGGAGAGAGAAATAATATTTTCGCGAATATCTTACCCAAAGTTAAGATCAGAAAAAAAGGGTAAATTATTTGTCGGCTATAGATAAGGTTTGTGACTTCATAGCTATTATTTCAATGGATGCTTATCTCCCACTTTCTCCTAAGAATAATAACTTACTATTAATAATACCTTTTTTCCTAATTAATTTAAAGACAGTACTTTAGCCCCTAGAGGAGCTCGTGGCTAAGTAATAACAAGCCGCACTGGTCGATCCATCAGGTTAAGCTACGCTTGCCGGGGTTGGTCAGTGGATGGGTGACCATCTTTACATACCGAGACTTCTCCGTGCCTCGGAAAGCACGTTAAGCCGTTGGTCCCGGGTGTCATTTGTGGATCTTTGACAGTCGTTACGAGTCGTCAGAAGCCCGAAAGTCTGACACCAGTCTTACCAAGGAGTATCGTATTACCCAGTTACTGGGTTGTGGAGGTCAGATAGGCAGTCGCTCCATGTAAAATACTGGTATTCAGCTGCATCGGGTTAGACTGGAAGCCGACCCCAAGATAGTTGGGAAAAAGGCTAGGAAGATTGATTGACTTTAGCCCCTTATTCCTAACCTAATTTACTTATTTTTGTAAAAAAAAAATGGTTACCTTGTATTTTGTGCCCTCAGGCCTACTAAGACACAGTTTAGAGGGTCATCCTACTCAAGTTTGTAACATTTTGTTTTTCCCTTTCTAAATAAACAATCAATGTATTAAAACTTGTTTGTTAGGATATCGAATGAATGATAAAAGTCATTGGCGTTTTTAATAAGGTCTAATAAGTCTTACCCTTCGGGTATTTCTAGTGTGATGTTATGTGTATGTGTATAAGTTCCTATTTCAATTGAGTTTCATGCTAACTTCACAGAGTCTAAAGTACATCCCTAGTTTGCTCTATCAGCAAGCCAAGAGAAAATTCATACTAAAAATATATATTTAAAGCTACTTTGATGTCTTCATCCCTTACACACGCCATCCCAATTTAACGTGAGATAAGCGTTAAGTCGTAAATAACTCCGCTTACACTTTTCACTCGAACATGTAACATGTTGCGAAGTTCTAAACTTTGACACGCGTAACATGTAACGTAACAAATTAAATTATTTCACGCGCTTTCGTTATGTATTGGATTGTTGACAACTTGTTTAGACGACTGGATTTTTAATGAGGAACCTGCTCGCATTCTGAGAAGTTACTAATTCTTTGAATTGTAAAATTTTCGGTTGACTTTTATATTAGCTGTTGTAATAGACAGAATAGCACCAGCCTTTTCCATTTATTGACCATAAAAACTCCCAAATGAAATTGTTTTTTAGAGAATGTGTAATATTTGTTGGCAGTGAGTAAATAATTGCATTTGGTACTGCCATAAGCATAATGTATTTAGGTATGTCTAGATAAATAAGATAAAATATAAAGAGTAATAAATTTACGCTCGTCCATAGTACCTAGTATGTCCCCATAATATTTACATTAAGCTGAAGGAATTCACAAGAAATGTAGTATTAATAATGTAATGTCCTTTTAATTTTTTTGTTAGATTCATATTTGACTAGATTTCATATTATAGCCTCTATTTATTTATTTATTTAAACTTTTCACACTCAAAAAGGTACAAAGGCGGACTTAATGCCTTAGGCATTCTCTACCAGTCAACCTAGGGTGGTGAAGAGATTTGATGGCAGGTGCTCTATCTATCATCTATATCTATTCAAGAACCAAAAAATCATACTCCAGAAGAGAAACATCGTTTTAACAATCATTACATAATCAAATCTACTCTTGCATTTCCTCCTCCATTACTCCGAGCCCTCCATTCAGTTCTCAGTCCTCACAATACCCTCACGTCTCCATCATCAATCACTTCACTTATAATACTCTTCACTTAATCATTTCAACCTCCACTGACCTAATTTTTATAAGCCCATCAGATCCTCTCTTGCTTACTTAGGAGTATAAACAATGCATTTATTTTTCTGTTTGTTTTCGAACCAGATTTTTAGGAAGTTTATTTTGTCGAAATGATTTTGCTTTATATTTATTATTGTTGATCTCTACTTTTGAGTAAGGAATGGTGGCTAAGTAATAACAGCCGCACGGGTAGATCGTTTAGGTAAAGTTACGCTTTAAGTCATATTATTTTGTCTATTTGACGGCGCAGCAAGTGGCGCCCTCTTTCATTTTTTTAAGAAGTTATGGAATCACCGAAAAGGTTGGATAGGAGTGACACTGGCTTATTACTGTCACATCGATGGTTGCGTGGCAGCTGTGCTCTGATGACAGAAGATGATGTCAAGGGAGCCGCTGGCGTACCACGTCCACTACGAACTGCTATACTCCGGCACAATTCAGAAGGCCAATTCTCGTACATAAAAAACGTTCACATTCAAGTCACAATCTGTCAAACTTGTCAAATATATTGGTAAATAGATTGTATTTTTGAGAGATAGCGAATGCGAACGTTCTTAAAAATTACGTGAATTGCCCCTCTGAAGATATTGAAGTTGCTGAACTACTAATACGATGAACATTTCTGGTAAAAGCTATCCTGCGCCGTTATATTTATTATGACACAATCCGACTTCTTCCCATAATCATTTTCATATTTCATAACATAAAATATAATAACTCTCGTTTAATGACTCGATACAGATGAGCTCGTGTTTAATTATCTCCAGTCACTTGTTTACACGTCATGCGCACAATTTACGTCGCACAAAGCTGCTTGATATCTCGCCAAATATGATACTCACTGGGTTACGATAGGGATATACTGAGAGCAGAGGGTACTATGAACCAAAGAAAGTGAAATCGACGCCATATACTCGTATGTACACTACAATCGTCATTAATTTCCTACAAATGGTCTACTGAGTTTTACACATATTCTTTATCGTGATCGACCTGGACTAAGGGCCTATTTCACGTACTGCTGGCTATTTGAAGTCCGAATAGCTACTACTTACCGAATAAATTCAAAAATCAGAATTTGTATAAAATTATCTGCCAAGTAAGTAAATAGGAACTTAATCGTAGGTGGTGAAACAGGACCTTACAATAACAGCTGTAATAAATCTATGATGACATCTGACATAATAAATACAGTCCTAGTTATTTTGTCTGCAGTTGTAGATTACGTTCCCACAATGTACGTAATTGAATAGTAAAACATAGAAGTTTTAAAGGTAAGCCCGTGAACAATTTTTAGAAAATACTTTTTTATCGAACACCAGTCGTACCCAGTGCATCGCTAGGTTTACCGTGGTGTTTATCTGCGGTATCATTATTAGCCCTTTCGCTGCCTTTCATGTTTTAATGAAACGAGTTCATTGTTCATCGCCTATTTACGACTAATGTACAAAAACCACCGACTCACATGAACTTATTTACTTACAACCTATGTAATGTCAAAAGGAGGTTATAATACCTAAGTAAAACTTGTATGGTAGTCAATATTACGAAGTAAACTATTAAATACATATTTATAATGTGAAAATGGTTTAGCAATAAAAATGATAGACAAATGTAATATACACCGTCAGCGCTACACACGTGGGTAGCACCTTGATAGCTTACCTATAATGAAACAAAAAATCAACATCTTCAAAGAAATAGAAACACAATCTTCGATCTTCAAATCTTACAATTTTGACGTTTTATTGAGATAAATTCACATGCATGGTTCATCGAGAGGTGTCAGTTTTGAAGCAAGTAAAGTCTATTACTCTATAGACTCTATGCGTGCATCAAAATTGCCTGGATAATTTATGTTTGATGACATAATTATGCTAGAGATGTAGGTAGTCAACATCCAGAGACAGTATTTTTTTTCCTAAAGATTCAAAGTGCTAGCGAGCACAGTCATTCAATAATTTCCCCCATGGTCGCTTCCACAAGAAGGCAAGAATCTATTCCGAAGTCCGAGTTTTAATATACATAACAGCAGCCTGTGTTTACTCGAGAAAACTGATTACGTTTCAACGATAAGTACCATAAACAAAATCAGGCGATTTTAATATTTTACGGGGTAAAGTTTTCAGGCATTTTTTCATCCCCTTTGAGGAAATAAGGAATAAAACGCAGCTGTCGTTCAGTTGCGCACACTTACCCTGTGGGGTGTAACTTTTTAATTACAACCCCCCGATATTTTTACCCCTCTTGTCTTGGATATTTCTAAAGTTGGACCCTTATAAGTGTTTGATTTTATAGCTTGAGGAAACGAAACTTGTTTTGTTTTTTTTTGGTGGTAGTTTCATATTTATGAACGTTTTAAAAAAAGGAGAAGATTCTATGTTCGTCTATATGTATTTTTTATGTATCATCTATTTCTCCGTGATTACTGCGCTGCTTGACGTGATGAAGCTTGCGCGGGGGCACCGCGCGAGCTTCATCTTCATAGAAATTTTATTAACTTTCCTTGCGTAGTTTTTGAGTTACCTTCAATAATACTTATTTTTTCCACTTAGTGTATGTTAATGAAGTTACAATAACTTCCTGTCACTGATATTTACATAGTAAGTAGTGGTATACGAATTTGCTTGGGGTAGGTACCGCAACAAAAAAGTGAGTGGTAAAAAATATTTTACAAAAACAACCGTTTTCCAAAAAAACATGACAAAGTGAAAAATTACTTTATTCCATTACAATACACGAAAACAAGAAGAAAAACTGAAAATCTGTGATTCATCATAGTGATAAACGTCCACTACAGATTTCCTCAATTATGTTTTTTAGCCCCTTGCATCTCATGGATACCTGCTGTCCCTATTAGTCTGTCCATAGGTGGTGTCCGTAGGTGAGGTCCCGGTTTCCAGTTCATGTTCATTTTATTGGTTTTGCTGTACGAAAAATAATTCAGCCAATATAGTCTTTTTACCTCACAAAAAGAGGTGTAGGTAGTGACAATAGTAATAAAAAATAATAACAACTAAGTACTAACACTTTGTTTCTCTTTCTCAAATCAGCATATCCAATGTCCGGACAAATTCATGATTTAAGCACGCCAATATTTTCTAATAGCCGAACTGATTACCAATTAGTGTGGAGCCGGTCCAATCCTCCAGGGAGGGGGTGAACAGGGGGTGACAGTGACAAACGACGGAAATATTTCACTGAGCCAGCCACCCGAGGACACTGTTGAGAGGATAGAAGTAGTCACAGATGGAAGAATTGTGGGGGGCCTCATGCATCTGGTTAGAGAAGCAGTGAAGTTTTGAATGTGAGGTTAGTTTGGCATTCATAATATGAAGAGAGTGTGTAGAAACCAATATTTCATTGCCATTGCTTATAGAATTCAGGTTTATATCGACAGCCACGCGGAGGAATATTTCTAAGCCATATTTTAGATTGTTAATAGTTTTATTTTAATTAGGATATTAAATTGCTATCTTTTAAGATTTAAATAGTTTGCTAATTAATAAAGTATAAGAAGTATATTTTTATCGTATTAAAAAAAATTCTCGTTTGAAAGTGAATAGTTTTGATAACCAGACAAAATGTTTATTTTATTCATGAAGCTGTTTTTGTTGCAGTTCGTGCACCATCATTGTTTTCATAAGGCTATATTATGGCTCAAAATTGTTTAGTCTAGGTCTGCGCACAGTCTGATTGTAGCCGTCTCTGATTTTGCAAAGGCACGTTCACACTGCCTGTATCCACAGGCGAGTATTTCAAACCGATCGTTCAATTGTTTGTGAAAACTTATTGCGACGCTATCATTCGTTTGTTAACTTATTTTCAAATGATTATATCTGAATAGGTGCATGCAGTGTTTAGTGTACATATGTGTACAATCGCGAATGATCTGACAACGCAATAATTGCTGATGCAAGACTTAAATTATTACCGTAACAAGAACGGTCCATAATATTGTTAGTATGGAACTATGAACTCCATGTCATTGTTAGGGAGTTGAACTGTTTAAATTATATACCTGGATGGTGGACATTGTAAATTGATTTTAAAATAAAATTCAGACACAATGTAAATTGTTATTGAATAAAAAAAAAATTAAAAAAAAAAAAAAACAAACTTATAATCAATGAGCACTTGAGCAGTGGTGGATCAGTGGTAACGGCCGTAGCTTACGAGTTGGGTGATGGGTTCGAATCCAAGCTGGCACTTTATTTTGTGTAAATTATTTCATCACCATTGCTCTAAAAACGGTGAAGGAAAACATCGTGAGGAAATGTCCAAGAACCAAAAATACGAAGGCATAATCATGTCTTACGAAATAGTATGACACCTACAAATCCGCACTGGGTCCGCGTGTTGGATTATGGCCCACTCCCTCGCACAGAGAGGCGTGTGTCCCAGCAGTGGGAACATTATAGGCTGATTATAGTTATCATCAGTAAGGTTTATATATTCTATAATCGACAGGTGGTAATCAAATGATTACATGAATTAATTTATATACCTACTACTTTTGAATGACTGACTGGCTAGCTTCAATAACTAGGTAAATATGTGAGTGGGTATATTCTTGCAAGTCACCGTTATAAGCAATGTTCTATTAATAAATAAAATTCAATTGTGTGCGTGTACCTACTGATAAATTATGTTTATGTTTGTTGAAGTATTTTGTAGTCGCAAATAGATAAGCAAATAGCACAATATAGCATATACACAATATAGCAGCATAATATAGTAGCGGACCCAAGGCCGTCTTAGGGCAAGCCGGGGCCCCTGGGTACACACGAATTTGGGGGCCCCAAATTCTTGTTTGCCCTTTGGAAAGTAAAAAAAAATTATGACAAAAAACATTTTTCTGTTACGATTTTATATTTACTATGGGTAAGATATTTAGATAGGCAAATTATTCAATAAAATGCTGCAATGGTTTCAGTAATTTTTTTGACGATATCACGTTCTATGGACATAATTATTGACAAATTAGTTCTTTTAAAAAAGTCGTTCGTAATTCATTTTTTATTCCCATTTTTGGGAAAATGAGCGTTCGCCACTACCATTGGTTATCATCAAGTAAAGGAATATTACGCGCTTCCGGGGCCCCCGTATGGTGCGGGGCCCTGGGCACGGGCCCCCTGTGCCCTTATGGTAAAGACGGTACAGAGCGGACCCCAACATAGTTGGGAAAATCAAAGTGAATAAATGTTATAACTTGATTATCTCACAAAACATTTTTAACTTTGAATAGCAAACAGTTCTAATACTAGTTGTTTCTGTTGTTTTAGCGATAAGACCACTGTTTGTAACTATACTGTACTTATTTAGGTAAATTACTGATTCCTCCCTACATGTATAACAAAGTTAATTTTATAATAAACTAGCTTCCGCCAGCGGCTTCGCCCGCGTGATAAATTTATAAATTATAGCTTACTATCTGATGCATGTATTATACATATAAACCTTCCTCTTGAATCACTCTATCTATTAAAAAAAACCGCATCAAAATCCGTTGCGTAGTTTCAAAGATTTAAGCATACAAAGGGACATAGGGACAAAGAAAGCGACTTTGTTTTATACTATGTAGTGACTAGTGACCCGCCCCTGTTTCGTACGATTTTTACCCCTTAATAAGCCGACAAAGCATCGAGATTTCTAGTAGTTTAAAAATTAAACATATTTATTTATGTGACAACCAATTATGGTATTGATATTGAAAACCGCATCAAAATCTGTTGCGTAGTTTAGAAGAACAACGCTGTCACAGAGACATACACGAAAACTGACTTATATTATGTATAGATAATGTTTTTAACTTACTGTTCTTAGTTGAACTGTGCGCATGTTGGCACCGGGGTCATCTTTAAAACTAGTATGTAATTACTTACTTGATACTTTGACTTTTTACTCTTTGGTTTACTGTTTTTGTTTCCACCAAGTTGTTAATGTTCTTTCTTTTAAAGATCGTTAAGGTATCGTCTTTAAAAGATTAAAGATGTTGTGCGAAACTTACTGTAAGTTCTGTAACTTACTGTAGACTTCCTTCTGATGTTGCAATGGAACTTACAAATGGGGCTTAATGAAGATAAAAATTGGGACCTATAAGGTTTTGTGTTCTATTTCTAGGGTGGGAGAAACATTAAATCGTGTTTTTTGCTAAAAAGCTTTAAGAAGTTTTTAAGGGAATGTAGAGGCCCCGATTAGCATTCGGTGATTCCTAAACGACGCCCCGCACCGACGCGGCAGGCGGTGAAGCGGATCTGGCTTGTATGTCATCCGTTGAACCTAACACCGCCCCCGCCCTCGTTGTGTGAAAACCGCCTTCATGAAATGCAGGAATTTCCGGTCTACGCGGCGGGTGCAGGTGCAATAGCTTACGACCTGCCTGCCTCTGAGTACCCTTTTTGACTTATGCCCATTACTAACAATTTATCAACCAACTAACAAACAATAATATAGTCCCCACCAATTTTATGAACTGCAATAAAAATGGACTGGAGCACCCGACATCAAAGGGGCAGTTTTACATTTGACACTTTTTGTAATCAAAACTTTTCGCGAACTCGTTGGAAATTTTACAGTTTAAAAATATAAAAAAGATGGACGCAAAAAGTTGCGGGAGCATGTCACATGTGGCACAGGACGTTGA
Source organism: Conistra vaccinii (assembly GCA_948150665.1). Taxonomy (NCBI): domain Eukaryota; kingdom Metazoa; phylum Arthropoda; class Insecta; order Lepidoptera; family Noctuidae; genus Conistra; species Conistra vaccinii. Next base: position 22,286,870 of record OX411334.1, read on the forward strand.
GTTATGGCGCATAGTTTTATATTAAATTTCGCATAATTCTCCGACCGGGGTGTAGTGTGCAACTTGCAACTGCAACTGTGTCGGGTTGTGTGATAAAGTTGTGAATCTGCGACCAGTTGCTAGATGTGGAGTGTATTGCTTTATTTTGTGACGGTTGAATATCTAGTTTTATTTGAAGTTCGAAGAATTAAATAACGATATCGAGAATGATAATAAGCATAATGAAACTTTGATCAAAATATCACATTTCACTACAGATAATCTGGGTTAGGCGTTAGTAATATCTGACACTCATGATTACAGAGGTATCAGAATGGGAGCTTGATGTTAAAGTATAATTTAAATTTCTTAAATCTTAATATGCGATGCTTCTCCAACCATTGCATATTAAGATTTAAGAAACTTAAATTATTATGGTCTATGTTCATCTATGTCCAGTAGTGGACGTCTTTCGGCTGAAATGATGAAAGTTTAATATTATACTTTAGTAAACAATTGTCTGATAAAACCTAATAAACCTAACCTAGATACTTCTAAATTGTAAAATAACTAAATTTGAATCTCAATTCTAAAACAACTTAATTTGAATTTAAATTCTAAAACTACAATACCAGTTTTGTTTGTTGCTTCACCAATACAGTTATATATATGACTTATAAGAATTATAATCCTATTTCCCCAGAAGTTTTAGTGACTTACCACAATCAGTAGCAACCACAACCGGTCGCTATCTGCACGATAAGTCGCCCTCCCGGATGCTCCTCGTTCTCTGATTGTAAAGTCAGCCGCAGACCGGCAGAGCGTCTTGCGAGTACGACAGAACTTGTGCTGCGCGGAATGTTTCTGAGCTCTGAAAATTATATTACCAGTATTACGTCGAGGCTTTCGAGAAAAAAAAGTATATTTAAAGTGGGTTGTCTGTTTAGATAGAAAAATATTTTTAGACTCAGATTTTAAGAAAAATGTTTATGAAATTGTTGTCAATACGTAGTTATAGATACCAAATTAACTTTCATGACTAAAAACAAGAACATTCGACAAAATTGTCTTTTCTCTCCAAAGTAGCAATTAGTAAAGTTTAGTAAAATTTATATTTTTGCTATAAATAGAGCTTACAGATTTAACACTCGATTAAATAAGCGCTTGGACGTAGAGTTTTGTAGAATTATCAGAAACGACACTCATAATATATCCGAGCAGCACCAGAAATGCTAAACACTAAATCATGTTCTTTATTCCGTTCAAATAAGCAAGAAACCACCAAAAACCATAAATTCAACAAACAAGGGGACACACAAACAACATATTTATACTACGTTCGACGTAATTCGTAAAAATATATTCAACGGGCATGCAACCTGAGCCCACGGGACCGCTATTGCAAAGCCCAGGGGAACGCCATTGCAAAATTTCCAATTTTCAACTCAATCCAATTTCAATCTATTTTCAATATCAGTCGATTGGTGTTCTCGGTTAGATGCGGGTAGGACGTGGAAAAACTTGTAAAGGATAGCAGGTGAAGATCCCGGTAGAATCTGGCTGCTCGGCACTGAATTATGCAATACGTTTTAAGGTAGATTAGGAATGGAAATTGTTTTCGTTATCATAATTGTTATGTGTAAGATGACGACTAATGGAGAAGTAGACATGCTGTGAAAGATCCAAATAAATTAGAATATGGGCAACAGAATGATGGTGTTGATGAATTATGGGTTACCAAAGAGTTTTCTGATCCAAAAAAATTTAAAATACAATAGATGTACTTAGAGATTGTACATACATTTTTCCAGTTATAGTTTCCACGCAAGTTTGGCCAGGTTGTTGCCATTAACTGTAATAATTTAATGTCTTTGCCATTAACAGAGACGAAATCCAAACTTCGGGCTGTTCATTACCTAATTGAATACTCAATAACATAAACTTGGGACTCCGTGTTTAGCAGACACGCTAGCAACCACTACACTAACGAGGCAGTAAATAAACTATAGTATAGTAACAACCATTGAAACCTACACAATTACCTATTCACTTCTTCCTCCAAATAGCCGTATTATCCAAATACCAATTTCATAGTGTGAAAGGAAAAATGAAACCAATAATAGATAATTCATTCCTCAATTTCATGCAAGCACAGCCACGGGGAGAAGCTGTCCTATTTGTTACATTAGCTCGTGCTGTGCGGGATAAAGATGGAATAAATTAAAACTTGGATAATCTGCGTTTAGGTATAACATAACATCACGCGTGAATACCCTGACGGGTAAGCAGAGCTCACTCCTCCAGTTTAAGTAGCATATAATAGAGGGCGAGCCTATAGCCATTTATTTTTCTAAGTAAGGTTTTGTTTAGGGTCTAATAAATTATCTTGGTAAGGATATTTTTGTAGCATCGGTCGGTACTCATAATTGTATGGTGGTGGGTAGTTAGTTTACGTTTGCAAATAAATCAGTCTGTCGTTGACCCACGTATTTTATTGACGTAACATTGGCGACGAGAACGGGATTTGTGTAATTTCTTTTTAATTTCCGGGATTTCGCGTGTGTCAAGATGCCTATCGGTAAAATTGAACCATTTAATTTAAACTCGAAACAGTGGCCGGCATATATTCGTCGAGTAAATCAGTACGTACGGCTTAACGAAATCGACGATGAATTGAAAGTGCCTATGTTAATAACGGTCGTGGGGGAAGAAACGTATGCGCTTATGTGCGATCTGTGTTCACCTAGTTTTCCGGAAAATAAAACATATGACGAATTAGTGAAGTTGGTGACGGAACACCTGGAACCGCAACGATCCGAGATCGCCGAGCGCCACGTGTTCAGGTTGCGCCGACAGCGTCCGGGCGAGTCCCTTACGGAATACCTGCAGGCATTGAAGCACCTGGCGTCTACGTGCAGTTTTGGAAAGTGCAAGTCATGCTCGACGCTTGAAGAAAATTTGCGCGATCAGTTTGTGTCAGGCCTGACAAGTGACGTAATGCGATCGAGAATCTTCGCGGAAAAGAAAGTACAATACAAAGAGGCAGTGGAGCTCGCGCTTGCTCTAGAGGCAGCGGAGAAGCATGCCGAGGTGAGCGGCACGACGACAACGGCGGCGGCGGACTCAGTAAAGCCGGCAGGCGGCGAGGCGGGCGAAGGCCTGCATTACGCGCGCGGCGGACGATCGCGCCCGCGCGGGCCGCAACGGGCGCTCGGCGGCGGTGACGGCGCAGGTGGCGGAGCAGCGGCAGCAGCAGGCGCGGCAGGCGCAGGCGGCGCGCGCGCGGACCCGGCGGACGGGCGCGCACGGGCCTGCTGGCGCTGCGGCAGGGCGCATCCGGCCGAGAGGTGTCGGTTTAAAAATTACAGCTGTGATGAGTGCGGTCAAAAAGGGCACCTAAAATTGATGTGCAAACAAGTGCGTAATAGTGGCACTAGTGGCGGTCGGCATAATTATGTGAGTGACGGATCAGAGGATGATATGTTCAACTTGAATGTGGCAACTCGAGGTAACAAACCATATTTTATTAAACTGTCCGTTGATAGCATTTTAATGGAATGTGAAGTGGACACAGGTAGTCGTATATCAGCAATAAGTGAGGCTATGTACCAACGTCTGTTTTCACATAAAAAGATTGAACCAGATAACTTAGTTTTACGTTGTTACTCGGGTTCAACAATTGAATCACTAGGTTACATTGAGGTAGACGTTTGTCTGGGCGAATTTAAAGCAAAATCATTACGATTATACATTATTAAGGGCGGGGCGCGGCCTTTGTTAGGACGAGAGTGGATGCGCGCTTTAAAAATAACACAAATAAACCTCAATGAAATCATAGATGATGAATTTGTAAACAAATTATGTAAGGAATTCCCAGAAGTATTTAGCAATAAGTTAGGTACGTGCAAACAGCCCATACGACTACAGCTGTCCGATAAGGAACCAGTTTACGTGCGAGCGAGACCCATGCCGCTGGCACTCCGCGCACGTGTCGAGCGGGAGCTGGAGCGTCTCGAAGCGGACGGCTCCATCTACCGCGTTGACTATTCAGACTATGGAACTCCAATAGTACCCGTTGTAAAACAAAACGGGGACATACGCATTTGCGGGGATTATAAGATAACCATCAATCCAAAGTTAAAAAGAGATTATTATCCGTTGCCACGTATCGAAGAGTTGTTTGCAAATCTTAGTGGGGGAGATAAATTCACAAAAATTGATCTGAAACATGCTTATGAACAGTGTCTGTTGTCGGACGACTCGCAACCCTACACGGCTATAACTACGCATATGGGTACTTTTGTGTATAGACGGACGCCCTACGGATTGTCTGTTATACCGGAAAAGTTTCAAAAAATTATGGAGGAGACGCTGCGCGGGGTGCCAGGGTGTGTAGTATTTTTAGACGATATTTGTGTAACGGGGTCCAACACGCTTGAGCACATGAAGAATCTCAGAGCGGTACTAGAAAGGTTACGTCACACGGGACTAACTGTAAAATTAAGTAAATGTAGATTTTTACAAAATAGTGTAAAGTATCTAGGTTTTATTATTAATAAGGAAGGTTTGCGACCGGATACAGAGAAACTGGAGGCCATTTCCAGCGCGCCTAGACCAGAGAACGTTTCACAACTGAAAAGTTTCTTAGGGATGGTAAATTACTACGGGCGATTTATACCCAGTTTGAGCACCTTATTACAACCATTACATAATTTGCTAAAAAAAGATAGCGGCTGGGAATGGGACTCCAAGTGTGAGGAAGCTTTCGTGGAGGCAAAGCGATCTCTCCTGAGCGAACGCGTATTAGCACACTACGAGGAGGGGCGCGACCTAGTGTTGTCAGTGGACAGCAGCGCGTACGGACTGGGCGCCGTGCTGGCGCACCGGTACTCGGACGGTAGTGAGCGGCCCGTCAGCTGCGTGTCGCGCACACTTAGTGCGCCCGAACGCAACTACAGCCAGCTCGATAAAGAAGCGCTGGCTATTCTGTTCGGTGTCACGAAACATCACCAATATTTATTCGGAAGGCGTTTTACGCTACGCACGGACCACCAGCCCCTGACGCATATTTTTGGGGCCAAGGGGGGAATCCCACAGACGGCTGCCAGTCGTCTACAAAGATGGGCGGCACGCCTGGCTGCATATGATTTTGACATTGAATTTGTGCGATCGGTGGACAACGGTCCGGCCGATGCCTTGTCGCGATTACCGTTACCTCAGGAGGGTCGCTTCGTTGACACGGTAGATTATTTAAATCTTATAGAGGAATCGCTGCCTATTTGTTTTAAAGATATAGCAAAAGAGACAGAGCGTGACCCGCTATTATGTAAAATTAAAGGCTATGTACTATTCGGTTGGCCGACAATCCCGAGCTGCGATGCGGAAAAACCATTTTTTGCTAGGAAAAATGATTTTCTAGTTGATCAAGGATGTGTCATTTATAAATATAGGATAGTGGTCCCTCAAGTTCTGCAAAAGAAAATATTAAACGAAGTTCATGAGGGCCATCTAGGGATGAACAAAATGAAAACGTTGTCGCGGAGCTACATTTACTGGGCGAGTTTAGATCAGGACATTGAAGAAGTGTGTAGGTCGTGCGCTGCGTGTCGCACCGTGCAGGACGCGCCGCCGCGGGCGCAGCTGCATCCCTGGGAGTTCCCGCTGCACCCGTGGCAACGCCTGCACGCGGACTTCGCAGACTGTGGTGGCGTGCGATATCTTATCATAGTAGACGCGCATTCCAAATGGATAGAGGCCCTGCCGATGCGCGGCACAAACGCGGCTTCTACTGTTAAAGTCTTTAGAGGTACATTTGCACGTTTCGGTTTACCATCGCAGCTTGTGACTGACAACGGCCCGCCGTTCTCTTCTCAAGAGTTTAAGGTTTATTGTGAAAATAATTGTTTCAAACATACAACTTCGGCACCGTATAGACCCCAGGGGAATGGCGCGGCTGAGAACGCAGTTAAAACCGTAAAAAAGGCCATAAAGAGAGCGATATACGAAGGCGAGGACGTGAACGTCGCCCTAAGCAGATTTCTTTTACAGTACCGTAATTGTGAACACGCAACGACAGGGGTATCACCAGCTGTGGCGCTCCAGGGGCGACGCTTGCGCAGCCGACTTGATGCGCTACGTCCGGACGTAGCTACAGCGGTACGCGCGAAACGAGAGCGTCAGGTCACCCGCGCTTCGGGGGCTGATAGGGAATTCTGTGTTGGGGATGCGGTAATTACTCGCGATTACACGGCGAGGGGGGACAAGTGGACCGAAGCCACAGTTATTAAAAAGACAGGGCCAGTTTCATATAAAGTTAGTTTAGGTAACGGGGTTGAGTGGCGTAGACATGCCGACCAAATTATTTCAACAAGTAGCAAAAACAGGTACTCTTTATCACGCATGAGTGACGTAGCCGTAGCCGAGGCTACGGGCTCTGGGACAGCCAAACCGGGGGTCGATAGCGGAGCCGAAGGTGAGATGTTTGAGGACGCATCCAGCGGTGATAGTGATACTAGAAACACGCCGCTGGACGAGTCTAAGTCGACGCAGGTTCGACCCGAACGGCTTTCATCGTCGTCGATATCACCACCACCGCTGGGCGCGTCAGCTCGCGCACTACGTGCGTTCAACCGAGCTAAACAAGCTGTCAATAGTTTGCCACTATAGTTAGATTTATATTTATATAAAATTGTTAGTTGTAAGATGTATTGTGATTAATGGACTTGATGAGGAGAGATGTAGCATCGGTCGGTACTCATAATTGTATGGTGGTGGGTAGTTAGTTTACGTTTGCAAATAAATCAGTCTGTCGTTGACCCACGTATTTTATTGACGTAACAATTTTATGGTAGAAAGCTATGGGAGGATATATTAATGGTTATTGTAGGAAAAGAACAAGTATTTATCAAATACGTATATTGCTTACTAACCTCTGTTCGCGACTTTGTTCGTGTGGACGTCGTAAGATATACATATACTAAAATAACAGCTATAGTTTTCTGAAACTTCCCTGTATATGACGTTTGTATTGCCTATTTGTTGCTCAATAGAAACTACGTCTTATTTTAGAGCTGTTTTATTTTTATTTTCACTGTATAGTCAAGCGAAATTTATCACAAGTACAAAGCATTATGGTGTACATCATGCATGTTTAGTGGCCCATAGTCGTCCACTGCTCAACAATAGTAATATCATAGCTTTTTCTTCATAGACGGCCAAATTAACTTAACTAAAAACTAATAACGCTCAAAAATAAACCTTATTGGACTTTTTCATAGTTTACCAACCGGAATAACAAAATCAGATGTATGCTAAGCTGTAAACTGAAATATCGCCACATTCATATAAAATATGTTAACAAAAATGTCTACACTTCAACACACGACCTTTGCCGTTTCTAAACTCGTATTCAGCATAATTCACGTGTAAAAATATGAACATTCTAGCATTCTGGAATGTTCACTCGAATTGTCGGCAAAAGGTTTTGCTCATTATGTGCGAATTCAAATGTAATGCTCCGGTCTGACGAAACGAACTAAAAAGTGTATACGATTTGTGGAAAATCTACATTTGTATAAAATAGTAGGACTTTGGTCCGTGGTTTTACGATCACGTAGAGTTATACAGTTTTTGGGACGCGCTACTTCAGGTATTTTTTATTTATTTATGTACTGGGTTCTTTAATTATCCAGTATTAGAACTATAAATAAATAGGTATTGGATCCAATCAACAAACATACATACTTAAGTCTATTCAAGTCCTTGTTTCCAATTAATGCTATTTCCCTTAAACGAATATCAACTGTTTGTGTGTAAATTAAGTGGTTTTCAGAATGACAAGTAAGTATGTATTTTTTTGTACAAACAACATTTATTTAGTTTCATTTTCCAAAAAAAAAAAAAACATACTTGATTACATACTGTTACTGAACCAAGTATAGAAAAACTAAAAATCCAACTGAAAACACGTAACTGAAACATGACAAGCATTATAATCAATAGAATTTTGGTATCGCAGGCGGGGACAAACCAATAACCTGAAATATAAGAAATAACTTCCTGCGATACCAAATCTATCAAAATCGATTCAGCCGTTTAGTAGTTACGAGGGAACATAGAGACGGACATACACACATACATACAGGTCAAACACATAACCCTCCATTTTTGGCTTCGCCATAACCGGGTAAAAAGAAAGTGCTCAAATTCAACTCTCTAACCCTCGTGAGCCGTACAAATAAAGCAGACTTCCCAAGTGCCTATTAAGATCTATTACAAAACGGAATCGCCACCATAATGCCGATTCCGAGAACGTTCCAATTTTAAAGAATGCAAAACACAGAGTAAGGTAGCATGTAAGGTTCGTGCAAAAAACAAATTCGGTAACGAAATAATGGGCCAAATAAGTTTAATCTTCGGAGCTTAGTTTGAAATTCAAATCGTGAAGACTCGAGTAATGTCGGGTTGTGGTAGAACGACTATGTGTATAATAGGTGTGGTATGGTATAGCAAGCAAATACGGATATTGTGAGGTTTTTGGGGACATACTTAATGAACGTATCGTGTAAGTTGAATTTTCAAATAGAGGCAATATCATTGCTTAATAATTTTTGAGATACCAGTAAAACGGCATATCGGAAATAAAAAAAAGGAACCCCATGCACAATTCTGAAGAAATCTAACTCTACTGTTGAGTTTTTTACGAAGATACGACGCATATGGCATATCTAGGTGTTAAAACCGATTTTTGATTATTTTTATATAATATAAATGTTTTTCTTTTTATTTTCTGAAAAACCTACCCCGTCATTGGTATACTGAAAAATGTTTTGTGATAACACCTGGCAAATCTGTTAATAATTTAATTATGATCTTATCACAAAACAAATCTATTGCCAATTCACCTCATTTATACATACAAATAAATATTAGGATCTGGCTCCTTCCGTAGACAACAAAATAAAAGCTTAGGCCGGAACTAGGCCGCCTACACGAATTTGGATGAAGCAACCAAATCGAATCCTTAATTTATGTTTTTAATCAGATTGATTGAACCGTGCAACACCACCATTATAATAAATCAACACCCAAGTATGTTACTCCATTAAGATTCTGAAAAAAAACCAACCAAATAAAAATGCTTTCAAACGATTTCTTTAACCCAAGTAGTGCAGGTCAATCCTCTGTAATTCCGTATGGTAATAACTGCCGGTCGGTAAAGGCACGAAATAGATAGAACAGAAGGTCAGCTCCATACAACGACTGACTCATAGATACGCGTTTACGTACGGCGAGTACAAGCGCACACGTGAATTTGTTTGAGATCTTCGTACGTTATCGTCTATGTGTGCGTGTGCCAGTTTCGCTCGTTGCAAGAACCAAGCCTTCTGCACTTACCTATCTATTTTGCCGGTAATGGTATTCATTGAAAACGTTCCCGAAGGGATTCCTTCAGTTACTTCAGAGACTGAAAACTTCCACTGTTATTATAATTGAACGATTTTTTGTCGGAATTTGATTAATTTTGAGGAATTCAAATTATAATAAATTGGTACGGCAGTGTTTTGGTGCAATTCGTTTTTAATAAAAGTTTTTATGATTGACCCGGCAGAATACATAATTCGAAGCCTATTGTATACAGCAAAAAATAAGCATTTACAAAAGTAATTTTAAGAATTTCAGTTCATCATCAATTTAACTCAAGTGCAAGCGACGAAATTTTTTTTAGGAACACTAAATATTTATCAGAATACTTACTAAGAGCTCAGTAATTAGGTATATATTATGTAAGTAACCCTTAGTTAACAGTAATATTTTTGTCAAATTATGTGTCTATCAGTATTATTCTTAATACCCAGTTATTATTATTATTATTTATAAAGACTCTACCTACAGTCTTGCACTTAAAACTATGCCCCATTAGGCGTTAGGAGTTAGAGTATCATCATCCCTAAACAATTGCCCACAAATGGGTAAAACTGAAGGTGCCACTCAGACTTTAGTTTCAGCAATCCTATATGATAATGTGCTCACGTAATGGTATTCATTGAACTGGCAATGGATTCGGTTGGAGAGGACCACGGAGTGCTCCTAATACTATTGTTTGAATAGTTTTACTTTGGTAACGATTTTCCAAGTAGAGCCATTGTTTTTACATTATGATTCAGAGCCAAATAGATTTTGGTACTTAAGTATTTGTTTAATATTGGTGTAGTTTATTAGTCTTTCTTACTAAATTGGTTTAAGTTGGTTATCTTCTGAGATCTTTATTTTGCTATTTTATTAAAGTTGAATGAAGAAAATTCAAAGCACCCGTCAAACGATCGCCTATTCAAACTACTAGATGCCGTTTGCATGTAACCGCTCAAAGGTTTTCACGAAACGGTCGAGCGTTCGTACGACATTAGATGGTAACACTTTACCGGTATTAAAAAAATATGCGCTACATTGAACAATTGGCCTGCTGTTCTTAATTTCCTTGGCACTTATTGAAATTGTATAAAAAGGTAAAAAAACCTAAGATATTTATAAAATTGTGTGCAATCGAGACAAACATACCTACCTTACAAATCCTCTCCACTTTTACCATAATTAAAATAAAAACGTTCAATAGCTACGCTAATGGAATGAGTTTGCATCAAAAGACACTTTTGCGGAATTAAACCAATCAGCTAATATACAAAACATGTTTTTTTCCATGTTACTCGGAAAACCTCTCTAAAGCTTTTCAGTACATATTTTTTCAGTCCTTTCATGAAGACTTGAGTGTTTAAGTGGAGACGTTTATTTATTTACTGAATAGGAAATAAGTTAGGAAGATTTTTCTGAAAAATGTGTGTTACTTTTTTTCTCTTAATACTTGTACTTAATATCTACAACGCTGTAGAATCGGTAACTAGCTTTTAAGATACAACGGCACTGAGGATTTAGTGAGTTAATACCAAAATATACAAGCAAGTCATTTACACAAAAACCACACCTAAAACTCACCACCAAACGCACACAATCACACACTGACACACACTCACCCTCGCACACATACACAAACACACTCACTCACTCACACACACATACACACAATATATCATTATTTAGAATTATTTTATTTTGTTCAATTTATTGTTATTAAGCAAGTGAAGGAACACGGGTGGCTTTTAGTCAGTAAGAGTCTGACACGCCCTTCCGCTCCGCCCAGAACGGGAGAAGTCATTTGATGATTTTTCACCCGAAAAAAGAAGGCCCCCCAAGATACAGGCGCTGCCTAGTTTGGGGACCACTGTTTTATTGCTATGTTAAATTAAATATTCTAGTTACAGGAAACATACAATATCATTATTTTTTTAAACTTATTTTGTAACAATGGACCAATGAATTTATTCTTATTCTTAAGATCTATGTATACGAGTAATTCTAATATTATGTGTTCAGTAATAAACTACTTCCAGTAATAAATATTATGCTAACATTACACGGTTCAACTAATTTGATTCACTTTGACTGATAGCAGCCGACGTTGAGTGACTTGACTGTTATGATAGCTTCAAACAAATACAATTCTTGTGTAAACCATGTATATAAGATCCGACTACAAATGGTAAATGAAGAATATGGAGCTCATTATTTTCGTCCCCGATTCGCATGCGTCGATTACCAATCCGTTTCTCCGGTATCATGCCGGGCAAACACCGGCCAACAACCGGGTAAATACCGTACGAATATCGGACACTTCGTTTACTTACTACTCTACTGATTACGACCCTAGGGAGGCAGATTTACTGCAGCATCGCATACCTTCTGTACACTCTAATATTGATGGATCAGTTCGTCGTGATTTAGATGAACTGGTCTCTTGTTTAACACTGTTTCCAGCTGTTTCCAGTGTTTTAGTCCAAGTAACTAGCTGGTAGATCTATAATATGTATCGGGGCAAACAGGTTCAAATATCTGTCACTGACTGACTCCTTGTCAATTCAAAAGTCCTTAGCTTAAACAGCCTTAATGTACTACTGAGTCACAGACCCTTTCTCTTTGAGAGGGACTGGTCAGGAACCCACCACGCAGGACCAGTGCGGGTTGATGGATATGACACCATCATCGTCTTCGAATTTTGCGAAAAATCGTATGATTTCCTAGAAACAAATATAGACTCCTCAAGGTAGAAAAGTCTTAAAGGGTTACCGTGGCCACTGGCAAGGTACAGGCAGCTGATGGAACATGGCCCACCCATGTTCCATCAGCTGCCTGTTTTAGTCAGTAAGAGTCTGACACGAAGTTATTTGATGATTTCCCATTAAAAAAAGGGTAGAATATAACATAATAGAATACTCTGTATTATGTACACCATAAAAAAAACGATATAAAAGTATAAATTTTACATAGGGCGACACAATGGGTAGGTTGGCATGGGGTGTAGGTAGCCATTTCTCATAGATATAAAATGTCTTATTTTACTATTAAAAGATCTTTTACTATTAGCATTGTTAAGCCTTTCAAATACCTACGTAAATTGGTATCGCAAGTCTCAGGAGATCAATTAATCTAATTCATCATAACATGGTACCTAAACCCTTTACAATGATGTTGTGATAAAATCAAGCCCAAATACGCCAATAGTGAATTCCAAATGTTCAATCGATTTACGAAAATGAAGGTCTGATACAGAATAACAAAACATAACATCACGCTTCTATCCCCCGAAGGGTTGGGCAGAGGTGTACCTATAGTACCTACACTCACATTTAACCTTTCTCTAATCACCAAGGATAACCTTGTTTATTAGTTTCATCCATACTGAATAAAACATAACTGAACAGCCAAATGCCCTTAGTTTCTTGTCTACAAGTGCGACTACTGAGGTCTTGGGTTTGCTTCCCAGGTCGAGCAGTGTTATTGCGTTTTTACAAATTGTATTTTTCTGTAAGTCTGGTGTCTGAATTTCCGCCGATGGTAATAGACTCGCCCCTTGTACTATATCATAATTGGCTTTTATGTGTATAGGCACTGTACACTTTTGGTAAATACAGCACCACGTTATGATACGTCATGCACACACATTTCTCAGCTAATAACCCCTATAAACAATGCAACAAAACTTGCCGATAGGTAGCAGCAGTAATTTCCCCTGGCCGGCCGCAGAGCCTCCAGGTGGAGTAATTAGCCGCCCGTAACGATGCCTGGCGTTAATTGAATCTAATTGCGATGCTTTGCTAGTGTGGCCATGGCAGAGGGTGAATTCTTGGGTTTTGGAAAGCGCCCGTTCTGACCGCTTTGACTGAATAATAATAACACAAAATTACGTTGTTCTAAGTATAGTGAAATGAACGTTAATAAAATTGATCGATATCTGAACATACCTATAAAGAAAAATAAGTGCGTCGATTGATCTATGTACATACAAGCAATGTTGAAAGGAAGGCAATACATAGGGTTGATTTGCTGTTATGTATTGTTTTTAGGCATTTGTGTCTCATAGTTGCACTAAATAGAACTCTAATATTTAATTTGTTTCGTTGATAAAGGATGGGTCCTTTGTTTCGCTCCTTTGAAAACTTTCTATTAGTTTTCCTGTTATCTATGTTTTCGCCTTTATATGTTTTAAGTGCTACATTCAATTACATCAATTTGTCATATAACAACGCTTTTGTTACATGACAAATTGATGTAATTGAATTTATGGATACAACAGTTAGCGTGCTCGTTCGGGCCCGTCTCCCGCAACTGACTGACTGATTCGCGAATTTAAGCCAAAACCACACTTCTGAACAGTTTGAAGCTAATGAAAAAGGTTTTAGTCCGTTATAAATTTTATATTAAACCAAAGTTTGGAACCTTTAGTAGTGTTTTTTTGAACCAGCCTTATTGACAATGAGGCATCATGCATACCAAAAATATCTTTTATTAATGGGTCACTTTATACTATGTATTAAAGATCAGCATTTTACTGAAAAAAACTTAGGGTAAGAAAGACCAGTAGGTACCCTAATTACGTCAATCACGTCACGTCAATCAGAATTTGAATCGTTTTGCAACATATTGCTAATCCATTGCTTCATAAATTCGAAAAAAAATCTGCGTAAATAACGCAATGAATATTGTTGAACTGTCAAATACAACAGATTTGTCGGAATCGTTTACGAAAATGTGTTCCGTAACAAGATCTGATCTGGAATCAAACACAGCAGTCAAGTAAAAAATAACCAAAAAAATATAATATCTTCAAGACGGTACTTAAAAAATCAGGAGGCATAGAGCATGCGATTACTGAGAAATTATTACAAACTCGTTCCCAACTCCTGAGTAAGAAAGGTGCAATAAATTAAACGCGAGCGCTCACAAAAGACTGCTCGTGAATGGGACCACCACATTGTTCTGTCAGTTCAGACAAAGCGTCACTGCGATTAGCCGGCATACGACTCATTATAATTAACTTGCGGATTTTATGAGGCCTGTTCATCGTGCAGATAAAATTTTTGGATTGAAAAGAAAATCTAGAATGAGAGTTGTTTTTTATTTTTGAGCTTGTTATGGTATTCAGTTTTCCTTTGAATTGAAGTGTTATCAAAAATATAGAATGGAAATACGTTTATTTGCGGTAAACATAACGCAAAGAAAGGAATAATAACACGAAAATAACAATTATAAATGTAATTGTTTGTCGTCAGTCGTTTGACTATTCAGATATTAAAATTAAAACAATATGACAGAATTTATGTTTGCAGTGCCATTTTGTTCAAAGTGGCATCCGGTTCAAACGTTAAACACTGAAAACTGACCCTTTAAAAAACATAACAAATCCACAGCAAAATGAAGTCCAAATCCTTAGAATCGCAACAGCTAACTCGCCAACGCAAATTCTCGCTTTGTCGACTCAACGCGCCGCGCTGCAGTACGACAATAACAGAGTTAATGCGATTAGTCGCAGCGCTAATAGCCAGCTTTACCGACGTGGCGGTAAATCAGCGACCCGCAGGTGTTCTACTTTATCATAATGTTCACGTGAACTTGGAGGAATCTGGAGAAGAAAAAATTTTCCTGGAACTTGGAACGGAAGACGAATATAATCGTCATGCGAACGAACATAATCGTCATGCTTAAGGTCTTTGTGGCCTTGGTTTTGCTGTTTTTTTACATACCTAGCATATTTGTTACAAGTGCCAAGGTAACAAAAAAATTAAAAAATTCTCTCACAATGGTTTTGTAGCACTTACAGTTTTGAACTATATGAACTCACATTGTGAGAGCTGGTGCCTGATGTAGGTTTAAGGAAACCTGTGTTACAGGTCACCAGGGCCCACTGGCCTCATACAAATAACATGCATACAGCAGGTAACATGTATTTCTACTAAACAAAAATAAATAAATAAATGAAAATAAAAAGAAAAATAACAACAAAAGCAGAGAAAGGCTGAGTGGTGAATGTGTATTGTGGTGAAGTGTAGGTGAATGTGTATTGTGGTGAAGTGTAGGTGGATAGTGGTGGTGAATGGTGTAATGTCAAAGTCAAAGTCAAATAATTTTTTTCAAATAGGCCCTTTTGAACATCAAAATTTACAAAAAAAAATAGTTTTGATTCTAGTCGCCCCTTCCAAAAGGTAGTTTTCGTATGGAGAAGAATGGGCAAGAAACTCCACCGTTACTCTTTTAAAATGTTTTACAATATTTTGTATACATCTATCTATATATATAAAACAAAGTCGGGTTTGTTCGAACACTTATAATTCGAGAACGGCTGAACCGATTTTCATGGTTTTGGATTTGTTGGATTTGTCTCCACCCCGAATAGCAGAATAACTATTAAAACATTGGAAAAATTCACGAAAAAAAAAGAAATGAAGAAAAATCATGTTTTTATAAATTTTGCACTTATGATATCCTGGTATAAATGCCATAAATCCTAACAAAAAGTACTAGGCTTGCATAAATTCACGACAGTATTTTAATTTTTGGAAAATCCACTGGAAAAGTAGATAATTATCAAGACCGTTCTGAGCAGTAACCTAACAAAAAGCCAACTAGGGATTTACATGAGTTTTACAGAATATAATGGGCTGTAATCTTTACTGAGTGGCTGTAAGTAATACCACCGCGATCTTACTATTACACAGTCACAGCTAGTGAAGTGTAGCTACAATCTACTTAACGTTAACAGGTTTATTTTCCACTTTATTGTTTTATTTCTGTTTTTTCGTTTTTGCAGGAAGAACACAACCGCTGGGTCATGTTCTAATGATGAGATAAACGTGCAGGTGTAATTAACAAATAGTGGTCGGCTGTTATTCAAACGTATTTACGGTTTTTTTTGCACTACTGTAAAACCATCTACAAGAGTAAGGTCAAACAAAATACCATAATCAGGAATTGATTGGCTTCCTCTGTCTGTGGAGTGTTCACAGCCGCGGAAGGGGAGGTGATTCGCGGTAATACCTAAAGTCGAAAAACAAATGTTAATTCGGTTCGTTGGGTTTTACAGACTCCCACAATGTTTGGTCAGTTTTCAGGGTAAGGACTTACCTGGTTTGTTGTATGTTTGTTGGAACGGTAATGGGAAGTGGTTATTATGTTCAGGCTGGTTAACTTAATGTTAGTTCTTTATTTGATACTTTTTGCTTATAACACAATGCATTACACAGCGTATGTATAATGCCACATTCTAGATGCATATACTACTACACTGTATGTATAATGTATGTAGCTGGGCTTGTGGTCGCAAGCGCTACTGCTGAGCATGAGGTCCTGGGTTTGACTCCCAGTTCGGGCAAAGTGTTATTGTAGTTTTCCGTCAGAGATTTTTTAGTAGCAGTCCGGCAGGGCTATTACCTATCTTGCAGAAGCAATGTGATAGCGATCATTTGTTTCATTTTGACAGTTCAACAACATTCAATGCGATAATTACGTTGCAGAGCAGAATTAAATTTCGAACTTATGAAGCAATGGATTAGTAATCTGTTTCAAAACAAATTGATTGTGTATTACGTTATTAGGGTACGGAGTTTGGAATTGTGACAGGTTGATAGCAATAGGCTCGCCCACTTTTATATGGGATTTAATCATAACTGGGGAAATGTGGGTGTGTCAAATAGGTACACCTCTGGCTAAATAGGTACACCTCTGGCTAAATAGGTACACCTCTGGCTAAATAGGTACACCTCTGGCTAACCCTACGGGAATTACAGGCGTGATGTTATGATATGGTTTAAGTAAGGATCGTAGCAGGTAGCGCTCTGTATAGTTTCTGCCTACCCCACGGGAAGAACGCGTGGCTTTATGTATGTATGTACTTTGTTAGATTTCATCCGTGATCATCCCAACTTTTGATCTGTGTATAAATATTAATTTCCAAACGAGGGCTTGCAAAAGGGATTATGTAAAAGTAAGTCATATTTTCATATATACCTTTTCATTTTCCAATATTCTCTGAAAGTTATTAAAAAATCTATTTTCAGCTGAATCCGCACAAACAACCACATTTCCAACAAAAAGTAATCCGAGTATTTCAACCTTTGAGAACATAAGAAAAATAAGTTCCTCAAGCCATTCTCAGTTTCTACTTACAACTACATACGTGACTCCAAAACCTTACATTAGATCCAAAATAAACTACTTACAAACTGTGAAGCCACATCCTACAAAGGAAGTAGACCAGAACCGAATAACGTGGTGTTCCTAACAAAGAGGCAAAAGCCGAAGTTCCCCGAGCAGGAAGCGAAGCTGCGGACAAACAATTTGAGAAAGAATCAAGAGTCCTTAATGGATAGAAAATGGATAGTATAGTGAAGTGCGCTGAGAAAACATTGGACCGGATTTTGCATAGTCAGTGGCGAGGAGTTAGGGAGACTGGATGCGAGCATATTAAAAAGGTAAGTGATTTTTGCTTATTTTCCGTATCTAGATATATTTGCATGGTACTTGATGAGTAGGAGCATTTCCTTTTTCCGGGCAAAATAACACTGGCTAAAATATAGTTAGTCCTCCTAATTTTGTCCACTCGAGGGTTTTTAAGCCAGGCTGAAAAACCCTCGATTGGAGAAAACAATGCCTTTGAAAAACGCCAAACAAAATCAAAAACTAGATATTGTACCCTCTACAATATCTCAGTTTTTGATTTTATATGAGTAGTAAGTGAGTGAACTGAAACATTTGTTTCCCTTTGTGGATAACTGATATTTTTGAAAAGATTCAATGGCTTTAAGAAGGAAACAGACAATTACAGTCACTTCTAGCAATTTTTTTCTTTGTACCAGGCAATCGTGGCCTTTGGAAGCTCGCCAAACACACAGAGAGATGAAATTTAATACGGGACGCCATTGAATATTTATTTATGATAATATATAATGATTTATGCCTGGACTGCTTACGGTTAATAATTTTTCGTGCTCTCGTGATGTAACGAAACTTCGCGAAGATGAATGGTATGACAGCGCATGTATTGTTATTTTGAATTGTTTATGGATGAATAGAGGTCGGGACTTCTTACTTAGAAGTACTTTAAGTATTGTTTCAATCCGCTGGATGCGGGATCCACAGAATCGGTCGAAGAGGCGGTGCTTCGGGGCGGCCTATGTTCAGCAGTGGACGTCTTTCGGCTGAAATGATGATGATGATGTTGATGATGAGTATTGTTTTACGAGGCTTTCTGGAGTGTCTTTGTACGAAGACTGTTGATTCCAGCAGACTTGTTTGGCAGTCAACTGTATTTTTCAGAACGGCCTTTCATACTCTTGGTAATATTTTATGACAACCAACAACTCAATGTAAATGAAATACTGGTAAATTGTATCCAATTAGACTAGAAGCAAGCTAGACAGATGATGATGAATTCTACCTAGCGCCATAGACAAATCGGGATTTAGTTGGTAGACAATATCGCCAAACATTGGTGACAACTCCCGAAATTTCAATCATAATCATTTTGTTATTTAGAAAGACATGAGACAAGAAGCCCTCACAGAATGATGAGGCCAGATCTTATCCGTATCTACCTTAGAAACAGTTTAGCGTCAACAACACGATACTGTTAACTAGAAAACTTTGATATTGCCGACATGTAGGCAAACAGCGATACAAGTGAAGTAACAAGTGTAATAGGAACTGTTGCCAACTTGGACGAAGTGGACTACATAGATTGGACGATGAAGTGCGCCTGTCTTATTGGAATCAAGGAAGGAGTATGTTTAGCATTCCATAGACCCACGTATGGTTCAGATCGCGGCACGCGGCGGATAAAACTATGATTATACTTCAATTGAGACACGAAAATGTGTTACATATCGCGGCACGTAATTTGAACTATCACCTTATATGCACAGAAAAACATTTACGGGTTTCAATCGAAGTAAAATCATAGTTTTACCTGCGTGGACGACCGCCATTTTGGTTCAACTTATGTGCCGCAATCTGTAGCAGTGTTTGGTTCTCGCACGGCACGTAAGTACTCGACTTTAGGGCATAGTTGCGGCGAGGCTATTGCGAAACACACTTAAAATAGCAATGCCATTCATTATGATATATCAAAATTCATTGCGTTATATACATTGTTGAGCAGACTAATTTTTCAAATATATGAAGCAATGAATTAGGAATTTCCTTCAAAATCCTTCGGATCCTTCCTTTGTGTCTGTAAACGCATTGATTATACAATAGACAACCTAGTCTCGGGACATACATACAAATTGAGTAATCTCTTCTCATTGTGGGTAGGTATAAAATTATAGGGCATAACATTCTTTAAAGTATGATCACCAATTCGTTTGTTGCAATATTCCCCAAATAACGTTCTCCGTTTATTCAAAGTTTTATGTTTACCGAGTTGTAATTGACGCTTTGTACCTTGGTATTTATACACACATCAAAAGTGTCTAGGGATCAACATATATTTTTGCAATAACTTTTCTCCTGATTGATATTAATTAAAATTTTCTTTAAGGATTCATCAAATAAAGTGTTTTCGTTTGTCACAGTAACGATAAACCAAGTCACCTTTGCATTAATAAAGAAATTTGCCATTTTCCTAATAAAGGGATTTTTGACATTTGAACCACTAACATTAAAGTTCGAAAAAAAGACTGAAATAACAGTTTTCTTTAAAATTTTATTGGGTAACTTAAACAATTAATAATCCGTGTTTCTACCGCGAACACTAACAACACAAGAACATCGGTTTGGCATACTCAAAATGAGTTCATCCAAATCACGCTGTGGAATGGCCGCCCATGTTCGTTGCAACAACAAAAAAAGGTCTTCTTGCGACTGGATACCCTCCATATTCGGCAGAGCTCTTCTCTGTAGCATATCCCATGCATGCTCAATCGGGTTCAAGTCTGGCGACTGAGCAGGCCAGGGCAGGACATTGATGTTAGCTGCGGCGAGAGTCTGTCTTACAACTCTTGCGGTGTGCGGTCGTGCATTATCATGCATTAACTGAAATAAGGGACCGATTTGCACTTGTAGAGGAACGATGACGTCTGATACAATCGTCTCAGCATAAATTTGAGCGTTGAGGTTGCCTCTAATCCAAATCAACTCAGTTCTTCCGCCGATCCAAATACCCGCCCATACCATGATGGTTCCACCACTATAAGGATGGACTTCCTGGCAGGATTTTAATCGCTGTTGGCGTCCAGGGGTTCTCCAGTGTCGTATACGTCTTGTATCCGGTCTCATACCAAAACGAGACTCATCAGAAAAGCACACGAAACGCCATTGTTCTTCTGCCCAATTTCTGTGTTCAAGAGCCCATTGATATCGAATTCTACGATTGTGCATTGCTATAGGTGGTACCCGTAGCGGTCTTCGGGAATGAAGGTTCACTTCATGCAAGCGGTTTCTGACTGTTTGGTCGCTAATTAAGTTCCCTGAAGAGTGATGAAGCCTCACGGCTAACATCATGGCGGTTATTGTTGGAGCTCTTCGAGCTAAGATTTGAATGTATCGGTCTTGTCTCCGTGTGGTGCAGCGATACCGTCCTCCATGGCGCTCAGCCACGGTACCAGTGCTTCGGTAACGTGTCCAAAGTCGACTGATAACACTCTGACTTGTATTCAGAGCTAAAGCCACAGTACGTTGCCGGGAACCAGCTTCTATCATTCCCACGGCTCTGAGCATTTCTTCCCTGCTTAAATGACGTCGCTGCTCCATAATAACGTTGGTTTTAATCAGTAGTAGGGAAACAGTAGCACTAATAATGTCTTCAATGCGTTGTATGTTTTTATAGGGAAAATATTGACAGCTGATTTTCATCTTTTACTCGAATTTGATTCACAGTTCCTGATTCAAATTATGAAATGCACCAAAAAGGATCCATATAAATTTATAAAATCATAAATTTATTACAAAGCCACATCTCAATCTCAAGAAATCCGCATAAAAATGCTTGATCCCTAGACACTTTTGATGTGTGTAGTAAACAAAAAATCGTTCCTCAAAAGAAACATCAAAAAACATTTTCTTTTTCACATTGAAGTTCAAAAAATCTTCCTTATTTCTATACGCATTCATCCTACAGATGTCGCCTCTACTTTGAGGTATTAAATAATGGCAAAAAAAGAAAAAAATACTTCATTAGCAAGCTGAGGAAAACGACAGCCGAATATAATTCCACTGGAGTGAAGTGAGTGTGGGTAAGCCGTATTTAACGCGAGAAGTAGTCTAAGGGTTCGGCCACAGAGGCGCGGGAACAGCCGCGCGGGTGAAGACGCGAGAGAGTGATGGATTGATTGTCATATCATTTTCAATGCCCGCTAAGTTACAAATAAGCATGTAACTCAATGTCACACCAATTATAACTATAAAGATTGCTGATTGATTAGATCAATAATTGTCTACTGTTATGTTTTCTACTATCTCTTTCCAGTCTTAAGACGCAGATACATGCCAGTAACT
This sequence comes from Conistra vaccinii, assembly GCA_948150665.1. NCBI lineage: Eukaryota > Metazoa > Arthropoda > Insecta > Lepidoptera > Noctuidae > Conistra > Conistra vaccinii. Next base: position 22,308,725 of record OX411334.1, read on the forward strand.
TTGAGTGGTTAGCTTGCGTGTTCAGTACTGAGCTCACGCAACGCGTCGTACGTCCAGCCAGTAATAGGACTCGCCCATCAAGGAGCGCCATCACCAATTTGACGCATTATTAATTTATTATACACAACAAAAGGTATTTTAATAAAACACGTATACTAAAAGATTAATATTTTAATTATACTTAAAACGGTGAAGGTTTCAGAAAAATACGCTAGATAGCTTTTGCGTAATTCTCAGTTTTTTATCCGCGTTAGACATAACTTTACAAATTAATTTCACTATGTACTATAAACATAATCTAAAATAGTCGTGTATTAAGTTATTAAAAAAATGCTCTTATTTAACATATATTTTTTCCAAATCATTAACACTACTCGTTTAGGCATAATTTTCAGTTTAAAATCATTATAAGTCGGTTATCATCACCTTTAATGAACTAAAACCGCTTATTTGACCGCAAACGATAAAATGTTACTTTTGGTATGCATTTTTTACGTCGCTGTATTTTTTTTTTCAGTTTTATGTTATCGTATTGAATGTTCACGTTGTCGAGAAGATCGCTTCCGCACTCGCTGCAGTCGCTCCAGAATGACCAGCCCCTTAATTCCTAGGGCCCTGAGGCCTCTTTTTTATTTTACGTTTAATATTATTCCGGTACGCTAATATTTGATGGGAGATCGGGCGGTTTTTGTTCACAATCAAAGGTAGTCGCTGCGTACACGCGAATTAACTTTTATGCTGTTAAACGCGGGTTCCTTTTCACGTCTAGTTATGTTTGATTTTTGGATTTAGCTATTCTTTTGATGTTGTAGGTACCTACCGAATTATAAAACCAACCTGAAGTAAAATGAAATTTTCAATGAAACAGCGTGAAATTAAAAATTCCGACTGGTAGAGTGAGTATGTTAGTTACGTTATGTATGTTTTTTTTATTTTTAACCTTCTTGTTTTATTTTACGTGCAGGAACACTAAGTCACTGTATAATAAAACAGTAGAATAATGTCGAAAATCTTTGTTTAAATTCTGCAGTAGTTTGCAACATCGCTGTCAATGTGCAACATGTCTGTTACCAGCCTTACACTGTAGTGTTCTTCGTTGTCAACAATGTGCAACGCGTCTGTAACCAGCCTTACACTGCAAGTCAAGTGTTTCCTCGCGGAAATACGAAGACATTTCTACTGAAAGCAACTCATTCAATCGTAGTTACTGCAACTAGAAACTTGACGCTAACTTGCGGTTCCCGGTGGTGTCAGGCAATAGAATATAGTTTCTGGTACTTCATAAGACCTAATGTGTGATCTCAAACTTGTGTAGAGTAACATTAGTTGGATGTCCTGAGTATGACTAAATGATTATAGAAATCAATCGGACGCGAACTTGAAATCTATTAAAAATTACTTAGAATGCTCGTATTACTAGATCACTATATTTTGACGCTGTATCTATGAACAGTGGTTCACACGGTTAAAAACAGATACAGTATAAAACTCACATGTGATTTCAAAATGAAGATAATCGTACTGATCATCGACTTGTGAACGGGGTCTGATCGACACAGTCATAGTGAGTTACTGTTAGGCCATTTCCGATTAACAGCGTCACAATTGCAAATTACTCATACAGGTTCTTATTGCAAAACTAGCTCTCCTCGGTTTAATATTATTATTTGGTTAGACACACTAGCATCTAATTACTTGATGCGTGTGTTTCAAATAGCTTGGAGATGTTTAATCAGTCCAGTCGATTCTTGAAGCTGTTCAGTGATGGAGCCCTCACAACATTCTCCGGGAGCCTATTCTATGCTGTTACAACTCGCTTAGATAAGAATTGTTTAAAAGGCTTTTTCTTTGATGAATTTCCCATAACTTTTGGGAATGCCCACGAAAATGTTTGTTGGCATTCAGAGTGTAAAGATCTTGAAGGCTGGGCACTTCGTAGTGTTCTGTTAGTATTTTGTACGTCTCAATGAGCCTACCCCTTTGTCTAAGCTGTTCCAGTGTGATAAGGCCAAGGTTTTTGGAAAAGATAGTGTTAAAAATCAGTACGTACCTAACTACTATTTATCATCATCATAGCTGTCTTGTTCCACCTCCTCTCTTTAGTGCAATGCTTCCCGGTCTGCCGGTACTTTCAACGCATGTTGCCGTCGTGAAGTGAAAGTTCCGGCTAGTTTTGACAAAACGCACATGAGATTGCAATAGCGAGATGATTTGTGATGAGATGAGCGGCCGACTAGTTCCTCGCGCACTATATGTACTATTGTTTTGTCCTATAAACAACAAAAATACTGACGTGAACACCTCGCCACGTATAATTTTCATGTAGCAACTAAAACTTCCCCGCTTGCACACAACCTAAGTGTCTCAACTGCGTACCTCGCTCTCAGGCAGTTAACTTTAAGTGTCTTTGTAACAAATAGTGACGGATTGCTGGCTCGTTACTGCGCTACAATAACCTAGTTTCGGTACCTAGGTTCTAGGTTATATTGCTATTTACGACGCCAGTAACTAAAGGAAACAAACGGTACTGCCTAATACGTTTTGGGAATTTGCTTGTAGTTTTTTTATCTCTTAGCTTTAATCGAGCAGTTCTTCTATAAATTATGAATATATATAATCTGAATGTTGGAAACGGCTCCAAAGATTTTCATGAAATTTTGTATGCAGGGGGTTTCGGGGGCGATAAATCGATCTAGCTAGGTTTAATTTTTAGAAAACGTACCAAAAAAAAACGTACCAGATACCCAGATACTAGAAAAGTAGAAGCCTAGGTACCCAGATATTTCGAACTTATTAAGGCAATAATTATATATACCTGTGTGCTGTCATAATATGGCTAGTCAAATAGTATTTTGAAAGCAAAACATGTAATAAATAAATACACATAATCAAGACACTAAAACGGCCAAATTGCGAGTATTTCTTCATTTTTTTGGTACCTTAGCTCAACGACCTCTTATAATGTCGTCAACGGAGTTCTCCAAGACAAACATAAACTCTATGTTTGTCTTGGAGAACTCCGTTTTTACTCCTAAATTTAAACCCATGAAGTTTTTCAGTCGAAGACTTGCAGAAAAATCTTTAGCTATCTCTGCAGATTAGAATATTCCCTAATCAAATAAATTCGGCTACTTCCCATGACCTCAGCCCCTTTAGAGATTATAGCCGTCACAGGCTATTATAATTATTTTGCATTTTAAGTACTTCCTGCCAACACGGTACTTGCATACATTTTCTTTAAGCTCGGTGACCTAGTTTGTAATAAGTTGATTAGGAGGCGAACATTATTAATACAGCTTTGCGAGAACTTAGAGGAAGTATTAATAAGGATTGGCAGGACATTGAGACAAAATGCCTCACTACCTGAGAAATAAATTCTGAACGTGATAAGCAAAGTGTTATGGGGTTTTGCGAGTTTCTCAGTAGTAGTCCGGGGTTCGGGTTTGTGCACGGTAAATGGCTATAGACTTGCCCCCTAGGTATTTATTATTGATTTTTATTTCGGAACTAAGAATCCATAGTGTGTTAATAACAGACTTAAATACAAACTGGCGAAATCGACATGTGCCTAGCTTTTTCCTTACCAGCTTCCAGTCTAACCGGATGAAGCTGAATACCAGTATTTTACATGGAGTGACCGCCTATCTGCCTTCTACAACCCAGTTACTGAGTAACACGATACTCTTTCGCAGAAATATGAGTGTACCTACAATTACAGCTCTGCCTAACCCTTTGTGGAATACAGGCGTGATGTTATGGTACTACAAGGGTTTGATTTAGGTGTCTAGGTGTACAGGATAGTCCTTGGTTCGCTTGCGTAAGCATGGGATAGATACAACAATAAATCAAGTCGTGGTAACAAGGACATGACAATTTATAAACTAGATTCACCCCTGGCCCGGGTAAAGGTTTTATATTTTGGTGTATAAAACTTGTTTTATGCCCTTTTTCAGGTGCTAAATTATCAAAAATTTCAATCTATGATAATAGAAATGTCGCAAACAGATAAAGGGAATAATAAAAGCATTGCTTATAACTTTGGTACATGTGGGAGGCATATGTCACCACCACATACGAATTTCTACTGACGTATCCTACATCTCGAATCAGAAGTCTCTGCGACATTAGCATATATACAACAGCCCGACAACAACCGTCGGGCAGTAGCCCATCAGACACAGCACTCATCTGGTCGGAGAATCCCTCCTTTTCAATGGAGAATGAGGAACTATCCACCCTTTCCCCCTCCCTCTAAATATCTAGCAGTAAACATCTCTGAAAATAATATATAAAGTCACTTTAACTATAACTTAAACAAAAAGAGAATTACATACAACGTTTGATAATAATACTTAAACACTAAACAGTGTACCGTGACCGCCATTACTTTTGGTACAACAAAGTGCTACAATTAACATACAATTTATGGGAGGGTGGAACACAGTTCTCCAGTTAGGATTTTTAAAGGGCAGGAACTAAAAGTGTTTCTTAACAGTTGTGTTTTAAATATAATTTTACAACATAGAATAGTTGACTACAGCTAGACGAAGGGATGGCAGGTGAAATCAAGAGTCCACAGGAAAACTGGGCAATATAACAACACCAGTTAGAAACAATCGATTTAGAAAAAAAACTCCTTTTTTCTAAATCGACTGTTTCTAGCTGGTATGCGGTTATGATAAACGTAAAGAGGCTTAGGTACCAAACGATCAATATAGAAAAAGCAGATTATACAGTGAAATAGAAGAAGATTTTTCCCTAGTTTGAACGTGTACAAAATAAGTTCAGTAATCAATAATGGAAAAATATGATTGCAGCAGGAAACAACATCGTCCAACCACTTACCTACCAAAACGAGAACTGGAAGAATAAAAAAAGCAAAAGTATCCTAAATTCCCTTTCAATTACAAACGGAGACAGTAAAACAAAATATAGTCATAATAAAAGCGATTTCAATAGAAATATCAATAACATACAGCTTAAGATTGTCACTTTCATAATTTATAAACCACTAAACAAAAGAGAAGCGCACTTTTAGAAACCACATATCATCGCATAGTGACCCACAAGGAAAGCCTAAAGCATACCAGAAAATATTGGAGTCCATATAACTCATAAGAAATGTACTAACAAAACAAATAGACAAGGAATTGTAGTCGAAGTTCACGGAACATTAAGCACCCTACTGATATGTATTAGCGAGTACACAATGGAGCTCTTTATTAGTACAAGATTAATGGACCAAGTTTCACTGGATGATAGTAGGTTTTAGGTCATCTTAGTGAAAATATTCTGTCTTTGTGCATCGTTGTTTGGTATATTTATATGGAATTTAGAAACGATTAAATAGAATTGTAGTTTCTGTAAGCAAGAGTTATATACAGGTTCCTGAAAGGTAAAAACAACAAAGATTATCTGACAGATGGTCAAGTAATTTGACCGGCAACTGGTTTTTCAGTCAGCCAATCACAGCTAATTTTCGTCTCAGCTAGTCATTCAGAAACTTACTGGGTGTTAGTTTCTAAAATAATGTGGAATAGTCTTTGTAAAGTAACTGGATACAAAGTTAGTGATGGTACGTTATGAATTATGCAGTTTTTATATCCATAGACTACCTTTAAAATATTTTAATATCTTATCTTACTAAAACAATATTTTGGTGAGAGAAAAAAAAAAAAAATCCGCATCGTTACATTTTTTATACCAATTTTGAGCTGCACACTTGCACAGCGACCGTTTATTGCCACTAAGCTCGATAGATGGCGTTGTTCCCCTCGGCGGTATCGCGCTATTCGTTCACAAATCAGTATATAGTCCAACTATAAATTGTTATTACATAAGTTTTAAAAACGATAACAACTTCTCATCTATTTTGGAAAAGTCTGTTTTCGTACTAAATACTGATTCATCCACAAATAATGTACTATGGAGAAGCGAATTTTTGGTTCTAGGATATGCCGGTTTCGTCACGATGTTTCCTATCACCGTTTTGAGAGCAGTGCTCTCAAAACCGTTACCACCAGGCCACCACTGCTCTCACCGGGCCACCACTGCTCTCACCGGGCGACCAATGCTCTAACCGGGCCACCACTGCTCTCACCGGGTAACCACTGCTCTCTCTGTTGTTGTTTAGTGTGTAAAATCAAGTGTAAAAGTTTACCTCAAAGAGTAAAACAACTTTTTGTTTAGCCAGTCCATAAATTATTCCTTAGAAACCACCGGTTCTATACATAAAAAGACAAAGACCTGGCGTAGATACATCGATTTTTCTAAGTTTTATTGATGCTGAGACCGCGGCGACCCTTGAATTGTCCATACAAACGTAATACCTAAATCATTTGCAATTTAAGCATATTTCCATCATATTTTGTTAATTTTTGGATTTAGGCAGTATTTATCTAGGCTTGCACATCTTTTTTTTCCAAAAAACTTATCTAAAATAAAGTTTAAGCGAATTGAATTTCGCACAATTTTTGCAGCTAAATGACATGTTTTCATACTGTTTTTTCTGTATTATAAACAACAATATTTGGAATATTGTTTCGGCAGAAGCATAGCTTATATTATCAAGTTACAAAGTATCGAAAAAATTATGAAAGAATATTAAGTTTTCATTCATCAATTTTGGTATTACGGAACACATCCAAATTTATCATAAATTGCCATAGCTAGTACCAACGCTAACAACACACAACACACATAACACACAACAGACACAGACAACAACAACAACACAAAAACACAACAGAACAGAGATAACAATATTCCAAACGCAATTTCCTCCCATCTCAACTTGCAGTTGCGAGCCGTGTTCGCCGGACCCTAATTATTACAAACTCTACAAATACCCTAATTAATAGGTACACGTTTGTTTTGTAGGTAATATGGTTAGGCAGTAGGCTTTACCATAAATGGAAACCTCTGACCACAGTAACTGGAAGTGAGTTTAAATAATTATATTCATAAATAAAACGTTAAAACAGCAGACTACTATTTTCCTAACGATAATTTTTACAGTACATCGGCTCCTATTTTTGAAAAAAAAAAACTTTATCGAGCCACACATTGTCATAAAATTTTATTGTTTCAAGTCTGCAAACTTGAACAAAGGGTACATACGACAATGACCCTTATAACTTAGGATTTTCACAGTTGTGTTTTGGTGAAATTGGCGTATACAGAACTCGGGTTATTAAGAATGTCAAATATTATATTTTACAGGAGTGCACACGTAATGCATCTAAATAATAATAGTTGGAAGTTATAGAGCAGCTGACAATTTAGTTTTGATGAGTTTTTCATAAAATCGGTTGCTCTTAGAACTCGGAGGAGCTCGTGGCTAAGTAATAACAAGCCGCACGGGTCGATCCATCAGGTTAAGCTACGCTTGCCGGGGTTGGTCAGTGGATGGGTGACCATCTTTACATACCGAGACTCCTCCGTGTCTCGGAAAGCACGTTAAGCCGTTGGTCCCGGTTGTCATTTGTGGATCTTTGACAGTCGTTACGAGTCGTCAGAAGCCCGAAAGTCTGACACCAGTCTTACCAAGGGGTACCGTATTACCCAGTTACTGGGTTGTGGAGGTCAGATAGGCAGTCGCTACATGTAAAATACTGGTATTCAGCTGCATCCGGTTAGACTGGAAGCCGACCTCAAGATAGTTGGGAAAAGGCTAGGAAGATTGATTGGTTGCTCTTAGAACAGATGGCCGATGGGGCCGAAAGGATCTGTAGTGGCGACCGCGTAAAGACAGCGTTGGAAGGCCTTCCACAAGGTGGACCAATGACCTTGCGAAGGCCGCAAGAATCCACTGGATGCGGAAAGCTCAGAAACGGTCGAAGTGGCGGTGCTTTGGGGAGGCCTATGTCCAACAGTGGACGCCTTTCGGCTGAAATTATGAGTTTTTCATTATAGTGTACTGAAAAAGATTTTATTTCTGTGTCGAAGTGAATTTTCCGTTCAATAATTGTTTTTAGGCCCATTTGCTCATAGGACGATTTGCTAATAGGAGGACATTTTGCTAAAGTGTCGTTTTGATTATGGGTCGTTTTGCTAATTGGTCGCTTTGCTTTTAGGACGTTTTGATACGAAGGGATTTCATCGACCTCTCACGAGTTTAGAATACCATCCATCCTTAAAAACCTAGATATTAAGCGGACGCCTCCCACAGTACGAGTCATTGGAACATAATAGGAATTCCGCTTGGGAATTATTGTAAAGACCCATCTCCGTTTGTTCAACCTCAATCACAATTCAATCACGGTCTGTTTTCATATCAGCCGATCGAAATATCATTGGAAATGTCGCGAGCAGTACGGCCGCGACCGGAATGTACGGGAGAGGTTGGGAGACGGACCCGCTTCGCTGTCAGGTCCGTGGATAGATGACTAGTTAGCGTTGCTGCCCTCCTGGTACATCTGTTAAGTGATTGAGTTCATAAGTAGCTCAGTTATTGATTTGGTTTTGAATTAAGTTCGGTAAGTGTTGTACTAGTTTTTAACCGAGTACGGCGAAGCAAAAAGGAGGGATATGATTTTGACCGGTATGTATGTTCATCTGTTCCCTCATAATTTCTAAACTTTTCACCATAATTTGACAAATGAGGTATCGTTGGAAGCGTCTTGATCGTTTGCTGGTTAAAGGCTATGTGACGTTACATTAAATTAAATATGGCCCCCTCTAGAAGACATATAAAGTCAAGGACTAAAAAAAATGCCGTGTATGGTATCAAATGAAAGGGCTTAATTAGCACATTTCAAAAATATTTATATTATAACCCCAAAATAATTTAAATAAAACTAAAACCCAACAAGTCATCTAAAAAGGTATAAACAAGACATCACAAAGAAACAAATAAAAAATGCGGAGTCACACGTAATCTATTCGATGCCCAAACACGTGTGAATCTGGATGTTTTATTTGTCTCTCTGTGACGTCTTGTTTATACCTTTTTAGATGACTTTTTTGCCGCAGTTGGATTATAGTTTTATAACTGCATCTTCTTGTTAGAGTGTTGATAACAAAGCGCATAGTTAATAAAAGCATAGTTGATACAGAAGGCGAATTGAGTCTGCCCATAATTAGCCTTCTGTAGCGCATTCATTAGTGCATAATACTAGCTCGAATAATATTTTTAGTGGGTTAAGTTACCGTTTGGAACAACTACACGCATATGATAGCATAACATAACATCACGCCTTGTTTCCCCGATGGGTTGGGCAGAGGAGCTCCTGTAGCAGGTACACCCACATATGATAGTTGGGTATAAAAAGACTTCCTTAAAAGGCAATGGTAGGAAACAAAATGCTGGTCCGTTTCCTTGGTGCAATCATAAAGTATGTCTCGATTACCACCTAAAAATCCTTACAAGCGTCTCCTCTCAATTACAATCCCCGTATCTTTCCACACATGAATGGGTTGCAGCGAAACGATTTCCCGTCGCGTTCTGAAACGATTTTCCTTAAGGTTCTTTTTTATTCAGTACATACTCCAATTTGGATGGTTTACTCGTCATTTAAATTGAACGGAATGAAATTACGTGTTTTTTTAAATACAAAGGAGTCTGTGATGGTTCTGACAAGGCTCTACTATCAAAGGATCTTATGTTTGAAAGCCTTTTTAAAATGTTATTTACATATTGAGTCGTGTTTTTTTTGGAAAACGCTTTTTTTGGCGTTAGTTGATTGAATGAGGAAGAATGTTCTGATTGAAGTACGGTCTTGGATGCTTGAAAATGAACAAGGTGTAATGAAATTAAATTGTTTATTTTGTAAAAGGATATTATAAAATAAGCTAGATGAGTTCGGCGTTTTCTATCTGACTACTCTGAGAAGAAAGGCTGAAACAAACTCAGAGGTCACAGTCTCTTTTAAAGTCCAGACATAATCTTGGTGTCTGAAGTGATCTTTTGAGAAAAGAACCACACAGATTTGAGTAGACCTGTCCAGTCAGTGCAAGCATTTGTCAGTAATCGCAGAGCTCAACTCAGAAGTTAAGGAGCTTAACTCGACGAACAATACCAAAGAAAGGACATTTGGGTAGGTCGCATCAACTACTCAAACTGCCAAACCATAATTAAAACTAACAGAGAAAGAAAAGATAAATGAAACAACAAAAAAATCCACATAAACCTCACATTCACAATAATTAAAATAATATAATACTTTACAAATTAATCATGTCATTTTATGTATAATTTTCGACAATGCTAATGTGTATATAAGACTGGTATATTTTGATGATTTTACATAATAATTAAAAATGTCAAGTTTTATGGTTTTATCACAAGGCTTAGTAGAGCGAACAGCTCAATCCCAAGCTTATTTTATCTTCTAAATGGAACCTATGCATGCTGATTACCGCCACCTTAGAACATCTATCACCGAAAGCATTTATAATGTGGGTCATTAGAGATAACATTGAAAATCTCACTACCCTGTAGTTTCATTGATACCCAAATCGGTGGATAAAATATTGTGTTGTATCATATAACAAGCTGGTGTCCGCAACGCTACGTACAAGCGCGTATTTTGCTTAAAAAAAAGATAAAATATGGTAGGTATCATTATAAAATGTAGTATTACGGACCTGGTAATTGACAAAAATACCCAGTAAATTTAAACTTCACTAAAGTTGAATGTCCCTACATAACTGTCTGATCTTAAAAAAAATAAAATTGACTGTCGTTTTAAGACGTTCTAGTGACATTGAACCTTATGGTGATGAAGCGATACGAGGTCAACTATAGGTACTACCCTGAGTGAACACTCCGAATGAGCTTCTTTAACCATTGGGGCTCATGTTCAATTGTCAGAGTCGTCTCCCAGTACAACAAGTACCTCATATAAACAATCATACCTCCAAATCCTCTCCTCTCTTCAATTTCATTAAGTGGCATCAGATATAAATCGTATAAAATTGCGCATTATTCTAGTCAGTCGTCAGGACGTGTCCGTTCCGCAGGCTGAGGCGAAGGATTAAGGTGTAAGGTGCACGGAATAAATCGATGCCAAACACGTATTACGTACTGCCGTGTCGACAAGTGATTTTGGGATACAATTTCTTTTGTCTTTAAATGTTTTTTTTCTGGAGCTTCCAACTAGGAAGATATTTTCGTGAGCGCCGAAGGCTATGTATTATAATTTTATTATGTTGTTAACACTTATTAATCAATAAAACATATGTTGATACTTTAAAACTAGATGTGTACACTAAAATAGCGCTAAGGCATCCGATAGGTATTTGGTCAAAACAAAAGTCTGGTCACTGAAAACGTCACAGTGATCTGGCCATGGCAGACAAAACCCGTTGCTCAGAGCAGAAGAATCCTGGAGTGAAGACCATGTGTGTTGGTAAATATAGAGATTTTAAAGCAGGATGGTCATAGTTAGCTAACTAAAAGCATCCTGCTCTAAAATCTCTACTACCCTTTCATTCAGCTGAATGAAAGGATAGTCTGAAAAAGACTGCTGGTGGTTACTGGATCATGTGAACGGCGTAGGATCATCATCATCCAAGGCTATTTTAATTGCAAGATTTCTATATTAAATAACGTCCTAACATTTCTGTCTGCACGTATACTTACACGTCGTTTGATTCGTCACGGTCGAGCAGTCGGATTTATTGTGAAAGTTAGCTAATAAATAGTGTCGCGGCGCCGGAGTCGCTCGAACATGTAGTATTAACAAGTAATACGAACAGTTGAGAAGTTGAGGCAGAATATTAAGAAGAGTTCGGTATATCAAGAGATTAGGTTTTAATTTTGTAAAGCTAATGAAAGGTTTAGCTTAGAAAAAAGTTGCAGTTTTATAAAAGAGTGCAAAATAGAGAACAGATATAAGCGGTTAACGGATTTTGTAAGAAATTTCCATTCTTGGTAATATTGGTCCATTTGAAGTGAAGTGGTTATTGCTTATTATTTATTATTTCATCTTCGCCTGTATCCTTCAAAACGAAACACAGTAGTGCCGTTTGGCGGCAGAAGTAAGTTCTAATACAATATGTAAAAAAAACTAGCCTAGCTGGAAGGGGCACATAGGTACTGCAATAACATTACAAATTATAACATATTATAACATAATTGAAAATAAAAAAGTTATTGCTATTTAAAATTAATTTTTAGTTCCAAAATTACGCTAATTCTATTAAAAATTTACGTCATGCTCCCCAGCAATCCCATCACCTGTTTTTCCATTTATAAGCTCATAATATTTTTGTACCCAATATGTTCTCAATTTGTACTTACTTTAAAAAAATTGTACCTTGAAAGGTTACGAGTACAGAAACTTCGTTTTTATATTGCTGTAGAGCATCTCTCCAGCAACCCCAAGTTAAACTATGACGAAACTTACGTAGATGCTTATTGTATTAACAAAGAAGTGTCTGAAAATAATTGTAATGTTGTTTTACCATTAAATATGCAAGGTGTGACTAGTTATGTCAAGTTTAAAATTCTTGGGTTATTAATATAAGTGCCTGAGCAAAAATACATAACGAAGTGTAAGTATAAGCTTTGCCACATTAAATTGTCAGGCGTAGTAAAATAAATAATTGTAAAAAAAACTATGTAATAATAATTACGCATAACTATTGGTACGCGTTGTATTCGCACCATTATCCATGGTGCGAATAAATACATGCATCCGTATTGCATGCATGTATTGTTTATAAAGTCATAATTATAACAATTGTATGCAATGTGTACCGAATTAGTACTTACTTAAAAAAATAAGTACCTTAACAGATTAACAGGTACAGGCAACTGAATTATGGCTTGCTGTAGAGCATCTCCCCAGCAACCCCAAGTAAAATTTTAATAATTTTACTTAGACACTTACCTATTAAATTTTCAACAAGGGTCATAAGTTATGACCTGTAGACATCCGCTACACGACGCCGCGACGGCCGCCCGCGCCCGATGTCAAACCGGTAAAACTTTCCCATCGAAAAAAAATGTGACGAGTTTTTTTTTCTTTTTTACTGAATGTACTTATATATATAAATAAACTCTCAGTACGATACCTAACTACACCCTCACGGACAGAGTTTTATTTACACGTGGTGCTAGGCCGGCTGACACCCAATGTGAGCGTGGTGCTGTTCAGATCACGACCCACTTGCTTGAATGCCCCAAGCGTCCATAGACCTTTGATAATTTTATGAACGCCACTGACGCTGCTATTAACGTGGCCACCTACTGGGCCCAACTAATCTAAGCCATCGCCCAGAAAAGAAAAGGACTTCCGTGGACAATCTCTTTAGAAACTAAACAAATAAAAGGAGATCTGTTCTGCTAGAAAATAAAACATACTGCTATGCCCTCGGGAGAAGACAGAATGAACTTTTGTTAGCCGTTGACCGATTCTCAGGGCCCTTCCAAAAGTTTCGTGTGCGGGTGATATACTGCATTTTGCCTCATTTTCCTCATTCCTCGATCACAGCAATGGATACGACTCACTGTGATTTATCTGCGAAGTTATGGATCTTTATTCAATTGGATGAAACTTGCGGTGTCGTTTATCTTCAGTTCTTATTACTTCGACAGGTATGAAAAGCAGTATTATTTGCAATACAACATATTTATATATAATCTATATATATATCTCTGTGTGTCTATTATAGTATATTGTATCTATATAATAAGTATTTTGCACCAATGACAACCCCATTTTTATGTCCACGTAATAAGCGATAAGGCCGCCCATTGTATGTTTTGTAGTGTTATATTTATTTTTGTTGCTATGTATTTTCTGGTGTACAATCTAATATATAAAATTCTCGTGTCACGGTGTTTGTTGCCAAACTCCTCCGAAACGGCTTGACCGATTTTTATGAAATTTTTTGTGTATATTAGGTAGGTATGAGAATAGGATGTAAACTATTTTTCGTACCCCTAAGTGATAAGGGTGGTCCACCACAAGTTTTTTTTTTTCTTTTTTTGGACAATTTTTTTTATTGTAATTTTTTTATGATTTGGCATTAAAAAATACATACAACCCTAAATTTTCACTCTTCTACCACCAACCCCTATTTTTTAATAGCGATATTAGTACTTTAACAATTTTCTACTCTTGGCGGTCGATAATTGATCAGTTACCACTGGATCAGTTATTCCCGTCAGGCGTCTACCAGTGTCACTTCTCATCCCGTAAACAGCACAGAGTAAGGATGAGAACGAAGCCGGTCTCCTGTCGTTCTCTCACAATAAGCTTTCTCTGTCTCACTCACTAAAGTTTAGGGCCTAAAATGAATCCCTATTTGAACACACGTGAACGGCTGGACCGATTTCACTAATTCTTTTTTCGTTATTGTAAGGTGAAGGTTCTTAGGATAGGTAGGTGAAGGTAGGGTGTAAGGTAGGTAGGTAGGGTAGGTAGGTTGGATAGGTAGGTTGGGTAGGTAGGTTGGGTAGGTAGGTTGGGTAGGTAGGTTGGGTAGGTAGGTAGGGCAGGGTAGGTAGATAGGAAGATAGGGGAAGGTAGGTACATAGGGTAGATAGGTAGGTAGGGTAGGTAGGTAGGTCGGGCAGTGAAGGGTAGATAGGTAGGTAGGGTAGGTAGGTAGGTCGGGCAGTGTAGGGTAGGTCGGGCAGTGTAGGGTAGGTAGGTAGGTAGGTCGGGCCGGGTAGGGTAGGTAGATAGGAAGGTAGGTAGGGTAGATAGGTAGTTCGGGCAGGGTAGGGTAGGGAGGTCGGGCAGGGTAGGGTAGGGAGGTAGGGCAGGGTAGGTAGGTAGGTTTGGCAGTGTAGGGTAGGTAGTTAGGACAGGGTAGGTAGGTAGGTCGGGCAGTGTAGGGTAGGTAGGTAGGGCAGAGTAGGTAGGTGCGCCGTAGATAAGTACTTACTGCTACCCGTGCGAAGCCGGGGTGGGCAGCTATAAAGTATATATAAATAAACATATCTCTGCTGTTAGTTTTAAGGCAAATATTAGGTAATGAGTAAACATTTAATAAAGAAATTTGCTTACCTGTCGTAAATCAATGTTAACTTAATCACCATGCTTTGCTTGGTAGTCCAATTATACAATGATAGAATAGTGTAGAATCTTCCTGTGCCAAAATGACCTGCAAAACGAAAAAAAAAGGAAACTGGTATATTCATTCAAATAAACACTATAGATGCTATCTGGATCCAGTTAATCAATATAAAATGTGGATAGGTACACTTAAACGGTTACTCTATAAACAAAACCCCGTAAAATGTAACCTGCAATCAACTCTTACAATTTCAAATGAATAATTAAACTTTTTTAAGAACTACACAAAAACTAAAAGAATTTTTAAAACTATCCGAACCGTTTACCAAACCATTAGTGGAAAGCAAAGTTTTTAACAAAACGCGAACTATTTATACACCCACACTTATAAGCCGTTTGGGGTACAATGCCCATGACATTATTTAACCATGCCACCTTACCTTTACACTTTAACTACCCCTATTTCTGTAACTGTAGGGTCGGTTTTGGTTTAGTCGGGTGGTCAAAACAAGTTTGTTTTGCCAGGGTCACAGCTGCGAAATGCTAGGTCTACTCATTTGTGGTCATCCTGGCTAAATATCCTGAAGCCACCGCTGTAAAGTGCTTTATGTTAGTTATGCGTTATGTAGTTCAGTTCTGTTTGTTTTGGGTTTATGCTGTGGCGGAGTGAGATCAGATGGGGGCTGTGCTTTGCTAAGCTAGCTTACGGCTAAAACCTACTGCGGACTATGGAATGTACGTAGCACAGGAATACGGAGATAGTGTTGAATTTTGCTTTAGAGTTACATGTATCTCGTAGAAACAAAATGTGTTTGATAGGCTCTCTGTAACGAAATCATATCGAAACGATACCCGACTGAAATACGAAGCATAAAGAGAAAAACAACAACCCAATGAGAGTGTGATTCTACGCTGAAAAATGCATTTTTTGAGGTTTGTTTAGTTTTCGATTTTTTAATTTCTATTGCATGATAGTAGCTGTAGTACACGTTTTCTGTAAAAAATCAACTGGCTAGGTATTACGTCACAGACAGTCATACGAGCGACGTCGGGTTAGTAAACGCCCTTTGGCATCCTTTGAGCTTTAAAAAGAAAAACTTCAATCTTCCTAGCCTTTTTCCCAATTATCTTGGGGTCGGCTTCCAGTCTAACCGGATGCAGCTGAATACCAGTATTTTACATGGAGCGACTGCCTATCTGACCTCCACAACCCAGTAACTGGGTAATACGATACCCCTTGGTAAAACTGGTGTCAGACTTTCGGGCTTCTGACGACTCGTAACGACTGTCAAAGATCCACGAATGACAGCTGGGCCCAACGGCTTAACGTGCTTTCCGAGGCACGGAGGAGTCTCGGTATGTATAGATGGTCACCCATCCACTGACCAACCCCGGCAATCGTAGCTTAACCTGTTGGATCGACCTGTGCGGCTTGTTATTACTTAGCTACGAGCTCTCTCTTAAAAAGAAAAACTATAACTAGAAAAAAGAAAAACATATTGATAACATTTCATCATCATCAAAACAACACACCTCACACCTGGAAAAATTTATTCGATTCCCCAACCATCGATTGCATTATAAAACAAAACAAAAATGAAACCTAAGGTTATAATAATAAATTCCAAGAATACGGAGCTACAAGAACTAGATAGATAGCTCTGTCGTATTAGTTATGAGCTATCGGCTATACGTGGCCCGGATTGTAAGCGTCCAGCTAAGGATATTTATGTGAGTGACTTCTTATTTCATCGGGGTTAGAGAGTGATATTTAGACGACTGTTTTCTTATTTGATGGGATGGTAAACAAGGTTTCGTTTAGCTTCGGTACCAGATGGGAAGTGGTTACTTCGGCCGGTGAAGATTACTTCGAGTATGGCGGTAATACCCCCATACAGGTTCTGTCCAGAGCAGTTCTCACTACTCAACTTTAAATCTATCAATCTATAATAATTATTATTCTGACATAATACCCCAATGGTCTATTTAAAAAAACTAAATCACACATTGGCATGAGAACCAGTCAAAGTCAAATAAATTATTTAATAAGGCACTTTTGAACGTCAAAATTTCTTATTCAGTGTTCGCAGTAGTTACCAACAGATACGAAGACACTAGCTTACATGTCTCCCGGGAATGGAAAATAGATGGCCTTTTCTGAGCCCCCGTCAAAACAAAAGCAACCGAATGCAAGTGCAGGCCCCCATAGCCCCATGCATAATTCATGGGGCGATCGTGGCGTATGTTACGGCTATTGATTCTGCACGGTGTTACGGCCCCGGACGTCCGGCCGACGGTTTTCAGGTCACTGAACAGTGTCTGTTTTACATAGTGGTTTCTTTAGACGGTTCGTTCACACGGCAGAGTTATTTATGCAAACAACTCCAAAATTCAAATACAAGAGTCACTTATTCGAAATCTAAACCTATTCCTGCAGCCAAGCAGCATTATCTGCACCCTCTAGGTACTTGCTATCATAATCCGAAGGATTTCGAAGGAAATTCTTAATCTATTGTTTCATTGTCATGTTTAAATAATTTGTTATCTAAATAACGCACCTAAATAACGCAATGAATGTTGTTGAATTGTCAAAATGAATTGCATTGTCATTGTACGTGTGTTACGCAATTACCCCGCGGGTTCTGGTTTGAAGGAGTATCCGTGTGTTACTGACACATGGACATGACACATTTCATAGTTCATGGGACATTTTATAGTTGAGTCTGGTGTGTCCGATATCTCTAGAATGTCCATATTTTGTATGGTCGTGACCACTTATCATCAGGTTGACTTTCTGCTTGTTTAAGACATAAAAATAAAAAAGCTTTAAACCTAAAGTCTACTTTTGTGCTACACAATTCAATTGGGTAATATATTGAACGTTCCAAGGCTTTGTATTCAATCCAAGCTGATGTATCGTACCGAGGAACAAAACAACTAATAGATATACCTCTTTTGCGGTCCCAAGTTGGGTAAAAGCTAGTTCTAGATTTAGTCGTTACTAGAACTGAGAACTTGAGAGTTATTTTTATCTGGTATTTTTATGATAAGTAGGTACTGTCTATACTGGATGCATTTCAAAGCATTGGTGGAGTTAAATGTCATAATTTTATCCTGCCAGTGAACGTTTACTGGCTAATAATATGAACGGGGAGTATAAACTTCCTCAATGGGATTGTGTGAACATAAAATAGTGGTTGTATACAAATTGCTGATGAATTTTGTTTTCCTTTTACTTCCAAAACAAGAGTAAGGTTGTACTTAGTAATAACCTGATTCTGTTGTTTTGCGAATGACCCCATGAATGACATGGTTTATTCGTCCAAGCCGTTATGTAATGTTTTGTGATTTTCTGCTTACGTTTTGGTATGAATGTAATTACTAATTAACATTAGTAGTTACAGACTTCCTTGCGATTAATATAGTTTGGAGAAGGGAAACCACTACACTTTATTTCTGCTGTCAGCATTTCTCAACCCCACCCCAGTCTGTCACGATGGCAATTCTGGTACATAAAAAACTTTTACATTCAAGTCGCAATCTGTCAACCTTGTCAAAAATGTTGATAAATTGATTGTATTTTTGAGATTGCTAATGTTCAATTCAAATTCAATTCAAATTAATTTTTTTTTTTTAAAGTGTGGTACAGTCTGTTACAAAACAGTATAATTTTTCAATTTACGAATAATCAAAAAAGAGTAACAATAAACAGAATTGAATCTGACGTCCTAGCTAGGTTACATGGTAACCTGTATTAAGGATCGCCAGCCCAGGTTCCCACAGAAGGTGCACAATTTAAAATAGACTGCTTAAGACTATAAAGTGCAAACTTATGTTAACTTATATTTACTTACTAAGTATGTGAAGTGTTAGTATGTGTGTGTGTTCTGTAATGTAGATGTGATATGCCTGTGTTTGTGATGCAGATGTGATGTGTGTGTGCTTTGTGTGATGCAGATGTGGTGTCTGTGTGCTTTGTGTTGTAAGTGTGGTGTGTAACTATTTTCTGATGTAAGTGTGGTGTATGCGTATGTGAGTAAACTGAAGGGAAAGAGAGAAAAAGAGGTTGAGTATGGAGTGCTAGATAAGTTCGGAATTTTAGATACGGAGTTTTAGAGAAGTCACTACGATTGTGAGGTAAGCAGATGTTCAGTGTTGTCGTAGTAATGTGATTAGAATGTGAACGTTCTTAATAATTAAGGGAATTCCCCCTCTATACTACAGGTGCGATGCCATAATATGCCGTTAAATAGCAAGATTGTGTAATACGCGCTGGGAACATAACAGATTAGACACATAGGCTGATCGCTTGCACTACAGATCACTAAGCACGTTTAGCGCTAAACGAATTTAAAACCTCGTTCTGTTTCTGTGAATCGTTTAAAGATAACAGAGGCAGAATAATGTTTGACATATGTATGTTTAGCATTAACCGTTCTAGTGATTTTGTGGTCCAAGTGAGCCTTAATTAAATTTAAAAAATCTAGTCAAAAAGTGCCAAGTCCTAAGTGTTCCTAATCAAATCATTACTATTGGCTACAGTCCAGCCTTGTAGACTCGAGCGTCCCAATATTGAATTTATACGATTATTAACCTATGGAACTTGGGATCGAGGCAGCGATGGTGCGCGATAAGCGGTCGTTATGTAAATAGCGCTGTAGCCTGTAATACTGATACAGAATACGACTTCCTTCAAGTCGGTTAGGTCTATGGTAATGTGGGCTAGTGGGTGCTTTGTTTTTATGGCTGTAGGCATGTCATTAGGGCAGGAAAAAGCGACTGTATTAGCCATAAAAACCATTACAATATCTGACTGAGTACCTACCAATTCCATCCATTGGTAGGTACACAAAATGTGTGTTTTGAATCATCATAATCAGCCTATTAATGTTTCCACTACTGGGACACAGGCCTCCTCTCTGTGAGAGGGAGTGGGCTGTAATCTACCACGCGGGCCCAGTGTGGGTTGTAGATGTCACATGTCTTCGAATTTTTGGTTCTAAGACATGCCGGTTTCCTCACGATGTTTTCCTTCACCGTTTTGAGAGCAGTGGTGATGAAATTATTTAAACCAAGTAAAGCGCCTGCCTGGGTTCGAACCCACGACTTCGTAAGTCGGGGCCGTTACCATCACTGCTGTGTGCATGTTTTGAATGAGCTAGCTAAAATAAGCATCTAGATCAGTTTGTGGCAGGACCCACAAACAGTTCCTAGTTAGTTGACCTAGGGAAACTGACAAAAAATATTCTAGACGCTAAACTTTTGCTGAACATGGCTATACCTACGTTTCTACCTTTACCTTCCTTTCCTTACTTGCTGAAATACACGAACAGAAAATCACATACAGCTAGGAAAAAATTATCTGGCTGTAGCCAATTCTTCAGTAGCTGTACCAGAATATAATCAACGTTGCATGTAAACTAATATACATCAAATATATAGTTAATTGACTCAGGCGTGACTTTGCGGAAATCCATTATAAAATACAATAGACGATGTATATTTAGTAACTTAATCCGATTAACTGTTCTTAAAGAGTTAGAGAACCCTGAGGATGCCTCGTTGAGAGGCGAAACACGTGTCGAGTTCTTACTGGGTTCTCTAAGACTCTTTAAGAACAGTTAAGCGGATTAAGTTACTAAATATACATCGTCTATTGTATTTTATAATAGACATCATACAGCTTTCCTCTTCAAACAAACCTAACTCCCATTCAAGCATGGGAGAGCTTCTCATAGAAATAAGTAACGTACGGTGTAATGAGAAAGTATAATCACACGTGAAGGTGGCGGACTAATATCCGTGTGTTTATCTGTTAGAAGAGTAGACAGAGTTCAGATGCGACAGTCTTTTGTTGCAGAGAGTTTGCGGAATATTTGATGCTTAATTTCTATGAGTTGGTTAACCAGCAGAAACGGAAACGCAGCAGGTCCAGGTAATGGCGGGATGAACTAGATTCATTTTAAAATGATTGGCCCACATTTACTTTAGACCTTAGCGTATCGTTCATGATATATTGCTGATATAGGTTGAAGAAATTTGATTTTTATAGAAGTCATTTACACCAATAAAACATTATGGTAGGGATGCATACTTAATTAATTAATTACTACTTTTACATTAAGTGACATTAAGCAAAAGTAAATAACAGTGAAGGCCATTGTAAACGGTAGACAGCATATTAGATTAAAGTTTTGATATAAAAGATATTAAATTATGTTTCATTTAAAGAAGTAATTGAAAAGGTTAACATTCAACAGTGGATTGCGATAAGCCCAGTTTATTAAATACTAACTTTGTTAATTCAATAAATACAGACTTTACACGTATGATAATATTAATCTATGCCCAAAAGTGGGTAGGCAAATAATAAACACAAAGGTGTATCGTTAGCCACACCTGTTGTTCGTAATCTTTACAAATTATTATTGTGCTCTGCTAACTGGCGCCCAAATGGGACTCGTGTGCAAATACCGCAAAAACTTATGAAAAAAATTAAGGCTTCTATTGAGGTTTGTTTCTCTGTCCCTTAGGATTTGTACTAACTATTAGGTTACCAGTTGTAACTTGTTAGGGCTTAGTTCAAATGGGTACTAGGTTTTACTCAGGTAGGGGTGTTAAAGTTAGTTCGACCCTATTATATTAGGAGTAAATCAGTCATCAGGGATCTAGAAAATGTTAGGTTAATAGGTACTGATACCTTTCGTTGGAGATTACAGTGCCTTTCTATTGTATTTGACCTTTGGTAGTTTATCTTCTGCATCTGTCATTTCTTCCTGTTATAAACTATCTGAATCCAGTTTCAACCAAAAATCTTTTCGACTTCTTTACAGTGAGTGCATTATGTAGTCTTCTTTCCCGAAAGTTTTCTCAACACCGTACTGATGGTTGGTTCTCTGAAATACAGAAAGAATATTTAATGTATAAGAATGAGGTTACTCAAATAAATATTCCAGTTAGCATTTTATGACAGCAATTCCTCATCCTTTTCCTCCAAGGAACTATTAAACAACATAAAACATGCAGTATATTTGTATACTCTAAAAGAAGTCCCATTACACAAGACAAAATACTGTGCGAATAAAACAAAGTTGCAACAAGCAAACTTAAGTTAAAGGTGCTCTGGCGTCCGGTTTGCAATCCGGGGCCTTATGAAATTCAATGAGCATTTTGTCTCACTCAGAAGTACATAAGTACATATGTGAGCGTGTTTGTAATCCTGTGACTCTATTGGTGGATGGGACAAGTTGGAAGAATAGGGCTTTGAAAAGTACCTTTTTGGTCTAAAGAGTTTTTAGCTTTGAATAGGCTTAGTTTGTGTTGAAAAGCTAAGGTAACAACTGTTTGTAAATAGAAAAATACCTACGCTTATTTTCAGGAGATTACAGACGCACTTGTCTAGAAAATTGGTGCTTAAAAGGGTTCTTTGTATTCAACATGAAAGAGGACGGGATCAGTTTTCATTCGAAAACGATTTCATTTGGAAAGGATGAAAAACTGATCTAAAGAAAGGAAATACATTTATGAATATTTAAAATTATCTCGCGTCTCTCTTATCTCTGTACGTTTTATGGTGTACATAATAAAGAATATTCTGTCTATCTATCTATCTCGTAGAACCATATATGCTTATTAGTCATATAGGCTAGATAGTAATTAATTATAAAGAACCTTCGACGGTTCTTTTAAATTTAATAAAGGATAAAAAAAAATAAAAAAATATATATTATTTCCTTGTTTTATTATCATCTAATTTTATTCTATGTGCCAATGCCAATCGACCCTCTATAATTACACCATGGTTGGAGAGAATAATCAATTGTTCGTACCATCCTCTCTTAAAACTGTTGTAAAACAGTAGTGTGCCTCTATCTTCTTTCTCTCAGTATTTTGTCATGTTCTTTTCGTGTATTTCTCGTGCCTTGTCCCAAACAATTGCTCTCGCGCCATAATCCCGCGCTTGACACGTAGCTACCTAGATCCGCCACGAGTTAACTTGGTCTACACTTTATCTATCTATTTTGGCGGTACGACTTAGTTCAACATTGTATAAAGCTTACCGTTTGTCCGACTATGCAGTGCCCGTGACTTCGTCCGCAAATAATGCCATGCTTTATTTTGATTCTCAATTTTAACATGTATGATAATAATTATAAGAGTAACTTTAGATACATGGGAGTCTGAAGGTAAATCTGTAAACATTACTATACCGAAACCACCAAAGACCTGGGTGTGATTGTTGAATCAAATTTTTCGTGACGTGCTCAGACCAATGACATCAGTCGAAAAAAAAAAAAAACTCTTTTCTTTCACTGAAAAGCTTTGAAAGTCTTCTGCCCTTGAAGACTAAAATTTATTTAGCACAAACACTTATTTAGCCGATTACAGATAATGCTGACGGCTGCTACCTGGATACTACTGAGGAGCTATTAAACAAAGCTTGAGCGCGTGCAAAACTTGTGCATTCCCTTTGTTTCTGGTCTTCGAAAGTATGACCATGTTTCTCACCTTCGCAAAGAACTCAAGTGGCTCCCAATCCACCTTCGCAGGAACACTCGGATGTTATGTCTCCTCTTCAACATCTTACACAACCCGTCTTATCCTGCCTACCGTGAACTTTTTTTTTACGCGCGCCCTAGCGACGACGCACCATGTAGATCACACTTTAGATCCCTCCTTAAATCTCATCCTCATAAGACTAGCTACTATTCTTATTCCTTCTCTGTTTATGCTGTGGAACTCACTTCCGCCTAGCATTCTTGATTTAAAAACTGTTTCTCTATTCAAATATCGAGTAAAAGAGAATTACCTTCCCTCTCAACTGAGAGTATTTATATATTTACTTGGTTTATATATTATATGATTATATATTTTAGCTAATTTTTTTTTGCGTTGTGCTTGTAGGTATTTAAAATATTTTAGTTTAAGACTTCGTATTCGTAATTATTCATATTTTTCTCTTCTTGTTCTCACACACTATTATCTTCATTTCTCCTTTCGCAGGTCTGCTGGAAGAAATAAGCAGTACCTTTGTACTCAAAATTATAACTATGTCGTATCTCTATGTATTCTACTGGGTGTACATAAATAATAAAATAAATATTATTGCTAATAAGCCAGACATAGTGGTGATAGATCGATTAGAGCGATTATAGCCGTCCCGTATGACGAGACCCTCGTGAAAGCTGAAAAGGTGTCTACATGTGGGATGTAGATACAGCAGTCATTGTGCCGATAGTCGTGACGGCCAATGACATAATAGCCAAGAGAGTCTCGACCAACACCTGAGGAGGCTCTCGTTAGGCAGCTGGATCAAGGGCTTGATCCAGAAACCGGTACTTCTGAACACGGCGCGTATCGTTAGGAGATTCTCAGGAGCCCTGACAACCGGTAGCTTGTACCCTGTCCCCGATACCGGTGGGCCACTGTTTTTTATATTTTTAAATGTTTTTTTTTTGTTTTTGCAAACATATTTAAAAATGTAAATTATATGTATAATATATTTTAGTTTATTGTTTATTTATTTGTATAGAATGCAGGTGTTACAATAATGGTGTTAGTTTCAAATATATTCCCAGTACATTCTGCCTGATGGCATACAAAAATATAGTAGTTAACTTACATATAATTTAGAAACTAGGTAAGTACAGTACGACACAACTTAGATGTAGCATCGGCAAAAATCGTTAAACCGATCACCATCCGAACTGATTGCGCCTTCGAAATCACCAATCTTAATTGATGCTTCAGGTGAAAATGATCTTTAGAAAACGCAATAAATTGCGAAATACATTCGCTTATAGCGAAATACATTCGTAAAATTGAAATGAATGAATGAAAATTTTCAAATCTATGCTACATCTAAGTTGTGTCGTATACTGTACTTAAATTCAAGTCTAAAATTATTTTGATGAGAGAAAGAGAAGCAAATATTACAATTCATCATTAATAACATCGGTAACAGAGTAATAACATTTCTCTCTCAGCAACGACGACAGGAGTTTCTTGAATTTGACTAAGGGCTGATCCTTACAATTTGGCAATTTGTTAAATATAATAGGTGCCATACCAATAAAGTTTTTTTTAAGCAAAGCAGTGCTATATCTATAGATATGAAATAAACGAAATAAATAAATCATAGTCACAAAATAAAGAAATACCTAATAAAAATAAATGTAGATATATTATTATCCAATATCAATAAGCATCAGCTTAGAAATAATATTCACTATAAATTAATAGAAAACAATAATCACAACCAATAAATGAATCAAAACAATTTAATTATGGCAGAAATAAACTATTACTTATCTTGTTAATCCGTTTTTATGTGAAGGTTGTAATTCAACTAGTGTTTCTCAGTCTGGGTTGTGAATACATTTTATTCTATCATCTCATCTGCCTAGCCTTTTCCCAACTATCTTGGGGTCGGCTTCCAGTCTAACCGGATGCAGCTGAATACCAGTATTTTACATGGAGTGAATGCCTATCTGACCTCCACAACCCAGTTACTGGGTACGTACGCGCTTTCAAAATCACCAATATTTATTACTGCTTTGGTGAAAATTATCTTTACGAAAACGCAATAACTTGTGAAGTCATAATCAAACACATTTGTTAAATTTAAATGAATGAATGAAAATTCTAAAGTTATGTCGTACTGTAATACGATACCCCTTGGTAAGACTGGTTGTCAGACTTCCTGGCTTCTGACTACTCGTAACGACTGTCAAAGATCCACGATTGACAGCCGGGACCAACAGCTTAACGTGCTTTCCGAGGCACGGAGTGGTCTTGGTATGTTCCACGGACCAACCGCGGCAAGCATAGCTTAACCTGAACGATCGACCCGTACGCCTGTTATTACTTAGCCACAAGCCCCCCTACTCCGATATACCAATAGGCAGTTTTAAAATTACTGGAATGTAAAACAGGAAAATAGTAAAATCTTAGCAAAACATTAGCCTAAACTGAAACCTGAGCTAAACATAGACCCAAAGCTCTTCAATAATGTATTAGACGGTACTTTGGCGGAATAAATGGGGTGTTATCAGTTAAGAGCCCATTCTAATGAAAATTCTCTGTAATTTCCATCCAAGACTGATTTCTGTGAGCGGAGCTACCGTCGTGTCGGCAACGCGGTCAAAGTTACAAGCGAATGCTTAAAATAAATAGAAAGACAAAGAAAATATGTTTATTTGCGGTAAACATGACGCAAAGAAAGAACACAAAACAAAAAAAGAACAAGTAGGGGGAAAATATACGTCACATCCACGAAAAACGGCCATCGCTCAGCATAATGCTGTCACCCTAAGCGAGACAGAGCCCCAGCAGAAATGATTTTCATTTTATCGGAACTTAAAATGAAAGTATCCTCCTTAAGAAGTTATTGATGGTGTCACGACAGTGCCTATTAATTCAAAATAAACTAAATACTTAAAATTCAAAGTAGCATACTTCAGTCCCTATGACATACATAGCAAAATCAGAGGGAGTGGGCCATAATTCACGACGCGGGCCCAGTGCAGGTTGGTGGATCTATCGGTACCTATGCTGATAGATAAAAAAGTAAGTTAAACAAGACTAGCAGCAAGCATGACGGCAGACCACGGAGATGGCGGGACGAGCTGGATAGGTTTCGTTAAGACTAGAAGGAGGACGCACGGGCTCGCGAACGGTAGAAGGAGTGGAGGGAGGTCTTTGCCCAGGAGTGGGACAGCACAGGCTAGTGAAAAAAAAAACTTGTAGATTATACTGGTAACAGGGGGGGTCTACCAGGGGCTTCTGCAGCGTGGTGGGGTTGTTATTTCTTCTACATCAATATTATAACAGTCTTCAAAAATATTACATTTTTTTTCTCAGTATCTTGCACCCTGTACCACGTATTTAAGGGTAAGTTCATTTGTATTCATTGCGCGCGTTCCCTGTCAATCGAGTGCGTCCCGTCGATGAAGATTGATGGGAGCGCCGCCGCTTAAATAAACGGCCATGTCTACACATACGACAATTATGTCAACTTCCCTTCTAAAACTATTTTAATATACGTTTGTGACCCAAAGGTCTTCGGGTGTCAGTCAGTCCATTTCACTTCTATGAGATTTTGGGAACGTAAATATGAGCAAAAAAAAGTCTTTAAATATTTTTACAAGAAAATTAATATTATTAAAAAGGGTGGCAGGGACATCGACGCGCAAACTAAGCTGTTACCATGGATTCAGTATATGATTCTGAAACCCCCCTTTAAACGGACAATCTGCCTCCATCGGCTCCGGACCAAAGTTGCCATCTCCACCTGCTGAAATTTGCTTGAGGACGTAGCTTCTTTTACTTGGTCGGAACATCATGTTGGCGACCGGCCTCGTGCACTCTTTCCTTCGATATTGCCAACAATGACCAGCTTTTCAAAGCTGCTATCTCCCCTTCGCATTACGTGGCCAGTCCGATCTTGATGTAGAGTTGGGAAAGGATAGACACATTTGTGCGTTTAGCAACTCTTACAGCATAGCACAATGGTAGAAAACATCATGTAAAATCCTAAGCCTGATTGATACTCATTCGTTCCATGTTGCTTCCGAAAAGGTGCTTTGATAAAGTCTGAAAGTTACATAAATATTACTGCAATTTATCCTATTAACACAGGTACCAACCAGAAGGAAATAACACACCACCAAAAATATTTTTATGACTTTTATTTTCAAAAGACAAAGCCTGTAACATTTTGTATTAATTCAAAATGCAGACAAGAGCTGCAACCACATAGCTTGCTGGCTTTCAGTTGTAGTAGTTATTAAGTTTCAAGCCATTTTGTAACCCAAAAACGTTTTTATTGTACTTAACAATGCACATAATATGGATGCAGAAGCTCCACACACATTCGTTGATATTAAAGAATTGTGGAAAAGGTTTATTTGTGAAACGCCTAGTCTGTAGTTTAAAGAAAGAGGAAATAAAAAAAAAAATAATGTGAATATGGAAAGTAATAAGGGAGCACTATACTTTAGGGACCGGCGATTTTTTATAGCACGTATATTTTTTTTGGTAGATTATACCCTTTTTAGTGTATTTTTTAAAACCTTGCGGCTTTAAAAAATCTAGCAAAACCATAGGTGCCGAGAAAACAATCGCCAAAAGTTTATTTCGGGATTGGTGGGATAGTGGGAGTATTAAGGGTGGGGAATTTTACGCGGCGGGTCTAAATTAGGTTCAGAGCAATAATGAGGTCAATGACAAATCTTCAAGGTTAAGCTAAACACCCCAAAACTCAAGGTAAATTAAATATTGTTACCTAACCTCAAAACATTAAAGTTGCTACTGCATCGTCTCCAGCGCTGCGGAAAGTGCAACCCCTTCGCCCTTTCGTAACAAAGGATAGGCACCCATGCTCACCTTCGCAGCTTCGGCTCAGCCGCTACGGCTCGCACGGGTTCCTATGCTTTGTTACAGCGGGCGGGGGTTGCTCTCCCTCCGCGCCTCCGGTTTTTATATACACTCTAGGGTGGGAGCCAAAAGAATATGTAAAGTCGGGGTACCCCGATTCGGTTTGCAAAAATAAATTTAAATAAATTTATACAAAAAACCAATGAAATCCGCTAACACTTCGTCTGGACGTAAAACGGAACAACCGAGGAGTGAAATTCGTACATTTTCTGCGGTAAAAAGTCAATTTGATACGTAATTAATTGAATTTATTGCAACTTTTGGAATTTTTTTCTCGAAAACTAAGCGTTTGCTAGCAGTGACATTTTGCAAAAGCGTTCTATACAAAGAAATCTACACGACATAAAAATATGAAGCTCCGCACGCGCGGTCCCTAAAGTACAGTGGAGCCAATCGGTTGAAGGAACGAGACACAATAGTATTTTTATTGCTATAACACCTATGGTCATTTAGTATCCCTCAAAGTGTTATTAGCAGGAAGTTGTGTCTAAACGTCAGTCCAAAAGTTAAAGTTTTTCATTGTGAAGTGTCACGTATCTATAGACGTCAAGGGACTTAATTTGCTAATTAACTAATGCAATTGTAAATCAGTCATTTGAGACTACTCCCGTTTACTTTAACTTATAGTGTGACGATAGTTTTATTGTCATCCTTCTGCTCACTAGTGTTCTGTGGCACCATTGTGATATTCGAGCAACGAATTAAAACGCCGGTTCGAGAATCCGTACAAATCGACAAAGCTTTCGGTTCAATTTTATTTTATTGTTAAACGCATAGTTAGGTTTGTTGATGTCCGTCGACCGTGCGAGCGTCGATGGCGTATCGTGAAACCTAAAATGCCACCGACTTTTTTATCACAATTACACTGTAGGCCATGCGCACATATAAAATTAAGTTTTATGCCCGTTCATTTGTTTTATAGATTGGATCGCCAGTTCGTTTTTGTTTTTAGATTGCAGCGAAATTGTAATTTGGATGTTAGGTGTCGAGTTCCGTAGTGGGGGTTGTGTGTATTGGAAATTGAATTACTTATTTGCTCGGAAACGGTATATGAATATGATGTTTTGGGGCCGTATTGGGTATATAATGGAGTATCGTCAAATTGTAATCAAGCAGCCTTTGCTTTTGGTAATCAATTAATGATAAATTTTCTGATCTTAATTGAGTGAATAACATTCCGTTTTTGGGTAAATTCATTTCGTTTTAAGGTTATACTCATGAATGGATGTAAATATTTTGATAGCACAGGTTTTGAGTAAAGTTATAAGCTACTGAAGACTGGTTCAAAGTATACTTTCGACGTTCAAAATGTGCTGATTCTCAGCCCAATTTGTACAAAGAACTTTCGATTTTGATTTATACGCATACAGTCATACTTAAGTAGGTAAGTTTATAAAAACAGACAAAAACAATAAAGCTGCCACAAGACGCCTATTCAACAAACATACCTACTTTTATTTCCTTTTTAACTCCCAAACGTAATACTCAAAAATTTCCATCCGCTTAGCCATTTCACCACATACTCGTACGTAAAAGGAACACAAGAAGAAAAATACAAACTTAAACTGAATTGCATGCCAGTTTCAACACACTGTACACTTTATTCTGTCCGCCACAACACGGGCACCGTCGCTTGTCGCTCGCAACGACATTCCAATTCCATTTTGTGGCTTTGTGACATCGTGGCACAACTTGTCATATTTATATGACGTATAACTCGGGTAGACGCGATATATGATATGTGGAACTAACATGGAATTATGGTTGGTAAGTGTGCCAAAGACTATGGGGATTTAGCGGGGTGAGGTGAGAGGTGAGGTGAGGAAGATACAGGAAAGAGTTGAAATTGATTCTTTCATTGCAGTGATTTTGAAGAATATTATTTTTGCGCTGAAAATAGTGTTGACAAGAAGTTTTCCAAGTTTAGTATTGCTCTATTGACGAATATTTACTTCTATTTTCTTTATTGTTTGCCAACAATTCTTAATAGTAGCAGAACCTTTGCATACCACCCAATTTTTCGTTGAAAACATAATCCATGTATTCCTCGTTACACCCAATTTTTCATTGAAATAGTTATTTGTGTTACATGGGGACTAAGTAATATTTTGTTCTTCCAGGGCGTTATTTTGAATTCAGAGCTAAGCGAAGGATTCTATAGTAGAATCCCGAGCCTAGCGAGGGATTCAAAAGTGGAATCCTGAGCTTAGCGAGGAATTCAATATACGCCGCCCGAGAAGAAAATATTTTGTCCCCGAGTAATACACACTATTTTTCATCACTACCTAATGCAATTGTCGTTTTTCGAATAGGTGTGATGAAAACATGTATTCCTCTTTATGTTACTGGTTGGTAATTTACAAACTGAAAACAAGTAAATGATGAAAATACCAGTGATTTATCCGAAAAACTGTAAGCTATCTTCTATCACACACTTTATTTGTTCTTTTATCACCTTTCTTTTATTTACCGTACATAAACAATATAAATATGGACATTATGGAAACAGCCTATTTGTTGAAATAATTACCTACGCTCCATTTTTAAAAAGATCGCGGCGACCACTTATTTCAAAACGGCACCCGCAACTGACAGCACCGCGACAATCGCTTGGGGTCTTTCAATAAGCGCGTCTGTGTGAGTGTGCCGTTTCGAACGTCTAATTATATTGTGGTACCTACCACTTACCACCTACCTTGGTCATGTCTCCAGGCGGAATAATGACTCCATCACGTCTAGTGGTGCAGGGCAAAGTGGAAGGAATAGGCCACGCGGGAGGTCATCGATGAGGTGGACCGATCAAATAAAATCCGCGGTTGGAGGCCCTGTCAATGAATGCGCCAGACTGTCATGTAACAGAACCCTGTTCTAAAAATAACCCATAGGCACCTTTGTTCCAAATATTAACACTTAAGTCCCACAAGCGATAAATGTGGTATGCGGCGTCAAGTGCTTCGCTCGCATCGGTTCAACTTATCGCGGGACGTGTCGGGTGACGCGATGCTTGATAAGTG
This sequence comes from Conistra vaccinii, assembly GCA_948150665.1. Lineage (NCBI taxonomy): Eukaryota > Metazoa > Arthropoda > Insecta > Lepidoptera > Noctuidae > Conistra > Conistra vaccinii. The sequence continues at coordinate 22,340,148 of OX411334.1, forward strand.
CCGTTCAATGAGATGATAAGATAAGATTTTTATTTGCTTAAACATGTGTGTGTACATACATAGAAAGTGCATACAAGATGTTATATTAAATTAGGTGCAAACATGTTTGCCACTACGTGACGTGCAAAATAATAGTTTAGGTATACAATTAAACAAGAAAAAAAAATATAAATATCAAAATGTCATACTTAATTATTAATGGGTTATTACAATTATAGAGTAAATGAACATTATTATATAAGTAGCTCCAAGTGAATTTATAATAATTAGTTATGTCAAGACAAATTCCTTTTCATTAAGGAACTCTGTAACGCTATAATATGCTCTGGCGGTCAAAAAAGTCCGAAGTTTATTTTTAAACATAGATTGAGGTAGTTCTCTCCAACTCTTAGGTACTTTGTTATAGATGACTGGAGCCATACAGTATACACTTTTGTGCATTAGGGTCGTCTTAGCGGATTGTAGACAAAGTTGACCATTGTCACGTCTATTGCGTGGGAATATGTCGGCTACACGCTTATAGTAATGAGGATTCGACTTAACAAACACAGCTACTTCTAATATGTACAAGCACGGTAAAGTTAATAGCTTGTAATTTTTAAAATACGGCACACAGCTATCGGTTTTCTCAAGTTTAAACATCGCCCGTAAACATCTTTTTTGAGACTTGAATGCTGATTCTTTTTCCGTCGAGTTACCCCAAAATATTAGCCCATAGCGTAGATGGGTTTCTACTAGACCATAGTACGCCGTAAGTAGAGCATCCGTATATAATGTGAATGAGAGTGTGCGTAAAGCGTATGCAGATATACTAAGTTTCTTAGATAAAATCTCAATATGTGCTTTCCAGTTAAGGTTTTTATCAATCTGGAGGCCAAGAAATTTTGTAGAGTTAACTTCTTCTATGTTTTCATCGCAGTATTGTATGTTTAGGTTCATGCTAGGTAACCGTTGCGTAAAATGTAAAGCCTTCGTTTTCTTTAGGTTTATTCTCAAATTGTTTTCCTGCATCCATTGTATAGCTGATTTTAAAGAATTATTGATGTCATGTTCATACGTCTCTACACTTTTACAAGGTATTGTCAAAGTACTGTCGTCCGCGAATAGAGTCACCGGTTCTTCAATGCATTTAGGCAAGTCATTTACGTATAATATAAAAATAAATGGTCCCAACACGCTTCCCTGCGGTACCCCATATTCTACTTCACGCCTTGAGGATCGATAAATCTCTTCTTTCTTCTTTACGGTATTGATATGTCTAATTTCAGTAATTTGATTTCTATGTCTTAAATAAGATTCAATTAGGTTAAGGACATTGCCTCTTATGCCATAAGCTTCCAACTTTTTTAATAGTGTATCAAAATGTACGTGGTCAAATGCCTGGGTCATGTCACAGAATATGCCGCAGACTGGGTTTCGTTTGTCAATATTGTCAATAACATTATACAAAAAGTCATATATAGCCATATTGGTCGTCCTCTGTTGTCGAAAGCCCTTCTGTTCATCACATAATATATTGTTTTTTTTAACGAATTCAGATAGTTCTTTATATATATATTTCTCAAATATTTTGGATATGACTGGAATAAGTGCAATAGGTCGGTAGTTTTCCATGAGATCTCTATTTTCTTTCTTAAAGAGAGGTTTTATGATAGAAGTTTTTAATGCAGACGGATAGACACCCGCGCTTATACTTAAATTTATGATATGACTTAGATGTCCACATATTTCCGCTGATACATGTTTTATTACTTTAGTGGAGATATCATCGTAACCTACGCTGCCGGTATTGTTTAATGTCATTATAATTTTATGTATGTCAGGTGGTACGCTGGGTGCCATGAACATAGATTTGTTATTCCAATCTGATTTTAGACATTTGGGATTACTGGCAACGTGTATTTGTGGTTGGATTTTATTAATGAAATAGTCATTAAACGCTTCCGAAATTTGCTGGGGGCATGTTAGTAAGCGATTTTCTACTTTAATTTTATGTATGCTATGTTTAGGTAAATTATGCTTAGCACGATTAATTATTTGCCAGCTACTTTTAGATTTGTTTTTTGATGTTTTTATAAAATAGTTGTTTTGTGCCTTTTGTGTTAGATGTATTATCTTTTTAAACAATTTGGAGTAGCTCTTGAAACAAGTTTTGTTTTGACTATTAGGGTTTAATCTAAGCTGCCATAAAAGTTTTCTTTTTTTTCGACTACACAATTTTATTCCACTAGACAACCATTTTGGTTTTTTTATTATATCTATTTTAATACGTTTTTTCGGAAAGCATAGATTGTATATCAATTGGAATGTGTCAATGAATTTGTCATAAGCTATATTAGGATCATCTGTTTCATAAATTTCCGAAAAAGAAAGACTGCTAATATAATTTTTAAATTTAGCTAAATTGTCAGTATTGTAGTCTCTTCTTGTCGTGTACCAGTAGTTAATCGCGTATGATGTTTGTACGGGACAGTGAAGCAGCTGTGCTGTATGGTCGGATAAGGCAAATTCTATAACATCAGTCTTACATGTTTTATTGAAGTTATGGGCAAAATTATCTATACACGTCAATCCAGCCATACGAGTGGGTTGTTTTAATGCCAACTTAAGATTATAACTATTCAATAGACATTCAAATTCATTAGTGTAACTATTTTGTTTAAGCACATCTATGTTAAAATCACCACATATTATGATATTCTTGTAGTGCAAGCGGGATATTTCTCGCAAAATTGTTTCCAATTTATTCATGCAGTAGTCAAAATTGTTTACATTTGGTACCCTATAGATACAGACTACAATTATCTTACATATATTGAGCTCTATGGCACAGCATTCAAATACACCTGGAGTTGATACATTCGTTATTTTAGACAAATCCTTAGATTGTATACCATTTTTGACTAGGATACATGCCCCTCCTCTTCTTTGCTGCTTTCTACAGTAACAAGAAGCTAAATGGTAATTCGGTATATATAATTGGTTTTGGAAACCTTCCATGATAAAGTGCTCTGTGATACACAATACTTCTACATTAATTTGTTTTTCAGATAGTTCATTCAAACATACAGTCAAATTATTCGATTTATTTATCAACCCAGCAATATTTTGATGCATTATTGTAACATTTTTATTTGATAGTAATTTATGACAATTAGAATGCAAATGAGCATTATTCGAATTAATTAATTTACAATAAGCGCTATCAGCGAAAAAATTCAGTACATCCATTATTTACATTTAAATTAGTGGGCGGTGTCAAATTTTGATAGTGGTCTATATCAATATTTATATTATCCATAATTTTTTTATAAATATGTATAAGTGCTCTTTTATTAATTGCACCTGAGTTACTCGAAAACATGTCGTAACTTAAATAGGAATTGGTGTCAAAATAATATGCGTAGGATCCACTACTTATTTCCTTAAATAGTAGGTTATTGAATATCTCAACCTTATAGTTATATATAGGAGATCCGCAGACATAAGTTGGACTACACACTATAATATTCGTATACGTTATAAGCTCTAGAGATTTTCTAATGGTCTCTACGATATGTAAGCAATTTGAGGAAGTTTTAAGATCCTTCTCTCCCAACATAACTATACAATAATCATTTATGCCGAAATTTAATAATTTATTGTTAATGTTGTTCAGAAGACGATCTGTACTACAATTTGGATATATGTAGTGACAATAAGTGAAATTCTGGCCAAATGTGTCTTCTATGGCCTGGTATGCGCTGTGTGATGCAATGTTGCTCAGGATACAGAGTTTGTTCTTCTCACGAACAGTTGAGTTAATAGCAGCCGGGGAATATTCATTGATGGGGCACTCTGATTTTGAATCATCCGCATTTATATTTGCCTGAACTGCTTGGAGTGAATTACTATGAACATTGTTAGGTACATTTTCTGTAGTCTGCGTTCCTTTAGTGTTCATGGTGCTCATTCGGTTTGTTATTGGTGTTGTATTCGATGTTTTTATTTTTTGTTTAATTGGACTGTGCGTAATTTTTTTATAGATTACATTTTTCTTAATTAGCTCAGTATTCATTTGTCGCAATTTGCTGATCTCCAAGGTCAGTGTTTCAATTTCTTTGTGCGCACTATGCAGTTGCGACTTAAGGTTCTCTATCTCTTCTTTGTCTGCCGTGTTCTCGTCTTCAGACATGTCTGGCATGCTGTTTGTGGTACAGTCCAGAGTATGAATATTTATACTGTCGTCATTATTATGCTCTGATCGTGTGCGTGTGCGTCGAAACGTGATGTTTTCAAGGAAATTCATTATTTTATTTAACTATTTACTTTGCTTCTAGATTGATTTGTTTTATTCAACTATTTATTTTAACTCTTGTTTTTATATTAAATAATTTCAATTAGTAGATGAAATTTACAATCAGTTATTTCTGTTTTTCTACCAAATGGAAGTAAAAAAATTATGTGGCAACACTACTGCTTCCACTACTCTTCAATAGAGGCAATATTGGCGCTAGTTGTCATACAAAAGTGTTTTCTCTACTCTCCACTAGAGTTAGCAATGGCGCCAGTAGTAAGTTCGTAGTTCGTCTATTGGTCACAAGCGTATGTGGCGCTAGTAGTCATACAAAGTTCAAAGTTCACTTTTTGAATATTTTTTCGTAACGTTTTATAAGATTCAAAGTTAGATTACAAAAATTGAACAAAAACAAAATTTATTACTAACTTTACTGCTTTCTGCTTTCTAGCGCTGTTAGTAAAGTTCTTGAGAGCACTGTTTGTTTTTTGTTCTTTAGCACTAAAATAAGCTTCTACGGGAACTTCGTCGTATTAGTGCTTTCACTGAACGTCAATATCGTCACGAACAATATAGCTTGGAGATTGTTGTCCACACATGCACTTCCACACTTTTTACTTAATTTGGTTTATTATTTGAATTAATTACTAATTTTAAATACACGGGTCATGTAAACAGCGCCGGTGTTGCCAGCACACAGATGAGACAGATGGAGATCGTGAGGCGGGTAGCAACTACACCTGCGATTGGACACAGTTCATTGTGACCACGACCGCTCTGTCAAGAGCGAAACGAAGAAGAAGAAGACCTACCAGAAACTATGCTGAAATCACAGTACTGAAACCCTACATTTTCTCTTAAAGCAAATGCAAGCCTGATTTAAAAAAGATAGAACCACCCGCAATATGTCAGATTTCCCGCTCAGCGCGCGTCATCTTAACGGATCAGCGACTTGAAGTTTTGTATGCAAAGCGACTAAAGCAAACACTCGTACTCCGAATGAGAGTTTAAATTATGGAGGCTTCGAGTTTTCAAGTCGTTTGTTAAAGGATGTGCAGCTTTGTGATTGTTATAAATGAATAAGTTTTCTTTTTGCTTTGTCTCTCTCTCGTATCTATACCAACCAAGTTTATAATTAAAAAAACAGAATAACAGATAACACTTTTACATTTATCATGATTTGATGGAAAACATAGCACTCAATCACTACCATACGCACATTTTTTTGTTATTGTTTTTTATTAATTTCATTTATAGGAGTCGATTCATACGAATTGCAATTACTTTGTGTTCATTATATTGTATGTAGGTACCTGATTCAGTTTTGGGTCTTTCAAAGAATTACTTATTTGGCATGAACGTGTTACAAGCTACCAGCCTCATGTGACAAATTGAACAAAGGCCCAATACCTTTGTTCAATAATAAAAAAAAAGTCTAGACATTTTTTGTTATTACCATACACAAAACTTTGTCCTCAAGCCTGTAAAGTTTTTGTGAAATTACCTACTTCAAACAAACTGGATAAGTACCTAATTCTATTTATTATTTTACCAGACAATTTGGTGGTAGGTACGTCTGAGTCTAACTAGGCTAAACAAAGGTCAAGTAGAACGCGCTGACATTCAGGATTAAGTCTAATAATCTAGTTTTTTAGAAACGCTTCTTTGCTGTAGGGCTCGATCACACGTACTACAACCACCAACCACAACACGTGGACGGGCGCTAATTAGTTTGAAAATGAATACTTTATTCACACCGACCACATTTGGCCATCAATATCAACCGTGTGAGCGATAGCGAACACCTCAAGGCCACGTCGTCGTCGCAGCGACAACGTATCCACCAGTGAGACCGCGCAACATTAAGACCATTTGATTTGATTTTGTGGTTACCACAACGCAACTGCAAGAAGCTGCTGCGATCATTTTCACACGTAACCACTTTGTCGTTGTGATGTGGTGCGGTTGTGGTACGTGTGGTCGCGCCCTTATTGTTATTGGTAAATTTAACTAAATCATATTATACGGTGTGGGTGTATATTTATGTTCATCAAAGTTAAGTTATTTATCCTTTGTGAAGTGACGCGTCTAAAGTGAAATTGAATAGATAGAAAATATAAGTTTTATTGATCATGAAAATCTAATCTATGTTGAGTATTGTATACCTAAGAATTTTATTAAGTAGTTATTTATAAAGAAAGTTCAGTGTTCAAATATATTTTTTATTATTAAGAAATTAAGAATTAACGCTGAATCCAAGCCAAGCCTGTAATTTCATTTCTGTTAATAAAAGCAATGGTATTAGGTTTTTTTTTAATATTTGTCACATATTTTATTAGATCGTAGAGGGTGGCGTTAGTGGTTTATGCCTATCCACATGGAAGCAGGCATTTATGTGTGTATTTTTATTAATCATTTCATACAGAGAACTGAAACAACCACAATAAAATCAAAATCATTTGACAAAATCATACTTCCATTAAAATTATTAATTAAAACATACGACGTGGGAGGAACTAATATGTCCGTTGAAACATCAGATCAAAGATAAACTTCATCGGAATTGTTTAACGAAGAGGTCGTATAAGTGCTCGATCATGGTGAACTCGCGGGCGCGGTAGCGGGCGCGGGCGCGAGCGCGGCTTCTTTCACCGCACCTGCGTTTGTACGTAAACACTTGCATATTATTCTATTTGTTTGATATCGTGACCGCGCCCGCCACCGCGCCCGCGAGTTCAACGTGATCGAGAGGAGCCGCGGGGCGATGTTATGTAATTAACCACTTGTTTCGCTGATTCGTTTCAGATTTATAACGAAATGAGTGTTTTTTGAACAAACCTGGAGTTACATTGTTGGATAATGAGGTTGCAGATGCGGTAGTGTTCATCAAAATGTAACCTTTGATTTTTTTACATGAGTAGCAGAAGAATGCAGTAAAGAAAAATACAACAACAGAAAAAAAAAAACACAAAACAATGAAAAAAACAGGAAACACAAATACAAAAAACAAATAAACACAAATACAGAAACACAGCAAAACACAAAAATAAACGACGACGACGTCTATTTAAAACAGAAATGTTAAGTCATATAACATAAAGACGATAAATTCATTTCAACTACGGAATCCTTCATTGTGCGTGGTCCGACACGCACTAGGCCGGTTTTTTCTTCTTTTCTTTAAGCGCTATCACCTCTTAAGCTTCCTACATGAATGTCACAATACAAATATATGTCTGCGCTTCAGTGCAGAAAGGAAATTGAATACACAATCTCAGGAATCGACCGCCTCGGCCGGATTACGAGGCCCGACAGGGCTGCTACACTACGTTTTTCTACTCATATAACTAAGGGAGTAAAGTAAAGGAGATTGCTTAGAACTATGAAAAAAGTTGAGTTGCCTGTAATGACTTAAGCGGCCAAGAGAGTATGTAGTTATCAAATAGATAATTATAATAATACCAGTCTACACAAAGAAAAAGTAATACACTACAAAATATACTCGTACAATGGGCGGCATTATCGCTTACTGCGATCTCTTCCAGCCAACCTTGGAATGGACAGTGATATTCTGGACATAAAATGGGACTGTGTTTGGTGCAAATAAAAAGTATATAAGTACAATATAATATAATAGATACACAGATAAATGCTCTACAATAGATACATACATAGTAACTATAAGCAACGAAAATAAATGACGATTATTATTACGAGATCAAAATCATAACGACAAGTAATGTTCTTTCACGAGTCTTTTAAACACAGGCAACGATTGCGCGCGCTTTATTGGAACTGGTAATGCAGTCCATAAACGAGCAGCCTGGATAGTAAATGATTTGTCAAGGAAAGTCGTGGAATGTATTGGCATTTTAAGCTTCAAGTTATCTGATGACCTTAATAATTTCGTGTGGGAGTCACAAAGAAACTGGAAACGTTTCTTGAGATAAAGAGGGGTGGAAGGGGAAAAGAGCACATTACAAAAGGAACTTCTTCTAACTTCTTCGTTTTCGTTATGTAATGCTTGTTTGCTTGAAAGCAAAGATTTACTTAATTCTTTCCGGATAATTTCGTGATAATAACATGCATTTGTGCCAACCCTTAACAAACCAACGAACAAAACTTCCTTCTTTACTTGATAACATCAGTATTTAAAGTATAAAGACGCTGATTTTAATCTTAGTTAAATGAGAAATGCATGCTACGATGTAATAATACTGGTTCTTATGGGCTTTACAAACCTATAGCATGTTGATGGCATCATTACAGTTTTGAAAACTTTAAGAAAATTACATAAATTTATTCTTCATCTAGTGCTGCATTATTTGCCGCCTCATTGTTTATATAATTCATGATTTAGAGTTATTCGAACACCGGAGCAGATAAAAAAAAATCTAGGCATTCATTGCTTGTTTTATACAGGGTTATTGGTAAAATACCAACAACCTCTTAGGGGGTCATTATACTCATCATTATGAACAACTTTTACGATGGGACAAAAGCTGAAACCGCAAAATAAAGTCTGCTGCCCCATACATTTATGTTTGCATAAACTAGTAAAAATGTTGGGAACAGCTGACTTTGTTTTCGCGATTTCAGGATTTCAAGTTCTTTCTAAGTTAATTGTAATTATTTATCTTACGATGGAGGAAATCTATTATGAATGTGGAACCTGTGGATTGCTTGAAATCACTTACACGCAGTCAGCAAGCATGATGATCAATACTCGTTCCTCCTCTGAATGACAAGACGCTTTTATTTTGCGGTAACCCATTTTTATAGGCTCATATTTTTTGTGTCAGCCCTACGTTTCAATAACAGTTCAGCTACAATATATATCGGTACACCTAAACACTGGCGCGTTTTATATTCCCACAATATATGTTCGTACGTAATATACTTACTTGCGGTGGAATGAGGATCTCTTTACAATAATGTAATGTAATTTATTTGTTCGGGAAAAAATATTGAGTTCGAAAAATTGTTTCTTGTAGAAGAACATTTTATAAAATATCGCGATTATATAATTTGGTCTATATTTTCCAAACCAAAGAAGAATTCTTTCTAATTAATTTATACATTATCATACAATTTGCAAAGACGTATATCATAAAAAATTTGATATTATTTATTGTAATTTTATTGGGTTTTTTTATGATAACTAGGTATTTTTAATTTCTATTTATTTTGAATCATGCTACTACTTGTATTTTATGAAATTGTTGTGCCCGACAGGGTCCATGTGAACGTTATTATTATTATGAAGACCTTGTAAACACATGTGTTATGCAATAAAGATTTGAATTTGAGAATCCATGTCTATATTTTTCGCAAAATCATTTTTATTTATTTATTTAATTATTATTTTGCTTTATTTTAAATTGACTCCACACCTCGTTCAAATTCAAGTATATTGCTAGATCAATATCAAAATGCTCTTAATCTTTTACGCCATCAGAAATTAATATACCCAATACATTGTTTTCCACTCAAACCAAGTAGTTAAAAGAGAAAATATTAATATTTTTCGATTTCGAAACGCATTACTCTCAACCAGTATTAATTCCGTAGCTGGTTTCCATTTGCTAATCCTTTAAGCTTCAACACCTTGCCAGAGGATTTGCAGCAGGATAAAGATCCTGAAAAGTAAAAAATAAAGGGATTTTTAACATTTTTCAAAAGAAAAGCTCTTCTGAAAAAATTGCTAAACACGTCCCGGGGAAACAGGAAATAAATGGAAACCGTTCTTTCAGGTAAGCGCCTGAATCGGGCTCTGATAACGGTTGGAGGCATAGATTCGATGAATCTGGATAAGGTTGGTGATATCTATATATCGCAGCCATCTGGTTAAATTAGCCAGCTAATTGGACGCCTAGGCCATTCATTAAACGGCATCCAATTTAATAGCTGAAGGAAAACTAGCCAAGTCATTGAGCACAACGTTTAACCAGATGGCTGAATGTCATGTAGTCATTTAGTTAAACTGGGTGAAATAGGTTAGGTTAGAACTGTGACGTGCTCGCAGATTTTTTTTCACTATTTGAACCACTTGGCTGAGTCTTTCTCAGTCATCTTCAAAGGGCTGACTCTCAATACGCCAAGATGTTAAACGTTGAATGATTCTAGTTCAATTAACTATCGGCCTAGGTTATAATATGCCCGCGGCTTCTCTGGTCTAGGTCTCTAGGTTTATATAAATACGGATAAAGAGATAAAGACGGATTGCACGGCACAAGGCATATATGCTGATTTTAGAGCTTTTCCTTTATATAAGTCGAAAGTTGGTTCGAACCATTTACTTTTAATTCAGCAAAATAAGGAAAAATAAAAAACAATTCACAAAAAAAAAACAACCGACTTCCACTATAAAGTGAAAAATAACTAAAATTTTGGAAGTCGGTTACAAAAACGAAAATACAAAACCAAAGACACGGATATTTGTTATATGCCACCGACTTCCGAAATTTTAGTTATAACATTTTGAATATGACATGCAAATCGTCTGAACCACCTAATACACATCAGGATTTGATGTAGTGTTAACACGCACTAATGATTGATGTATCGAGGGCTTGAGAAATCTGGGGGCACGGAAACCACCAAATCGAGCAAAAACAAACTAACAAAGGCACAGCCGTACAATCGTTTTCTCGAAGTCATTCAGGACATTTTCGACCGGGGGGGTCGAATTTATCGTTGTGGATAAAACTAAAAGCCTACAATACATACAACAAAATCTAAATACTAAATATTATAATATAGTATAGCTGTCAGAACTATAATTCTGATGTTCTGACGTTTTATAATATTTCGATAATTAGGTAACATTATGACAAAGTTGTTGGATATCTGCTCTCATTAGATCCGTACTGAATAAATTAACCGAATTGGTATTACATTAGATCTCACAATGTTTTGCGCTAGAAGAACGACAAGTTGCGAGACTTGCATTTTTAGGGTTCCGTACGAAAATGGTAAGAAGGAACCCTTATGGTGTGACTCATGCCACTTCCTTACTAAGGATCTCTTAACCTAAGAGACTCCTTAAATGACCCCCCTACCTAAGTTTTTTTTCCACCAGATTAAGGGATACCTACTTAGGGGCCACTTACCTAAGTGACAGCTGTAGTTCAGTCTCTGCAAATATTCACCTTCAACAACAAATGAATTGTCACTTATCGCTAAGATGCCGAATATCGGGCCCCTATATTTAAAGGATCGCTTAGCAGAAACCAACACTTAAATGTCTTAAAAGCCTCCCTAAATTTAAGGAATGATGGTGAAAACGGGCATCAGTCTGTCTGTCACTGCTGGATATCTCAAGAACTACTAATGCTACTAAAACTTGAGGAATAGTTTTAGCTGACATTTTGCCCAACTATTTTGCAAATAAAAAAGTTTTTTTTTATTTAACAGGGACTGATGGGGGTTCTTAAAAATTTGAAGTGGGGCTACTACATGTGGGGTATCTTATGAAAGAGCGCTATTTGCACATTCTTAAACATTTTTCTTTTTTAGGGCTCCGTACCTCAAAAGGTAAAAAAATGAACCCTTATAAGATCCGTCTGTCTGTCCGTGTGTCACCACCGATTTTCTGAAGAACAAGGATAGTCCTCTGAGTTGTATGGATGCTTATAGGCTTAGAGGGCTAGTTTCTGGGCAAGGAACTATTTAGGTACCTATACCAATGAAGCTCCTTACGGAACCCTCGGTCCGACTCGCTCTTGACCGATTTTTTTTAAGCCACATAGTTTTAGACATAAAGAAAAATGAAAAAAAAATACCGTTCCCCCCTTATCTCCGAAGTTTGCATAGAGAAAAATGTGTAATATACAGGAAAAATAAAACGATGTCTCTAAATAGCACACTTTTCAGAAATCATCAACAAAAATTACATTAGTTCCACTATCGGTCAAGAGATGGCGCTTACCTAAAACTGCAACATTCTACACCGCAGTGTTAAAATTCTCTGACGAATATAGACCTCGACGATAAAAAAAACATTTCACGGTTCACAAGATACGGATGCCTCGGTGCGCGAGTCCGACTCGCTCTTGACCGATTTTATTTTGCATGTTATGTTATTGATGGGATACCAATATTAAGTTACCCACTTTGAAATCCCATAATAAGTTAATATTTTTCAACTTCAACGCCTAAATGAGAAGAACTGGATAAAGATGAATAGAGTATACCTTCAGTTTTCAACAGCAGAAGCCTACTAACTCTATTCATCTATATCCAGTTCTTCACATCTTGGTATCGAACTCATCTCGTCGGCAAAGCGATGGTATCGTCTCACCAGTCCCCGACAGATCCACTGATACAGTTTACACTTTTGTATCGAGGTCGAGACGTAGGTATGTCGCGAGTCATGTGTGATGGAAAGCGAAGTTCACATCGTGTTACAGAGGATATTAGACTATTTTTAACCGACTTCCAAAAAGGAGGAGGTTCTATGTTCAACTTTGTGTTTTTTTTTTTTTTTTTTTTTTTTTTTTTATGTATGTTCACCGATATCTCCGCCAATTGTGGACCGATTTTGAAAATTATTTTTTGTTTGAAAGGGTAAGCTCCCGAGGTAGTCCTATATAAATTTTATTAACTTTGCTTAGATAGTTTTTGAGTTAGCTTCAATAATACATATTTTTCCCACTTAGTTTATATGGACGATATGATGATAACTTCCTGTCACTGATAGTTATTGCAGTTAGTGATATTGGATATTGTGTGGGGTAGGTACCACAACTAAAAAGTGAAAAATAAAAACTTTTTACAAAAAAAATTTAAACCGACTTCCAAAAAAAACCACTACAAAGTGAAAAATAACTTTAATTTCGGAAGTCGGTGGCAAAAAACGAAAATTAAAAAACAAAGACACCGACTTCCGAAATTAAAGTTATTTTTCACTTTGTAGTGGTTTTTTTTGGAAGTCGGTTTAATTTTTTTTTGTAAAAAGTTTTTTGTTGTATGTTTAGTAGAAGATTATTCTAAGTTCAAAGTTTTTTGTCCACTGCAATGACTAGTTGCAAGATACCTTTTAGTCGTATTGCAAAGCATTACAATATGTACCTACCGATAAATACAACCAAATGTCATACAATGCTACACAAAACGTACAGTCAACCGCAAAAGTGATAAAAATTAACATTAACAGTGCCTTCATGTCGTAACAGTAAGTGCGATTTTCGTGATGCAAGTGTTACCACTGATAGGCACTGACTGCGTAAAAGACTTGTGTGATTTTTTAAATACAAACAATTTCTTTTTATTTGTTGTTTGCTTGCTTGCCTAATGTTTAGTGATGAGGTCTGATGTCAGTTCTTGACTCTTGCAAAGCATGATTTTGAGTTTTATTTTTTCACAGCGATATTATTATAGCGATCAATGATGTATTTGTTTGAGAAGTGTTTTTATCGTGTTCTGGGTCAACAATAGGCAATCAACCGACATTTTCTCGCCTAAGATTATATCCTAAACCTCGACCGACAGTCTTACAATCCCTAATCATGTAGGTACACGACATTCTGATCATCCTGTGTTCTACCTAGATTACACTGCTGCACCGTACCCTGCAAGGACAAAGCGATATACACTACATAGCTATACAGGGTGGCTAGTAAATTGAGCGTGAGCGGCGACAATTTGACGTCAATTTGGCATTATTACGATGCTGTCTTGTTGCCTCGTAAATTTTCGGGGGATTGGGGGAAAGAGGAATGCACTGGTTTTTGTGGAGTCTTTATGGCCGTTTGTGTGATGAGTGTTGTGTTTTTTGTTGATATATATAATATAAGTGAAAAAAATATATCCCTTATCCGGCTCGGCACGTTTTTGTGGAAACCATTTATATAATTTACAGCTTGATTGCAAACAGAAAATATAAACAAAAAAGCAAAAAAAACATGCTAGCATTTTCTTGTTCTGCACTACTTTACTTTACTTTTGTGCCTATTCATATATTTAAAAGTAAAGAAAAAGTAAATATATGAATGTCGAGAATCACTTTTAACGACAACTACATCATAATCAGTCAGTTATGGATGGTATCTTTAGCCGTTTGATAACGTTGACCAAATTTAGCTGAATTGGCTCTAAATAACATCAATTTGGAGGCAATTTGCTGCTATTACGACGATGTCTTGAATTCTCAGATAAGGTAGTGTTCACAATAGCATAAGATTCGCGGAAAATAGTACGTTACTCTTCGACTGAGTATTTTTTTAAGATTACATAGAGGTAACTGTTTTTCAATGACGATTGAAATATTATAATTACATCACATTTTAGGCATTAGACAGAGGTGTACATACCTTTAGTCATTTCACATTTCGCTAGTTATGTTTTTAAGTCCCATGTAATAGGGGGCGAGCCTATTGCCATCAATCGGGCACAAATCCAGACTCCCGGCTGTTACTGAGAAATTCTAAATGGAAAACCTAATAACACTTTGCCGACTCGGGAATCATACGCAGGACCTCATACTCAGCAGAAGCGCTTGGGACCGCTAGACCAACGAATCAGTTGAAGTATTCTGATTGTTATATACAAAATTTCTAATAAGAGGTAGGCAACAGCCATTAGATGTACCAAAGAGGTCATATTCGCAATATTTGTATACGTTTCTGCGAGCCTCTCCACCCCGAAATAGAATCTGGGCGGTGGGGCTCGTGGCTAAATGATAACAGCTGTACGGGTCGATTGGAGCGCAGCAGCGGTTCGTGGATATGTGTCCATCCATTACCTATAGAGACCCCTCTAGTCCCGGGGGTCATTCGTAGATCTTTGACAATCGTTACAGGTAGTCAAAAGCCCATAAGTCTGACAAGCAGTCACTGTCTTACCAAGGGGTATCATATTATCCAGTAACTGGGGTGTGGAGGTCAGGTAGGCAGTCTTTCCATGTGAAACACCAGTTCTGCTGCATCCAGTTAGACTGGAAGCCAACCCGAACATAGTTGTGAAAAGGCTTGGCAGATTTATTGATTCTATTTTTAGGTGTATAATATGGAGGGCAAAATTAAACAAGGTGTGCAAGAGAACCTATAAGCATATTTTGCGTTTTGAGCGTTTTGAGAGCAGTGGTGATGAAATTATTAACACAAAGTAAAGCGCCTGCCTGGATTCGAACCCACGACCTACAACTCGTAATTTGGGGCTGTTACCACTGGGCTACCACTGCTCTCACTTTTAATATTATTCCGTTATGGCTACCAAAGTTATACAAAGTGACAAAAACTTCTTTGCAACCTTCTCCTGTACTTGTTCATTGTCATTTTTATGAAAAAAATATCTATGGGATGTTATGAAAATAAATAGGTACACAATTATACCAAAAATGTTGTTGGAGAGAAAGAGACAGAGAGCATATTATTAGAAGAGTATATTAAGGAAAATGAGAAACTGTCTCGTTCGGATGATGAGTTTCTAATTAAACTGTCACAACTCTCGCATATTTCGATCTCAAATACGACAGTTTGCTAAATTAATGTTTCTCTTGAAGTAAATATTTTGTATAACATCAAGCCTAGGTTGGGGCTGTAGACCGGGGGACGGCAGTACGGACAGTTTTCTTATCGGATGTAGATATAGGAAAACTTTCTTAGGAGTCAGACCACAATATTGAAATGTTTGAAATTGAAAATTGATAGTTTGCACAAAATAAAATAAGAGCAGGGAGTATTTTTTTCCTTATATTTAAATATGGGCATAAGTAGGTCAATTTCTGCCAAAGCAAACCGCATGTGCTTGTGCATGGAGCAATCGAAACATGAGCGTCAGCGAGTTTCAAAAACGCTTCCTTTGCCACAGTCAATGATCACCTTATTTAGACATGACAGCATTTAACTCTAATAGTGAATAAACCTGTGTTTCACGTATTCTGTGTGTGTTTCACGTATGTTACTAATAGAACTGAGTTGAGACATTATCAGCTTCATAATATGTAGGTAATACCTATACTAGAATCAGGTTTATGTCATTTATCGTAAGGTCCCGAAAGTAAGATTTTAATTTATAAAGAACTACTAACTACTACTAAGTTACTAAGTTACTTTCATTGATATCGCCGACGGTATTGCATAGTCAAAACTAGGACAGAGTCATGATTCAAAATCACGGTCAAGGTTCGAAGAATTGGTCTTGACGCAGAATGTATTTTCCAACCCCTATTTTCTCTCAGATTTCAGTCTTAAATCCAGTATAATGCCAAAAGGTAAGGAGATGAGATGAAAGATGATGATGAAGAAAGATATTATTGGAATCGTCAACAATTATCTTTTTCCTGATAATTAACAGCGTGTTGATATTTGCTGTATTTTATTACAACCAACCGATGCAAAGTGTTCTGGGAACAGGCCTACGTGAAGAAGTGTACCTACATATATTAATTGATATTGTGTGGTAGGTGTAAGTGTAGCCTAGTGTCGGAGGTCTTGGGTTTGATTCGTGAGTTGCGCAAAGTGTTATTGAGTTTATTTATCTGAAATTTCTCAGTAGCAGCCCGGAGTCTAGATTAATGCCCTGTTGATGGCGATAGACTCGCCCCCTATTACATGGGACTTAAACATAACTGGCGAAATGTGGGGTGTAGGGTACACATTTGCCCATTCCTTCGGGGAAACACCGCGTGATGTTATATTATGTGTGTATAGGTATATTTATATCAAGGCGTTACCCAAATCCACTGATACAACTAAACAACATAAACATCATTAACATAATTGATGTCTGACGCCTAACTAATTAGCACTAAAATCGACACCGCACATAAAACACGATATATTCAGGGTTCTGTGTAAAACAGATAAAACGGTATAAACTAGCGGCTCAGTCGGTACAGCAGTATATTTTGACAGAGTTCGCAATAGCCCGGCAATTATGTTAGATGCATATTATGCTCGACAAATTGCAGCGACATTAGAGGTGACGATGTTGAAACGGTTTTATTGCGATATTTAAAAGAAAAGAATAGAAAAGAAAAATTTAGTTGTAACATTACAAATAAAATACACACATACCAAGAAGCAAAAAGCCTCGTATTAAAGCAAATAAAAATTGGACAATTTTATCCATTGGTTGATGTCAGGGCCAGGAATCAAAGACAATTGAAATAATTAATTACTATCAAAATTCTGTTTATGTACTGACAAGTCAAATTAAATTTGGTTTTAAATATTGCTATTGAAACGGTAACTTTTTATTTTATTTAAGACAGTTTAAAAACAAAAGTTAAAGTTTCAATTATATTTTTATACTAGCTTTCGCCCGCGGCTTCGCCCACGCTGAAGTCGGAAATGTATTATCCCACAGGAACATAATACGGGTATAAAAGTATCTCATATGTTTATCCAGGTTATAAACTAGCTGTGTGCCAAATTTTATCCAAATCCGTTCAGCCGTTTTTGCGTGATTGAGTAACAAACATCAAAAGTGCAAATTGACACTATTCTTAGTTATAACATAATCTATCACATAAAATATTAAGTTAGATTTAAATTACTTATTAGTCTATTAGGCTATATTGTAATCAATTACTAAGAACGTCAGTTCTTATGAATACAAAAAAAAAAAAAAAATTACCCCACCGCCGTATCTCTACGCCCCACCGCCGTGTCTCTACGTTGACGTCGTGGTGGGGCTTGCGTGCTCCGAACTCTAGGTCTGTGCCGGTAAAGTTTACTTTGCCGGAACGGATCTAGGATGAGGAGCCAGACCAAGAGAGATACAAAAACCCGCAGGGCAGCATGTGGCGAGCTGTTGGCCAGTAGCGACCCCATGGACCCTATCACTAAAGAACAGACGCCAGCATATCAACCTACTCCAATGTGTCAAATTTTCCCAATCAACATTGAACCTTATTCTTTAGCGATAAAGTTGAAAATCTATTTAACAAATTTGACAGATTATAGTAACTTGATGTGCTGGCGTCTGTACCTACATGAAAAACTTTGAATTAACTAGTACTAGTAGTTTGATTGTTTAGTTAAGGGCTGGCACTGCAAAAATAACTCAAAGAATTGTGCATTTGCAAAAAATAACGATTTGTAAACTGTTGAATTTGTTTATTTAGGTATTCATATTTTATGTAGTTTTTCGTTGTCCAAACATATGTCTAATCTTTCAAGGAATTGTCAGGACAGTAGTGTAAGTACTAATAACTAATTTTGAAAAAAAGTTTGTATGAATATGAACGTTATCTTTAGGAAATAACAAAAACTAATATTAACATCGTTCCTCTACATCACAGCTCAGTTTAACATAATGTATTAGCATGAAGTGTGTGTCAGTTGGGGTCAGCAGATAGCGAGCTCGTTACTGCAACGATCCGTCGATTGTAAAGCAGTGTTGTTTGTGATTACATTCGCAACTTATGGGCCAAAATTGTTTAGTACGTGAATTATGAACACACAAATTCACAGTTTATTTGTACAGGTAAATTCATGGATTTTCAATTTATCTCTGTTGGGATAACTTTTAGGTGAAATATAGTGTTACAGTTATTATATTCTCATGTTTTCATCTGCTTTATATTAAATCTCCACATATACGGTTGCTTGTTTCTTCTCTTTGTTATAAGCAGTTTTTTTCTGTGGTGGAATGAAGGTTTTTGGTAATATTGGCAATATTTATAATAAAACTAGCTTCTGCCCGCGACTTCGTCCGCAAGCCTTCTTCAAAAATTGGACTATCCAATGCAAAAAGAATTTATCAAATCTGACTGGCAGTTCCGGAGAGTAACCCCTACATACAAACATACAGAAAAACGGCCTCTTTATAATAGTAAGTTTTATTAGTATAGATAGTCATTTGATATTATGTACACTAAAGATATCGTTGAGATTCGAAGCTTTAAGTTATCTAGAACACGAGGAAACTTAGGTACCTAAATAGATACAAGGTTTCAGTAAACCCCAATAATTTGAAGCAGGTCATACAATAATCCTAAAGGGTTTTCCCCCGGCCCACTTCTCAGTTATTTCCTAAACATAGCGAAACTCGAAACACGCCGTAAAACGAAACAAGTACACTTTGGACAAACGAGAAAAATCTCCAGAATTCGTTACGAAAAGTTTTTGTGAAAACAAAAGTAATTTGCAACGAAGCTTGTTTATAACGTGTTCTGTATTAATTTCCTCTTTAATTATGACTTGTTTTAATTATTTTTTATTTCTACCATTTAAAAATCTACTTAAAAATAAATGATGTCTGACACAAATTAAGTGATTTTTGAATCGTTAAGTTTCTAGTTTTCACTTTAAGCCATTATTTGATTTAAGCCATGTCTGTATCGAATCTATTTAATATTATTGCTTTGAAAATAATGGACATCGAACCACTTTTAATATTATCTCGAACTCCGAGGTCAGTTTTGACCGTTCACTGTATAGGAAATTTGATGGATTTTAGTATCATGTCGAATATAATTCTGCTTATAAATCTACTATTTAAGTAATTTGTTTATATATTTACCAAGACCAACTATCATTATAGATCAATTAGAGTTCACACTTGCCATGGTATTCAGTTTCTAGCACTAACCAAATAAGGCACACTTTAATTTATTTAATGGTACGTCAGTCTTTACATTACCGTTCCTACTGTAAATAGCCTGCATACTATATTTCGGCCAAATACCACTGCTGATATAAATCAGGCATAATGTATAGAATAGCGTCATCATTATTTAGTGCACTGCATTGCCCCAGTTGCGGATAATAACGATACGCTATTCAATTTAGTTTTAGTGCTACACTATATTTTAATGTTAATTATTAATGAGGTAGTGGAAGCGGATTTGAATAGAAGATACCAGGGAATCATAACATATAAGGATGTAAAGAGAAGAGCAGGGTTACTCCGTAATCCTGGTAAAAGAATCTCAGTTAATGTAAAAATTGTATAGAAAATTATAGAAATCTAAGGTACCAGGGCGGGAAGCCGCGAGCCTCCTTGCCGGATTGCCGCTATGGGGTCTGGAGGTGAAAGTTCTCGTCCACATTTGGGAGTGGCGCGAGGAGGTAAAACGCCGGGATGTAACTCGCGGCACAGCAGACAGTGCTCCGGCGCGGCGGCGGGATCTCATGGCGGCCTGGAGAGCGCGATTGTCGCAACCCATTGCTGGGCACGCCACAATTACGGCGATAAGTCCCCTCTTTGAGGAGTGGCTAGAGAGGCGCCACGGCGCGGCGTCCTCACCTTTCGCCTGACACAGGTCCTCACTGGACACGGTTGTTTCGGGAGGTTCCTGTTTCACATAAAGGGGGATGAAACGCCCGGGTGTCACCATTGTGTGGATCGCTCGGAGGACACGGTGGAGCATACGGTGGAGGTCTGCCCGGCTTAGGTGGAGCACCGCCGTGTCCTCGTGAAGGCGATCGGTGGCGGTGACCACTCGCGTCCGGCCCTGGTCCAGGCCATGGTACGGAGCGAGAGGGCATGGCAGGCCATCACCTCCTTCTGCGAAGCAGTAATGCTCGCGAAGGAGGAGGCGGAGCGCGTGACGGAGAGGCAAATCTCGCTCCCTCACGCCCCGCCGCAGGAGACGCGCTGGGCGTCGGGAATCGCAAGCCGATTTCCGGTCACCGTAGGCGCGGGCTTGGGGATGGAAAGCAATGAGAAGCTCGCCGTCCGATAAGGTCCAGGCCCGGGTCGACGGCACGTTGTCTTCCACGTGCGCCTCAAAGAGATGTCAGCACAACTGACGTGGTTCGCTAGAGCCGATGCCTGCCGGGGTTGCGAGAAAGTTCTAAGGGGTGACCGTGGCCCCTGGCAACGTACAGGCAACTGAAGGAACACGGGTTTAATTCAGTAAGAGCCTGACACGCCCTTCCGCTCTGTTATTTGATGATTTCCCACCAAAAAAAAAAGGTATCAGCGAAGCATAGCTTATTTCGTGATTTTGATTTTATCTGCGAACATAAGAGAATAAATTATACTTTTGTTTACAGCACATTTTATTCCATTTCACAGTTGGACTACATCTCAGGGACACCCGTTCCTAGGGCTTACTGATTATACAGTACAATATTTGGATTGGTCATAATCAATCTGAATCTGAATAGCCTTGAAACAGATTGCTAATCCATTGCTTCATAAGTTAGAAAAAAAATCTGCTCAACAACGTAAATAACGCAATGAATGTTGTTGAACTGTCAAAATGAAAGAGATTAATCGTAATCGTATACGAAAATATGTTACGTAATTAGATAGCAGGTCTTAAGTAGTCACTACACAGCCTCAACAATAAATAACGTTCCATAAAATTCACCTAATTTTAGGCAGGATGCACACTTAACCACCCTCAAAGCTGAACACGTACTCGGCCCCAAATTCGCCACTGTATGTACCCAAATCAACATACAAAATTAGATTAAACAAAAAAGAAAGGACTTAAAACAACACAGAAGAAACAATAGAATCGACGTACTCCTACTTTACATTCAGCCCCACATGTCTGCAACCGACTTTATTCGCCTCACGAAATAAATCTTTCTTTATTTATACTTTCAACTAACCTATTGTTTTTTTTCTTTCTTTCTTTCTCTCGTTTTCCTCAGTGATTTGGAAGTTTTTTCTTGTGTTGTGGTATTCGGTTACCTCGCGGTGTTAAAGTTGACAATCTTGTTTGGTTGTTAGTTTTTGTGTAGTGGCTTAGAAGATAAAGATACTTTGTTTGGTATTATTTGTTCCTTGTGATGATTGATATGGCCTAAGCAAAAACAAAATGTTACGCCTTTTATAAACAGCGTAAAACATCGGGACAATCAGGGTCAAATTCAGGTTCACTGCTATGATTGGCTGGCTGAAAAAAAACAGCCAATCAAATCATTTCACTCACACGTCACATAAATATTTAAAATCGGAAGTAAATCCAGGTCGACAATATTTGTTTTTTTTTAAAGCATGAATAATCGAATATACAACTTTTGATTCATTGTTTATTTTTCATTCGTGTGTAACAATATGAATTAGTATTGGACAACGTTTAAAAAATAAAAAAGATGTCATATTAATTGCCGTTCAACGACACGTAGGTAAAATCAGAAAAGCTAATAAGACAGTAGACACCTGTTTGAAGTTTTTGTGGGAACTTATTTTATGAAAAAGCAAAGCAGCTTATTAAGTGTGGAAAAATCTATCATAATCATAATTAATGTTTCGCATTACTTGAGTCTAAAAAGACACTCACTTTGATTAATGTAAAATGCACTTTCATGCCTTCCGACTTAGTCTGTTGGTTGAACGTGAAGTGAGCTGGTAATCGTGTCCATCCCTACCATCAGGTAGAATGACAGCTCATTTAAAGATCTCTCCACATAAGTTTTCACAGTGAGATTGTTACTTATTAGACCGGCTGATCTCTACTTTTAGGTAAACCGCACCGTTGAAACTCCAGCACAATCACTTTTATAAACGCTTTTCTATTTTGTCTTTAGATGGCAAACACAATGCGATTAATTGAAGATATAGTGAGGTACCAGGACTACATTTTATCAGTAGAGGTCATCGCTTAGATTACGGAGCCTTTCCACAGGTGCTGAGGTCACAGAATGGTTTTAACCACCAAAAATCCGGCGTAACCTACTATTGAGGTTATAAGCAGGAAGAGATTTCTTTAGGTATACATAAGCATTCAGTTTGTTCGTTATTTCTTCGTGCGTAAAATAAATAAATAACCCTTCGCCTCTACTTTACGCATGCCTAGTTCCAAATAATACAAAAAAGGTATCAACAAGTGTCTACAGAAAAATATGTCACTAATATCTTACATTTTATTTATCACAATGCTGATCGCATACTCTGTGCAAACAAAGATCTGTTTACAAGTAATAAAATAAGTCAATATGTCTAAAATTGTATTATTCCGAACACAACATGAAAATGATAACGTAAACGCATAGGGAAGGAATACTAATTCTCTCTGATGACGGAAAAAATGGTCGTTGAGATGGAAGGGGAGAAAAAAATGTACTCTATTATGAAGACAGTAAGTCTCCGAATAATGAATATTATACTATTTGTTTATAAAGTGGACAAAAAAAATCTAAAGACAACATCACGCTTGTAATCTTTGAAGGAATTAAGCTGACTCCTCACTATGAGATGTTTATTACATCTTGAGATATAAATTAATATCGCTCACCGTACTTTTAAATGGAACCGTTTACACTGAGATGTAATAAATATTAGACGTCTCTTTTGTCTCGGGATATACTATATACCTATTATATTTCATAGTGAGAAGTCAACTTCAGAAGAGGTGAATAGCGCACTCAAACTTCGTATAAAAGCAGCTCGTAAGTAAGCTTGTAAGTCCCATGAAATAAAGGAACTGGACACCAATCTAGACTTTTGGCTGCTGCTGACGAATTTTAATAGTAAAACATAAACTACACTTTGCCTGACCTGAGGGTGCAGAGACAATGCAAGATTGCAAGTAAGCAGTTTTTTGCTATCGTATCTTCATCACGAAAATAATTTCAGCCATATCAGATAATATTCTAAATGTATGAATGAAGTTCACAAAGATAATAATATTATATATTATGCAGTGTCAGTGTAAAAAAAAACTATAGTTAACATTCACATAATTTCAGCAAAAAATGAGTTAAAAGACATTATTTTATGAAATAACTCCCGCTGTACTGACGTTGTTTTAATCTGGTAAAAATGTTTTTCACTTTTTATCTCAAAACTCGACGTGTAGCGATGATTCATTGTTTTACGAACGTGTGTGCAACTGAATATGTTGTTTTTGTCTTTTTTGGATATTATGTTTGAATAAAAGTTGCGGAAATGCGTTCCTTGTGAGGCATGTGTGGTAACTATGAATGATAGGCTGAGGAATGATGCGATAAGGCAACGGTGCGGTTTAAAAGTAGATGTGGTGACAAAAAATTAAAAGAGTAGGTGTGGATGGTTTGGTCATGTTGAGAGGATGAAATAATAAAAGGACTAACAAAAGATATTTTCAAGGTAGATGTCACTGGAAACGCCGGGAGGGGATGCCCTAGGACATAGTGGCCTTACTGGTGATGTTCTTCAGAAAGATCAGGTGCGTAGTACTCGCAAGCGACGTGCATGACTAGACTTTTAAAGTACAATTACACTCTAGGCTTGGGTCCAATACACTTCCCCGCTATGTGGCAGCCATTTTGTTTTTTTTACAAAAAATATCATATATCTCAAAGTTTTAGTCATACTGAGATAAAAATAGGCTTATTCGAAAGGCAATAATATTGTCTACCATTTGCATTACAAAGCAATGTGTTCACAAGTCCATAACTTTTGAAAAAAAATGTGAAAGTCGAAAAAAATTATGCAATTCAACCAATAATTATTACAAGGCTAGAGTGTAATTAAAAAAAAAAAAAGAGTGTAATTGTACTTAAAATAGTTTATATCTACATATTTAGAATATCGCTAGTCCATGTCCGGACACACTGTATAGATATTAAGCATATTGTAAGGACTTGGATCAATAAAGTTTATATATTCTTGTCATTATGTCATGCAAAATACATATTTTCATCTCTCTACTTATCACTTCAGGCTTACCACAACTAAGTAAGCTATAAAGCTTTTATAAGTAAGTTTGTAATTCTAGAAACTTCGGGCATGAAATAGAAACCAAAATCGCAATATAAAGCTCTCAAAATTCTCAGCCAGCTAAATTAAACTCACATAAACCTACACTCAATTCTCGTACTGAGATGTAAATTCACTAAACACCCGATAAATTCCACAATTCCGACCATTAAAGTCATTAAAGTCGTAAATAGGTAACCGCGGTTGCCGTTCGAGGCTCGCCTAACAATATTTTATTTTAATGTTGGTAGCACTGAAATAATTAGCCGGAGAACGTCAACCGAGTGGAAACTTCGTTCAGGAGCCGAAAACATTGGGAGATTCATCAGTCGTTAGTTGAGGTGTGACTGATGTAATGAGAGAAGCAGAAACCTTATAAATTAAGCGATTCTATTTTGCTAAGTACCTGGTACTTGTTGAAAGACCTACACTGTCCTCTCATACCTATTCACTGTTATTTGAAAATATTGTAAAAGCCAATTATTTTTAAATGAGTAACCGTGGTGTTTCTTGCCGGCTCTTCTCCATAGAAAACAACCGCTTGGAATCCTGCACCTAGCTTCTGACGTTTCATAAGTGCCCATGCAGACCTGCGTTTTTTTTTTTTTTTTTTTTTTCAGTATTATATAATTATACTGTTGAGAAATGCTACTGGATGATTATATTTCAAAGCATAGAATATGAGTGTAAGTACAAGTGAGTACACAGAAATTGCTCAAGTCAGTAGTTCTTCTTAGTGCGGCGTTGTTTTAACTTGTCTTTGAGTTAAATACACTTAAATAATTCACGGCAGAAATATCAGTAAAGATGACAAAAATGGTAAAGAAATTCTGTTTTTTTTTTCAGGACATTCAAGGGTTCCTGTGGAAAGATCGCAAATATGTCTGCCGAATGATGAAATGATGACAATCGATGGAAATGTTAAAAGCTTTTGAAGAACCCTTACAAGCCAAAAGAAACAAAGTCAATTTTCAGGAGTCGACGTATTACAGCTAAATTTTAATCACAAATCTCATCAATTACCACTCACTATGGTCTCACCCGACACCCGTTGGCAGAACAGTCGCCAGAATTGTGCAGCGGTAGGTAAATCCTGCAATTAGTTGCAGACTGCCGATATGCCGCTGTGCCTGGCTTTGGGGCAGGCGTGACGTCATTATTGTTGTTTTATCTGTTTTACTTGTTACTTCAATAAGAATTTCTTTTAGGAAATGTGTTTGTTTAAATCTTAGAATATTGTCAAGTTATAAGTTATAAAAATAGTGGAACGTGAAGCCAAAAAAATGGTAGTTCATATATTTTTCTTTTTTTTAAGTGTAGGTACTTTATTATTAGATTTCCAAGTTTCCCGTGAGAGCTATTACCTGAAACTGAAACTCTTAAATATCCGAGTCTAGAATGAATTTACAAGTAATAAAAGTCTCAATATTTATTACTTTAACCAGGAGAAAAGGCGCTTATGTTTGTCGTTATTATTAATTTATTGTTCAAGCACAATAACTGTTCAGCAAACAAAACTTATTCCTTCATCTAATTATGATGTTTATTTGTCTCGTCACAATTACACAACTTCCAAACTTGTATGTTTGTTCATGTGACGTTTGAAATCCTAAATGGCAAGCAAAAAACCGCAAATGTCTCGACACGAAGCGCCATATTGATGTTAAAAAAGTTTTTTGTAGCGTGACGGGGTTGCAGTGAGAGCGAGTATAAATTGGGTATAAGACTATGCCAAAAACCAGGCATAAATCTACAATGACCGCCACTTTTCGTATCCTGCCTTACTTGGCTTCATATATCTTATCACATCACGTCTGTTTTATGAAGAAAGAGAGACAGAGCTGCCTACCTCGTTACACAAACCGCCAAATCCAAATGCCAATCCAACAAGCTTTTTTGCTTTTTAAAGAAATTTTCAAGGTTCGTTACATGGAAGATCATTTGCTATACTTATTCTTGTTCAAGTAATATTATATCAAAGCTTGCTGAGATATATCTATGCTTGAGGAGCTCGTGGCTAAGTAATAACAGCCGTACGATTCGATCCTTCAGGTTAAGCTACGAGATGGGTGACTCTCTTAACATACCGAGACTCCTCCGTGCATCGGAAAGCACGATAAGCCGTAGGTCCCGGCTGTCATTCGTGGATCTTTGACAGAAGCCCGAAAGTCTGACCACCAGTCTTACCAAGGGTATTGTATTAGTCAGTGACTGGATTGTCGAGGTAATATAGTATATTTTTAAGATATGATCTTATTGTTTAAATATTATGACACTATATTATAAT
Organism: Conistra vaccinii; assembly: GCA_948150665.1. Taxonomy (NCBI): domain Eukaryota; kingdom Metazoa; phylum Arthropoda; class Insecta; order Lepidoptera; family Noctuidae; genus Conistra; species Conistra vaccinii. The sequence continues at coordinate 22,367,300 of OX411334.1, forward strand.
TTGCATGCTAACATAAGCCGAATATGGTGAAACCGTACCTGTGTAACATCCTTGTAAACCCATATAATGCGAATATACTTGATTGATTGATTGAAAATATAAGATTGGTATTCAGCTGCATCCGGTTAGACTAGAAGCCAACACCAACATAGATGAGAAAAGGCTAGGCAGATTGATTGATTGTAAAATGACCGACCATTATTCACCCTATGTTCTTACTTGTTATTTATCTTTGTATTTGTTATTATTTTATCGATGAATGTCTCAGAAGGTCCTAGAACTTGCTGTTCTCCCAGAAAAAAATATCGGCCCCCGCATTCCGCTGCCACAGCGTCCATCCCTCAACGTGACGTGTTAATGCTCGTTGATGGATGCGCCGCCCACCACCAGCGCCGGATTACTACGCGCCCGCCGACAGATTCCCACCGACACACACTTTTTATTACCCAGTCTGTTGCAGAATTAAATGCTTTTTTAGGTATATTTAGACAAAGAAAATACTTTATTTATAAATATGGGTGCAAGATGATGCCCAAACCACTGGAAACCCTGATCTTAATTAGTACGATAGGTGAAGGAGTGAAAGTCGCATGCATTTATAATGGATGGTAGTTGCCTATGCGAAAAAGCTGGAAATCAAATACCGAATGGAAAACCTGTGGTGTGAATGTCCCGATATGTCTCTCAGAGTGCTTCAGACGATGAAGAAGAAACATAATTGAGTTCTCGATTAACAAAAGTTCGACTAACAGATACTCAATAGACATAATAATATGATTTATAAAAGTACCAACCTATCTAATTTCGGACACAAAAGCCAGACATATGTAAGTATTCTGAAGCTTTCCTCTCTCCTCTCTCTTTTCTCGAAACATTCTCACAATTACTCATCGCCACAATATCATTTCTTACCGCAACATATCGGTATTCAGTACCGAATGATACAATATTTCGTCCGCAAGTACGTCACGTAATAAATGCGCTGTATCGGCGCCGGCGCTCGTAACTCACACAGAACGCACATATCTCATCGCGGTAAATCGCTGGTGAACGTAAATTGTCGCAAATGCTATGTTTTTCAATGGTTTATCGCGAGCCAATATGTGTTGCTGTTCGGAATGATGGACTTGACTTGTAATTATGTGTGCGTTGAGTTTCTTGGTAGTTTTTATTTATTTATTCAAAATCTGTATAAACAATCACATTCATAAAGTCTGCCATACTTTATATCAGTTGGTGTGATGTATATTCTCTTCTAAAAGCATAAGCAGTATATATTGTTCCTTTATCGATACTGAACTCACCCTGAAGCTATGGCACGCAATTACTTTAACACCCTGTATAAATCGCCCTGCATTTACTTAATATGACTTTTATTGTTAATTTAGTACAGGGTCAAATTAAATTACATAGCTAAACTCCGCAGACGTGATGAGTACCTATCGATATCAATAAAATGATGTTTTTTTTTGTATCAACGATTGCTGTTGGTGTTGTTGCTTGAAGTATGAGTTAAAGAAATCTATTTTTTATTTGGTTTATCCTATTTTATTGTGTTTACCCGTCTCATCTATGAAGTTTACACAAAAAAAAAACTGTTTTTTACGGATATGTCATGACAATATTACGGATAAGCCATAAATAAAACTCAACAAATTAATTTATTTTTGTTTTATCGTGTTCAGAGATCGATACGCACCACATCTGCGGAGTTTTACTAGCTAATCTAACGTGACCCTGTATTTAATGAGTCGTACACAATTATGTTTTTGCTTGCAAAACAAGGAGTGTAAAACAAATCATTTTATTTCAATCCTGATAAAGGATCCTCATAAGCCACTGGGAATGACGCAACAGCAGGTAATGATGAGGGTGCGTGAATTAATTATGATACATTACGTTTAAAGTACCTGTAATGTTCTGTTTGTAGGTACTTGGCTTTTGTTTAATTACTTTTTAGCGTCTGGGAATGACGGAGATACGGTATATTCTCGCGTAGATTTATTAGTTTTTTTTTTCGTTTTTATGAGTTTTTGGTCATTTTGGACTAGGTTGAGATAGGGATATTCTTATTCAATATGTAAAGTAAAAAATAATGGTATTGACAACAAATACAATACTCTTTTTCCTAGAGTAACATAATGTTATGGTATGGACACAAGATAGAAATGATAACAGCAAATTGGGACATTGTGAAATTTAACTCCTGATTCCGAAACTAGACGAACCTGTAAGTACAATCGGAATCATTGATGAAAACTCTGTGTAAAGAACCGGCCAAGTGTGTGTCGGACTTCGGACAATGAAGGGTTCCGTAGTTAGGATGAATTCTACCCAAGAACAAACTTAAAATTGCAGTTGAAAAACAAGTTTTCCCATACATTTTAACTGCAAATGTAAGTTTGTACGCACAATATTGAGTGATTCACTATTTTAAGCTCATAGACTTCTTATAGGTTTTCCTGTAATCTGCATAGAACTATTATCTATGATTTTGCACCGTGATAATGCACCATCGCATAAACCCATTATTGTGTAAGAGATTTTAGCCAAAAAGTCGACGAATGTCATCGATCAAGCGCCGTACTCACCTGATATGGCTTCGTCGGACTTTTTCCTGTTCCCGAGGCTAAAATTACTACTTTGAGGAAGACGTTTCGAATCGATTAAAGACCGGTATAAAAAAAAATCGCTGAAGGACTTGAAGACCATACCTCGATCTGCTTACCACAAGTGTATGGAGGACTGGGTCAAGCGCTGGCGTAGCTGTATTGCAAGCGAAGGGGCCTACTTTAAAGAAGACAAAATATATTTTGACGACTTTTTTGGTTTTATTGAACGATTCCCGGTACTTTTTACACAGAATGTTGAATACCCTTCTTATTAACATAATCTGCCCCTGGTTTTATAACTATATAGACACAAATATATATAGGCAGCAAGCAATAGTATGTACAACTAGAAGCGACATGAACACATTAATTAATTACTCTAATTGCGACCAAACCTGATTAAATCCGCAACCCGAGCCTACAATAGAACAATAAATTCGACCTTGTTTAGATTGTTTCCAAATCAATTTGCAGTGGAATAACCACAGCCTAAATAAATAATTGATTTGTGGTGTGGAACCGCCGCTCTTATCGATCAATTATTCCGTCTGTGGCTTTTCACGAACATTAAACACTAGTTTGCGTTGAAATGTTGGTGAAAATATTGTTTTGAAAGACAGGTTGTAGGTAGGTTGTACTTGAATAAAAGAACGGTGATTGCACATACCTGAATTTGTGGCGAAATATAAAGATAAATTTTACAAAATATAAAAATAAATATCGTAGCATAAGTATATAGGTTTTTCGGTTACCTACCTGGTATACGCTGAAAAGGAATAAAATTTAGGATAAATGTATTGAATTGGAAAAACGTTAGGTAATAATAATAACGCATAAAGTCTTAGGAATTGTCGTCCCTTTTCATTGATATTATCTACCTATTATGCTATACCTCTTTCATATAAACCTTATAACAATATCAGTTACATAACTCTTGAAACCCAACAAAAGGCCTCACAGTGAAGCCTAACATCAACAATTCGTCCACACGAAAGCACTTGACCACAGTGTAAAAATAAGGCAAAAAGCAAAAAGCCCACCCTTTCAACCGGCCTCTTTTCAATGCTGGCAACATTAAGATCTGCCATTTTGACTCGACCAAACGGAATAATTTAATAGAGCAGAGCCTTTTGCCGTGCACCATTTCCGTTGCTTAACTTTTAAGGTATTTTTTACTTTTTGACTCATTTTTTTTTGGGTAATGTTGAAGACTTTGCTGTTTTTTGTACTGCCATTTTATTTTTAATTAATGTCGGCAACTTTTTAAACTGTGACATTATGTTCGTTAATTTTGACTGAATGTGTTGTGAAGTGTTGTTTGATGTTTTATTTCCACATAGCGAAAATAATGACGATGATAAAGAAAACGAAGTGTATAGAGTGCCGCGAGTTTCTTGTGGCACTCTAGTGTCACTGCCTCGGCCCGGTTAGGGTGCCGTGAGCGTTGCATTGTCACTGTCACTTGTTATTTAGGTTAGGTTAGGTTAGAACTGTGACCACACAACGCACGAGCCGAGCGAGCGTAGCGAGCGGTGCCGCGGTAGCGGCCGGCGAAGTGCCAGGGTCCGTTTAGGCACAAGAGAATGTAATGTTTTGGGAATGTGGTGTTTTACAGCGATCTAACCTCGACAATCAAACAAAATACCAAGTGACGTGACTTAGTGACAGTGACAATGACAATCCAATGCTTGCGGTACTTTAGCCGGGCCGAGGCGGTGTTACTAGGGTGCCTGTAGTGGCACTTTATCCGATAGGGATAGAGTGCCAATGGTGGCACTCTGTACACTGCCTAAAGAAAATGCTTTCACATTCTCCAACTTTTGTCATCGTTATAGAAGATTTTACTGCTCTTTGTTCGATTTCGGATTTCGACTAGTAAGTTCTTACATAGAACTCATCAAAAAACACTTCACAACACATTCAGCCAACATTAACGAACATAATGTCACAGTCTAAAAATATAGCGGTGCTCACTTACGTAGTACACTTTTATTTAACTTATAACAGTTATAAAATACTAGACATACTTGATACACGATAATAAGTTGAGGACAATAACCGCACCATTCCACTAGGCCATCCAGGAATTTAAATTTTCCAACAGCAATTATCCAACAAAGCCATAAAACATGGCTTCCACGCCATAACACCTATTGCGCGAACTTACACGTAAATAGCGTGGAGACGAGAAAGTTCCCAACTATTCCATTGAGCGAAACTCCCGCGCATAGCTGCGGAACTATGCCAGCCAGGTCATATCGCAGAGAACTAGTGTGGAGTGGAAATATGTGTACATGTAGTATAGTAAAATTTGTTGGCGCTTTTAAATAGTCTTGTCATCTATGAAGTACCGTTCTGTATTAGTTATCTTTGGGGCCATTTCAGCAACAAAATATTTTCAGTTTCTAAAAGCCTAGTCATATCCTGCAGGCGTAGCATGAACACCGTAGAAACAGGTTTTGTCGACGGAAGAATAGACAAAATGACAGATTGTCATTATTTATCTGTCATTTTGTCTATTCTTCCGTCGACAAAACCTGTTTCTACGGTGTTCATGCTACGCGTGGCGATCAGAAAAACTTTTGTTAAGGCCTAAGCGCACAGCGTTTTGTTAACGTGCCGTTGACGCGCGTATCCGCGATGTAAACGCAACAAGTGCATCTTTTCGAGGCACAAAACGCGTAGATGCATGTTTAAAAAACGTCGTGTGCTTAGGACCTTAGCTGTTATGATTGATTGATCGAAATAGCAACAGACAATAAAATAAGATACGAGATTGCATTTTTCAGTCATTTATTTAGTCACTGTAAAAATTGTAGTTTTAAAGGGGCAATGAATCAGTAACTATTTGCAAAAAATCATTTATGATTCCACAACACATGATCTTGTTACTAGTTGTAGTATCTTGTTATCACCACACCTAGGTACTTGCAGGTAAGGTTATAAGTAGGAAATGTAGGTACCTCTATTTATTTATTTATTTATTTATTTAGCAACAACGGCTGTGTTACAGCCAATTACAGTAGCTAAAATTATTAAAAAAAAAGAGACAATTAAAAAACACATTAAAATATACAAAATAACAACATGAAAACATAAATAAAAGAAGGTTACAACACTTTCACTTTCTCTAAAGAGCTCATCAAAATAGCCTACCGATCTATAGATATTAATCAATCAGCTGAAGCGCACGTAAGTGTGATCGTAGGTGCTCAATGTATATGATTATTCCTGAAATATGACCACACCTACAAAGTTCTTTTGGGCGCGTTGGCTACGCGCCAAAACCCGCAACTAATGCCGCCATTTTGTTTTGTCAATACAATTTTTGTGATACCTATTTTCCCAAATGTTTAACCACAGCCGTCAATGTCATTCGAGTGTCAAAAGATCCCTTGTAGCAGTGTAATGACTCGTTCTTTTGTTTCTAGCCGAAATGTCACCACACCTAGGTACGTGTAGGTAGGACAGGGTTTCTAAAGAGCTCATCAGAATAGCCTATCGATCTATAGATAGTCAATCAGTTCAAGCGCACGTAAGTATTATCGAGGGTGCTCCATGTGTATGAGGCGACACTCGCTAATGCGTGCGCCGTGTCGCGCCAGCCATGCTCTAGTGTTTGCTGGCGCCGTCTGTACACACCCTTATTCTGGACGTACTGATTTTGTAGGTGCTATTAGTTGATGATATGGCTAGAAAGGTTTCTGGTTGAAATGGTGGCTAATTTGGTAAATAAATTAAAAAAAGATAATTGCTCCTTTAAGTTGGCATAATGTTGAAAGATGTAAAAAAACAAAAATTCTGAATAGGTAGTCTTAAATCTACCGTAGATATTTGTTGTTCAGAAAAAAGGACTTGAATAGGTAGTCTTAAATCTACCGTAGATATTTGTATTTCAGAAAAAAGGATTTGAACAGGTAGTCTAAAAACTACTGTAGATATTTGTAGTTCAGGAAAAAGGACAGCATTTTTTTTAAGGACCATTTTTCTCTCTTCAACCATTTTTTTGCGGGTGTTTTTCGAATACCGTTTTTAAATGTGGCGGACAGTAAAGTTATTCTGTTGTTTCTATTCCTCACAAAATATTTTTGGATAACAGGTCCGCTCGAAGACCGATGCATCCGAGTTACCACAGAATGCAATTGAATTCAATTGAAATTAAATGCTCGTTTGAGTCCATTGACCTGTTAATAATTGTGCACTATTGCAATGTTCAAACGTGTTGCTTTGAAACTAAACGTTTACAATCGTAGATAGAAACTCCCTATTATGTTTCACCAGGTGTGCTCGTGTCAAAGTAAATTTTCCGAGGATAATAGTTCTTTGTTCCTTTTGTCAGTTATCAAGCTCTTTTTCTTTCAATATCAATAACAACTGATCGTGTGGGCAACGAGAAAAACTCCTATTTATAAGATTGCTTACCTATATAACTACAATACCTACACATTTGTTTAAAAGTTGTAACTAAGTACTCAAGATATTGCGGTTTTTCTTTCTAGTTATGTACTAATTAAAAACTTCATGTTTGGAATTCAGGACGCCTAAAGACTGTTGAGAATTACTGCCTAACTTGAAATGTAGTGTTCAAAATAGTAATTGAATTGAATAAAAGTCAAACATATTAACTAGCGAGATATGATACGATGCTATCTTCCGTGATTGTATGTTGAGTTGTGGTCCCGATATTTCGCCAATGTTGAGTGCCTTAAATGCTTGTTTTCGATGATTTAAATATTTGATATAATATGAAATAAAATTAGTTATAATTAGGTATCGTTGCAGTAACGATCTCACGGTGATACTCCAGAATCAGCCAGTTTAGTGGACAATCGAGAAGTGGAATCCATTTGCACGCCGAAGAGGGGATGGGTCGTGAGCTGCAATATTAGGCGCACTGAGAGTGCGACACTTAGCGTGTACGGATATTGAACGTGTTTGCCGAGTGCCTAATGTTGAGTCTCCTTTGTGACGTAAAATAATTATAGGTATATGCTTATGTGGAGATGATGAGAGACTGATTGGTAATTTATTTTTTCAATTATATACGTGAACCAACTTGTATTACAAGCATTCTGAATTTAGCTAAAGGAGATACATAAACTCTGAGTCCATTTTGTCGAACTACATTGCTAGTTAATTTAATGCCATTGTCATCATCATCATCATCATCATCAGCCTATTAATGTTCCCACTGCTGGGACACAGGCCTTCTGTCTGTGAGAGGGAGTGGGCTGTAATCTACCACGCGGGCCCAGTGCGGGTTGGTAGATGTCACATGTCTTCGAATTTTTTGGTGCTAAAACATGCCGGTTTCCTCACGATGTTTTCCTTCACCGTTAATGCCATTGTTGGCAGGATATTATGTTAAATAAATGATTGTGCCCATCTCGTTAAGATCGTAGAAAGAATATTAGTAAAGTTTTACATTCTATGGTGCTGAACAAAGAGAAAACCTGTGGCGATACTCAGTTACAAATTTTTGTTTTTTTTTACTGGACTAATATGAGTAATTACAGCACCTACTCTCATTTTATAATAGATATTATTATAGGTACGTAGAGCAACAAGGGAAAACACGAAATTTTCAAAACAACTCCACGAAAATCTGTTATTTAGTTTTACTTATGAATATTATTATAATATAATATAGTGTTGTGTTGTTGTTATCGCCTACGACCTCCACTATTCCTCAACATGACACATTGTTACCTAGAAATATCTGTGACACATGTATACAATATTCGCATGTAAAAGTATTTACTCAATCAGGGCTTGTCAGTTCTGTGATGCATCACCGAACGCCACCTGCCTTCATTCGTCAATCGCGACGAGAATTGCCGAAAAAACACGGAAAATAATATTTGTGAAAAACGTACTGAAAAATACTCATAAGGGCATATGCACACAGATTTTATTTACGCGCCATCGACGCGCGTATACGCGTATATCTATCGCTAATAGTGCTGATATTTGAAGGCTAGAAATGCGCCCGCGTCGCGTCGGCGTCGACGCGCGTTACTTGAAACGCGCCAATTCTCGCATCAGCACGTACGTACAATGCCCGGCACGAGTAGTGAGCACAGCACGCGCATGTACACTTTTGGGCAAATGACAGGTAGCCGAATGACACGCGAGAGTCCAATAGACGATGAGCATCGACTGATGAACCAATCGCGTGCAGCTCGGCGCCCCCCCGGCTTCTTCATTCCACCAAAGAGATCGAAAAATTAACTACTGCGCAGGTGTCAGTTTGTGCTCACGACTCGTGCCGGTTACTGTACAGATTATTTGAACGTGAACAATGCAAAAGGAGTATAACAGGATTGGAGCACGTGGGGTTCTGTAGTTTCTGCCTACCCCACGGAGAGGTCCTTTTTCGGGTGTGAGTGTACGTTTGATTCGAAAGACTAATGCCTTGTTGAGGCTTGGATGCGGGGTTTTTTTTAATATATTGGGACTTTTTTCAATAATAATAAAAAAAATCAACGCCGGTAGCTTGGACCCTGTTCCCGATACCGGTGGGCTACTATTTTTTATATTTTTAAATGTTTTTTTTAATGAATTTTGTAAAAATATTTAAAAATGTATACAATATGTATAGTAAAAATGAATAAATGAAAAAAATCAATAATAGTCTGTTGCTGTAATTGAAGAAAATAAATTATGAAATAGGTAAACGTAATAGATGGTCCTTAGCAACGTTTTATTTGAGCCGTAAAAATATTATGTTTGAGAAAAAACAAACAAACAGTGAAGGAGACGAAATGTTTTAATATGTTATACGAAATAATAAGTGTTTTAATAAAGCAACCTACAGCTGTACCCAATCATAAATAAAATCGATGTTAATATCCAAGACAAAAATGTTCCACATTCTTTCCCAAATATCGGGAAAAATTATATTAAGTATCGAAGGAAAATTGTGGGAAAATAATGGGGTCTACTTCTTTTGTTCAATTACTAGTCTGGCATTCTGGGTAAAAAACGTGTTATTGAAGAAACTAAATCTCAATATAGAACCTTCTGAGAAATTGGAACAAACATTGAAGATTGGTTTTGTTTTTTGCTATTGTTATCTCAGTTTTTAAGGAAACTAATATTGTCTTATATCCTCTCCATTAGGAATTTCTCAGTAGCAGCCCGGAGTCGGGGCTTGTGCCCAGTTGATTGCGATAAGCTCGCCCCCTATTACGTGGGACTTAATTATAATTGATGAAATATTGGTGTAATAGGTAATATTGGTTGTACTTAATCTTATTTAATGATAATTTTTAATGATGATTTTTAATGATAATTTTTTAATGATGATTTTTAATGATAATTTGTAATGATAATTGTATTGATAATTTTTAATGATGATGATTTTTAATGATGGTTTTTAATGTTTTTACTTATTTATTCCATTTTAATTTCAATTTGTATTTCTATTTTTTGTATATGGGTATTTTGCCTGAATTAAAACACAATTTATTTTATTTTTATTTATTTTTTTAATAGTACAACAATATGTGGTCACAGGTACACTTCTGCCTAAGCCTTCGGGGAAAAAAGGTGGGATGCTATGTTATGTTGATCAAAGACTGGTTTAGGATCGAATAGATATATAATATTATATATCTTTGTTGTTCCTAGAAAAATACATCCGATTTCCACCAACCTATTAAAAGCTAACTAAGGGATTTTAATTATTTTGTTTGCAGAATGGATAGCTGACTAATTTTATCTGCTATTATTAACGACCTGCAATCAATATTCTTCCTACAAAGCGGGTGATTATGAAATTTTCCTTTAGCGAGTATTGTTGCCTTAATGTAAAAGTATTTGACGTTCCTTAACGGACTGATAGTAGAAGCAGAGTTAGCCTAGTGGTGTAACCGTCAGACTATAGGTCTCGAGTTCGAAGCCAAGGCACACCTCTGACTTTTCTGATTCATGTGCGTATTGTATAATTATCACTTGCTTCAAAAATGGTGAAGGAAAACATCGTGAGGAAACCAGCATGCTGAGAGATATTTCACGAAGGTATGTAAAGCCAAGTCAGAGGCCCATGGGCGGCTTTAAAACTCAGACACCAAGTTAGTTACTAACCACACGAAAAAGCAAGAAGAACGGGCTGATATAATGACAATCTGATTTCCTGTTAGTGTTAATATATACAATTTTCTAGCGTACCTAAGGACACATAACAATAACATTTCATATTACTCTAGAAAACGGCTCTAAAATCATCTAAGGAAACAGTTTAAAGTAGCCTATAAAATATTTCTAGGCCTGCGAATTTATAAGCTTATTTTTAGTTAAGAAAAACGTACTGAGAAAATAACCCTAAGATACTTTTCTAACAATAACGAGGCCGAGGTGGGTCGGGTCAAGGTAAAAAACCTCTCATTTTATGAAGCCAGTAATAAAAACTTACTTAATTCTTGAGCTAACAAATAGAGCAGAAAGGGAAAATGTTCGTATCTCACAAACTGTAGACAGAATATTAAGTTCCATATAATTTCATAGTTTAACGAAACCAATCCAGGAGATTGTAAGTGTTATCGGCCGGCGCGGGCGGCGGCAAACAACCTTAATAAACCATAAAACAATTAACCCTTTATAACGACACGTTGAAACTTGGAATAGTCTCCACGACCAATAAAACCATTAAAATTCTAAACTCTACCAGCCATGGTTTTGTGATAATTAGGTGTCAAGTTACAAGTTGCGAGATATAAGAAGAAAATGATTGGGAGTTATAATCGCAACACATAATTAATTATCGCAATACATAATTAATTATCGCAACATATAATCAATTGAAGAGCTCGGCCTGTCTAAGTTCACTGCTGAATATAGGCTTCTCCAAAACTACTGGTACCTTCCCCATTTAATCTCCTTCCGTCGCTGTCTTCAGGCTAACACCATGAATCAGGACTCTCCTAATTCTACTAATGAGTGTATAGCATCAGCTTCATCTTAAAGAATAGTAGAGGAAAAAGTATTTCGCTACAACGCTCCACTGGTAAAAAAAACCATAGTAGTGGCGTGGCTCTGTGTCGCATAGTGTCACAGCATTATGCTGAGCGATGGCCGTTTTGTGAGGATGTGCTGCACATTTTCCTCAACTTGTTCTTTCAAAGTTTAGTATTCCTATAATTATGTATTTACATGATTAAAAACTAACAGACTTAAAATAATAATATGTACCTACAAGTATAGAAAAGAGAGGAGGGGAATCATCACATCAACGTCTTGTTCTTTTTGTGTTTGTCTGTTTTATTTCTTTACGCGTGTCGTTTAGTACAAATAAATGTATTTTCTTTCATAGTATTCCACATTGTGTGACCGTATCAACTCCACTAACTAAACGCTACCGCTCATCACTTCCACCGCAACCTAAAAATCTTGAGACAATGACGGTGTTTGGAGAAAACTCGAGCTCATCAATTTTATGGCACAAGTTTTGAGCCGGAGTCGGCCCAGTGCGGCATCCGTGACGTCATCATAATGTAAGCGGTTACAATTATTACATTACTGGGGAAGCGAACCGGGGGATTACAGCGCGCTTATGAGCGAAGGGTATTACTGCTTATTAGACGGGATTTTTCAGTTAATAGGTTAAGGTATTAGGTTCTCAACTGAGGATGTGATCATACAAGGTGTTATAAAGTTAATTAATCATTTAACATTTCAGATAATATTACGCTTATATTTATCAAAGGGCAGGTACATCATTAACTTCATTGCACATTTGCTAACCTACTTTTGGAATATTACCTATGTTCAACGCCATATTTTATAAAATAGTAAACTTTACTTACCTCACACCAAACAACACATAATAAGAAGTTTCAAGCTTCTTTCTTCTTTTTCAAACCCACACGCCTCATACAAAGAGAGATGGCAGCAGGGACCCTAATTAAAGGCCCTAGGCTAATTACAGCGACATGCCGAATCCGGGCCTGGCGAGACGGCTTAAAATTGTCAAGACGCATTATTTGAGAAGACATTCGTTACAAAAAGAGGCTCTTGGGAGCGTGTGGCAGGGCCGCGCTGGAGTTAGGGTGCATGAGTGGGTGCGAAATGTTCTTTTTTGTTAGTGATACAAAATATGATGAGAAAATGAATAGAGATGAAAATGGACCTTATGATCTTGTACTTAGCTCTGTTTTATATTTTAGCGATACATTAATAATTACATTTTTATTTTATTAATTAAAAAGTATGTGAGGAAGTTTCCATATCTTATAACGCAAGGTTTATGCAGTGTATTTTGAATGGTCTATAATTTCATCGAACATAATTATCTCGTTTCTTAAGACCAAAAATCAACAAAAACAACCCTCACTTAAACCCTAAAACATACTCTAAAAATTGGAAAGGCGATTCATACAATTAATTATTGAAAGGTTAGAACGTCAATTAGAGCGTTTGCACCCGCCATAAGCTAACTAAATCCGGTCCTGTTGGCAGGAGGGGGGGAGATTAATCCCTCTTGATGGATCGCTATCCCCAATCTGTTTTTGCGTAAATGAGAATAAACTGTTTGTCCAACCTGTCACCTATAGCTGTTTTTTGTATGTTGAGTTGTTTTTGGGAGGTAGGATGAGCTGCGAGAATTTATTTGACTTAATTGGGATTTTTGGTTACAGTTATTATTGAGAAGTGGCATTTTGCGTTTGGTTTGTATGTGAATTAAAAGTAACAAAATCGTTTGAAAGCTAGTAAAATGGATCTACCTATTTAGCTAAAATCGAATACTGACTGAATCTAGCTAAAATTAAAAAAAAAATTACCTAAACACTGTAATGAAGAAGTTTGAAGAAACACTGTAAACAAAATCAACAGAAGCTTTAAGAGAAATGGCGTTCTAGATTTTTAACAGTTTTTAAATTCTACAATATTTATGTTCCCAGCATTAATCCCAGTTGACAGATCAGTCAACTGTAAGTTGTAGCATAAATAAGGATTAACTACCGCCCCGGCTTCTGCTCTCTCTCTTACTCTGTGAATTTGAGTCGTGACGACATTGAGATCAAAAGGATTAGGATGCTGCGATGTTAGTGACGGTTTGAAGACCATGATTTAATTGGGTTCTTCTTATTCAAAATCCACTGTGTTTTTTTAAATGAGATTGGAACAAATACTGTTCATATCTACAGCAACAATAATAGCTTAATTACAGATAACTAAGAAAGGTGAACGAGACATCTCGTCTCTGGGATGGTAATGCATCTGCGATGCTTGCAATACCAGATTGTAGATTATGATATCCATAGGTGGCCGTGACCATACACTTGCCAGGTGAGCCACCTACTTGCTTGCCATCCTAAAACATACTAACAGATCGATCGAAACGGGTGCGGCGATCGAGGACATACGTTTTAATCTCACCCGTTGCATTATTGTTGTGAACCAACTCCTTAAGAGCGTACATTCTGAAGATGGGCAACGTAGCAAATAGATGTCAAAAATTTCGCTGTTTTGATTAATTTGGCAATATTACTGTATCATCATCAGCCTATTAATGTTCCCACTGTTGGGACACAGGCCTCCTCTCTGTGAGAGGGAGTGGGCTGTAATCTACCACGCGGGCCCAGTGCGGGTTGGTAGATGTCACATGATTGTCTTCGAATTTTTTTTGTTCTAAGACATGCCGGTTTCCTCACAATGTTTTCCTTCACCGTTTTGAGAGAAGTGGTGATGAAATTATTTACACAAAGTAAAGCGCCTGCCTGGGTTCGAACTCACGACCTACAACTCGTAAGTCGGGGCCGTTACCACTGGGCCACCACTGCTCCGTATTACTGTATGGAAATATGAAATATGGCTAATTATCCCACTAAAACATTGATTATGAAATGCTATAATTAATATCGTAACACCGAATATTTACTTTTAGGTAAAAAAAAAGTATTCGAAAACTTTCCAAATGCTTTTTTTACACCTAAAACGGTTACAATATCAACTTCAGTGTTATATATATCTCAAATCATTATTAAGTTCACTAGTTGGCCATATTTATTATTTACATAAAGTAATTTTGCCAAATTAATCAAAACAGGTAAATAATTGACTGCCATTTGCGACGCTGCCAACTTTTTGAATAAACGCTCTTAAAGTCTCGTGGGATCATAAAATACTTATTATATAATCCAAAGAACACTTTTCAACATCTGAACCTTTTTACCAACTTCAAATAAAAAAATCGACAAAATATCTGAACACCCGCAACCCTCAAATCGTTTTGAAGAACCAGTCAGTTATACCACTTCAAAATTAAGCATTACATCACATAAAAATATGAATATTTTCACGGATCCCGCTTCCACCTGTAAAATATAATATTCAAAGGCAATATCTCTGAGCGATTCCGAGAACCTATAAATGTTCACCATAAAAATGACGTTACACCCACATAACTCAATCGATCGAAAGCGAACCTTATGGTCTCGCAATAAGGATTAGCAGAAGTGTAAAGATAAGTTGGTGAACGTAAATATTAGCACCTGAATAATCTGTTATATGGTCTGATATTTATTTCTTTCAATGTATTAGTGCCTCCCTAAGCTGAGGTCGTTCTTCTTTTATGTATGGCCGTAATAAAAACAAGCATCCCTGTGGAAACTTTTAATTAGTTAGCAATTTAGAAATAGCTTAGGCAGCTAGGTCTATTTATAATGACGATAGACCTTTCGCTTTGACCCGTTGGTTTTAATTGGGTTATTGATTTTAATACCCTTTGGAGCTTGTTCTAGATTTCTTAGTGGTTACAGTTTCAAGGAGGCATAGTTTTGAGGCTAAGTTATCTTTGGAATTCTGCCAAAGGTAATATTTTAGGTTTCTCGACAAATGTCAAATTGTTTTCTCTCCCTAATCATCCATTGGGTTTTATGAAGTGTTTTTGTCTTAATTTCTAAACTACAAACTTACATAAACTCACGCCTTCTCCCCATGGAGGTACACAGAAACTACAGTACGCCACCTGCTACGATCCTTACATACTCCTTTTGTTTCGTTTACGTTCATAAATCTGGTCATACTCGCACGTCGGTTGCGAGTACTACGCAACTTTCTAAAGACCATCACCAATAAGGTCACTATTTATGTCCTTCTAGGTCGTCCCCTCCCGGAGGCGTTACCACTCGCAGATGCGGTGTGGAGTGGTAACGCTGCGCTCTGACTCTAAAAAAAGGTATTTACAAGGCGGATGCCTTGTAAATACCTTTTTTTAGAGTCATGCTCTCAACTTGACCAAACTTTACTACTCTTTTTAATTTTTGTCACTACATCTTCTTTTAAACCATATCGTTGCCTTATCACATCATCTTTAGTCTATTATTTAAAATTACACCACACATGCTTCGCAAGGAACGCATTTCCATAGCATTTATTCTATTTTCATGCCTCTTTCGCAACACCCAACATTGCTAGACTAATCGCATCTAAATCATTATTTCTTCCACTACTACAATATGTTTTAGGTACCACCCAATGAAAAACCGATCAATATCTCCGAACAATACAAACCCTTACAATAGTCTTCACAAAATCAAAACCTTGATACATAACAACACATAATATGTTAATCCCGACCCAAACTAATCTCCACAATGCTTGTTGTGACATGTTATAAATCTCTGCAATCTCAGAGGAAAGTGAAATGGTCAAGGACGCCACATTTTTATGCAAGATGGCCACCGGCCAAGTTTTAAGAAGGAAATAACAACCGCAACAAAAGTGGTCCTTTTGATAATGGTTTAGAAAAATGCAGCAATTTCTTGAAGAGCTTCCTTTGAAAATAAAATGTATGTAGTACTGTGCTTATTTGGGAAAATTAAACTACGACGTGTCTTGAAGTTAGTCAGTATTCATAGTTAGGTTGACAGGAAATAATAAGAAATTGTATCCATTTATCATCATCTGTCTTGCTTTTTTTTGGTTTATTGTGTTTGGCTTTTAATGTAGCTCTGACAGTAATTACTCGAATGATCTTTGCCTCCTCATATACATGCTCAACTGTCCGTAAGACTGATGCAGCTCGATAACAATTAAAATTTTATTGTGTCTCATTAGTGACAGCCAAGCGGCTATCTCGGACATCAAGAAATCATTCCTTGATTTTAATTATTCTGTTATAATCAAACTCAAACTCAAACTCAAAGCATTTATTTCAAATAAACCAATTACAGGCACTTTTGAATTGTCAAGGGGTCGGTCAGTCAGAAAAGATGAAGCTAGATGCCCATTCCAAAGCGTAGTAGGTACCTATGGAGAAGAACGGGCAAGAAACTCCACGGACACTCTTTTAAATAAAAATTTGGTTACAAAATATTGGTTACATCATTCATGTTGAACTTATACATGTGAGAACGATGCAAAACGTTAAAAGCGTCCGTAATAAAAGATAAAAACAAAAATAAAACAATTAAAAAATTAAATCAAATTAAAATAAGCCATGGCAGCTATGAGATGACCAGTCACAACTGACGGCGCCCGTTCACGAACATGACGCATGGATTAGCACCATTCAGCTCAACCATTTTGAAGGGAGCTAAATGATCCAACACACACGCCACCGTCAGCGTGACATTAGAGTGAGCATGACATACTCTCAGCCGCCAGGGCACATTCAAGGCAATGAAAGACATACCCAGTACCAAAATGGTAGCTTTATAGTCTGTACATAGTACTCACACATGTGCTATGCAATTATACAATGCTAAGAGATTGAATTTATACAATGCAAAGATAGTTTTTAAAATCTTCCGCAGCTCCAACAGTATTTTCAGATGCTATACAATTAGTTTATGTGCCCTTGTGGAGCAGGACCAGCGTTGAGCCAAGCATTTTTATCAGCGATGTAATCCCCCAACTTATAATATGCCTGACTGCATAGTGTGCGTTTAATATAAGATTTAAATTTCGTTTCATTCAGCTGAAGTATGTGGGGAGGTATTTTATTGTAGCATTTTAAACAGTACCAAGTAATCAACACATGGTTCAAGTTTACCTGTAATGGCTAAATAGGCCATTACAATTTCACTTTCGATAAAATTTTATTCATTGCTGGATCTCAAATGCAGTTCAGAATTTGGTCCTTAGATCCGCATTAAAATCAAAAGCAACAGACCAACATCTGTAAGAGTTGTCTACATATACAACGTAAATGAATCCACCTACAGAATAGATACAGGTGTTCTTAACACCGAAACCTCTTAAGCCCCAACTACTCTAAGCACTGCATCCCAACTTCATAAGAAAAATAACAAGCGCTCGCTCGCTCACGTTATGATTATAACACGGCCATGTATCGTCACCGCTCCCCAGTAAACTATTACACGGAGGTAAGTGAGTCCGTAATTTATTCGGGTAATCGCGTAATTTGTCGCAGAGGATTGGTGTAATTTGTCCTCAGGTGCGGCCCGGTGCTTGTTTTCTTGGAAATACGCTCCATGTAGAACGAAGGACTTTTTTTCAGTAAAAAATTCTCTTTTCTTGTTTTGTTTTGGTTAGTTTGCAGAAGTTGGGTTAGGACATTGCTTTGAAGTGTTATTTATCAATTTGGGGCGAAATTAAATAATTTCGTCATGTTTATTTTTTGTGTTGGCATTTGTTTTCTAAAATTTATGCCTATGCGCTCCAAATAGTTTAGTCTTGTACAGCATTAAACAGCTAGGTAATTTCAGAGAGAGGAATTAGCGCCATAATTGTCCTTGTTAGGTTCCGTAGAGAGCGAATAAATAGGAAGAACATGACAGTATTTCACAAGGATATAATGCATAGGTTTTGCCTACAGGAAATATAGTGTCGTTCACATAAAAAATGGCCCTAGTTCAAACCATGCTGTAGATCTAACCGGATTGCCAATGCATATGCTCAGCAAGCAACACAATTGAGCCGACAAAAAAAAGTCGGGCTGCAAAATGAGCAATCAACGGTTGTAGCTACAACTGTTGGCTGTTCCAACAAGTTGTAGGCAAAGTGATTGCTCCAACAAGCTGGTGTTAACTACACATTGTCGAGTGGTGATTAACTGCAGTGGCCAGCTGATGGCAAGGATGTAAGTCGGATGGAACAGGCTGGAGGGAACATGAGTGTATTCTGTAAGTGGATTCATCTGTATATATTGTAAAGAAGAGCCAAATTGTTGAATTTTTTGTTGACGTCTTTTAGGTGTTGAAAGTCTGAAAATAGTGCAAGTAGATGAGCTTGTTCGCTAATTTGCCTAATAGAGTTAAAATCTTGGACGCTGTGAGATGCAAAGAGAAAACAATAATATAATACTCAAAAGCAAATAAAATTCCTTCAAACTGTTTTTCCTAAAAATGAACCTCCTCTTTACTTCAATAAAATCTTTTTAAACGTAAATCGATGCGAATTCACCCTTTTCAAATTCTATCAGACAGATCGCCATCCACAAGCTTTTATATTTCAAACGAAACCACTTCTAGTCCTCAACACTCAACGTCGGAACTATACAGCGGTCGTAAACCTTTGGTAAGCACATTCGTTGTAAACTCGCCTATGATTTACGAGCGAACGCGTGCAGTGTAAAAAATGTTTAGTGTCAAAATCAGTCCATAGCGAAAAGATGGAAATCCTTGCCTTATTTTCCGCTCACAGTAATTTTTGATGAAGGTTTGCAGCACCTGATTTTTGGGTTCTCGTTACGAAGCAGTTTGTTTTGGACAGGTAAATTGTGGTGTTTGTAGGACCGCTTACTTACGAGGAATATTGTGTATTTTTGTTTTTCTGTACTAAAAATAAAGTCTCGCTCGTCTGGCCAACGAGAAATGTTTAGTGAAAGATTTTTCGGTAGTTTGATAAAGTGTATGTTTTGTGACTGTCTCTTATCAATAACAATGTTGTCGCTGGTTGCATAGTAGCAAGTTTGTTTTTTTTTTGTATGTTAAGATTTTAGTCTCTGCAAGTAATGTACGAAGTGAAATATAAACATAAAGGAAGATGTTGAAATGTTTTAAATTGTAAATATTTATTCCGTTCCTCGGTTCTCAACGGCCAAGCAAGGACTTGATTTAACTAAAAATAAATAAAACATCTCTTCTAAAGAAATTCACCACTTAGTACGAGTTCGCCGAGCAAATTGATATTCAGCCAGCGTCCCAGAATTTTTCAAATAAAAAATAAACAAACGCTAAACAAGTCTGGTCTCAGAAAGTACTTATTTACCTCAAACCGAACTTTCCTCAGAGTTGCCCTGACACGGCCTCTTGATAATTTAATTTTTTTTTCTCGTAAGAAGACATATCTTATTACACATTCGAGTCTCGTGCGCCACTATTTATTCCTTATACATTCGGCTCACGTAATAAATCACAGTTATTTAATCTACTGAAAGATATATATACGGGTATTTACCCGAATATTTCTATCATAATATTTGTTGAATGCTATTTTTGTGGGGCTCATATAGTTTTTAATCTAGAAAAGACAGAGATAATGGTATGAGATACATAAATAACGCATATAATATATTCAACTATCTATCTTCATTCTCCTTGAACATAGTTTTATATTTTGTAGCTCTAGATTTTTTCTGAAAGGTAATAAAATTTGGGAAAGTCATTTTTCTAGAAGCAGTGTTTGTATTCATAATATTTCCAGACTTGAATTGAGTCGGTGCGAGTATTTTGTCAACTTCTTTCTACTTTTTCTGGAATTATTTCACGAATTTGTCTTGTAAAACTTGCTCCATCAATATTATTTAAGTTGTAGCTTGTCACATTTCTGTTTCAGCGCGGAATGTTAGACGTGACCTTATTTTTCTACTTTTATTATCACAAAAGTTTACAAAAAGATACATCTTGTCGATGTTATCACGACCTTCTCAAAATGAACTTACAAAATTACTGAAAATTCCACATGACGAAGTTATCGACCCATAAGAGACGCTTCAATAACCGATGCATTAGCTCCAACCTAACGAAATATCGACGCCCTAATCCAGGATACTGGAGGTGAGTGAAAAATTAGATTGGCGAGCACCGGACACGGTGGAACCTAGCTATAATCTCATTGCCTTGTACCAGAGTGAGGGACAAGTTACATGAGAGATGGATGTGACACTTTCTGATTAGAAGATGGATTATATGAAGTAGAATTCTAGTTATAAAGGGAATAATAGATGTGGATGGAAGAATAGATATTAATATTTCAACGGTTTTAAGTTGAATGTTTGGGTCGCATATATTGATTTTCCATTACTAAGCATTTGTACTCCTGGCCCCATTCTTACTTCCGTAAACAGACAGAAATAAATAAAGGTCAAACGACGATTTGGAATGCAGAAAATAAATTACGTTAAATTGAACGGAAAGGAATGTCAGTTATAATAATCATCGCCGAGATTTCGTCTCTTGTACCAAATTGTGTACCCAAAGGGCGCAACGCCGCAGGAATATTTGTGAGTCTTTTTACCAGGACACGGCAAATGGGAACCGAATCATTTCCGACTCGGATTATTGATTCTACATCGGTGGATTTACTGAAGATTTTCGACCAAAAACGTACTGGAGGAAATTGGGTTAAGTGCCCACTTCTAGCCCTGATCGACGGACTCCATCAGGATTTTGGGATCTAAAAATTTAGGCCAACTCCATAGCACTCTGTAGACTAGTTTGTATGTTTATGTTTTATACCAATTTCCGAAATGTTTATTGAATTTTGTTTTTGTAGACCATTAGGACTAAATTCGTATAAACAGTCTACTTAAGTAAGTCAACAAACCAGTATTCCCAAACTTAATACTACCAATTCCTTTCCTAGAATAGGACAGTAATAATGTTTTGTTGTTGAAATAATATGATAGTTAATTGTATTATAATTATAGAAACTAATATAACAAAAGAATAGCTCATTTTATTTTGAAGAACAAAATAAATAAAGAAATGGTACTCCAATATTTCGTTTTCAATTATTACGTTGGACATCGTCACGTGGAACATCTGAAAGGCCTATTCAGATATAACCTATATCGCTGTCGTGTTCGGTAATTATACCAGTCTGCCTTCTGGTTAGTCACTTCCGATCAGTATCGCTACCGAGCGCGATTACGTTCGACATCGTCACGTGGAACATCTGAAAGGCCTATTCAGATATAAGTTATGTCGCTGTCACGTTCTATAGCAATACCAGTCCGTCGTCTGGCTAGTCACTTCGGATCAGTATCGCTCTCGAGCGCGACGGCGATATCGCTTCCATCTGAATATAGACTCTCAATAACTCTCGTCGTTCATCAGATAGCTCCTCATCTACTCGTATTCCCCTGTTCCTCACTTTACATAAATTACATTCTCATACACTTCTCCTCAACATTGAGTATCAATTTTCAACAATAAAAAGTATTCGTAACAAGTACCACGTTCTCTTCATCTGAAGCACAAACCTTGGAATTTCATTACGACAAACAAATGTATCGATATCAGATGATTACATTATATTCAAAGGGAAATTTCTAAGATGCTTATAATGTATCGGGAATTATTGTTCCGAATTTTTCCTACCCTCAATAATAACGTTTTCTTTGAAACACTTGAACAAAATTGCTGGGAATTTTAAGCCTTACTCGATGAATTTTGGAATATTAAACTTTGTTTTTGCTTTCTTCTCTGTCGGTTCGTTTAGTGAAGGGAACACAATTTTCAAGATGTCTAGGATTTGTTGTGAATTTATATATTCTTGTTTTCTTTGTTTCGCATCTTTTGTTGTTTGCTGATATTAAGTTTGGTCTGTTGCCTTAGGGTGACCGCTTTTGGTTTTAGCTCAGAATCAATTTTCGGTATTGATATCAAAATCTTTATCACTTATATTAAGGTCTAAAAGTTGTACCGGATATATATTGCTTTCACTTCTAGTTTTATGTTACAGATTATCTTTTTCAGATTTTCCTAAAAAAGCGAATTATAATGTCGGAGGTGCTTGTTACCAAGAAAGTTTTGAAGAAAATGATTTTATCCAAGAGGCAATAAACACGTTTTTTATAAGTAGGTCTCCACCATAAATTGGACGAGGATGTTTATTGTCTGTTTTTTAGCAAAATGAGAGAAAGTTAAAATGGAGATATTTGGTAACTAGGTATATACAATATGTAAATAAAAACCCTGTACGATCCGTGAGAGTGTTGTTAGGAAAATTACCACGTAAGTAGACTCTTACTGTACTTGTACTTATAGTAAGAGTCTATTTATGTGGGAATTTTCTGGAAAATCAAAGAATAAGAAATCGTATTATTTTTAAATGATGAATTTCACGGCCGTCGCGTCGTTTAGCGGGTGTCTGCAACTCATAACTTATCACCCCTGTTGAAAATTTACTAATTTATAATGAATTCGAGGTAATTTTGGTACTAAAAATGTGAATTTTAAATAGCAATATCTTTTTATTTTCAATAATAATTTGATTTATTATTAGCTTAAATAAAAAAAAAAAATCTTTCAGACTATTAAAATGTTCATATTTTATTAGTATTTATTACATAAACTTAGAACTATGTTAGTAATGAGAAGATCAATTCATATATTTCAGGCACTTAACATAAAATTCGAAAATAATTACTGAATTAAAGTTTTAGGTAATATTATTCCAGTAGCTATGAGCCCCTTTTGGATCCGCCAGGGTTATGTATTACATATTGTATAGGTGTTTACTAACTGTTCTTTTTTACTGTAAAAAACAACAATCTGATATGCTCTGTAAATGTATAAGAATTAAGTAGGTATTACCCGGTGCCTAAGTGTAGGTAAACTATCGCTTAAATACAATCTAACATGATATTAGATTTAGTTAGAGTTTGCAAAGATGTTAGTAATATCTTTGTAAACTCATTAGACTGTCAAGTAGAACATTCTAGACACAAACAAGTCACAATATTGTTATAACAGAATAGGTTTCAAATATTCTATGACAGTTTGGTGCCAGCTAATCCTGTGTGTTCATAGATAGTGTCGATAATCTGAGAGATATGAACAGCTTGGCTTTCGAAGCATAATGTTATTAGAAGCTGTTGTTTATAATCTTGTTCATAATCTCATGGCAGCTATTTTATTAAAATATTATAGTGTTTTCGTAAGCAGTATCTACTATCTATGTCTGTAAGACACACACTGTGGTATACTAAGAAGCTTACATATAATTTTTGTTGATAATTTTGTTGGTCACTTTTATTCAAAAGCCAATTTGTATAACAGGACCATTTAAATTTTCTTTACCTTTTATTTATGTGGGGATGCAGTGGGCAAAAGTTAATTCTAGTGAGTGTTATATTGATTTTGTTTTTTATTTTATTTTATTTTAACATTAAAAAAAAACAGATAAATGACATTCAGACCTTATTCTAAAAATATTTAACAGTATGATTGGGTTTTTTTGCAGACTATGGCGAATATAACTTAGGTGTATAAAATTATTAGTTGTTATGAATCAGAGTAATCATATTAACATCAGAGAAATGAATTTTATTGATTAGACACAAACATTTTTATACGATTCTGACATTTTTTATCATTTTTAATGAGTTGTTGAATATTTTAATTTAATTAATCACAATTTTATTTTAGGTTTTTATCTGTGTAGAATTTAAAATAGTTTATAATTTAAATGTATGAGTATAAAACTATAGACTAGATGATGTCTGAAATAGATAAATAATTAATTAATTGATTTACAAACGCACTTTATAACACTATTATTAACAACCGAAATCGAAAGGCGCTGATTCTTGGTAGTAAAACAAAAGTATATTAAGTCAATCAAAATAATAGACAATAGGTATCAAAAACATAGACAAAAAGGTAAAAAAATATCATAAAGGCTTAGTGCAGACTTGCACAACTATGTTAAACTATTTTATAAAAGATTGTAACAAATCAGTGTGAATAGTGTTAGTAAACATATAACAAAGAAACTAGCTCCGCTGGCAAGAAATAAATAGTAAAAAGTTGTTTCACTTAAATGTGGAAGCAAGCTAGTCATTGGATAGATTAACGACCGGTTTCTAGAACGAAAATCAACACATAATAATAGTTACATTACCATATAGCCGTCCCATTTTGGGCAGGAGCTAAACTAAACACATAAGTAAAGTTATCAAGTTTGCTAAACGCGCGTATTCAAAGCGACGTGCGACAGAGCACGTGCACAAACATGCATTAGCATAATCAAACGCGGCGTGCTGCGTACGGCAGGTCGCGCACTGGGAAGGAAAAACGGCGCTGTTTCTTTGGCTTTTGAACAGATGATAAGCTACGTGTAAAGATCGTATGCATTCATTATCATCACAGTGTATCATTGTAACTGCTAAATGATGCCTTTACATTTACCTTTGTAATGATTAAAAAATACAATAGACGATGTATATTTAGTAACTTAATCCGCTTAACTGTTCTTATAGAGTTAGAGAACCCTGTAAGAAATCGACACGTGTTTCGCCTCTCAACGAGGCATCCTCAGGATGACGCTTGACTTGTTGCAAACTTGGACACGAAGTGTTGCCACGACAAGAGCCGAACGCAAAGTGAGTCTCACTTTGCGTTCGGCTCTTGTCGTGGCAACACTATTGTATTTTATAATGGATTTCCGCAAAGTCACGCCTGAGTCAATTAACTATTTTGTAATGATTTATAGTTAAGGAAATTCTCGCCATCACTACGCATTGAAAAAATGATCATAATTTGATGCAATTTTTTTTATTAATAAGAAATATCTGCCTCCTGTTAGAGAATTAAGATAGTATTTTATCACTTTTCCACAAGAAGTATATTTTGAATTTAGTAAGAATCGTAAGGCTGAATGACGACATGTCCTTTGCCTGACACGTGACAAGATCGTTTGTAATTTTTGTCTGTTGATTCAACGCTCATTAAAGAGGTTGAGATCATCAAAGCTCTCGGGCATTTGAGCACGGACCACCGAGAGAACAATTTGTATATTACCTATCACGTGAAGGACCTACTGTAAGTCAATCTGATTTAATAAATACGTTTAAACAATGTTTTATATTTCAAAAATTAAGTATTATTATTATTTATTTTTTCAGACAACAATGATCCATTTTGTTAGTGACATTGAGCTTAAGACTATGTTAGCTTACACATAAACGCATACAATTTAAAAAAAAAGAACAGTCATACCTGTCCGCTATCACACTCAGGATGCTGTTGCAACTCACACACACTCTGTGCAGCACTGACGCCGCTTTCTTGCGTAAGATTGCCGCGAAACCATCTGTAAAATACGTAAAGGTTAAGAGAAATCTTGATATGATAATAAATAATTATGTGATGAACGTTAACCTACCTACAATACGTTTTATGTACTTTGTTCCTCAGACTCATAGTACCTAATCTAAATAAATAAATACAATAAATATCTAGTTGAACCCTACCTTCTGATTTGTACTCCTCATTTTGATAAAATAGCTGCTAATTTAATAAAACGACTGTAGCTATTTTACCTAGATATATTTCTAACCCAAAGATAACACGCAGCGTTATTTCCACCCAGTGCGTCCTCTAACATCACCTCAAGATTATGCAGCGTCTACCAACACTAAGTATAACGTGTAAAATCATAAACTATCTAGTTAATATCTTGCTTAGAAACAGTTTAGTCCTCACTCAACTAGATGTGAGGATCTAAGCGATGAAGGAGCCTACGTGACTTCTTTCGTATTTTTCCTATTTTCTTGGGCCAAATTTTAGGGTTTGTGAGAAAAGAAGGAATTGAATCGAGAGGTTATTAAATTAGATTGAGGGTAAGGGTCATTTTGCTTCTGAGGACCAGTTGGCTTGAGAGTGTTCGTAGCTTCTAGGCTAATAAATAATTATGTCAATAATTGCTCGATTTTGTCTTGTCGGGCTGTTGTTGCGTTTTAAGAAGAATATAGGTATTTTCATCGATGTTGAAGTAAGTATAGCTCATAGTTCAGCAAAAATTAATTCTCCACAATTCTTCTTCTTTTCGAGTCGATGGAAAATACATGTATTATGTTAAATAAGTTGGTCCCAGTAGGTGGCCACGCCAGTCAGCATCAGTGGCATTTTTTAGGTCCTCAGACGTGCAGGTGTGTAATAATAAATCTTTCCGATTTATGTGCTAGAAATTGACTATTAGTGCAATCCAAAAGAGATTTTCAAGAACCTGTCTAGGTCGAACCACTACTCCACTTTAAATTCAACACAATGATGACACTACTAAATCTAGATCGCAATAAACCTTTTGTTTTAATTCTAAATCCCTTCTCTCTCTGAATGAAATCGAAGGAAGATTAAACGTAATCCTAAACTGCTAGGTACATGTTCCACGACCAATTTGTCCATCGGTCAGTCCGTCCGAGGGCCATCAAAACAAATGCTACAATTTATTTGATCCATTTTCTATCGCACACGTACATTGAAGATGTTTCGCCGAAATTTCTAGGCTCATGGATGTCGTAATTTAATTTTCTTTGCCTTTTAGGATGGATTTTTTGGGTAGGGATGGCTTGTAGTCGTTTGGGGAATATTTTGATTTCAATTGAAAAAAAATTCGTTTATTATTATTTTCTTTTTTCTTTATGTCTCATGAGTAAAACGTCGACGAGATTCTAATTTATGTGATTATATTCGTTTACCTAAAATCACGTACCTTACCGCCAAAAATGAAATCCAAATTTGTCCAAATTTGTATGACCCCTAACCAAATCATATGACGTAGAACAACAAACATTCGTGTTGTCCAATAAATGATTGCCCAGGTCGTTTGTTGATACATGTAAATTACGTACATATGGCAAACAAGACGCCGAAGTGTATCTCAAGTTAGAATCTAACCGAAATGGACCACAGGATGGACGATGTGCACTTCAAGTGAAGTGAACTTGGGTTAGGCGTAGATCAAAATTGTATGTATATATGCGGCCGATAGGAATCCGTCGTGCGTGAAACAATCATCGGCGATTCTCGAAGCGAAATTATATTGTTTGAAGGAATATGCAAGGCCATATTAAATTAGCTAGCGTAACTCTGCAGACGTCATGGTCGATATCAAGTCTGCAGAAAACAAAAAATAGTAGATTGTTTGTCTAGGAAGCAAACAACAATTTTAAAGGCGAGAGTGTTTCTTTGAATTCAGAGCGGAGCGAAGGATTCTGGATTCTAAAGTAGAATCCTGAGCATGGCGAGGGATTCAAACTACGTTACTCGAGCTTAAAACAGTGTTGCTTCAGGGGTGGATACTATACTTAGGCCGGGGAAATTACGTTTGAACCCTGCACTAAATCTTAACGGCGATTTTTTTCTTGACTCGTGTTTTTGAACTTAGCTCTCCAAATAATAATAAAAAAATCAACATTTATTTTCCAGGACCGCATCAAGGTAAAAAAAACAAAAACGCGTTTTTGTGATTAAAAATTGAGGCAAAATAGTTAGCAGAAAAATTTTGATTAAGTACAATAAATAAAGAATTGGTAAAACCAATATATTTTTACAGAATGAAACATTTTCGTCCACGGAAAATTAAATAAAAATTAAATTACGATTTTTTTTAATTGGTAGGTAATTTAATTTAAATTACCTAACTAAATATTTTAATACGATATCCAACAAAAACATATTGTACTAGCGCAAGATATTAATCAAAGTTTTTTTGCAATAGTGGTTCAGGCAAAAATGTAACAGAGTTAAATTTTGTTTAACTTTTATTTATAGGCTCTATCTCACGTCCTCATGAAACGGTTCAATGCCGCTGATCGCCCGAACTTGGTTCGAGCTGTAGTTGGTGCAAACATATCTAATTTGCGGTCGGGCCTGGGTTGACTACTACAGGGAACAGATACATTAATGCCTATCAGAAGTTGTGGAATACGAATCAGTCCATTGACAATTTTAAAGAGCATAATTTGATCGATAATTTTTTTGCGGTTTTGAGGGACGCAGGTTGAAGTGACTCAACCTTTTAGGGTAATTAGATGAGTTAGGGCAGCTGTTCGATTTATATCGCAGATACCAAATGAAGCCTTTTTGGACCTGATAGGTAGGATTCCACACCTGCGATGTATAATCCAGTATACTTCTGATGAGGGTGAAGTAGAGCAGTTTGAGGGTGTAAATAGACTTAAAGTCGTGACAGATACGCTTCAGAAATCCTAGCATTTTAGTTGCCTTTTGACAATATTGTCTAAGTTAGGATCAGTGGTGGCCCCGACTTACGAATCGTAGGTCCTGAGTTCAAACCAAGGCAGGCGTTTTATTTTGTGTAAATAATTTCAACACTAATGCTCTCAAACGGTGAAAGAAAACATCGTGAGGAAACCGGCATGTCTTAGAACCAAAAATTCGAAGACATGTGACATCTACAACCCGCACTGGGCCCGCGTGGTAGATTACGGCCCACTCCCTCTCACAGAGAGGAGGCCTGTGTCCCAGCAGTGGGAACATTAATAGGCTGATTATGTGTCTAAGTGGGTAAATGAAACGCAACGCACGAATTGTATGAACCTTCTGCAGCGTTAGACCATTCAACGAATTCTTGACTAGCTGTGATAAAAAAATGAATTGATGTCCTTTTTTGGCGGTTAACGACCGCTGGTAGTGTAGGTATTGACTTGAAGTATGAGTTCAGAAAATATTATAGTGTTAAGATATCGATGTATCGTTAATTTCTGCAGAGTTTCCATAACTTGACCATGTGTTTGAAATAAGTTAATTTTGAAATCAGGTCTGATTCACATCTGTGATTTCATTTCACCTACAAAGTTTTGTGTAAATATGAAAAAGCTTTCACTATGAATTGTGTCCGTCTAATTTTCAGAGGTGCAACAAACTAAGCTTTTCTCACACCTTAATTAAATTCTCAAGTAGATTCCCTCACTCGCGAACTCATGAAGGAACCCAGAATTGTTTTAGAACGCAAGTCCGCCGTTTCTTTCCATCTCTAAGCAACTATCCGTACGTGATCGCACGACCTCGTCCACCGGTGAACGGGAAGCGAAAGAAAGAAAGAAAATAATTCTGAGGTAATCATGTAACTGGCGAGATAATAACGGGCCTTTGGGTCGAATGATAAATTGAAAAGGACCACGTCTGTGTAAATTTCTTCTGGAACGATTTGGGACGACTTTTTTGTACATGTATGAAAAATGTGAAGGCATTTTTGTAGGTCTCTTAAATAATGATTTAGAAATGTTTGGAATCACGTAGCTTTACGATTATTATAGGCCATAGAGATTGATGATTTTTGTAGAAATAATATCACTACCTGGAAAATAATTAATGGTTTTGTTACCTATAATTAAACCAAATCTAATATAATCACTCTTGAAAGATACAGTACTGTTATTTTTGCTTAGAATAACTCTAACAAAAGAAGAAACACTACCAATACCGATACTGAAACATATTGAACTCCCAATATAAATTCTCTTTTGATTCCGACCATCTTTCAAAATATTATCGCTCAGAAACTACCTGTTTAATAGAGCGCTACCACAATAGTGTCCCAAAGGAAAAGTCACAGGTAACAATGGACCAATACCTCCCAAATAAATCAAACCTTCGGGTCTTACTGAGCATTGTGTCTAGCCAAACCACATAGAATTATCACCTTTAAATTCCCATTCCCAAAGCTCATAATTCCATGAAATATTTTACTTGTAGTCTTATTTTGTGTCGGATAATTCAAAGGAATATACGCTGTATTGTTAGAGTAACAAAGGCGGTGTTTCTGTGTGGTGTAGAGACATTAATCAGCGGCCGTCAGTTTGACACACAAAAGCGTCAAATGTTCGTTGTGAATGAATGAAGTAATTTGTTGTAGATATATTTAGTACATAGTGTTTGTTTGTTTTGGTTTAGGCTTTATTTGGTTTTGTTGTATTTGATTAGAATCTAGAGATAGTTCATAATTCATCATTTGGAGTAACGGAATTTCGTACCTGTTTGTTGAATGTAAAAATATACCTACCATACCTTTACAATCCATGACTCTCATAGAAAGTAATAAGATAAAGCCTCATCTTATTAGATGTATGGCAAAAAAAAAAGCCTTCTTTATGAAAACCATACTGCATAAACCTATCGACCATTCCAGCGAAGTCCTCGGAGTATTGATTCATAAAAAAAAACATGCAGGGCAGTCTTTGGAGACTGCCGGTAGAAATGAAAACTAAATAACGCCATTTAACGAAATTGTCAAGAATTTATGTGGCTTGCTGTCAGTACAAGAACAAAAGCTGTAGCTCCATTTAAAAAAAAAAAAAAACAGAGTGTGCTGTCAACAAAACAGTGCTCAACGCGCCTTCGGTGACGATGACGCGAGTTCCATGATTTTTGTTCACCCAAAAAGTGCTCAACGCGCCTAAAGTTTTCACTTCACAAAATCTCTATTTAATCAGTCGGTCCTGTCCAGTCTGCCTCTTTATAACGTCATCACTGTCCATTATTAGATCCTCTAATAAACTTTTATACAAATACGATTAAAATTCATTTCAAAAGTTTGAAAATACCTATTAGCGGTTAGTAACTAGAGCCATAACCGAATTACATTACGAATTTAGCAGTAAAAACATATTAATTGATAACATGGGCGGCCAAATCGCCAATTAATTCAACAATTATAACTTCTAACTGTATTCATACGGCGAGTACAGTCTGCTGGATAATTATTATCTAGTCAAATGATATTGTTTAGTTTGATGTAGTCTCTGTTGCAATATTTGAAAGGAAATTGTGAAAAGAAATTTGAAAGAAAAAGGCTAAGACAGTGGCAATGAAAATCCAGCCTCGAGAAATTATGTACTAGCAGGAAATGATAATAATAAAATATAAAAATCGTTTATTGACCAAATAAGTAATTTTTACATTTCCTTATAAGTAGTACACATAAATTATTCCTAAAATTATTATTATAAAGGAAACATAATTAATATTTTAACTTGTGGACTCCATACTAGGTCGAGCCTGTCTCATGGAGTCCTTGAGAGTGTAACTATTTAAAATTTTCAGGGTCGATACTATTGTATTTATTACATATTGTTTCAAAAATTTGATGTAAAAACAATAACAAAAGATTAAAAATAAAACAAAAATCAAAATCATAAATCAAATATGTTTGAAGTAGTGAGCGTAGTTGTGATGCAAATGTAGTACTTATTGTTTGATGTTTAGCAAGGGTGCATGCGAGAGAATGAATGTAAAAGTATGAAGGGGTTTGGGTGATAGTTTGAGAGTGAAGTTGTGATTGAGGGTGTGAGTGAGAGAGAGTGTTTGCGGTAAATTATATGTTATGACAATACTCGAACGAAGGCTTCGGATTTTGTGTAGGATTGAGCTAACAGCCATTGTTTAATAATTTTTTTAACTTGTTTGGTCCTACAATTTTTGATCTCACAGATTTTTGCAATTTTGTTATAAACGAAACTGAGCATAAATTCTTGCATACGTTGTGCAAAAGTGGTTTTTACTACATTAAGTGGACATTTGAAGATTCGTTGTTTGAGTAGATGGTGGTATTCTTTGGATTGGATTGTTATTTTGTGTTGTTTTAGTACTATTTTAAGGATGTATAGCTGTCGGACATTAAGTACTGATGCTTCTTTATACATAAGTTCTGTGGGGTAACGAAAATGTTTCTTATACATAACTTTTAGCACTGATCTTTGGGCTCTTTCCAGTTGTATCATTGAGGTAATTCCGACTCCACCCCATACTGTAATGCAGTAGCAGAGAACTGACTCACATAATGCCACATACACCAAATGCAAGATCTTTTTGTTGGCCGAGTTACGTAACAGTTTCATAACGTGAATCAGTTTTCTGATTCGCTTCGCTACTAAGTCTAAATGGGGTCTGAATGAGAGACGTTGATCCAACAGAACCCCTAAGTATTTAAGAGAATCAACCTTTTTAATTTCCTCACAGGTGCAAGGAACTGTGCTGCAAGTGGAAGGATGGGTTTTAAGATGTAAAGGAAGTTTTGGTGCCGATGAAAGTGTTTTATGGAAACAGATGTAGTTCGTTTTTTTTTATATTAAGTGACAGAAGGTTCAGATCGAGCCATTTTTTTATACTAGTTAATCCGTTTTGGGCTTCTTCGCGGACAGTTTCCCAAGATTTACTGTGAAAAATAATAGCCGTGTCATCTGCATAGCAGATGACTTCTACATTTTGAGTAATGGCGTGATGATTATCATTAATATAGATGATAAATAGTGTCGGGCCCAGGACACTCCCTTGAGGTACTCCAAATTCTACGCTGCTTTGACAACTGGTGGTATCCCCAATTTTCACATATTGCCTTCTGTTAGTAAGGTAGGTCTCAAACCATTTAAGAGGCAGTCCTCTAATACCAATCGTCTCGAGCTTTTTTAGGAGTATGGGAATGGCAACGGTGTCGAAAGCTTTTGCAAGGTCTAGGAATATTCCTATGCATTTTTCGTTCTCATCTAAATAAGACGTTATAAGTTTGGCTAAAAGACTTACTGCATCTTCTGTGGATTTTCCCTGTCTGAAGCCAAACTGCTTGTTGGATAATACATTGTTGGAATCTAGGTATGAAGTAAGTCGTTTGTTAACTGTTTTTTCGAGAATTTTGGAGAATATTGGTAACAGTGAAATGGGTCTGTAATTAGTTGGGTTTTGTTTTGGACCGTTCTTATGAACTGGAGTGACCTGTGCTTCTTTCCATATGTTAGGAAATGTACCTGACTCTAAGCTAAGGTTTATAATGTGAGTTAATGGAATTATGATTTCGGTTTTAATTTGTTTGATAAAGGTAGGTGTAAAATTATCTGGGCCTGGTGCGCTGTCGTTTCTCAGATTAGAGATTATTCTGTCTATTTCAAAAACATCAGTAGGATGCATAAAGAAATTTGTGCTTAGAGGCTCTCCTAGCTGTAGTTTGTTTATAACGGACTCCTGGGTTTCATTAGTGTCTGAGAGAATTTTACTGGCTAGGTTTTTGCCAACAGAGGAGAAATAATCATTACAGTTGTTTATTGAAGTTTGTGGTGATGATTCACTTTTTAGTAGTTCATTAGGGTTACTTCTATTGTTCGATTGGTCACTAATATTTCTGATAGTTTTCCATAAACCTTTAACATTGTTTTTATTATCCTCTAGTTTTTTACTGTCGTGTTCGCGTTTAAGCCTGTGTACAATATTTGTAAAGAAGTTTCTGTAACGATTGTAAATTAATTTTTTTGTTTGATCGTTAGGGTGTTTAGTTGATTCACGATGAAGTTTGTCCCTGTGGTTCATACATCTAATAAGTCCTGGAGTTATCCAGGGTTTTCTGATGTATTTAGTGCGGCTAAATATCTTTTCTACCGAGTGTTTTTGTACGGCACTTGTTAAAATGTTGTGGAATTCATTGGTTGCGATGTTTACATCTAGTT
The DNA here is from genome assembly GCA_948150665.1 of Conistra vaccinii. NCBI lineage: Eukaryota > Metazoa > Arthropoda > Insecta > Lepidoptera > Noctuidae > Conistra > Conistra vaccinii. Next base: position 22,401,287 of record OX411334.1, read on the forward strand.
CGGACATCACTCCAGATCAGTCTACTTTTTTAAGTTCCTCCATCAGCGCAGGGAAATTGATTTTATTTATGCTACGTTTTTGATATTTTGAGCCGGTAGGCATGAGCATGTTGTATCCCATCATTACCATACGATGATCGGTGATATCAATATCACAAACTAAACCTATAACCGTTTGATATCTTGATTTAATGAATATGTGATCTAAGCATGAATTTTGACGAGTTGGTTTTGAAATAACTTGTTTCAGTCCGTGTTCAGACATTAAACATAAATAATCAGAGTTTGAAACGTCTGTCGTTGATAAAAGATTGATATTAATATCTCCGGTCACAATGATTGTTGGATGTTTGCTTATTGAGTTAAGTACTTCATCCAGAGAGGAGATAAAGCTATCCGGTTTGCGTGATGGGGATCGGTAGATGGCAATTACAGAAATGCTGTTAGACAGTAGTACTAAAAGAGATTCAGCGTCTTGAAGCGGGGGTTCTGAAACTGTCGCGTTCCAGCAGTCCCTAATATAAGTTACAACTCCTCCGCTCTGGTTAAGGTTATTTACTGTGTGATATGAGGTGTAACCTTCAATCTGTCCAATTAAAGAGCCATCTGATAACCAGCATTCCGTAAGAACAATAACGTCATACATGATATTAAGCCGTCTTAAGGCAATACAAAATGTATTGAAATTACGCTGTATACTGCGGATATTGAAAGTCAAAATCTTTAAGTTATAATTCTCAGTCAATACGTTCTGACAGTTTTCAGCTCTGTCAAGTTCCTGACACTCCAAGTCGATACTGTTGTCTAGTTCAGCGGATATAAAGTTCGTCATTTTTTAGAGTACATGAAAAAAGGAATTGAATAGGGCTATAAGCTATATAATAGGAATTCATCTTTTTAGTAGATCTTTTCACACAGGTTTGTAAGAGAAAAAGATCTTTGTTTTTAGCTATTATAAGCAGAGCATTTTATTAGGAGCATTTGAAATCTTTATCGAATCACAAGTCGGGAAATATTGTGATTTGATCATGATTTTAACGGCATAAATTCTGACGTTTGTGACATTCATTCAGCCGAAAGTGCGCTCTAAAAAGATATACCCCAAAGACATTGACCAAATTATTACACTAGGAATACTCTATTATGGTCGACTGTACATTGACTAATATCCGGGTAGGGTAAGCTTAGCGCACGCATATGAAATTCAATGAGCTAAGCCGAGCGGAGCCGAGCTCAGCCGAGAGCAGGCGACGTGGGCCGAACTTAGCCGAACTGAGCTATTAACTCCCTTTAGTTTTGTTTAAGTTTACATGAGCGGATACTCGGGTAAGTTTGGGACACGAATGAAGTTTCAAGGATACGGTGAGAATAATAGATTTTTTTGTGCTGATTATTTTGCCGTAAATATCTAAATAATAATTCGGGATTCTTCTACTGAGGGGTCCGTAGAAGATGGCGGGTCAATGGACACAAAAAATTACCAAATAAACCCCGGATCGCAAGAACTGGACATGGGAAGAAGCCTTTGCCCAGCAGTGGGATGATACAGGCTACCAGTAACAGGCATTAGTTCGTCTTGCCACTATTTGAATGAACACAAAGTAACTTGGTGATATCGTCTAATGCTCAGTTCCTGTAATCAAAAACGAATCGTTTTGCTGTTTTTTATTTTTTATTACCAAACTGGAAACTGAAACTAATAGATTCGTAAGTAAATTTTACCTGTGAGACTTACAATGCAAAGGTATGAGGTAATTGCCGTGTAATTATTGGCAAGATACAAGAGTTTTAATTTTAACTAATAAGGGTCCGTAAATTATAGGAATTGGCCATCAAATCAGATGTTGAGTTACAGACCCTAGTAACTTAAAAGTCATTTACTTAAAAATCAGTCTTAAAAGTCATCTAGACATTGTAAAAAGACATCAAGAGACTGAAATAATCGCGTAACAAACATACAAAAAAATTTAATAAAAACAACATACCGTCGAATTAAGAACCTCCTCCTTTTTGAAGCCAGTTAAAACGAAACTCATTTGAACTTATACCATAACATTTTAACAATACTCCATTCTGCGGCTTTTATACAATTTTAAATCACTTGACTTATTCTATAAACGAGTTATTCAATTTCATTTTAAATAGGTACCCAATCCAATGATCAGATAAATACATTCCAGAGCTGAAATGCTAGTGTTTCAGTGACTATTTCATAGATAATTACATTTCGATAGCACTTCGGCACACTTGTGACTAAACACAGGTAGTATTCGATAGCAACACACACATTCCGTTTTACGATACCTACAATAGAGTTCTGATAGGGCTGTCAACAGTTAGTAGACATTATTGAACGAAATGTAGAATTATTATTGAGCAATTGATTACAAAAATAATTCAAACAAACAAGGAGGTCGAAAACTGAAGAGCAGTGATTGATGGTTTGATATCTTTTTTTGATTTGTGTTTTTCTAAACGGTAAATAGTTAAAAAAGATGTAGGGATTTTCTTCAAAGACATAATACAAAGGTAAAAGCACAAACAGGTAGACCCAGAATAATTGGAAGTGTATCACATTTGTTCCGATTCTTGTATTTGCATGTAAATGTTTAGCCTCTGTTCATTATATCACAAATATGGAGCTCAATAATTCGTCAACCGCGATATGCTTTTATTCAACCAGTAACTACCATTTCTGTAATTTTGTGTCTATTTCTATGAAACATAGCTCAACAAACAAAAGAAAATCACAGCTCCTTCCCTCTCCACTGTCGTGTTACTATCATCATCTGCTACAAAACAGTGGCATCCCTAAGAGTGAGTATTCTCTTAACTGATAAAAATCTGAGTCCTTGTGAAGTTAGTGCCGTTGTGTGCCGTCGGGACGCTAATGCTGTTCGCGCAGTGACGCCGCGGAATTCTAAGTGAGGGACGCAAAAACATTGGGGGTAGGTCAGAGTTTGAATTGACATTAGAGGGTTCCGCCTTTTTTATTTGTTTTTTTTTTGTATTAGGAAAGTTTGAATTTCAGTATGTTCAAGCATGTGTAGATCTTATCGCATACAGGGTGTAAGGAACATCTACGCGCAAACTGTTCCCATGAATTCAGTAAATGATTCTAACCCACCAACTTTGTTTATCATCGGTAATTTTTTTTTTACATCTGTTTCCTACATGTTGACCGTGTAGGTATACTTTTCCGTTACACCGTGGTTCGTGGTTCTTTGTAAAGTTTTACTGGCATGCATGTATCCGACTTTCCCGACTAGTTTCAATCCTGATTAAAGTCTTAGTCGCAAGTTTTCAGTGGTTTATCCAAATCAAAACTAATATTATTATAAAAAGGTAAAATTTATTTTTTATAGGTTATTTATTTTATGTTTGTAAAAGGAAGTACTTATCCGATTACAAAAAAAAAACTTTCACAGTTACAAAGCTACACGATTTCATTTCCGAGTTATATAGGATATGTTTCATGTCAAACCCTGTTGGTACGCTGTCGCGGGTAGAAGCCAATCTTCTATAAAAGTAGTAAAATATATTTTTGTCTTGATACAATGAGTTGACGTAGCAAGTCCTACCAGAATACGACAAACATTATTTATGTCCAAAAACTTCTAAAGATAAGAAACACCAGTAAAGTTCTCTCCACTCTCGCAGACGGAACCCTCAAACCATCTATTTTTTCCGGCGGATCGTTTCGGAGGCTCGTTTAATTTGCTGAATGATTTACTTTTGCTCGAAAAGGAAAAATCGTCCGTTTATGCTTTAGAGTTGGATGTCGATAAACGAAGACGATTTTGCATGTTAAACAATGCCTCAGGCATTAAGTCCGCCTTTGTACAGTATTTTTTACTTGTGCATAAAGTTTTAATAAATAAATAAATAAATAAATAAACAAGTACACCCTTGTTGGGCCTTAAGAAACTGTTGAAATGCAGTACTTAGAATGATTACCCCCTCATTTTATTATTTCGTGAAAAAACTGAGAAAAGACAGAACAAACAATCAAAATAATTTCAAGTTTGGGTATGTAGTTGGTATCAATACTCAATCACTGTAGTTGTAGAGCACAAAATTCCTGTTTTGCCAATATATTAAATACTTATTAATAAATTGACCTTGAAAAAAAAAGAACAAAAACAAAGCAAATTAATGTATTAATGTTCATTCTAGCATAGCTAATGGCAGACTGCCAATGCACTACAAATGAGCTTGCTATATTTTTTAACAAATAAACTAAAACATAATATTTAAATAATCGACGCAATAAATGCATCTTTTAAAACTTATGCAAGTTGCAACCATAATTTCAAAGTAACCTTGCAACATTCGTAGAAAAATGTTCACAAGCAAAAATCAGCTAAGCACACAATACACCTGAGCAGCTTGATTTAGAACAGCTTGTTCGACGACTCAGGCGGGGCAGTCTTTTGCAGGTAAAAACACCTCGATTTCAGAGCATGGAGTCGCAAAAAAGATTCGTACAGAAGGACCAAAGCATAAATTTCATAATTACGAAGCTCACATACACATATACGCTAAACAGACTGATCTTTAGAACTGGGCACATTCTTGAATATTTAATTTTATTTATGCATAAGCAATAAAATCTATGTATAAGTGCCTAAACAGCGTTAGAACCAGCAGGAATTCTGTACAAAGTTCTAAAATTTCGTAGCATGCAGCTGGCGGCACGTAGCGCTACAGACCTCGTAGCCTCGTAGCCGCGTAGACGCGCTACGAGTAGTTTTCAATACAAATTGCTTTGAGTAGAGTCTGGTACAGAATTTTCGCTACATTGCGATGTAAAATTTATTTCAATGTTTTGAACGTTTGATTGTTGGATTAGTTCTGGTTTACTGTCGGGACAAAGAGACATGTTATTGTACTGTTCTTTTTAACTAACGGTCAACAAAATCGCTAAAATAAAGGAACATTTTATTTTGGCAATTTTTTTTGGCGCTGATGAAATTATTTTGTTAGCTAAAATAAAATCTCAAATTGGCAAGCTGGTCTAGTATTTAAATAAGCAAAATTTTTTATATGTGTTCCCTGTATAGTACGTTTGTATCAGGCAGCGAAAATATAAAGTGAGTCAAGACTGATGACGCGGGAGCAAGTTGTCCGTGTGAGAAGTAGGTCATCCTTGATGGACGCCCGCAGCCTTCAGCAGCAATTTCCCGTTGCTTGCAAAGTTTTTAGTTTTTCAAAGGGAAAACAGCCGTGTTATCCAAGCGGTGTGACCGGCTGACTGCCAAGTCATGGATCTTGAGTTCGATCCCAAGAAGACTCTGAATTTTTAGATTCATGTGCGTATTGTATAATTATTGAATTCTTACAGATTATTCCTGACGAACAGCTATCACTTAAATAAAACAGTAGATTGTAAACACGCGGGATGCCTCATTAACAATCACGCGGTATTTGTTTTTTTTTTTTATATCGTAGCATCATGCTGAGATAGGACCCTTATTGGCCTCGCACAGATCAAAATTTGACCAAAATCTATCCGGTAGTTTTAGTTGCATTATGCTGGAACATACATTCAGACGAACAGATAAACAGACAAGAATTCTCAGACCTCGTAGAAATTACTTTTTAGGGTTCCGTACCCGAAGGGTGACAAACGGAACCCTATTCATAAGCCTCCGCTGTCCGTCTGTCTGTCAGCGAGCTCTATCTCATGAACCGTAATAGGTAGGCAGTTGAAAATTTCACAGATTGAGCATTTCTATTGCCGCAAGAGCAACAAATAATAAAATTAAAAATTAAAGGGGGGTCGCCATACAATAAAATTAAATTTTGAAAAAAAAATAATCTGACCCTGGCATGTGGGGTATCATTTTCTAGAGCTCATCGAGTAGAGAATAAATATAATTTTTATTTGTTTTTATCTTCAAAAATGATGAATCAGGGGGCCGTAGAAGTTGTCTGTTTTAGACCATTTTTGTACGAGCTCTATCTCAACAACTAAACAAATTAGAAATTTGAAACTTGTGTATCATGTAGCATATACTGTTTATAATCAACAAATACTAAAAACGCCGATTCATTACGTATTTTATATAATATGGGCGATTTTCTGCACTTAAAAAAATAATTTTGTATTTCATGCTAATATTATGCGATATAAATTCCACAGATAACTATTTAATAGTCGGAGTAATGACATGGAATTAGTAAGTACCTACTATCATGGCAGCATATACTATTTCGATCATTTAAATTTCGATGATGCATAAAGGTCTACAAAATAAACTTTCTTCACAAGATTTTAAAACCGGCCAGTATTTTTTGAGTTTAAGAACTTTATCGACTTTTTTCAAAGTATCCCTAGACGGTGTTGATGTGTGTACCTCATGTTAAAACTACACTCCAATAGACAAAATATTCAGTAACATTGAAATGAATGCTGGCACATACAGTGTACTAGTCAGTTACCTTAAACCGTTGTGGATACAATTTCATATTGAGAAAAATTATTGGTGTAAAAATATTCGGCCACGGCGGCCAATCTCAACGGAGACTGGCCATCGGCGCGGAAGACATTGCACAAGTGTGCGCGCAGACACGAGTGCACTCTCTCTTCCCTCACTCTCATAGTCCGATGGGATGAGTAAAAATAATAAGTAAGAAATAATAGATTTCTGTATGACTATCAAAAATAACGTAAATAAATACCTGTATTGACCCGTGCGTTTGCACTGGCGAAACATCACGACAAACATGTTGAAATCTCTAGTTCCTGTCAAACATTGTATGAAAAATTGACAGAAAATAAAGATTCCAACATGTTTTGTTGTGAATGTTTCGCCAGTGCAAACGCACAGTTATAATTAAAATTTGGCGTACTACTTACATTCTATTTTGTACAATATAGTCTGATGTAGCAAGAGAAATCCTTTTATTTATAAGTAACTAGCTTTACCCGGCCCGGCTTCGCACGGTTAAAATGCTAAGTACTTATCTACGGCGCACCTACCTTTCCTAATTACCTATTTCTACCTAATTACCTACCCTACCCTACTTACCTGGGTAGGTAGGTACCTACGCTACCTACCCTACATATCTACCTGCTTACCTACCATATATACCTATTTATACCTACTAATACTATGTTAGTAGCAAATAAATAACTTTGACTTTAGTTAATGCATGTTACTGGATAAAGTTAACTTAATATTTTTCTCTTAAAATAAATGAAATATACTCCTACACCTATATTTTAACACAACAACATTTTTTCATCAAAATTAGACAATTTCTTTACAAATCTTTGTTTTTTTATAGCGCCTCTGTTGTTACCTTTACGAAAGTATTACAAAAATTCATAGTGTTAAATCTTGTACGACATGGTATGGAACCCTTCGTGTGCGAGTCCGACACGCACTTGACAGATTTTATTTTTAAATATTCTGGCTGTCGTGTTCTTCCCGAGTGAATCCGTCTAACTCGTGATCACAAACCTGTGAACAAGGGATAATTAGTAGTTGAATGGCTGGGAATATTTTTAACTGTAAACATTATTATTATTTTATATTAGCCAAATAGTTTATGTTATTTGCACGCTACGCTACTATAGCCATACTAAGATTATTATTCATTTAAACATTATACATATGACTATATAAATAATCAAGTAATCAAAGCACACGCAACACATTACCGATCAAGAACGCTTCCTAATGAAATACTTAGCTGTACAATACCTACATAATGCGAGTAGGTATACTTACATAATTTCACTCCACGCATAACACTTTGCACAGCACCAATTTATATCATCTGCTCGATGTCCGTATGTCCAGCAGAATATCAGCGTCAGGTATATTTGCCTGACATATTATTATGCTGAGCTGGGCTCCCATTTGGTGTAACCTTAAGACGCACACCGCACCTTGTATATTATAGTTTAAGTATCTCATATTGTCTCTCCATTTGTTTAAATACCTATGTTTTTTCCTTTTTTGTATATTGGCATTTTGTTTTTATACAATGTCGCCCATGCGCATGTGACCGCCCGTAATTTTCTGAATATTCATGAAAAAATATCGAAAATAAACTTCAAAAGGGGGGGTCTATCTATAACAGCGCCTGCCTGGGTTCGAACCCACGACCTACAACTCGTAAGTCGGTGCCATTACCACTGGGCCACCACTGCTCTCTATTATACTAAAATTAAGAATATCCACGATTTTTGCACGACTCGTAATGCTTCGCATTAGAGTGTGCTCTACGATCGAAAAATATTTTTTGCCCCATTTCTGCAACTGTTTTTATTGTTTCACTCCAGCTAGTACACAGAACCTACTTAATTTATATACCATTGTATAGATGATTAAATGGAGATTAATATTGTATTTTTTAACAATTGATTTAATGCAGCAGAAATGGAAAAAGCATCAAAATAGTTGAAAAAAATTTCCTGTCCGTCAATTTATGATCCCTGAAAACATTGTAGCTTGCGATAAAATCAATTAATTGAGTCAATTTTTTTTTTATACATTCGTTTCAGCCGTAGAAGGAACCCTATTGAAAATGGCTCTTTTATTCATAGTAGTTTAATTATAATTAATAAAATACTAACTAAAATATAATATCAATATCTAAATATTTTCAACCTTGATCCGGTGCCGTTGCCTAGCAACTGTCAACGTAAATATCTTTGTCAGTCGTTGACATTACGACTTCATGAAAAGTGATAAATTGTTCATTTTTAAACTATGTTTTGAATTTCTTTTTCGTTTATGAATGAGTGATAAGTATGAGGCGTGCACTTTTGGATTTTCCAAACTATTTTCAAACATACTTTTTCAAAAAAAAAAACTGTTTACTACTTACAGCTACTCTGAAGCTACAGCTACAGGCTAGCCGTAGGCTATAGAAGGATGCATAAACGAATACCTTCTACCTGTGACTTTGTCAGCTATCCACATCGACCTGTACAGGGATGCTTTGAAGAATTCCAATTGGACCGGGTTTCCAATAGTTTCAGCTCCTGTAAAATGAACGACACAAAGGACAACGGGCTTATCTGTGACAACCCACAATAGCGTTAAAAGAATATGTGCCAATGTTGTTAGTCCTTTTGGAGGTACAAAGCCATTTCGGTCCTTAGTCATAACAATAATACTAATTTTTTTAGTCAGTTAATTATTAACACTGAGCCATATAATCATCGAATGGCAGCAATCGGCAAAAGTCGCGTTATTATCAAATGCTCTCTAAGGCTCTATTCATTGGTATATGTCGTACGATGATTTAATCATTCGAGTTTTCACGAAACCCTAGGATATTGCGAAAACACGGATAACAAGAAAATGGTGAAAACATTTCTGCGAGCAACTTGGTTTAAATAGGTTAGGTTAGAACTATGACCAAACGCGAGTGAGCCGAGCGAGCGGAGCGAGCAGTGCCACGGCAGCCGCCGCCGAGCGCTACTTCCAAGTTGCTCGCAGAAAGGTTTTCACCATTTTCTAATTATCTGTGTTTTCGCAATATCCGTAGGGTTCTCGCGAAAATTCGAATTATCAAATCATCTTACGAAATAATATATTTTACCTATTGGGCAACGAGGCAAATTCCCGAACTTCGAAGCCCGTTTTCCTTTAATTCTCCGTCGGATCCGACGGCACGTAATTGTGTCGGTTTTGTGTCACTACCTTCTATGACGTGGATAGAAAGATAGAAAGATGGATGAGAGGAATTCTGATGAACGAGAAGGATGAATCATGTTATTGACCGCAATGGCTTCTAGTGTAAACACACTGATGAAGTAAATAACTTTAAGATCTTATGATTTGTTGAAATTAAAGGAAAATAAAGGCTGGAAGACTAATATCGTGTAACACATAAATATTCTAGTTTTCGCACTGAACCATTTACATCAAGTAAATGGAATTTTCGTGTTAATAAATTGCACAATTTATAAAAAAATATGAGAATGATGATAGTTTTTTGACGTTTCAATCAATCAATCAATCTTCCTAGCCTTTTTCCAACTATGTTGGGGTCGGCTTCCAGTCTAACCGGATGCAGCTTAATACCGTATTTTACGAGTACATGGAGCGACTGTGACTGTTATTTTTGATGTTTAATTACCCACTTATGTTTTAATACGGTACCGTTTAGACATGACTATGATTAAATTTAATAATGAACGTCTTGCATGTCATGTGTGTGTATATTTTGAACAGATAAAATGATCTTGCATCTTGTATCAAAATGACGATTCTCCAATGGAACACTATAAGTTACATAGCTAACATGATAGTGATATCATACCCCGGCTCCCGCCACTATCACGCGCCCGCTATATCAAGTATCTATTTGAACATAAACCGTTTATCGCCAGCTATCGCTCGGACAATGGCGGCTGGGGGCGCGGGCGGGGGGCGCAGGGTGACATCCGCTTCCGACGGAACCGGAAATGGCTGATATGTGACTTTGTTTTGCGCCGTTTGTTGAGCTTCCTTTATTTACAGTTAGTAATAGCTGTTAATATATTTTGAAATATCGTAAGATTTTTGTTAGGAGTCCGGATGTAAGATATACAGTCACTGTAGGTATCTATAGTGTAAGTAATGGTTACTATCGGAAGTGGTTCTTTTAGGTTATGTTTGAGAATATTTTGTAAATAATAGGTATTGGGCGTTTGTTTTAGTGTTATCCGATAGATATAGTACTTTTATTGTTACTTTATTTTTGTACTTGCCTTGAACTAGTAGATAATAATTTAATTAATTCTGGTAAAATTAGGAAATGAATAAGCCAGGTGATGAGTTCACAAAATCTGTGCATTGAATATTCTACGTCTTTCTTTTACATTAACATCACCAAAGGGCAAAGTAAAGGGCTATTATTCAATAAAAAAGTCATGGAAAATAAATAAAAGTAATAATGTTTTTAATTGTATTCGAAGTAATAAAATTATCAACTGTAATACTTGTGACCTAAACAAATAGGATTTAATTATTCGTATTTTCAACAAACCAATAACATTCAAAAGATAATAAAATTTAATAACAGATCTGAATAATTGTTTAAACTAATAATTGTATTAATTGAATAGCCAGCATTGTGAATTATTATAATTAATCCCTAGATGCATTAGGCATAATTATTTAATTTATTAAACGATTCAGCATTTTAGATTTAACAAAATTATCATTTATAAAAGGTACCTAGGAGAAAGAACAATAGACCTCATTATTGTGAAAGGTTGCCCTCGTTTATTTATTTCATATACATAATTATCATAATTATTTTGTCTACATAGGTATAACATTCATTATTTTAAAACATTTAAAGAAATAAAAATATTACCTCACCTGCATCCAAAGCAGGGTCCAAGTTACAGGGGGTAAGGGCCTCAGAAAGCGCTACCTGCTTACTATACGCATCATTGTACGTCACCACAAGCATGCTGTTGCTATAAAACTATTTGCTATCTAGTCAGCCAGTAATTAAATTAGTTTTTTATTGATCGACAATCATAGTACAAAAGTTAAAAGCGCTGTGATTTTTTTATAGATTTATTCGTAAGAGTGCTTATAAAAAAACTACATTTCATTCAGGCTCGGCGCTTCAATTTTGTTGGAAATCAATGTGTTCATTGGTACCTATGTAGGTATCTTAAGTTTACGGGAACACGTTAAAATACTTCAGTCGTAGGTAGATACTCATGCCATGTGTGCTAAGCTGTTCTTACTATTTGTAATAGTAGACTTCTTCTCTGTTGATCATACTTATGTCAGCCGCCAAGCAGCTTTGCTGTGTACCGGTTTGTAGAGTATGGGCGCAGTTAATTACGAGCACATGAGACATTTCATCTTTGTCTCCGGGAAAGCATTTCAGATTGCTCTGGTATTCCGGATGTCAGGCAGTGGTGACCACTTATCATTGTAATAATATTGTTATCAATATCATAAAAACAAAACAACGACGTCACTAAATGCTGTTAGATTGCTTCCTGTGAACAGTAAACTGAATTGACGCACATAAATTATCGCCACATTCTGTGACGTCATAGCCACATAGTTACACTATGTCTAGGATAATAAATCAAGCTGTGTTATCTCTATAAAGCTGTCTATAGGTAACATATATTTTAAACTTGTCTGACTTTAGGATTGGGTGGGGTTTTATAAACAGCGGGATATATTTATGATCATGTTAGATTATTCTGCGTTTTAACAAGCTTCCTTATAACAAAAAAAAATATCTTCGTACAAACGATTGGCTATTTTGGGTTCATTAAGTTTTTAAACCTAGCACCTAATATTATACTAGCAATGGGATGGGTATATAGCATACCCGAGTCCCGGCAACCTAGTATCCAGCTTGGCTAACCTGGCAGCGCTGACATGCTGTGTCGCGTGATCAATTTTGAAAAAAGTGCTGCTTATGCTAATTACAGGTCAGTCAGTGGTGCACCAAATGATGGTTCAAAATATTCTGCCGTATCGGAATAAGATCATTATTTAAGCTCGGCAAGGGTTGGAAGAGACAAGTCTCTACACATGGTGGGCTTTTAATGAAGGACACTATCTATCCAATATTACGAAAACTTGAGGCTAAATATTTATCAACACCTGCAAGCTCTATTTACAGCGTACGCCTGTTCTGTGAAGCAAGATTAATTATTTATGAAAAGAAAAGAAGTCGACTTGATGTCAATCGTGCTGAAAAACTGGAGTTTTACACTATAATTTTCCAATGTTAAATTAAAAATATTAAATAAAATAATACAACCATACAATAGCAACGAAAATTCACATTTTGTACTTTCATTGCTATTGTAATTTCCTTGTTTAATAAATGTTTTTTCAAATAAAAAGTAGTAGTAAGTTTTTCGTTCACTAAATTACCTACCCGACACTGCTGGATACCTGGCATTATTACCTGGATCCCGGCCGGATCCAAAAAGTGCCGGATCCGCCGGCTACTAGATTTGAACCGGGTACCCATCCCATGTCTGTATGGTAGTCCCACATTAGGATTAGGATAGGATAGGATAGTCGGTAACGGTTAGTTAATAGTTTAGTTTCAACAAAGACGTTTGTGACATTTGGAGCTAACTGTATCTTGGTCTAGTTAATACTGATGAAGATAAAGTTAGTTGTTTTTAAGTAGCGTTGTGGGTAAAAGTTCTCATTTGAAACAAAATAGTTGCTTAGCTTTTTTAACCGAAAGACGGGCTTTGCTAACTGATATCAGCCGAGAAAAACCACATCATCATCATCATTTGTCTAACCCTTGCCCAAATAATATGTTGGGGTCGGCTTCCAGTCTAACTGGTTTCACCAGAATGCCAGGCTCAAAATATCTTCTTAACTGTATTTTACCCGCTACTACTGCGCCCACACATTTAAAACCACTCTCACTCAGCGCACGTCCACATACTAAGATAAAACGCAATATAACTTGCAACGGAACGTTTCTATTCAGATTAGTTCTAACAATAGAATATTGAGTCTTTGGTTCTACCCTTTATTGATGCCGTATGGTACCTACCTACGAGCTACGTGACGAGTCATTGTAAGATCTTAAGTTCGTTAAATGGAGTTTTTATTGACTTCAATTGGAAATTTGGTGTCTGGTTGGTAGTGTTAGTAAGTGCGACTTCAAAACGTGTGAACCTACAATTCTCGGGTTGGCCAATTTGTTTTCGAATAATTTTTCATTAACGAATTCTGAGGAGCAACACGATGTATGGATTTTAAGTGGCCATACAACTAGAGTATTAATTAAATTATTGTTCACTAATATGGACGCACTAGGACTGCCTAATTAGTCATTCCCAGTCTGGATTTGTGCTCGGTTGGTGGCAATAGGATCGCTTCCTATTACATGCGACTGAAACGTAACTGGCGAAATGTGGGAGGGATTATACAACCTCTGCCCAAACTTTGGGGAATACAGGCGCGATGTTATGTTACCGATAGAATAAACACGCTGAAATGTGAGTGTTCCTCTCTGTATTCCTTCGGGAATTAGAACTCTGTGGCGGCATCTACATGCAAACTACGCATCAAAGACACACGTCACACAAAATCCTGACGTCACACAAATCCTGCATCGCACAATTAGAGTTTACCGCGTGAACGACATATTATAAGACTATCCGACATCAGTTGGGAAGTTGCCGCCAGACACGACACCTGTCTGGTCGGAGGATCCTCCTTTTTCTATAGAGGATGAGTGAACTTTACACCTCATGCCTCTAAAATTTCATCACAACTCGCCAGACAATTTTTTTTATGGATTTCATACAAAATTTTCTGAATCTACCGATTCTTCTTAAGAAAACTGGCGTAACGTGGCTTAAACTGTGTGTGGGCTGACTAGTGTGTAGTGAGCAATCTCTCAGCTGCCACCTCAGTAAATGGCGCCTCTCGAAGTGTTTTGGTTATTTGATAAATTGTTTCACAGTCAGTTCAGTAACCTGAAATTTTTCTACCGGTAAGATGGTGCACAGTGCAGGTAAATACAAAAGTATGAAATCTAGGTATTGATGATAAATATGTGATCGAATCAGAAATGTAGAGATCCGCAGGAGAACCAAGGTAATCGACATAGCCCGAAGATTTGCCAAACTTAAGTGGCAGTGGGCAGGGCACATTCCTCGTAGAACAGATGGCCGATGGGGTCAAAAGGTACTGGAGTGGCAACCGCTTACCGGAAGATGCAGCGTTGAAAGGCCTCTCACATGGTGGACCGATGACCTTGTGAAGGCCGCAGGAATTTGCTAGATGCGGGAAGCACAGAACCTTTCAGCTAAAATGATGATGATATAAGCATTAGTGGCTCTATTTGTCATTTCTGTTTCCTACTATTATCCAAGAACAAAGTCAATATAATTATCATCGACGTCAGCGGTTTTCCTATCATACGCCTATCGGGATTCAAGGAAGAAGAAGACCGGAACATATTTTTTTCTTTAGTCAACCTTTATTGTTCAACTTTTGGCAAAAGTCTAGTCATTATAAGTTAATGTTCCTACAAAATATTTCTTTAACAAGTTGTTTACTTACAAAGTAAAACTTCTGCACCAGTTGTTCACTATGCTCCTTTTCCACGATAATATAAATAATGTTTACAAATACTCTGAACGTGTAACTGTGTCGGTCTGTTGTTGTGAAAAAAGGTTTTCAGGAAAATCATTTATTTGTACATTCATTCGTGAACATTAAAATATTAAGGTACACGTAGTCACGTACGTTCTTTTTCAACTCTACAAAGTCAGTGACAAAATTAAATATAAAGGTACCTACTTTGCAGCTATGTGAGCATTCCTGAACTAGGATATACCTACGCTGAGTTAATTACTAAATTAGATTAAGATCGTAAGAAAACCGCAGGTTGTTTGTAGTGTAAGCTAATTATCCCTACAGAGGCAGAGCCGTGTGGCTTTCTGGGAAAGAGCCCGTTAGGCTTCTGAGAAGTGTTGAAACATAACATCACATGTCTGTTTTCCCAGAAGGACCAAGACGTAAAATTACACCAAAATTTTGCGTCTTATGTTAAAATTCCTATAATTTCGGGAGCCAGCCTACCGCCATCATCTGTACTTGGACTGCTTCTGAAAATTTCCTAATGCAAAACATCAATATCATTGCTCAATACGGGATTTGAATCGAATACAGTCAGCCTCAAAAAAGATGTACTGGTACATCGACAAGAATTAATTTAGTTGTCCACAATCTTATCACCACGCCTGGTAATCCGCCTGGTTAAGCAGAGGTGTACCTATTAGTACACCTACATTTTGCCAGCTCTGTTTATGTCTCAAGTAGAGGGGGCGACCCCCTACAACAACAGCAACCAACAATCTTCAACAAAAACCTACAATCTCTGTTCAATAATATTCTACCAATTTGTAGTCACAAAACATATTACACATTAGGAACTTAATTATTGTAACTACTCATTGATATAATTATTATAAAACACATAGGAGATTGTAGAAAATTAAAAATAAATTCTTGTCGATACATACTCGTAGTTACCCATTTTCGAGACTGACGGTACCCCACGCTCATCACCTTTTAAGCAATGATCAGAAGCTCAACTGTTGTAGTATTCTATAATTTCAAACTTATAATAACCCGATGAAATCTCAAAGAAAAAAAAAATTGCTTAAGCATCTAAAATTTAAAATCATAGCCATGAAAGTCAACAAACGCGTGCTGAAGCGAACAAAGCTGTGATTTAAAGCGCTTAGCGCTGCACAAACTATTTACGAAGTAAAAACTTAAGCCGCTTTATTGTGTTAGACCTCAGACATGCACGGTTTAGAAGTCGGTATGTACATGTACAGTAAATCCCACGTTTTTGTAATAATTTGACATTATTGAGAACGGCCTCCTTTACGTTGTAGGAATGGTTATTTTCGTAGTTCAAAAGGTTTATCACTGACGTGCGGTTAGTCATAATATAAAAAGATTTCTGGAGAAACCTTTTTTTTAACCTGGAACTTTAACATATTATTATGGTTCACTACATATGACCTGTTGTGAATATCTGTCGTTATAAATCCAAATAATTATAATTGGTTAGTGGGTTACCGCTATGGTGAAACGTTGTTGGCGTGTTGGTGAAAAATACTATTAAAATAATAACTATAAAAGTCGGTAAAACCTATACAGTATGTTAACTAACAGAGGGCGTTCCCGTTAACCCGCAATAGTATAGCGTCCATACATGCTAGAAAAAATATTAAAATCGAAAAAAAAAAACTTTTTTTATTTTTTTATCATAAAATATTCACGAAAAATATTAATTTCATACGTAAAACAAACACTCTGTACACGCGTACTTGTCGCACTTGTCTTTCCAAGTTGAAAGACAAGTGAGCGTGTACAGAGTGTTACATTTACTTAACAATTAAAAAAAAAATGAAAATTTTATCTTAAAAAAATTAAAGAACTTTTTTTTTTCACTTCCATTATTTTTTATAGCATGTATGGACGATATACTATTGCGGGTTAACGGGAACGCCCTCTGTTAGTTAACTGTATAATTGCTATTGCATAACTGCGTAACAATATTACTTATTTATTAGTTAGGTAATGCAAAAAGTCATTATCTAAAAAACATTACCCTCCTTCTGGGGCAGTCGGGTAAAAACCTATGAAACGAGGTACAATTGGAATCGTGAACTTTAATTCTTTCTTAATTTTATTTAGTACAGTTTTATAGTACATACTTTACAGGTAAGGATGTAGGAAATAATAAGAGGAGAACCGAACACAACTTAAAAAAAAGTTTAGGAAATATACATTTTACAACATAATGACAGATATAATGTTATGCTAGCTACTGCCCGACCGAGTGAAATTTCGGCCGACAAAGGAACATATTTACTCTCACCCAACTTACCGCGTCACATCGCATCGCCCGCCCTAGCGTGGTGGGCGATGCGTGTATACTTCGTTTTCGCTTAGCGTTCTTTCTGACTTTTTTCGTTTTGCTCAGCTCCTAAGAGTCGTAGCGTGATGTCAATAGTCTATATCCAATGCAAAAAGATTTTCCAAATCCGACTAGTAATTCCAGAGATTAGCGCGTTGAAACAAACAAACAAACTACAGCATTATTATCAGTATAGACTAGCTTTTTCCCGCGGCATCCACGCAGGCGAACTGCGTGGATGTCGGAAAATATCCCCCGGGAACGTACTACCGGGGTTAAAAGTATCCTGTGTTAATCCAGATTATAAACTATCAACAAACATTATTCGTTACTATTATACATATTATATCAAAGTATAGATGAATGAAAAAGCGAGATAATTAAAAACATTTTTTAACAAGCGTTTTCAAGAATTTCAAACATAAATCTTGACTTAGTTAAACAAGATTTTCGCCTCCCAAAATATAAATTTCCGATGAGAAATTCCAATAATTTAAAGACTCGAATTTCCTAATTATTTTGTAAAATCCTTTAATAAATGAGTTCAATTAATTCGGTGCTGCCGTTATGGTAACCGAAATAAACAGTTTTAACAATTAACAGGCGACGTAACGAGTTCCTGCGGTTACTGTAGCGTCAGATGAACTGTGAACGAGATTTAATTAATATATGTTGTGTGGGATGCGATACCGAACGAGTTTGGGTGGTCGGTTGAAAGTACACACCATGAAATCTACGTTTTGTCTCTCTCTTTCTCTCTGTGTGTCTCTTTCTTTTTACTGTTGACTTGTATAAGGCGAGAAAAGAATGATAAGGTTTAAAAAAGGTCAGTGGGTTTGACTAGCCTAAATTACGCCAGATGTAGGACGTACCGACTCTAGTTTCGTCATTCGTTTCTTTTAATTCTGTTTCATAATGGTGTTCTACTTCATCTACTCCAGTATCATCTAATCTTAACCATTGACGCCAGTAGCACACCTCCGCCGCAAAACCATAGCAGCGGAACCGTAGTAGTTCAATTCAACTGGCTCGCGTCATGTTCCGCTACGCGAAATTAGAGTAGCGGAACATGATGCGAGTCAGTTGAATTGAACTACTGCGGTTTCGCTGCTAAGGTTTCGCGGCGGAGGTGTGCTACTGGCGTTAATAGTCGTAAGGATCGTGAACAGATATTCTTAAATGTGTGTGTACCTATATTTTTACATGTCACAAAAGGGCCTTTTGGCCTCGTACTGGACTTTTGATACTGTTGTTGTATGTTTGTATCGCTTGTATCATAAAATACCTACTATTTAGCTGTATAATTATCTTCCTGTGCGAGTTCCAATAAAAATATGTTACTTTTGTTTTTTTTTCTAAATATTACGCTACATTTGGCAAGACAGAGTAGACCTAACTAGTTGAGCGCTAGCACGATCTAGCACAATGCGAATCTCAGCAATAACCTAAAAAGCTGCTCACAATAAAAACTTATCTAGCTCATCAACCAAGAATAACAACATTAACTTACTCAAACCTTCATAAACCCTTACTCAAGTTGTAACGATAACTCCTTTAGTTATAGAACAAAACGTAAAGTGAAAAGGTCGTAAAACGTTAAAGTTTAAGGTTTAATCAGTTGTATGTCGCCTGTAACACGCCATTACAGTTCCTCTATTTCCCATTGTGTGTTAAGGGGTGATTTCTGTGCGCACGATTTTTGAATTGCGACTGGGTGCTGAAAATGGAGGAAAATATTTTGTTTTTTATTTTTTTATTAACTATAGTTGGTTTTTAGGGTTCCGTTCTTCAAAAGGAAAAAATGGAACCCTTATACACTTGTTTGTCTGTCTGTCTATCATATCCAATTTGCTCCGAATCAAATGGTTGGTACACATCATATTAATTTCTGTGACCCAATCACAGACGTGTAACGAAAATAAATTAATTTTGAATATAAAATGAAAAACGGGCCAAATGAAAAATTTTTAATGTATGGGGGAACATGTTTTTCAACTACAATATTAAGTTTGTTCTTGCGATAAATTATCCTAACTACGGAACCCTTCATTATCGCGCTTCGAGTATGTTCGCATGGCACGCACGGACTGTGTTCATGCGACCATGCGGAAGCGCTGTGCATCTCTTGTGCGTAGAGTGCGGGCCAGCTCCAATATCGTTCTGAACATTTCAGTTGAACTGTCCTTATGTGCGACACTGCTGTGACAGACAGGTTACATAATAGTGTCGCACGTAAGAGACTACTGTAATTAAATAATTTGAGATTATTATGATTATGATTATTAATGTGAATTATTTAATTTGTGTGTTGAGTTGTATTTGTTCGTTTGTTTTTATTTGTTTGATTTGAAAATGTCTAATATGGGTTATGGTACCTGAAATAAACGATTTTTTTATTTTTATTTTTATTCGTGGCCTGACACTCTTGGCTGCTTTTAAAGATATAATTCTGTAAAGGTAATGTTCGTAGCAGGTGGCGTTCTGTAGTTTCTACCTACCCCCATGGCAAGAAGGCATGAGTTTATGTAAGTCTTAGCTGTGCATCAAAAAGCGCGTTAAACCTTTCATCCCTATTTTCATAAAAATGTTCAGAATTGTACAGGTCAGTCTCAATATCGAAATTCTTTAGAATGCTCTTTGAACTAGCACAATCTCTACCGTGAGTCTGCAGCAAAAACTGAAATGAATCGTGTTTCCCCACGCAAATTGCAATAAGGACCGTAACCTCAAGTCTCGCACAGAAAGACCAACCCGTAACAAAGTTAAACCGCTCACAATTAGATAGCACCATCTATTACCAAGTTCCGACTATGTGTAACTAACTCAATTACTTACTGTTCCGAAATAGGCGGCATTTGACAATTTGGGAGCAACTTGTACGGTTATCAAACTAAGGTGGGCCAGATGTTTCCACAAGTATTTATGGTTTGGAGTATATGAGACGGGAATAGACAAGGTATATTTTTTGCAGACGTGGGTGTGATCTCTGACAACTTTTTCGTTTCTTTTATCCCTAAGAGGTATTTTTGGGGCTTTTATGAATTTTGTCTTATTCTTTAACTAAAAATAAACAAGAAATAAAAGTTAAATTAAAAATTTAAAAAACCCCCGACACAAACAAAATCCTTTAAAAAGTTTCAAAATAAAATATTATACTGGCCCTTTATGTTTAATATAATTTGTAGTTAATATTTTGTCGTCGCATCGGGGGTCGACGAATGAAAATATCTTTTCTACAATAGCATGCCGACGTTTTTAAAGGATTTTGTTTGTGTCGGGGGTTTTTTAAATTTTTAATTTATTAATTTGTCTGTCTGTTGGTGTTTTTTTTTTGTTTTTTTAGTTTATGGCTTCATGTCCTCTAGAGGGCGCCATATTCAATGTAATGTCTCAATTGACTTCGAAGTATATTGAGAGCGTGCGGTCTGCACAAGTGCAAAGTGCAACTGATAGAAATCCGACGACTGATGAAACACGAAGTTTGCCGAGGGGCATTCAGTAAATAGTTGTACTGTACTTATTCGTTTGCCTAATGATAATGACATTAGGATAGAAAAGTAAAAATGAATTAAGCGGCAAATCTACATCTGATACAGCTACCAATGAAATGATCCATCTCTACACATAGATATCGCGCTGAAAATTAATTATTTACCTCCTACAAGTTAGTCAAACACATACTCCATGAAACTCTTTACCACATAACTCCATTGTCAATTAACTCCAATTACTGATAGGAGTCGGTAAGCTAATGAACATGTCCAAAGTCGGGCGAGTTGAAAGGAGACCTGTTCACACTGTTCCAGCGCCAATTATGAACAAGTTGGCACATGTTTGAATCAAACATGATTTCTGCTATCGCTTAGTTGTTTCGGAGTTGTCCGAAGTTTCGGCTAACTAGGTTACTCGGAGAGAAATGGCGGTAATTATTTTTGGGGGCAGTGGATCGTTGTGTTTAAGAGGTCTGTCTTATGGAGTTATCTCTTGATTCCTTATCAATCGACAATCATTTATTCTCTCTTCACAAAGCTGACTTAAAGTTCATGCGTACACAAAATGTCTCAGCTGTATTCCACCTTTGTCAGAGACTGGTGCCTGATGTAGGTTTTGGAAAAAACCTGTGTTACAGGTCACCCCTCCACGGCTAGAACTATTAGTTTTTACAGAAATACCGTGCAAGAGTCGAAGTTTAACAATATGCATAGCAAAAATAAAAACTCAGTAAGAGTTAAAACAATAATATGCGTAACACAAATAAAAGAAGAAGTAATAACAATTAAAAAATAGAGGTGATTGAGTCATGTCGTGAGACGATGTGTGAGTGAGTGTTTATCTTGTATGAAGTGTTTGATTTGTGAGTGTTTTGATTTCTTCGGTATGTAAAGTTATATTTTTACTAGTTTACCCAACAGACATTATTCTGTTCCAAAATACTCATTTAAAAAAGGACGTTCAGTTTTTCTCGAATTTGAAAATGTTGCTTTCCTGTTGTATAGACTATTACGAAATTAAAACAAAACATTGCCAAATCGGTCCAGCTTTTCTGAAGTGATGCGCTTACCATTGAACAGCTAGATATATTATATAGAATATAATTATCTTACTTACATACAACTTTCAAGTTGGTTAAAGGTTAATAATAAACCCATTTTAATTCTGTAGGTTTGCACAACTTTTGGTTTTAAGGATTTCTTATGCTAGGGGCATAGACGCCATTTTTCTCAAAAAGAGTTTGATTAAACTTAAAGCCTTGTAATTAAATTGATTCAAAATATTGGTAGCCTTGAATCTCAAGTCTGGAAATACAATAACAATAAAATCAAACTACATTAAGTACCTAATATATATTAGAAGTTTCAAAAGGATAAATTGGGTTAAATCAAGAGACAAGAATTGAGACAAACAGAAAGTTTCCAAGTTATATCTTATGGGAACAATAACAAAGTATTACATAGTTCCCACTTTCATTTAGTTTAATATCAAAATGCCGAATTGAGACCAATTTAGGTTTTGGTTCACTTTGTTGTTTTTATTGTCCTTTTTAGCTTTACCACAGCCTAAAAAGAACTAACTTATAACAAGCAAAGCTGCCAGATTTGACTGGAAATCTCTTGGTATGACCTTGTAATAGACAAACAAACCAATAGAAAAGGAATTTAAGTAAAATTCACCCACTGAAACTACTTATTGCTAAGTAGCTGTACTGCCCGCAGTGTTAAATAACTGGTCCGTCACTTATCGTCAACCGTAATAACATAATCTTCTGCCAACCCAAGTATTTTCTATTTCAATATCAACTAATTGTAATTCTAAAACGTTTTAATATTATAGGTAGGTGTAAAACGGTTCGTTCGACGCAAACAGAAAGTTTCGCCACTAGCTCTTATGAGTGCTATGACAAAGTGCTATATCGTTTACACGTTAAATTAGTGCTCGCTATAAAATCAAAAAGCCGCCGTTGGTGACTGCATTCACACTGTAGTGTAACTTCCTTAACATTTTTGAAGTGAAAACTTCTTTTTTTGGGTAACCAAAAATCATGGAACTCGCGTCATCGTCACCGATCAACGCGCCATCGCGCATCGCGATGGCGCGTTGATCGCTTTTGATGATTGAGCACTTTTTTGTTGACAGCGCACTCAGATTTTTTTTTATGGAGCTACAGCTTTCGTTCTTGTACTGATAGCAAGCCAAATAAATTCCTGACATTTTCGTTAGATGGCGTTACTTAGTTTTCACTTCTTTCAGCAGTCCCCAAAGACAACGCCACATGTTTTTTTTTAAGATTGGTAAAATTTTTGCTTTGTAGTTTGTGGGTCTAATTTTAAATTTACTTTGTTGTAAGTAATGGTTTTGAATACAGTAGTATATTATTAGGTTCGTTGTTGAATACGGGCCTCCCAAAGACAGCTAAACGGAAATTGCTATTTATCGCGATTAACGACGAGTGGATATTGGTGATCACCGTTTGTTATGTAGCGGTTAGACCGCCACATACAAAAACTACGAAACAAAAAGACATGACGTCACACAATTCCTACATCTCGCAGTTAGAGTTTACTGAGCGAATAACATAGATAAGACTATCCGAAATCAACATATGGGCAGTTGCCCGCCAGATATAACAACCGTCTGGTTGGAGGATCCTCCCTTTTCTATGGTGGATGAGTGAACTTTACACACTGTTCCTCATACCCCTAAATTGGTGACCCCGAGTATGAACGTCAACGCAGCCTTCGTGCAACTACTTCAGCGTGACGTCATCATCATCACTCCCGCAAGCTTTCGTGAGGCGAGTCACACAGCCAGCCAGCACCCACGGCTTCAACGGGTATCCTGACCACCAGCATGCAGCGAACGCGCATTCCTGGTCATCACCCTCAGCCTCATCAGCAACCTTGGCACAGCACCTGCACTTCCGGCCGGTCTCACAAGCAGAGCCTATTCTACCCTCTCCTGGTCGACGCAAGCAGTCAGCCAAAAACCCGGCGCTGTACCACATCCGACTCACTGGATGACGACGCAGCGCCTCCCCGACTCACTGGGGAATCACCGCAGACAGTTCCGACTCACCGTGAACTATGCGGCACCCGGTTCCGACTCACTGGAACCACAGCTGGCACTGTGAAGCATCGCAAGATCCAAGACTCAGCCCACTATCGACCTCCGGTCTCCGGAGGGGAGTGATGTAGCGGTTAGACCGCCACATACAAAAACTACGAAACAAAAAGACATGACGTCACACAATTCCTACATCTCGCAGTTAGAGTTTACTGAGCGAATAACATAGATAAGACTATCCGAAATCAACATATGGGCAGTTGCCCGCCAGATATAACAACCGTCTGGTTGGAGGATCCTCCCTTTTCTATGGTGGATGAGTGAACTTTACACACTGTTCCTCATACCCCTAAAGTTAGTTGGAGTCGATGAGCCGCTGCTGTCCATAGTCTCGACGTAAGCGTTAAATCAAACACTGTTTCTTCAAACTGATAAGTTTAACGGTTGTTTGCATAAACCAGCTACTTTCACGACTGCTTAAAATTCTGCTGATCCGATAAACCACGCCCGCGAGAGGCGATCAGCCAAAATACATAAAACTCAAATATTTAAACTTGCGAACCGAATTTGATTCCTATCGCTAACACTCCAATTTTATATCGTCGGCATACAGTAAACTTTTATGTTTACGCATAACATTTATATTTCGGGCTAATATAATTGAAATGGAGTTCGTGTATTGTTTTAAACAAACGATGGTGAACAAACGATCAATCAATTCGCGAGCTGCTAACCGGATAAGGCTGAAATGCTTGATGAAAAGCTTTTATTTACCTAGTACGTTATTTTCAGATACGCGTGGGTTTATAATTAATGTAATTTCAAATGCTACGTTTTTGTGACTTTAAGGCTAATGAAAAAGGCTCTACGTAGTTTATACTGTTATTGAAAACCATGTGGGATTGTTTAATAGTTTTTAATGCCGGCTGGAAAAAAAAGGGAAAAATTAACATGTTACATTGTTTACTTATTTGTACATACACATGAGCAGTGGTGGCCCAGTTGAGTAGTGGTGGCCCAGTGGTATCGGCCCCGACTTACGAGTTGTTGGTCGTGAGTTTGAACCCAAGCAGGCGCTTTACTTTGTGTAAATAATTTCATCACCACTGCTCTCAAAAAGGTGAAGGAAAACATCGTGAGGAAACCGGCATGTCTTAGAACCAAAAATTCGAAGACATGTGACATCTACCAACGCGCACTGGGCCCGCGTGGTAGATTACGGCCCACTCCCTCTCACAGAAAGGAGGCCTGTGTCCCAGCATTGGGAACATTAATAGGCTGATCATGTATGTTATTATGTATACATACACATGACAATGTCGTCGTGACGTCGTCTATTTCCAAAGTTTATATAAAACCAACTTCGCTGCAAACAATAATCCTGTACGATTCTACGACCCATTTGAGTTCATTTCGGTGTGAACGCAGTCCGCCCCGACAGCCAGTAATTCTCGATCTCGGCCAACGAGGCAAGTTTAATGAAATTCTTGCTGCCCCTATCTCCGTACTATGCTTACACCGTGTTTTTAACTTCGCACTTTCCTACTGCTTGTTTTGCGGGGAGATATGAAAAAGTGTGGCGGAAAATACATGGAAGGGGGGATAGCGTTTAGAGAGATGGTCTTTAAGTATCCGTATGAGTTGAGTAATTTTGCTGGTAGAAGGACCATATTGGTTTGTTTTCTTGGTTTCCTTTGTTCTGAATTTGGCACGGTCTTGGTAAGCTTTTGCTTGCAGTTGTTTGAAATAAAAAAAGCAACTAATAGTAAATTAAAATAGTAAAAAAATATTATTAAAAAAAATAATCAACCAAAAAGAAAAACTTTCATTTCAAGAGTGAGCTACTTTGTTAATGGAAAAATATTTTTAGGGTCCACGCGAAATTAAATTTTTATGAATTCTTTTAAAATTATGCTTTCATTAAAACTAAAAGAAAAGTAAATATGCGCCATTTTTCTGTTGCAACTTGAGGAATTCAAATTAAAACCAAACATAATGAAAAGAACGCACTCCTTTGTTTGTATAAATTAATTCATCAACTTTGCATTAAAAAATCGTAATCGTCGTCGGTGAATAACTTAATTAAGTATTCTTTAACTTAAAAATATTACCTACTACGGAAAAGGCGACCAAATTGGATTCTCGTAATTTGACTGCTATTTCAATATAAACTGTAATAATAGCACCTTTTCATCTACCACGTGGCGTTAACTTCAGAGGTAGAACTCCTGGAGAGTAATAAGATACATTTAGAGTCTTGAATGAGCCAAGGTACAACTAACTTGGAATCTCAATATCCAGTTATCGATGCTACTCCGACCCCCATTGAAATATGCTGCGACGTTCTAGTTTCTCATCAGTGATTTGACTTTTAAGTAGTGCCGTGGCGCTTTAGTTGCAAAACATGAAAACTAAAAAAAAATAATCATTTACTATGTAAAACACATAATATGCATGTGACAATACCTTAAGTCTTGGTTAAAAGAATAACCATATAGAACTGGTGAATCTTTAGATTGTTTTGATTTATAGAATCTTTAGACTTAGAATCTAGGAGTAACTTATTCAAGTACACATTTCGAATCAATCTTAAGTCTAAACCTGCATGTCAAACTGACTTTATATTCTTATTCAGCCTATTAATGTTCCCACTGCTGGGACACAGGCCTCCTCTCTGTGAGAGGGAGTGGGCTATAATCTACCACGCGGACCCATTGCGAGTTGGTAGATGTCACATGTCTTCGAATTTTTTGGTTCTAAGACATGCCGGTTTCCTCACGATGTTTTCCTTCACCGTTTTTGAGAGCAGTGGTGATGAAATTATTTACACAAAGTAAAGCGCCTGCTTGGGTTCGAACCCACGACCTACAACTCGTAAGTCGGGGCCGTTACCACTGGGCCACCACTGCTCTGACTTTGTATTAGGAACTTATTACTGATTATAAGACCAACACTGTACCAATACTTAGAATATTATGAGTATCTACCTTTTAGCTCATGAAAAATATACATCCGTCTTTTTGTCTTTCAGAAAGAATATTTGGTACATTTTCTGCGGTGCGTGTCACGTCGATAGCTTGTCACGGTTACTAAAGGCGTGTTAACGGCCTTTCAAACACGCGCCGGTTGTTTTCGCCTCGCGAGAATTTTGTTGGACCATTTCATGTTTAGGTTTAGGTTATACAATATTTAGAGTTATTATGTTCAGGTTTTAGGAACTGTATTTTTAGATAAAAAACATAGTATTTTAGGGGTATGAGGAATAGGGTGTAAAGTTCACTCATCCACCATTGAAAAGGGAGGATTCTCCAACCAGACGGGTGTTGTGTCTGGCGGGCAACTGCCCATAATATGTTGATTTCGGATAGTCTTATCTATGTTTTTCGCTCGGTAATCTCTAACTGCGCGATGCAGGAATTGAGTGACGTCATGTGGCGGTGTAACCACTACAGTATCACGTCTGTATTCTCGGATAAAAAGTTTTTACAGAAAAAAAAAAACAACCGACTTCTAAAAAAGACACTACATAGTCAAAAATACCTCGACGTATACATAATACACCCATTTTTGTTTCCAGTTATATTTCAATTCCATGTAATAGGTAGCGAGCATACCGGGCAATAATCCAGACTCCAGGCTCCTAGTCCTACTAAGAAATCACTGATCTGAGTTAAGCTCGTCTTTGTACATATTAGTATTCTATTCTTGGAATATGGTAACAATGTCTGTAATTTAGGTGTAAGTATTTGTGTGTATAAAGAAAAAGAACACTTTGCATGACCTGGGAATCAAATTCTGGCTTAGGATTCGTACCTACTTGCTTGCGACCACTTCACAAAAGAGGCAGCTAAGAAAAAGTGGCCCTTCAAACTCTCTAGCAACACGTCCTTGACATTCTTGATGATCATCATCATCCACAGCTCAACTTCACCCACAGCTGGGCAAAGGCCTCTCTTTTCATGTTCCAATCCTCAAGCTCCTGTGCCAGACTCATTTTCCAGGTTTTTCCCGTGATGGCAACAATGTCGTCCGCACATCTCGCCGCTGGACGACCAACACCTCGTCCTTTAAAGAAAAAAGAAAGAAAATACGTTTATTTGCAGTAAACATGACACAAAGAAAGAACAAAACACGAAAATAAAAATTTGGGGGAAAATATGCGTCACGTCCACGCAAAACGGCCATCGCTCAGCATAATGCTGGGACCATATTGCGAGACAGAGCCCCAGCGCTGGTTTTCGGCGACAACCGGCCTTAGCCCTTGGACGCTACTCGGTCACTACCTTTCCCCACCTGTCATACTACGCCTTACCAGGTGTCCTGCCCGACTCCCGTTGATATGCGTTATACGTTTTCTGATATTGTAGACTTTCGTACATCTTCGGATATCGACGTTTGGAACTCGATCTATAACCCTGTGCCAAGCAAATCTTGATAATACACTAACATATTATTATCACACCTCTGTCTACATTCCCACATCTCGTTTACCCTTTTTCCAAAACAACATTATCACACGAAATTGAATCGATATGAAAGCAATGGCGTCCGCATATTAATTGGCTAGTTACACTGTAATTAATGCGTTTATCAATTGATTACAGATGTTGAGTTGAGAACATTCAATTACCGGCGCGAGTTGGCTCGGTATGCTAATTGAATTAAATGTGATTGTTTGTTTGTTTGTACGACTGTTTTGGGGCATGAAATAGTCATTATGTTATTAATTAAGCCGTTTGGTATGGAATGTACCGAATTGTGATGGCTGGACGATATCATAGTATATACCAGTCTGTAACTGTGGCACTGTTAGTAGAACAAAGACCTCTTCTTATTGAAAACTTCTATTACCATTTGTGTTTTCGACTTATTGGTGATTCGCCCTAATTTACTCGCCCGAAACGGGCGAATCAACACTTTTAATTTTGATTTTTTTCTTGAGGCATATCGCACGAAGTTTACTTATTTGTTGGCGAATCGATGTTATTGTAGCGTTTACACCACCACATACGAACTACGCATCAAAGACATGACATCACACAAATCCTGCAACTCGCAATTGAACGACATAATTATAAGACTTTCCGACATCAACCATTGGGAAGTTGCCCGCCAGACACAACACCTGTCTGGATCTTTCTTTTTCTACAGAGGATGAGTGAACACCCTGTTTCTCATACCTCTAAAATACCAAGCCGTCAAAATAATAATTTCCTCACATTATTTTCTATCGTCGTAATTCAGTGGTATTTCAGATTCTCTGGGATTAAACAGTTACACACATAGTCATAGTCTTTGATTACTGGAGCGAAGCTGGAGCGGGCCGATAGTTTATTTATTCAAAAAACAATTCACATATTGTTAACATTGTATATTTTGTTATTATTATAATTTAAAAAAAAACAATTTATAAAGCTTTTCTGGACTGGTAAAAACTGTTCACTTGTGAATTGCAGACAGACTTTGTGTTATGGCTTCCATTTACACATTCGAAAAACTCACTTCTATTTCTGTTTCTAAACTTTTCTTGTTTTTAACAAAATTAGATCTATCATCTCTTACAGTACGACACAACTTAGATGTAGCATCGGCAAAATTCGTAAAACCGATCACTATCCGAATCCAAACTGAGTGTGCCTTCAAAATCACCAATTTTTATTACTGCTTTAGGTGAAAATGATCTTTCGAAAACGCAATAACATGTAAAGTCATATAGCCAAATACATTCGTGAAATTGAAAAATGAATTAATGAAAATGTTCAAATCTATGCTACATCTAAGTTGTGTCGTACTGTATGTGTTGCAATTCCCCAACATCATAGTAAGAATAATGATCCTATTATTCATTCTACTATCAGAATATTCTGTAAGTGGTTTGGCATTAATTTTAAACAGCTCGTGTGAGTAATGCACCTTAACTGTCGCTGGAACTCCCACGGGCATACTTGGATAACGACTTAACTCGATAATTCAGCGCTGAACTTAGTTGAACTAAATTATATTATTCTAGCTTTGATGGTAAAGGATCTTGGTCTTCAGATGCTGTGTCCGTTAGGAGTTCTGACGTTTTTAGCCGACTGCAGCGAAGCCAAAAAAGGAGGATCATGTGCCCTGTATGTATGTCTGTTGTAACTCCTAAAGGGCTGAACCGATTTTGATGAATAATATGTCGTTAGATTCATATTTATTGTGTGAGTGTCACTGAGTATATTAAAATTATTACATATTAATTTTTGGTGCCAGAAGGTAAGTTTAAAAAAGATCTCCCAAACCTATCGAGTAAGGTATCACAATGAAGGGTTTTAAAAGGTGATTACATAAACGTATGTTTAAAAGTAGTTTGGAATGAGAAATGATACAAAAATATATTATAAATATACTTAAATTTTAAAATATTAAACCCGACTCCGTGTAAAGTGAACTTTAAAAAACATGGAAACTTGATGATCTAATTCTGTCTCCAATCTCATTTATATAAACAATTTCATGCAGTCGGAGGCAATTGGTTGATACATTTAATAAGCTGCCCGTAAAAGCAGTGGGTGCTGGCTGGCTGTGTGAGTCGCCACTCGAAAGCTTGAGGAAGTGATGATGATGACGTCACGCTGAACCAGCTGGTCGAAAGCTGCGTCAATGCCCATATTTGGGATCACGATTATAGAGGAATGAGGAACAGGGTGTAAAGTTCACTCATCAACTATAGAAAAGGGAGGATCCTCCGAGAAGACGGCTGTTGTGTCCGGTGGGCTACTGCCCGACGATATACCTATGTCGGGAAAGGAAATTGAAAACAAAAAAAAAATGCGAGTGGCGCGGTAAATTCTGCTTGCACGATGCAGGATTTTCCTTGACGTCAGTGTAATACGTAGTTTTGTATGTGGAGATGTATAGGGTGTCAGGGATATCGACGCAAAATGAAATGAAATGAAATGAAATGAAATCTTTTATTTCCAGATATGACATCCACATATAAGTTTCAATAAATACACATATATATAACATACTAAGTATAGAATAGCATAAATATTACATTCACAATTCAAAAACATTCACATTACACACACACACACCCACACACACACATTGAACTATCTAATCGGCGTGTGGTAGGACTGCCACCTTTTATGTAAGGGGCTTTGGTTCCAATCCCTTACTGCAGCCACCAAACAATTGACCGATCGATGTATGGCGGTGCGTGCGGCGGCCGACCGGCTCCTCAGCAGCGCCTGCCAGCAGGGCGTACGGCCCGCACAGAACATGGCGCTTGCGCTGCACCACCGAGGCAGTCGAAACATCGCTCGCCACGCGTCGTTGTACTGCACTCGCATATCACTCAGTGCTGCTTTGGTGTAGTTTGTCCACAACTCGACTGTGTAGACGCTTGTGCAGTAACTGGTAAACAGCTGGGCCTTCACCACGTCGCTACAGCGGCTAAACCGCCTAGCTAGCATGTTGCCGCGCACCGATATGGCTCGTCGCTGTCTTTCTATATCCGCATGATCGGAGAGGTCGGCTGATATTACGTGACCTAAGTATTTGACCACGTCGACTTTCTCAAGTGCAGTGCCGTAAAGTTGAAGTGGCGGCAGATCCGACCAGCGGTTCGGGCTTTCAAACACCATGTATAGTGATTTGTCCGGGTTGTACAACATGTTGTGGTCTTTAGCGTAGTTTTCACACACAGACAATAGTTTGCGCATCGCCGATATCGACGGAGCTAGCAGAACCATGTCATCTGCATATGAAATATGATTTGTCAGAGTCCCATTAATCGAACAGCCTACACCTGTTTGGTTGAGTTGGTCCGATAGCCCATCCATGTAGACGTTAAATATTGCCGGGGACATGCTCCCACCCTGTCTCACTCCGCACTTAAGGCCAGAGGGCGCCGATAGCTCATTCTTCCATCGGACTCGATTTTCCTGCTGCTGGTACCAGTTTTTCAGTACCCGCACCACCTCGCTGGGAACTTCACGGTCGGATAGCTTTTGCCACAACAGATCATGGTCAACACGGTCAAAAGCCTTGCTGAGATCTAGATAACAGGCTATTACAGAGGTATTTCTACTCTTGTAATATCCCACAACCTGTTTAAGTACATATATAGCAGTACTGGTAGATACGTGGCTCTTGAAGCCGTATTGGCAGTCCGAAGATCTTATAAAAGGAGCTGCTTGTTTATGTAAAATCTTCTCCAACAGTCTGGCTACAATATTCGCAAGTGCAATGGGGCGATAATTACTAGCGCTAGAGATGTTCTTTCTTCGGTTCTTGCATATGGGAACAATAACTGTGTCTGTGAGGGCCTTCGGCACGTATCCAGATTTTAAAATGGCAGAAAATAGAATCGACAGAACATGGTACATCCCTAGACCTCCGTAGCGTATGTGTTCAATAGTCAGGCCATCTAACCCTGGCGATTTACCGCCAGCTGTTTGTCTCACAGCATCTGCTATGTCCTGTACAGATATCGTTGTGCTGCTTACGTCATGAGTGTCTTTTGTTTTAAAACTCAAATGTTGCTTCGCGGGTGCAGGTTGGCAGAATAAATTGCCAAAACGATTGGCTATTTTCTTATCGTCGGTTATGCCATCGATGTGTGATGGGTATTGCGTCGTCGGCTTATTAATCTTATTAATACTTTGCCAGAATTTGGCAAAGTTTTTGTGTTTCATATCTAACGCAATATTGTCCATAATTATCTGATCGTGATTTCGTTGACAATAATTAAGAGCGCGTTTGAATGCAGTACGACAACGTTTACGTTCCTCAGCTATAGGCCCGCTGGAGGGGCAACCGGTTTGGTGCCACAGAGCAAGTGACCGTCGCGAGGCGGCATATTTATCGGCAACGTAAACATTCCATCCAGGTACTATATTGTTCTTGTTTTTAGTTTTGTGCCTCGGTGATTTAAAGCAGTTTGTAGCACATCTCTGCATTATTTTAACCAGCGAGTTATACAGGTGGTCAATCAACAATGTGTCCTTCATCTCAATAATTCCAGACATCAGTAAATTAATTTCTTCTGTCACCGATGAAGTATAACAATTTATATTAGACGAGTGTCCTTTCCAGGTCCACGGTGGTCGAGCTGATAATGTTATATTAGTGCAGATCGTCAAGTCTTTAGTTTGCAGGTTGACCGTCAGCGGTCTGTGATCCGTCCATTCCGTTGTTAGGTCTATGACAATGTCCTTTATCGCGCTGTACGCGTTCTCAGTAGCCAGGCAGTGGTCTAACCAACTTGTTGTGTTATGCGCGTCACTGACGTATGTGTATGTTGAGTTCGGTAATCTTAGTTTATCTGCATATTTATATTTATATTGAGTGCAGAATTGTTCTAATTCAGTACCGAAACGATGTTTAGGGTCTGCGTTGAAGTCGCCGATTATTAAACAGTCGGCGATCTCACTATCTTCTACAATCGAGTGAATTTTGCCGAGTAACTCACAATATTCGGGAAAGTTGTCAGTGCTAGCAGTAGGCATGTATACGTTTATAAGTAAAATAGTGTTCGTATCACTGGTGTGTATCTCAACTGCACAGAGACGTGGGTTGTCGCATTCTATGGTTTTGCATTTTAAGGTGTTTTTATACAATATTGCGACGCCACCGTAGGGTCTGCCAATTAATATTCCTTTTGAGATGTCAACAGCTGACGTTCCAGTACTATTAAATCCATTTTCGATGGTGTTAAGAAAATGTAAATCTGTTGGCAAAGCCTGTTATTATGGCTTTAGTACATGATTCTGACCACCTTATTTTGGCAAGATTTCTATAAGTGATCCAGCAATTCCACCAATAGCTTACGCAACAATGGTCTAATGGGTCTAGTTTTTAATTCATAGAGACTACAATACCCTTAATAAGATTAACTTACAAGAATATATTTGTAGTTAGAACCCTACTCCTATAAAATAATTTAAGTTCTCTGCTTACTCCAGAATATCCCAGATGCTACTACTATCCCAAGAAGACTAAGACCAACAGACATAAGTACAGAATGTCTAATATATTACTGGCATGTAGACTGTACTTGCTTAGTTCGCTCTATTTGGCCACAATGTTTGTTTCGAGTCCCTGTAGTGTTACAATTCCTAGTTTACAACTTGTACAAACGTTAGGATTAGGTATGTGTTGGCATGTTGGGCCAATGTTGAGGAAAATATTTGCTGTTGGCGCATGTGAATTATCATTTTCATTTAAGAAGAAAATGAGTCTGTAATGCTGTTTATGTAATTTATTTTAAAATGGACATTAGCATCGTTCTTTGTCCACAGAATTATTAACGCTAACGCATTAATTTGAATTTAATAACTAATTATATTATCACTAATTGTCTATAGTTTTATGTTACTGTTAACTAACTCAAAAAAGTCATCATTGAAATATGGCGGAATGTATCTTGGCATTGAATTTATTAGATGCTACTTCATATGTACAAACCCAAAAACATATAGGTATACAAAAACAAAAAAAAATTGGTTACAATTGATTTGACCCCCAAATTTGTTTGCTGACTGCAGGTATCACCCTCCTTTGACCCACTAAGGCCTCATAAAACCTGATAATATTCAACTGTTACCACGCCACGCTCTAAGTGACAATGCCCGAATACTCAACGCAATACCGATTACCTCCAAAACAATAATATCTTCCATGAACTAATGATTAATGTATACAAAATATGTATAATCAAGTAGTCGATTTGTTATTCCGCCTCCAAGGAACTGTATATTTACATAAATGGTCCTGCTTCAAACCAGACTCGATCGTAAAAGTTACCACTGTATACCTCGTGAATAATAAACGTAATTGTAAATCTTATGACTTGTGGGAATATTGGAATGTATTCAGAAGCTTTTGAATTAAGGAATGGTAATAGTAATGTCGGGAGAGGATTCTTGTTATTATCGTAAATAAAATGGAAGCTGTATATCGACTAACGAGCAACGAAGTGAATAGAAAAACTCGCCTTTCAAGAAAGTGAGGCAAAATCGCCTTTTTATAGCGACCCACTCCTTCTCC
The DNA here is from genome assembly GCA_948150665.1 of Conistra vaccinii. Classification (NCBI taxonomy): domain Eukaryota; kingdom Metazoa; phylum Arthropoda; class Insecta; order Lepidoptera; family Noctuidae; genus Conistra; species Conistra vaccinii. The sequence goes on from OX411334.1 coordinate 22,436,291, forward strand.
GTACAGTTTTTACGGTTTTGCAAAACATCGAAATTTCTTGATTATATCTAACTTTAATATTAATATACTAAATACATAAACCTTCCGGAAGAAACTCTCGAACAAACTCACAACAATAATAATTAGCGTAGATAAACAGCTTCTACCCAACCCTTCGGGGAAAACTGCCGTGATGTTATGTGTGTTATATTGTCAATCAGCTGATAGGTGAGCTCAGCAACAGCCATGTCGGATGTCACATAGATAACGTTTGCGTCAATAACATCAGTTACGCGGACGACATGGTGTTGCTGAGTCCATCTGTTGGAGGGTTAAGGAAGCTATTGAATATCTGTGAGGCCTACGCTGAGAGTCACGGCTTAAGGTACAACGATAGAAAGAGTGAGTATATGCTCATCAGAGGTAAAAATAAACAACCTGAGCATATACCACCAGTGTATCTCAACGGGGTATCTTTGAGTCGGGTCTCTCAGTTTAGGTATCTAGGGCATGTTGTGACCGAAACCCTGCATGATGACGCAGACATTGAGAGAGAGCGGAGAGCATTGTCGGTGCGAGCTAACATGTTGGTACATAGGTTTGCGAAGTGTACAGCACAAGTAAAGGTAACGTTGTTCAGAGCCTATTGCCAAAGTTTTTACACCAGCGCCCTATGGACCAACTACACGCAGCGGGCCTACAATGCTCTCAGAATACAATATAACAACGCCTTCAGGATTCTGGTGCGACTACCTCGATTTTGCAGTGCCTCGGGTATGTTTGCCGACGCGAGGGTAGATGACTTTTACGCTATAATGCGCAAAAAGTCAGCCTCACTAATTCGTCGAATTCGAGGGAGTGGCAACGGAATCCTAAGGATGATTGCAGACAGACCAGTGTCGCCAGCTGTGGGAAGGCTCATCAGGCTGCATGTTGCCTGATACATTTTTGTATTTTAATTTAGTTAATTTTAGTTATATTTTATTTTAATTTATTTTCAATTATTTATTTCAATTTTTATTTTCGTTAATTTTCAAGTATTTATTTCAATTTTATTTTCAATTTCAATTAATAATTTTTAGTCTTTGTTTAATTTTAATTCATTTTTAATTATTTATTTTAATCTAAATGTATTAATTGATCTCGTCATTACTAACATAGTTTTAAGAAAATTGAATCGGTACTAACAAATATGGACAAAAATTGTCTGAATTAAATGATTTTTATTTTTATTTATTTATTTATTTATTACAAAGAGGTACGCAATTTATGAAAAAATAAGTTATTTAAACGTATTCACACGTTCAACGTATAAAAATGATGAAAAAGAGTAATCTTAGCCTAGCTGTTTAATTTCAAAATTCTTGGAAAAGGTCTTATTTAAATTCCTTTAACCTAGAAAAGTGTCCTATATTCGCAGGCCTGAAGCTTCATTAAAAAGCAGACTGTATTCATATAATCAGCCTATTAATGTTCCCACTGCTGGGACACAGGCCTCCTCTCTGGGAGAGGGAGTGGGCCGTAATCCACCACGTGGACCCAGTGCGGGTTGGTGGATGTCACATATCTTGGAATTTTTGGTTTCCTCACGATGTTTTCCTTCAACGTTTTGTGAGCAGTAGGAGCAGTGGTGGAACAGTGATAACGGCTCGGACTTACAAGTTGTAGGTCGTGGGTTCGAACCCAGGCAGGCGCTTCACTTTGTGTAAAATAATTTCATCACCACTGCTCACAAAACGGTGAACTGTATTCATACTGTTGCCAAATCCATGATCAAAGGACCACACAAAAAAACTTTAAAATATTCTAAATTCAATCGAATATTTCAAAAAAATAAAACTAACGCCACAATTTTAACCCGCGGATGCGACGAACAAAACTGTAAAGCCGAACCTATGGCAGTTAGTTGCTGTCAATACAAACTATATGTTGGACACCCCATTTTTAATTGGTTTTAGGCCAGGCTCAGTAAAAAAACGAAGTGCTAACAACGTTTGCCAATCGTCCACCTTTGAAACTAGGCCTTTTATAGTGAGGGAAGTGTGACGTCAATTTATGAAGTCACGAACTGAATTGGGTGAGAACTAATGTGGTTTTTGTAAGTGTCATGCATTTTAGCCCATTCCAGTGTCGATTGGTTGATTGTCGCAGATTATTTTTTGTGTACTGCTGTAAAACACCTTTTCTAAATTCGAGTAAAAAGGTACTAATTAATATTGTTAGTAGAGTTTCAGAAACGATGGGACACTTAATGTCGAGTCCTGCGTGTACTGTCAGCTGCACGTTACAGAAACTGATGGACGCTAGTGATGGCGCCAAACACGTGGCCGAATTCTGGGCCGAGTTTATTTAGATTGTCAACAACATTCTAAGAAGAAGAAGATTAATGATAGTGTTATTATTGAATTCACGTTCGTCCAGAAGTCAAACGTTGCGTATCGGAACATAAATATATTATATTTAGTTTAAATTCAAAAGAGTGTTATTCCTCAATCACGTCCACTTCCAACCATAGCTCTCAAAGCCTAAGCACTAACAAATTTATCGACTACTCGTAAATCAATCCAAAATGAACCAAAGTTGAGGATTAAAGACGTTGAGAGCCGTAACATTTGAGCTAGGGTCCAGTTTAATATAAGTTGTGTGACCTTGAGTGCAATGACGTCGCCGTCTGCCGCTTACGACTAGACCCAGAAGTTGGGGGCGATAAATTACTTATAATAGAGGGCGGGGTACAGTTTTTGGATTTTAATGGGAAGCCGGTTGTGATGATAGTTGGTCTTTTGAGGCTTTGAATTTTAATTCATGTCGGCTGTGTTTAAAAAAAATGCAATAACTGATGATAAAATGGTAATTTCTTATCTGCCTAGCCTTTTCCTAATAACGTTGGGTTCGGCATCCAGTCTAACCGAATGCAGCTGAATACCAGTACGTTAGTGCCTAACCCATGAAATAAAAAGTGATTTATTATTGATAACAGGTATCTGTGTTCTTGAACTAATAAATTCACAATTCTCATTTGTAAACATCACTCACGAAACAAACATTTGATACCTAAAGACCTAAAAAATAAACTACGAAAATATCAATAGACAGAAATTAGTAGCACTGTACCTATAACCTCAAAATAGTCAAACAAAAAACTCATAAACCGAAACAAAACATTACCTTAATTTAATGTTGGACACAAATTAATGCGGGGCTGCCAACATTGAAATAAAACCCTTATTAAATTATACTGGAATTGTAAACAAGTCAACATGTGTGTAATTTATTTAACGTACAACTCATGTGGACGGTCGGTAATGTGTGTTGAATTAGAAACTTGAATTATACCGAGAGTTTCCCTCGAATCATTTCGGCCATTTTGTTAGCAGTTTTGATGTTAGGAGTTTCGCTGTAGTATTAATACAATTACCTCGTTTGTGTTAGTAATTTGTGGATTCTATTTTTGGTTTACTGAACGTCAGAGTGGCACATTTGATTTGATTCTTGTGTCGAGCTAAATGTTATCAGGTTTTTTTATTGGTTTATTGACAGCACAGTGCTTGGAATTGACGACAAATATAATGACGAAGGATCTCTGCACTAATCTCTAAACTAGTGTTTCTAATGACCCTAGTGTATTTAAGAATCCGTAGCAGGTGGCGTACTGTAGAGTCTGCCTACACCCATGGAAAAAGGCGTCAGTATATGTAAATAGAAGCATTCTTTAACACAAGGTATCTTGTAAGTGTTAGACAATCCCACTTACTTTCTTCTCGTATAAATATTTAAAGGCAAAACATCAGCAACATAATAGTAACTTAAGCGCTAACTTGTCTCGAAATCACAAACACAAATTAACATAATCTAATTCCGCGTATTATTACAAATTCCTCGCCCTCTCTAAAACAAGAACCCTATTTCCTAGAATTCCATAATAAAGCTTATTTAGCGCCAATAGAACGGTCTCGAGTATTTAATTCCTCGAAAGAAAGTTTTCGGAAGAGTTTGAAGGGAATTCGTTTGTAAACTTGAGTCGTGGGGTCGTGCGATTGTCGCAATTGTCGCGTCAATTGACTGTCAGCAAATTAAAGGTCCTAAGGCTCCTCTAATTTGTAGTTCCTCTTGGGATTAAGGGACTAGTGCAGGGCTGCCAGAGAAACTAGTTTAAGAAAACTTGTCTTTGTATGAGTGCAATTTATCTATACACTAACACGAGTATATACGTACTATAAAATATTATAAAGAGGTAAAGTTTGTTTGTAAGTTTGTCGGTATGTAGGGGGTAATCTCCGAAACTACCAGTCAGATTTGTAAATTTCTTTTTGCATTGGATAGCCCATTTCTTGACGGTTATAGGCTCGCGGACGAAGTTGCGGCTAGTAATTGTGTAAAATTTTCTTGGGTTTGATTCAAAAATCGGCTTCTAATAAGCAAATATTGGTATATCATTTGGGTTTATTTTTCCTAGGTGATTTAAAAGCTTTGTATTTTTTCATAACAAAAAATTCTACAAGGTAAATCGATATGGTTTAATTGAGAGATACCATCCGCCCTCAATATTCATTGTACCAATATTTGGTACTAAAACAGTTTCAGCCACAATTTTTCTGTCAAAAGATTTTTTTATTTGCTTCTGTTTTTCAAAAGGTTTTCCTGGCCCAGTTTGTTTATCCTTTTTCTATTTATATTTACGGTTACTGGCAGCCCTATTGAAGTGTCCTTCCTGAAACAGTTAGCACTGGACCGGAATGTCATCGGACGAAAATACTCGTTTTTTGGATACGAATAAACGTTTGCTCCATTTACCGTAATCATGTTGGCTTGAGGAAAATTAAGTGTGGGTTCGACTTTTCTGAAGAAGGTTGAATTCGAGAGAAAAGTTATATAGATGCCTAAATGTTACTCGTAAGTTAGTGAACGGAGGAGCTTGTGACTAAGTAATGGCAGCCGCATGGGTCGATCGATAAGGTTAAGCTATGTATGCCGCGGTCAGTCCATCGATGGGTAACCATCTTAACATACTAATACCCCTGTTGGTTCCAGCTGTTATTCTTGGATCTTTGACAACCTTTGCGGGTCGTCAGAAGTTCGAAAATCTGACAACCAGTCTTACCAAGGGGTGTCGTGTTATCCAGTAACTGGGTTCTGGAGGTCAGATAGGCAGTCGCTCCATGTAAAATACTGGTATTCAGTTGCATTCGGTTAAACTGGAAGCCGACCCCTAGACCCCGAAATTCTAGGGAGATTGATTGATGTAAACTGAATTTAGAGCTGTATTTGTGAGCTGTGTTTGTTTTCCATATGGAGAAAAACGCAAAAAACCGATGTTTTCGTTTTAATTTTTTTCTGCAACAAAAATTATTCGATTTCGATGAAAATCACTGAAAATATAGGTTTTTATGTACAAGCAATAATTAAGTGGGTAAACAAGCAGTAATTTTTTATGTATCTTCGGAATTTTCGTCATCATTTAGATCTTGATTGGATAACGTATATAATTAGTATACGTAAATAAAAGGCATCACTTATTTTCTCGTACGGCTGTGTTTCAGCATTCGGACAAATTTAGGACCCGTGAATTCGTGCATTTTAAGCCAAGCTTGCGGCAGCTACATCTTCGATTATCACAACCTGTTTTATGGCAGCAAATAGTTTTCAATAATGTCTCGGGAATTAATTCTTTCGCATAAATGTAGGAGAGTTTCCGATTCCAACTGTTAGTTTGTTGCCAAACCAAGTTTGAATTTGGAAATATATTATACCCGGTAGCAGTGTTGTTCAGCTCGTATTATATCAAGAGGAAATAATGATTTGAAGCGGCATCCCATCCTCCCTATTCGGTAACTATACAAGACGAGCAACTAAGCTGATTAAGCCAATTTCCGCAAAATATATCTATTATTATTTTACCAATTATTTATACCTACATCTCTGGCCTTGCAAACTAATTTCCACAATCTCAATAAGCACTACTTTATTTACTTAGAAAAGTCCAGTCATGGGGTGAAAAGGGGAGCAGAGGGGGAGATGTCAAAATAACAGGAAATAATAACGGCACGGACGTTTTTATTGCTTTTTTATTTCTCCCCCCTGCGACCTCTTTAGATGAAAATAGATGGGTAGTCCCGCCGATGTCCCAAAACTAGCGGTTTATGGGTGTCCCACTGCTGTTGCGTCAGTTTACGGGATGACCCATTTCTCTCGTTGACCTATTAGATTGAATGTGATGATCGGGAAATGTGTTTTCGAAATGAATGTTGAGACTGATAATAAAAGTCGTCCGGAATGTCAAAGAATTTTAGAATTAACACTAGGTAAAACTAGGTCAGGAAAAAATTATTTCTCGCCATCAATACAATACAATACAATACCAGACAAATCTTTTTTCATGTAGAGCAAATAATATACATAAATAACTATGCAGGTATACAGACCTACTTGTTAGAATAACCTAAGATAAACTATCTACGCAATAAGTTTGTAAGAAAATATGCTAGAACACAACACATTACACATACCCACATAAATAATTCAAGAGTACTCGTAGTGTATGTACGTTCATAACTATACCGTCTCCAAGTAACCCTGAACTTGCCAATGCCTACAAACAAACTACTTGCCTCTAAGTAAGCATCGATAGACCGAATCAACTGAGTCTGCGGTTTACCGATAATTTATAATTGACGTCGTTCAGAAACCGCACCGACAGTCGACTAGGCTTATTAACTTAAATCATGCAACTTTTGAAATTCGATAGCTTAGCGGAAAACTTAGAAGCTTTATTGAAAACTATCTGACCCGACAGACGTAGTTCTGTCTGATTCCAATAATTCATACAAAAATTCCATAGAAAAAGTACGTTTATTTTTTCCTAAATTTGAAAGTTATTCGTAAAACTTTTAAAACTTTGACATTTATGGCATCCAACTGTGGGGTTGCACTAAACCGACCAACATCAAAGTTATAAAACTATACCAGAAAAATGTACCTAGGAGTATAGTTAATGCGCCCTGGAATATACATTATAGTAGAAATGACGAACTCCATTGTGCCCTAAAAATGGAACCCGTCACCAACATAATCCTATTCACCCATTGCTGAGGCCCATAAACACAGATTCCACCGACATGTGAACATCGAGAAGGGCCGCGGCCACTGGACATGCATGTGGAGATGCGGTATGCCGAATCTGTACCGCCCCACTCCCGCACATACCGAGCTAATCAGGAACGCTCAATTGAAATATAGGCGCTCGGTAAGCTTTCGGTACCGCGTATACCAAGTGTAGAAATAATAGTGAAAATATACAAATATAACACAAAAAACACACAAAGTGTTTATATTATTATCAGACTCGGAGAAAGTGGAACGAACTTGTGTAAAATACAATCAACACTATTCCAAAGTATCAAAATAATTATCACGTAAAAAATTTAGTTACATTAAAATTGCTTATTAATTAGTCTTATAGTATAGATTGTAATTATTAAGGAACAATGATAAAAAGTGTGTTATATGTAATCAATAAAATTATCTTTAAAAGTGTCCTTCTATATTGAATGTTGTATTCATAGAATAAAACTATCTTGTAAGTCTGAAGTAAGCATTATATCTTAGGAATTGCAAAAATTTATTGCAATTCCTTTTTATTGAGAGACTGATCAAGTCCTGACCCCGTGACTTTGACAATCAAACGTCAAGCAGTTTGTCATTGATTAGGTGTGGCTGATTAATAAGCCACATCTGCGGTTTGTAGGTAATTACCACCAGACAATTAACTCTGATTCCGGATGATCTCGAATTAACTTGTGGTATTCATTCACTCCTGAACTCTGATTGGTAATTTGTCAGTGGTAATTTGTGTTGTCAGACTTTATCTGGCAGTTGCTACCTGTCGCCACTTTGGTAGTGCAATGGTATAATATTAATGTATAGTATTTCCTGAAAAAATTAAGGAAAAATATCAATTGATCTATAGCAATAATTTACCTACATCTGGTGCCATAATTCAAAATCTTCTTAGCCTTTTCCCAACTATCTTGGGGTCGGCTTCCAGTCTAACCTGATGTAGCTGAATGCCAGTATTTTACATGGAGCTACTGCCTATCTGATCTCCACAACCCAGCAACTGGGTAATACGATACCCCTTGGTAAGACTGGTGTCAGACTCAGGCTTCTGACGACTCGTAGTCGTAACGACTGTCAAAGATCCACGAATGACAGCCGGGATGAACGGCTTAAAGTGCTTTCCGAGGCATGGAGGAGTCTCGGTATGTGAAGATGGTCACCCATCCACTGACCAACCCCGGCAAGTGTAGCTTAACCCGAAGGATCGACCCGTGCGGCTTGTTATTACTTAGCCACGAGCTCCTCTCTGTGCCATAACATAAGTTTTATTTAATATCCAATTATTTAACTCTTTCGTTATTTTATATTCTGACGACTCCATGTGGGAATAGAGACATCCTTAAAAATACTTTCTACAACTTAAAGTACTAAATCAGATCGTAAACACTACAGCTTTATCTCTAGTGAATTAAAGAACGCTCTTTGTGAGAAAAAAATATATTCGCAAAGATGGCCCCGATATAGAACCCATTTAGACAGTAAACTGCTTTCCATTTAGTCGAAATAATAGCTTACAGCCTTTCGAGGCACCTTATTTCACTTATCGAGCAAACCGTGTAGCTAAGCTTCGCTTTTTCCGCTTTTTCCGCTCTTTTCAGCTCTTTTATCATGGTAAACACCTTTGTCTACACTCTATTAACTGACAAGTGTGTCTTGTCTGTTAAAAGGGTTCTCTCTCGACTTTTTTGTGTTTCTTTGCCTCTTTGTTATGTTAAATTCGTCTCTAAAGTTTTCTTTATTCGTGCATCGGATGTCGAATTTAAGGCGTTCGGTGATTGGTTTAGAAACACGGCATTGTGTTTGTTTGTGATCCTGATCTGGGTTGAGTTTGATATGTTTTAGAACGTAATTTAAATGTATATGTGTCAACAAAATAATACTGTGAGATGCAATTTTTTGTTGGCTACTCAATTTGTATCTAAAGTTTATTATTATTACACAAAATATAAGTTAGTAGCCGCTAGACAGCATAACTGTTTATGGAACAATAAATATTAATAAAAAAGTTTGAAACTTTATCAAAAACTTTAAAAGAATTGAAGAAAGTTATTTCAGAATTGTATGACAAAGAATTTTCAAATCTTGTTATCAAATAATGTTTACGTTGAAAAAATATCAAAAGAAATAGAAAAAAGAAAACTTTCAGAAAACATTTTCTTTACAAGATAATGCTTGGCTGGCTGCATAAAACAAATCTGACCTTAGCTGTTCATATTAATGCAGAATAACAAATAAGCTAGAACTACATTAATATGCAGAAACATTTTGACCTCGTTCAAGCAAACACAAAACAATACAGTGATTCTTATTTATATTAGTTTCCAAGTCCATTCTCAGTTTGTCCTCGATGTCTTAGTTTTTCTGTAGTCTGCATTATTCATTCACTTTGGTACTAAACTGGGTTCCGCAGACTACTTGGCAGTTTCTCGTAAGCGATGAAGAAAAACGCTGTCAACTTCAATAGTTTATAAGACTTTGTTCGTGAGAGGTCGGGGAATAATGTTCGTGAGAGGTCGGGGAATAATGTTCGTGAGAGGTCGGGGAATAATCTGCTGTGTTCTTATTTTATTGAAAAATCTTATGAGTTTCGTTAGGGGTTTGCTTTGAAAGTTTATAAAGAAAGAAAGAAAGTTGTTTTTTTATATTGTTATAGATAGAAAAACAACTTTCTTATTATGCCTTACCTAAACATCTTGATCTTATAAAAGTGAATATATGTATGCGGTTAGTTTTACTCATTCAATATTTGGTCCTCGGATCCGTTTGATATCTAATTCGTGATCCTTACTTCTGGAGATGCCAAAGATGAACCTGTTTTTAGTACAATTCAATTTTAATCATTAAAAGCTATCATTTCTGTACAATAGACAATAGGCTCGCGCCCTATTACTTAACATAACTGGCGAAAGGGTGTACTTTAGGTACACATCTGCCTAACTCTTCGGGGAATACAGGCGTAATGATAAGATAATTATGATTCTTCTACAATTATAATTGTTTCGTACGACTTGGTTAAGAAAGAATGAAGCTACACAACTTATCGTGAAGATGTAACAATTCCCACATTCTATCCCTAGGTACTTTTCAGACATACAAGGGATCTAAGGAGTCCTTGTTTTCAGCCTCGTTCATTTCTAAACAAATTAATAAAGGTACGAAATAGACAATGCCTACAGAGGGTTGCACATAAAACGTTTGAAGGTGAAATAAATAAATAATAAAGCATTTTCTGTCTATCTTATTGACGACAATAATGTGATGAAACCTGCCGCAGACGATGAAAAGGATGCAAAACAGCACCCCACTGAGTGTCGTTAATATCAAAATATTAAATTACTAAGGCATTATTCTTCTTGCAAAGACGGCCAGAAAGCTCAGTTGAGAGATACGTCCACGCACAATGTTTAGACTGGTCCCTTTGTACAACCTTACATTAACTTAAGGACCAGCTAAAATCTTAATTAAATTCACCATCTATACAAACGCCACAATTCCATGTTGATCTTAAATTAAAACGGGGACTATTACGTATAGTTTCGGCATAACTTATGGGCTCTGTAGGGATCTAAATCATCTCTGTGACGTCATAGAATTAATTATTCTACGCAGTCGTCCGGCGAGAAGGGTTAACAAGGATGGTTGTGTGGTCAAACCTGAGATACGAATGGCATGGAAGCTGAAAATTTGAGGTCCTTTTGAACTATGTATTATGTTATGTAGATGTTTACTCCATTGTGGGTTATATGAGATTTTGGATAGTTAGACTTAGTATACCATGTGGTATACCAAGTTTTTTTGTAGTACTACACCCCTATAGACTATAGCCATAACAATAGTTTTCCAATGCACTTACTGCATAAAAAAGTATTCGTCTAATATTAGCCCCATTTGTAATCCGATAGGGCATAATCACATAGTTAAAATATCTACAAAAAATACAAAACAGTAACTTGTCCTATAATTAAAAGTCGTACCTCAGTTGAAAACCTAAGAATAGTGCCAGTATTACCCTGGGATATACTACAGGTCTCGGAAGCCAAATATCTTCACTAATACTAATGACAGTAATAGTAACAAATATAAGAGACATAAAAGCGATATAGAAGGGAGTGAAACGTCGGCGGACCGGCTAACAACGGCTAGCAGCGGCTATGATGGCCACTTTCTAATGGCCAAAGTGTCGCGTGTATCTGCCAAAGATTAAGGTAATACTGGAATGGAAATGGAGGATTCCTCTTGTAGAAAAATGGGATTATGATAATAATGAGTAAATATCGGGTGTGGCGACGAAACGACTTCCATAGTACATGCGACTTTCATAGACTATACAGACTATAAGTATATACTATACAGTGGCAGAGACAGTTAAAAATATGGTAGTGCAAGTGAAACTGAATAGCATTAACCTGACCCTTCCGTTACTTATTCGTCGTGATAAGGGTTACGCTAAGTAGTTTGAATGAGGGGATTGATATTGTGAAGTATGTAGTATGTAAGTATATAATGTCTAAGTCAGACAGCGGATTGCATTAGGCTTAACTGATTGATTGAAGCAAAATAATACCTCTAAAATGGACTTGCTTTAAGACAGAGCTGCTGTCAAATCAGCTCCAATCTTATACCAACATTCTATTCCAGCACTGACTAATCTTGGACAATAATCGTAGAAGTTCAGAAACAAAACCAGTTTGGCGATACTCCAGTACAGAGCTGTAATGAGGGTTTTAAGTCTAATGAATGAAACTGAAGTTGAGCACTTACAGACATACTGGGGCTGCGCTCGCGTGATAACGACTTTCGTGATATTATGCTGATTGTAAGTGGCCTATTGTTTTAATTAGTTCGCTGTTTTGAAGATTTTTGGAGAAGGATCTGTAAGAAAGATGGATTTTAAGTTTATTGTCGAAGGGTTTAATTTTGAATTTATTTGTTTTACTGATAACATTATTATTTAAAATCTTTGACTGAAAAAGTGGAACTATTCCTGCAAAACAATGGTGGCAAACGTCCCATCATTATTTCCTAAGAAAAGTTTCACTGCTGAACATAGATTGGTCAATCCTTTCCTACCCTAAAATTATAATATTTTGCTACAGCTGCAAACCTTGCTATCTATGATAATACTTTTGAGGTAACGACTACCTCCAGCAGCTCTTGCCTATCAAGACAAGAGCAAGAGGTAAGAGCTAAATAGGTAGGTATGTGTGGTGGAAAATCAAAGATTTTTGCATTTTTTTCGGAATAACGTATCGAGAGCATTGGTGGCCCAGTGGTAACGGCCCCGAGTTACGAGTTGTGTGTCGTGGGTTCGAACTCAAGCAGGAGCTTTACTTTGTGTAAATAATTTCCTGCTCTCAAAACGGTGAAGGAAAACATCGTGAGGGAACCGGCATGTCTTAGAACCAAAAATTCGAAGACATGTGACATCCACCAACCCGCACTGGGCCCGCGTGGTGGATTACGGTCCACTCCCTCTCACAGAGAGGAGGCCTGTGTCCCAGCAGTGGGAACATTAAACGGCTGATGATGATGATATCACGTATCTTATACGCTGTAAGATTCTATCTCTTCCAAGAAGTAAAAAAATATCGAATAGTTAGGTCCTAAGCACTTAAATTTATGGAATAAAATAAAATCAGCAAATAATATCAACCTACTTATCAATAATTTACCTAACAAATCGCCGTCTCCGTAGCAATAAAATTTCACTTCACTGCATCGGACACCGCCACCCAAGAAAACAAAGTTGCTGACAAGATCCTTTTCCCAACTCAGCATATAGAATTGGTATTATTTTTCTACTTTCTATACGACCGACCTTATCTGGGTCTTCGCTAGGTATTTCCAAGCCAGTGCACACCAAAGGGACAAAGGGTACAAAGCCCTTAAATGTTCTCTATAAATATATACGTGAGGACCATAGAGATTGAGGGCAGAAGTGACACTTCATATCTTTGAAGGAAGAGGTCGAAACGATGAATCTTTTTGAATAAATATTCCTGGCTCCAGGAATATTTACCGCTATTCATGACACTATTCCAAACACAAGCAGGAAAGATTATTGTGTGTAGAAACTTACATTTGCTGTTTGAATGTATGGGAGAACATGTTTTTCAACTACAATGTTAAGTTTGTTCTTGGGATAAATTCATCTCAACTATACGCAACCCCTTATTGTGCGTGGTCCGGCATGCACTTGGCCGGTATTTGGAATGCTTATTGTCGGCGAAATCATCAAATTTAAATGTTTCACTTGAACGTTTCGTTCAATTAATCTCATCGTCTCTTATCCTTGAGATTTAATATTTTGGATTATTTTAAAATCTCACAGTAGGCTGTGATTGATTGCTACGTTGAATCTACACACTAATTCGTTATTTATGCAAAGACTCGAAATCAAGTTCTTAGAACTGGACCTTCTGTTCGTTTCTAAGCTGTGTAACATTAGACACGATATCATGTGGGACCGTCAACGAACGTGATTAACGTTCAGAAAAGATGGAAATTGGAACGATTAATATTAGTACGTCGCGTGGGTTGCGAATCATAGACGGCTGTTTAATCTTGTTTAGAACAAATGTACGTGATACAACGAAAATATAAATGGTAGCATGAATATTCTAGTGTGTTCTTCTAGAGCTCCTAAAATAAGGTCAAAGTAAGTTTTAGGATTCTCATTGCATGCACCCAATTTCATAACTGGCTGCTTATAAAATAGTTAATAGAACCTCTTTTAGCGTTGGTAAGTGTTTTCCAAAATAATAAAGATCATTAAAAAAGCAGGTTTTAAAACCTGCAAATCCTCCTTTTTGTAATGGTTCTAATGTGGCTAATCAACATCAGCGCTCGTTTTAGCACCTGTCCATATTTCAAGAGATATATCTAAATATTTTCTTCAGTAATAAGGACGGACGGGTTGGCATCTATCATTATTTATGTACTATTGCAATCTTGCGTTATAAATAATTTATACCGAGGCTTCAATCACTTGGGAGTTCCTTGCGGTTTTAATACCTTCCTCCCTTATAGCCTTGGAGATGAAAAACTGTGGATAGGCTTGGGTTTTATGCAAATAATTTAGACCTACTCACGATCAAGAACTATCTCGAACGCCGTCTCGTCTCGTCGTACGTATCTTTTGTATCTCTCGAACAATAGCTTGTAAAGTTACCCTAATGTGAAGACGAATAGTCTACCTACCCGTATAATAAGTTTACTTTTTCGTCACTCATATCGTAAAGTTATTATTTTTAAATGATAAATAGTTCCAGTAATATCTGTGGTGGAGGTTGCTGTGAAAGACAAAATTAATCCTCAAAAGATCGATACCTAGTTTTAGAAAAATTTAATTGTTATTTGTTACTTATGTTATTTGCAGCTCGGCCTTCCATTACATATTTTCAGTCACTCTTGCATAAAACACTTCTTCCACAAATTATTCACGTAATTTGGTTCTTCACTCTATGTTCATAATTATGTCACTGCAACAGGGATCCAGCAGATTATCAGCGTCAGGTATACTCGTATATGCCTGACGTATATGCTGAGATGGAATCTCATTCAAACTGGAATCCCATTTTAATCCCAAAATTATTTCATATCGGCCATAAATCTACTCAGAAAGTAAAAAAATACGAATCGAAGAAAGTTTGCAGCATAAGGAATGCAATGAGCCTAAAAAATCTAGTGCCGAGAGATAGCAACGGCAGTATCAGAAACTGTAATAGAAAATATGATGAAAATTTTAGATTTCGGATCGTCATAAATCGGCCGTAAATCTGCTCAGAACTGAAAAATTTCACAATCGATGAAAGTTTGCTTCATTAGGAATGCAATAAACATTAACTTTTGTAATTCATTGTAAATATTAAATAACATCGTTTTAGGAATTTGTTATTATTTCACCACACGTTTTAGTTAGGCGGAGTTCGACCCCGCGCCGCAGAGTTACGTACTCTGCGGCGCGGGGTCGAACTCCGCGTAACTCAATTTATTTGTTCTGATTTTGCACCACCTTGCCTTGGCAAATCCTGTCTGTATTTTTTTAATTTAGTGGTGTTTATCATATAAGTGCCACAAGGTTATATTGACGCATGACCAGAATTAGACTATCTTGATTTTCCAATAAACAAGTGACATTTCATTTCACAAAAAAAAAACAATTGCAGAAATGTTTACCAAAAGCGCCGCCCTGTCATCGTCATTCGAGCACCTAGAAAACCTTGTATACACAGAAAGTGCCTTTTCATACGTCCCGGTTGCCGGATAGCCGGTGACGGGTACCCGGCAGCTACTTGTATGGGCATGTACTTACGCCGATACGTGTGAAAGATAACGTTCATGTCCTTAGCCGCTGGGTACCCGGCACCGGCTAACCGACAACCGGGACGTGTGAAAAGCCACTTACTGTGTTTTGGTGTAATTATTTCTTTTTGTTGCAATAAATAAATGCTTTATCTATCTGTCAACTGTCCTTAAGTATCATTATCTCAAATTATTAGACATGATAACTAGACTTGCTCTAACTCTAGTTAACTTAATTATTGTGCTCGATAACATTTCAGCAACATCAATGTTATGCTAATACTCTACTTTATGTAAATACGTTTGTAGGCAAATAAGTAGGTACCTACATTAGATAGATCTTGTTTGTGATCTCAATAATAAAGCATTATCTATCCATTAATCTTTTGACTAAGTGCTCGTAATTCTCACATGTTTATCTATATGTTTTTCTCAGTCTGTTTCAGTTTCAGAATACAAATAAAATGACACTGATTCTGTTAGGTGATTTCACTTACACATAGGTATTCAGAGGAAAAATTTGCTTCACCAAGTGCCGTTTTGACTGATGACATCACCCGGTGCAGTATCTAAAGTACCGTGATAATCAAATTATAAATAAACACATGAGACAGAGAATAATATTAATTATCCCGTTCTTACGATAATGGCAGTAAAGTTTCGGATTGCTAGAAGAGCGGTGCACGGTGGCCGCCACATAGCCTCTGCAATTTACCGGCGAATGACGTAACTGACACTTTATTGAAAGTAAGTTCGTGTGTTTTCCTAGAGAGCGTATTTTGACACCGTGAAGTCAACATAATTTTCATGAAAGCCGTCATTGCGGCCGTTATGTGGCGGCCGTGCTCTTCTAGGAAACGTAGCTTAAGTAGCTGTTGTAAAATTTTAAGAAAATCGTAAATAATAGTAATACAAATCTTTTTAAACTAAGTTATCTACATCATCATTACTATCTTAATTATTTATTTAGATAGTTGTGCCAAGTTGCAAGATTCTGAACGGAAGGTATGAGATATTTCATACAAACTACTAACTGTATTGATACCAATTTTCCGCTTTGATCAAAGCAATCTGTAACATCCTCCCCTGAAATCTTGATTACCCCTTTTCACCTAGTTAGTTAGGAGTTCATTTTCAAGAAAAAAAACAAGATAGATAGATAGATAGAAGATAGAATATTCTTTATTATGTACACCATAAAAAGTACAGGTATAAATGTAGAAATTTTACATAGGGTGACACAATGGGCGGTCTTATCGCTAAAAGCGATCTTTTACAGACAACCTTTGGATGGATTAAAGTAAAAAGGAGAGACAATACTGCAGGTAGTCAGTGGTGTACCATTTATGTACTTGTACATATACAATAAATACAAACACACATAAAGCATATACTTATCTATATATACATACATATATATATACATACAATAATGAACAAGAAACAAGAGCAAGGAACTACCTTTATGTAATGATGATTTAAGGAGACAGGAAGTGTTTTTTTACAAGAATTTTAAAAGTGGACAAAGTTTGAGCACGCCTTATCGACACGGGCAAGGCATTCCATAACCGTACTGCTTGAACTGTAAAAGACTTGTCATAAAAGCTGGTGGAATGCATCGGCATCTCTAGTCTCAAGTTTTCCGATGACCTCAGATATCTATTATGTGTGTCATGAAGGAACTTCAAACGTTCTTTAAGGTAAGAGGGGGTTGTAGGATTGAACAGAATACTGTAGAGCTGAAATAAGATATGAGAATTCCGGCGAAGACGTATGGGAAGCCACTTGAGCTTTGTACGAAATTCAGAAATGTGATCATATTTGCGCAAGCCAAATATAAATCTTATACAAAACAATAAATGCTTTTGTCAAGATCATCAATACCACGTTTCATCATTGTTTCTATTCCTTGACAGAAACTTCTTATGTATTGCTCGTGTCACGCGTGATGTTCTTAGTTAAATTACTATTTAAAATTGGAAAGTTATATTTATTGAGTTTTTCAACTTAACTTCAATTTACTTTATTTCTTTATTTTAATAATTATGTTGTTTTATATACAATGTGTTTGGTCTCGGACTGTACAAACTTAAAGGGAAGGTAGTTTGCTCTATTTTATCAATAAAGTTATTCTACATGGGGGGTCGGAACCCAACCCCCCCCTGAATGGCAGCCATTTTTGTATCTTGATCGCATTTTATGAAGCGTGTATACTAAAAGTACTTTAATTTTGGAATTTAATGTCCTTATCGTAAAAAAAAAAACTTTTAATAAGTGAAAAGTGTTAACAATGTGTTAAATAACTCAAACACTGACAATAAATGCTGCATCATATTGAAATAAATGCTAAAAGATCAATATCACGTTAAAATTAACATTGTTTTTTTAGTTTATCAAGGTTATTACAAAATTTACAACGGGAACTATCTTTTTTATCTACTCGTCTAACAGATGTTTAGTTTACCTAAATAATGATACTAAAAACTTGATTCTATGACAATTGGTTTAAGAGATATTGGTGTTAGAACATAGGCTTGCGTAGGTAGTGAGTTCATAACGAATTGATTTTTCTGTAGACATTTACAGTGATGATCAATGATAAACTTATTAGTAATAAGAATAATTTTATTAATACAATAGAGCAAACTACCTTCCCTTTAAGTTTGTACAGTCCGAGACCAAACACATTGTTTAGCGTACCTACACCACAAAAATACATAACAAAAAATAAATCTAACACAACAAAGTAAACAATGGGGGTCTACCTACTTACTTTGTGGTTCGTTTTATTTATGTTTGAGCGTAGTAAAAAAAACATGTAGAAAAATATATTTATCTAAAAATACCGTTGATACCATCCTACGCAAATGTCTTATTGATAATAAACAAAGGTCGGTACGATTTCATTATTTCCGTTTGCATAGGTAGAATACATTGTGGGTAGGAAAACCAATTTCCCGGCAATATCTTTTATTTCCTATGTCAATTTCAATACTTTGATGTTTGAGGAATTGCGGGATGACAAATGTCAAATTCGCCTGCCTTTGTAGTTTTATAAAAGTGTTATGTGTGTTATGTACCCTTCTTAGCGTGTCGTTGGAAAAATATTTCAGGCCCAGAACTTACTACGAGTTTGACGCCATCAGCAGCGTCCATCAATTCCTGTAACATTCAGGTATCAGGGCACAAGGGACACCGCATTTGCACTCCAGACTGGAATCCATATTTCCAATATGCGAAAGTAACTCGGCTGAACGGATTTCGATCAAGTTTGGCACACATGTAGACCGTAATGTGGGTTAGGACATAAATATTTTGTATCCGGGTAGTACGTTTTCATGGAAAAACCAGTCGTCTATAAATGTCCACCCGAGCAGGATTTCCTTGCTTGCAAACTGTGTTCGGAGTCTATTTAAAGATTTCAGGCTAGCCAAGGCAACTCGTATCCAGGTGAGAGATTTTCAACAGGTGGAATGAATGAGGATAGGGAAGCTCTACCTTGCCACAGAAATCTTCAGCTGGCGGCCGCCGACTGAATGGAATGTTGCCGTTTTAAATACTATATTTTATGTAAAGTAATTGAATTATTGTATATTTATTATATTTTTATATCTCATTGAATGCTACACCGGTCAACGTCATAACGTCAAGGCCGGCTGTCGCTGAAAATCAGCGCTGGGGCTCTGTCAAACTCAAACTCAAAGCATTTATTTAAATTAAACCATTTACAGGCACTTTTGAATTGTCAAAGAGTCGGTCAGTTAGTCAGAAAGTTGAAGCTAGTCTCGCATAGGGTCGCAGCATTATGCTGAGCTATGGCCGTTTTGCGTGGATGTGACGCATATTTTCCCCCAATTTGTTCTTTTTTTGTTGTGTTCTCTCTTTGCGTCATTTTTACCGCACATAAATGTGTTTTCTTCTTTCTTTCCTGAGACCGTTCGCCAGTGAATTTATCTCTTTTATTGGTAACGGATCAGCTTCAGACTTACTTACTCGACAAAGTTTTAATGTCTTCTACAAATCAGGGGCTTTCCAATGCTCGATGCAATAAGTTTAAACAGATGTTGTGATAATCACTTGATAGATTGGTGATGTCATAGGTAAGTAGGAAAGAAAAAATTTGCATAATATTATTATACCAAAATGCGAAAATAATATCCCGAGCTTTATATTTAGTTTCAAAACCAGTTTATCCCGAGTTTGCGTTACTAGATTAAGTCCATCAGATTTACTTTACTTTTTAAATGAATTTCGAGGCAACTGCAGAACTTCATAATATTTTCTGAATATCAGGCTGCAAAAGTTAAAAAGTTTCGCCTTCGTTTACGCTTTTAAAACTAGAGGTTTTAACGTAACAGGATGCCATACAGCTATGGCGTGATTTACATATAGATTATGAATATATTCGTAACATGTCTGAACGGAGTTCATGTTGGTAACATAACTAATTGTAATCATCCACTTAGTAGAGTAGAAACAATACAAATTAAATCCAGCACTTTACGCTCTCTGGGTTTAGATCATTAGGATCATAACACCACTGAAATTGAATTTTGATTTACCTACTTACTTACTCTATAGTGTCAGAGGGTTTATAATGGTTGATATCACAAATTAGATAAGCAAAATAAAGATATTAAAATAACATCAAATCAACTACAAAGGAATGAATACTATTAGTCGATGTGAATTATATCCTTACTTATTTTCCATTTTTAATATACCTTGACACCCAACCAGCTAACCCTATCAATACTTTGCAAGACTGAACGTGTATAGGGTCTTATTATTGCTTCCCTACGACACATAGAAGGTTAAGACCTAATCCTTGATTAATCCCCTCTACAACTGAAGTGTGAAATGAATGTCCGTCCTCAGAATATCCACCGATGGACCCATCATTTCCATTTTTATATTCTACAAAAGCGTTGGTTAAGTACTTTTTGTATTACGAGATCATTTTTTTCTAA
This sequence comes from Conistra vaccinii, assembly GCA_948150665.1. Taxonomy (NCBI): domain Eukaryota; kingdom Metazoa; phylum Arthropoda; class Insecta; order Lepidoptera; family Noctuidae; genus Conistra; species Conistra vaccinii. Next base: position 22,456,660 of record OX411334.1, read on the forward strand.
CTGAACAACAGCTGTGCTGCTGGGGAGTTTGTTGCGCCATTTCTTCTTCCCAGCTAAAGCACTAAAAAGTGGTGAAGGGTGGATTTTTTGGGGGACTGTCTTTTGTAATTTTGACGTTCGAAAGTGCTGATTCTAATTTGAGTAAATTACTTTTGAAATTTCATATTTTGAAATTCAAAGTTACAGCAGGCACAGATACAAACTTTACATACATGAATGTCTGGACACTGATCAATTACTTGTAGGTCGTGAGAACTCAAATATTAATTGTTCCATGAGGCAATCAAACCCGCAATTCATATAAAGCACAGAAGACAGATTTGAAATAATATAATATGATTGCAAATACTTGGGTACTTTTACTCTACAGTTGTTTCTTATCAAAAATATTAAAATCTAGGCAGTGTATAGAGTGCCACCAGTGGCACTCTATCCCTATCGGATAAAGTGCCACTACAGGCACCCTAGTAACACCGCCTCGGCCCGGCCAAAGTGCCGCAAGCATTGGATTGTCATTGTCACTGTCACTAAGTCACGTCACTTGGTATTTTGTTTGATTGTCGAGGGTTAATCGCTGTAAAACACCATATTCCCAAAACATTACATTCTCTTGTGCCTAAACGGACTCTGGCACTTCGTCGGCCGCTACCGCGGCACCGCTCGCTACGCTCGCTCGGCTCGTGCGTTGTGTGGTCACAGTTCTAACCTAACCTAACCTAAATATCAAGTGACAGTGACAATGCAACACTCACGGCACCCTAGCCGCGCCAAGGCAGTGACACTAGAGTGCCACAAGAAACTCGCGGCACTCTATACACTTCGTAAAATCTATTCAACTAAAAATTATAAAAATAAGTTATCTTTAGACAAATATTATAAATGAAGATGTTTTCCCCATTTCCAAGGTCACCTACTATTTTCATTCTATACAGAATCGGGTCCACGTTTAAAAGAAAAACAACGAAGTTAAGCTCAGTTACACAGTAAATTTTTGAGACGGGGCAGTAAGTTGGAGTCTCATTTCCTACTAAATGTATGGAAATTGTTTTTTGCAGGTTCCTGACTTTCTAGTATTCAAACCTCAGTTGGTCTTAGGTACATAGTTTTTTTTTAATAAGAAACAGGATCAATAGGCACCAAAAAAAATATTGTCTACTTTTTTTTTCAAAATCTGTGAATGAAGATAATTAAAAAAAAAAAAAAAGGATTGTCCCCTAAGACCGTTTTCCTGTAGCTAAAACGGTTAAGGTACCTGCCCTTACTGCTCCATCTCAAAAATCCACCTACAGCCATATTGCCATTAATTAAGCATAAATCCAGACTAAAACAACTTTAGAATTAATAACAATTCTGCCTAAAACCAGCGATAGATTCCCAAAACCAACATAAACAAGAGCCCAGGAGTAGGCAAAGTTAACACAACTCCAATCGAGTTGCCTTTACCGTCGACGCCATATTACCTGGTGTAATATCCCTGGGGACAGCCTGGAACCATCCTTATTTTTATCCACCTACACACCACTTTCAACCTTGAATCCAAACGCGTAAGGTTCAGATTAGTTTTTTGCGCGAAAGAGTTCAGGATTGTGATTTTTACAGATAATCTTTATGTTAAAATCTGTAGTATACTGCAATAAGGCTGTGTATGGCTTTGTAAATACGTTTTTTTTACGTAAAATTGTTGTTGTAGAGTGTTTTCCTGTGCCGTTTACCTGTATTGGAAAATGAATGTTCACTTAGTGGAAACGATACGCATAACATTCAGGTAGGTGATCTTGTTGATGTCGACAAACTGTTTATTTTATATTTATATAGGATGTGTAATAGCGTCATGTATGTGCAAATGTAACAAAACCAAATATATATTTACGAAACAAAGTTGGAACTTTTCTGATTTAAAGGTTATCAACAAACACAATCAAGTTACGTAGATTTATTTCTTCAAACTGAGGTACAGTCAGTAAAATCCTACGTCATTTCGCTCCCAAATACAGAGGTACCCAGGTGTAGTTGACGTCACAGGAGCTGATGTAGTGACGTTGTGCACTCCCCCTAACACCCCATACAATTTAAAGCGTGTGTTCTCGCACCCTAACATAAAGCACGGCGACACTACACTACAATTTAGCGCGACTCGCGCCGCACACGGCTAATCCTTGTCGAGTAGGGGAACTATGTTCTCTGCAATTTATTTGAGATTTTTATGATTTATATTTTTATTTATGAAGTCTTCCAAGAACTAAAGTGTTGAACCATGCTGCAGCTATTCTCTAACGTATACAAAATTCGTCAAAATTATGTATGATTGAAATACGATAAAAGTACAATTAATTTGTTCACAGACTTTCCTTATAATAAGTTACCACGCAGTTTTAATTATGAAACCACGAAAATAACATTGATGCAAAAGTAACATTGATGCAAAAGAAATCACACAACAGAATTGCACATGAAACCAAAAAGTCCTAAGCATCTCTGAAAGCAAGGCCACAACACTGCAGTAGGGGAGCAAATCCGTGCAACGCGTGTATGTTCACGACGTAATCTGATGGGGCCAGCAGAGGAACTACGCGATTACATCAAATTGAAACTAAGTGAAAGAAAGACAGAGTTACGGGGCGCGGTAAACTTCACAGAATGTTTTTTATTGAGTAAATGGAGTTATGAACTTGTGCCAGAATGGAAAAGATATTTACGTGGTGCAGGATACACAAGGAATCTTTGTAGGAGAAAATGAGGAGAGAGCTTATCTGATTGTATGAAATAGCGTTTAATCATTTTGGGGAAAGTAGATTTCAGAAGAATGATGTTTGTTTCGTAGTTGGGATTTTAATAATGTAATTTAATTTAATTTATTATGATGTAATATTTTAATAACAATGCATTGCAATAATTATTGCTATGGGTTAATACCTGAGAATAAACGATAATTTATTTTATTTATTTTTTATTTAAATTCATCCCAAAAACACACTTAATATTGTAGTTCAAAACCATGTTTTCCCATACATCGATATACGTCACAGTCAATCCTCCAACAGCAAAAATGTAAGTTTGAAATCGCAAAAAAAAAACAACGGGTTGCACTCCGCGAGTGCCGGCAGAAGTGAAAAATTTAACATTAACGTTGTACATTTTTGAATATTTTGGAACGGTTAAGGAATAATTTCGCACGAATTGCTTTATTTATCAGTATAAAGTACTATAATTTATGTGGTTAAATACAATATTCATTAGTAGTAGTAGTATATTTATTTATTTTCAAAATATAGTCTAACAAAAATAAACAATTTATTTGAACACTTTTCATGAAGTATTTTTAACTGCTTTTTTTACCCATCAATATACCCATATTATTTTATTACACCTCGAAATCTTTACGTAATGTCAAAGACTATTTATTTTGATATTTACTTTGTCGGTTGATAGGCAACGGATCTTACGGTCACGTCCTGACGCGAGTTTAACATTTTTTACCCATCCCAAAAACAGTGCACAACGCCGCTATAGAAGTTTTAACTTCAAAAATAACAGTTGTGTGAATAAACTACAAATCAAAGATTTTCGGACATTTACTTGTGCTGTAAGGACACTGCTTCTTGCCAAATTTCATAATTCTAGGTCAAGGGGAAGTACCAACACTATAGGTTATTTATTTGCGAGTATCAAAATAAGTCGCTTAGATGACCGTATTTTTTTATTGCGTTGACTTAGAAGCTTTATTTTTTTAGAGCTCTTAGTGACCGTAGACCTTTAATAATATCATATAATAATATCCGTAGAAAGTAATATCAAATACGTATATTTGATACCTCAATACTCTTACTTTCCACTTGATACCTCAATTTTTTTCTGAGAAAAAGGGTCTCGACAGACTGACAGACAGACGGACAACGGAGTACCTAATCCTTTAGGGGTTTCGTTTTTTCCTTTTGAAGTACGGAACCCTAAATAAGGAACGGATCTATAATTTTTTTGAATGAGATAGGACTCTTCTCGTCTTTGAATAATTTAATTATTCATTATTCTTATTTAGAATCTAGTATTAACAACTCGTAATTGTTTATTATCATAGGTACTGATACGCATTTTAAAGATACACGCAAACCTAATTTGTTACACCGGATCACATCATTAATTCGCAATCAACTTGCATACAATAACTCTAACGATACAGCGATACTAAAATAAATAAAGGTACTGTAAAATCAAATGATTGCGTTGTAAATGTTCAAATAATACAATATTTATTTAACAAAATTGAATATTAAAATGCGCTCGTGCAAATCTCTGGGGCGATACGTTCAATTTATTAATATAAATTCATGAGCCAATGAATGTAAAATTTGACGAGTTGACTGACGCTGCGCGGCACGTTTTATGCGTTTTTGATTGTTTTAGTTTCGATCCTATGGAACATAAAGCTCGAAGATTTTTTGTAACAAGGCTGAGCAAGATTTTTACGGCTAAGGTAGATAGCTGCCTATTATCAATCGTTGCGAATGATTTTCAAACGAATTAATTCCAATGATCATGAAATACTTTCTTCTCAGCATTATCCTTTTGTAAAATTCTTGTTTTCAGCTAGGGTTATACTTTGGACGATGCTTTATTACTGCTATTATGAATCTCAAAGTCTAATTTAAGCTCTTTTAGCAACGAGCATACATTAACATGATCGTCAGCCCAAAATGACACACTACCAGTAACGACAAAGATTCATGAACGTCCAAATATTCATTCAGTCATAACTTTCATCTCACCTGATGTAATTTCCTGACTGATGAAACTCTAAACTATCCAGCAGATTGCGTTGCGCTCATCCTGCAGCGGACTGCAGTCCCACAGGACGCGATGTGCGGATTGTTCACATTCACAATTATTCGTACCAGTAGGAAGGTAACTAGATTAACGAAACTAGTCATACAGGAATTTAATTATCTCTCAAAGGACTTTTGTTTCGTAGTGAAGATTATTTCCATTGAAGGTCCATTTCAACAAGCGCACAAACTTATTTACAACGGTTTAGGTAGGTACCTACTTTACGTTTTATGCACATGATTAGATACCTTTTGCGTAACACAGTTACAATCCCTTTGATTTTGACAATTCAACAATATTGACGCCATTATGCAGACGATAAAAAAAAACGTATGAAATGGGTAATGAATACCTACCTTCTAGCTTCCCATTTAGTAGGACAAGTAGTGAATTTTTCAAATCGGTACAGCTCAAAGTCACGACTCGGATTTCAGTCTAGCTAAAATATACACTCAACTGGATGGGCCATTTTTGTATTCGTTGGCGACTGAAACCTTTGTGATCGTATCAAGCACTTCATGCAACAGATTGCCAAGCGTATTTCTGAGGCGGTTTTAACTGACTGCTTCAACTTCTACCTCACATTTTTTATACACTCGAGAGCAATGAATCCGGGTCACTTAAAGAATGTTAAAAATCTCGGAAACTAAAAATGATAGGTTAATGCAATAAATTGTATTTAATAGACAATGTAATACTCCTTAAATGAAAGTAAAAAAAATATGAGTCACCATACATTTTATTAACACAAAATTACATAAAGAAAAAAACTGCTGATCTCTCCTTAAATAGGAAACATGAAATTTTTGAACTTTATTACGATTTTCTTGAATTTTAATACTTCGTATTGCCTCCTCGTGCTTCCATTACTGCGTTTACGCGGTTTGGCATGCTGTACACCAAGTTCCTTATACGATTTTGGGGAATATTCTCCCATTCCTCTGTGAGAGCAATTTTGAGCTCACGAAGCGTGATTGGGGGAGGGTTTCGTTGTTTTACGCATCTGCCTAGCTCGTCCCAAGCATGCTCGATCGGGTTGATATCCGGGCTGCGCGCTGGCCACTCCATACGAGTAATGTTCATCTCTTGAAGGTAGTCATTCACAATCCTACCTGTATGAGGTCGGGCATTGTCATGCATAAATATAGCATCCTCACCTAAATTGACCATAAATGGACCAACGTGATCATTGAGGATTTCTTCCACATATCTTACGCTAGTTAAAGAGCCGTTTTCTATGATCACCAGCTCTGTGCGACTTTCAGAAGAAATTCCGGCCCACACAAGTACAGACCCACCACCGTAGGCTACTTTTTCTTCGATGCATGCTTGCTTGAATCTTTCCCCTGGTCTTCGATACACTCTGTGTCTTCCATCGTGCTTGTAGAGCATAAATTTTGATTCGTCGGAGAACATAACTTTTGACCAATCTTCAATACTCCAATTTACGTGGCTCTGGGCATATCTTAGTCTTGAAATACGATGCCCACGCTCCAGTTTAGGGCCGTTTGCAGGTCTAAGGGGTTTTAAGTTAGATTCAGCAAGCCGACGTCTTACTGTCCATGCACTTGGGTTACTTCCTCCGAGGCGTCGAAACTGATTTGTGAGTTCAGTTCCTGTGAGAAAGCGATTTCGAAGCATGGTGTTCACCAAGTATCGGTCTTCTCGTGCTGTGGTACACCTGGTTCTGCCCGTTCCTGGTCTGCGTAGGTTAGAACCAGTTTCTTCGTAACGTCGGAGAACTCTTTGTACTGTTGACAGCGACACACCGACAGTCCTGGCTGTATCGCGCTGACTCCGGCCGGTTTCCAGCATTGTAAGTATTCTGGTGCATTCTTCAGGCGTAAGTGACATAATTTCAGCTTGAATAATGAATATAGAGCACTATCAACATGGTTTATGTACCCACATAAATGACAGATTACAAACAAAAGCAAAACCAAATGCTGTAATTTCGTAGTTCCATCTTCGAAAGTGGCCCTTTTTCAAATTTGATTTTTTTATGATATAACTTTACAATAACTAAGAAGTTTTAATACCTTCATTTAAGGAGTATTACATTGTCTATTAAATACAATTTATTGCATTAACCTAGCATTTTCAGTTTCCGAGATTTTTAGGATTCTTTAAGTGACCCGGATTCATTGCTCTCGAGTGTATTATCATCTGCGAATAATAAACTATTCGTAGATTTTCATACATACTATCTCTAAAAAGACGAACAACGAAATTATTATTATAATTAAAGTAGAAAGAAGAGTTATCAAGAATAAAAGCATTTCAACGTTCTCTTCGTTTTATTGAGCAACAAGCAACAATTTATACAAACCACAAGTGCTTTTGCAATGTGTATAGGTGCTGACATAAGCCCTTCTTGGGATTTAACCCAACACTAACCACGCAGGTTGGTTCAGTTCCCCAAAGGACAACGCATATTATTATTTCGCACCAAAATGTGTTAGCTGCCCGCTAGTTTCATGTTGGTACGAGTTATGCGGTGTGCAAAATGAATAGTTTTAATTATGTCCCATCCAATGTATGTCCCAAAAGAGACATGCCACACTACTTTTCGCCCCGAGATCAGTCCAGTTCAGAAATTCCGAAACATTGACAATTCTATTCCAACTGTGAGGCAAAATTTTCCCGGGGAACTTGTTCTGAGCGAGTGCAAAATGCAATATTGTAAGTTGTTATGATTCGTCCAGGGAATAGTTCCGTACATGCTCTGTTGCCAAAATTGTCAACTTAGTCAACGTATATTTTAACTTTATTGTTTCAAGTTTACGTTTATTATGGTGTTAGTGGAACGGTTAGTAGCGGCTTTGTGGAGTTTATTTGGATGTAAACGTTCAGATTTTTATTTGAGCATTTTGCTGAGCCCGTAATGTGAGCTGCATTTGGGATTTGTTTGTAGAACCCTGAAATTATTTTCCTTGGAGGATATTGTCGTAATAATGCTTGACTGTTATGAATTCAAACAGCTTTAGGAAGACGCTTTGCTACTCCATATTATTATATCAAATCACTTAGGCCGTTCGGTAAATGTAAAGATTATTGAAACACAAATAATTGAATCATGATAATATGAAACAATTCACTGTTCACTAGACTTTTGCATATCAAATAACGATAACAGAAATGCATCACATATGTGCTTTCCCGAAATTAATTAAGTAGGAACTATTTGTCAAATACCTACCTACCTAATTAATTTCGGGATTTAAACTAATTGTGATCCTATCCGAATGATTGAAACACAATTAGTTTTCAGCAAAAACACACATGAAATTATTAATAATCTAAACCTACTCTATACTCTGAACAGAACTGACATACATTATCATTCAAAGCTTCTAAACAAAAACCTCACTATTTTAATTAAAACTATCGCTTTAATCGAGAAATCGTGTCCGTACTTCATTATTTAAGGGTGTGTACAGATAATTAATCAGTTCCTACGTAGCACACTATTTGTCTTGGTAACTAATGTCGCTGCAGTTTTTATTCTAAAGTTACACAGTTGTGTTGCTAGCTTTCTTTAAAACTTGTATAAAGCCTTGATTAATTTGAATTCACCAATTCTATGAATTCATATATTATTATCTTAATCCCAACTAATATTCTAAATGCGAAAGTGAATTTGTTTGTCTGTAACGCTTTCACGCTAAAACGGCTGAACGAATTTGGATGAAATTTGCACATGGGTAGACCTGACTTGGGGTAAGACATAGGATACTTTTTATCCCGATATTCCCACGGGATCGGGACTAATACGGGTGAAACCACGGGACGCAGGTAGTCCTTAATATTCACAAAGTATCGGTACCTGCATCGATTCTTTATATGGGCCTTCATTCATCAAGCTTTTGTCGTTAGGTTGATTATCGAACTAAATAGTTTTATACTACGAGATTAGGCTCGATGAAGCCTAAACCTCTTAAAACTATAAAGTTCTTCCAAAACTCTAGTTAGTGACGTAGTTTTTCGTTCAATGTCTTTTTTTGGTTTCATTCTTTCCCCAAAATTCACCCTATGTAACATACTATTACCGACATCTCTTTTCATTCCGATAACATCTAAATTCTTTATCCCGCCCAATCAGGAAGGGTTTCCAGAATATTCTCGAAACGACTCCCCTTTTCCTTTTCTGACCACTATTTTTACAAACCATAGACCGCCATTGATAGATCATTAAGCAAATGATTCCCGTGGGTAAGCAGTGATCAGAATCTTTATGTACCTAATGGTCTGCTAATAACGCTGAGATTACCCCAAAATTTTCCTTATAGCAACCCCGCAGGTGATTCTAGCCTAATGGGATCCCAACATTATATTGCATTATTTGATGGTTGCCAAATTAAGAGGAATGGTGGTTACTTTTTTACCCGACTTCGGCGAAGCAAAAAGGAGGGTTATGATTTTGACTGGTATGTATGTATGTATGTAAGTATGTATATATGTATGTATGTATGTATGTATGTTCATCTGTAACCTCATAACTTCTAAACTACTGATCATAATTTGACGAATGAGGTATCGTTGGAAGCGTCTTGATCGTCCGCTGGTTATAGGCTATGTGAAATTACATTAAATTTAATATGGCGCCCTCTAGAGTACATAAAGCGACGAAAGAAAAGTATAATATTTTTTTATTATACCATGTAGGGTATCAAATGAAAGGGCTTGACGAGCACATTACAAATATGTATAAATATCATATTGTCTAAGTAAATAAATATGTTTAAATTGTTAAAAACATGCAAAAGTGAGACTGCAACATACGGCGCGGCTGTAAAATTAATACCTATTATACAATTAAACCGTTAGTAACCGTAGTTTAATTTAAAACAAAAATTGCCTAGCAGGTGCCGTATCAATTTATAATAAAAAGTAAGTTTAAAACCTAAAACCCGACTACTCAAAAATCACGCTCTTAAAAGTATGAAACAAGAAAATATTTAGAATAGAAATCTAGACAAACGTACAAAAATGGTCAAAAAAGCCGTAAGTAGCCGTAGCACTAAAGCAACCGAAGCTACCGAAGCAATAAAGCCGTAGTTGCATGCCATTATTTTGTAGCCGACAGGCATGCGACTACGGCTTTACCTTGACCATTTTTGTACGTTTGTCTAGATTTCTGTTCTAAATATTTTCTTGTTTCATACTTTTAAGATCGGGATCCTTCATGGGTTAAATTTTTTCATTCGGACATACGGAACCCAAAAAATGCAGAAAAGCCACCCTCTCGGCCATAATACCAGGGACGCAGTCCAAACCCTGGGCAGCTACTTACAATTATTTTTGAATAAAAAATTAAACCAACTTGATCGATTTAGAAAGCGATATCTTTGACTCCTATTATAACTTTCTCCTATAGTATTAACTAGGTATACTGTACCTTATAACGCCAAGTATTTAGTAATAATTTAGGTCTAACTATGCTGTCCTTTCAAGCAATTTGAACCGGTACTTTAAACTAAGTACCTCGGATATAGTGCGTACACCCATAGCCGGCATATCTTCGGTACCCTCCTACATCCTACGCCGCTCATCCTCTTACGTGTTGATCCCTTCGAGTGGGTGAACCAATAAAGGGTTAATACCATAAATTCTTTCATTTCCGACCCAACGTCGGTTAAAAATAAACTTTACGATGCAAGGGGTAAACCAAGTAAAAAAATTCAAGTGAAGAGTAGGTATTACAAGAAAATACTATTTATTACATTGAAAGAAAGATAGAAAGAAAAATAGCTGTATTCATCACAGAAACACGTGCGTACAAAAAGACATGAGTAGCAAAATGGAGAACAAAAATAGTCGGCAGCTGTACGTCATGACTGTGATAAGAAGGCTTCCACTCAGCATAATGCTGAGTGAAAAAACCTATGCGCACATCCATCACGCGGTCATTGGATCACTGTTTGTATTTCCTGTGTGTCCCAAATATAAATATTTTTCTTCTTTTTTTACATGATGATCACAATCTCTTCGTAACATTTCTAGCTTCGCTCATCAATTTACTATTGACTGCTCTTTATACTTCCTCAAATAAAAATATCAGCCCAAAAAAGCCAACATCAAACACCAAACTAAAGCGTCTATCCTAAAAAAGATAATACAAATAATAGGGTGTTGTAACAAGAATTCGTTCCACGTAGCGCTTAGTAAACTCTCCTTCGTCACTTGCCGTACCTTCGTCACTGGACAAAAACGTTAGCACATTACAAGGCCTTTCACCCGACGCCGACGAGCCGCTGAGCTTTAGTGTTAGGTGTTAGCTAGTCGGGAATCAGCAGCTGAGGTTAATGAATTAGGTAGGAATATTTTTGGGACGTGGTTGTTAGGTAATCTGCGTTCCTAGTAAGAATACCTAAGCTGTGGTAAAAAGGGAAAAACTGTTCATAAAAATTATTATACTGAAATTAAATTATCTGCTCGTCCAGAAAAGTGATCTAAAATAATTGTTGAAAAGGTTTAACAATGCATACTTTAGTTTTTAAATTCAATAAATAGTTTGAATCGGAAAATTAGGAAACCATAAGGAAAATTCAATGCTTTTCACACATTTTTGGCCATAAAGCTCTTAGTTTTCCAAAATAAGTGATCCGAAATACATCAATTTGTTGGCTGCACCAACTGCTGACTGGTCATTTTTTAGGATGAAAATCTCACAAAATTTAACGACCAAAAATATTCACAACTATTTTTACAACCTTTGATGGACGAAATCTGGAAACTTAATACCATTGAAACTAGCTTTTCATAATGGTACTTTCCAGATTTGCGAAAAATCGACTATTTTTACCCGACTACGGCGAAGCAAAAAACGAAGGTTATGGTTTTGACCGGTATGTATGTATATAGGTATTCATCTGTTACCTCGTAACTTCTATACTACTGCATCCTGATTGTCCGCTGATTATTTATAGGCTATGTAACGGCACATCACGCAATATGGCGCCCTCTAGACGACATAAAGTCATGAACTAAATTTCATTTTTTTTTTTATTGCAGGTTGGGTATTTTTTTATTTCTGTCTTACAATTTTCTTGTTTCACGCTTTTCAGAGCGCAATTTTTTAGTAGTCGGGTTTTAGTTTTTGGACTTAGTTTTTTATACTTATCTAAACATTGAGGTATCTAGGTCATTGAGGAGACCTTATTTAGTTCCCGTCTACGTCTAGCTAACCCTTCAACCGTAAAGGGCAGGTCACCTTATTTGCTAGTGGGAGTGTACAAAGGTGACTGGGAAATTAATGTCAAGAGGTTGAACAGCATCTTCCTACGTGTTTATGAAATAAATTCAAAGTGTGATCATTAATCGGGTAATCAAACTTTGATTATAATATTATCTGGATCTGTTTTGACCATTTAGTATGGGTAGCGGGTCTCGAAATGCCTATATTCTGATGTTTTGTAGACATGTTATCCACTCAGTTTATTTTTTATTTTTTATGTGTTATGTGTTTGCTCTTGACCTCGATCTCGCCTGATGGAAAGCGATCGACGAGGTCTATGATCGAACGAGCAGCCCCAGGACAAGCCGGTCCACTCTTGCTTTGAAGGCTGACTTGATTGAAATTAAATAATTAAAATTCATAATCATACTTACATTGTAAGTATGATTATGAATTTGAATTATTTAATTTGTGTAAGAGATTACTGAATAATTAATGTATATGTCATTATATTTTTTTTAATTATTTTTAAAGGAGTAACCGTGGAGTTTATCACCAGCTCTTCTCAATAGAAAACGACCAACTGAAACCGTGCATCTAGCTTCTGGCGTTTCATAAGTGCATGTGGGTTTATGAGAAATAAAATATTAATTGATGTTTGATTTTGTTTAGGGCGAATTTCACTTATGAAACTGAACGCGATCAGCACATGTAAACTGCGTTCAAGAGCTGATAGTGTCACAACAATTTGTGGAATATTTGACACTGAAAGCTCTTGAACGCGTTCAGTTCCGTTGGTGAAATTCTCCCTTATACCCGGTACAGATTTGCGAAACGTATCTCAAATGTAGCACAAATTAGCCGTCCGAACTTAAGCAGCAACATGAAATGTAACACAATAACTATGCAATCTGTACTGGGCACTAATCGTTGAGTCTGTAATAATGATGACTTTGTTTGATGTAGTCTATGAGTATAGTGACGTCACGGCACAACGCCATCTGTAAGTCAAAAGCGGTACTAAGCAAATTGCAATCTAAACATAGACATTGATAAAATGAAAAGCAGTACGTAGATATAAATGTTTGTCCGAAAACAAAAACACGGAAATAGAATTATGTTAATTATACATCAATTTACACTTTCGAAAGAGTATTCAGGAAATCCTTTGATTTTCTCTAATTAATTAGGCTAAAACTTGACTTGAACTCAAAATAATGCAACAATTTGTATGTATACAAATATTTGAGTTACTCGCGAAACATTAGCATGATTAAAGGCTTGTTAATTAATTACCCACTATGTTTATTAATCATTAATACTAATAAATATGGATTAATTAGAATGGAAGAGCAAACTCATTATCCAGTATGCTAATTAACGTAAGGGGAAGGCCTTTTTAACCCGCAATAGTATAGCGTCCTTACATGCTAAAATAATAAAATATAAATGATAATAAAATATTCGCAAAACATTATTAAATTAATACGTAAAAGAAACACTCAGTACACGCGCACTTGTCTTTCAACGTGGAAGCACGGCCGGTTTGGGTAACGCCAATTATACGCTAGGTAATCCGCGCTTCTATTTTGATTTTAAAAAGGGTTCGAATTTATTGTCATTTAATTCGTTTTTTGAATTCGGTGTTTTTATCCGACTGCCAAGGAAGGGTTATGTTTTTTGTACGTATATTGTATGTATGTATATTGTTTTGTTTGTAAACTTTGTTACCTCGTATCTTCCAAACGGCTGGATGGATTTCGACAATTAAGGTATCGTTTTAATCGTCTTAAGAACCAAAGTGTCAAATCCTAATTGACAAATATGTACATTTGTCAATGGATTCAGTGTAGGCGTGATAAGGTAACAGACACACAAAGTAACTTTCGCGTTTATAATGTTATAAAGCACCTGTGTATTAGTATGGATGTCAGATGTGTGTGTTTCATAGTAGTGGAGCATAGCTATTTCTGCCGCCAAGACACGTTGCTGTAATCCAATCTGAAGGGTATGAGTGCCCGGCGCACGGGTAAACCATGACCTGGTTAAAGACATAGGATTCTTTTTATCTCCATAGTAACTTCCCGTGGGATAATTTCCGACCTTCACACGTGCAAAGCCGCGGGAAAAAGCTAGTGAGATTATAATTCATTACTATTTGGTTTGGAAGTAAACACAGATCCTGAATCTTTCCTTAAGTACTCGATGGCTATTTGAAACCAGGACATATAGGTAATTATTTCAAGGTATACTGCTACTGTAAAGGAAAACACCGAGAGGAAACAAGGATAAAAATGGTTAAAATTCATCATCACGCAGAGAATAAGAGTCGAGAACCATCTTATTTTACTCTGAAATATAAAAAATGTTTTCTTTGTGTGACGTCAATTACAGCCTAGACTTCTATAAAAAGGAGTATGTAAGGATTGTTACAGTTGGCGTTCTATAGTTTCTGCCTACCCGTATGTAGAAAGTCACAAAATATACCAACATTTTTTGAAAAATTTATCAATCATTTTAAAAACGACTGCTCTTAAATCCCACATACAATCAATACTAATTGTCGAGGGATCAAACAAAGAAGTCGTAGAGCTGCCAGCACTAACTCATCTATCATCGTCAGTTCTAGGGAGTGTTTGCAAAGGCCAGCGTTTTAAACCGACCGACCCATTCGTGACACGCTCTGGATCACCGATTCGATGTGACTTTTAACCCTTTTTTGAAACGATTTATCTTCCGTAGATTCTGTCGGTATCGTGGTATTTCTATTTGCTTTCTTTAGAGGGACTTTTGTTTATGTATGTATAAGTCTTATTGATACATATTTACAGTTTCAGAAAGGTCAGGTGCGTAGTACTCGCAACCGACGTTCGAGTATAAAGGAGTATGTAAGGATTGTAGTAGGTGGCGTTCTGTAGTTTCTGTCTACCCACACCGGAAAAGGGCCTGAGTTTATACCTTAATTCTTTTTCTGTAGCAGTTTTATAATTACTAGCTGCAGAAAAAGAATTAAGGTACCATTCCGTACACGCCCGCAGGAGGCAACTGCAGGCGACGTGTCGCAGCGTCATGTCGCTGCAGTCATGATTCCGAACCCGACCGTATTCCAGGCGGTAGATAGAAGATAGAAAAACGTGAGTATCGCTCGAGCGTTGGCGGCACTACTGGTCTGCGGTCGGGCTACACGTGTCACCTGTCATTTGCCTGTAGCAGCCGACCTGAACTACGAAAGGTATTTCATAGAAATTCATTGAAACCAGTCGTGACAGCGCCTGCAGATGCTTCCTGCGGTCGGGTACGGAATTGTACCTTTAGAGTTTAATTATTTTTTAAATAAAAGTAGGTAGGTAAACCTAAGTTACTCCTTAAAACACCAGCTATCTGCCAGTGAAAATCCCGCCAAAATCGGTCCAGCTTTTTCAGAGAATAGCTGGAACATACAGACAGACAGACAAACATTTTAAAATTTGTTTTTTCTTGTTATAAGTACCGTGTATAACATAACATCACGCACGCCTTGTTTCCCCGCAGAGTTAGACATTTCGCCGCGAGACTATTGCCATCAACCGGGCACAAATACAGATTCAGGGCTGGTACTGAAAAATTCCTAATGGAAAAAAGCAATACCACATTACCCAACCTGGAATTTGAACCCAAGACATGCACAGTAGCGCTTGCGACCACTAGACCAACGAGGCAGTAAAAACGAGTCTGTAAAAAGCTATTAAGTCATATCGTACCCAAAAATTAAAGTGCCGGCCAGAAAAAAAAATGCTATTTTCGTATGGGAAATAACATGCTGAACATTTTTTTATATTACAACGAAAGTCTTCAATTAACCCCCCTGGCTGCTATTTGAGTTTGAAAGTAGGTACCACCAGAATCATATTTTTGGCAACAATATGTTGGACATTCGGTTAAAGACGCAAATATTTATTGCCTATGGTAGAAATGGACATGCATGCATGGCATGCATTGAGCGTTAGGTATAATAAGATATGATAAGTATTAAAAAAATAACGAGAAGCCGGATTCTGTTAACGATTAACCACCTTAGACCACATACATACGCTGCGGCGGGATTTAAAGAAGATCGAAGAGTATCACCTGCTTCTCCGCTTAGCGTTTGTGGACTGCAAGAAAGTCTTCGACTCGATCGAGACTTGGGCTGTACTGCAGTCTCTTCAACGGTGCCAGATTCACTATCGGTAAATCGAGGTGTTGCAGTATCTATATGAAAACACTACTACGGTTTGGTCCTGGAGTCGAACCATGTCGGTCCGACTCCAGGACCAGACTTCGAAACCTATTCTTGTGCAGCGAGGTGAGGTGAGACAGAGAGACGTTATCTCTCCGAAACTATTCATCACTAACATTGGAGGATGCCTTCAAGTTTCTGGACTGGAAAGGGGTAGCTATCAACTTTAATGGCAACTACGTCACTTACATTCGGTTTGCCGACGATATACATAGAAGTCACCGGTACCGGTATAGTAGTGTATATCGGAGGACCTCAGTACAATGCTCGATGACCTCAGTAGAGCTTCCGAAAGGGAAGGTCTTAAAATGAACATAGACAAAACTAAGTTGGTGTCAAATGCATGTAACACCCACCTTCATGAAGATCGGGGACTCTACACTCGAAGTCGTAGACTACGTTTACCGAGGACAGACTGTCCAGTTAGATAGGTACAATTATCAAAAAGAGGTCAATTGTCGCATCAGATTCAGCTGGGCAGTGTTCCGGAAGCTAAATATCTTCTCGTCTCAAATACCGCAGTCGTGACCAGTGCGTGTTGCCACTAGTTGCTAGTGATAACCTATGGAGCTGAAACGAGGTTGCACACATTGCGCATCATTAAAAGGCTGAAAGTCGCTCAAAGGGCAATGGAGAGAGCTATGTTGGAGTTTCCCAGATGACGTGATCGAATCGGAAATGAAGAGATTGGCAGGAGAACCAAGGTAACCGACATAATCCGAAGAATTGACAAACTTATAATGGCAGTGGGCAGGGCACATTGGTTGGAAAACAGATGACCGATGGGGCCGAACGGTTCTGGAGTGGCAACCACGTACCAGAAGGCGAAGCGTTAGAAGGCCTCCCACAAGGTGGAAGTTCCTGAGGTGGAGGAATCCACTGGATGCAAGAATAACAGAACCGGTCGAAGAGGCGATGTTTGGGGAACGCCTATGTCCAGTAGGGAAAATCTTCCAGCTGAAGTGATGATGATGAAGAGGTAGCCAGATTGTGTCTCCTTTTAAACATTAATGTAATGTTCGAAACATTTTAAGTTTGTATTTTGAAACTTAAATAGCCGTGGAAGGGTTAATTGTATACTCTCATTGTAATAGTAAAAAATGTTGAGGGTGTTATTTTCCATAAGAAAATCGTATTATTTTTTTCTGGCCGGCACATTAGTTTTTGGGTACAAAATGTTCGACACTTGAATGATGTCCTTTCAAACAGTCACTTCAATTTTACTGTAACATGATATAGATAAGTTATGATTTGATACAAAACTACATGTTTTTTTCGCTTTGTTTGGTGTCAAGTTCGTATCGATAAATAATTTCATTTTCTTTTTTCAGGCAGTACTTCGCTGAAAAAATATGCAGGATTGTGAAGCTTGAAGATTGTGAAGTTAAGAAAAGTATTTTTAAGATTAACTTATTCTGGTTTCCGATTGATCTTATTGTAAACTATACCCAACTACAAACACACCTAGATATAACAACAAAATTAGTATCTACACCCGTTTAATCTTCCAAACTGCTGGCAGACAATTTATTAGCCGAGATAGCTCATAAATAATAGAGTGCCTAACTTAATATTGTATTAACATTCAACATCTATTAATATTCCTGGATTATGGTGAATTAGTTACTAGCTTTAACTGGGTTTTGGTTTAGGCTAGATGTGTCTAATTCTCCGAATCTAATCTTATGTCATTAATACGTAGATGTCAAACGATTTAATAGATTGCTGTGAGCAAATCATTACTGTACTGAATAATTAACTCATCAACCAATGGTCAATATCGTTAAAGTAAAATAAAAGCTTGTACATTCGCAAAATGTTCAATTAATTGCTCTTTCATTAACTCGAGGGAAATATAAATGTCAAAATGCACAACATCATCGTTTCAAAACATTTAAGCTGTTCATTTTCCGAAACTCCGTTTAAATATTGAAACTTTTTCAAATAAAACAAATGATTCTGCTTTAAAATTGACTTCAGGCTCTCAGACCGCACCAGACGTCACTTGTCATAATTATTGTGACATTCAAAAGAAAACGCAGCGAATACCTCTACAAACGTACAATCTAACACCCACCCAAAGAAATTCCAACCTTTTCTTCATCCGCATAAGGTTGTGTAGGACTACATTTGATAACTTAGCAAACAATCTGTCAGTTACTATTCAAGCAAAGGAAATTGCACTTTATTTCATCACAAGAAAGTTGCAAGTTCAAGTTCACGAAAACTCCTTCATTTTTAAGTACGTTTGCTTTTAATTTGTCATATAAAGCGTGATTTATATTTTAAAAGTTGAACGGCTACCGCAAACGTGTGATTCATACATTTTACAAGGGACATGTTTTAAATAATTTAAAGTTTATTACGGCCGTTTCTGTAAGCGTATTTATTTTAAAAGAATTGCGGGAAGTGAGTTAATGAGTTCATGAACGTTATTAACTTATTTACATGACATTGTATGTTTGAGAGTGAATTTAAAATTATACGTTTTCTGTGTATACTTGAAGTGTTATGTTTTTATTGGTTGTATACTTCGTATCATAGTTCTAGGAAGACTTCTTTCAGAAACAGTTCGGGTTAAGAAAAGCATCACCATCATTTAGGTGATGACGCTTAGCTGCTGACTTATCGCCAATATCGAAAAAAAATACCACTAGTGCAGGTAATCAATATGAGCACCTATTTTTCGACGCTGTGAAAAAACAAAATCTGTATTTCTTCAATTACTTATTGTATTTCTTCGAAATTGAAATAACATATTACAGAATATTCCAACCAATATTTTTTTAATCCAGGTCAGGCATTTCCATTAAACACACAATATTCACAAAAACTCTGCATTAAATACTTTAAAACAATTTTTTTTAAACGAAATATCTATTTTCTGTATTAACAGCCGACTCTAAGTAAATATCGGAAGCAATTTTCGAGGCAAATAGCGTCCGTTGCAGGATTGCATTAGCGACTGCAAATATAAACGGCGTAGATACTACACCCTGTATAGTGTAGATAGAACATACTTTTTACCATACAGCGTGCTCTATCTACAGTAGATAGAGCACGCTGTATGGTAAAAAGTGAACATTTATACGGACGAGGTGAGGGACTTAGGGTGGGGACATAGTGACGAATTATGTTATTATAGCTTTTGTAAGCGACATTCATGTTTATTGATACATCGAGGCCGAAATTTGAAATAACGGCGCCATCTTGTTTTTTGAATATAGTTTCAATGAAATGTCATTTCACAAAACAGTTGTACAAATTACCAACAGCGCCCCCCTGTCAACGTCATTTGAGCGCCAAAAAAATTGGTAGCAGTACTTATATAAACGACTTTTCTGACATAATAATATATGTTCGTATTTTTTTCAGGTACGTACAAAATCTTAGTTCGGGACCTAGCACACTTTACACACCAAAATATTATTATTATTATATTCTTTGGAATTTCTCGGAACCCTGAGGTCCCGGACCTGTGGAAGGCGTACGAGGGGCCGAAGCCAACTCGCAGAGGACCTTTACACAATTTTAAAAGAAATGAGGCATCAACCGACGCTTATGCCTGCCTGTATGTACTATGCAAGTGCACCCAAGAACAACCCCCGGTTGGTGCAGGACTATTGCAAAAAATGGAAACAAAAAATATTGGTCTATGGGTTTGAGTGGATTGGTTACCTAGAACTATGGAAGGTATATGTCCCCTGTCTATTAGGGTATACATGGATAAAATGGCAGGGAGTGACTTGCACACTCAATAATGGGCCTCCGAAAACTGTCGCTGTGGCACAAAGTGACGTAACGACAAGGGGACAACATGTCTTGAGGTGCTTGGGGAGGAGTGGTATTCCACAGCTTTCAGAACAATCCCAGAGCCCGAAAGATGGTCAAGATCCCTACGAGCACTTACTGAAATACTTCCTTCCTCCTCCGAGCACGTTTGCTCTTGCGAATCTCCACTCAAGCCGGCCAATTAAGGCAAGAATGATGTGGGAGCTCTGTTCTTCGTCAGTGTTCACTCCAGCCGGCCAATAAAGGCAAGTCAGAGGTGAAGAACAAGATTTCTCCCGGGAGATAGGATCCGTGGGGTCGCTACTGCCCAACAGCTCGCCACATGCTGCCCTGCGGTTTTCTGTATCTCTCTTGGTCTGGCTCCTCATGCTAGACCTGTTCCGGCAAAGTAAAATTTACCGGCACAGACCTAGAGTTTGAAGCGCGCAAGACGACGACGTCAACGTAGCGATACGGAGGTGTGGAAATATAGATTGAGGTTCACAAAAAGAAGTGCATTTATTATTACTGTTCATTAATGTTTTTAGAAAATCGATTCGAAATTGTTTGAGGCTCGATGAAACACATAAAACTCATATTATGCCGTAACGAATCAGAATATTAAACCGCCTCACACTGGTTTCCGTTTCCGCAAACGCCTCCGCTCCGCTCATCACCCACCTCCCTAACCAAAAGCAGCGGCGTTCATATAAGAAACGCAAGTACTAACGTTCAACTTAATGGTTGCGTTCAGTTCGACGTTGTACCGACTACGGAGCGTGGAGCATTTCTTTACATGCCTCTCCTGACTTTTTGTAGCGAGTATGTAATGTACTTACTTCCTTTGTAAGGCTAAATGAGATACAAGCTTGTATTTTAAATTGGTTGGTTTTGTGCAGCATTTGTTTTTCTTCTTCAGTTAGAACTCTCTTGTCGGTAAAATGACATCCAGCGATACAGTGTCAAATTAAATTAGCTAGCGAAACTTTGCAGACGTGATGGATATCGATATTTAAAAACCATAAAATAGAAAAATAAAATGTTTGATGTTTTTTTTTGGGGTCAACGGCTGCTGGTAATTTCGTTACTTGAAGTTTGAGTTAAAAAAACCTATTTTCTTTTATTTTATCGTGTTTAGATATCCAACCCTATCACGACAGTGAAGTTTACACAAAAAAAACAAAATTTTTGGTCGATGACCTAAAATTTTTTCCCTAAAATGAATTTATTTTTGTTTTAAATATGTTTAGTTAAGGATACTCATCACGTCTGCGGAGTTTTGCTAGTTTATTTAATTTGACCCTGTATTCATCGGAAGCCAATAAACTAAGATAAAGCACATTAAATACAGAGTAGTAGGTACAGTTACAGTCATCAACGAAACTTGACATTTTAGTTTTTTGCGGATTTTTTTTTTCTTGAATAAACATCATAAATGTTTAAAAGCAGAGTACGTATATAATCATTTTTATTTATGTATTTGCTCAGACAACTATTATCCACAGGTTAGTTGGTTCGCTACGAAAAACTTAAATGCTATGTTAGTGTGTGTCAATTTAGATATTATGTAAAAGTGTTTTAACCTACTTTCGTTGCTGACCGTACCTAGAGTCCCAGCAATAAATTACATTTCAGGGCTCTCTCGAGTGCCAGTTTATTAAAGCCTACATACGATGCTACAATATTTAAAAAACATCAGACCACGTAGGAGATGACGGGACGAGCTGGATAGGTTACGTCAAAACTGGAAGGAGGACGCGCGGGCTGATGGAAGGAGTGGAGGGAGGTCTTTGCCCAGGAGTGGGATAGCATAGGCTAGTCAACAAAACAATTAGTTAAATACTGTAAGATATTTAGATGTGTAATTTTAAAAGATTCTGCGAATTCGGCCTCGCTGTTTGCAAGTAATTTTATTAAATTGCTTCTTCGGCCTCCACTAAGTTTCAGTTCTGGGAAGAAGACCGACTTAGTATCTTTCAACATGTCTATAATAAATTAGTATCGTCCTTAGTGGTTCGCTTTATACCTCAAACGCTTGAAACAAGAAAAATAAGAACTTTAATTCCTTTCATGAACGCAATTCCAATAAAAATTAAACTGTTAAAAGACCTCAAAGTTAACATTCTCAAGAATCGCTCTATTAGAAAAGAAGTTCAAAGGAATGAAGAAAATTAGGTATGAATGCGAACGAACTAGCGCAATATTTATTATATATTATGCACTTTCAAGACATTCTATTCAAGATTCTAATTTATATGCTTCTGGGAATAAGCCCAGGTTCGCACTGGCGAATTTTTTCCGCGGCAATTTTTTTTTGTGCAACTATTTTCAACGCTCTGCTTAGCGCCGAGAGTTGAAAATCCAGTAGTGTGTTTTTTCAGCGCGCTGGGATGAGAGTGCCTCCCAGCAGGTTGGATTCTCAACGCTCGGCTCAACACCGAGAGTTGACAATCGAGTGCGCGATAAAATCGCGCCGCGATATTCGTCCGTGCGAACGTGGGCTAAGTGAATGAAACCTTAGGAACTTTGTGAGAATTCTTGTAAAATAAAATTCTGCATAAGGTTGTAGAAGGTAAACTTGAATAAAAATTCCGGAGAATGTCAGTGAAACTAAACGGTAAATAAGTATAACATCTAACAAATATTACAGCGGAAATGAAAAACGTGATATAATTCATATAATAATTATAATATCATTTATAATATATTCACTAATCAAAAATCGGTGACTTTTTGAGAATCTTAAAATATTACGCTGATTTTGCGATTGTGGAACAACACTCTTGCTAATGTTTCCAATAATGTTGCCATACTCGCCCCAATTATGTTTCCTAAGTTTGAGGAAAGAACAAACTTTTTGTCTACCAATGGTAAACGTACATTTTACAAATTGATTAGATAAAAAGCAAACAATGAAGCGAAATTGCTTTTATACCAATTTTGGTTATAATGCGTTATGAAAAATGTTTAATAAAAATTTTCTTTTCTCAAACAGAGCACCTGCCATCAAATCCTCTTCACCACCCTTGGCTGACTGGTAGAGAATGCCTAAGGCATTAAGTCCGCCTTTGTACCTTTTTTATGTGCGAAAAGTTTAAATAAATAAATAAATAAATTGCCGAGTGTGATAGTAATGAAAAATTTAAGTTTTATAGTCGGAAACTTTTGTAGGCTGTATTAGGTACTTTTAAACTTAAAACTTAATTACGAGTCTGCTGTAGATAGTAGTTTCGACACGAGCCTTTTCCTAGTTACTGCACGTGTCTATGTAACTGAACTCCACACGCGTCCATTCAATTTGTTTTTAATTTGCAACACCAACATGCCCCAGATTTTTGCCCCAGAGAGTGATCTGATTGAATATTTTTAATAGAAAAAAAAACGATAGTTAGTAAATACTTTTTACTATATGTATTTGGAAATTATTTTTTGAAGTTAGATTCCTCAGAACCACTTAATGTACTTATATGTAATATGAGATTATAGTTATAAGCATTGGGCAGTTATAAGCATCCTACCTGCTCTTATAGTGTCCTAGTAATCTGCTGTTTTCTGCTGAGCAATATTCTTGGTCAAACGGAGTAGAAAGCAGCCTGCTGGAGTGGGAATTGAGGGTAAAATAAAAATGTCAGCTGAGTATTTTTGACTTCTTACAAATGATGTGCGTGTGTGTGTGGACTGCGGGAAATTAAAACATGATCAAATCATGCAAAACTATACACAACAATAAAATAAACCCGTATCCTAGTTTCCAGAAACATGAATAATAGAGCAGCATCCATACTGGCATAGATTTACGACATCAACCCTCGCATGCTAACACGGGTACATTTTTACCCGCAGAACAATTTGACGCGAAAGCATTCGTCAGCGATGGATGACACAAAAATGTGCGACGCGACGGTACTAAAGTACCGCGAGATACGAGAGGGTTAGACGCTTTGCGGTTTAGTGTTGCCAGATTCTAGAATAACAAAAAACCTGTACTATTTGAGTCGGTGAAAATGAGGTTTAGTCCACTGGGATTGCACAATCACTGAAATTCTTCAAGGTTCAGAGCGGTTAGCCCAGCTCCCACAAAGTACAGGCCACACTGGGGATGAAGCTAAGTACGTTTAGCTTCGCTCATGTAGTTAGCGCGTCTTTTCATACTTCGGTTCATAGATCGCAGTGTAAACTGAAGTATGCAAAGCTGCATGAGCGAAGCTAAACGAACTTAGCTTCGTTCCCAGTGTGGCCTGCGCTTTAGGCTTTCTACCGCTCTGATGGACTAATATTTTAATACGGTATCAAGCTGTTTTTGTACATTTGTATAATGAGGGCAGGCTAGGGGCAGGCACTATTACAAATGTCATAATGAAACAACTCCACCTGCCCTGGAGTATCAGAATGTTTTTTTTTGTCTCATAAACATTCTTGTATCTGGCAACACAGTCCTGACTCAGCATAAGCTATGACTGAGTGTATCTTATTGATTCGAGATGAGATGTCGATACAGCCAGGCGATGCCTTATGTAAGCTATATATATAGCTATATCTATTCTTATATAGACATATATCAATTTTATTGTGATGTGTAGCTTCTTAAGAATAGTGCTACGTTCATAGGAATTATTTACGATTTTCTAACGGAAACGGAAGCAGTATGCTGACTTGCATAAGTAAGACACTGCTTATCCACCTGATATTGACTCAACGTCATATTTTTAATTTACTTTAAGAAGAATAACGTGTTTTTATGGTGTCTTATAGTATGAATAACGTCCGACGTCGATTTCAAACAGCAGCCCAAGGCAATATACTAGAGTTCCAAAGATACATAGAACAATAAAAACGTAATGCAGTCGTTTCTAGAAAACACAAAAAATAAAACAATGGGGAACCTAAAAATAGCACAAGAAACGGTATAGCAACAAAGAAACAGGTTAAAAGGCGTAAAGAAAAACGTCACGAAAAATATTCAACAAGCGTAAATTCCCACGCCGCGGCGCTCTTCAAGAAAATCTTATGAATTCGACGTAATAAAGATGCAAATGTGTAAATTTTTTTGCTCGCCAGTGTACTGCCGGTTCACTCGGAAAGAAACTTCACAAATGGCGTGCATTGCGACTCTGTTTACACTATCTGTCAAAATAATTGTGCACGCTCTCGCGTGGTTGTGACGGAGACATGTTTGTGTACCGTATTGGAGTGTATTTTTATTTGTGTAGGTACTAAAAATATAGCTATTTTCCAAAAGCGTGGCTCGAGGTAATTCCTATCGAGTGTTGGTGTTGGGTGAGTGATATACCTTATGTGTAGAAAGAGCGATAATGTTTTTATAGAAGTAGGTTTTGTAAGCGGCTGCGCCCTTGTGCATCTCTGAAATTATTCCTCAGGAACGTACTACCTGGATAAAATATCCTATGTCTTATTCCAGTCATGTTCTACCCGTGTGCCAAATTTAATTCAAATCCGTTTAGCCGTTTTAGCGTGAAAGCGTAACAAGCAAACAAACTAACTCATTTTCGCATTTATAATATTAGTTAGGACTATATTTTTTTAAAGCATTGTTAGATGGGTTTATGTAGTTGGGTTGGGTTAGATAGGTTTGATTGATATATTAGAATGTGATGGTACTGATCGGAGCAGATCAATTCGGTCTTTGTAATCGTTTCTTTGTTGTTGTTTCTGACCTTTAAAGCCTTTGAGCAAACCATTTCAATCCCTGACATTACAGACTAATTTGCATCAAGACTTCTTCGTCCAGGGGGAAATCCAGCAGTGTACATCAAACAGTCAAAGAGATAAACGGAATAATAACCAAAATCCATTTGGAATTTGTCACGAATATAACTTTTAATGGAGAGTCCGTTTTACCCTCGTCAGGGCGGGTAGCTCCGTCGCTATTGTTTTAGCCAAATGTCAATATCTAAGATAATCTTCAGTTAGGTATGAAGTCTGCTTGCCAACAGTCATGTGACAGAAATTATTAATTTTGTGCTAGTATTTGTTCCACATTGTATACTAGTTTCATTAGTTCAGGGTTTTTGTTGGAAGTGAGATTGTCAAAGTATTGTTGTCACTTTGTCACTGATATTTTTAATCAACGCCAGGTTTTTTTATTTCTAACGCTGAAATAATATAGGGTGCGCGTTTATGAATTTAGATAAACGTAGACATAGACAATTCAGTTTGTCTGTTTGCAAGCAAATCTACCCATTCTTTTTCAATTTTCAAGTTATAAACTTATATGATGTAAAATGTAAGTTAGTACAGTTCGACACAACTTAGATGTAGCATATTATTATTATTATTATTTGTATATGTCTACATATCTCGGAACCATGGGGTCCCGGTTTTTTGGAAGGCGTACGAGGGGCCAAAGCCAACTCGCAGAGGCCCCTTAGACCATTTTAAATGGAATGCGGCACCAACCGACGACTATCCCTGTATGCACTATGCAAGTGCACCCAAGGACAACCCCCGGTTGGTGCAGGACTATTGCAGAACATGGAAATAAAACATATTGGGCTATGGGTTTGGGTGGCTATAATGGATTGGTTACTAAGAACTATGGAAGGACTATGTCCCCTACCTGATCGATGTTATGGTATACACGGATAAAATGGCAGGGGGTGACTTGCACACTCAATAATGGGCCCCCGATAACTGTCGCTAGCACATAGTGACGTAGCGACAAGGGGGCAACATGTCCTGAGGTGCTTGAGGAGTGGAGCGGTATTCCAAGGCTTTCAGAACAATCCCAGAGCCCGGAAGATGGTCAAGATCCCTACGAGCACTTACTGGAGTACTTCCTTCCTCCGAGCACGTTTGCTCTTGCGAATCTCCACTCAAGCCGGCCAATTAAGGCAAGAATGAGGTGGGAGCTCTGTTCCTCGTCAGTGTTCACTCCAGCCGGCCAATGAAGGCAAGCCAGAGATGAGGAACAAGATTACTCCCGGGAGATAGGGTCCGTGGGGTCGCTACTGCCCAACAGCTCGCCACATGCTGCCCTGCGGGTTTCTGTATCTCTCTTGGTCTGGCTCCTCATCCTAGACCCGTTCCGGCAAAGTAAACTCTACCGGCACGGACCCAGAGTTCGGAGCACGCAAGCCCCACCACGACGTCAACGTAGAGATACGGCGGTGGGGTCAACGTAGAGATACGGCGGTGGGGTTATTATTATTATTATTATTTGGTTAGACACACTAGCAGCTAATTAGCTGATGCGTGTGTATCAAATAGCATAGATTTGAAAATTTTCATTCATTCATTTCAATTTCATGAATGTATTTGGCTATAAGAATTTACAAGTTATTGCGTTTTCGAAAGATCATTTTCACCTAAAGCAGTAATAAAGCACCAATCTTTTGAAGGCGCACTCAGTTCGGGTGTTGATCGGTTTTACGAATTTTGCCGATGCTACATCTAAGTTGTGTCGTACTGTACCTACAACATGAAGCATCCATAAAATTGCCCCAGGCAACCATTGAAATATTACGCTTATCAGTCAGACACAAACAAATCCAGAATCTTATTTTATTAATCTCCCCACTGGCCATCAACCCTACAATGTCTTCAGAACATAAACATACATAAATGTCTCTCTGTCTCCACTTTGTATAATCCTTTTATCCTTTCTAATGACGTCTAAAGCAAGTGATAGGCTAGCCGTGCCGTCCTCTCAACATAGTGTGCCGTAATGTCCTGGCGACGGCAAGGCGCTTAAAGCGGCATTTAGCGCAGATTGCGCTGAGCTGTGTACTCTGTGTAAGGTACGGCGCACAGTTGCGACGCTAATTGGTTCGGTAGTCCTTGAGATCATTATGTTTGGGATGGTGAAGCGTAATTTCGTAAGTCTGTTTTATGGCAAATATTGATTAAATGGTTCATAAACTCATCAATTCTGAACTTGGGATCCCTTTAAAAAAAAATGCATAAATTACATAATAACTTTTCTTATTTTAAGCTCGAGTTACATCACAACAATTTTAAAAAGTCTATAAATGTGCTATGTTACAAACTGATTAAACGAATAGTAAAATTTATATAATTGATGTTTATGTTCTTCTTCTTTTCGTGTGGTTAGTGACTAACCTGGTGTCAGAGTTTTAAAGCCGCCCGTGTTTTTAGACCTCTGGCTTCACATGCCGTCGAGAAATCTCTGACAGGCATGCCGGTTTTCCTTCATCGTTTCTGAAGCAAGTGATAATTATACAATACGCGCATGAATCCGAAAACTCTGAGGTGCGTGCCTTGGGTTCGAACTCGAGACCTGTGACTTGGCAGGCTGTCGGTCACACCACTAGGCTATCACTGCTGTTTGTGTTAAAAAATATGACAATTATTATTTGATTGTTTTATGTTTTTTGACTAGTTTTGATTGTTTTATGTTTTTTGACTAGTTTTGTGCAACCTTTTAAATGTTGTTATTATTATTATTGTTCCGTATTGTCACATCGCAGGACAAGTACCTCATGAATGTAAAAAGTAAATAATAAAGCGGCACCGCGTTTAAAGAATAGTATTCTGACATAATTGATTGACTGTTCGAGCTGGAATAATTTCATGAATAAAATATACTGAGCGATTGACCGGCTGACGCTCGTAGGATTTATTCAGGCATGAATATTTATATCTAGACTTTATACGAATTACAAAGTTGCTAACATACTGTTTTGTCTGTAAATTTGTGGTGCCCAGACAGCAGCTGGCACAGGGATTTTTAAAGGTTACTAACTCGTAATCTAGTTTGCATATCTATGTATGGAAACTAGATTACGAGTAATTAACAGTAAGTACTCTTAACCCTATTAACTATGACATGAATATAGCTACTAGTAGTAGATTTGAATACCTACACAGAAATTCCGAATTCTTTATT
Organism: Conistra vaccinii; assembly: GCA_948150665.1. Lineage (NCBI taxonomy): Eukaryota > Metazoa > Arthropoda > Insecta > Lepidoptera > Noctuidae > Conistra > Conistra vaccinii. The sequence continues at coordinate 22,485,553 of OX411334.1, forward strand.
TGTCTAAATGGTGTTAACTTGAGAGCCCTGACACCCATAACACAAGTATAATCTTAGCTTGGGTGTCAGAGGTGTATAACTCTGCATGCACCTACAATTTATATGACAAGTGTATTATGTTATACTAAGGGCCTATTTCACCATGTCTGAATAACCACTATTTACCGAATAAATAAAAAAATGGAACAGAATTTGAATGAAATTAACTGCCAAGTAAGTAAATAGGAACTTAGTCGTAAGTGGTGAAACAGGCCCTAAGTGGCATTTATGTAAATTGTAAAACTGGAAATAAATAATTATATTTATTATCTTATTTACGTCGGCCAAAGGTGGAGTTCAAACCCACGACCTATCTCTCTCCCATCAGCCACTCAATCTGTTGGAGTATTGCTTTCCTGGAAAACCTCACCTAAGAAGTTGTCTGCTAAAGTTACCTACTGTTTAGTTTCTTGAGTTGTGACTGTGAGTAAGCAGACAGCGGTGCTGATTCTCTTGTACACCGAACTAAACTAACAAAACTAATACTAAAAGTCCTTACGTTTGGCTATGAGAATCTTAAAGCTGTTTTGCAAAAAAATATCTATAAATAAAAAAATAATTTTGACACATCTAAAACCGAATTTGACAATCGCGACGCGATTCCACGTGGTACTTGTTTGCTCTATCCCGTGAAATTTTTTAGAGCCGGAGGCGCGCAGTGGGTCCAGCCTCAACGTGTTTTATATGGAATTTTTCACTTTTTGTATGGAAAATATGAATAATTATTACCAACATGTTGAGTTATATTGTGTTTAAGGGTTTGATAAAGGGGGTCGAAATTTTCATTTGCGATAGGACGCACCATTTTTGAGATATGCAAAAGAAAAAAAAAGATACAGTACTGTTTTTTTCTGAAGTGTTGGTGTGCATTTTAGTTCATGACAACTAATTTTATTCCAATCATTTTTAATCGCGTTTAAAAATAGTCAGATTTAATTGGAATATCAAAATTTTTAGGTGAAAAACATCAAATTCAGAATAGCAAAATTACCATTTTCACTAAACTAATAAAATTTTAACTCAGTGCCATCTTAGTGCTGTCAAACTAAATTATAGTTAAGTTGTCACTGTATTCTATTTCAGAATGGGAAAATGGTCGTTTAACAGGAATAAACTAAATTTTGGTGATTTTTAGTCTAGGTTAGAGGCATTTGTGACAAGAGAATCGGCACCAATAAGTACCAAATTAAAAATCCAATCACGATTTAGTCGAAATCGTGCGCCATATCTTACGTACACAGTGTATTAAAATAATATCAGCGTTATATTGCGGCGCCTCAGTTCGGCCATATTGAAACATTATAATCTGTTTTTGATTAGCTTTCTGACCGTTACACGTTCACCGGTACACTTTGTAATATCAGAGGCTATAAGGAAACACTAACAATGAATCTATTTCTTTTTTAAATATTAGTATCCCACCAAAAGCATTTCATGTAAAGTAGGTGACCAAGACTCCCATAACGCTTTCACTGTTAAAAAGTTATCAGATCTAATGTATAGCCAAGCCCCTAACTCTACAAACCTTACATCTTGGTCATTATGTACGGCTTGGCCGTTTCGCGGACGTCGCACATACACTCTATGAGCTTAATGTAAGAAATCTTTAATGTTGTGTCATGAATTACGTAGCGCTACTTTGTGAAGGTCGCTGACGTCGCATCCGCGTCGACCTTAATTGCATAGCGCCACTATAATGAAGGTTGCTGATGTTGCATCCGTGCCGACCTTGCTCATTTCTAACACCGCTGATGCACGGTCTAGATGACATCAATCGCTTCCGCAAGTGTCTGCTTAAATTGTCTCAACAAATTGTAAGAAGAATTATTCTATTCTCCTACTTCGAGGTAGAATCATCATTCGTAGGTTTAATTTTGTAATATTAAGTAGTAATTAAATTAATTTAAGATCATTTCGGTTTTTCTTCAATCCTCTGATCGCAGCAAACGTAATTGGCGCAGTCGGTAGGATATCCGCGAGAGATATCGGGACTCTTATCTATCTCACATCGATCATCTACGCGTTATACGAAATCCAATTGGAGTATCTTGCTAGCAAACTTGGCAATGTCCTAAAACCATTACGATCTTTAGAACCCAATAGAACTAAAAGACGTCTCGCAGACGGGCTAGGTTCAACAATAAAAAGCCTAACCGGGAACCTAGATCACGAGAATGTGGTAAGCTATAATCAGGCAATTCAAATCTTAGAACGTAACCAAGGGACCGAATTCAATGATCACATTAGTATAAGTAAAGAGTAGATGTCTAAATATAACAGCGTAATTACACAGATAGTACCAGATTAAAATTAACACTACCTTAGGGACTATATTACAAAGCTGTGCACTAAGAGAAAATAGTTTAATAAAATATGCTCATTTTGCCCAACTACTAGAAGTTCTAAGCGATAATGTAGAAGACTTAACTCAGGGACTAATTAGGATAGAAAATAGTTTAGCTTTTGTTCGTGCGAGTAGTATACACCACTCTATGATAGACATAGAAATACTAGAGTCAATGGTAAAAAAAAAAAAACCTAAGACTACTTACGCCGAGGAGCAAATTTTAGATCTAGAACCTAGAGATAATTATGACATTATAAAACCGGGATCATACTATGTAGACAACCAGATAGTATTCGTATTTAAATTTCCAATCTCTTCTAAAAATTGTTACGATTTTTATAGACTCTCCGTGGTTCCTAATAAATACGCACAAGCTCGTATTCCACCCTTTCCTTTCCTTGCAACTAACGAGATGTTACATGTGTACATAGAGGCTGAATGCCCGAAGCTGATAGACTGGTACCTCCGCATGAAGGACATTACTCATCAGACTCGCACCAAAGCTGACCACGTCCAGGAGTTAATCACCAACCAAGCTCTTCAAGGCTCCTGCAAGTTTACCACAGTCACCTTGACAAGAGAAGCCATGGAGGAGCTCGACGACTAACATTACGTCATATCCTTTCCTCAAGAAACGAAGGTACAATTAACCTGTAACCAAAAAGACTACACATCGCTTCAGGGTAGTTACCTTGCTACGATTCCTATTGGATGCTATCTGAAATCCGAAGAGTTCACAATAAATTGCAAACATTTACGACGAAATTAATGGCCAACCATTGATGTTAATGAAAATACCCTACGACGCTGAGAAACAGACCACCACAGCCACCCACGTCAATCTGAACTCTATCGATCTACAAGGACTACACAGCATCCAGGACCAAATTATGATCCAGAATCCCGTTCAACCTGAGAACGTGCAAGACCGACGCACTTTATCACACTACAATCCCATTCTATGGAGTACTATTAGGTGCAAGCATACTCGTTATCATCGCAATGACCCGGTGCTACCTATCAGATGTACTAACACCATGGAAAAGGGGCAGCAACCACCAGCCCAGCAGCAGGGACCTTGTGAAAAAAGGAAACTCCTGACGAACTTCCGGCAACATTTTCACTCAACGTGCTAAAATAGTCGCCGTTCTCAGAGGGGAGGAATTACGTAGCGCTACTATGTGAAGGTCGCTGACGTCGCATCCGCGTCGACCTTAATTGCATAGCGCCACTATAATGAAGGTTGCTGATGTTGCATCCGTGCCGACCTTGCTCATTTCTAACACCGCTGATGCACGGTCTAGATGACATCAATCGCTTCCGCAAGTGTCTGCTTTTAAATTGTCTCAACAAATTGTAAGAAGGATTATTCTATTCTCCTACTTCGAGGTAGAATCATCATTCGTAGGTTTAATTTTGTAATATTAAGTAGTAATTAAATTAATTTAAGATCATTTCGGTTTTTCTTCAATCCTCTGATCGCAGCAAACGTAATTCATGCAATAGTTCAATGTTTTTGTTTATATACAGACATTTATTGGGCCCCTTTACTGGGGTTGGAGGGTGAAAGTTACCTTCAGATTTCTTTTTTAAGCTATTGCATAGCTTCTATCGCGGGCCTTGAGCGTGGAGACCTAATCCAGAAATTTCGTAACGAAAATACTACCTAAGAAAGAGTGTTTTTTTGTATTGAAAATTATGTTTAACTGCTTGACAACAAAGTTCAAATTTACTTAAACGAATGATACGAGAGTGTTGTATTGAAAATTATGTTTAACTGTTTGACAACAAAGTTCAAATTTACTTAGACGAATGATACGAGAGTGTTGTATTGAAAATTATGTTTAACTGTTTGACAATAAAATTCAAATTTACTTAGACGAATGATCCTTGACTATTAATAGTTAAATTAAAACCTTTTTATTAGTTTGATGTTCCCATTACGTTGTGTCAAGTTTTAAAAACTATAAATGTGAATAACAGTTTCTGTCAATGTCATCATTGCTATTTCTTGTATTCGGGTTAATATTTTACAATTGCGTAAGTTGATAAAAAATGCTATGCAATAGCTTCGCCGGGGCAGTCCCCGAGTGCCACACGTGTTTTTTTTTTTTGTTATTTGTTTGCAAAGCTTAGCCTGCATATCATAATTATATCTTTCTATCTTGGCAGATAATAATAATTTAATCATTTTTTCATTCACAGCCGCACGGGTCGATCCAAAGTTAAGCTACGCTTACCACGTTTTCAGCTTTCTCGGACTTCAAGAAGCCCTCGGGGTTTGAATAGTGAGTGAATCAGTGACGAAATTAACGTAGTTTAGGTAATAATAAAATCCAAACTATAAAAGGTAGACAAATGAAACTTAGTGTTTTAGAAATCTGATAATTATTATCTTATCCTGAGAATTTGAGCTCTCTAGCATTATCCAGGCCGAAGCTGTGCGGGTTTGAAATTACGACGAAACGTTTCGAGAAAAGGTAGGTAGTGCTTTTTATTTTTGGCTCGTCTAGACACACCATTTGCTTTAGACTAAAGTAGGTAATCCTGAACAACACCCACAGGTACACTATATTTAAACCATTAACCTAAATCTAATAAAATTTTAACTTTGTTCATTAGGTAATGTGTTGACATAATTATTTCTACACAACATCAACGGTTGTGGATTGTTGTCAGCCAAACATGACAAAATCCATTATTTCCTTCTGCTTCCACAATTCAGCTTATAACTACAGTCGCAAACATTTGTATTGATACCTAAACAAGAATCATCTCAATGTGAACCATATCATTAAAAATATCAATACAATAATGACAACAAATCAAACATTAAATCATACCTAAAATCTAAACCAAAAAATTCAATATTAAATTATAATCTAAATCTATATTTAAATAAGAAATGAAAAAATATAAAGCGAAGTGTCGGAGCGATAGAGACCAAGCTCTAGAGACTTTAATTAATAATTGAAAGGTGAAAAATGTGAAATATCTCCGGCCCCGATAGAAATAAAAATGTAAGGAGAACTTTACAATGTAAGTTTATATTTATTTTATGGTTTAACAGTTGGATTTTATTGTAAAGGAGATGTAAACATAAATCTTATGTATGAGTGTCTAGACTTTGAGCGAGTAAATTGTTTGTTATATTTTTCAAGTATGAAAACTAGCTGCCACTGAAAAGTTATTTTGAAAAAATCTCAAAAATTTTACAATATACTCGTATACGCAAAACTGTGACAGATTAATATTTTCATTTACATATTGGTTCGTTATACCTAGATAAGTTTATGTCGTGCTGAGTGGTTCTAAAATGGAGAAGCGACCACTTGTTTTCCATTGATTGTTTGTAAAGGTGATTACCGAATTTTTTACTTTAATTATTAATCAGTAAATACGATGAAATTGATTTTGATTTGTGACGTTACTACAAATTTTGTAGTAACGTCACAAATCAAAAAGTGGAAACTGTGGTGCAACAGCACCGCAACAGTTCCCACTTTTTCACAACTGAAACCCACTAGAAACTTAACGCATTTCTTCCTCAAACAGAACTACTCTAAGCAAAGTTGTACATGTAACGATGTTATGTGAGCTCTCCCTTACGCGAGCTAATTTCAAATAGTCACGTCTGGGCGCAGGTGCGGCGCGGGGATCGAATCCACGACTATGGATAGAACGGCTGTCAACCGCGGGTGTTATGCCTCGTCGATATGTTATAGTTTATGGTTCGATTTATTTGTGTTATATTGATTTTATAATAAAAGTGATAATATAGATTGGCTTTACAAATGAATTTGATCAGAAAACAACATATTTATGTCGAATTTCACTAATGAATATCAACACGATAAGCCGCGTTCAGGAGCTGTCAGTGTCAATCTTCTACAACAATGATGACGCTGACAGCTCTTGAACGCGTTTTAGGTGAGCTGATCTCGTTCAGTTTCATTGTTGAAATTCGCCGTAAGAGCCTGTTTCTCAATGTTCAGATAGGTATATCAGATGTCATTGACATTCATATTTACGAGTTAATTCAAGGCTTTGCTTAGCAACTTAAAATCAGCTTACAAATTTATGTGGAGCACAAATTAATAATGTATAACATTGTTACCTACGCGTGTATCAGACAGTAATTATATTACTTTGAACATGCGTATCGTCTTACTATGTATTATAATTTAAGCCTCTCTTTAATGATTTGGGGTATGGTAAGGTAGTTTCTATGTACAGACAAACAAATTAATTATTTACAAAATTAACAACCTATGTCAATTTGACCTGCTATAGCCATTCAAAGAATGACAGCTGTGTAGCCGAAACTTTAAAAAAGGATACTGGTAAAGGTGACTGAAATAAAATACTGTCTTAAGATATTGTTCACAAAGCTTTAGTAAAGGAAATTTAAAAACATACTTAGTGCACAGTGCACCTATCTTGACAGTATTTTAGCAAGCAGTATTACCTAGTCCAAAGGATTAGCAGAGGTGACCATCGGCTTCGACCTGTGTGCCTGTTTGTAGTTACATTCATGATTAGTGCCTGCTCAAAATCAAAATAAAATGTACTGTTTTTAATGATAATGACGTTTATAACGTTTCAGAGCTCGGAAGAAATATAAGATGACTTAGTTAGAAGGAATATACTGAAAACAAACTATTTCAGTGAAACTTGTCCATGTTGTAGTTCGCTATATCTCTTGTGTCACGGCGGGTGAATCTGTGGGATAACTTGGATATTCAGCTGTTCAGACTACTGGGAAGAGCAATTCATTTCATGGAATTCAGAGAAAATTAGGTTTTAAATAAACATTAAAGAATATACTAGAGCCGCTTATTGAAATTACGGTTGCAAATGTGAACTATACCGTACCTTTGATCAAAGAATCTATATTCTTTCAACACTATTATTTTTCGATGAAACCATCTTCTGCATTTTCGCAAGAAGACAGTATTCTCGTTCTGTGTAGTTTATGTTTGGCAATGGGTGTTATTTACCTGAAATAAATGAATTTAATATTATTTATTATACCTTCAGAAGTCACCAATATAATATGTTGGATGTTGAGATTGCATTTAAATTATTATTTCATAAATCCAAATCATATATTTTGGTACAGTATTTTATTTAAACTGATATTAAACACATTAACAATGCATTGTTTGTCACCCAAAAATAGCCCCAAATCCTTCCACATTTACATCCAATCCAATAACGCGTCCCTCGTCCCCGGCTCCCGGACTACAGTAAGTCCACAAAATTATTTGCGCTCTAAAGCGGTGTATGAATTTATAAGCGACGCCCGGAATCCTAAAATTCAACTAAACCGGGAAACTTTCGTCCCTCCTGACCTTCAAGAAACTTGCCTTGTGATGTACCTACACAGTACATACCTCCTCTAAATTTACAACCCTCCTCCCGCTACGCTTGTTAATTTTCTTAAACTATTGTGCCTATGTTTTCAGGAATTTTGAAGTTATTTGTTTGTGTTTTAATTTGTTCATTAATTGGTAGAGTTTCTTAAGTGTCATTAATAGTATAATATTATTAATGTAGTACTTACCTGTCATCAACGTCATGTGCGCAAATAACAACCCAGGGCTTCATAAAAACATTGGAGTATCAAATATTTAAAATGGTTTACTAGGATTCAATGTGATATGTTCTGTAATGCCCGGCTGATGAAAATTTCAAGAAACATCAACAACATTATGGCTGTTTCACATTTTTCACAAGAAACTTAGGGAAACATATAGAGGCATTTAAACAAACAAAAATAATTGCGAAAGCACTGTTTTCTGGGCTGTCTTTCGTAACTTTTGAAGTTCAAATTAGTGCTGATCCTGAGACCTTTTATTTTGATTTTCAGACCTTTGCGAAAGGGGGTTTCTTTCACAGATCTTAAGAAAGAGTTTTAGGCTCTCTCAAATCGCATTCACATAACTAGAACAGCTCCATTAAAGGTCGTGATCTAAAGCCTTTCTCCTCGTACTGAAGTATAATCTCCATGATTAGCAGCCGCTGTTCGTGCGCCGTTTGACAAAAGACTCAATTTCAACTTCGATTATTATCTCCGTGCTGTTTCTGACAGCCAATCAAAGCGTACTACGGCAAAGATGTGTCTTAATTTGGTACGTGTAGGTAGCTAGCTAGATAACGTCAGTCAGTTTAAAATGACAGTGAGTTAAGGTTGGCAGGTTGGTATGTACATGTGTGCCACCACTAGAGCTGATGCCGAGGTAGCTAGGGTGATTGTATCTTTGATAAGGACGTACTAATCTGTTTACCACAACATGAGTCTTTATTGAATTATATATCGTGCAAGGTATACCAAGAACATCACTTTCTTTTTTTGGTGATAAATGCTCTAACAAAACTCGGCTTTAAAAAAAAAATGAATGTTATAGGTACCTGTATTCTATTTAACATAATAGACCTACCCGGATTTATCATCAATGTTGGTTTTTTTATTTGATTAATTCACAAGCTTCCCACAATTTAAAACTTTGGACAGTATCTAATTATTTTCAAATAGAAAACAAAATTATATTCAACTAAGTAATTGATTTACTTTTGAGAAATCTAATTTACTATCTGAAAACAGAACCGAACTTGAGCGCGAGTACTTCACTAAGCCAATCACAACTTAATCCGAAACAAGAACACCAATTTCCCGAATATTTTAGTTACATAGCGACCCCATTCCTATCCGAAAAAACCCTAAGCGCTTCGATTTCATTATGCAGACCCCGGCCAACTGTCCAAGTTCGATAATAAAAGTGAGAATAGTGACCCATGAACGTAATATTATCATGTTATTGTAAACAAAACCACGGGTTCCCTTTCTGCCGTTACTGGTTGAATAACGGGGCAAGTTTTATTAAAAAAATCCCGGTGTTATCCCAGTGGGGCTAAAAGTTAGGATGTAGCGGCTATACGCACCACCTCACCGCGATTGGCTTAAGGTGAGGTCATAATTAATGCAAACTGTAATTAGAACATTAATTTTGGAGAAGGAGATGAAATTGCTAATCTTCATTGGGAATTAGGGAACAGTCATGATTGTGTAAGATTTTGTTAGAAGTATAATTACAAATCTATATTTCAGTATTGATGAAGCGCTTTCAAATGTTGTCTTGAGTATTGCTGATATGCTGCATTTAATTTTATGCATAGCGCAGGCAGTAAATCAGATTTTAATTCCCAAAAACTGCTAACAAAAAACTGAAAGAAAGAAAAAATACGGTACCGAAATCCAATTCAAATAAGTTTCAAACAATTAACGAATCTGGAATACCCGACATTCCAAATAAAACAAGTAAAACACCATAATGAGGGGAGAGAGCACATTGATCTCCCGTATCTTGCACAAGCTTACGCAAGACAGGTACGGCATCAAAGGATGGGGGCAGTCTTTGACTCGACAAAGACATAATTACTTTGTGAAGAATTGTCTCGGCACGCCTTCAAATGACAGAATTGCTGCGATAATTCCCGAAATTCTCGGGAATTTCGGCGGGCTTAACGTCCCGATTTTTGAGTCGATTTTTAAATGTTGCGAGCTTGCTTTTAAGAGTTTTGTGATTTATGTTTTAGGGTCGTATGAAGGATTTAAGTGGTGGCTCGTATTTTAGCTGACTTAAGGTTTTTTTTAACTTCTATTTTTGCTTGATAACAGTTAAGAATTACCAACAAAAAGAACGTAAAGAAAATTGCTTTCATACGCTAGTGTGTTTCTTTAAAACTTTCAAATGAACGTAAAATATCATATTATTAAAAAAGATAAAATGCATTAAAGTTAGGAAGTGGGGGCTCGGTACTTCCCGGGGAGTGACGTCATGCCACATTTTAACTCAACGTATATTGCCGTAATCTTTTGATTACGTTGAAAAAGAAAAAATATGTATTCAATATTTTTTAATAACCAACGTGATGGACAAGAAAAATTGTTAACAACCCTATTCCTGGTATTATAGTTTAGTGGTATGAGGAACAGGGTGTAAAGTTCACTCATCCACCATAGAAAAGGGAGGATTCTCCGACCGATTTTACTATATTTCTGAGAACTGAATGAAGCGAGCTCCGGTTACTAACAAACGTTTACTACACTTGGTCGGTGTATTGATTATTATTATGATCAATATGTCAATAATCACCAATACACGCAGAAGAACTTATTGTATAAGTAGAAACACCGCGGATAAATCGCCATACAAAATAAATTATGACCCAAATCATTATAATTATAAAATATGTCTCAAATTAATAACCTTTTGGGTCGGGCGGGTCGTGACGTCGTAATGACTTCATTTATTGCCCGGACCAGCACGTATCTCGTGGTGATCGGAATGGCCTGAGAACAGATTTATATTTTGAGGACTTAGTTATGGATCGCTGTGTCTAGGGCAGTGGTTCCTAACCTTTTCATTAAAGGTTACTCCTATGACCTGTTAGGAAAACTGATTTGACCCCGATCTTGAAATGTTATCAATGCAAACAATACAAGCTAATACTTTTATTAATTGCACATTTTTAACGTATTTAATTAATATTATGTTATTTAAATAAACAATGAATTAAGTAAAAATTGTTAGTGTGATGGTTGGTATTGTTTTGCATTCACAAGTTTTTTTATGTTAGGTTTAGTTTCACTTCAAGCACATCTAAAATCATGTTCCATATTGAGATAGTTTCTGGCCTTTGTTTTCAGTGTAACCAAAGAAAAACCACTCTCACATCTATAGGTGATGACAAAGGGTATAAGCATTCTTAAAACTCTGTTAGCTATAACAGGATATTCGGCACCAGCTTTTCGCCGACATAATAATTGAGATTATAATTTTGAAATTCTACTCTGCAAGTAGTATTTATTATTTTATTAGATTAGGTTTAATTATCGTTTCTTTATTACCCTCATAGAATGGTTGATTGACCCCCGCGGGGGTGATTACCCCCAGGTTCGGAAACCTGGGTATAGGGGTATCGAGGGTTTAGCTTTATTTTGTGCCATTTTGATGTATTGTTTTTAACCGACTTCACAAAAAGGAGGAGGTTCTCAACTCTTTTTTTTTTTCAATTTATATTTTTTCTTCCAAAAAAGACAGTACAAAGTCAAAAATAACTTTAATTTTGGAAGTCGGTGGCAAAAAATGAAAATCAAAACCAAAGACACCGACTTCAGAAATTAAAGTTATTTTTGATTTTGTAGTGTCTTTGTTGGAAGTCGGTTGTTTTTTTTTTTTGTCTTGAAAATGGTTGCCCGATATTTACTAACGCTACAGTCTCCTAGAGGAGCGGTTACGTTATATTATAATGGCCCTCATGAAAGTCTATCATTTTTACCAGTATTTTACACTATGGTGTCAAAAAATACTCTGTATTTGGACAGCTGTTATTGTGTGACCGTTTACCGCTTTCTATGGAAACCTTAGGAAGGCCGAGATTAATCAAATATTCCACAGCCACGTGCTTCGGATGAGCATTAGGTACTTCTGTTACTGTCGCACAACTGTCAAACTACAATTGCAGGATAGAGACGGCAACATTTCTTATATCACATACACAACATCGCGCCTGTAATTCCCGAAGGGTTAGGCAGAGGTGTATTTATAATATATCCACATTTAGCCAGTTGTTTTTAGGTCCCATGTAATAGGGGCGAGTTTATTACCACCATTTGGGCGGAGATCCAGAATCCGGGAAATTCTCGAAGGAAAAATTCAATAACGCTTTGCCTGACCTGGAATCTCGGAAAAAATAATGCACTGAAGTCAAATCATCTATTTCAAATAAGCACATAAAAGGCATTTTTAAACGACAAAACAAAAAATATAATTAATTCTAGTCACCCCTTCCAAAAGGTAGTTTCGTGTGGAGAAGAATGTGCAAGAAACTCCACCGTTACTGTTTTAAAAATGTCTTATAATATTTTAGGCATCGGATAAAGTGCCGTTACCGGCACTTTATTAACACCGCCTCGGCCCGGCTAAAGTGCCGTAAGCATTGCATTGTCATTGACACTGTCAATAAGTCACATCTCTTAGTATTTTGTTTGATTGTTGAGGTTAGATCCCTTTACAATACCACATTCCCAAAACATTACATTCTCTTGTGTCTAAACGGACCTTGGCACTCGCCGGCCGCTGCCGCGGCCCCGCTCGCTGCGCTCGCTTGGCTCGTGCGTTTTGTGGTCACAGTTCTAACCTAACCTAACCTACCTTTCAGCCATTTTCATTTGCTAAGCCAAGGGATATGGCACTTAAGTTTAGCCGGCTATAGATGAAAGAAACTAACCTCAAAAATCATAAAAAAAAACAAGTGCCACAAACAAGCCCGAGGCAGCGCCACTAGGGTGCCGCAAGAATTCTTGCGGCACTCTATACACTTCCAATATTTTACATAGGTACTTACATTATTTCATAAAACACTAAATAGTAAGGATTGATATTTAAAAATCTTGACAAACCCGACACAACATTAAAAACTGAAACCTAAATCTCCAAAATGAACAATCGATCATCCAGTTGGATATAAAAACCTTCGTCAAATCGCCACCCCCAGAGAAATAGAAGCATCCAGCATTAATTCAACTTATAATGGATACAGCGGCATTCGCCAGTCCCTCCGCGGGGACAACCTTTGTCAACGGGATCGATGTGGGTTATTATTATGAATTTTATAATACCAGTATGTATGGAATACTCTTTATTTGTTTGTGTGATTTCATGAGATTGGATTTGCTTAGTTTTTATATTCACGTGTGGGAGGGAGATGTTTTATTCGACATACTTTTTGTTGTATATTTTATTATGAGTTTTATGATTAGAGTATTTGAATACTACTCAGGAGGCAGATATAGAGAGCTAAACAATTATGATGACGTACCTACACGTATGTATTCTTGTATGAGATATAATTCTGATATTCACGGGTACTTGAAGCAAATTGTTTGTCAAACCTAAACCTACGATTTACTTCCATTTCGGTAAGATTCAAATTTATTTTAACCGGAAAAGATGATCAGCAAAAACAGAGTAAAAACGTTTTTGTTGTTTATTCTTAGATATTTTCAGTTTCAAACTTACATAACATACCAGAAATATGAGATATGAGCAGTCTACGAGTCTAGCGTTCACAAAGTAAAACAAGAGATATTTGTTGCTATTCTATCGCAAATCAATCAGATTTGCGATAAAATAACAAAAAATCCAGCCTCGCTTCTGTGACAAACAAACAAAATATCATATTCACAAGTTTTCACCTTTCACCCGCCTGCTACATGACAGCACTTCCCTTTTTTGCTACATTTTTACGACTTACCGTACAAAACAACTAATCAATTTGATTATCTTACCTCCATTCACAGCTTAGCTCAGGAAAATGTACTTTTGGACAAGAATATCTGTTTTATTAGCTGTGAATTGTATGTTTTCGAGATCGCTGATTCACCAAGGCACTCTAAAGACAATTTCCACGCAAGCTCCGCCCCCATGCACCCCGCCACTTCACTTTGTGCTAAATGCTAATACATCGGTAATAAAGTTGAATATCGCGTGCCCTCTTAGATCGTGTTCGAGCACGGAACAAAATGCCGTAAGTGTCAATTCTTATTGGCAGTGTATAGAGTGCCACCATTGGCACTCTATCCCTATCGGATAAAGTGCCACTACAGGCACCCTAGTAACACCGCCTCGGCCCGGCTCAAGTGCCGCAAGCATTGGATTGTCATTGTCACTGTCACTAAGTTACGTCACTTGGTATTTTGTTTGATTGTCGAGGTTAGATCGCTGTAAAACACCACATTCTCAAAACATTACATTCTCTTGTGCCTAAACGGACCCTGGCACTTCGCCGGCCGCTACCGCGGCACCGCTCGCTACGCTCGCTCGGCTCGTGCGTTGTGTGGTCACAGTTCTAACCTAACCTAACCTAAATAACAAGTGACAGTGACAATGCAACACTCACGGCACCCTAGCCGGGCCGAGGCAGTGACACTAGAGTGCCACAAGAAACTCGCGGCACTCTATACACTTCGATTCTTATTTCGTTTATAATTAAAGTAATATTTGTTCTAGAGAAAAAATATCTTGTAGCCGGATAATAAACTATATTTTCTTACTGTAAATACTTATTTTAGACATAAAAACCTACTCAGTTTTTCTCCTTCTTCACTTTATTAAAATAATCTTTAAAACAAGACATGAGTTTTAAATAAAAAATTTAACGAGCGAAAATGTTACAATTATGTAACTGTCTTGTACACTCTGTACATGGAAAGAAAAAAATCCAATAAATCATATACTAAAGTTCCATTTTGATTGCAGGCGTGACTGTTTCAGAATATTAATGCAAATTAACATACAATTTAGAGACTCAAACTCAAACTCTTTATTGTATTCATGTGTACATTTTAGCTGTTGAGAGCCTCTTCTTAACTACTATCGGTGCATTGAAAGCATATCAAATCAAGTCATATTTAGCAAAGGACTGGGTATACAAGTGATGAATACTCACCTTACCACACACGCAAGTTTAGACAAAGATATATAGCTCCATTTACTAGAACCACCTAATCACTTCGTTCCACCGGTGCTAGAGACCTAATCCACACCGCGCACTCGTTTGAAAATAAACAAGAGTAACACAACTCAATTTAACTGCAACAAAACTCTTTTTAAGGCCAGTCCACAACAACCAATCAGAGAACATTTTATAAAGGCCGGTTCACAACAGCCAATCAAACGCTTCCTAAATCGCAAATGTGCGCGTCTGTTTATTTATCTGGTCCAAATCGCGGATGATCGAAACGAGGGAGAATCAAATGTGTGAAGCAATTGAAGTTTCAGTGTGATTAAAGCTAGTTTATAAGTAAATTCTTTCAGACCCGTTTGAACAGTTTTAGATGTAATATAACACACATCATTGTTCCTAGAAAGGGTTGACAAAGGTGTAAATTACCCGCACATTTTGCCAGAATTGAATTCCAATAGGGAGCGAGTCTGCCACTGAGAAATTCCTAATGGAAAAAAAGCTCCGTAAGCAAAACTTCTGTTTTAACATACCTATTTAAATGTCATTGTTTTTAATTAAAACCATAGAACCTGAAATCATCAATATTACTTAACTACTATGTGCATTAAGTAGAACAAGATTCTCTGACAACACTACGAAGTCTCTTTCTAATCTATAATTTTGTTAACATAGGTACCTCGAGAAACTAATCTCGTAATATTTAGTCGTGCCACTTTTAACGTATCCTTCACTTCTACGATCACTGTCCCGAATCAATCGTGTTAGGTCAGCCGGCATTGATTAAATAGAATCGTTACCTACACAATGATATGGAGCTGTATGGACCCTATATATTTACTTTGAACAAAATTGGCATGTTCGTTTTTTTTTGTCTGTGTGTATGTAGTGTGTTTTGATTAACTATGGAGCTTTTTTGTAAAGTGTGTTATATTTTGTAACTTAAACAATATTAATACCATATTTTTACATGAGGACAACTCTAGGTTACTTTGTAGAAACTATGATATAATATAAGATTACGTACCTGCAATTACATACCTACTGACAATATCTACAGCGTGGTTGACGCCAAATTAATTGCTATTTCAAAAATATTGAACAGAACAAATAAAAAAAATGGTGCCTTAGTTTAGTCGTGA
Organism: Conistra vaccinii; assembly: GCA_948150665.1. Lineage (NCBI taxonomy): Eukaryota > Metazoa > Arthropoda > Insecta > Lepidoptera > Noctuidae > Conistra > Conistra vaccinii. The sequence goes on from OX411334.1 coordinate 22,501,612, forward strand.
ATGAACCAAACGACATGGATTCAGTAACATGGAGTTCATGAACTGCACAATAGTTAAAAAAATAATCTATTTTCAAAAGTATCAACAGATATTCCTAAATAAACCTGACTGATCGACATCCGCAGATCAGGCTACTTTAACTTGACATGTCATTCATACTGTAAGGTCGCCGCTTCCGGCTATCCGCGGGTTGACCGAGCCCGTCACATAAAGGAGATGTCTACTCAATCAATAACATTTTCTTTTGTGTTGCTCTCGAAAGATTGCGTCTTCTACGGTTGATTTCTTTAATTTACTTCGTTATTTTTAACAATAACGAGGATCATAATACCTTCTCTGAACGATCGCACCCTGGGCAGCCAGCCATGATAACTGCCTATTAATTATTGCTACTACCGTTTCAACTTGACCATAATTTGTACAAGTGAAATAACTGAAAACCTGAAAAGGGGTCATTGTACTTGACAGAATGTAGAGACCACCTGTTTTTTTTCGCGATTTCGGGGTTGTTACAATAGTAAAAGTTTTTTTTTCTCTTTCTTATTAGGGACTTGTACCATTAACAGGTCATGTCAGCCCCATCATTTCCTTAAGTAAGTTACTTACAAAATTTTCTTAAGACTATTAAATATAAACTTATAAATAAGCTTAGCATTATTACTTGCAGGTAAGCCAGAATACACTGAAATTTACCTAGTAAAAGTTGTTCATTATAATGACCTCTTTACAGGTTTTTTGTTATTTCAATAACACCTTGTATTTCGACTCAAGACTACTGAAGAAGCTAAAATTGGAACTTACAATCAAAATACTGTCCTATATTAAGTCCTCAACAGACAATTTAAACCGCTAAACCATATTTAGGTCAACACACAATTTCATAGCATAAAGTTTATTGTTCAGTGAAACCTTCAATATCCCGAAGTGGTGCAATAAACCTGCTGTGTAACATTCCAATAACTTTTCATGCATTATTCTAGTGTGTATTATTCTTTCAACATGTTGTTTAACATGCTGAATATACTTACGTCCACTGTCCATAATATGTCCATTGAAGACTAATAATATGTCCATAGAAAATAGTAATCATAAAACTTGCCTTATATGATTGCCTTTTGATTTGACTGTAGTAGGTTAAAACTAACTTAAAAGCTCATATTACTTTTAAAAAAACCCAGATTATTTAATTTAATCCACGAGAACAGTCTATATAGTTCATTATACAGTGTGTCTGGTCACCGGTGTCTATCTACAAATCCACCATAATAAGGCATTTTGCCACGACTGTTTTTTTTTTTTTACTGATACAGTTGTTTCATTTATTTTGCAATATCTGACGATTTAGAGGTCCTACAGATATAATAGTGGTTTCGTTCGACAGCTACAAAAGTAGGCAATAAGTTGACACTAAAAAGACTTGAAACTTAAAACGTGTGAAAAAAATTTTTAGATTGTTTTACTTAACCATTTCAAAACAGTAAAACGGCAAACCGCGTTATTATGTTGGATTTGTCGATAAAATTGATCATAGTCACCCGTGTCCGACCCGCACGCTTCCCATGTTACATTTCGTGTTGACAACGCACTTTGTTTTATTTTTTTGGATTATTTTTAATGGAGCTACATGTTTCGTTCTTATACTGACAGCAAGCCACATAAATTCCTGACATTTTTGTTACATGGCGTTACTTAGTTTTCACTTCTATCGGCAGTCACCAAAGACTGCTCCGATTTGTTTTATGTAAGTGAATCTTTATGTTCTTTCTAGAAATACAGCATAGTCCTCTCCCACTAGTTTATACTTGCGTATTTAATAACACTGGGCACCAAAAAGAAACCACTCTATCCCTACTACGAAAAAATAAACTTCAAAACATACTTAACTAACTGTAAGGTAGCTTAGCACTTTACATACCTTACATCAATATCTGAACCCTTCGTCAACAATCTACTGCTGATCTATAGATTCTTTTGTTTAGATTATCGGAAAAAATAAATAAACCACCCGACTCGACGGGTAGGTTTTTCTCCTTTTACTTATACAGGTCTTGATTACCAACATCCACATATTGTTCTCAGCCGGTCTAATTAGTTCCCGGTACGATTGTTTGCAGTAAAAAAAACCATTCGATTTCTAAAGGCTTTCTCTGCGGTTTGTTTTCAGTGCGGATTTGTGTAATCGTTGAATAAAAGATTAGTGATGGATTTGGTAAATCAAGTTTTATTGGAAAATAAAAGATTTGAATCATTGATTTTTCATTAGAATAATGTGAAAGAAAATAAGATGATGAAGATGACTGCTTTAATTTTAGTTTTAAATAGTTTTACGGTCAGTTAAACAATTCGGTCAAGGTTGGTATTAAACGTTTGAAATTACTTTATATTTGAGTCAGAAAAATTAGAAGAGTCTCCATTTATATGATAAAGAATCTCTTTAAAAAAATCTTTTTACAAAAATATCGCAAAAAGTCAAAAATCTCCAACAATCTCTTCAGTTCGGACGGAACGTGTAAACAGAGCAAGAGATTTTATCGCCACAGCGATAATCCGTAATAATTGATTGCTTTGTCGTCATAACAACGAATTAAAACAAAAAGCAACCGGCTTTAAAGTTCTGAGTTGTATTTACAATTTTATTTTCACGGCTGTTAAGCACTTCATTTGTTTTTAATCGTTTTGATTGGCGCTTCGGTTGATGTAATAAGGTTTTCGTGGTACTGATTGGGCATTCCGTATCACGTATGATTTGTTAACCTGGTAACTGGCAGCTTTGATAGAAATATGAGCAACAGATTACCCGTAAAAGAATTTACTCAGTTAAACATTAAGACATACTATTAGAATATTATGACTACTAGTGACCCGTCGTTGCTTCACATGGAGGCAATGGCAACTTCGAGCTTCGTGTGCATTTTTCTAAGTTAAATATAAATTTATTATACCCGATATAAGCTTTACATGACGGTGACAACCGCATTAACTACATAACGGATTTTATCCCTTATGTAGTTCAGATGAAGATCTAGAAACGGTCACACCCACATGACAGTCACGAAAAGCGACTTAGTTTATAATATGTATAGATATAGATGTTATGTATAGACGCCAGCACATCAAGTTACTACAATCTGCCGAATTTCTTTAATAGATTTTCAACTTTATCGCTAAAGAATAAGGTTCAATGTTGATTGGGGAAATTTGACAGATTGGAGTAGGTTAATATATGCTGGCGTCTGTACCTACAACTACGTCAGATATTCAAACCTTGAGTTAACCTAAGAAGTAGAATCAAATAATGTTTCTTTACCAGAATTTTGTACATCTACTTATAAACATACACAATATCACATACCTACATCCCAATTTTTCATACAAACACACGAACAAACACAAGCTCACTATCATACACACGCCTACATCTACTTATCTACAGACAGTTTTATCGAGTGATGAGTGAAGAGCCTTCACGCTCATCGAAGTAAAAATATTCTGTAGATTTCTCTGGAAAGAGGAAATAATTTATAAAAATGAGGCACTCGCTAAGATTGGACGTACCGTTCAATGTTGAAACGTCAAAAGTGATCGACGTGATCTTTGGAGAGGACAATTTAGAAGTTAAAAGTGGAATTTTGTTTATTTAAGCAGAGTTTCAGAATTACGGATTATTTTTGTTAAAAGGTATCTCTACGGCATATCTTACCACAAAAACACAAAATAATAGTCCATGAAAAGAATGTTAGTAAGAGATCGCCTTGTGCGATAAGACCGCCCAGCCCACTGTACACCAGTTTTATAAATATTTTGTCCCTTTTGTCTTCTATATCTATCTTCTTCTATCTATATACATATAATAAAATTGTAGAAAAGTGGTGTCTGTACAATGGAAATATATGAAAAAAAAGTAGCAGGGGTTGTTATTATATCGATGCTGAACCCGAGATTGTAATTAAAATTTTTTTTGTCTGTCTGTTTGTCTGTGTGTTTGTGCACGCTAATATCAGAAACGGCTTATTCGATTTAGATGCGGTTTTCACTAATATATTGTAGTAAGCTTCACTTAACATTTAGTGTTTATTTCATGGCAATCGGTTCATAAATAAAAAAGTTATGTCAATTTAAAGAATCACGGCGAACATTTGTTATAGGTTAGGCATTTCTTTCCTTGATTTTCGGTATACTTATCTTAATTTTTATTTAGGGTTTGTATATAAATATTATAAGTATTTGGTATAGGTTAGGCATTTCTTTTCTTGATTTTCTTTAATAAGTATAAGTTTATTAGCTCAGGTTAGTAATTATTTTTTCTAGCAATTCTTTTGTTTCATAAAGTTAGATAAGACGTGTAAACCAAATGTACTAAACGTTTGGTTTACACGTCTTAACACTTATTACTTAAACTGTGATAATTTTAGACTGTATAATAATCTGTAAGTATTTATAATTTAATTGTTTACGATAGTACGTGTTTACTAATTAACTGTGTGTTAAGTAGTAAGTACTATTTTATTGTAAGAATGCTTCGAAGAAGATCCAACCTCTCCCAATGTAGCAGAAATGCTAAAAGGATGAGATTAGTTCGATCACAGGAATCTGAGGAAGGTCGTGAGGGAAGGCTCTCTGCAACTCGGGAACATCAGGCTAGGTTTCGTGCTGCAGTCTTGCAGAAACTTCGACTCAGCGGGAATCTCGACTGAGTTCAAATCGTTCTCGAATGGTCGAGGCCGCGAAAATTTTTTTATACTAAGGGGTTCGAGTCATGAAAAAGGTTGAAAAACACTGCCCTACATTAATCCTACTAATCCTACTAATATTATAAATGCGAAAGTTTGTGAGGATGGGTGGATGGATGGATGGATGTTTGTTACCTACTCTTTCACACAAAAACTACTGAACGGATTTTGATGAAACTTTACAATAATGTAGCTTATACATTAGAATAACACATAGGCTACAATTTATAAAGATTTTATGTGATTTGACCATAACATAACGATAAGTATCAAGTAAGTCGGAAAAATTCCTGCCCTCTGAGATCTATCTTTGCGTGCGCTGCCATTTTTTTTTTTTTTTTGCTTGGGAAGTCATCCAATGATTTCTGGGCGTTTCAGTCTCTTACTGATTAAAACCCACCCGTGTTCCTTCCCTTGCCTTGCCGGAAATCGGCTATCAATTCCCGACGCCCGGGACGTCTCCTACGGCGGCGGCGGCTAGGGCTGGTAGGGCGCGGCCTTTGCCACTCCCTCGCGCGCTCCACCTTCTCCTTCGCGAGCATTACTGCTTTGCAGAAGGAGGTGACGGCTTGCCATGCCCTCTCGCTCCGCACCATGGCCTGAACCAGGGCCGTACGCGAGAGGTCACCGCCGCCGATCGCCTCCACGAGGACACGGCGGTGGTCCACCTAAGCCGGGCAGACCTCCACCGTTTGCTGCGTGCGCTGCCTAAACCGTTAGAGTTACATGAAGAAAATGAATTGTGGGATTGTTTGTCTTAAAGAGTTCTAAATAAAAGTCCGCGACAGCATATCCGCGACACCTTTTATGTGGAAGCCTTTATAACCAAAATAGTGAGCAATAAATACAGTTAAATTGAATACTTTTTTTACATAGCATATTTTAGAGTATTTAGTTAATTCTTATCAAAATAAATACCTTCATCGCTTTTGGTATTTAATTTAGATAATGTTTGTCTTTTACAATTAGTAATTTGGACCAATAGTTTAAAAGTTAGAACGATAAGAATGACCTGCGATATTGAGTCGACGGCGCACAGAACGAGGGTGGAGGGGCGGGCCAGCCAGGGGATGACGCGCCAGAGCGCCGAATGGAATAATTATGTTCGAGAAATAACGTAAATAACGCAATTAATTGTTTAACTGTCAAAATGAAACCCATTGCTATTGTAAGTCCGACATCCACGCGGGCGAAGCCGCGGGCAGAAGCTAGTTTTATAATATAAGTGGTGTACAATAAAGTGTTTAATAAATAAATATTTAATGAAAATGAAAAAAAATAAAAAGTGTTTATTCGCAGATATACACCGTGAAATTTGAATCACAGTTTTGCTAGAACAAACGTTGTTCAGACCATGGTCTACTACCATTCTATACCATTTAATAAAATAAAAAAACGTCAATGGTATTTGAAAAACACAAAAAATACTGATTTATTTATTTGCATTTCGGCCCGTATTGGCCGGACATCCTTGTAGTCCACGTGGACTCCTCATAACTCTTTTGAATGCCATATTGCTACCGCGATGAGTAGATACTTAGATGTTACGGTTAATGTTTGAACACGTTTGAGCAACATAAGACTTATTTGAGAACGCCTAGTTTAGTTTGTTTTAATAACATATTGGATGGTATAGAATGGTAGTAGACCATGGTCTGAACAAGGTTTGTTCTAGCAAAACTGTGATTCAAATTTCACGTTGTAGTTTTTTACATAAAATCATTCATCATCATCATCATCAGCCTATTAATGTTCCCACTGCTGGGACACAGGCCTCCTCTCTGTGAGAGGGAGTGGGCCGTAATCTACCACGCGGGCCCAGTGCGGGTTGGTAGATGTCACATGTTTTCGAATTTTTGGTTCTAAGACATGCCGGTTTCCTCACGATGTTTTCCTTCACCGTTTTGAGAGCAGTGGTGATGAAATTATTTACACAAAGTAAAGCGCCTGCTTGGGTTCGAACCCACGACCTACAACTCGTAAGTCGGGGCCGTTACCACTGGGCCACCACTGCTCATAAAATCATTACTTCCGCCAAACTGCACAGCAGTTCGTTGGCAGACGTACCAACAAACTGCTGTGCAGTTTGGCGACGCCTGTTTTAACACATATAAAATACGGTTGTACGTTGTTTTATAGAGAATAGTTTTATAGAATTTTGTTTCACATAATTTTTTTCATATATTATCATTTCATAGAATAATCAATACGCAGAATACTTACTTTGAAAAAACTTAAATCATAGATTTTTGTTACAAATAACATTAAAAGTTTGGATATTCATATCATAGAATAACAAATCAAATATTCTTTATTCTCATACTGTTTAGTTAGTATAAAACTTATTACCAAGAAAATCCACAATGCCCTAATTTTGAAACTGCGACCAATTTCGATGTAGCGCTCGCCGGCCGCTGCCGCGGCACCGCTCGCTTCGCTCGCTCGGCTCGCGCGTAGTTGGTCACAGTTCTAACCTAACCTAACCTATACGGTCGGAGTACCCTAATAGTTATATTACCAGACACTACACTACACAAACACACTCACTATTGTTATTTATAGCATAACGGTTAGTTTTTCATTTTCGTTGAAATAAACAAACAATATTCGTTAAAAAATAATTCTACAGTTTGATAAGTTTGTTAAATAAAAAAATGTGATTAAAAATTCATTGAATTGTGTTTCTGTGAAATAATGTTTCATTCAAGTAAATAGTCGTTGAAACAATAATATTCGAAATAAAAATATAAGGACTAAATATTATATGAAACATTTGTTGCGAAACGAAATTCTATGAAATTTCTGTCTGCGAAACAAGGGGACACCATAAAATAGTTATTAGTTATTACACTTTTTCACCAATAGGTACGCTAAATTAATCATGTAATTCTTATCTAAATGCAACAAACATACAAGTTTTTTAAATATTCACTACATTGAGCCCTTGACCAAACAGATTTAGGAGGTACTTGCAGGCTTGCTTGCTTGCTTGCTTGTTGGTACTGGAGGTAATAGCTTTGTCAGTCTTAGATTATTCCAGTTGTGCGGACCCATTTACTTTCCTTACAAGTATTATATTCTTGGTCTTAAACACACCTATTGAGAGAGAATATGTTGTTTAGGTGTTCGGTAACAGCCACGTTATTACTGGTGACTTATGATTAGAAATCGTCTTCGTTCGTATTGTTTTCGTTTAGGTATCGTTTACACCTAAATCAAGTTGTAAAATAGTTATTTGACTCATTCGTGACTTTGCGGAAATCCATTATAAAATACAATAGACGGTGTGTATTAAGTAAATAATCCGCTTGTCTGTTTTTAAGAAAACGACACGTGTTTTATCTCTCAACGAAGTATCATCAGGATGACGATTGACTTGTTAAGAACGACGTAATGCCACGCTAAACACTGCGTTCGGCCGTTGGCGTGGCAATTAAACGAATTAGGCGCTAAATATACGTCGTCTATTGTATTTCAAGTTTTAAAGACTTTTATGCAAGACTTTTAGTTTGTCAAAATTATCATAAAGGTGAACAAAAGAGCTAACAATACAATCATGTCTGGAACAAAGTCAATACAACATGTTTGTTGCATGTTTTGGCAAGTCCCGAAATTGTCGAAAACAAGTATCACAACTTGTTTGTAGGTATAAACGCGGGGTAATAACAACTTGTATCGATGACTGATCAATTTATTAACCTTTAAACAAAGGTAATGGAAACGGTGGTCAATTATTTAACTCCTTTTAACTATGTCAAAAGTTATTGACCTTTTAAACTTTCCGCTAACTAAACCTAGCCTTTGACCTCATAAGTTAAAACTGATTATGATAACAATTACTTACTACCAAAAACAAAAGTTGGACAACTAACAAAATAGCTTCAAAAGGGCATTTTAATAAATATAAACGGTAACTAAAGGTGTTAAAAAAACAAGTTGAGTTCTCAAATACAGGAGTAATAAACATTGTAACGCTTTCAAAATCTTAATTATTTTTGTGCATCTATCGACAGAAACATTTAGAAGAATGTTATCTAAACAGTTTGTGGTGGCATCTATCGCACCACATACGAACTAGGAATTACACTTTACGTTACGGAAATCCTACATCGTGATAACAGCTATCCGCGCAATTATCATAATTATATACGACGCAACAACAATATTTGGGCAGGTAGCCCACCTGACACATGGCGTCTGATCTAAGGATCCTCCCTTTTCAATGGAGGATGAGGAACTTTCCACCTTGTTCCTTATACCTCTAAGAGTTAAATTATCTTGACTAAAATTAAGCGTTTCATTCATGTAATGCAGTGATAGCCAAGTGGTGTGACCGTCAGACTGTCAAGTCATAGGTGTCAAGTTCGCACCTCTGAGTTTACGGATTCATGTGCGTATTGTATAATTATCACTAGCTTCAAAAAAGGTGAAAGAAAACATCGTGAGGAAACCGGCATGCCTGAGAGATATTTCTCGACGGTATGTGAAGCCAAGTCAGAGGCCCATGGGCGGCTTTAAAACTCTGACACCAGGTTAGTCACTAACCATACGAAAAGAAGAAGATTCATGTAATAATAAAGCGCAATTAACCAACACTTAGTCAATGTTTATGATTGTATAACTGTGCTTAAGTAGAAAGGCCATTTTTTACCAATAACAGAATGGAACTTCTGTCCTCTTCTCTGTGTCCACGTACAGCGGTAACTAGATTAATGGAACCAGTCACGTATGACCCCCGGAACCGGAAACGGTGACGTGACGTCACTCGTTATTATGACTGAACACGGAAGTGAAACTGAAAGTTTACTGTGAGCGGCCATTTGTCTTTCAGTTAGATTATAATTGGTTAGTTTTTACTCTTTTAGTCAAGTACACAATGTTGTGTTGATATAATTGTAATTGATAGAGAATTTTGGAGTAGCGTATGGGCAAAGGGAATTTGTCAAAATAAGAAAAGTACGGAAACAAACTGTAATTTTTATTATTTTCAAACAAAATAATATTTACATAAAAGCTAACAGGATTGAAGAATAAGCATTGCCATACAACGTGGCAATGCTGCCGGTCTATTTGCACTGTTCCTGTTGACAGCGATGCGGACGAATTTTTTGATGATTTTTCTCTTTCGCTTTCCTTTTTTATAATGCAGAGTTAGCTATAAAATGTAAAATAAAAAAATGTATGTGATACATTTGAAAACCGGGTTAAGTATTTTATTTTGGTGTCCATTTCTAGTCACCATTTAAAATTAATTTTGGCAATTGGTTTAAAGTTATTTCAATTTACCTACAACCAAAATATATTTTAAGGTCCATATTATATTCTCCTATTATTTTCATACTTATCCAAAACCCATTAAAACACCGCTCTTAAGACCGCGCTAACATCTCTGCCTTCCCCACTACTTCAATACACGTTCAGGATTACCGCCATTCAAATCAGAACCATTCCATTAAAGTAGAATCCGGTATGTAAACAAAAACGAAAGCGGCTTAGCCGAGGCGAGGCGTTTAAAAATCGATGGTTCTCGAGGCAACGAGGCACAGGCGTGGCGCAAGATTATTGTTTGAGGCGCGGAGGCACGTATGGACCGTGGTCTGTTGTGAGTTAGAAACGTGTATGTGACTCGTGAAGCAATGAAGTTCTAGTGGTGGAGAAACTAAACTGCTCTTGTCGACTGTTTGTTTGTTAAATTAAGCAAATGATAGAACAGCTAAAGTGGGTTAAAGCAATCAATGAAGTTCTGTCGAAGTTTAGAACACAGTTTAGAAATGTATTTTACATAATAAATTACTCTAAAATTTTAAAACCGTAATAAAACGTAAAGATATTACTACTGGTAAAAGACTTTTAAAACATATTTTGCAAGGAAAATAATAGCATTTATAAACAAACTTACAATAATTACAACATTTATCATTCATTTCATCCATTCCAACTTTCCATACGAACTTACTCTAAAAATTTGCTTCATACCGAGTTATACCACATAGTAGCATCCATTCATTCCCTTTGCTTTGTTTTGCTTGGCCAGCTAATAACTACAAGAGGGTTTGTACAGCGATGTGCAGACCGGGCCGCTATCTTCTGTAATTATTAGACATGAATATACATTGTAGAATGTATTATTGTATTAAATAATTATGATAAACTAAAGATTTTAGGTCAGACTGCGGATGCCGCGGTCAGAAGAAGTATTAGTTGATATGAACATTGAGAACTGGTCCAACATATTTCACCATAAAAATATATAAAATCTCATAATTAAGTTTGGAAAAAAGAATATTACATTTTGTCAGCTGCCTGCCATCCCACGAAGAAAGTGTTTAAGGAAAACGGACCAATATTGAGAGACCAATTAAAGAAACAAGTCGATGATATCAAACAGTCATTTGCGAAAGAAATACAAAGAAAATGTCGCCCAAGATATAAACATAACATTTCCTCTCGATCATCCATTTACTTAGAATAATACCAATCGGACCAGATGCGGTGAAATATCACTATTTTACACGAAGCGCCGCAGACCCGACACCGCAACCCAATTAGTGGCTCGCAAAGGTTCAGCTTGACGAGACTACGGTCAAAATCAAAAGCTGGCTTAAGTCAGCCTTGAATAACATTTGAATTCATGTATACTTGAAGGCAAATAAACCAGTTATAGGTAAATAAATAATAGATTTCACTATGGCAAAAGTAAGGTACAGGTCTCGTTGATCAGATAAAATAATTCCGCTAACGTTTTCCGCTGCAAAAGGCAGACTTTTTAAACTTATTGAAAAAAATTCATTCCAACGAATTTCAAGCCAGCTGACACAACTTTTATGAAGCAAACAAAAAAATTACGAATAAACTGTAGTTATAACTGAATTCAAATGTAATTTCCATCTGTCCGGCTCAGAGCATAATATGAATACTTTTTCATTTCAAGTTTTAACGTTTCCACATTTTCGGTAATTACAATTTTGTCTTCTTTCACGTCAGAGATGTTTATTTTTTTGTGTAGCTTTTTAATTGAATTTGGAACTTATTTAGATCGACAATCGTCATTTTCTAAACTATACGTATTTTATTTTAATAGTTTTCTGGAATTATCTACATTATCGTGGAGTTAACAAGTGGCTTGTCGGTTTTTAGTGGAAATCCTGCAAGCTTTTTGGCGTTTTTTCAGCAGCTTGCGGCGTCGCGTCGTGTGGTATTCGTTAATTCTTACAGAGTGAATTTTTGCGGTGTGTACAATGTAGCCATTTTTTGCTCGCACAAAAAGAGCAGGCGGCATTGTACGCTTCCCCGTGGCGCTTTGTGCCCCCAGTGCAGTTTGCAGCACAGTTCATTTTAAGGTTTGGACAATTACGTAGGTCTGTTGGTCAGACATGAAAGAGAAAATCCATTGGACATGCAAATAGACTAAATTCCGGCTCGGTTTACGTTCCTTTGTTTTGAATACGTGATTTCAACTTACACGGGTAAAGCTCAACACACGCTTACACGGTGCAAGTTTCTGGAACGTTCAAGAGCAATAATCGCATACCATAAAGCACGTTCAATTATTGCTATTGAATAATTGCATGCAAGTTTTATCTCGTCTAAACAAAGAACTCCTAGATCAATTGATTTAAGTACCGAATGCAATTTTTTTGAACGTGTTTTTACACCTATACCAGTTTTGAATGGCAACTAACTTGCACGTATCGTGCAACAATAATTGTACGTGTTGTTTATACGTTGCCAGTCAATTGTTGCTTCAATTTTATGTTATGTCACAGGCAATAATCTTGCACCGTGTAAATGGGGCTATACTGTACGGATGAACGAAATGAACGAGCGAATATAAATTATTTCCCTTTAAAACTCATATTTTAACAAAAATTATTTAAACTTTGATATTGAATTTCCAAAAAGTATTTCGCAAAAAAATTCAAAAGGAAGAGTAAACAAAAATCCAAAGTTTTAAAGCAGTCCATAATTAAAAAGACTAGCTTAACACCAACATTCGCAGTCATTTTTGAATGAAAAAATTCATTCATTCCTACATCCCGCTCCTTTCATTCGGCGTTTGAATGACGTAACGTTTCGACTACGTGAAAAGTCTACCTAATTTTGGAAATGCGCCCCTCTATTTATTCACGGGCTCAGAACTGAGGTAGGTCAGCAGGGAGGGAAGTACTGTTTCAGGTTTTGGGCCAAAAATACATTTTTGTTTTGTGTTTCTTTTAAATAGAATTTTGGTATTCATAGGTAGTGTTCGAGAGTGCTGTTAATAGGGATGTAGCTATAAATACGTTAATGCCAGGCAAATTAAAAGCAGCTGTGCAGCTGTGTGTTTTTTTATTTTTATTACTGTTTGTATTTCCTGTGCGTGTCCCAAATAAAATATTTTTCTTTCTTTCTTTCTTTTTCTGTATTATTTTGTATTTGATAGCAAAGCATTTTCTACACTGGGCGATGTGATCGCTAACCGACAAAGCCCTTTAAATAAAAAAATAAAAAAAGCAAAGCATGGTGAATAATGTGTTTTAAGTATGTAGTTATCAATAAGAACAAAAGTGTAGTCCTATGATAAATAATTTTCTAGAAATCCTCTGATGTATGAGCTTCATTATTTACAGTTATTCATACGCTTGACAGATGTATTGCTATTGTGATAGGACCATGACCATAGGTACAGTATGAAGACCCTGAATTTTAAGATTAACATCTCTGTCTGGTCGACTTATGTATTCAGACTAAGGAAACAATTAAAAAATTAACAGAAAATTCTCCTCGAAATGAAGTTTATTAAGTCAGGCGATCGTAATCCCGGAATTAATAAGTTCGTGACTGTAGCAGTTAATAAAAACATGGACGAGGCGCGTTTGGACGACGATATTAATAAACGTTGCTGTTTTAACAATATTTATTAAGTAAGTAGACGGTTGTTAATTCTAATAAGGATACAAAATGTATTTCATTTTAAAGAATAATTTTCATGTTGTTATTCATTATTTTGGCTTTTCGTAGTCGTTCTTTTCCACTTTTGTCAGAAAACTCCGTGGACGATTATAACGATGGGTTCGTGGAAACTGTCCATACGCCCGACCGTATGGACAGTTTCCACGAACCCATCCAAGATCTTCAAGAACCGTGGTACAAATCGAAACAAGAAGCTCTCTGATGCTACTATACAGCTCATAGACGCGAGGCGCGAGGTGATCCTGCAGTCTTCAGACGATGCGCTCAAATACCGGCGGGTTAATAGACAAATCACTAAGTCCTTGAAAAGCGACCTTCGCCACTATAATACAAACCGTATTAAGGACGCGAAAGAGTGGAACAAGGGTTCCATGGGGGCAGAGCCAGCTTGCGAAACTAAAGACCGATGATGGCAGAATCGTATCTGCCAAACCTGAACTATTGAGAGAAACCGAGAGTTTATAAGGAGAGTTATACGCATCAACCAGTAACCCCGTTACATATCTGGCAAATGACCCAAGAGCTAGATTGACCCGATACTCCTGAAGGCCGGTGGGAAACCCTTTCTTATGGCCCTCCAGAAGCTGTTCAATTCCGTCATACTCGAGGGTCAAACGCCACAGGCATGGAACTGAGGTGTAGTGGTACTCTTATTTAAAAAGGGCGACAATGCCTTGCTTAAGAACTATAGGCCCATCATACTACTAAGCCATGCTACAAGTTGTTTTCAAGAGAGGTCAATCGTCGAATACGACTCGGCTGGGCAGCGTTCGGGAAGCTACGCAATATCTTCTCGTCTCACACACCGTAGTGTCTCAAAACGAAAGTCTTAGACCAGTGCGTGTTGCCAGTGATGACTTATGGCACTGATACGTGGTCGCTCACAATGAGTCAGAAGGCTAAAAGTCACCCAAAGGGCAATGGTTTGGATTCCCTACGTGATCGAATCAGAAATGAAGACATCCGTAGGACAACCAAGGTAACCGACGTAGCCCAAAGAATTGCCATATTGCTCGCAGCACAGATGGCTGATGGGGTCGAAAGGTTTTGGAGTGGCGACCACTTACGGTTGGAAAGCTTCCTACCAGATGGACGGTGCTTGGCAGAGTCTTATGTCCAGCAGTGGACGTCTTTCGGCTGAAACGATGATGATGACTTTCAGGGAATAGTTAAGGCTATTTAGCGCCAAACGTTTCTAAGGATCTTTAAATAAAATTTCCAGCACAAGCAAAAAAACTCCGACAACAATATTAATGAAACATCAAAAACTGTTTCGCAATTCAGATTCCCTTCAATCCGAACATACACCGACTTATAAATTCAAAATCGCTATAAAAGCTCGCTATATATTGTAAAAACCGTCATTTTGCCGGTTTGCGGGCCGTCCGGTACGAGACGGTTCCTTTTGATCAACGAACCGGAAATGAATAAATAAACTTCTTTCGGGGGTTCCGTTTCATTATTCATACGTGGTTGAGACTCCTTTGATACAGTTGTGCTAACTTAAAGTCGAACCGCAGGTTGAGTTTTGACTAGTTTGTGTTGGAGATTTATTGTTTGAAGTTATTTGTGGGTTGACAGGGATATAATTTTATTGTGTGTTTTACAGAAAAAAACAACACAGTTTTTAGAACAAATAACTTTTAAACTAAACATTAAATTGTATTTTTCTGGTGTACAATGAAATAGAAATAAATGAATAACCTCATTCTGAAAAATAAGATTCTTACAAAAAGATATTAAAAAAAGAACACTTTTCAGTAGGCATTCACAAAGGCCATTGCGTAAAAGTGGTGCCTTTTGTTTTTTTGGCGGCTGTCGATAGGATGTGAAAAAAATGATGCAGAATAACATAACAAATAAATTATTGTATGGGGTCTTATATCATAAACTCAGTCCGAACTGAGATATGGGTGATAAAAGGAAAAACAATACTATTGTAAATATGCCTTTTGTTTTTTGGCAGTTGTCGATAGGATATGAAAAAAGTGATGCAGAATAACATAACAAATAAATTATTATATGGGGTCTTAAATCATAAACTCAGTCCGAACTGAGATATGGGTGTTAAAAGGAAAAACAATACCTACTATTGTAAATATGCCTTTTGTTTTTTGGCGGCTGTCGATAGGATATGAAAAAAGTAATGCAGAATAACATAGCAAATAAATTATTATATGGGGTCTTATATCATAAACTCAGTCCGAACTGAGATATGGGTGTTAAAAGGAAAAACAATACCTACTATTGTAAATATGCCTTTTGTTTCTTGGCGGCTGTCGATACGATATGAAAAAAAGTGATGCAGAATAACGTAACAAATAAATTATTGTATGGGGTCTTATATCATAAACTCAGTCCGAACTGAGATATGGGTGTTAAAAGGAAAAACAATATTATTGTAAATATGCCTTTTGTTTTTTGGCGGCTGTCGCTAGGATAATATGAAAAAAGTGATGCAGAATAACATAACAAATAAATTATTGTATGGGGTCTTATATCATAAACTCAGTCCGAACTGAGATATGGGTGTTAAAAGGAAAAACAATACTATTGTAAATATGCCTTTTGTTTTTTGGCAGTTGTCGATAGCATATGAAAAAAGTGATGCAGAATAACATAACAAATAAATTATTATATGGGGTCTTATATCATAAACTCAGTCCGAACTGAGATATGGGTGTTAAAAGGAAAAACAATACCTACTATTGTAAATATGCCTTTTGTTTTTTGGCGGCTGTCGATAGGATATGAAAAAAGTAATGCAGAATAACATAGCAAATAAATTATTATATGGGGTCTTATATCATAAACTCAGTCCGAACTGAGATACGGGTGTTAAAAGGAAAAACAATACCTACTATTGTAAATATGCCTTTTGTTTCTTGGCGGCTGTCGATACGATATGAAAAAAAGTGATGCAGAATAACGTAACAAATAAATTATTGTATGGGGTCTTATATCATAAACTCAGTCCGAACTGAGATATGGGTGTTAAAAGGAAAAACAATATTATTGTAAATATGCCTTTTGTTTTTTGGCGGCTGTCGCTAGGATATGAAAAAAGTGATGCAGAATAACATAACAAATAAATTATTGTATGGGGTCTTATATCATAAACTCAGTCCGAACTGAGATATGGGTGTTAAAAGGAAAAACAATACTATTGTAAATATGCCTTTTGTTTTTTGGTGGCTGTCGATAGGATATGAAAAAAGTGATGCAGAATAACATAACAAATAAATTATTGTATGGGGTCTTATATCATAAACTCAGTCCGAACTGAGATATGAGTGTTAAAAGGAAAAACAAGATTATTGTAAATATGCCTTTTGCTTTTTTGGCGGCTATCGATAGGATATGAAAAAAGTGATGCAGAAGAACATAACAAATGAATCATTATATGGGGTCTTATATCATAAACTCAGTCCAAACTGAGATATGGGTGTTTATAGGAAAAAAATACTATTGTAAATAATTCAATAATTAACACTTGAAGTTAGTTTTAACGTTGAAGGAACTCGTGAGTCGTGGCTAAGTAATAACAGCATGGGTCGTTCCATCAGGTTAAGCTACGCTTGCCGGGGTTGGTCCGTGGATGGGTCACCATCTTTATATAGCGAGACCCCTCCGTGCCTGGGAAAGCCAGTTAAATCGTTGGTCTCGGCTGTCATTCGTGTATCTTTGACAGTCATTACGGGTCGTCAGAAGCCCGAAATCTGACCAGTCTTACCAAGGGGTATCGTTACTAGGTTGTGGACTTGTGGAGGTCAGATAGACAGTCGCTCCATGTAAATAAAATGCTGGTATTCAGCTGCATCCGGTTAGACCGGAAGCTGATCCCAACATCATCTAGCTAACGAAGAGTACACAACCTTGTAGCCAGGATTATCCACCAGCAACTTGCTCTGAAATACAAGCCTTGTGGAATCGTTATTACCGTACAGGTATGTGCCCGACCCAGTTCTCGAAAATGGAAAAATCACATTGTACTGGGATCGTTCCGTCATCGCTGACAGGACTATTGTTGACAATAAACCTGATATAGTGGTGGTTTAGTGTAGTATCAATTATCTTGATTTGGCTCGGCGAGGTTACCAATTCAAGATACTTGATACCATGGTATAAGAAAACTATACCATGCTTGATACTATCGCGAGGTTGTCGCGAGGGACCGTTATGTCAATGATCATTGTGCGCCGCTCTACTCGATCCACCACCACCATGCTCGACACCATAATAGCTTCGAGCTTGTTTTATCTGATAAGTACCAAGAGCATATAAAATAAGGTCATCCGTGATAAGAGTTGGAAAACTATTTAGTTCCGTGTGTCCTGCGGTTATTGCTTGAAATATAGGTAGCTCTGTGAGCAATCATTGTGCCGATAGTCGTATCAGCCAACGGCTAATTACCAAAAACCTCGACCATCACCTAAGGAAGCTCTCGTTGGGCAGCTGGATCCAATTTTTTACATTTTTAAATGTTTTTATATTTTTTATATATTCAATTATTTAAAAATGTTATTAATATGTATATAGTGAAATAAAGGAAATAATAATAAAAGCATAAAACAAATATAATGTATATTAAATGCGTTATACTTATCCTTTATTTCATATACATACTTATCTATTACATTTTTAAATATTTTTATAAAAACAAATAGGAAACAAAAACATTTAAATATATAAAAAATAGTAGCCCACCGGTATAGGGAACAGGGTCCAAGCTACCAGCCGGCGGTAAACGCGTTATTTTTTATTATTATTATTTAGTTTTTTATATTTATTATATCTTGTAATAGGTTATAATTCAAATAAAACATTCACCATATGACCGGTTTTATTGTTTCTAACCAATACATAAATAAAATATATATGTATAAATACATGTATTTGAAGATTTAAGTAATAACTAAATAGTGAATTTCGCTTGGGAAGGTCAAAAATATTCTTTGTAAAAGAATTATTCCATAATAATATGAAAATAATAGTTAATCTTTAAACTGATATAACTCAGTCCGGACTGAGTTTTCGATATGAGACCCCATACAATAATTCATTCATAATATTCTTCTGCACCGTTTTTTTCATATTGGGTCGACGGCCGCCAAAAAAACAAAACGCACCAGTCTTCATACTAATTTGGTCATTGTCTTTTGACTTCTTTATTAACAAATACCTTATCAATATCATATAAAAACCAAGGTCCCTTTCACTCAGTAATTTTCCAATCTCAATCCAAATTCAACCGTATAATTAACCCATAAAACCGAAATCATAAAAGCAAACAGTCGTACACTCGTTCAGTCGTTCAATTCATTCGGTCGCGAATGATAATCGCTAATTGAACACGTCTCGTTCACGTCAACGTTGATGCGGCATGATTTAAAATGACGTGAATGAATCGTGACGTGTGACGTCAGACTATTGGTGTGTCAATTAATTTTAGTAAGTGTTTTATTTTTGGCTGGTTTGTTGTTGTGAATTTATGATTAAATGTAATTTCTGTTTATAACATGTTTTGATTTTATCTCAAATGTTCATGAACTGTTTAATGCAAACCAGCGCCACTGCTACGCGGTACTACGCCTATGTTACGCGGTGCTACGCGGTACTATGCCGGTGCTACGCGGTTCTACGCCTATGTTACGCGGTGCTACGCGGTACTATGCCTATTCTATGTGGTTCTACGCAGTGCTACGGGGTTATACGCCGTTACTACGTCAAAGCTACGAAGTGTTGCACCGGTATATAATACGCGGTACTACGCCGATGCTACATTCCTGTGCTACGTTGGTGGCTGCAAGACAGATCTAAATTGTTTCTCACATCACCCTCGAGGTGCACAGAAGCATTTAAAAACACAAGAGTTTGGAAGTTTGCGGTATAAAACTGTTGGTCCTGCTGTCCTGTTCCTGATCTCTCTCCAGTCGTGTCGATTACCGTCCCTTCGACTATGAGAGTGAGGGAAGACAGAGTGAGAGAGAGTAAACACATGTGCACTATAGTACTCTCACGCGTCGATGCCTAGTCTCCGCCTTGGTCAAAATTCAGTCTGGAGGGCTATAATGTAATACCGCCTTAGCCGCCTAGCCTTATATATAATAAGGCTATTATGATAGCCCAGCATTGCATTGCTTCGAGTCAGTTTCCGACAAAAAACAATATCGCAACGACACAACAGTCAAAAGAACAGTTTTCACTGTCAGTTTTTAATTTCCATAAATCCATGGTTTCACAATTTATAAACAGCGTTATTATGAATATCCCACACAAGTGGATTACAGAGCAACGGAGGAAACACAAAAACTGTAGAATACAACATTTAATTTAAATGCCAGTGGTAAAGTACATATTTTTAAAAGCGTGCACAGCATACAGAGCGGTCTAATAGAATTAAGTGGGGTTCTTTTAATTCTAATGTTTAGCGTCCATCCTGCGAAGTGCTGCAAATCTAGGATAAGTACTGTGAGAGAGTTTTAATAAATGACATGTTTTTGTTTAGTTATTTTTAGGTAAAATGACAAGTACACGACTGATAGAAGAGTGTTATTTTTGTTTCTGTAAAAGAACTTAAAGCGTATAAAACAAGCTTTTTAAAATCAGTTTACTGTCCGTTTACGTTTTTGTTATAAAAAACATTTGCTTTTACATATTACATAACAAACACAAAGAGTAGCTTTTCCGAGTATAGTTTCAATTTCAAAGTTAAAATAATTTTGTACCTAAAATGTACAAAAAAGTTGAACAATATGTTAACATTATACCAAACAAAGTAATTTTTATCGCCACACACAAATCCGATTTTATTATAACACCAGATTAAAATTTCAAACGATCTGCAACAAAGCGTCATAAAGTACGGATTTATTTCAAACATTTGTTTTGTTACGAAATATTTTTTTTACTGAACATTCGTACAAACGACGACATGTCACTGATGTGTACGAAATGAAAATGAAATTTTAAATATTTTATTTGGGAAATGTTTAATTGAGTCCGATGTAGGTGATGCCAATTTTTATAGCCGGTGAAAACTACGGGGCATGCAATCTGTAGTATAATTAATTAATATACACAGAATCGGTTTACGCTTACTCTGAAAGGATTGTGAACGTAGAAATGTTAATATTGATACACAAATTTCTGGTTGCAGTGAATTTAAGGTATTTTGCAACGATTGCTGCAAAAATCTGCTCTGTGCAGATATTAATCTTTATTACACGATTGAAAAAGTATTAACTTTAGGAATGTATTTACAGTACGCTTAATCCAAAGGACCATGCCCAAAGCAGCATACATGCATACCCTAACCAAAACAATCATGTCCAAAAGTTACACATCGTGCATTTAAAAGCACATGAGACCTAGATTTTGAAACAATTACTATATTTTAATTTAATGGTAATGTTTTTGTATATTTCATAACAAAAAAAATATTTATCCTGCCTAACGGCTCCTTCGATAGACTTTAAAAAAAGGATTGATTGCTAATTATTTTCTGTCAGGCGTTTTCATAAACAATTAGTTCAATATCGAATTTCAATTTAAATAAGAATTGGTGTACATAATCTAGTAGTGCTTGACTAGATTTAGCAACATAAATAACTAAATGTTGTGGCACAACTCGTCACTAGGTCCGGCAGCAGCTGGAGCCAGCTTAAAATGTACCAACACTCTGGAGAGAACAATGTACTTACCCATATTTTTAAAACCTGAGAATTGGGCAGTCTTTCCATCAAGTATATGCGAGGTCGCTACGCGGAGAATCTAGGCTTCCAAACTATGTGTAGGTACTTCGTTTCATTTAACCCTTTTCGAGCAGAATTAAACCATACTAGGCTATGAAAATCAAATAATCCTATTAGATCGATCGCTAAGCTGTTTAGCACATCTCTGGTGAAAAGGATGCTTTAGGATAGTTATAAATATCAGGAGTGGGTCAACCAGATGCTTATAACTTATAGGAGTATTCCACATAGGTACTAATAAAGCAGATCATACAGTGTAGAGGAAAATAAAACAAATCTCTTAAAAAGAACATAGGTACCCCTTTTTTATTCAATCTTAAGGCATTTATTTCAAAACTTTAATAAATATAAGCCAAGGCAGTGAAGAGATAGTCAGTCCCAACAACCTAGTTCCACCACCATTTAGCTTAACCACTTTGAAGGGAACTGAATTCTTTTCAACACGTCATGTTGTTTTGTCCTCTCTCAAGATGCTTTGCAGTAGCACGGATAATTCACTGATTGCACGGCCTTAAATACGTTCCACGCACAAAACACATTTGTAGTACCGAAACATTGATGCATGATTTCAATCAACTCAGCACTGCAACATCGTATTTCACCTACAAACTGACACTTAGCGTAAGTCCAGTAGAAAAACCAAAATCGACAATAGGATATCGCTTTCAAGAATATGTATATCGAGCTAAAATGTGCAAAAAACGTACGGGTAAGTGTTAAATAAACAATAAATTAACAAACAATAACACACGCACAGAGCACCAGTTTGAATGTAACAGTAGGTTTCTATGGTGACGAGTAACAAGCGAGTGAATGTGAGAGAGTGACACCTACAATCAGTGTTTCCAGATAGTTGTCTTTTTTTACCCAAAACCTTTTCAAGAATCTGCTTCGGATAAAATACTATTTACACCAACCTACCTACTATTTATTATCTACCTACAAAAAAACTTATAAATCAAAATATATTGTAATTAATAAAATATCTTGGTAACATCATTCATATTCAAACAATATAGAATACATCCTATAAAGCTGCTGTATAAAGCTGCTGACATTGAATCTATCTTTATTTTGCAAAAGAGAGCTGTCAGAGCCATTTATGATCTCCGTCGTCGCGAATCTCTCAGGGAACTATTTAAAAGGATTAATATTATGACCGTTCCTTGCCAATTCATTTATGAAAATATTATGTATGTAAGGAAAAATCTACATCTTTTTAATAAAATAAGTGATAGACATAATTTTAATACTAGAAATAAAGATAAACTAGATCAACCATTTTTCAGATTATCTAAAGTACATACATCTTTTATGGGGTACTGTGTTAAATGTTACAACAAAATACCTTGTGATATATTACAATTAAATGAAAGAAAATTTAAAACTCATGTAAAAAGTACACTTTGTAAACAAGCATATTACAGATTAGAGGATTATATCCAAGATAAGAATGCTTGGAAACATGCTGGTCCTGCTCCATAGGACAATTTAGAGTCTAAACAAAATCAAACTGGTTGCTTACTTAATTGTATTTATTTTTCATTATATGACATTGATTTTACATCCTGTGATTAGTTCCTCACACACTGACTTATTAATTGTAAATTTTTAGTAGATTCGTCTATTTTTACAATGTTTGTGAATATGTGAACACCATGTATCTACCACATAATTAATTTATCTGTCGTTTGCTCCAATTTAAATTATTCTTACTGTATACAGTAATTTTATTCTAGGTGCATCGTCTTCACATATTATAATTATATAAATAATGTACTTTTACAAAATATTGTAAAACATTTTAAAAGAGTAACGGTGGAGTTTCTTGCCCATTCTTCTCCATACGAAAACTACATTTTGGAAGGGGCGGTAGAATCAATAATATAATAACTATAATTTGTAAATTTTGACGTTCAAAAGTGCCTTCAAAGGCCTATTTGAAATAAATGCTTTGACTTTGACTTTGACTTTGACTTTGAAAGAATAACTCCTCTGCCAGTGCTGTGCACTTCTAGTGACGAATTCACAATACCTAACTAAAACTGTATGTGATTTTTGTATGTTACTTGTGGATAATATGGTGGCCTCCATGGTTATCTCTTGTACCTCAAAAATAAGGAATTCTCCTACCACTCATCTGATCACATTGGCCGAATGAACTGAATGAACAGAATGAACTGTAATTTTTCATTGATCGTCGCCATTAAACCGAAAATGTAACCGGAACTACAAATAATATTAATTTTTATTCAATCTTAAACAATACCTTTGATTGACTCTAGACTATTATCTAAAATCTAGTTTGAATAAATGAAGGATACTTAAAAATATGAATTCGCTGGACATGGTTAGGGCATATCTTGTCATGGTCTTTTGAAGTTTCAAAAATGTTATTTTAAACTATGCAGCTCAGGTCGTATCTCCGCCCCGCGTATGACTTTTTTACCCGACTTCGGCGAAGCTAAAAGGAGGGTTATGATTTTGACCGGTATGTATGTATGTATGTTCATCTGTAACCTTATAACTTCTAAACCACTGATCATAATTTGACAAATGAGGTATCGTTGGAAGCGGCCTGATTGTCCGCTGGTTATAGGCTATGTGACGTTACATTTAATTCAATGTGGCGCCCTCTAGAGGACATAAAGTGACGAACGAAATTTTTTTTTTTAAATAATCGTGTTTGGTATCAAATGAAAGGGCTTGACGACATTACAAATATGTATATATATCATATTTTCAAAGTAAATAAATATGTTTAAATTTTTTTAAACATGCAAAAGTGCTGTAAAATTAATACCTATTATACAATTAAACATAAACAAAAAAAAAATAAAGCGGCGCTGCAAATACTTTATTACGAAATTATAACCCCAAAATAAATTAAATAAAAAGCCAGTTTAAAAACTACAACCCGACTACTGAAAAATCATGCTCTAAAAAGTATGAAACAAGAAAAAATTTCGGACAGAAATCAAGACATAGGTAGAAAAATGGTCAAAATAAAGCCGTAGTCGCATGCCTGTTGGCTACAAAATTATAATGGCATGCGACTACGGCTTTATTTTGACCATTTTTGTACCTATGTCTTGATTTCTGTCCGAAATAATTTCTTGTTTCATACTTTTTAGAGCGTGATTTTTCAGTAGTCGGGTTTTAGTTTTTAAACTTGCTTTTTTAATTTTCTTGAATGGATAGTGTAGTATGTCATGCTCTAGATACGAGGCACATTTCTATCAAAAATCATCGTAGTTGGTACTAACGGTCCTTTAACTGTGAAACTGTAGTAAATATGCAAACCCTATTCCACAGCTGTTATACTTATATACTTGTTCCGCAACAAACCTTGCTGACTAGATAATCTTTTTGCTGCGGCATGAGCTTTCTCTTATAGTTTGTGCTGACACGAGAAAATACGCTGAAAATACACTGACAACATTGTGTATGGCTTGTCTTAAAAGTGGTATATGGATGCAATATTTTTTTCTATCAGTTTCGCTGTATGAATAAATGAACATCACTTGTTATAATTTTATATTTATTATTTATAAAAGTTATTAATGAACTACTTCTACGTTTCCGTATTTAATATTACCTTATATAACGCTATCAGGAAAATATAACCCATGAAGTGCTTTATTTCTAACCTCGTACTAAAACTATGATAGTTAAAATATTCATACTGCTAAAATCCACTCACGAGAATATAAATAAACATGTCCACAAATGGACATATCTAGTTGAGAATTTAGTCGTACATTTCAGAAGTACTTGTGTAAATAATTGCTGCAGTGATATAAATCTTGCAGATGATTATGACCTTATTGGTGATGTTCTTCAGAAAAGTCAGGTGCGTAGTAGTCATAACTGGCGTACGTATATGACGAAGCAAAAGGAGTATGAAAGGATCGCAGCAGGTGGCGTTCTGTAGTTTCTGCTACCCCCATGGGAAGTAGTTTATGTAGTATGATATAGTGTCAATAGCATTAAGTACTTTACCAGACAGTTAGGTGATCTTTTTATATCGGTTTTATTAGGAAGACGATGCTATTCATTTTATTGACATTCTTCTTTCTTTTTCATGTGGTTAGTGACTAACCTAGTGTCAGTCTCAAGCGTTTCTTCACGATGTTTGTCAAAGTCAAATCATTTATTTCAAATACCTAGGCCCTTCTATGGCACTTTTGAACTAAAATACAATAGACGATGTATATCTAGTAACTTAATCCAATCCCACCCCCCAATAGCCTGAGTCAATTAACCACTTTTGAACGTCAAAAATTACAAAATATAGTATTGATTCTAGTCGTTTATCTATATTATTTATTCGTTTCGTTATCATTAAGCTCAATAATTGCAATCACACACTGACTTATTAATTGTAATTTTTTCGTAGAATCGTCTATTTTTACAATGTTTGTGAATATGTGAACACCATGTATCTACCACATAATTAATTTATCTGTCGTTTGCTCCACTTCAAATTCTTTTTACTTTATACAGTCATTTTATTCTAGGTGCATCGTCTTCACATATAATTATATAAATAATGTACCTACACAAAATATTGTAAAACATTTTAAAAGAGTAACGGTGGAGTTTCTTGCCCATTCTTCTCCATACGAAAACTACCTTTTGGAAGGGGCGGTAGAATCAATACTATATTTTGTAAATTTTGACGTTCAAAAGTGCCTTCAAGGGCCTATTTGAAATAAATGGTTGGACTTTGACTTTGACTTTGATTGGGATTGCTTAAAACTACATCGGGCAGCATATTAAAAACAGCAAAATTAAGCAAAGAAGAACAAAAAATAAATAATACATAAATAAATAAACTGTTTAATACGAAGGTTACATACTTAACTTTTAACTAACTTCATAGCGTATACTTTATCTAGAAACAGTTGACAAGACAAACATAAAACTATTAGAAGGAGACTTGCTCTTGTTAATTTTCATAGAATAACTCCATCGAGCGGGATCACAAACTTGTGCTAATTTAGTGTAGCTTAGCTGTGACGTCAGAGCTTGTGCTTATTAGATAGTGGATAAGCCCCTTTATGTAACTGTCTTGTTTGTACTTACTTATTTGCTTAAGGGATAGCTGTTTGTATTGGGATTATAATTATGAGAGTTGGATTTGATAAATTAATTTAGATCCCCAGCAATTACACCGTAGTTGGTGTAATAATTTGGGATTAAGATTAATAGTAAATAAGCGCAGGATTTAGGTTTTTATAGGAAATTCACAATGTTAATATTTTTTCACTCGGTCTAAACTGGTACCATTGTATGAAAAAAAAAGACAATTATTGTTCTTTTAAACCTTGCGTTACGAAAACCACTATTGAAGCTTGAATAACTTTTTATTCCCCATATTTCTATTCTAGTATAAAATTGTGTGTACTATACATAATGTATATATAAGTGGTTTACTACTGTGTTCTGAGACAATAAACACAAGTAAGTGACGCATAAATCTATCTTTTACTCCTTTATGCGTGGGAACCGTGCACAGTTTGGTGTTCCGCAGGGCGAGGGTTAGAACCCTTGTCTTAATGTAGGGTGAGGTGATATACGGATGTTATCTACTTGGGACAATATATCTTATATATCTTTGAGTCAGTAACAAACTTTTCATATGTCGATCATATTTGTGTGTTTAAATTTGTTAAATCTATTATGTTAAATTATTGTGAACTAGACAGATACTATATCCAATAGAAAATGGCATGTTCAAACGAGACCATTTTCCGTTACTTATAGTAACGTTTGTCTCTAACATTGTGTTTCTATTACCACTTCATTCACAATCCTTAGACTTCCAAAACCATCAAAATATCAGCTCTCAATTCATGCACAGTATTTTGCCACATAAAAATCCTACACACAGCACTCTAAAACACACATCATATACGGAACCTCAGGCAAAAACCCAAATTCGCGCCTTCATTTCTTTTTTTGTTGCTCTGAATATTTCAAAGCCTCGCATGAATCCTTTGCAAGTGTAGTGTTACTGTTCTTCTGTATGGCTGTTTATACTTTATTTATCCATAAGGGGATCGCTACGTAGATTGCTTAGCGTGCTTATTTGCTTACGTGCTTTCTTTGCTCGACAATCGTTGCTTCTGATGTATGGTGCGCTTCGAGGTAAATGTGGTGAATTTGAGCAGGGGGATGTTTTGTGCCGTATCTTTGGTTGGGGTTTGTGCTTGAGATTTTGAAATAGGATATGACTGCAAAAAGTACTGTTTGTTTGTCAGAAAAACAAATAGTCTTTACAAATATGTTCTTCCAGCGTGCTCTAACTGGCTTATCAGAAATTAAATGAGGGTTGTGCTTGCGATTTTGAAATAGGATGTGACTGCAAAAAGTACGGTTTGTTTGTCAGAAAAACAAATAGTCTTTACAAATATGTTCTACCAGCGTGCTATAACTGACATTATCAGAAATGAAATGAAATTGTTTATTCTGTAAATAGGATATCGGAATCACTTTTTCACGTTAATAAGCTACATGAGTTCGGCATTGCCTATCTAACTACTCTGAGAAGAAAGGCCGAAACAAACTCAGAGGTCGCAGTCTCTTTTAATGTCCATATGAGGAGCATGTAGATTAGTGTCTGAAATGGTCTTTTGAGGAAAGAACCACACAGATTTGAGACGACCTGCCCAGTCAGTGCAAGCATTATGTCAGTAATCGTTAAGCTCAAAGAAAAAGGAGATGAAACAGATTTACTTAATACTAGCTTCTGCCCGCGGCTTCGCCCGCGTGGATGTCGGAAATTATCCCACAGGAACGTGTAACATGTCCTAAATCAGCGGGGTAATTGCGTAGCACTTACAATAGCAATGGGTTTCATTTTGACAGTTCAACAATTAATTGCGTTATTTACGTTATTTCTCGAACATAATTATTAAGCCATAGCTTCCACTCGGCGCTCTGGCGCGTCATCCCCTGGCTGACCCGCCCCTCCACCCTCGTTTTGTGCGCCGTCGACTCAATATCGCAGGTCATTCTTATCGTTCTAACTATTTGTCCAAATTACTTAGTGTAAAAGACAAACTTTATCTACATTAAATACCAAAAGCGATGAAGGTATTTATTTTGATAAGAATTAACTAAATACTCTAAAATATGCAATGTAAAAAAAGTATTCAATTTAACTGTATTTATTGCTCATATTTTGGTTATAAAGGCTTCCACATAAAAGGTAGATAGATGCTGTCGCGGACTTTTATTTAGAACTCTTTAAGACAAACAATCCCACAATACATTTTCTTCATGTAACTCTAACGGTTAAGGCAGCGCACGCAGCATACGGTGGAGGTCTGCCCGGCTTGGGTGGACCACCGCCGCCGTGTCCTCGTGGAGGCGATCGGCGGCGGTGGCCTCTCGCGTACGGCCCTGGTTCTGGCCATGGTGCGGAGCGAGAGGGCATGGCAAGCCGTCACCTCCTTCTGCAAAGCAGTAATGCTCGCGAAGGAGCAGGTGGAGCGCGCGAGGGAGTGGCAAAGGCCGCGCCCTACCAGCCCTAGCCGCCGCCGCCGTAGGAGACCTCCCGGGCGTCGGGAATGGATAGCCGATTTCCGGCCACCGTAGGCGCGGGCCTGCGGACGGAGAGCAACGGGCAGCTCGCCGTCCGATAAGGACCAGGCCCGGGTCGACGGCGCATCGTGTTCCACGCGCGCCTCAAAGAGATATCAAGGATCGAAGGAACACGTGTGGGTTTTAGACAGTAAGAGTCTGACACGCCCTTCCGCTCCGCCCAGAGCGGGAGAAGTCATTGGATGATTAACCACCCAAAAAAAAAAAAAAAGGCAGCGCACGCAAAGATAGATCTCAGAGGGCAGGAATTTTTCCGACTTACTTGATACTTATCGTTATATTATGGCCAAATCACATAAAATCTTTATAAATTGTAGCAATTATGTGTTATTCTGATGTATAAGCTACATTATTGTAAAGTTTCATCAAAATCCGTTCAGTAGTTTTTGTGTGAAAGAGTAACAAACATCCATCCATCCATCCATCCATCCTCACAAACTTTCGCATTTATAATATTAGTAGGATTAATGTAGGGCAGTGTTTTTCAACCTTTTTCATGACTTGACCCCATTAGTAAGAAAAAAAATTTTCGCGATCTCGACCATTCGAGAACGATTTGAACTCAGTCGAGATTCCCGCTGAGTCGAAGTTTCTGCAGCACGAAACCTAGCCTGATGTTCCCGAGTTGCAGAGAGCCTTGCCTCACGACCTTCCTCAGATTCCTGTGATCGAACTAATCTCATCCTTACGAACTTAAACACGAACTATCGTAAACAATTAAACTATAAATACCTACAGATTATTATACAGTCTAAAATTATCACAGTTTAAGTAATAAGTGTTAAGACGTGTAAACCAAACGTAGGTACTAACTTTATAAAACAAAAGAATTGCTAGAAGATTTAATTACTAACCTGAGCTAATAAACTTATACTTAATAAAGAAAATCAAGAAAAGAAATGCCTAACCTATACCAAATACTTCTTATAATATTTATATACAAACCCTAAATAAAAATTAAGATAAGTATACCGAAAATCAAGGAAAGAAATGCCTAACCTATAACAAATGTTCGATGTGATACTTTAAATTGACATAACTTTTTTATTTATGAATCGATTGACATGAAATAAACACTAAATGTTAAGTGAAGCTAACTACAATATATTAGTGAAAACCGCATCTAAATCGAATAAGCCGTTTCTGATATTAGCGTGCACAAACACACAGACAAACAGACAAACCGACAAACAGACAAACAGACAAAAAAAAAATTAATTACAATCTGGGGTTCAGCATCGATATAATAACAACCCCTGCTACTTTTTTTTCATATATTTCCATTGTACAGACACCACTTTTCTACAATTTTATTATATGTATATAATATAATATAATATATATATATAGATTCCTAAGTAACTAATAGTAACTGCTTGTCCTGGGAATTACTAGAATTCATCGCAGTCAGGTTGATTCCTTATTTATAAATTACATTGCTCAAATTATTAAAAAAAATTAAAGTCACAGTCAAGTTAAACAATTTCATTTCATTTCATTAAAGTCCAAAATAGCTGAAATCTGCATTTGTGGTCCATAAAACGCAAAAAAAAAATGTTTATTATACATTAATGCTTTGATATAACTTGAAGTGCAACAAGTAGGTAAGTAGTTATGAAACGTAATCCTGCTCTGCAGGTAGGTACCTCCTGAATACCGCACATTCTCGCTTTGTACCCTCACATACTTGCAGTTACTAGTTTGAGTTGTGGGAGAGACGTGCTTCTGAAACTATTTGTATGAGTATTTTTAGGTTATTCAGTACTAAATCAGTACCTACTTCACGCTATAGAGAAGTCTTTTTGCCAACATAACATATATTTTTATCGGCTTTCGTCCTTACAACATAACCGAGAATATTACTAAAGATCTGTAATCTATTGGGGAAGTAAAACAATTATCACAAAAAAATAACGCTTGGCAGGTAGATTTTGAGGAAAAGAAATTACGATAAGGAATGTATCTTTATGGGGCGGCAATGAGTTAAAGTATAAACTTGAAATATCTATAATTATCTATACATATTATTAATTAAAGTCGGTTTTTGTGTGTATTTGTGTGACCACGTTGTTCTTCTAAACTACGCAACTGATTTTGATGCGTTTTTCACCATCATTTAGAGAATGAACTCCAAAATGTTTATCTGTGTAATACATTAATATAAAACTTACTTAAAACAAAGAAATATCGATGTTTTGTCAAGTCATAAAAATTTTGCGAAGCTGGGTCGGGTGCTAATAAAATTAATCATATAACGCTTGGCAGGTGGTTTGGTTTAATCACAGGTTGTCAACTAAAAGGAGACAGCAGACAAAGTACAAGGGGCGGCGATTGTCCTTTAACAAACTTAAAATGTATGAATAACTAGACTACATTATTTATGGTAAACACATAGTATAGTTAGTTAACTATACTATGTGTTAACCATAAATAATGATATTATGTTAGTATTAAGATTGCTTAAAAGTATCTCAGAGACCTATTAGAGTTTATTGAGATGTTTCTGTTTATATTTTATTTTGTTCCTTAATTAATGAACAATATGAAATAAATAACGAACACTTTACACTTACACACTCAAGAAGTCTCAAGGAGCTTATAAAGTTATAACACAGAAAAGGCATACAAGACACGAGTTCCCATGTCCCATAAAACTTGCGATGACGATAAGGAAATTCATCTCCTTCGTACCAAAGTTATCTCACATGCATCCCGCGAGGTTATTATCTCTAGATCATTCTGTTAGAGGTCACGGGTTCATATACCTAGCGATTAATTTGCAGATACTTTTAATTACAGCTCCCAAATAGTTTGATTGAGTGTAGCGTTTCGGGTGCCATAGAACATTTACGCATAGAAGTTCCATTACGAATGATGCGTTTATAATTTAAATATTTGCAAACAAACTTACGTCTTCGTCAATCAAACTACTTATGTAGTTATCGCTGCCTTACAACGTTAAAATTGACCGTAACGTTTAAAATTCTCACGTATCTGATCATTTCTTTGCAAGCATACCTTGCAAACCGAAATGCCATTAAAAACCGTTTAGTGACAAAATAGTTAAGGCCATGACATCATACTTCTGGACAAGCTTCCACAAAGAGCTCTTGTATACTAAATACAGCTCAACTGTGGTGGTCGGAGAATATTCTAATGCACACACTATTGTTCAAAGTAATCCCTTAAATAAAAAAGATTAAAAAAAAAAAAAAAATGTTCAAAGTAGTCCTTCTGTAACTACCCTCAATATACCATGTTCACAATATTGCAGATCAAAAGTTTCCACATTAATGGCTTCGTGGTACTGCGTCTATCAGCTTAATAAATAAGTAAGGGTATTGAAGCGGCGCCTTTTTGCTCATTAGGCTTTCTCGAGAACCTGTTTTTGGTCTGAACGTAATTAACGTGACTGTTATTGAATTAATTTTCAAATTCGATCTGTGGATGTTCAGAGGTTTTGTTAGGAGAGGATAACTTCTAAGAAGTTGTCAGGTTTATCTCTTGCTGATGATATTGGCAGCATTGAAGGACGATAATAAAAAAAAACAATTCTAACTCACTGATCACAATAGTAATAGTTTCTCGATGGGGTTGAATTTGGCAGTAGCCCCTGCAAATCATTAAAAAATGTGTCAAAGAGAAGTGAAGAAATCTTAGCTCGGAGCGGTTCTGCGAATATTCTGGCGTTCCAATCTGAAATAAATTTTTCGGGAGAGAGATGTATTTAGTTTTGAAAACGAACGTACGATAATTGCAAACATTACTGCATTGACCGAGAATATCTTCCACATTTTGGTAAGTAATCACGGGATGCGTAAACATTACCTGAACAAAAGCTGCAATAATATCATCCCTTACAAAATCATGGGGCTATGAGAGCCACCCTAATGCTAATTTGTAAATAAATAGCCGCTGAAAATGTCGCGCGCGACAAATTTGTTGCTTGTTCACAACACAGATTGTTTGGATGTCCCATTTTTGTTTAATTTATCGCAGCACCCCGGAAGGGGAAGTTTTGGGGCGCTAATTACCCTGAAACATTAAAAGTACCTGAGATCTGATATAAGTTCGGTCCCGAATCCCGAAAGAACTTGCCTTTGATCTCGTTGAAGGAAGTTCGTAGTTTCGAGGTCGTTATCTCCGAGATGATCGATGTTAGTCTGTTTAGGTTTTAAAGTTTATGTTTTCCGCGTCGGTCGGGTATTGCAGAAAACTCCAGTAACTGATTATCTTAGTTGGAAAATCTTTGGAGGCCTTCCGGGATAAGTTTCGCATGGTTTTTGGTCACGTGAACTTAAGTAAGTAGTTTTTGTAAAATCATTCATTCGAATAAAGATTGGTGCAGATAACATTTCTCGTAGAGAAAATAGAAACCAGATACCTTTTTCTTATGGGTGAGAAATCATCAAATAAATTCTTCGGCTCTGGGCGGAGCGGGAGGGCGTGTCAGACTCTTAATGACTAAAACCCACCCGTGTTCCTTCAGTTGCTTGTACGTTGCCAGCGGCCACTATCTTCGGTTGACAATTCATACAGATTTACTGTAATCAATTGAGCATTAGTCGTATTCGAATTATATGTTAATTATTTAAATTTTTTGTGTTATTATCTGCGCATAATATTATGCTGTGCTATTCTTTAAGTAATGCGGCACTTAAACTTATGTTTCAAGGCATTATTGAAGAGCCTTTTGTATAAATAAATAAAACTCACATGCAAAGAGCTATCATTAGGTACCAGTAGAGGAAGGTATGACATATTCAAAACAGCAGAGCTCTTGCCAAGAGACATCGTATTTCAGCAAACAGACTACTTGAGTACGTCCCAGATCGATTACTTGAAAACTATTACAAGTCGCTAAGTCTACGAGGATGCCCTACATTGGGTAGCACCGGAATCTGGCACTAGCCCAGAATCTCCTAAGTACCTACGTTAGTACTTTTCACCGTTATTATTTTGTTTCGTCTGTAGGATACAAGCAAATAGTTTTAATGTCGGTTTTTTTGTTGTGTCTTGTTTCTTTTTTTCCCTAGTCTTGTTTTAACCACGTATGTAACTATAATTTATATTAGAGAGCATCAGTTCTGAGAGAAACTACGAAAGCTAAGCCTCCCGCGACACTCTTGCTCCAGCGCTTCCTGCTCCTGCTACCGTACCTACCTACACGTGTAAACATTTGTAATCGTATGTAACTGCGTTGTCTTGTTACTTATTCATTTTATGTTCTTCTTCTCTTATCATTACTTTTCTCTTGTTTTTTTTTTAAATATTTCTTTGTCAGAAAAATGTCTCTGCTCAAGGAAGGTATTTCAAATACCAGAACTATTATTTTCCAGTACCCTAAGGATATAAAACCCTCTCAGTTGACGAAAACAGAAATAGTACCATTAATACATCTCTCGCCACATCAACGTCTCCAAACTAAAAAGTACGAAAACAGAGCTATTAACTTAAAACTTGTCCCGAAAGCTCTCCATAGTCTTGGCATTCTCTACAATACTAACAATAAAAATGCACAACGACTCCCCTTCATAGAGACGTTACGCTTTGTTCTGTGCTCTCAACCAGAAACCGGTATCTGGCATTAAGAGCGAGAGAATTTTTGCGAAGCTTTTAGGTTATGTATGACGTAATGTTTTTGTGGAATTCTGTTGATTGACGTAATCGGGTTGCGTGATCTATTTTATTTTATTTGGTTGTCGTGATTTGATGTTAAAATCGTGTGTTCAATGAGACGATTTATGACTATAACAGATTTTTTAATTTGAAGTTATAATTTTGGCTCGTTTTAATTGTAATAATCGTTTTAATTGTAATAATCGTAGTCATAATTTACATTTTTCAAACTTTAAGTACCAATTTTGACCCAATAACATAAGTATTTCAAAATTCTGAACTCTGCATAGCTAAATTTTTTCAATGTAAATTAAAGATGTTAATATTTTTATACTGCAAGTACCTACTTCACGGTACTATGATTACGTAACATAAGTCTGTTTCATTCAAATCAAGCACTTTTTCTCTGTCCTACTTTGCTGTACCCGACAGAGTCCATAATGATCATGGCTTTATAAACCTACCACTTAAGTTTACATTAGGGAATGCAACAAATATAGCGAATATTGAATACCTACCATTACAAAAAAAATCCTACAACAAATAATCAAGACCCTCCAGCTACCACGTTATCGTCCTCAGCACTACTCGACAAGTGTTTTACAGCTGTCCGAGCGTCTCCTTTAATTAAACTTGCCGGCTGGCAATTAAACGCTTATATTTTAAACAATATTAAACGTTTATATTATTTCAACAATATTGAATCCTGAACCTTGCATTCTTGAACTGACGCTGAAAAACGTTGATTGAGAGAATAGCCCTAATTCTACCGTATTTAGAGGGGATGAAGGGATATTGTAGAATGTCTGGAGATTTTTGTATGTAATATTTTGGGTTTTGTTATTTAAAAAAGTTGTGAGGGAATGTGGATGGCTATAAGAGAAGAGAAGGGCCAAAGGAACGATGGATGAACTGTGTGAAAGACGATATAGCGAGGAAGAGAGTGACTACTAAGATGACGACTAATCACCGTTTTGAGAGGAGTTGTGATGAAGTTACCTACGCAAAATAAAGCCCCTGTCTAGGTTGTAAAACCGCGACCTACAACTCGTAAGAAAAATACTTTAATAACAAATAAGACGTAAAAAACGAAAGGTGAAGCTGCCTTAGATCGAATTTAAACTTTGAAAGAAGTTAAGGCGACAAAATTAGACTGTGCCACTTAATTAATGCGGAAAGTCTTTCGCTTGTTTTGCCTACTTATTTTTGTAACTTGTGTCAATGATTTTCTCCATAGTTAAGTTTATTGAAAATACAGACATTA
The DNA here is from genome assembly GCA_948150665.1 of Conistra vaccinii. Lineage (NCBI taxonomy): Eukaryota > Metazoa > Arthropoda > Insecta > Lepidoptera > Noctuidae > Conistra > Conistra vaccinii. The sequence continues at coordinate 22,537,542 of OX411334.1, forward strand.
TTTTGTATTTGTGACAGTACCTAAATTACCCTAGGCTGATAAAATTTTCGTTTTTCCTAATTATGATGATATTAGTGTTTTAGATCGGTTCCCCCTTTCGGGGAAAGGCCGCACACCGCCCCGTACGGCCTTGTAGAGTTCGTCTCCGGACTGGACACTCTTCCACCGAATATGAAATGAATTCTCAAAATAAGCAGAAGTTCGCTGCCTTGTCTAATAAGGCAGGAAAAGGTTTGAATGCGATTGTAAATAAGGCTTAAGAATTCATAGTTATGAGATTACATTGGATGTGGTTTTAGAAAAGTAATAAATAATAGCGAGATGGAAAGTATATTATCACATAAATCTATGAGTAACCCTTACGTTAGCGTAACAGGTATTTGGTCAGTCATTACTCACACGATACCTCACATCTGCACTCGGAGTACTCAGAGCAATACTTCCATAAAGTGACGCATGCGGCTTTTCAGCGGCTTGGCGTCTGCATCACGCTCTTTCGAGACATGGTCCCTAGCAGTTCTTTCGAACTGATATACGTGACGCAAGCGGCTTTCCCTGCGGCAACGTGCGACAGTCCTCGTTCAAGCAACGGGCTGCTAGTTCCAGCGGCAAATACGTCGGCATCATGCTCTTTAGGAGACATGGTCCCTATCAGTTCTTTCGAACTGAATATAAGATATATATGTGGTCACCCAAACCCCTGGAAGTTCACCCTTTGCACAACAAGCACATCTGCAAGACACGTGTTCATGTCAGTCTAACCGAATTATTGGTCTGAGATAATGAATACAATATTCAAGACCTACTAGATAAGAGAGTTGAGAATCGATGCTCAAAATCCTTATTTATTTAATAGAGTTTCGGATACTCTCTCTTAAAGTCCTGTTATCGGTCTGAGGCAAAGAATACAAAATTCAAGATTTAGGTACTAGGTAATAGAGTAGAGAATCATAATTCAAGAATCATTAATTAATAGAGTTGTGAATCAACTCTCTTGAAAGACTATAGACAGCCCCCAAAACGCCCACCCTTCACCACTTCCTAGTGTTTGAGCTGGGGAGAAGAAGTGGCGCAACAAACTCTCCAGCAACACGGTTCTGTCTGTTTAGTTACGAGAACTTATCAGCCAAGGATAATTATTAATCTGAAGGACTCACCCAGTCGCGCCAACAAACACACACACATACTGCGTTAGACTAATCACTAATACTAGTCACTAATACTACATTAGACTAATCTGTGCTTCAACCCAATTATATTTAACTTAATAAGTAACACTAGCTATCTTACGACAGCCCACTTGGACATGGCCTCTTTGGTCTGTCATCTAACTTATTTCGCTAGCCTAGATTCGGACGTCCGCCTATTCTCAGGGTCTAGAACCAACTGTCCTTTTAAAAACCTCCATCTCTACAAACTTCCTTACAAACTCTCCCGTCGCACATGGGATTCTCCGCCCCCTGACTTACGGGTTTTTTGCGACAAAGACTTAAAATCCCTTAATTGTTTCTCAATGGCCGAATGGGTCGGCTCTTCGGGTATTTATGATAACCAGATGTAGCTGTGATAATATGCAACTTCTTGGTCTGCAGGGACGGTCAACCTTTTGAATCTTTATACATTTTATTATAAAACATACAAATGTTTTAGCACAGAATATATTAAAGTATTTTAGCTGGCGGCTAGAATAATAGAATAATTAATGCAATATTGTAACAACAGTTATTGGATTAATTAATAGCTACATTATTGGGAGCACTGGATCTGTCTGTCCCATGAATGGCTCTTAGGTTTTAAGTTTCATGCTGCTCTAGATTTCTATTTGTTAATTGATTTCTTTACCTTACTTTTGTTATATTCATGTATGAGCACGTTTGTTCATACTAACTTTGCGGCCCGTATGTTGACGATCCCTGCCATGGTATCAAGTCCCTAGAACTCGTCAACGTGCTTCCCATAAAGTATAAAATAATGGAATTGTAAGAGGTTCAATATTGTTTTTACAATTTTGAAGAAATAGGATTTTTTTGTTATTAATTAGGGTAACGTGTCGAGCTGACAGACCATAAAGTTGAGATTTAATGCGTTCCTAAGGACCTCGAACCGGCCCATATGTGACGGTTTTAAAATACATATAATTATTTGTTATTAAATTAGAGTTTACGCGACATACATCACATTCCCCCCTCTGAAAATCAAACGCGTGACGCAGTACAGCGTATGAGCTTTCACAATAGGATGTACTCTGCCATTCCTTCTTGGTATTATAGAACATTTATAGGTCCCCTAGGTTCACTTAGTCAAATAGGCAATTAACTATAATGATTCTAATTGGAACTTGAATCTAATAAGATCATGACTGCCATAATTTTTCATTGTTTTGCAGAAGCATCTTCAACCAATAATATATGCATATAATTACTCTTTAGTATTAGAACTATTATTGCTCCTGCAAATACTCTTTTCGTGATAATTTAAATAACATTACCGCGCCTCAGTCAGAAAACCTGTGCATGCTTATAATGTAGTTTTACATACCAGGGTCTCTTTTATTAAGAGTATTTGTGTTACCGTGGCACGCTACCTACAGTGCGCCCTCGTTCTAAACTCAGCCTATCGCAGTTGCCGGTGAACAGAGGCCTCTCCATGGACCTCAATGCTGAGTCAGCTTAGTCAGCTGCCTGCAGTCGTATCCATGAATAGCTGAAATAGTTCGCACATGAACAAATTAGATTGTATTCCAATTGGTCGCCCCCCTCTGATTATAAAAGGTTAGAGCAGTTTTGAAATCCAATAAGAGTTGGGAACTTCACTGATTAGAAAATATAGGGATCCTAGACTGTGCAAACAGTTATTGGTTTAGTATTACAAAAGATTCTCAATTTCTCCATCTGATTATATAAACAATATTGACAGTAAAATGCTGTAGCATAAATCTGAAGTGATAACTATAGTGTCTCAGCTCAAGACATATTATTAAATGAGATAACAAAATCATACCGCGTAGTAACGGGTAACCCTAATCTCAAATAGCATTTAAACTTAGCTTCGTCACAGGAGCCACGTTACTGCTGCTGCTGTTGTAGTCAGCCGATCTCAGCCGATTTTGATGAAACTTTAAACCATGCGTTCTCACAAACCAATGGTTTAGACATAGAGTAGTAGCAGCTTTGCGAAGACTTAAATATCCTGGAATTTGAAATAAGTCCACAAGAGTATCCATTCAAGTATACGGCATAGGCTGCTGTTTGCAGAGTTACAAATAATTATGTTTATTTCATAATTATGATGATAGTTTGAACCTTCTCGTTCATTAATTTTATTATTGTACCATAGTTGGTGATACTTTATTTACATTACAACCTAGCTTCTTAGCTAATAAGTAATTGAACTATTACTTAAACTAATAGATAACTATAAAATAATGAATCGTCCAATAACGTCTTTCATATTTACTTTACGCAACCGGCAAACACGTGATTTACGTGTTCAATATAATTGTCAGCGCTGTAGTCTTGGTAATGAAATGTATTATTATAAACTTTACGCTTAGTAGGTCTTAGTAACTAATAAAATTAGATTTACCCATATTAAGGGAGTGTCTTATAGCTAAGCTCACACACACAAATCTCAAACGCACAATTCTTATTCACAAACTGTTAGATACAAAATTCTCGTTTTCAGGGAGTCGAACCCATTAATACAATAAGCATAAGAACCCAAACGACAATCTTACCATCACATACTTAAGATTACGTCCGGGCATGTGGAAATTGAACCCACTATCAGTAGCGTCGAAAGTTCCAAAACAAAGTCCTACAATCAACTATTCGCGTGGGGATTGAACCCACAAGCCGTGACACAGGAATGCAAGCACTTATAAACCAACACATCTAGCGGGACTCGAACCCAAGATTCATTTACAATGGAACCTAAGCACACCAACCAATAAATCATTCGGGATTTGAACTCAATATTAGCAGTTGAAAAATTCAACTTCCATAATCAAATCGTTACTTAATTTATGTAAACCTAAGTTATTACAGCCGTTGTAACTCTTGTCGTCTCTAACAAATATAGAACCATAAAATTACGTTGTGTTATTTTCATAGTAACCCTTACTTGTTTTTTTTTTCTCGTTGCACTGAAGTGAATCAGTACATTTAATGACGAGAATCCTGGTCACGGCACCACATGTGACAGTACCTAAATTACCCTAGGCTGATAAAATTTTCGTTTTTCCTAATTATGATGATATTAGTGTTTTAGATCGGTTCCCCCTTTCGGGGAAAGGCCGCACACCGCCCCGTACGGCCTTGTAGAGTTCGTCTCCGGACTGGACACTCTTCCACCGAATATGAAATGAATTCTCAAAATAAGCAGAAGTTCGCTGCCTTGTCTAATAAGGCAGGAAAAGGTTTGAATGCGATTGTAAATAAGGCTTAAGAATTCATAGTTATGAGATTACATTGGATGTGGTTTTAGAAAAGTAATAAATAATAGCGAGATGGAAAGTATATTATCACATAAATCTATGAGTAACCCTTACGTTAGCGTAACAGGTATTTGGTCAGTCATTACTCACACGATACCTCACATCTGCACTCGGAGTACTCAGAGCAATACTTCCATAAAGTGACGCATGCGGCTTTTCAGCGGCTTGGCGTCTGCATCACGCTCTTTCGAGACATGGTCCCTAGCAGTTCTTTCGAACTGATATACGTGACGCAAGCGGCTTTCCCTGCGGCAACGTGCGACAGTCCTCGTTCAAGCAACGGGCTGCTAGTTCCAGCGGCAAATACGTCGGCATCATGCTCTTTAGGAGACATGGTCCCTATCAGTTCTTTCGAACTGAATATAAGATATATATGTGGTCACCCAAACCCCTGGAAGTTCACCCTTTGCACAACAAGCACATCTGCAAGACACGTGTTCATGTCAGTCTAACCGAATTATTGGTCTGAGATAATGAATACAATATTCAAGACTTACTAGATAAGAGAGTTGAGAATCGATGCTCAAAATCCTTATTTATTTAATAGAGTTTCGGATACTCTCTCTTAAAGTCCTGTTATCGGTCTGAGGCAAAGAATACAAAATTCAAGATTTAGGTACTAGGTAATAGAGTAGAGAATCATAATTCAAGAATCATTAATTAATAGAGTTGTGAATCAACTCTCTTGAAAGACTATAGACAGCCCCCAAAACGCCCACCCTTCACCACTTCCTAGTGTTTGAGCTGGGGAGAAGAAGTGGCGCAACAAACTCTCCAGCAACACGGTTCTGTCTGTTTAGTTACGAGAACTTATCAGCCAAGGATAATTATTAATCTGAAGGACTCACCCAGTCGCGCCAACAAACACACACACATACTGCGTTAGACTAATCACTAATACTAGTCACTAATACTACATTAGACTAATCTGTGCTTCAACCCAATTATATTTAACTTAATAAGTAACACTAGCTATCTTACGACAGCCCACTTGGACATGGCCTCTTTGGTCTGTCATCTAACTTATTTCGCTAGCCTAGATTCGGACGTCCGCCTATTCTCAGGGTCTAGAACCAACTGTCCTTTTAAAAACCTCCATCTCTACAAACTTCCTTACAAACTCTCCCGTCGCACATGGGATTCTCCGCCCCCTGACTTACGGGTTTTTTGCGACAAAGACTTAAAATCCCTTAATTGTTTCTCAATGGCCGAATGGGTCGGCTCTTCGGGTATTTATGATAACCAGATGTAGCTGTGATAATATGCAACTTCTTGGTCTGCAGGGACGGTCAACCTTTTGAATCTTTATACATTTTATTATAAAACATACAAATGTTTTAGCACAGAATATATTAAAGTATTTTAGCTGGCGGCTAGAATAATAGAATAATTAATGCAATATTGTAACAACAGTTATTGGATTAATTAATAGCTACATTATTGGGAGCACTGGATCTGTCTGTCCCATGAATGGCTCTTAGGTTTTAAGTTTCATGCTGCTCTAGATTTCTATTTGTTAATTGATTTCTTTACCTTACTTTTGTTATATTCATGTATGAGCACGTTTGTTCATACTAACTTTGCGGCCCGTATGTTGACGATCCCTGCCATGGTAACAAGTCCCTAGAACTCGTCAACGTGCTTCCCATAAAGTATAAAATAATGGAATTGTAAGAGGTTCAATATTGTTTTTACAATTTTGAAGAAATAGGATTTTTTTGTTATTAATTAGGGTAACGTGTCGAGCTGACAGACCATAAAGTTGAGATTTAATGCGTTCCTAAGGACCTCGAACCGGCCCATATGTGACGGTTTTAAAATACATATAATTATTTGTTATTAAATTAGAGTTTACGCGACATACATCACATATTGTAATCGTTTTTTGTATTTTCATACCTACTATGTCTTCATAGATTATACAATTACGTTGTTGTCATTATTGTGAATGCTGCATAATAATATTTGTAATAGGCATACATACCAGCACTTTTATTTTCTACTAGCTGTTGAAAATATCCCACTGGAGCGTTTGTGTTTTCTATTTATAAAATAATATGTGTATTACAATTTTTTTGCGCAAAACCCTAATTCTTTTTCTAAAATAAAAGTAGTCCTTGTAACACCAGCTAATGCCAGTGAAAGTCCCGTCCAAGTCTGTCCAGCCGTTTCGGAGGAGGACACACAGACAAACAAGAATTTTAAAATCCTTTTTTTTGTTGTAAGTACCGCATTTACGTTCATATCAATCAATCTGCCTAGCCTTTTCCCAACTATGTTGGGGTCGGTTACTTTCTTAGGAATTTAGTAAAAAGCTGTTATTTTGTCATTATTACAAACAGACAATTCAATTTTATTTATTTGAATGTTTGTATGTAGGTAAATTCATTAATTCCTTGTGTAATTGGTGTACTAAATAAATAAATAAATAATATATGCCAATTATAGGTTCCAGTAGATACACTACATAGGTTTAAATATAATGCGCGTAATATAACGTTATGCTTTGCGTGTTGATGGTAAACAACATTATGTAATGTGAAGACTTGATTTCCCAAGGGAATGGGGTAGCTCTATGTTAGATAAGATACTTACCTACATACACCTCAGTGGTTATTATTTGCTTTATGATTAAAATTTCGCGCTCTGCCCAAATTTAGTTGGATTAAGATTATGACAAAAATACATTATTTTTCTGCTTCTATTTCATATTTTTTATTCTTCTAAAGCTCCCTATTTAGACTAAGTATGAAAATACCACTAGCTAGTCGTTTTCTAAAAGAAAAGTAAACTGAAAAATATAATTTTTAACTTCAACAAAAAGTGTCCGAGCACTACAGTCTCGTGACGAACAATATGAACGTAGTATTTTCAAATTTTCCGCGCCGCTGCGCTGCTAAAGTAATTTCTTTAAAAAGATTTTAGAAGCAATTTTGACAAAAGAATGCACTTAAACCTGCGGATCATTTGGCGAGAGTGACTCTCTAAAAGGCATCTACTGTGATATCGACGCTTCAAGTTTAGTGGTTCGAATCATATGCGAAGTGATTTGGAAAGAACACATCTTTGTATTCAAAATATTGAGTATTCTCCCTTTTCAGGTGATTTCAGGCGAATAGGTTAGTGTTTAAGAAAAGAGCGACCACTCACTTTCCAATAGCCAAGGATTGTTAACCGTGTCCTAATATTTTAGTCACGTAAGTCTACGAATAAAGCCGCTTATTATTATTAATAACAATAGTCGAAACATTAACACTAAAAAGAACGAAAAGGTCAGACAGAGTAAATATTGAGAGAATAATATTGTAATATTGACAAAAAATTGCCACTTTTATTCCCGTGTGTTTGGTAGCTAAAATACTTTATTTTCTTTTTCGTGTGACGTGGTTTTAGAGGATTTGCTACGTGTATTGGCAATCTGTACCAGCTTTTGTGGAGAATTTCAAAAATAGTGGAAACGATAGCTGACGTCAAAGCTACGAGAAATAGCTATGTACAAAACGGAATGATTTTGGATTTTTATTTGAAATTTTTATTTTATGTAACACCTGCATTGCCATTGCCTTGCATGAATGGAGTCGAGATACTACTTGCATGATGGAGTCGAGATACTACATGTATTTTTCAGTTCTTAATACCATAGTAAGGTGGATAACTATTTATTAAAATTTAAGTTTATACCAACAACAAGCTATTAAATCAGACCATGATAGTACGTTTCCGAATATGGGTCTTACAATGTCTGCAACAAAACGGTTTTTTGCACAATCACGACCGACGACGGTTGGAAAACCGATTCGTAATATTTGCTGAGTAGGTATACTGTTTAAGAAAGAAAGTATTACTACCACTAGTCGTTTAGAATAAAAGTCTAAGGCCAGAATCTATAAACTTTAGTAAGCACGTCTTTTGGCTTAGAAATGTTCCCGACTCTATCTTGCATTTAAAGTTTGACACTTTTGCGACAGTGAGAGAAAAAACACTAAGCCAAAGTACCTGCTAAGTAACATTTATAGATCTCGATCTGTCTCCATCATCAAAACCCAAGTCATGACAAGGCCTACACTTTAATAGACTCTAAAGACGAAAAATTTCAAACACTCATCTCCTAAAATACTAATTAAAATCCAGCTTATTTCCCACAAACTGCTCACCGTTATTACAAAACAAGGAAACTTACTCAAGCGAGGCGCTGTCGAAGCTTCAGAGGCTAATTTTTACACAATTACTACCAAGTTCGGGCAAACAATGTCACTGTTGCCGAAACACAGATTATCAGAGTTTTTGTTTTAATATTCGTTATAAAGTTCGTGATTTTTGAAGTTTCGTTTTTGGTACTTTTATGGGGCCTTATTTTGATAGGTTAAGTAACGATTTCAGTATAATATATTATGAAAAGAAAAGAGATTGATTTTTGAACAAGATTTAAATAAAAGATACCACAATAAATTTTGTTTTTCCTATAGGTGGAATTCTCACGCCGCGCGCAATTTGCATGCATACCTAGGTATGATACTACTCGATTGAAAGTCGAAAATGTTGAACATGGCGCCTTTAATAATCCTTCTTTTTTCTAAAATATACCTTTATAGCCACTCATCGATTCCATCAACAATAATCTATAGAGTATAAATAAAACACTATAGATAAACCCACAATCCACAGTACAACCAGATCGCCATGCTAATATATTTTGAACATAAGCCGCAGATAATAATTTGACGTTATTTTAGTTTGCGTATCGCCATGATACAATTTATTGATTTCTGTATTTCGGGCCAATTTATTAGAGAGGACTTTCTGTGAAATTCCTAGAACATAACATCAAATTCAAACTCTCTGTAGATCTCTGTGGAGAAGAACGGGTAAGAAACTCCAAGGTCACAAGGATATTACAAAATTGTGGGTGCATTATTCTTGTTGCTTCTGTATGTGAAAACAATGTAAAAAAAAAACAATTCAAAATAAAAGATTAAAAATAAGCCTTGGCTTATTTTTTATACTTTTCGAACTTCTGTACAATTTGTTGCACAGTGTGGATGGACGTGAATGTTTGTTCCACGTTCTGACCATATACGAGTATGTAAAATTATTTGACGTATGTTCAGAAAAAATTGTGTTGTTTATCAAATTGATACAATCCGTCAACTAGCCGTGTTTTGAAGCCATTTCTAGAATAATGAACGTTGTGATTTGAATAAAAGAACAATGCTAATAGTTGTTATTAGAAGATCGAATCATAAATTTAATATATTAATTATTTTGTTTTTTATTATAATCTTTCCAACAATTTATTTAACTTTTGACAGCTAAAGTAAAGATGTCGAAATAGCATTTCTGACTTGATTTCGAAATTCATGATGAATTTAATCGAATTTAAATAATAATTAAAATTAAATAATTGAACAAATATTATCATCGAATTCTTAATTCGATGAAAAAAACAAGGTGCCCATTAAGCATTGCATTTTTTCACTTTAGTTTTTAATGTAATAATTACGAAACTTCATAAGCATATTATGTCAAAAGTTAAATAAATGGTTGGAAATAGTATTGCAGCTACCTTTGAGTATGTAAGTAAGTGCAATGCAGAGAGGTGTGAGTCACTGACCACCAATCCCACCTGTAGTTGCGCTCCCACTCCGCCACCTCTCATGTCACAGCATGTTGCTCCTACAGCTTTACCAATTTTAAATAATACTTTAAAAATTGTCAACCCCACTCAAAGTAATGTTTTGGTCTATTCAGATAGATTAGGAGCAGGTTTTGGATCATTATTAAATAATCGCTCTAATCATACTATAGTTAACTGTTGCTACCATAACCTGCATTTTAATGAGCTTGTTCATAAAATAAAACATACACCAATGAATGAGCAGACTACTTTAGTTCTTTTAATTGGGAACAGTCTGAGTATCACTAAAAGGGACATAGTTAATGGTATTGACACCCTACTTAAATTAAAATTAGGTAAATTAATATTATGTGCATTGCCATATTCTCATAGGTTATATGAGCAAGATAACAACTACATTTTTAGCTTAAATAACCTTATGCATATTTTAGCATGTCGTCATAGTGACCGTTTATTGTATTTTGATACTAACAACTTTGTTAGAGATTTTGTTTTGACTCAGGAGCATATGTTTTTACCTAAGAAAAGCCAACATATATTAGCTACTTTATTAGCCTACAATATACACGCAGTTATTAATGTTTTAACTGAGATTAGCTTAAGTGACGAAACAGTATTATCTAGTACTTCTAATAATACTGTAATAGATTCTTTAAACTTTTAGAATCGACAAAAGAGAAGCATAATAAGAATATTTTATTATATCACCAAAATATTAATCGCTTCTCTGGCAAAATCCTAGACGTGGAAATGTTAATAGATAAATATCATATGGATATCTTATGTTTTTGTGAAACCTGGTTAAAATCAGATAGGATGTTGTTTAATGTAAATGATTTTTCAGTTGCCAGTGCGTACAACAGGTCTTCATTAGGGGGTGGTACCTTAATATTATGTAATAGTTGTTTCAGATATAAGGAAAGGAAGGATATCACTGCTTGCTCTGTTGATCGCTTATGTGAGGTAGCATGTGCAGAGGTTGAAGGCCATACTTTCTTATGTGTTTATAGACCACCAGCCTCAAACTTGCCATCATTTTTGATAATAATGGAAGAAATATTAACTAAACTTTTCAGAGATAATAAAATAGTTTTTGTTTGTGGTGACCTAAATATTGATTTATTAGTAAATTCACCGGAAAAATGTAAGCTCATCTCATTATTTAAATCATTCAACTTAAAATGTATATTTAATGTAGCAACTAGAATAACAGCAACCTCAGCTACATGCATAGATAATGTATTTACTAATTGTAAAATAAAAGACTCGTCCCTAATTAGTGGCGTCAGATCTGATCATACAGGTCAACTTATATCTTTTGAATCAGATAAAAAGTTACGTTTAGATAAAACTATTCAGTTAAGACCTCTTACTAAAAATAAATTAAAAATGTTTAATAATAATGTTCTTAGCAATCTTTCAACAGCTAGTTTTGATTCACAAGACCCCAATATAAACTACGGTACATTATTTTCTACAGTATGCCAAGAATTCAATAAAGCATGTCCTGTAAAAAAAGTAACAATCAATACTAAACCAAAATTTAATGAATGGGCCACTGCTGGCATTAGAAAAAGCAGAGATATTTTATATAATTTATATAACGAAAAATCATTGACTTCTGATGAAGCTGTTCATAATTATGTAAGAAACTATTCTAAGATATTTAAAAGAGTCTGCGCCCAAGCAAAATCTAAATTAATAAGTAACAAAATTAGTATCTCGAACAATAAAATCAAAGCTGTGTGGCAGGTAATTAACAAAGAAACTGGTAACACAAAACAGCGAGATCAGAATGAATTGTCTTTGAAAATTGATAATGAAACCATTTCAGATAAGTTAAAAGTTGCTGAGACACTAGAGAATTTCTTTACCAACATCCCAATAGAGGTTACGAAATCTCTGCCTTCATCATCTATACTAGCTGAATCTCTTCTAAAAGAAAATTTCAGTAAGGACATTCCAAGTTTTGAATTCAAGCCCATTTCTATTGTCACGATTAAAAAAGCTTTCAAAAGTCTTAACATAAAAAACACTGAAGACTTATGGGGGATTTCCGTTAAGGTCCTTACTGATATCATTGACACAATTGCCCCTGTCCTAACAGGCATATTTAATCAATGTTTAGATAGCGGTACGTTTCCTGATTTAATGAAACATAGTAAAGTAGTACCAATTTTCAAATCGGGTAGTAAGAGTGATCCCTCTAATTATAGACCTATATCTGTTCTACCAGCATTGAGTAAAATATATGAAAAAATCATGCTAGACCAGATGTTGTCACATTTTAATTCAAATGGGATTTTGCATAGTCACCAGTTTGGTTTCACGAAAGGTAGGTCAACGACTGACGCAGGAGTAAAACTCATCAGTCACATTTTAGAATCCTGGGAGAAGTCCCAGGATGCAATTGGCATTTTCTGTGACCTCTCAAAAGCGTTTGACTGCGTTGACCACAACACACTGATCTGTAAATTACACCACTACGGAATTCGTGGCCAAGCTGCTGACCTTGTTCTTTCCTATCTATCAAATCGACGGCAAAAAGTAAACGTTAATGGGGCGACGTCCTCGGGGTCTCTAGTTAAAATGGGCGTTTCTCAAGGTTCAATTCTCGGCCCTTTTTTATTTCTCGTTTATATAAATGACCTTCCTTACATGATGGCTAACTTATCGAATATAATTCTATTTGCTGATGACACTTCTCTTATTTTTAAAATAGATAGAAAAGATACAGATGTCTTACACGTCAACGATAGTCTGGCTGTTCTTTCGAAATGGTTCGCAGCTAATAATCTTTTACTTAATGCGAACAAAACTAAATGTGTTAGGTTCTCATTACCAAATGTACCTCAAGTGGGTCTAAATCTAAAACTTGATGGCAAAAAACTAGTTGCAATAACGGAAACTGTATTTTTAGGAATTACTTTAGATTCAAAATTGCAATGGGGCGCCCACATTAGAACTCTTTCAGGTAGATTAAGTTCAGCTGCATATGCAGTAAGAAAAATAAGGCAGTTGACTGATATAGCTACAGCTAGGTTAGTATACTTTGCTTATTTCCACAGTATTATGTCTTATGGCGTTCTGTTGTGGGGATCGGCAGCTGACGTAGATTCAATTTTCATTTTACAAAAGAGGGCAATACGCGCTATCTATAAAATGGGTCCTCGCGAGTCTCTTAGAAACAAATTCAAAGAAATTGATATACTGACTCTGCCTTCTCTTTATATCTTAGAAAATATTTTGTATGTTCGGAAAAACTTAGGACTTTTCAAAATAAGAAGCGATTTCCATAATATAAATACACGTAGTAGACATGAAATTGTGATACCCAAATTTAGATTAACTAAAACAAGCAAGTCATTTCTTATAAACAGCATCCGATTTTATAACAAGTTGCCAAAGTCGGTTACAGAACTTAGCGATGGGAAGTTCAAAACCCACATCAAACGTGTCCTTATCAGGAAAGCATATTATAAAATTAAAGACTACGTTGAAGACAAAGAAGTTTGGCAATAATTCCCTCTGCACATGTGGCTTCCCTGGTACCTCATTAACGGCAAAATATGTAAGATTCTATTAACTGCTCTCAAATTACCATGTTTATATTTTTGTTTTATTTACATTCTTCCTTGACATAATCATAATTTTATTTGACATTATATACCTACTATTTAATTTTCAACTCTATTAGTGACTTTTGTGGACATGTTAATTATTCAGATTTGTTACAGTTGTAATAGCAATCATGTCATTTCGTTTAAAATAGTTTTTATTTTTATATTATTTATCTTTTATATAGATTCTTTTCTATTTTGTGAATGTGAGAACGCTGTAGGCTTAGTGGACTGTACACTTGTTGACCATCTTCTATTTTGTTAAGTACATACTTGGTACTTGTTGAAAGACCTACACTGTCCTCGCATACCTAATAATACTGTATTTTTTATATTTTTTTTGTTGTAAATATTGTAAAACCCAATTATTTATAAAAGAGTAACCGTGGAGTTTCTTGCCGGCTCTTCTCCATAGGAAACGACCAATTGGAACCGTGCGTAGCTTCTGACGTTTCATAAGTGCCCATGTAGGTTTATGTGAAATAAAATATTTTGAATTTGAATTTGAATTTATGCTTCTAAATAAAAAGTAAAAAAAAAATGTTTTTTCTTATGGGGTATTTTACCGTTTTATTACTCGTACATTAGATGGATAAATGGCCGTCGTTTAGCGGGTGTCAAGTCATAACTTATACAAAACCCTGTTGAAAATTTGCAAAATTTTTATGAATTTGGGGTAATTTTGGTAGAAAAAAAGGGTTTCTAAATAGACAATAACATATTGATTTTCAATAATAATTTGATTTTTTATTACTTTTAGGTATTGTTAATACAGTACCTGTGAACCGCTTTCGGATCGGACAGGTTTTTTTTACATATTGTATATTTATACATAGGGGAGACCGGGGCCACAATTAACAAAAAAAATACTTTTAGTTGTATCTTCGAAATGATTCAACATTTAGACTTGATGTTTTTATTAAATGATGTTTTAATTATTCAGGTATCATAAGAAATGATGTCTTAAATAGAACACTTTTTCTCCAAAAAGTCAGTTGTTAATTCTTACCTCATCTTCGGGGCTAGAATTAACAGCTCTGAGGTAAGTATTAACAGAAGAGGCAACAATTAACATTATGTTATGCCAATTGATACAGAAGAAAACAAATATATTTATGAGAATATTCTTTGGTATTAATAAAAGTGAAATTAATACAGAATTGTATGGAACACATTTTTTTATTAATTTATAATATAATATATATCAAGTACAATTCAGGCAAGTGAATGATTTAATGTCGCCTTTGATACACCTAGCTTAGGCCCAGTCATTGCAAGAGATAGGTATATGGAATCCAGTCAGCACGATGTATCTTTATTACAGGAGACGCCCTAAAAAATACAAAAATATTTATTTATGTTTTTTATTATTTATGTACACACAGTAAAATACTTATAGATAAGTACTACATTTTTAGCGCGTTTATACGTTTTTACTGAGCTCGTGGTAGAGCTTTTAGCAGAGGTCTTATGGTTTTGGACCAAGAAATCACTAGCATCTTTCTGCATGTCTGATGATTCAGCTACCGGTTCATAAGATATTTGCGTTATCACCACATCTGGGGTAGGTATTAGCACGTTAATACTGACCGATTTGTTAATAATAACCCCAAAGGTACATTTTTAGTATTAAATAACATAACAAAATATTGTTTAATAATTACACCAATACAGCAATGTAGCATTATTAAGTATGAAATATGCTTTTAGGAAAACAAAAAACATAATTATTACACCGTACATTTCGAGAATAAATCAAAAAAATTTAATGTTAAGAAAGTTCGTTACGTGTGTGAAAATGTCGTCCGGTATATAACACATTCGGATGATGCGCAGACCGCAGCTGACCAACCCCGAGCCATGCGGCGTGATCTGGTCGGCATATTGAAGCACGCGCTGTAGGTGTAGTGTTTATAGTTTTGAAGAAAATACTTACCTCTGTTAATTGTAGCCCCGGTCTCCCCTACATACAGCTGCCGAACAGTAAATAAAAGACAAAGCACGGAGGATTATTTAATTTTAACGAGCTTATAATCTAAAAGCTTCATTCACAAACAAAACTAAAGTTAATATGGGTTATATTCCCTTTAAAGCTATGGGACCTTAAACAGAACTTAAAGGGAATTACAAAAAATTTACTTAATAGATCAATATTTTCCCAAAATGTACGGGCTATCAGTGGGCTGTATTTCGGCTTTAATCCACAAATAATTTGACACTGGCGGTCGATAGCCGGCATTAGCCGTATCGATGCAAATCGTCCTGTATCGTAAATATTTCCCTTCTACCCTCGTTTGGTTTATAAATCTGGTTTAGCTGTTATATTGGCTGCATTGGATCTAAATGGATTTTGTTGTTGGGTGTAGAATAGAGATAGTGTTGGCATTATTGATTTTGGCTTATATTGTGTTTCGAGAGAATAAAACTATATTATTATTACTTAAGAAATATTGTTAACTTTTTTTGTGGTAATGACGTATTTATTCTGTAGCTATAATGGAATCCTTGTTTAGCAATATATTTTTTCAAAAGAGTAGCTCGATAATATATTGTTCATGCTACAAGACCAAGAAGCAGAAATATCCTAACCACAAAGTTATTGGACATCGATACTCCCACATGCTATATCTAAAAGTCTAAGCACAAACCCAGACCAGACCCAAACGAACCGATACAAATACAATCTACGAATAAAATCCGAAGACAGTCTAAACAACAAGCATTAAGCTGTAACAAACGATCCTTGTAAACACTCCCGTTTCTGCATAAGTTTGGATTTGCAAACAATGTCGGATAAACTTGCCAAGTATTTCATGCATTCGTCAACACCATGCTCTCTTAAGATAAGGTTCAATTTCCCCAAGTAAGTGCTAAGTATAAAGTTAGTTGTACAACTCGGTGCATTTACGAAGCTAGCTGCTGGCACTCGCTTACACTATTTGCATTGTTAATAGAGTCAACTGATTCAATATTATCGATGTGCCGGACCGTGAAAGGTTCGCTCGTGGTGTTTTATAATGTCTGCTGGACTGGGGACGTTCCCTCGGATTTATTGGGATATTTAGCCGCTAGATCTAGTTGGGAGAACAATAAAATGTCTGGATGCTTATGTGGTGAATAGGAATGAGTAAACACTGTAAGGAACTCGTATTTCTGTTGGAACAGATATCTTTTGTTGAAGATATGTTAGGGGTCTACATTAGTTATTATAGCTAGGAACTCCTGGGTTCATTTATTATTATATTTTGCTGATAAGTACATAGTTACCATGGTTAATTGGTTATTTAGTTTATAACCAATTAGGTACTTAAGTCTTCTCGTGTTTCACATAGCTTCGAAGATATAGTTTCTTTCCACTCTACTGAACAATAAACAATATGATAATTAAGCAATAAGTAACAATATTATTGAATAACCAATCCATTTAACAAGCTTAGTCATTATATTTTTTTTTTTTTTCCAGCAGATTTTCATTCGTTGCTCAAAAATAAACGTCAATGGTTTTTAAAGATTATCAACTTGGAAATGAATAATCCTATCCTATCTGCAGTCCGTATTATATTCTTTACTTTAAAGCACATTTAGCTTCCCGCGTTTATTTGGTTTAGTCTGCGCTCATTAGTAGTCAGTAATGGTCGGTTTACTAGCTTCCTTTGTTCTCAATCTGAAGGTATGACCAGCCCAAACGACCTGCGTTTAGTTTCTAACCAAACTGGTTGGAATACATCGCGGGTGCTTAGAAGTTTTAGGTCAACGTTTTCAGGGAAATGTATTGTTTAATGGATTGACACACTACGTAAATCTGCCGTGTTACGACCACCCGACCGAGCCATTTGTTACGACTGATATAGAAGGAAATGACATTTCTGTAGTTTCTGCCTACCACAACAGGAAGATTTCTTCCTATGGGGGTTTGCAGTGAAGGTTTATCAGTTGTGATGGATGGTATAAGTTTATATTTATGTGACTTCATTATATAGGTATGCCAAGAGAATTGCATTTTCGAGTGATGGTTTTTTTATGCCTTGTATAATAATGTGAAAGGCTTTCATCCTGAACAATCTGAGCAAAAATCAAACAATCCCCCTAAAGGCACGTCAGTAATTTAATTCTCAGCGGAATGAGAGCGCAAAAAAACAAAGCGACCATTTTTTCTCCCCTAAAAATCAAATACGGGAAGTCGTAAAAATTGAAATGTTTGCTCCTCACCTCTTGGAACTGTGCTCAGTTCTTAAAGAGGAACGTAAACAAAAGAAAGGGAGGCTGAGGCACGATTAAATTCTGTTTGAATCCGTATTAAACATACATGGTGGGGTCTCCCATACGTTTCACCATGACATCCCCCTTCGCAGAAAATGTCGAGTTTTCTTTTGAAATAAACGTGTCTTGTTCGCTAAATGGTAGCAAGTGTGTTTGTAAACCTTCTTGATTTAAGGAGGACTGCAAGAATAAGGGGATTTTGGTTTTTTGTACAGTTCTAGTTGGTAGTATTACAAATTTGAAAACATGGTTGAAACTGTCGTTATGGTATAATTTCAAAACTGTAGTTTTTAGGAAAGGCAGGTATAATTTGAAAGTAGAGAGGTAATAACTCAAAGAGGGATTAAGGGGAGTATATCATCCCAAAACACTAACCCCCTTACTAATAAACGTTGTATATCGCCTGTGTACACACCGATTTCTCTCTTTCAGTCGTCAGTAATTTGACATTCGAAAGAAGAAGACAAAGCGTTGTGTAACTATACAGACGCTATACAACGTTTATTAGTAAGGGGGTATAAATGATAAATGATTTTATTTCTGTAAGTAGGTCTGTACAAACACTTTTACACGTCAATCATATTTTTTTAACTAGATGAGGCCGGCGTTTCCTATCTGACTACTCTGAGAAGAAAGGCCGAAACAAACTCAGAGGTATATATGTTACCGGCCAAACCCGATTTCAGGACAAACTAGTTTAGCCTAGGCTAAACTAGTTCTTCCTATACGCGATAGGATTAACTAGTATAGCCTAGGCTAAACTAGTTTGTCCTAAGCCCGATAGGATAAACCAGTTTAGGCTAGGCCAAACTAGTTGATCCTGATATAAATACGCACACTCTAGGATAAACTGGTATGGCCTAGTCTAAACAGTATAAGAATTTAGCCGAGTCGAAAGTACAGTACGGCCGTTATAAGTTGGCGAGATGCGCAGATGTAAACCAAGACTCTGAAATATCGTTACGGGCTGCAGCTACGAAACATTCAGTTGGATCAGGTCAAGGTTTTGTGAGATGCAGCTGCAACAAAAACTGTTCCACAAACAGATGCCAGTGCAAAAAGGCAATGATACTCTGCAATTCTAAGTGCCACCAAAGCAAACCATGTAAAAATAAATAACAATTTTAATAATTGACATAATATGATTATTGCTTCTATTAAAAAACAGTATTATTTATTAAAGTATGATTGTTTGTAATGCCAATTATTATTCATAACTTGTAGTGACGAATCATTATGGTTTTAAATTAGTAACAATTTAAATAATAATTGCTTCTTTTTAAAAAACGTATTATTTGTTATAATATGATTGTTCGTATTACCAAATTAACCATAACTTTTAACGACGAATTATTATAGTTTAATAAAAATGATTATTTTTCCAATTACGGAGTATTTTATTCAGTTTATCTATTTATTTTGACTTTCTAAATACATATATTAGAATGTTTAGACTAGGCCATACCAGTTTATCCTAGAGTGTGCGTATTTATATCAGGATCAACAAGTTTGGCCTAGCCTAAACTGGTTTATCCTATCGGGCTTAGGACAAACTAGTTAAGCCTAGGCTATACTAGTTAATCCTATCGCGTATAGGAAGAACTGTTTAGCCTAGGCTAAACTAGTTTGTCCTGAAATCGGGTTTGGCCGGTAACATATACATAGTTTACACACGGGAAGACACAAAATACACGCCATATAAATATAACCCATTTCAGTGGATTTTCTGCGTACCTATGTACCTACATGTACGTATGATACTTTTTAATTATGGAGTAACTGTTTTGAAAACCGTACGTTTTAATAATAGACATAAATGGATCTTTTATATTACTGAACAAATTCAAGTTCATTAAACATCAGCTGGCATAATTTACCTTGACATTCGAACCAACATTCACAGACCGTAATTTTACCAAAAAAATACAACATTTTAACAAATAAGTAATTCAATGGCCGATAATAAATTATAACGAGCGATTAATCACGATATTACGAACTTTATTTACGGAAAGAGAATAAAATAACAGAGAATGATAATGAACAGGAGTTTTTGGACCATTTACTTATTTATGTGGGAATGTATAATGCGTATTTCGCGCCAAGATTCGCGAGTTCCGCTTTGTGTTCACGTTTTGTCTGGGAATGACTTTTTATGTGTTTCTTTCTGCGTAAAATTTGTAAGTGAAAGAAGGAAAAAAACACTAATATTCTATTCCTGTTAACTTCACCAAATTACCATAAACGCATGTAGAAATTTATGTCACAACAAAAATTGGGTTCAAACTCATAGCCACAAATCTGCCGTCTTACCCGTTGGGCTAATCCCAATTTGAATCTAAATACCTACTTCTTTTACTATAGCACATTTTATGGCTGAATAATACTTATTATTTATATTCTGCTGCCCCGAGTTTAATATAATATAACTCAAATTGATTAAATACTGCAAACACTGAAGCACAAGCTGATAGGAGGAAAGTCGTCTGTAAAAGCTGAGAATTAATATGGTTAGGCGGGAGGAAAATACTCCAACTCAATTATGCATACTTAATTTGCTTGCTTTTCATCTGAAAAGTCTTCGTAAATCTTTATTACATTATATGAGCCTTTATAAATCTCTGCAATAAAGCTAGAATTTACCAAATTTGTGATAATAGCAGTAAGCACTTTAAAACACCCATGAAATCTACTGGACCCAGCCCATAATAAGAAAATAAGAGTAAAGTATGTACGGCCAAAGAAATTAATGGTTTATCGAATTGATACACTACGTTAATTTACCCTGATAAAGCCATTTCATACAACTGTTAAAGAACAATTTGATAAACAATTAATTTGCCTGACTTTACTGTCGACACGAACAAAAGAAAGACCGAAGCATTTAGTTTAATAGAAAACGTCATAAAAAGCATTGAACTATCCTCAAACACGACACATAAAGCCTCCAATTCGCTAACCGATCCCAAAATTGGTTTACGACGCAAAAAACCATTTGATACAAGCAACCTTTTCCCGCAGAACATATTGTACATAAACTAGATATACAATATATTTGCATCGAAAGGCATTACGAGCTTCAAGGCAGGGTTATTTCACGGCTCATAAAAATTTGATTTTGAAACCGAGCAGAGCGGAATCTGACACATTGTATGTATCATACAATATTGTGAGACGTGCACACTGATATTTATGCCGGATACGACCTGAAATGTAATACATACTTTTTAAAATATTTTTGCTGGAGAAAGATGGCGGTTGGGTTGGTCTTGTTGGTTTTGTAAGTGATTTAGGTATTGTTTATAAGATATTGGTCAAACGTGTGTACCCTAGCTCGTATAAAGAAGTCAAGAACACAACAACTGCTTTCATTTTTTAAACGATTTCATGTTTGAATTTACGATTTTTCTTTCTGTAAGCATGGTCATTTGTTGCTAGGTTATGTACCAAATAATGTATGTTTACTTTGCTACTTTATATGTTTTATTTAACCTGGAAGCAGTAAGATTAACTGCTGTAACAAGGAAAGAAATAAAACATGACGGTGTTTTGTATTACCTCGCGATGAATTCAATGGACGACTGCTCTCAAACGATCAACAATTCTATTAATAGGAGTGACGCAGGTTACAAGGGCGACAAAAGAACAAATAAAAAAGTTAAATTCACCAAATTTAATTCACGCAACAACGGTTCGAGCTGTCAATATGTAAATATGGACGGCTCACAAAAAAACTGCTGGAATAATTCCGGGACATAAAACATTTCACTTCCATTTCGTTCGGATAGCATAAAAAGAATTTCTGACATCATGGCGGCTCATTGGCCTTGTTGCAGTAAAGAGTTAATTGTAATGTAATATAACCAAGCTTTACCATGATGATGACAGCCCCTAAGGCTCCATTGTTGGTTGGACATTATGATGTTTGTATATAAAGACGATACTGGATAAATCCTAGTATTAGGAAACAAATTCTTTAAATTTAAAGAAATCGTTCTGTTACACTGGGTTTCACGGAATTACTAAAAATTCAAATATTTTGCTAGTCTAACCTATATTATATAAATCATTGGGAAGTAATAATCAATGAAAAAATATGCTATGTTTATTATTAGACTTGTAATTGGCTGTCAGTCACATTTTCAAGTTCTTAGTCTGTTTTGTTTAGCTGTAAGTTTTCCAAAGGAAATTTAAAAAAGATTACGTTTTTTAAAGGACTCCGTATCAAAGTTGCGACAAACAAATGCGCGACAAATGCTGAAGCGACAGTACGATAGGTCGACCATCAGCGGTGCGCCAGCACATCAGCTCGACGAACGTTAGCGCGACAGATTGTTTTCACGACAAACGATGGCACGACGGATCTTTTGATCGACGAACGTTATTGCGACCGATTGTTTTCACGACCATCGATGGGACGACGAAACTTTTGATTGACGAACGATAGCGCGACACAATTTTTACTCGACAAACTAAAGCACGACAAACATTTCTGTAATATTTTGTTGCTAATAGCAGGTAAGAAAAAAAAAATTAAGTTTTAGGTTCTTTAATACATGGTTTTCGCTTACCTTGCTCGTAACTGCACTCGCGCACTGCAGTCATTTAACATTGACAATAAAGAATATTGCCAATAAAAACATTAAAAACGAAAGTACTTAGTACTTCACATTTTTTTGTTATCTGCTATTAGCAACAAAATATTATAGAAATGTTTGTCGTGCTTTAGTTGGTCTAGCGCAAATTTTGTCGCGCAATCGTTCGTCGATCAAAAGTTTCGTCGTCCCATCGATGGTCGTGAAAACAATCGGTCGCAATAACGTTCGTCGATCAAAAGTTCCGTCGTGCTATCGTTGGTCGTGAAAACAATCTGTCGCGCTAACGTTCGTCGAGCTGATGTGCTGTCGCACCGCTGATGGTCGACCTATCGAACTGTCGCTCTAGCATTTGTCGCGCATTTGTTTGTCGCAACTTTGATACGGAGTCTTTTTAAAGCGCCTTTAAAAATTTAACGTTACACAATTGTTTTAATAAATATAAAGCAATCTAATTTATGTAATTAAAAAATTTAAAGATGATTTTGACTGAGTGCGTGTTAATACTATTATAAGCATAATAGCGCTTATTTCAATTTTAATAAGAACTTCGCTTCCATGTTAATATAAATTTATATTGCTCTCATAGCGCTTTAATATAGTCCTTTTACTATTTTAAGACTATATTATTATTTTAACGATCTTATTAAGGTCTCGCCTAAGCATGTCATTAAATCTTATACTTACTCTCACTAAATGCTACTATAGGAGCAGAACTTTTACAAAGACTATTAGTCTTGCTACATGCACTTATGTCCTGTAACTGTCTTATAATCTAATCTTGTAGTGAACTATAAACTTTAGTCATAAGATCAAGTGATCTTGAGTATTATAAGACTTATAACCTAATCCTGTATTGTACTATATGACTAAGTTATAAGAACAAATGATCTTGAATATATCAAAGCTTGTGGAATGCTATTATATGAATGAAAGTCTTTACCAGTGTGCTAGTATAAGAGTTTTATTAGTTTTGGCAGTCCTATAATTTTTATTATAGGACTTTTTTGCTAGTTGGGCCTTCAGTAAACAAAAGACAGGAGGATTGGCATGATCAGCAAACCCAAGAAATATTACTAAGCCCAAACTAAGCCATACAAATCGATCTACAAAGTATAATGACTTGCAAAAAGTAACATAGATACCAGTAAGTGATTCCAGCGACCCTGGATGTGACCCAGAAACCTACTTTCTATTATCAGACGATGGATCATACGTTGTTGGCGATATTTCCCGTCATAAGAAAGCTGAACTTTGAACGGTATCTATAGCAGCCGTAAACGGATTACTTCGTAACCTTGACGAAAAAACAAAATAGCTTCACGGTCTCTATAATTTGAGGAAAAGGAAATAAGCAAAGTAGGTACGTACGGTCTTAATATAAAACAAGATTTTTCTAAAAATCGAAATACAAAAACTGCGCGCGAATTGCATAGTAACAGTAGCAATGGCTTTCATTTTGACAGTTCAACAACATTCATTGCGTTATTTACGTTGTTGAGCGGACGGAATTTTTAACAAATGAAGCAATGGATTAGCGATATCCCTTAAAATCATTCAGATTGTCATTGAAAGTGTGTTACGCAATTAGGGGGCTGGCTTGAACTTGGACTAAAGTTAGACTTCGTTTTGTTATAAGACTTCAATCTCCATATTTAAACGAACTTCGCTCTTTTAACTAACTTATAACGTTAATCAACCAAACTAAGGAACTAAAATAACTCTTTTGACATTTTTTTCAAAGTATTTCTTTTACAAATACTTTTGAAAACAAAACTGCTTACTAAACCAACCTAATTCCAAGTGCTTACACAGAATCAAGTCAACTGACTTACCTTATCTCTGGACCCTACATCCATTACCAGTTACACTAAAGACGATGCTCCACAACAAGAGGCTACATTCAGCTTACTCCACTAACTCATCTGGACACATCCTAATCTCGTTGACAAATGAACTGGACCAACGGAACAGCATTATCTTAGTACTGGAAGAAACGATACCTTAGCAAGTCTACACAAAGCAAAAGCAACCTTAGATTTCAGAGAAGAAGGTTGAATTTCGGACGAAGAAATTCACTGGCCAGAATCTGCCATTATGTCGTATGAGCGTAGGGGGCGTTTAAGCGAGTCCCGAGGGGGTTAATCAACTGTTTACACTACAAGATAACAGGCGCGTAGATTGCTCATAAAAACCCTTCCGTAGCCCTGATGAACGGCAGGCGAGGGGTTGATTCTTGAAGATTTAAATTGTTTTCGAAATGAATGGTTGGTCAAACTATTATGCTGTTGCGTAAGTACTACAAAATGTGGCGTTTAACAATAAATATGGATGATTTTCAAATTGAACGAAAAAATATTTATAAGAATGTATTTCAAGTGATCCTAAAGCGTGTCTTGATATTGCAATCAATTCAAGATTAATTATGAAAGAAGAAGAGATTTCAATGCCTCGACTGGAGTGGAATTTTAATTAATTTTGTTACACTTTCATCGTTTGTTCAGAGACCTTTAATTTGATTCATTTAATTAAACACTGCAGTAGTTACGTCGTCATTGATCTCTACTCTCTTTTGCACTAACCATAATTCAACTACCTAATTCTCCTCACAATTCAAATAAACCAACCATATTAACAGTACTGTCTCTAAACTAGTTCCAACCGGGAGGAACCGGTTCAGAATTACAATAGCGAACTTTAAAATAAACTTGGCTTGCCCAGGAGTCATGTTAAACGTCCCCGGCAGTCGGCCTGGGCTTGAAATATCACTCAACTTACCAACTAGCCAAGCCCGACTTTTTTCTCGACTTTTTATAACTGTCATAGTTCGAGGACTGACTTTGATCTTTGTATGGAGTGTTTTTGTTCGACACGAGGCGAGGGAGCGATTTTATGAAGATTCCGAGAGTTTTTAAGGGTGTTGTGCAGCCTCGAGTTTCTTTAATAAATGGGAGTTGAATGGAGAATGGAAACGCTACCCCTTTTTGTTTGTTTGGTAAGTGAATAAACTATGAGTTCCAATAAGATACCGTCCGTTAGTTTACGTGCAATGACATTTAGCGGTATCTTCATCCAAAATTAGCTTCTTTGTAGAATTGAAAGTTTGGCATGACGTTTTTAACGCAATTGCACTCTTCATTGCGGAATGAAATTACATTCTATGGAATAGTATTTAAGTGTAAGTCTTGATTGTTTGTTAGGTCTTGATTCCTTATATTTATATACCGCTCTTACTAAAATCATGCACAATATTATTCACTCATAAAACATACGCTGGTAATCTGTGCTTCCAAGGGGTCCCCCAAGGTCGGGTTTACAAACTAATTATTATCAATCCGGTTGCCGGCAGGATAACTCCTGCTAATTAATTTATAGCTATTAACAAATACGGGACCCGATAAATCCTTACAATTTGCAACATTTATTATTCCACATCCTGCTTGGGTAAACTAATTTATTGTGAACCTGGTTAAGGGGCCGTTTCCAATTGGTATTAGTGCTGATTTGAGGATTAAAGAAGGAATGCGTTGTAGTGATTCAGTATTTTCCCATGCATTATGAGATAGGGAAGCAAGTTAAAAAGGAACTAAGTTATTTTTGTCCTTGGAGGCAAGGTGTGAATAGTTTAAGGTTTTGTGTATGAATTGTAGTGTAACACACTAATTAGTAGACAGGTTTTATTTCATTTTAGTTGAACTTGAAACTGATTCGTTTCTCGATTCTTACGTATTCTTTTTTTTAATCTGAGAAAAAATGTAAATGTTTTTTGACTTAAATTAAAGTTAATAAGGTAGCTAAATTCTGACTCTATTTATTCACAATAAAGAACACGCTTATTTTTTGAAGATAAATGGTGTAAACCAAAAAGTTAATTTATTCAATATCGTTTCAAAATTTATAGAGGCCGAAGCATTAAATAAATATTTAGCCAGAATCTATCTTAAATAAGGATCTTTTTAAACAAAGGCCAAATAATGGCAGTCTTGCAGTAGAGCCAAAAAGTCTTCAATATTTTACACAGAGAGCAGATGACCAATAAATTTGTTTGTTGTAACGAGTTTCGATACGCTCGTAAATTTTAAACCACAGCTAAGTAACCAAATTTAATAATATAACATGTATATCTTATGCGGAGCGGGATCTCGCTAGGGTTGACACGGCAAAATCTTATTTTCTTGAAATCATATTGTGAAGGAGTTAATATTTTCCTTATTCCCGCCATTTGCCTAAGAGTTGAGTGTGTTCATCAGTAATAACATAAACCTCTTTGCTGAAATAAAATGTTTAAAATCCTTTGAATGTTTTCGGATCAAAAGGCTACCTGTAAAACAATCTCATAATCTTCTAGGTATCCTTTCAATAATTATTTTTCTCATACATGCTTAGAAAGTCGAGCATTATTTTGACAACCTTCTTCAAGGTAAATCGAAATTGCTGTACTGGCAGAATAAATGCGAACGCCCGATCGCCAATGTTTGTATAAAATCCATATCTATCATGTTTAGCAGCCAAATAAATTACTATGAAAAATCATATCTGTCGTATTATTTAAAAATGAAACGAACTTTTTACTACAACACATCAAGAATAGTATATTATGCAACTAATGAATAAAGGACGGATTTAAAGCGAGGGCCGTAGATGAATCACGATCAAGTGAAGGATTCTAACGACTGAATCACGACCGTAGGGAGTGATTCATGATGATTGAATCACGAGCGCAGCGAGTGATTCAAGTGTTAGAATCCTGAGCGACGCGAGTGATTCATGGCCCTCGATATAAATCCGTTTTATTCAAGAGTTGCATACTATACTTTATACCATGACTACGAGAAAAAGAAAGATTTAAGCGAGAATAGACTAAATGTCTATTCTCATTCATATAAAAGGGTAACACGTTCAGTGTCGGGAGCCCTCCTGGAGGGTTCACCTACTTGGATATGGGATGTCGGGAGCCCTCGCGGAGGGCTCATTTTAAATGTAGACATTCAGTGTCGGGAGCCCTCCTGGAGGGTTTACCTACTTGGATATGGGATGTTGGGAGCCCTCGCGGAGGGCTCATTTTAAATGTAGACATTCAGGGTCGGGAGCCCTCCTGGAGGGTTCACCTACTTGGATATGGGATGTCGGGAGCCCTCGCGGAGGGCTCATTTTAAATGTAGACATTCAGTGTCGGGAGCCCTCCTGGAGGGTTCACCTACTTGGATATGGGATGTCGGGAGCCCTCACGGAGGGCTCATTTTAAATGTAGACGTTCAGTGTCGGGAGCCCTCCTGGAGGGTTCACCTACTTGGATATGGACTGCCGGGAACCCTCGCGGAGGGCTCATTTTAAATGTAGACGTTCAGTGTCGGGAGCCCTCCTGGAGGGTTCACCTACTTGGGTATGGGATGCCGGGAGCCCTCGTGGACGTTGGAAGTGAAACCTCCCGGAGGTTTCACTTTTATTATTCGTAGTTGGAAGTGAAACCTCCGGGAGGTTTCACTTCCAACTACGAATAATAAAAGTCATAGACTTTTATGGTGGAATGATGAGTTATGAGTTCTATGAAAATGGGTGGAGTTGAAAGTGTTAAGGAGGTTATATAGCATTGAGATAGAGGTCGAATACATTGGTGTGTTCTAAATTCAAACACCAAAATAGTGATTAAAAGAGCTTTTTATTCACTGTTTTCAGTGAATAAAATAAGCTTTTTAGAGGTGGAATGGTATAAAGTAACTTTAAATCAAAGATTTTATTTAAATTTCGATAACTGTTTATAGTAAAAAAGAAATAAATGAACAAAATGGCGTATAAAAAATTATCGTTGTTCGTTATTGATTCTGTTTTTTTTTCTTTTTATATTCATTTTTTAAATAAAACATTGCCCCACACTAAGAAATTTTCCTGTTTTGTGGGTGCGTTTACAAACATTTTAAACTCACGTGTGCAAACAGCGAGACCCGGAACAACTACTTGTAGGTCATACAAATATTTGTTCCGTGCAGCACCCGCGACACGCAGCGCAGCAGTCAATCGCTTAACCGTTGCGCCAACCGTGCCTTCAATTAATTAACCTAAATTGAATTTCCGCGCATTATTTGAGAAAAATACTATACAAGCCTTGGCCACAACCAGGCATTGTTATTGATGAACGTATTAATGCTTCGGCTTCGCCTCGGCCCACATTTTCACGATGTCCGTTGTTGTAGGCCGCGACAGTAATAGTATATAATAGTACTAATCTGAAAATTATGGAGTACGTCGTCTTATTTATTGCTGGTTAAAACTGAACTAGATTATTAAAATACAATAAATTTTCAAATATCTTGATTTGTAAAACTTTTACAAAATCAAGTCGTTAGCTACAGTTTGTTACTCCATCTTCCATCTAAAGAGATGTTTTGAATAATAATGAATGCAGTTTAGAATGCGAAACATGGATTATGATTGTCTAAGACTTGTGAACCCTACGTGACGTGCAATTATGCGCTGCAAACATAATTTTAATGTCTGCGTTACATTGTTCATGCACTGTTGCTTGATTTTGCAAACCGACGAACGATGACATAGTAAATTATATATTTTAAAGTAAAACAAAACATACAATTCATGACTGATCAGATCCAAATAGAAATAGTTTGTTCATCATTTGCCGGCATTCAAAAATTAAGAAGTTCTTGTGTTTGTAAATAGTAAAAAAAATATTATAAATATTGGATAGTACGAGTAGGTATATTAGTTTTTTTAACCTTGTGCCTCTATTTCGTCCAAGATTCAATTAGAATTTAATTATCTATTCATTATTCATCATTTCAGCCGGAAAGCGTCCACTGCTGGACTCAGGCCACTGGAGCAACACTATTTTAAGCTCGAGTGACGTACTTTAAACCTTTCGCTGCGCTCAGGATTTTACTTTAAAATTTTATTTTAATCCGTAACCCTCTGCTCCGTTCTGGATTCAAAGAAACACTGTCGCATTAAAAATAGTTGTTTGGTCCCTAGGCAAACAATCTACTATTTTACCCGCGTTTGTATACCTTCACCAAAAATATAATTCGAGAAAGCTAATAGTATTCTCACATCAATATGTTTGTTCTGCCACCCCTGGCAGACAGACGTCGTTAGGCACACCGGGCGCTACTAAATAAAGTCAGAGGATCGGCTACATTCTGTTGCTTCATATTGCTGCCAGCAACTTAACCTTTCCATCACATTCAACCACAACCTTATTTGTTTCAACCTTACTGTTTCCGTCCATCAAACGTTTGAGAAGAAGGTTGAACACGAGACTATGATTTCGAACCTGCGTAATTAAATACCAATGTGACCATCACAGTTTCATTACTCGTTTTATAATTTACTCTTGGCCGCTAACTGGTAATGAACATGACTTGAATTTACGATGGTTTGAAATTGCCAACACGCTGTGAGCATCGTTCTGTATTCCTTCTACGTACAAGATGTGTGGGATAGTTACAGGCTGCTCCAATTTCAATTATAAAAGTATATATGGTAAGGTTTCATTTCAATAGTTTTGATACCAGCAGCCCTGTAAGTCAGATATCGTTAGGTACACCGGGTGCTCTAAATAAATTCAGCGGATTGGTCGGCTGCTGTAGCTTCATATTGCTGTGCCGCCGACTGGGATTGTCGCAGATAAGCGGTTTTTAGTCTGTCTCCACACCTGTTGATACTAATAATATGAAACCCTTTAATATTAAATAGGATTAGAGCTTAGCCGTGACTTGAGGTAGCTTTGGAAGAACAAGGAAAAATATAGATTGTTGTCTTATGTAAACTTATATAATGACTGTGTGATAATTCTTCACCGAGAAATATTATGGAAGGTGATTTATATCATAGCACAAATATGTTTGCAGTAAAATACTTGTTTATTTGTGGAAGCGTTCGGGAGCAAAGCATGCCAAAAATAAATCAGATTTTTACTTCCCTAATAGCCTTACGTTAAAATCTCTCGACCAAAAATAAAAATACATACAACAAATACCTTCAGCAATATTTTCCACTTCGTAAATAAATCCAGAGGCACTCACAACTCACAATCATCCACAAATGGTCTATTTACAGCACTTGCACCGTTCCCTTAATGCGAGACATTCTTTAAATGGTGACCTAAGTGGCGTCATAGTGACCCGAAACTTTCAATCACGCCTTTATCAATATTATCTACAGCAGAACGCGAGCGAAATGAAAGAATCTGGTCTATTCACAAAAAAGGTCCCGGAATGGGAAAAGAAATTTCTCGAAAGCGACCTTTCTTAGATGTTTATCTGCGCTGCCTTTAAGGGCTCGACTTGTACTGGGCCAGTTTGAGTGTCACCGTATACGACGATTGCGGATTTTTCCATGTTGATTGCGTGTTTTGTATGAAACAGCGTGTCCCTTATTGACACGTGATGAGCATTGGATTCATAAGTATGACAGATGAAGCAGTTGATGAAGAGTTCACGGTAAAAGTTAAAGTATACAATTTAAAGATGAGCTCCTGAAACAAGATAAATCTATTGACGAAAATAGCTCTTAATTTTGAGTTTACATAAAAAATAAATACATTTACATTTAATGTATAGGCGAATGCTCTTGCTTCCTTTTAATGTTTAGGTATTTTTGTTTTTGCGGTATTTAAGAGGTCTTTACTTAAAGAGAGAGGGCCGAAGACGACTCGGTAATTCTTTGAGTGGAGATATTAAGGAGCAAGTCTGCGATGATTTACAGATTCTGCGATAATTTCATCCTGGACTTTTCTTTTTATCTGCTTAGTCCTTTTTTAGATACTTTTTGCTGAAGTTGTTATCTGTTTTTTACGCCCTACTTTTCACATTTAAGCGATTAAGTAAGTGTCCTTGAAATTTAACTTCCACGCTTTAAAAATATGCCTTTGTCTGACTAGTCTAACATATTTGTTACTCGCATAGTATTTAACATATTGAATTAAACATTTTGTTTTACACATCTACATTTCAACACACATGACGTATCTCATCGACGAAAGTTTGTAAAATAACTCTCTACATGTAGACGCAAGCCAATTATGGAGCTCAGAGCCAGGGAAAGGGAAATAAGGGACGTCATATCATTTTCCTCGCGCCAAAGCTAGGATCCGTTTAGTCTAAATCATGCCCCAAACATTCATCCCGAAACGCGCGATAAACTACATCTGCTTATCCAGAAAGGGGTTGAAACGAAATAGAATAATACTTGTTCCTATCCACCAGGTCGTTGCCCAGTACCCGGGCTCTTTAACCCTATTGCCCTTCCGTCTAATTACAAATTAATGCTTGTTACTTTCTTTAATAAAGGGCTAAGGGAGCCCTTATTTATATAAAAATGTTTTAGCCGCTTCATTCTTTTGCCAAAATTTGTACAGAACTTGTTACAGAATAACTCCGGTCAGTGATGCGCAAATGTCGACAGATTGATTATCGATAAAAAATGGGAACGCGTATTGTTTCCCGCCTGTCGATAAAGTTTGGCAGGTAGTTCATTTTCACGGAAAATTTTGTGGATATTTTATACAAAAGCGTTTACATGTGTTTAGAATTTTGCGGGAGCTGCGAATTTTTTAATAATCCTGTGCTAAAGTTAATCGAATACCATCAAAGTTATTTCCTTACAAAATAAATGGGATTAACAGAATAAGGTCGGATGGGTAGGACTATTTTCAATAACCTTATTAAAAAATGTGAGTCTGAAAATATTATGTAGCTACCTACAGAGATTGAGACACATCATTTAGACAAAAATAACGTACAAAACCCACGCATCACTACATCACGAGCAGACTCCTCCAAAAAAACTTAACAACGGTTAAAAACTCCTTTGTTAATTATAACTTGTCCTCAGGCCTCTTGTAAAAGTTCATCATTTCTCTGACAAAGTCTCCATTCTAATATTATTATTTTTTCTGCAAAAGAAACCGTTGAAAACGTTTGAAAGTCGAACACGGAAATGTCAAGTTGTGATTCGATGTGAATAATTTTAGAATATCGACTTTTCCATTGGCTTACCAATAGCGGTTCCAAGAATGGCTGAAACATTGCTGTTCAAATTTATTTTTTAGGTCAGTTATATAAGTGGAGAAGTTTTGTTTTTGCTTTCCACATAAACCTCAAACCTAAAGCCTTATTAGTGTAATGCTGATAAGGCGATTTTCTTTCTGAAATTAAATACTGCCGAGCAACTTTATAAACTTCCTGACTACTCACGTTGTTCGTTATGGATCGACCAGACAATAGCCGTGATTGATGGTTATAATGGACAATGCATTATACATGTTTTTATATTATTTTCTATAAGGTTTATTGTAGGAACGATATAAGGACCAAAATTCATTAAACACGACTACTGATACTGATCAATTCACAACATTGTTAATAATAGAATTCTTAAAAAAAAACTATAATCGATAAATTATTATAAAACTAAAAAATTATTGAGAATAATTATTTTTACAAACAGAACCGCAGCGTGAGTTTGGTACGCCTCGCAAATAGACGAATAAAGATCAAAATTCGTGCCATAACTACAGACCAAAAACATTAACAAAGCTGGAATAATATAGGAAAACTCATTCCATAGTATTGAACGAGATATCATGAAAAAGATCGAAAGATAATAATATATTTATTTAATTGTAAACGATTTTCAATTTTAACCTACATATAACGGTTGGTAAAAGGAATCGTCCATTAAAGTACGTCCGCCCGTAGTTTGTACGCAAGCTGCTCGTCACAGATAGGGCAGACAGAGGCCGTCATTGATTGATGACTATAATGGACAATGCATTGTAGTCACAGGCCTTTTCCTTCACATTATAAGCAAAAGTCGTATCTATGTATAAAGCATTATAGGTAAAATGTGTTTGACATTGAATTTGACATTATACCTGCTATTAATTTGACATTGTACTTATTTCTTTTAAATTAATTGACTCTTGAACTAAACATTTCACTTTAATTTTAATTAGGCGTTTAAATGTATTGTTTCTACATGTGATAATTTTATTTAATATGTAATGTTCAACACAATGTTATTTGTTAATGAATAAATAAATGAATGTGGAAAGCAATGTTTCATGAAAACTAGTTTTTCACCGAAAAATATATTTGTCATATGAACGGCGCATTATAAATAGCTGATGGCCAACATCTAATTCTCTTCACAGCTCATCGCATAATGTTATTATCTTAATATTTACAAAATCGTAACTTATTTGACTTTTAGATTGATGGCTGAGAAAATAGTAATGTTTTTAAAAACGACTTAAAATCATCATCGATCGTTATGAGCTTACAAAAGTTAACCTAATTATCATTCTCTCCAAATGCGGCGAAAACAGAACTCATATTAAAAAACACAAATCTAATAAATGCAAGGTTTGAAGACGTTCCCCACCATTGTTTGCCTCAGCCTAAAGCCAGGTCCACACTGCTCGTCATAGATAGCAGACAGAGGTCACGACTGATTGATGGAAGTGCCGACGATGCAGTGCGGGTCACGCGCTCATTGTTGGCACAAACGACTTCTATTTGAACTAGACTTTCACTCAGCAACTTCAATAGTTACTTAGTTCTCTGGTATTCGAGGGATTACAATGCTGATTAGGACCCTTGATGCGTATTAAGGGTCTTAAAAGGCCTTTGAACGAAGCTTAGGTATTATAAAACATTATATTGCAGTTTGATTGACATTCAAAACATCTGAGACAAAATTCATAGAAATCTTAAAAATGTTCTTACTCTTTTAAAGCATCTAAAAGGTACTCAGTACGAGTACCTTTTATAATTATTTTAAATAAAGGTAAATTATTTTAAATATTAGTAGATTGTAGTTACGACAGTTAACTGTCACTCGTACCTACGCATTTAGCAGATGACATTAATTAGTTTTATTACTAAAATTTTAGTTCGGAAAATTTTAATTTAGTCCACCTAAAGATGTTGCAAAATAGACTTTTGTAATAATGTTCACTCTTTTCTTCACATTGAATAGCGTTTTGGATGTTCCGTATTCAATGAGTGGAATTTGTTGCATCTAGTAAAATAGAAGAGAGAACTAGATAGATGAAGACAAAACCCTTAGGATATTCCTCTCTCACCGCTATACAAACCGGAAACTCCAAAACACCACATGAATACGTCTACACCAAACTTGCGAATTCACCCTCCATCCCATATCAAATCACTACACAATCAAGCATTGGTCCTTTCATCCCAAGTTCTACATTCAACATACATCCCAAGGCCTTCCCGACAATTAATCCGGTCCTTAACAAAAAACCGCTGGAGTACAATGGCGCTGTGTTCTCGGCTCACAAATGGGCAACAACCTCTTGCTATTATCCGCATAAATTGTTAGGGAATCATCTTTGTCCCGGTCCTTTGTTCGGCAGCTCTTCAGCAGGTCTGGTCTTCATTAAGTTAATTATGTCCCGCCATTGTGTAGAGTGCGTATGACCTTCTGTGATAGGACCCTGTGTGTGGGCTTTTTTAGATAAACGGTCGAGGTAATGTTATTTTATGTTCTAACATTTTCAGCAGTAAAATATGTAGGTATTCTTAATACCTATGTATTAAGAATACCTTTTTACTTACTAGAATTTACCTAAGTTAAAAAATTTATTTTAGTCTATGTTAAAAGGTCATAAAATATTACGATTTTCTAACGTTTCCAGCAGTAAAAAAGTCTGATGATATATTAAGTAAACCTACATGTCATATAATAAATGTCATGTCATTAATAAAATCTTTCTTATGTGGTAACAATTTCTTGCGTTCACCGAGAAATACGTTATAACTAAGCGGTTATTAAAGTGCTTTAGGCACTGACAGTTTGATCAACGTGAAGATAAAATAAGGACACTACAAAATTGTACCGAGGAGGGATAATGTAGTTACTGAAGCAATTTTTTTTATCATTTTGCTCAGTGTAATACACTGCAGCAGACATACAAATGATTAAATTTCAGTTTCCAGGAAAAACGAACGCGAAGTTTATATTAAACTGACTTATTATTCTACTCACGTAATAAAATGTAGAATATAAAATATTCGCTCATGTATCCAATTCTTATAATCCACAAAACTTAATTTAAAACTGCACTGTGGTATTATCTACCAAAAAAGCCAGAAAAAACCCGAATGTGCAAACACGGTGAAATTGCACTCCAAGATACTCCCGCTTGAAGTTCAGTCGTTACTTGTTTTTGAGGAAAATTCTTGTTTCCGACGAAACTCAGCTTTGGGGAAATATATTTTGTCAATAAATCTTTTTTTTTGGCGAATGTTACACGGAGTTCTTGTTTATTAAATTGGGACATTCACCTTTACATCGTTTTTGTATCGAGGTCACGAGTTTTTATGATACAGGTTGGAAATTAGTGAAAATATTCTGAAAAGAGGATAATTTTGTATGAAAAGTGGATCAATCTTTCAATCAAGTCGAAATGAGAAATAATGGGATGATTATCCTCTGTGCTGTTTATTGAAATTGGTTATTTGCGGATGAATAGTCCTATAATTCTACAACCGTGGCTAAATAAGGCCATTGTTAGAAACTGTTTCAATGCGTGAAGTATGGTCGCCTCACAATTGGCTGTATTAACTTACTGTCACACGTTAATGTCTGCGACAATAAGACGATACAACCAGTTGTTCGCCTTTCATTTCTCAACATTGGTCTAATATTCTCCAGGAAGTTCCCAACCGGCATAGCACGAAGCTCCATTGTCTAGAACTCAATCAAATTAATACGTCACAACTCCAATCCAAACTAATCAGAATATTAATGAGAAGTAGCGACGACGCGTATTACATCGACGCATGAATATGCATGCGTCGGCGCGACGTACGCGTACCATTCGTAATCTGCGTGTAAGTCGGAGAGTTTCGCTATTACAGTTAAATCTCTTTCTGAATATCATTCGCGGCATGTGTCGCTAATGAAATCATTCTGTCCTACACTTTAATGTGGATCAAGTTTTGGGTCAAAGATTATCGAGTTGGGTTCGGCAGACGTGCCTTGTGGTAGAAATTGGTTTTTTAATGTAATTTTTGCGGTCGAATTGTGTTAGGTGAAAGATGTATAATTGTTAATGTATAATGTATAAATGTATAATTTTTAAAATAGTGAAAAAGTAAGGTGAAAGAACAGTGATAATTTTTTAAATAGTGAAAAAGTAAGGTGAAAGAGTAAGGTGATTAATTTTTACAATAGTGAAAAAGTAAGGTGAAAGAGGAAGGGGATTAATTATTAAAATAGTGAAAAAGTAAAGTGAAAGTGTAAGGTGATTAATTTTTAAAGTAGTGAAAACATTAATATTATTCCAGCCTACACTATAACTTAAATATTCTAATAACAGCTTCTGTCGCTTAGGAATCGATGTAAGGGTTTTGAAATCACGTCTTTACATAACATAACATCACACCTATAAGGAGGTAGGTACACCCACATTTCACCGGTTTTGATTAATTCCCATGTAATAGGGGGCGACACTATAGCCATCAACCGGGCACAAATCCAGACTTTGGCAGCTACTGATAAATTTCTGATGGAAAAACATAATAACACTTTACTTTACCTGGGGAATCGAACCCAGGACCTCGTGGTCAGCAGTAGCGTTTACGACTACTAGACCAACGAGGTAGTCTCTACGAGAAAGCTGGATTCATGAAAAAGTCAATACCAATTATTCATGAATGAACTCGTACTTAATGGCGTGAAAAAACTAGAATGATTGAGTCTAGCTTTGCGATATTAAAATTCTTTCAATGATTTTACAATTAGTACAATTTTAAAACTCGATGAATCAGACTTTGCTCGCTTGGCCACCGTTACAAAAATATTTCGAAGTCATTTTCAAATAAAACTAGATTGGACATTCATTTGGTAAGCCAATGGAAAAAGTTATTTCAAACTAAAACACGAGCACGTTAAAGCTCTGTTCAATAAAAATACTCATAGTAAAGTTATTTTCTATATTAATGTTAGAGCGACTGAAGTTTCTAAAGGCAATATTTCAAAAGAACAATATATGAATATTTTCCTGTTTGAACGATAAATATTGCTGGAGCACCCGAATATACGGCAGAATAATAATTTCTTTCTGTGGTTTTTTATAGCGAAAATACTAACGTAGAGATTTTGCTGTACAATATTTTAAGAAAAATATGAAAGATAGTTTTAGATACTACGTATTTTTAATTTTATTTCTGATCTACGAAACAAAAAAAGTTAAAAGAAACCGTACATTAGGACCAATATTTTTTATAATTAAGGATTTTACTTGATCCGTTTTCATCGACATGTTCATGCGCATACTGTCACTTCTACACCCTACTCTATGTCTTAGAGTAAGCCGCAAAGACTCGAGTCATACGTAGCCGACTGGCATTTAGTTCCGTCGTCTCAAGAAGCTCCAACTTACATAGATGTGCCGGTTTTACGTCACTCTCACTCCTAAAACGTATTAGTTTTAAGGATTTTAGCGCGGATTTTGAGTTATTCCTGAATATTCCAAGATCATTATTTTAAAAGGAGCCGCAGATTTTACCTTTAAAATTATAGTGAGTGTAAATAAACAGGAGTGACGGACTGAGATTTTTACAGGGATCTTGGTTTTGGAAGATTTTTCTAAGTAATGGTTTTGGTAGGCTTCTTTTTATTTTGGAATGTTTTCTTAATGGTGTGGTATTGAGTTGGTGGTGTTAATTATTTTTTTTATCAAGAATATGGAAATATTGAAACGCTGACCTAAACAATAGAAAAGCTTAGACAGGGTGTTGATTTAGTGAACGCATCTGCCAAGGGGATGATTCTACCTGTCATACCATACAACTTTCGCTATGAATCATTATTATACGATACGTAAAAAAAACTTTTCATACATGAATCGAAATAGTCTGTCTACTGTTGCATAGGAATTTGAATTTTTTTTCATGATTCGGATATTAGTTTCATTGTAAAAGTTGTTTAGTATGATAAGTAGAATCACCCCTTTGAAGGATGCAGGTGTCTAAATCGCCACCCTTTATAAATAATTACAGGCACTGGACGAGACATCCATATGAAATAGAATAATATGATTTTTAACCGACTTCAAAAAAGAGGAGGTTCTCAAATTCGTCTGTATGTTTTTTTTTTGTGATAATTTCTTTAAGCACTGTTTGGGTGAACAAAAATCATGGACCTCGCGTCATCGTCACCTAACGCTTTCCATGAGGTATATGTATAAGGTGTATACGATACAATTCACAAGTTACTTAGTTTTCACTTCTATCGGCAGTCCCCAAAGACTGCCCCGCATGATTTTTTTTATTCATCACACTGACGTCAGCTTAGAACGACCACAAATTAACATGAAACAAAAACCTAATTTCCCTACAAAGTCCAGTACCTACATCATGTAACCAGCACTAAGAAAATTAACCCGTGGAACCAGCAAAAGTTTGCGCTGCATTTTATTAAGTTCATCTGCATTAAAATTTATTCAGCGCGGCAGGGGGCGCCACCGGCGGTCGCTAGTAATTGCTAATGTAACAGTGATTTTGTTAAAGCCTTTATTGGACCATTTTGCATTTTAAAGCTTCAACTATTGATTTTACTGAGAGCAATTTTACGGGGGTTATTTCATGGCCCTTTAATGTGATTAAGTGTAGATGATGGAGTTACGGCGAGGGAATTAATGAGATTAGCCACGATTTTCTTGTCATTCCTGGTTAGTTAGGCTGCCAACTACGTGGGAAAAAGATAACTAAGAGATTCTTACATCACCAAACTAGACAGGTTGTGGTAAAGTTGCAACTGACACTAAACTTGATGGTATGTAAGTTAAAACATAAAATTGCAGTGATCATTGGATTTTTCATTTATTATATATTTAGAAGAAATCTTTTAACA
Source organism: Conistra vaccinii (assembly GCA_948150665.1). Taxonomy (NCBI): domain Eukaryota; kingdom Metazoa; phylum Arthropoda; class Insecta; order Lepidoptera; family Noctuidae; genus Conistra; species Conistra vaccinii. The sequence goes on from OX411334.1 coordinate 22,577,046, forward strand.
GTTTAATAATCATAATAATTATGAGTAAATCATGACGGCCAGCGATGTAATTGAATAAAATCAAAAATATGGTTAGAATTTAATTACAAAATCGACTTATTCATTTATACAAAAAAGTAAGGAGTTTTGAGGGTATTATTTACCAAAAAGTTTTCAATTTAAATACACTGGCCGTCAAAACTTAGTACCACACTTTTGAAATTGCAATTAATATGAAAGTACACAAGATATTTAAAGTTCACTGATGAGTCTCGATTCCTACTATTCACTTCCGATGGAAGGCGAAGAGTGTACAGTTGACCTGGTGAGCGATACATTCAAGCCTGCTTCTCAGAAAGAGTCCAATACGATGAAGCTATAGGCTGGCATCTCTTCAGAAGGTCGCACAGAGCTAGTGGTCATAGAAAATGGCACCCTGCCTGGGGAAAAATATGCTCAAGAGATCCATAAATGAGTATGCAGGGCCATATTTAGTTAATGTGGGTGATGGATCGATACTCATGCAGGATAACGCCCGGCCACACACGGCTTGGGTCGTACAACAGTAATTCAGGAGGTTGGTATCAACTTCATGGTTTGGCCATCAAGAAGTCCTGATATTGGTCCGATCCAGCATGCCTGGGGTGAGCTCGGGAGCCTGATCAGAAACCACAGACCACCTCCTAGGGCCCTAAAACAGGCTCAGATGGAATATATTCCCCAACATCGCCTCTGAAACCTCGTCATCAGTATGCCAAATCAGCTCGAAGTTATAATCAGAGCCTGAGGAGACAATACCAGTTATTAAAATGTAAATAAGGCGTAAACTATACATAAAAATGTAGTTTGAGTTTATTTCCAGTAAGTTAAAAATGGCAATTTTTTGGTTTTTATCTTTTATTAAGTTAAAAACGTTACTAATGTATAATAAACTATAATTTAAAAGAAAGTTGGTGAAATTTGTTATAAAACGTTTTTTATTTCAAAACTCTTGCTTCTACTTTTGGAGAAATTGCAATTTGAAAAGTGTGGTACTAAGTTTTGAAGGCCAGTGTAGTTAATTAAGAATTTACTTTTCCATTTTTAACTAAGATAGTCACTGTTACAATTCAAATTAATTAATTAGTTACTACACTTTAAAAAAATGCTTTGGTTTCAGAGGTTACATTCTGTCTACAGGTTGATCATTGTAGCACCTAGGACTAGGTGCTCCGTTTTATTTCACAACTCACTCAAGAATTAAGCTAAGCTAGTACTGCAGTTAAGAGCTACGGTTCTAACTACGCTTTAAGATACAGCTAAGGACATCTAAACAGGGTCATCTTTTGGTAATTGATTTTATTTAGTGGTAGAGTAAAAATATGTAAATATCATTGTTTGAGGAAGCAGAAGAATATAGAAAGGTAAGTCTACTGATAATAGCCACTCTCAAGCCAGTTTTAGACCGCTTTTTTATAAAAAATGTATCATAAATTATGATTATAAACTAGAGAGCTCGACCGGTTTTTACTCCGAGATCCGAATGCGAATGTTCTTAAAAATTACGAGAATTGCCCCTCTGTTGTATGAACGTAAATAAAGCAAAAGGAATACTCCTTTTGCTTTCGGCAAACTATTAGCATCGTAGCAGGTGGCGCTCTATAGTGCCTGCCTAATAAGATGGCTTATGTATGTAAGTATGTATGTATATTACCAAAGTGAAACGACGATTGAACTTGGCTGTGGTAAAGGTTATATTTATTAGTAGACAAAAAGTATTTTATTAGATCCGATAAAATAATCTCTAACAGCGAATAAAAAAATGCAACCATCAAATCTGTCCCAAAGTGTAGGCTATCTTTACGCTGCGAAAGCGTCACTAGATGCTTCCTAATTGCATTTCGCCGACTACCCTCTTCCAGATTACTTCTGTTGCAATTTACACGAATGTACCATCTCAATCTGGCTCCCCTCGCCCCCGCCGGCACTTCGTCGAACGGGTCTTGAAGAGTCTGCTTCATTTGTATGCTGGGCTCCAATTTAAGTGGACGTCCTCTTACAATCTTAACACGGTCCAATTTTAATTTTAAGGAATTGCTCCTTTCTTCTTTTAGAAATAAGTTTTTAAGCGTCGCAACAATAATTGGATTGATTGTATTAAGGTTCTTAATAGACAATGTTAAAAATCTAAATGCGTGAATGTGTCTTATTTTTTTGAGACGTTGAGTCGAAATCAAACATGTTTCTATCAAAAGCGATAGTAAAGTTTAAAAAAAATGAAAACAAGTTTTTGCTTATTTCGCTCCGTTTTTTAGCCTTTTGATAGGCCTACCTTATTAGGCTATTTGACACCCTTTTTATTAGGGTTCCGTAGGCAACGAAGAACCTTATAGTTTCAGCATGTCCGTCTGTCTGTCCGTGGCTTAGCTCAGAGACTGTTAGTACCAGAAAGCTGTAATTTGGTATGAGTACCTATACATATTAATCAGGCCGACAAAGTGGAAAATAAAATCACGAAAACAAAAAAAATGTCGGGTTGGGTTGACTTTGGCTTTGATCGAGTTGAACTCCCAGGTCGCGAATTTTGCTCAGTTTCTTTACTTGAAGCCCCCGTACTTATGTAGCATTTGTTCTCTAACACTTTTCTTATTGCGAGTGAACTCGATGTAGCGACATTTACTAATATTTAAACATACCATTTTGTTTAGTTTGCTCCAGTCTACAAGTTTGTTGATGTCATCCTCTAGCACTTTGAAATCTAAGTTACTCTGAATTGGCTTTGGTAAAAAAATAAAAAACGCGAGTATTTGAAGCATTCAGTTATGTTATTATACTTAAAAAACAATCAGATTCAAATGTGACCTTCCGGGATTCCAGAGGTTGCTAAATAGCTTTCAGAGAGTTGACTGTTCACTACCACTTTCGATTCTCTTTTTTCTAGGTATTGACAAATTTCAATTTCATTTATTCAAAAAGACAACTCATTGGTCCAATAATAGGTCGCACATAGACATTAAATTAAAATATATTATTCATAAATTAATTAATTTCATCATTAAATTATATTGAATTAAAATTAAGATTAAAATTATACATATAGACACAATACAGTCATAAAAATAAAAACACAGTAATTAAAATTTCCTAACCGGCATCGGAACAGCAACATGCCTGCCACAACCATGCCGGATATAAGGGCAGTCCAGCCTATTTGCAATCATTGCCAGGATGGCATTGGGGCTGGCCCGCACCCGGCGCACCAGGGACGCACACCGCTTGCGCATAGAAGCGTGGAAACAGTCAGTGCGTGCCATCGCGAACATCCCTGATGCGCTACAGAAACGGGGCAGCCCCAACACCGCCCGGAACGCGTTGTTATACTGGACATGGAGGGCACTGTATGCCCTTTCAGTATAGTCAACCCACAGGCTGCACGTGTAAATAGCGTGACCTTCACACCAACAGAACAACGCGAAAACCTGCGGGCTATCATGTTGGCTCGCACCGAGAGCGCCCTCCGCTCCCGCTCTATGTCAGCATGGTCCTTCAGGTCCTCGGTGAGCAGATGCCCTAGATATTTTAATCGGTCCACTCGGTCTATTGGAACATCATCAAGATGAACAGCCGGTATGTTCATAGGGCTCGACACACCGATGGCCTGAAAAACCATGTATTGGCTTTTCTTCCCATTATATACTAACCCATGTCCACGCGCGTATTGACGAAAGCTTCTTTCCAGGTGTCTGGATCTATTGAATATTTTTTGTAGGGGCGATACTTAGAAACCCTTGTTTTCATAAAAACAACTATGAAGTTTTGAAAATGATAACTGCTCATTGCTTATTTCGGTGCGTATTTTTGACGCGATGCCGTGCACCTCAAAACTGCAAAGATTGTGAATTAAAAAAATAACGTGTTATCAAGCCAATATTGTCGAAAAAATAAAATTTTCAGCTAAGGTTAGGACTCGTTGTAGAATCATAGATTTTGCTACGTTATTAGCATATTTGCTTAAAAAGTCAATCAATCTTCCTAGCCTTTTCCCAACTATCTTGGAGTCGGCTTCCAGTCTAACCGAATGTAGCTGAATACCAGTATTTTACATGGAGCGAGTGCCTATCCGACCTCCACAACCCAGTAACTGGGTAATACGATACCCCTTGGTAAGACTGGTGTCAGATTTTCGGGCTTCTAACGACTCGTAACGACTGTCAAATATCCATGAATGACAGCCGGGACCAACTGGTTAACGTGCTTTCCGAGGCACGGAGGAGTCTCGGTATGTGAAGATGGTCACCCATCCACTGACCAACCAAGGTAAGCGTAGCTTAACCTGATGGATCGACCCGTGCGGCTTGTTATTACTTAGCCACGAGCTCCGCCGAGAATATTTGCTTAAAAAGTAGCAAAATTATATGTAGTACTAGGTATATAGGTAATAATACCTAATCTTCATCTCAAAACCACATACACACAATCACTTCGTTCAAGGTGACTGGGGACCAAATACACCATGTATATGTAAATGAGCCTGCAAAGGATTTGATAGCGTTATTACCCTCCTCAACCCCAACTAAAAAGGTTTCAAGGCTGTGAACCTTCTTGGAGACCTCCTTTACCCAATTCAGATAATCAGCTGTTTATATTATGTAAAAATATATTTATTTGTAAGTACATTATACACTGGTAATAGGCTCGCTTTCTATTACATTTGACTTAAACTTTAACTGGCGAAATGTGGTTGTTCTAATACACCTCTGCCCATCCCTTCGGGAAATACCTACAGGCGTGATTTTCAGCAAAAATTATATTAATTTTACCAAAAATATTTTTTAAGTTCTCCGGTGACAGCCTTAGATTATTAAAAAAAAACAGCTGTTCCTTACATTTTGACCGCGTAGGTAGCAGTTTTTTTTTATAACCGACCAAAAATTTCAACGCAGAGGGTTTCAGAATCATGTACTGAATCCATGGTACCAGGCTTCGCGCCGATGTCCCTGACACCCTGTACTAAGTCATTAAAATCGGGTAAGTAATATATGGTATAATTACAAAATGACTGTAGCGGTTAGACCGCCACATACAAAAACTACGAAACAAAAAGACATGACGTCACACAATTCCTACATCTCGCAGTTAGAGTTTACTGAGCGAATAACATAGATAAGACTATCCGAAATCAACATATGGGCAGTTGCCCGCCAGATATAACAACCGTCTGGTTGGAGGATCCTCCCTTTTCTATGGGGGATGAGTGAACTTTACACCCTGTTCCTCATACCCCCAAATGACTAATATTTACAAGATATAACAACTGAATCTATAATTTTATTTGTTATAATCATCAGTTAATATAATAAACGATTGATATAATTTTAAAACAACTAATTTTTATAATCATAACATACATTTAATATAAAATCGTTTGATATACCACTCAAAAGACATAAAACATATTTAGTCTAATATGTCATTTCTATCACAGTTAGTAACATGCGTAGATATACCTAACTGATTACCACCTGCCAAGATGGTCACTCGCTACGCTCGCTCGCCTTCACGCGTTAATGGTCACTGTCCTAACCTAACCTAACCTAAATGGTTCACCAACAAGAGAGGGGATCTGGCACTCGGCGGCCGCTGCCGCGGCACGCTCCCTACGGTCGCTCGCCTTCGCGCGTTAATGTTTACTGTTCTAACCTAACCTAACCTAATCCAAATGATTCACCAATAATAGAGGGGATCTGGCACTCGGCGGCCGCTGCCGCGGCACGCTCCCTACGGTCGCTCGCCTTCGCGCATTAATGGTCACTGTTCTAACCTAACCTAACCCAAGTGATTCACCAACAATAGAGGGGATCTGACGCTCGGCGGCCGCTCAAGCCTTAGTCTTCCATCCTAACATATCCTAGTTGGATTGCTTTGAATCGTTCTGTTAACCATAATGATGTGATGGTATCATCAATATATATTTTAAACGATAGACCTAATGATTTTCGATTAAATAAACGTTATATCCAATAACATTATACGAAATAAGTTTTAGAGTATATAAATGTTATATGTAAAGAAATTATATCAACAGTTGGTATATCTCACGTTTGTTATATCTTGTGAACGTTATTGAAATGAAAATATACCAAATAACTTTATATGATATGAGACGCACCCATTAAAATCATGAGCTTTCATGTTCATAATAAAAATAAAATTGTTTAAGTTCATTAAGTCAACCAATTTTTGATAAAAAGTTACATAATTATCTTAAACTAGCTTTTACCCGCGGCTTCGCCCGCGTGGATGTCGCAAAATATCCCACGGGAACGTTCTACCGGGAATACATACCTAATAGCCAAGGAAAAGATCATTGACTAACTTTCAGCGGACGCAGTGGTAGGCTACTACAGCTCACGCGTGGTCAACCATAATTATTTTGTTACGCGTAATTTTGAAACTGTGATATCTCTTAAACTATTCATTTAAATGATGTGATGTAAAGGCATATTTTAATCGAAATTGAATGCCCAATTTAAATAACCTATTTAATTGGATAAGGATTAATAAGATACCGGTCAAAATAGCTTCGGAAATAACAATGAAAATTTTATACAATTTTGAAAGATAAAAATGGTTATTGTGGGTCACCCTTAAAAGATAGACATATGCCATTGCGGACTTTTTTGTTGCAATTTTTAAGATATACAATACTCTAGAACATAAATTTGATTTATCTCTGACGACTTACGCAGCGCACGCCAGTAAAGCTCCCAGTCGGCATGATTTTTTCCGACATCTTCAACAATAATCGTCATATTTCAGCCAATTTACACAAAACCTTAATGAATTATACACTAAAACCTTCCACATGAATCACTCCGTCCAATGGTGAAAACCGTTTGAAAATCCGTTCGGCAGTTTTTGAGTTTATCGCGTTCAGACAGACAGACAGACAGACGCGGCGGGCGACTTTGTTTTATAATATGTAAGGATAAGGATATTACAGTTTGCCTTATAAATTAATGTACTTGGGTATTAATCGAATGTCAAACACAACTCATTATACTTATCCTTCACAGTATCTCAAACCCCATCCAATTTTCTCAGATTATCTCTCGACCTTCCATTACTTTTGACAGAAAATAAAGCAAATATTAACATAGCTTCTTGCGAAAAAAAACGAAAGTTGTTTAAAATGAAGTAGATTCGTTCTTCCCGAAATCAGGTTTATCGGATCTAAGTGACATGTGGTTTTAAAAGAAAATTCTGTCGTCCAGCCAAATCATATTACTTGATATGTTGAAGTCGTCCCTAGGGCCACTTCTCTGGTCGAAACTGTAAAGTGCCGATAGAAAATAACGTTAAAGGAAAAAAGAAAGAAAACTCTATACATTTTATTAAATTCCGAGCCAAAGCCGCCACAAAGAGATAATATATAAAAAAAGAATAATTTGATCTACCCGACCGAAGTTGACACAAGATAGACGTTACTTCAAAATTCGTTATGACGAATATTCTGGAATTTAATTAGAACGTACGACTGACAAGGTAAACGGAAGTTGAACACGGGGTTATAAATAAAGTATATTGTGTTTTTTTATACAAAAATAACAATGCCGGGAAAATACTCAGTTTTGGTTATGAGGTCTTGTACCTATTTATGTTTCTCTGTCAATGTTCTGTGAGTTCGTATTTTATAACTGTAAAAGTTTTGCTAGCATCTAAATTCAATTACCTCGTATAGAAAAATTAAATTCTGATTATTCATCCATGTTTGAGACAATCGTTTACAAAATGTTTATTTAATCAAAGTTTAGCACCCCAAATAATCGCCGCTTTGATTTATTCGCTAAGTTATAATTAAGTACCTACATGAATACTTGAGCAACTTCGACATTGTTGCAAACTTGTACGACAAAGAATTTTATTATAACACTAGCTTCTGCCCGCGGCTTCGCCCGCGTGGATGTCGGAAATTATCCCACAGGAACGTGTAACATGTCCTAAATCAGCGGGGTAATTGCGTAGCACTTACAATAGCAATGGGTTTAATTTTGACAGTTCAACAATTAATTGCGTTATTTACGTTATTATCTCGAACATAATTATTAAGCAATAGCTTCCACTCGGCGCTCTGGCGCGTCATCCCCTGGCTGGCCCGCCCCTCCACCCTCGTTCTGTGCGCCGTCGACTCAATATCGCAGGTCATTCTTATCGTTCTAACTATTTGTCCAAATTACTTAGTGTAAAAGACAAACTTTATCTACATTAAATACCAAAAGCGATGAAGGTATTTATTTTGATAAGAATTAAGTAAATACTCTAAAATATGCAATGTAAAAAAAGTATTCAATTTAACTGTATTTATTGCTCACTATTTTGGTTATAAAGGCTTCCACATAAAAGGTAGATAGATGCTGTCGCGGACTTTTATTTAGAACTCTTTACGACAAACAATCCCACAATACATTTTCTTCATGTAACTCTAACGGTTAAGGCAGCGCACGCAGCATACGGTGGAGGTCTGCCCGGCTTGGGTGGACCACCGCCGTGTCCTCGTGGAGGCGATCGGCGGCGGTGGCCTCTCGCGTACGGCCCTGGTTCAGGCCATGGTGCGGAGCGAGAGGGCATGGCAAGCCGTCACCTCCTTCTGCAAAGCAGTAATGCTCGCGAAGGAGCAGGTGGAGCGCGCGAGGGAGTGGCAAAGGCCGCGCCCTACCAGCCCTAGCCGCCGCCGCCGTAGGAGACGTCCCGGGCGTCGGGAATTGATAGCCGATTTCCGGCCACCGTAGGCGCGGGCCTGCGGACGGAGAGAAACGGCAGCTCGCCGTCCGATAAGGACCAGGCCCGGATCGACGGCGCATCGTGTTCCACGCGCGCCTCAAAGAGATATCAAGGATCGAAGGAACACGTGTGGGTTTTAGTCAGTAAGAGTCTGACACGCCCTTCCGCTCCGCCCAGAGCGGGAGAAGTCATTGGATGATTAACAACGAAAAAAAAAAAAAAAAAAGGCAGCGCACGCAAAGATAGATCTCAGAGGGCAGGAATTTTCCGACTTACTTGATACTTATCGTTATATTATGGCCAAATCACATAAAATCTTTATAAATTGTAGCAATTATGTGTTATTCTGATGTATAAGCTACATTATTGTAAAGTTTCATCAAAATCCGTTCAGTAGTTTTTGCGTGAAAGAGTAACAAACATCCATCCATCCATCCATCCATCCTCACAAACTTTCGCATTTATAATATTAGTAGGATTAATGTAGGGCAGTGTTTTTCAACCTTTTTCATGACTTGACCCCATTAGTATGAAAAAAATTTTTCGCGACCTCGACCATTCGAGAACGATTTGAACTCAGTCGAGATTCCCGCTGAGTCGAAGTTTCTGCAGCACGAAACCTAGCCTGATGTTCCCGAGTTGCAGAGAGCCTTGCCTCACGACCTTCCTCAGATTCCTGTGATCGAACTAATCTCATCCTTTTAGCATTTCTGCTACATTGGGAGAGGTTGGATCTTCTTCGAGGCATTCTTACAATAAAATAGTACTTACTACTTAACACACAGTTATTTAGTAAACACGAACTATCGTAAACAATTAAACTATAAATACCTACAGATTATTATACAGTCTAAAATTATCACAGTTTAAGTAATAAGTGTTAAGACGTGTAAACCAAACGTAGGTACTAACTTTATAAAACAAAAGAATTGCTAGAAGAATTAATTACTAACCTGAGCTAATAAACTTATACTTAATAAAGAAAATCAAGAAAAGAAATGCCTAACCTATACCAAATACTTATAATATTTATATACAAACCCTAAATAAAAATTAAGATAAGTATACCGAAAATCAAGGAAAGAAATGCCTAACCTATAACAAATGTTCGATGTGATTCTTTAAATTGACATAACTTTTTTATTTATGAACCGATTGACATGAAATAAACACTAAATGTTAAGTGAAGCTTACTACAATATATTAGTGAAAACCGCATCCAAATCGAATAAGCCGTTTCTGATATTAGCGTGCACAAACACACAGACAAACAGACAAACAGACAAACCGACAAACAGACAAACAGACAAACAGACAAAAAAAAAATTAATTACAATCTCGGGTTCAGCATCGATATAATAACAACCCCTGCTACTTTTTTTTCATATATTTCCATTGTACAGACACCACTTTTCTACAATTTTATTATATGTATAGTTATATACAAACCCTAAATAAAAATTAAGATAAGTATACCGAAAATCAAGGAAAGAAATGCCTAACCTATAACAAATGTTCGATGTGATTCTTTAAATTGACATAACTTTTTTATTTATGAACCGATTGACATGAAATAAACACTAAATGTTAAGTGAAGCTTACTACAATATATTAGTGAAAACCGCATCCAAATCGAATAAGCCGTTTCTGATATTAGCGTGCACAAACACACAGACAAACAGACAAACAGACAAACCGACAAACAGACAAACAGACAAACAGACAAAAAAAAAATTAATTACAATCTCGGGTTCAGCATCGATATAATAACAACCCCTGCTACTTTTTTTTCATATATTTCCATTGTACAGACACCACTTTTCTACAATTTTATTATATGTATAGATTATTATTGGAACGAATAATATGTAGAACAATGAAGATACTTAACTTTCACTTATTTAGGCTCATGACAGATTGATGAACTAAGTGCTCGGCTGTCTGCCATCAAACACATTACCCTGATGAAGAATGAAGCCATTACTTGTGTACTGTATACTCTTGGACCAATAAAATTCCTTTGAACCTGATTAAAATTTATGGAAATAAGTACCACATTTGCTTGTTCTGTGTTATTTTGTTGTAACGAGTATCTTCTTTTTCCCTGCCGCAAAAAACTACTAAAGGGCGTTTTACCTTTTTGATGTGCGTCATTATTTTGAGGTAGATATTGAGCAGTAAACTTGTTTAAAAAAAAAGCGAAAGTTTTGAGTATAAATGTGCTACAAATGTAGGGGAAGACCGAGGAAACTCTGAACGGACAGTGTGTAACATGATATGGCTAGAAAGGGGGGGACTTCCAAGATGGCGATGGAAGGCAAAGGCATGTTAGGCCGACCCCAAATTAATGGGCAAGAAAATGATGATTATGAAAAACTAGAGCCTTCACAACCAAGTAATCTCTAGTAACAATAACATTTCATTATCTGAACTGAAAAACTATAACAGAGATTAATACGAGTGGGTGTACCTGATGAGGAGTGCGTCATCGCGTCAGGCACAGTCTGGGTCAAATAGTAGCAGTACTTACTGAACCGTGCTACAGATATCGCATGGAGTACTGAGCTGGAAACTGTTTTAATAGACATTCGATTATCTGCCTGCTGTAAATACAGCAAGGCAAAGGCATTTTATACATAGAAAGGGCGAACATTTATTACCATGCAGTGCTCGCTTGCTCAATGCGAGTTCGTGACTTCAAACTACCTACATTATAATAATACTACCCTATTATTTTCACATTCCAGGGCAAATGCCTCTGGTCATACGGAGAAGGCCCGAGCATTAACCACCACGCTTGCTCATGATGGGCTGGCGATAAACAGACTTATTTATACTATAAATGTTCAGGTTTCCTCACGATGATTTCCTCCACCAATGTTCGTGATGTCCAAGATAAACTTCACTTGATAATGTCACTTTGGTACTGGCCCGGTTTTGAATCTCGCCGCTCAAGCACGAGGTCGTCCTCGTGTTTGAGAGGCGAGGCATTAACCACTGGGCCATAACGACACATAAAAGAGCTAGTGGACCTTTTATAGAAACCTTCATGGTGGAATAGCCCGCAACCACATTCGTATTTTTCCCAAATATAGCTGATAACTTTCCGCCTATAAACGCAGTGACCCATTTTTCAGCCAGCCAATAGCTGTCAAAGTCAGAATCGTCCCGCGTCACAGAGAAATGTCACGCCGCCGTCACGCACAATGTTAACCATTGCATTTTGTTGACATAGGCGGTTCTCACAAAAGAACCGCCTATGTTCCGTAATTTATAAATGTACCTAATTTATTAAAAAATAATCCACCAACAATTTCTTGTTTATGTTACTAAAATTACAAGTGCTTGTGCATGTTAATAGTAGAGAATATTAAAACAAATGAAGACCTTGGAACTACAGTATAAGCTTTAAATACGTAGACACAAACCCCACTCGTACAAATACCAAGAACCGAAACAACTACCTATCTGTACAATATCGGTTGCCCAACACTGATCTAGTTAAAGCTCAACCACCGAATACCGATGTGTAACTGAACCTACAGTTCATTTCTTGGTAATGGTCGGCTCTGGTAAAGCCTGTAGCGTGCGTGATAGCACGGTGTCGCATGCAGGGGTGACGCACGTTTCAAACATATTTGTTCAGGCGTAATCACACCGGTTAGCTCTCAAACACAGGCGGGAAATTCTTTGAAATATTTCAATTAGGTATTCCTAGGCTGTTTGTCATCTCGGTTTGTGTACATTTCTATTCCTTCCGTAATATAAATTAAAGTTTGAAATAGGTACAAAGTCCTCTGACACCAACCATACCTTTCTTGTAATAGAACTTTCAATCAAGTAACTTAAACGACCTCAACTCATTGAGTTTTTCCAGGCGAAAATCAGGTCGAAGTTGTTATTTTAACTTTGTCACAATTATTTCCACCAGTTAAAAATCAGATAAACGACTTAAAAATATTTTATCTTCGAACATCGAGGCAAAACTATAAAACTTCGTGATTTTCGGATTGAACGTAAAAAGCAGAGTTCCGTGAAATATTATTTTGTGTGACCTATTTCTCCTGAGGCCAATATGACGTGACATTGTCAGGACTTTGACGTCATGGACGTGTTCCGTGCATATTCCGTGCACTTCTGTGACGCATGTTAAACGAATTCAGGGGTGTTGGTTAAGGATGTAAGTGCGTTCATGTTTTAATTATTTGCATGCCTACTCATCCTCCTGGCTTGGTCCTAATTTTTTTCATTTTCCAAGTATTTAATGTCTGTTAATTAACCATCGTTTCATATAATTATGTAACTTGGTGAAAAAGTTTACTATTATTGACGATATTACTTCTTTAAAAACAAAGGGTTAGTAGCCATAACAAAATGAGTAGCCATTTAGCAAAGAGAGTGTTAAAAAGAAAGTGCATGCCCAGGATGTTGCGGATGTATTTGATTATAAATTATCGTATCTCATAAAGGGTCGTTAAATACCTCAGTATCATGAAAATATGAGATCAGACTGAAGAGCTGTGAAACTTCCTAAAATACGGACAATCAAATAGTTGTTAAAGTCATAAAGCAGAAAGAAAGAGTAGAAACAAACATCTAAAATTGACAACAATGAATGCCTTCAAGGTAAAAATCTTTCTGGAATTATTTTTATTATTGTATTATTATTATTTTATCAGCACTGACCTATATATGGGAAGGCCAATATCTGTCATAGTCAGCGGCGTGACGTCAGAACGTGTCGCGAGCACCGTGTGAAGCACGTCGAATGCATCCGAGCGTGTTTGGACCACCGACGACGCGACGTGTTGGGAAAGGTACACAGTCGTATTATGTTTTAGGAAACGAATATTGTGTAAATTGCCCAAAATAAAATAAATCTTGTGCATAAGAAATTAGGTGGTTTTTCATGTAGAAGAAAGAACATTGATCATGAAAACTTTGTCAATGCGTTAGCAATTTTGATTTTACACAAGTTTTTATTTTATTTTTATTGCTGAATGGGCCTGCTCTTGACCTCGATCTCGCCTGATGGAAAACGATGGATGAGGTCTATGATGGATCGAACGTGCCCAGAAGATGCCTCACTCTTGCTTTGCAGGCAAACGGGTTATATGTGGAAGGGAACACGTCCGTGTTCCCTTCCACATTTTATTATAACCCGTTTGCCAGCGTCTGCTGGCAGAGACTTCCACTCTTTGGATGTGCGCATTATAAATGTGGAGGACAAGCGCTGAGTACGACTGGACGGGATATCAACCAAGTGCGGGTTGAACTCAAGTGGTGAGGGTTCCATACGATAAATATATTATCCACTATGTTTTTATCCCAAGAACAAACTTAACATTGTAGTTGAAAAACATATTCTGCCATACATTCCAACTGCTGTAAGTTTGTACGCACAATATTGAGAGATTGACCATGTTATTTTATGACCATAGGGTTCTTATAGGTTTTCCTGTAATCTTTTAGTAGAGAACCATTATAAGGGCGCTTTTAATTTATGCGTTTCGTGTCGGACCGCTGCCGCACAAGACTCTGAGTAAGTACTAACAGTAGTCTCGCTGTCGGGCCGCTGCAATACGGTAGCAGCCCGGCACCGAACGCCTAAATTGAGCGTGCGTCAGCGGTCCGACACGAAACGCATAAATTGAAAGAGCCCTAAGGCCCGTATTCCGAGGTTCTGTAGAACCTCACTCAAAACTCAAGCATTACTTAAAACTCTTTTCAAACCTTTACTTAAATTGGTATTTTAAGTAATGCTTGAGTCTTGAGCGAGGTGTTGTAATACGGGCCTAAATATTTATTTCAAAATTTTAGGGAAAAATTTAGGCTCAGTAGCCCCTTATCTCCGAAACTACTGAGCCAAAAATTTTGAATGGTCAAATTCATCTATTGTGGTTGTGGTGTGGGTGGTTGAATTCATCTATTTTCTTAAATATCTTTAAAAGTACTTATTTATATTACAAAAGCTGAGAGGTGTCAAGGGACACCCGGATGGAACGAAGTTATGGAATGAACCTCACAAAGGCATGCTACTAATTAGTACCTGTGGTCGCTCACAGATGGCGTTATAATAAAAAATAAAAAGTGTCGTTACAATTTTTGGTCCCAATTTTTTCCGTCTAGCCCCCTTTCGCAACGCGCGAAAGGGAACTTCGTTCCAAAAATATTTGATACCTTTTCATCTGATACGTCACACGGCACTGTTTGCGATATTTTTATTTTATTTTCTAATTTCTCCCGAAAAGTGACTCCCTATTCAAAATTCATTTATTTGCGTTATACGAATCACGCGCGCGTTCATTTATAATTTTTTTTTACTAACTCTATTTGCAAGCCAAATTGAAATTGAAATACAATCTTTGAGAAGGTGTCCCCGAAACGATCAATAATAATTGCAATTGATCAATTTGTATTGTAGTAATATTGTTAATCGTTACAATTGCATTTGGTAGACGATCAATCGCGCATTAATGTGTATCAATCACGTAAAAATTTACAGTTGCAATTGATCGTTTCGTCCCACCTTAAGTCACCACCTCGGTTGACATGACTCTCACTCGCATGTATTTGACCAGTACAGCAATTTCGATTAATCTTGAAGAAGGTTGTCAAAATAATGCTCGAATTTCCAAGCTTGTTTGAGAAAAAAAATGTTTATGCAATCTCGTCTCTCTCTCTTCTTTTTCAGGATTAAAATGATATCGTGAAGAATTTAAGATGCAAATAATGTTATCAAACAGCGTCTTATTATATTAGAAGTACGCCTTTTATCCCCAGGGAGATTTATTTTTTTACTCTTGTATCTTTTACGTAGGAAATGTATATTCAGAGAACATTAAAGATGTAATGTAGATACATTAGATTAAGACGTAGTAGATTCTGTAATGTTTGCCAAGAACTAAGCCACTCTATGTCATTAGATTCATTTATAAGATCTTATGAAGTTTGCAGGAATTTGTTAGATGCGAGTGACACAGGATCAGTCCTTGTTGCGTTCCGTGGGGTATCAACGTTCAACAATGGACGTCTTTCAACTGAAATGATGAGGACGACATGTTAAGTCTATTAAGACCATTAAAGTAACAAAACAGAAATTAATGTTTCAAAAACATTGGTAAACATAGCCCTTCCCAAGAACACTAGTAAGATAAAAATAAACACATTACCTACCCAGGTTAAAGTTAAAACTAAGAACATTTCCTGATAGAAAACTATTAGAAGGCACTTTGCGTTCAGCCAAGCCGCCAAGCTAAACGTTACGCCTCTCGGTGCATGGCGCGATTACCTCATGCATAATATTGATACTTCGGCAGCCAGAACTTTATGCGGTCGATACTTGTATCTGGCATGTAAATAATAATATACGAATTCATTATAAAATTACTAAAGATACAAATTACATGATCGAGAATCGAACGAGCGCCCTCAGTTGGGACTGGTCATCTCATAGCTGCCATGGCTTATTTTATTTTATTGTTTTTTTGTTTTTCTCTTGGGCGCTTTTAACGTTTCGCATCGTTTTCACATGTATAAGTTCAACATGGATGATTTAACCAAATTTAAAAAAAAGAGTGTGTGTGTTTTTATTTAAAAGAGTGTTCGTGGAGTTTCTTGCCCGTTCTTCTCCATAGGTACCTAGTAGGTACCTATGGAGAAGAACGGGCAAGAAACTCCACGAACACGCTTTGGAATGGGCATCTAGCTTCATATTTTCTGACTGACCGACCCGTTGACAATTTAAAAGTGCCTGTAATTGGTTTATTTGAAATAAATGCTTTGTGTTTGAGTTTGAGTTTAAAGTTGATCATCAAACAAACGGTTCAGGAATCTGTAACCAATAATTGCCTTCTGGGAGAGTACGGCGTACCACGGGTAAGGACAGTTAAACGATGATTCAAATATTTATTACCTGAAATATGCAAGCAATTCTAGACATCAGTGCTGGCCAAAAACCTTTCAAAACTTGCTATAGTTTTTATCAGTGCCAGTTTTCTGCATGTGCTCTTCAGGATCACATGACCGCCAGTTTACCTGGGTACTAAACAGACAAATTTTAACCTTACTATCGGAAATTTAAGTAAAAACTAGTGTTGCATATACCAGTACTAATTCGCGCTACATAACGTTAGTGATAGGTACATCTTCGTGCATTGGCAATGCGTGACGTGCGATTACGTCATGAATATTGATAAGAGTACTCACGGGCTTGTTATGTGTACATACGGTCTACAGAAGCACTGGATTAGACAAGTGGACACCAGCATCAATACAGACTACTGATGACCTACGTCATAGATTTGATTATCATGAGAATAACGGAGGATTTCAAACATAATCATGCATGCAATCCATGAACAAAATATTATCATCTCAGAATACGAAAACGATGACCATTCCCGCACTACAGCAACAGAATGAATAAACGTTGGGCATTAAAAGTGCTAAAATATTATCAGTCTATTACTTTTGAACCTAACGTCGAACTCGTACCAACTTCTAAAAGTTTGCTCCCTTTAAACTTCTAAACTTTTACAATAAATTTATCTTCAGCAGCAAATTCTAGAGGCACTTCATCGATACCACATCCATATTTCATAGTGCTGGTGCTGCTTTCATCCTGCAGTGTAATTGACAGCACCACCTGACACCCGACTAAGTGATTTTTTATTTATTCATCGGTTGAACGCCTTTACAGTGTAATAGATGAAGATTCTTGAAGAAAAGTGTTGAGAGATTGATAGCGTATGTGATAATGATGCAAAGGTGAAAGATTAACGAGTCAGCTGATCAGGTGCGAGAGATATGAGCGGCCATTATTTGTGAACGTGCTTTAGGTTGGAAAAAAAAAACGCAGGTGTTGCTGCTAAGATTACATTTTAGAATCTTTGAAAAAACTAATAGCGTTGCTGTTATTTTCACGATGAATTTTTTTAAGTTAGTAATTTTATAAAAACATGGCATAACAAAACGTCGTTTGATAAAGCAATTCTTTGAGAAATCATTATATATTTGCTTATACATAATGCTCACAAAATTAATAGATACTCGTATCTACTAATGATACCCTGGCTACCCAGAGGTATCGTTTCCATTTATGAGTCTCCCAGTAAATACGGTATAATACTAACCAATTTACGAAGCACTAAACAATTAATATACCCTCGAGACACGTCTGCTATCAACTTATAGATGAAACTAAAGCCACACATTAAACGCCCATAATTTTAGTTAGGTTGTAATTTACAAACAGAATAGTAAAACCAGTGGCTTGTAACCAATCAAATAGACGGGCTACGTTGCATTAACTCATACCACAGAAGAGTAAGGAATGGAGTGGTAGGTACGTGGGTAATTAGATTCAAAGGGATCTACAGAAATACTAATATGGCAATAATAATTGTCTAGTAGAAATAGGTACGCCACATGACGTGATCTTTCAGAAAATTTAAATTAAATTATCAACAGTAATTATAATTATTTCATTCATTGGTAATAATCATATTTTATTATAATAATATTATAGTTTGTAGTCTACATTAAATCGTTTCAGTAAATTCATACCTGGCGATCGAATAACAACGAGCAAAACAGCAAGTGAGACAACGCTTCCGTGAGAGCAACGCAATCACATCGAACGTTGGATGGGTCTATGAATCCTCTCTCCTCTTGAGTAACTCACGAATTTCGAGGGTGGAGACTCGATGAATTTATATGATGCTTTTAAGCACTCCATTTAGTACGTACTTCAGGTCTAAAACCTATCAAAATTTTACGAGCCCGCCACGGAGGAGACTGGTAGAATTAGAAGTGTCTCCGATCTTTGCGCCTTAATCATAGTTCGAATTAGAGACACGCTAAAATCTTGGCATGAGCTATTTTGAGACTGCAATGGTGCCATTACTCTTTAACGTTTTAAGAAGCCAGCCTTTTTTAGACATCCTGAATCCCGATTTGATTTATTCAACAGTAAAAGTCGCCGTTAGCAGAAGAGGGTCTTAAAATAAAATCCACACAAATAAGGTTATTTTTTATTCGATAAAGTATGAAGTAATTTATGTATGCCGCAGTGTTTTTCAACGTAATTCAGTAAAACAAAAAAATCAAAGTTTAAAAATATGCTTTTTAAACTTTCTTTTGTTGCTTTATATAATTCCAGCAGATTATGGTTTAGGTTGGTTTCCAAACTTACCTCATATAGGTATAGCTGCATTTAAAAACATAAATAACCTACTGGGAAATCTCTCGTAGCCATGACCTTCACTAATCAATTAATTATACGACATAAAAACTTAAAATATACTTAGGACTGAATTAGGATGCGAGTGGGATACGCTGTTCCCACTCCAACATCTCCGGTTATAATGCGGCGAGCAGATGACGTGACAGCGCGATGTATAGCTGACAAACGTAATGTATGAGCGTGTAAGTGCTGGCTGGACAAACCCGGTTATGGCTGGCTTGATTTTTTTTAATGCTTTTACGTTTACTGAATTCTGTTTATTAAAATTTAAATCACTGTCCATGACGTATTTGTATGATTAACTATTGAAGCTTTGAAGAAAATCTCCAGTACCTACGTTAGAAAAGTTTCATTATCAGTTGAGTATCCTATATTTTGTTTTTATTCTATCTAAAACAACACTGCAGTACCAACGATCGTATTCCTATTTTCACAAAAAAATCCTGCCAATAACATTTTCAAGAGCCATTCGCAAAAAATCCCGTATCGATTTACACGTAGCGAACCTCCGCTTTTAGGGCGCTCGCTTTGAACTATCGACACCGAGCCGGAGGAAATATAATATGAAATCATTGTGGATGCTGGTAGCACGCTAACACGTCGGCAAGTTAAAAGTATCAGTATTCACGGGGATAGGGATCGGTGGCGCGTGTGACGTCATCAATATTCACGTGCCGTCGGCGTGACGGGCCGTCACGGCGCAGCGTCACGCTGACGTGAGAGCGTGATTAATGGAGCCGTGTCACAGCAGGTGCATTTTGCTGTCGGGACATAATAATGTCATCAATGTATGTCTTTAAGTCTTTATAGGCCGATCGAACACCTGCTGAAAGGGTAATCTTTTTAAAGAGGAGTTAATCTTTTTGACTGTTTTTTCGTAAGGTTCACTGAATAAACAATGTTTTACGTTTATATATTTTATCCAAGCAACTCAAACAAAACAAACAACCAAACTCAAACTTCCATATTATACTGTAGTTGCTCCATTTCAAGTAGATGGATAAATATGTGCAATTCATATGTAGGTATAGTATAGTGGTAGACCGGTATCAATATTCAACGACCCTGTATTCCCGCAGGCGTTATGAGAACTGATCTGCTTCGATAAACTATTGCAAGAACTTCGGGTACATGTAGGTTATCCTTCTTTGCATTTAGGTGATGTTTTACATCAAGAAAGTTTTTATTTTTACTTTGGATATTCTTCGTTTTTCAACAATAGGTATTGCTGCCATCTCTAAAAGCCATCAAAGTGATGTTTCTAAAATTAATTTGCCTATACACAAAGGCTGACATGGCTGAAACATGTTCAATCATTATAATTAGTCCTTCCATGTAACTCGATTCAACCTTCAAATAAAATTATGCTTTGATCAAGCATAATTTTATTAACATACTCTGGGATGTTTACAAACAACCCCTAATTACACATACCTAATTTATTTTATTCCAATACCTCGTTCAAATAATGTATTTATTTATAAAACATAATTTTCTCGCTACGCGCGAGAAAATTATATTAATAAACTGCTTAAACGATTAACTTCGAGAGTTTGCTCGTTAAAGTTTAATTAATTGGTTTAAAATATTATTGCTTCTTTCATTAAAATTTAATTTACAGGTAATTATAAGTAATTTGCTTTGCGAATATTGTGTTATATTTAGGTTTTTATAATTTCCATGAGAATTGAGTAGAAATTAAACTAGCTAGTTAAACTTAATTTGTTGTAAATTACTATTGTATTGTAGCCGCAAAAAAGTAACACAACGAAAGTTATTGATTCTATTGATAATAGTACAACATTACGATCATAGATGGCGCTGCATATATCGTTATAAACACTTTTATTTAATCACAACAAAAATTATTTTAGTAATATTGTAAGTAAAAGTTTTTATTTTTCATTAAATTTAATGATTGATTATGAAAGTGAATTTGAAAGCAGGGTTTTTTATTAAGCATTATTATATATCGATTACGATGTTCTTCTAAAATGTATAAAATATGAGAGGGCCGTATCTATATCAGGTATGTAGTTTATATAGCTACCAATCTCTTTGGATTTGAAAACCCAAAATAAGCCTGGGCTTGGCCTATTTTTACCAATAGACTATTAATTTCTCCAGTTCGACTTGTAACACAAACTTACAAGTATACATCTGCCTAATATTTTGCAATAACTCCCGCTATTCTGCATCTAAACTTTATCAAATTGAAATTTCATTTATTTTACTTACACATACATACTTCATATCAAGTAAAAAGGTATGAAATTCATACTAACAGAAGACAGACAGATTATCAGATCATCCTACCTACTTAATAGAAAAATAATAAAATGACTGTCTAAAGCAAACCTTGAATCCAACGACGATGTTTTACATATTCAAACACTTTCTATTACTCAACGCAGCCTTGAACTCATCAGCAACGAAATAGTTTGTTATTGAGTTTGTATTGAACATCAATGTCCCTAATATGGCAAGTTGATTAACATGCACTTATATGGAAACATACTCGTAACTTACAAATGACAGGACTTATTTAAAAACGTGATTGAAAAGCCCATGATATTTATTTTCAAGTATTTGGTTCAATACTTGATGCAGTTTTAAGTATTTGATAAGTTTGCAGTTTTAAATATTATTAAGTGTTAGTTTGGTTTAGATAATTTATTCAGTTTAGGCACGTTGCTTTGCTGTACCTATGTAAACTTAATTTGTGTGTCTAAATTGTATTTTGTTTGAATACACTTTCATATTCAATTAATCGCTGGTTAAAAGTATACAATTTTAATCGAATTACCTCTATCAGATTCTTTTTAGTGTTGTTAAAGCAAAATATAAATACCAACAATCGATAAGCGTAGTGATTGCTTTGTCAAAAGTACAATATTAACATAATAGATGGCGCTACGTGTGGCAATAGAACAATCTTTTAGAGCTATTTACTTCTTGCACACGATGTTCATAGGATTATTCCACTAATCCCCATTGATATTCCCCAGTAATAGGGATTTGTGAACTTTTTTTCCACAAATCCCCAAAACAATGGGTAGGTACATACCTACCCATTGTTTTTATAATGTAGGTACCTACATACCTAATCCAACCTTATGTATACAATATTTAGACCCTATCTAGTTCTAAATAGAATAAAATAACTAAGTTCAACTAACTAAATTATCGCAGTAACTAAAATAAGTCTGTCTTTTACTACTATAACTCACATTGCGAAAGCTAAGTTAATCGAAAGGTTAAAGAGGTCAGACTGTTACACGTTAGACTAGAAGCTCATCGTAAAAATTATCATATAAATAGTAGATAACTGATCGTTCAGGTACTAAACCATTTGACCTTTGACTAGGCACTGTCGTTAAAAAGTACCTAACTGGCTCTAAGAATTTGTAACTTAGCATAAAAAGGTAAGAGTCTTATACTATTCACTGAGCTAAATTCCCGAGACTGTCCTGATAAAACCCTAGGAATAAATATTTTACGCCAAGACCTAAAATGACTAAGGATGAAACTACTCTTAAAAATATCCTTGACTTCAAGCTAAAAAGTATCATAACGCTACCTATTTGAAACTTTGAGTTTCTTCTCCAAACAGTCTTTATAATGACTATATTATTATATTAAAAATAAGTGTTTGTTAAATTTTAATTAGCAAGTTGTTGCGATCTTTAAGTTAAGAAAATAATGAAGAAACGTTACCAACTTTACGTCATTATAGCACTAATTAAGGAACTTATACACTTAAACATGTAGGAAACAGTCAAACTGTAGAAAGGAAACATTACTTCATTCATAGTAATAACATTAAAATAAAAAAAAAACAAAAAAACAAACAAAAAAAACAAACAAAAAAAACAAATATTACATAACCAATGAAAAGCAGGTATTTTAATCTTTAGGTATGTGTTCTGATGACATTTCTTTCGACACAGATAAAACCAAACGTGTATCTGTGTAATACTAGATATGGCTGCGCCTGCGGCTGTGTAGAAATAGTAGGGCCGAAAGTGATGCAACTTATTTTATTGTTTATTGAACACGTTTCATAATAAACTCAGTTGTTGGGCATCCTGTAAGCAAAGAAGAGTTTAACTCAGTATTGAGCAGGAACCCTTAGTGCGATAGAGTGTGTTAAGGAGCCAGCAATTAATTTGAATGACTTTAAGCTGATTTGGAATGTTGCGAGCATGAAACTTTGTCTTAATTTGGCGATTCCCAGGATATCAAGTATAATCATCTAGTCGTTTCATCTCTGTTAATCATTATTAGGTACTTATAGTGAGCAAATTTTCGGTACAATCGAATTACGGGAAGTGGTTTCCATCAGATTTAAGCGTGGAACGGATGACGCTTAGCAATTAGATACTTATATATTTACCTACATAAATTATCATTACAGGATATCCAAAGGCTATGGGTTGGTTCATAATATCTATCTAAATATTATTATAGAAAAGCCCCGTCTCTGAGCCGTCGCGTCGTCGCGATGACTGCCCCGTTGGTCTCGTGGTCGTAAGCGCGACTGCTGCGGTTCTGGGTTCGATTCCTGGGTCGGGCAAAGTGTTATTGGGTTTTCCAGTATGAATTTCTTAGTAACAGCCCAGAGTTTGGAAGTTGGCGGTGTGATACCCCCGTGCCTCGGAAAGCACGTTAAGCCGTTGGTCCTGCGCCTGATCTCTCTCCGGTCGTGTCGGTTTGCCGACCCATCAGACTATGAGAGTGAGGGAAGAGAGAGTGCACCTGTGTCTGCAGACACACTTGTGCACTTTATATCTCCCGCGCCGAAAGCTAGTCTACGTTGATATAATCGTTTCTAAAATAGTCACAAACACGGCATCTAACACTGAACTTGATCTACCTCTATTAATTATAACTATAACGGATAAAAGCCACCACACAGCCAGTGCAGTGTGTTGTGTAACATCTCATAGTCGTGTATGCTAATATACCGGTTTGTTTCGAGTTCCGTATCTCGTTGTACCAGTGACCTGAGAGACCCACTGTTGAGAGGAACTAGGCGCAATCATACTTATTGGGGTGTGGCTGGTAGACCAGCGAGAGTTTTGATGTGGGTGGACGCATCAATAAATACCAGTTTTGATTTCACACATAAATGACCTTGAACAAACAACCTATGTGTTTGTCACAAAACTATAATCTGTTACTTAACCAAAGGAATGCATTAACAAATTGCATGCCTTTTCTATAAAATTGTTTGTTTTATCAACTATACTGGGTAATCAACTTATAGCGCTTAAAGGGGTTTCTGTACTTATCATTATAAACAACTTTTACTACGGCACCTCCACTAAAATTGCGAAAACAACAAAATTGCTTTTCCTTTTAAAAATAATTGAATTACTCTACTAAATGTATGCAACAGCAGATTCGTTTTGTCGCGATTTTAGTGTTGGTGCCATAGTAAAAGTTGTATAAAATGATGACATAAATGCGATAAATCTATATTATTAGCAAATCTATACATGTTGTGAGTCCTAAAACATTACCGTAGAAATGATACCATTATCAGATTACTGACCTTCTATGTGGGTTTGGTTTCCGCACTTAGTCCGTCAGGTGGACCATTGTGCGTGGGTACCACTGACCTTACTTGAGAACTAAATAAAACAAACCAATAAATCAATCAACTCAGCTTATCGCAGTCCACTGCTGGACATAGAACTCTCCCAGGCTGCGCCAGAACATCCTGCTCTCCGCGCATCCAGTCTGTCCCAGTCATCTTTTTAAGTTCGTCAGTTTCCTAGCAGGGGGGGCATCCCATGCAACGCTTGCCGAGACGCGGTCTCCTCCCCAGAACTCGTCTGTTCCACCGGCCATCGGTACTTCGACAAACATGGGCATTCCACTGCTACTTCAGTTTGCTTACTCTGCAAGCTATGTCGAATCTACTCAAAACAAATGCAAATATTATTAATATTTCGAAAATAATAGGTAAATAACAACTCACTACTTTAACCTAACTAACATTAAACTAATCTCTCGCTAACCGTCACTTAACATCTGACCTGAATACTCCGCCGCTCTCGTGGCCCGCCCGTAATAAATTGTGCTTGAAACTTGTAATATTTGAAGATATTAATTCCCTGTCAGTAACCTGGAGTTTTAATTACGGCTCTCGTATTTTAACGATGTCGTAAATTATTATTAATTCATTAGTTTTCGTTTAGGGCACTGATGTGCTGAGGTCAAGGGAAAGGTCAGAGCTCTTCAATGCTAATGGACTTCAACATTTTGACAAATTATGGACGGAACCTCTGAATTTTAGGGGAAACAGTAAACTGTTAAATATAGTTTCGGTGGTTCTGTAAATTGTAAATATTTATTATTTTCGTTGGCTTTATAAGAAACGATGAGCAATCATTACGGTAGGTTCATTTATATTGTAGAGGTATTGAAAGTGGATAGATGACGATGTAGCATCAGACGATTGGATGACTGAGTCAAGTAATAAATAAATAATTAATTAACAGAAGAAGGGCCTTCCAGGGCTGCCAGGTATTGATTTAGAAACTATTGACACCAACGTGACCTTTCTGACTATGGAATGACGAACATTTTGAGTAACACTCATGTTTCGTGAGAGCTCAATATTTAACGAAAATCTTGTCACACCTTTAATCATAACGAGCTTTTAAACTAAGGAAATACGCTGCATATATTCTAACATGACACAGATACCCTTAATGCACCGCTGAATGAACACAATTTTCATATTAAATGATTAGACGCAAGCTGAGCTGCTGAGCTTGTATTCATAGCGTCGCGCCAGTAATGCCGGCAAATGGCTATAAACGCAAATCGCTCGCAAATCCAACGCTTGGGGCGTATGGCCATACAGTGCGAGGAAACTATATCCCCACTATTTTTAAAATAAAACGACTCCTATAAGTAATGATACTGAAAGGTAAAGAATACTAGAAACCAAGTTCTGAGTCGGTGAGTTCTGGAGATCACAAAAAGGCGTGCGTAGCGTGTGTTTTCCTGCTGGATGAACCGATGACCTGAATAGAACGGCTGAAACAGACCGAATCCTGAAAACAGATTACCATGTGTTGTGGCGCAACATGTGCTCTCCTCTCTCTGCTTTGAGGAAGAAACGGACTCTTCTTTATGTCCAGCACTCAACTGAGATAGGCTGAGTTGATTAACCTAGTCTATCGACAGCCGATCGATAAATGGTTCGTTCAAGTTGACAGACTTTTATATTTTGTCCACATGTCTCTCCCTCTGCGATAGGTCTACTTCTGAAGAAAGACCATCCAATGGATCATAGACGGACAGGTTAATGATCTCAGAATCTTACTGCCAGACACTACCGTATTAATGGTCCCAGTTTACGTTAGCACAAAACTTTGACCCTCGCAATTCCCTGATGTTATGCCCCGCCGTTCTCATGGGCTGACAAGTAGCTACACAGTGCAAGCGTCGATTTGTCGCGTTTACAATCAGTGCGCATTGCACCGCGACTGTAGGCAGAGCGACGAGCGCAGCCGCGGGACGTGACTCGTGTTGTTATTGTAGCATACTGTATTACAACGTACCTTCCTACACCCACCTACCAGCAATGGTGCACAAGAACTTTTTCTTGTCTTGAGTATTAGGCGGGAGATGACGAGTTCGTTACTAGTATTGCTTCCTATGTAATTATTAACTGACTGCCAACTGAAATACTACCTCACTGTAACATTTTTGTTTTATTTAAAAGAGTGTCCGTGGAGTTTCTTGCCCGTTCTTCTCCAAAGGTACCTACTACGCTTTGGAATGGGCAACTAGATAGATAGATAGATAGATAGAATACTCTTTATTATGTACACCATAAAAATTACAGACATAGGTTTAGACATTCAACACAACTAGCTTCATATTTCTGACTGACTAAATCCTAGACAATTCAAAAGTGCCTGTATATGGTTTAATTGAAATAATTGCTTTGATTATGAGTCTGACTGTCATAATCTTTACCGTTGTCAAGGGTTCCAGGGTTCCATAATGCTGGCACCATATGCCGCAAAATATAAATATTACGCCTTCTTCATTTCGTATGCAACAGTGCCATCACTCTTACTTTACCTTTCATGGCGTATCATAGACATATTTGGTAATTCATTTTTACCGCTATGAGCTAAGAGTATTTCTGAACGATGTATGTAGTCAATTCTTACTATTAAATTAGTAAAAACCGAATAATGATGTTTCCACACTTAGGCCTTTTGTAATAAATAAATAAGCCTTTATTTCTTCCATATCTTACATAGTAGATGACACTTTAAATAATAAAATATAAATGTTAGCATGTGGTTTGCTTACATCTAGTTACAGTATTGTTACTTTGAAGTTTCTAGATTTGGGTTTGAGATATGGACCCCATGATGGGTGAAGGCCTCCTCTAGCATTTTCCATGTGGTTCGGTCTTTTCCTATTTCCATGCCTGGCCCTTTATACACGGCACGATTTCTTTACGGTATATACGAATAAACCATTGTGTTCAAAGGACTTATTTCGGCACGGTCGTCAGTGTTGTATGGATCACAATGGAAGCTTGTTGACAGACAAGTTTTTTCTACAGCAGCGTATAAAAACCGTGCCTTGTACAAAGGGCCTAACGCAACATGTAAAGTTTGAAACAAGATATATTTCTCGGTGTATTGCAAGAATAATCTGTCAACATGTACACATGTAGGTACATTATAGACCCATCACAAAGCGGAAAAGGTCACCAATCAACAAACCACTTGTAACAGTCAATTAAATTACGCATGTACACTGTAAGCGATGACGAAGCACCGGTAACCTATCTCACATCAACTAGATTCTTTTCACAAAGTTACCACACGAGATTAACTTTCAAAAATACTTAATAGTTAAGTAACAAAAAGTTGCCAAGTCATACGTTATTTAATTATGTGTAATATAAAGTTACTTGTTTCGTTTCCGGATACGTAAATGATCTTGTGTAATAAATAGTTTAATAGTGTGTAGTAATATCATTATGTACTGTGTGTAATGACCATAACGGCTTGTGCAACCAGCGCGATTTGTCGCGCGACGCAACACGAACAATACAATTTCTATACAATAGCCGGTGTCACGTCGCGCTTGTCTACAAATAGTCTAACTATTATGCGTGTCATAAAGGGCAAATATGGAATTATTTTTAGAGTATTAAGCTCATTTCAGACTACGCTATAATATAATAGCTTATAGCACAACAGTATCGCTCGCCATACTTTTATTTAGAACACGTTCACACTTTGCTATACTATGTATTGTTTGTTTCTTTTGTGTTGTTGTACTATAGAGCAGAATAGTATAGCGTAGTCTGAAATGAGCTTTAGGCTGCAGTGTCTTCATGTCTTGGCGGCAACATTAATATCTTTTTCTCGATCACTAATCTATCTGGCAAAAGTGATTAGAGTGCGTGTCATCAAATAGTTCCTATGCTGTAATATTGCCTCCATTGTTAAACTTTAACAACCGACCAATTAGGTAGCGCCCGTAGCGTATTCCTGTTCGTCCTACAATAGTGGCGGCGCTACCTAATTGGTCTGTTGTGAAAGTTTAACGGTTGAGCCAACATTAAGGCATTGGAACTATTTGATGACACGCACTATTTATTTATTTATTTATTTATTTAGGTTAGCCAACAATTGTTTACACAATACATTTAAAATACAATCATAATAATACATTTATAAGTGCAACAATACTTACAGACTAACACAACATGCACCATTTAAGGTTTTAATATAATAAGTAGGTATACAAATTCAAAGAGGAAAGGATAGTGGGCAAAAATATATGGGAGCTGGTCCCACTACGGCCACAGTTCATACCACTGTAGTTTTGAAGGCAGTACTTTTCCCTTAACTCAGGCCAAGGTGCATCAAATTCTGTCCCGGGGTTCTTTAGTTCCGACTATGTTAGGTTAGTTTAGGTTATGTTAGGTTGGCTTGACCGTTTTAAACCGGGGCTCGGTTCACACGTGCGTGCGGCAGCGGGGCGGGTCTATAGTGGACGTCTCGTTCGCTAGCCCCACTGTCGCGAGCCGTGTCCGCGACTGGCGTGTCGCCGTGGAGGTGGAGACGTTGTCGGATCACCGATACATCCGCTTCGACGTCTCCGCCCAGACCGCCGGCGGCCGCGGTCCACCGGCCCCGCGAACGGACGGTCCGCGCTGGGCGCGTAAGCGCATCGACAGGGAGCTTCTCGAGGAGGCCGCCATTGTCCAGGCCTGGGTCCGGGAGTCGGCAATAAACGGACCCGTCGACGTCGAGCAGGAGGCGCTGTGGTTCCGCGGGGCGATGACGCAAATTTCCGACGCGTCTATGCCCCGGGTCCACGCACAGTCCGCTAAGCGCCAGGTGTACTGGTGGACCGCCGAGATCGCGCAGCTGCGCGTCGCGTGCGTGGCGGTTAGACGCCCGTACACCCGATACCGGAGGAGACGTCGCCGGGATCCTGACGAAGAAGCCGCGCTGTATGAGGTGTACCGCGCGGCTAAGGAGGCTCTGTGGCTGGCCATCGGCGAGTCGAGGACGCGAGCCAGGGAGGAGATGTTGGAGACTCTAGATGGGGATCCGTGGGGGCGCCCTTATCGCGCGGTGCGAGGGAAACTTCGAGCCGCGGCACCCCCACTTACTGAGAGTCTCCAACCCGAGCTGCTGGAGGAGGTGGTCGCAGCCCTCTTCCCGGCAACAGCGGAGCATACTCCGCCGCCGATGGTTTTGCCCACAGCCGCAGAGCCTACAGAGGAGGAGAACGCCATCAGCGTCCCAGAGGTGACACAGGCAGAGATGAGGGCAGCCGTGATGCGGCTCCGGGCCAAGAACGTGGCTCCGGGGCCCGACGGGATCCACGGCTGCGTGTTAGCCCTCGCTCTGAAGGAGCTTGAGCCCCAACTGAGAGGACTCTACACGGCGTGCCTCGAGCGGGGCCAGTTTCCCACTCTGTGGAAGTCTGGTCGTCTGGTCCTGCTCAGGAAGGCGGGGCGCCCTGCGGACTCACCATCCGCGTACCGGCCCATAGTGCTGCTTGACGAGGTGGGCAAGCTGTTCGAGCGGATAATCGCAGCCCGCCTCGTCGGCCACTTGTGCAGAGAGGGGCCGGACCTGGACGACAGCCAGTTCGGGTTTCGGCATGGGCGCTCTACGATCCACGCTGTGTCGCGGGTTAGAGTCCTGGCGGAGGAAGCGGTGTCCCGGGGCGGAGTGATGTTGGCGGTGTCCTTGGACATCTCCAACGCCTTCAACACCCTGCCCTGGAGTTGTATTCGGGAGGCACTGCGGTATCATGGGGTGCCTCCCTACCTCCGCCACATCGTTGGGGCTTATTTGTCAGAGAGGTGTGTCACCTACATGGGGCGTGATGGTGGAAACCAGCGCCGCATGTCGTGCGGTGTTCCGCAGGGTTCGGTTG
Source organism: Conistra vaccinii (assembly GCA_948150665.1). Lineage (NCBI taxonomy): Eukaryota > Metazoa > Arthropoda > Insecta > Lepidoptera > Noctuidae > Conistra > Conistra vaccinii. Next base: position 22,607,485 of record OX411334.1, read on the forward strand.
TAGGCCCGCTCCTGTGGAACATCGGGTACGACTGGGTGCTGAGGGGCGAGCTCGGCCCGGGGGTTGACCTGACGTGTTATGCGGATGACACGCTGGTCACTGCCCGGGGGAGCTCGCACAGGGAGGCAGCGTTGCGCGCAACGGCTGCGGTCTCACAGGTGGTGAGCCGCATACGTCGCCTAGGCCTGGAGGTGGCCCTTAGTAAGTCGGAGGCTATGGTGTTTCATGGCCCCCGGCGGGCGCCGCCACCCGGCTCACATATCGTGGTCGGGGGGACTCGGATCGCTGTCGAGTCTACCATGAAGTACCTAGGATTGGTGCTCGACAGCCGGTGGGACTTCGGGCCCCACTTCCGACGGTTGGCGCCCAAGTTGCTGGGTGCTGCTGGGGCGCTGTCAACGCTGCTTCCCAATCTGGGGGGCCCGAGCGCCGCTTGTAGGCGGCTCTACGTGGGGATCGTGCGGTCGATGGCCCTTTACGGGGCCCCTATCTGGGCGGCTGACCTGACGGCCGGTAGCATCGCTGTATTGCGTAAGCCGCAGAGAGCGATGGCCGTCAGAGTCATCAGGGGGTATCGCACGATCTCCTACGAGGCGGCTTGTGCACTGGCTGGATCCCCGCCCTGGGACCTGGAGGCGAAGGTGCTCGCGTCACTTCATCGGTGGCGCGAGGAAGCCACAGCGCGGGGCGAGCGACCGATGCAGCGACACATGGAGCTGCGTCGGTCTCAGCTTCGCGAGGTCCTGGTGGCGGAATGGCGGGAAAGGCTTTCACGCCCCACCGCCGGCCTCGTCACCATCGAGGCGGTCCGGCCGGTGCTCGACGACTGGCTCGGGAGGAGGCACGGCTCCCTGTCGTTTCGGGTGACGCAGGTGCTCTCGGGGCATGGCTGCTTCGGGAAGTACCTGTGTCGCATAAACAGGGAGCCGGACGCTCGGTGTCACCACTGCGTCCATTGTCGGGAGGACACGGCGCGGCATACATTGGCAGAGTGTGCCGCGTGGGAGGAGCCGCGCCGTGCCCTCGTTTCAGAAGTTGGAGCCGACTTGTCACTGCCGGCCGTCGTTCGTTCGATGGTCGGGAGTGCCGAGTCGTGGGACGCGGTGGTTTCCTTCTGCGAGACAGTCATCTCGCAGAAGGAGGCTGCGGAAAGGGAGAGGGAGATCTCGTCCACTCACCCGGCCCGCAGCAGGCGCACCGGGCGTCGGCGGAGGGCGGATAACGCCCTCTTCCAGCCCCCCTAAATGGGTCCAGGGGCGACGGATTCGGGGACATCCGTCGCCCCCCATCACACGGGACCCGAGATGGCGGCGCGTAGTGTTCCACGCGCGCCACTCTAAGACGTAACGGGGGGAGTTTGCACACCTCACTCCCCCTACGGGACGGGGCCCGCAGAGTGCGGGCCGTCACCAGTCCGGGGCGGCGGAAGTCGCAATTTGCTCCCGCAGCCCCCCGACGCAAGTGTGCGAGGGAACACCGGGGTGGTTTTAGTCAGTAAGAGTCTGACAGACCCCTTCGCCCACCCCAGGACGGAGGACATCCATGAGGATTTCCACCCCGAGAAAAAAAAAAAAAAAAAAGGTTATGTTAGGTAAGGATAGGTTATGTTAGGTTAAGTTAGGTTATGTTAGGTTTCGAGGCGATCCGAACAGTATTCGACGAACGACGGACAACGCCCTCTTCCAGCCCCCATACCCTGGCAGCACCACATCAAGTGAATGTGCCAGCACAACATTATTCAGTTCTGACAATGTTAAGTTAGGTTAGGTTAGGTAACGGGGGAAGTTTCAACAGCTGGTCCCACTACTGCCACAGTTCATGCCACTGTAGTTTTGAAGACATTGCTTCTCCCTTTACTCATGCCAAAGCTCATCAAAATCTGTCCCGGGGTTCTTCAGTTCCGACAATGTTAGGTTAGGTTAGGTTCGTTAAAATAAACGCAGCTCCGCTACTACAGCCAGCTCGGCCACGGTTAACACCACTGTAGTTTTAAAGACATTGCTTCTCCCTTTACTCATGCCAGAGCGCATCAAAATCTGTCTCGGGGTTCTTCAGTCCCAACAATGTTATGTTAGGTTAGGTTAGATAAAATACACGCAGCTCCGCTACTACACCCAGCTCAGCCACGGTTAACACCACTGTAGTTTTGAAGACATTGCTTCTCCCTTTACTCATGCCAAAGCTCATCAAAATCTGTCCCGGGGTTCTTCAGTTCCGACAATGTTAGGTTAGGTTAGATAAAATACACGCAGCTCCGCCACTAAACCCAGCACGGCCACGGTTAACACCACTGTAGTTTTAAAGACATTGCTTCTCCCTTTACTCATGCCAAAGCGCATCAAAATCTGTCCCGGGGTTCTTCAGTTCCGACAATGTTAGGTTAGGTTAGGTTCGATAAAATAAACGCAGCTCTGCTACTACAGCCAGCTCGGCCACGGATAACACCACTGTAGTTTTAAAGACATTGCTTCTCCCTTTACTCATGCCAGAGAGCATCAAAATCTGTCCCGGGGTTCTTCAGTTCCATTAATGTTATGTTAGGTAAGGTTAGATAAAATACACGCAGCTCCGCTACTACACCCAGCTCGGCCACGGTTAACACCACTGTAGTTTTGAAGACATTGCTTCTCCCTTTACTCATGCCAAAGCTCATCAAAATCTGTCCCGGGGTTCTTCAGTTCCAATAATGTTAGGTTAGGTCAGATAAAATAAACGCAGCTCCGCTACTACAGCCAGCTCGGCCACGGTTAACACCACTGTAGTTTTAAAGACATTGCTTCTCCCTTACTCATGCCAGAGCGCTTCAAAATCTGTCCCGGGGTTCTTCAGTTCCAACAATGTTATGTTAGGTTAGGTTCGTTAAAATAAACGCAGCTCCGCTACTACAGCCAGCTCGGCCACGGTTAACACCACTGTAGTTTTAAAGACATTGCTTCTCCCTTTACTCATGCCAAAGCTCATCAAAATCTGTCCCGGTGTTCTTCAGTTCCAATAATGTTAGGTTAGGTCAGATAAAATAAACGCAGCTCCGCTACTACAGCCAGCTCGGCCACGGTTAACACCACTGTAGTTTTAAAGACATTGCTTCTCCCTTACTCATGCCAGAGCGCTTCAAAATCTGTCCCGGGGTTCTTCAGTTCCAACAATGTTATGTTAGGTTAGGTTAGATAAAATACACGCAGCTCCGCTACTACACCCAGCTCGGCCACGGTTAACAACACTGTAGTTTTGAAGACATTGCTTCTCCCTTTACTCATGCCAAAGCTCATCAAAATCTGTCCCGGGGTTCTTCAGTTCCAATAATGTTAGGTTAGGTTAGGTTAGATAAAATAAACGCAGCTCCGCTACTACACCCAGCTCGGCCACGGTTAACACCACTGTAGTTTTGAAGACATTGCTTCTCCCTTTACTCATGCCAAAGCTCATCAAAATCTGTCCCCGGGGTTCTTCAGTTCCAATAATGTTAGGTTAGGTCAGATAAAATAAACGCAGCTCCGCTACTACAGCCAGCTCGGCCACGGTTAACACCACTGTAGTTTTAAAGACATTGCTTCTCCCTTTACTCATGCCAGAGCGCATCAAAATCTGTCCCGGGGTTCTTCAGTTCCAACAATGTTATGTTAGGTTAGGTTAGATAAAATACACGCAGCTCCGCTACTACACCCAGCTCAGCCACGGTTAACACCACTGTAGTTTTGAAGACATTGCTTCTCCCTTTACTCATGCCAAAGCTCATCAAAATCTGTCCCGGGGTTCTTCAGTTCCGACAATGTTAGGTTAGGTTAGATAAAATACACGCAGCTCCGCCACTAAACCCAGCACGGCCACGGTTAACACCACTGTAGTTTTAAAGACATTGCTTCTCCCTTTACTAATGCCAAAGCGCATCAAAATCTGTCCCGGGGTTCTTCAGTTCCGACAATGTTAGGTTAGGTTAGGTTCGATAAAATAAACGCAGCTCCGCTACTACAGCCAGCTCGGCCACGGATAACACCACTGTAGTTTTAAAGACATTGCTTTTCCCTTTACTCATGCCAAAGCGCATCAAAATCTGTCCCAGGGTTCTTCAGTTCCGACAATGTTAGGTTAGGTTAGGTTCGATAAAATAAACGCAGCTCCGCTACTACAGCCAGCTTGGCCACGGTTAACACCACTGTAGTTTTGAAAACATTGCTTCTCCCTTTACTCATGCCAAAGCGCATCAAAATCTGTCCCGGGGTTCTTCAGTTCCGACAATGTTAGGTTAGGTTAGGTTAGATAAAATACACGCAGCTCCGCTACTACAGCCAGCTCGGCCACGGTTAACACCACTGTAGTTTTGAAGACATTGCTTCTTCCTTTACTCATGCCAAAGCGCATCAAAATCTGTCCCGGGGTTCTTCAGTTCCGACAATGTTAGGTTAGGTTAGGTTCGATAAAATAAACGCAGCTCCGCTACTAAAGCCAGCTTGGCCACGGTTAACACCACTGTAGTTTTGAAGACATTGCTTCTTCCTTTACTCATGCCAAAGCGCATCAAAATCTGTCCCGGGGTTCTTCAGTTCCAACAGTGTTAGGTTAGGTTAGATTGAGGGTGTATTTCGCCTAACCTAACATTGTCGGAACTGAAGAACCCCGGGACAGATTTTGATGCGCTTTGGCATGAGTAAAGGGAGAAGTAATGTCTTCAAAACTACAGTAGTGTTAACCGTGGCCGAGCTGGGTGTAGTAGTGGAGCTGCGTGTATTTTATCTAACCTAACCTAACATTGTCGGAACTGAAGAACGGGGTTCTTCAGTTCCGACAATGTTAGGTTAGGTTATGTTAGATTGAGGGTGTATTTCGCCTAACCTAACATTGTCGGAACTGAAGAACCCCGGGACAGATTTTGATGCACTTTGGCATAAGTAAAGGAAGAAGCAATGTCTTTAAAACTACAGTTGTTTTAACTATGGTGGAGCTGGGTGTATTTTGCCCACTATCCTAAATATTAATAAATGTGGTTTTAATTACATATCATTATTTTAAGTAATACATGGATGTATGTCTTTTTGGAATCCTTGTTATGAGCCCTTTAATTTGATACCCATAATGCAGAAAAAGAAGATATAAAAATATTCAGTTTTATTTGCTCTTTTAAGTAATACATATTTAGTGGCTGGCCGAGCTGGGACCACTATTGCCCACCACTTTAAAGCTTAATACTTCGGAAACGGATAACTTAATCCAAAAATGGTGTTCACACACTCGTAATATTTTTAAACGACCTTTCCAACGATACCCCACAACAAGTGCTAGACGAGAAAAAAAAATTCCCTCTTTACGAGGTAGGGGTAAAAGATACCCAAAAAAAAACAATTGTCTTGATTTTATTTTACCACTTTGTCGGCGTAATAAATATATACACCAATGCGAAATTACAACTTTCTAGTACTTAGAGTCTCTGAGCTAAGCCGCAGACAAAGAAATATACTTAAGGTACACGTAGCTCGGTTCCTCCGGGATGAATTTTGATGGTGTCATAATAAAAAATATTCAGTTTTATTTGCTCTTTTAAGTAATACACATTTAGTGGCTGGCCGAGCTGGGACCACTATCGCCCACCACTTTAAAGCTTAATATTTCGGAAACGGATAACTTAATCCAAAAATGGTGTTCACACACTCGTAATATTTTTAAACTACCTTTCCAATGACACCCCACACCAAGTGCTAGACGAGAAAAAAAAAATCCCTCTTTACGAGGTAGGGGTAAAAGATACCCAAAAAAAAAAAACAATTGTCTTGATTTTATTTTACCACTTTGTCGGCGCAATAAATATATACACCAATGCAAAATTACAACTTTCTAGTACTTAGAGTCTCTGAGCTAAGCCGCAGACAAAGAAATATACTTAAGGTACACGTAGTTCGGTTCCTCCGGGATGAATTTTGATGGTGTCATAATAAAAAATATTCAGTTTTATTTGCTCTTTTAAGTAATACATATTTAGTGGCTGGCCGAGCTGGGACCACTATTGCCCACCACTTTAAAGCTTAATACTTCGGAAACGGATAACTTAATCCAAAAATGGTGTTCACACACTCGTAATATTTTTAAACGACCTTTCCAACGACACCCCACAACAAGTGCTAGACGAGAAAAAAAAATTCCCTCTTTACGAGGTAGGGGTAAAAGATACCCAAAAAAAACAATTGTCTTGATTTTATTTTACCACTTTGTCGGCGTAATAAATATATACACCAATGCGAAATTACAACTTTCTAGTACTTAGAGTCTCTGAGCTAAGCCGTAGACAAACAAATATACTTAAGGTACACGTAGCTCGGTTCCTCCGGGATGAATTTTGATGGTGTCATAATAAAAAATATTCAGTTTTATTTGCTCTTTTAAGTAATACACATTTAGTGGCTGGCCGAGCTGGGACCACTATCGCCCACCATCCTTTACAATAAAAGTTAATAAAAAGTAGAAATAAATTTTTGGTAATTCATGTTTAGGTATAACAATAATTCATTCCAAATAAAAAAAAAAAACAGATTGATGATAATAAAATTGACTAATTAAAGTAACAACTAATAAAAATAATAATAAAAATCTCATAATTCAAGAAATTTACAATAAAAAATAATAAAAAGTAAAAATATTTTTTGGTAATTCTTACGTAGGTATCACAATAATAACAATAATTCATTCCAAATAAAAAATTAAAAAAAAACAGATTGATGATAATAAAATTGAATAATTAAAGTAAGAACTAATAAAAATAATAATATAAATCTCATAATTCAATTTAAATACAATCAATTCTAAAAATTTAATTTAACATAATATTGTACATGCGAGATCATTGTTTGTGGGAATAGTGCTCAATAATTATTTTATAAAATTTTCCTATGCTGTCATGATGTATATCAATAAGATCACTGCAACTGTTTACAATTTTACACAGGCGTGAAATCGGTGAGTTGGCACCTAGAACTGTTCTGCGCAGGGGTGGGTATAGTGGAGTGATAGGATTTCGCGGATACCGGGCAGGGGCACGAAACTTCAGGATACCAAGTAGGTTTGGGCAGTCAATTTTATTTCGAAGCAACTTATAGAGAAACAAGGCATCAGTAACTTCTCTTCGAGCTGATAACGAGTGCATCTTAAAATATTTGAGACGAGTATTATAGGAGACCAGCTGTTTACTTTTTCCTCTAGAAAATGCGAGGTGCCACAGAAACCGTTTTTGAACTCGTTCCAAAAGTAACTTATGTGTGGCGTAGTGCGGTCTCCAAACAACACTGCAATAATCCAGGACGCTTCGTACAAGGCTATAGTACAGCATTTTTTTGGTACCAACCTGTTTAAAGCCCCTAGTATGTCTAAGCACAAACCCTAACATTTTCGATGCTTTCTTAATAATATTCTCAATGTGGGGGACAAAAGTAATTTTCTTATCAAACAGTACTCCCAGATCCCTAATTTCATCCACTTCTTGTATTTTTTGATTGCCTATGAAGTACTCCGAGTGTATAGGGTTAGACTTTCTTGAAAATGACAGATGGTAACATTTTTTAAAATTAAGTTCCATTTTGTTAGTCTCACACCATTCAACAACTCTGTTCAGATCATCTTGAAAAAGCGCAATATCGCTCGATGATTCGATGATTCGAGCAAATTTTAGGTCATCAGCGTAAAGAAAACACTCGGAAAAGTAAAAGCAGTGGGGGAGGTCATTAATGAATATGATAAATAATATAGGAGCCAGATGCGATCCCTGTGGGGCGCCGGAAGTCATACAATAATTGCTTGCAGATCGAAAACCGTTAACAACAACATAAAATTGACGCTTCGATAGATATGAATTCAGCCACTTCAGCAAGGGTCCATTGATACCGTACGTTGCTAGTTTGTGAATTAGTATGGAATGAGAAATTTTATCGAAGGCCTTGCTGAAATCGGTGTACAACACATCAAACTGTTTATTCTTGTCGATAGATTCTATTAGGGGCTCCGAGAAAGACAGTAAGTTTGTGGCAGTAGACCTTGAGGCAACAAAGCCGTGTTGTTGATCACTGAGGTAAAGTCTGAAATGGCGTTGGATGTGAGGACAGATCATCGACTCAAATATCTTGGCAAAAGTGGAGAGAATCGCAATAGGCCGATAATTGGATATAGTGTCCCTTTTGTCCGACTTGTACACAGGAACAACTTTGGCCTTTTTCCACTCAGATGGGAAGGTTCCAGTGGCTAGCGACAACTTGTATATTATTAATAGGGGGGTAACCAGGGCCGATGCACAGGCAGAAATAAACAAGGGTGGGATTCCGTCAGGACCTGCTCCTTTCCTTGTGTTGACACATTGCAGCTTTTTGAGTAGCGATTCACTATCCAACTTTGGTATTGTTAGGCACTGGCTATTAGTTTCTAATGTGTCAAGAAAATTTGAGTCATTCTTAAATTGTGCGCCCTGTTCAGGGGTGTAAACAGATGCGAAGTAAGTACCAAAAAGATCACAAATATCCGAACCATCTGAAGTAGTAGTTTGACCGTCAGTCATTGTAAGTGGATAGACACTAGACCCACCGCGCTTAGCCTTTACGTGAGTCCAGAATAGTTTAGGATTCTCTTTAATTTTTGACTCTAAGTTTTCCATATATGTATTGTACAGAGTTTTGGACAGGTTTTGACAACGTTTTGAAACTAATTTTAGTTCTAATTCATCTAATGGGTTTTTATATTTCCTAAAGCGCAATCTTAACTTATTTTTCTCTTTAAGTGTTCTTATAATTGCTTTATTAAACCATGGAGGATAACGGCAAGTCAATGACTTACAATTTGGGACAAATGTACTTATTGCAGTATTTAACACTTCATAGAACACCCCTAACATACTATCTACATCATTACAGTTCGCAAACTGTTGAAGCCAGTCATGTTCGTTTATATAAGTTGTAATCTGTTCATAATTTGCCTTATAAAAGTTTTTTCTCTTGTTGAGATTATTGTATGGGAGATTGGATTCTTTTAGTAATGATATAGTAAGATCAAGCGGAGGGTGTAGTTTATCAACAGTGATTAAGGAACAATTAGATTCACTCACAGTGCACGAAGATATTGTTGACAAAACTAGATCCAGAATACGCGCAGAACAGTTTTTTACGAAATTGTACTGAGAAAGTCTACTAACGTTCATAAATTCTAATAATCTTGAACAAGTATTAGGTAGCGAACTGTTAACGGCACCCGGAGCCCAATCTATTTTGCCCATATTAAAATCCCCAATTACACAAATTGGTATAACTGTAGTCTCAAACACGTTATTACAGTGTTCTATAAAGTGCTCCATTGTTGAAAGACATACAGGTGGAGGAAGATACACTGCACAGAGACCTAGCTGCCGCGATTTATGTGCTGTCGAGATGTCGATGGTAACCCAAAGATCTTCACACTTACTATGCCAGTTATCAACGCACTTCGAACTAATTTTGGTTGAGACAGCAATCAGCACACCGCCTCCATCTTTATTGGGATGGAACCCTGTTGTCTCCCTATCTCTTCTATAAACAACATACCTATCATCAAAAAGTTCACTACTGAGTACACTACTATTCAGCCAGGTTTCGGTTAAAATAAATATATCATAATCCATACAACTAAGGTTACTGTAAAAGGTGTTCGTTTTAGTTCTCAAACCTCTACAATTTTGATAATAGATTGTTAACTTGTTGAATTTTAAAATATATTAGGTACTGAGACATGCTTCTACAATAATATAAACTATTATTTGATTTTACTTAAACTATTCATGTTTTTGATGAGTATGTATTCTGCGCCGTCGAGTTTTCTCACAAATATTTTGCCATTTCTGACCCAAACGTACTTGTAGTGCATTTCCTTAGCCTTAATCCTAGCCGCAGCGTGAAGAGTTTTCACTATATAACAGTTATTTCTGTTTGACAGCTGTAATAAGGGTGGTGGTAAGATTCTGGAAAAAATCATCATCATCCTCTAAAGCTTTACAGCCCTTGGTAGGCCTTAGCCTGGTCCAGTATATTTTACCAACGTAACCTATTTACGGCATGGCAAAAAAAAAAAATCTTTTGTAGATATATTGCAGAATATTCAAAGCGGCTTATGAAAGTTTCGAATCACATCACTCTGTTTAGGTTTTGTTAAAGCCATTACAACCCACGTCTAAAAGTTTTATCTTAGGTACATTTCGTACCAAAATAGAAGACATAAAAATAAACCTCCCCAACATACAGCCTTCACCAGCAGCCATCTCTTACCGCGAAATAACTCACTAACTGTATTAAGTAAAGCAACGGCTAAGGTAATGAACTTATCCCCTACCATTCTACGTAGACCCTCTGATTATCCGCACCCACCAAGTTCCTCAAGAATTAAGGAGTAGGGAGGGGTCAGGTTATAATGGTCGTTGAGTAGAAGGCTTCGGAGCGCGATACGCTCATTTGGGGTAATATTTCTCCCATCACGGCTTTTTGATGTGCTAAGCAGGTAAATCAGGTGCTTTTGATCCCAGATTGTATGTTAACGACGGTTCAGACTTGTAATTATTAGATTTGTAGGAGCTCACTGTTTCTCTAAAGCGATTTCTTTTTTGAAGATGTTGTTTCAATTAAGTGTGTCTTGTGGATTAGTGTAGCTTTCAAGTTGGATATAAAACATTTATTCTAAATCTGTTTTGTGAAGGTGGTTCCGTTTTTAGGGTTTCGTACCTCAAAAGGAAAAAAACGGAATCCTTTTAGGATCACTTGTGTGTCTGTCTGGCACAGCCAATTTGTTCCGAATCGAATAGACCGAATAAGGTACGACTGTATGTCATTATAATTATGTATTTCTGTGACATAAACACGGACATGTAACGTAAATAAATGATTTTGAATATGGAAATCACTTTTGGGGGCAAATAAGAAAATCAAGAAAAGTTTTTTTTAATCTGTACCGTGTGACTTAACAAATGCTTGGGCTTATTGCGAGGGTCTCAATTTTTATTTTTTTAATCTAAACTAATGTACCTAACTAATCCAAAAAATATTTGATATTTTGTATGTACCAGTAGGATGCTATATTATCACTGGCTATAATGCTATATTATCATAGGCTATAATTTATAAAGATATCATGCAGGCGAATGCCGCTAGTGGAAGCTAGTTATAAAATAAATAAAAGATATCTAAGAATTTTTTTTTTATGAAAATGACCATTCCCCCCCCCCTTATCTCCGAAACTACTGAGAGAGAATGGTTCTTTACTCATAGATTACAGCAAAACTTTTACGAAGTCTATGGTCTTAAAATAACATGGGAAATATCTCAATATTATGCGTACAAACTTACATTTGCAGTTTTGAAGATCATATTTTTCAAATACAAAGTTCGTACATCAGTCTGTAAACGTTCAATACTCAATGAGTTCCGCCCAAAGATCCTTAAACACCTTCAGGAGATGATCGAAGGCAAACTTGATGATAAGAGTTTGTTGTTATTATCAGTTGTTTCCCACCATCTTGATGTAAATTGTAACCATTTAATACCGTAGTCAACAAACTCACTCAGAAAAAAAAGATAAAGAAAAGGCGGCAAAAAATCGAAAAAAGAACGCCAAGCGAGTTATCGCGCGTCGACGTTATCTATGGAAATCTATGCGCGGCGCGAATGGAACCTACTTTTAATTAAAACTTTCTTATATCCTTCCGTATGCTTTACATTTTTATTTTTTAGGTTAGAATATCGCTGAGAGTTCCTGATTCCTGCTTCTAATAAGTGGAACTAGAATTGTGTAATTATTTTGTCTTATTTACATTTGCAGAATAAGAGAAATAGAATAATTTGATGAAAGTGGTGTTTTTTTCCAAATGTCTGATTAATATAATTCAATCTTCCCAGCCTTTTCCCAACTATCTTGGGGTCGGCTTTCAGTCAAACCGGATGCAGTTGAATACCAGTATTTTACATGGAGCGATTGCCTATCTGACTTCCAAAACTCAGTAGTCCCTAGATATTACGATACCCCTTGGTAAGACTGGTGTCAGACTTTTGGCCTTCTGACGACTCGTAACGACTGTCAAAGATCCACAAATGACAGCCGGGACCAATGGCTTAAGAGGGTTTATTCTGAAAGTTGGCAACGTCGCAAATAAATGTCAAATATTTCGCTGTTTTGATTAATTTGATAATATTTCTGTATGGAAATAAAAAATGTGGCTAACTAGCAAACTAGAATATTGATTATAAAATGCAATAATTAATATCGTAACACCGAACAGTTAATTTTAAATGTAAAAAAAGTATTTGGAAACTTTCCGAATGCCTTTTTTTCACCTAAAACGGGTACAACATCAAATTCAATGTTATAATTGCAATTCATTATTAATATTCTAGTTAGTTAGTTAGCCACATTTCTTATTTCCATACAGTATTATTTCCAAATTAATCAAAACAGGTGAATATTTGACAGCTATTTACGACGTTGCCAACTTTTAGGATACACCCTCTTAACATGCTTTCCGAGGCACGGAGGAGTCTCGATATGTAAAGATGGGGTTGGTCAGTGGATGGGTGACCACCCATCCACTGACCAACCAAGCGTAGCTTATCCTGATAGATCAACCCGTGCGGCTTGTTATTACTTAGCCACGAGCTCCTCATTAATATAATAATTATGCTTTTCTATTGTGGAAAAGTGATCGTAGTGAACTGTTAGGATTCCAAAATTCAAAAGAAGTTTATGGGCAAATATAGGTACCTACTCTATTATTTGCGGATCATCGTATCGCAATTCAGTGCGTCATTCCTCAGTCTTCAGACTTTTCATAGACTTAGTTTAGAAAGCAATGCGTATTTAGAACAAAATTAGAGTTTTCTCATTCTGTAATGTGCTGCATCATTAATTTCCACTTGTGATAGCGTCACTGCGGTGTGAAAACAGTTTCTCAATGAGACAACCATAAATGCAAAGAGAACCAATCTCTGAATAAACAAACACGTATGTTGTAAAGCGGGGTACACACCTGCGACGCGCCGGATTAATGGCAACACTGCAACTAACGCGGCTTTATTATATTGTACTTGTTGAACTAGTTTCAAGCACACTCGAAATGGATCCGAAACTATTACAGTTGTTCACAGTTTTAGAAACGTGCAGTTTTAGGGATCGACTGGAGTTGGGGTCCCGATTCTGTGGATTAACAGATTAAAAACTATAGTAGGTACTATTTATTGTGTTAAAGACATACGTTTTTGACGGTTTTAAACAGCATCCTGATGAACAAAGTTTTGCGCCACTTGTAAAAATAACACTTAAAACTTAACGCATTGCTTCGTATCATAATTTATGGATCGGATGTCGTTCGAGTTAATTTTCAAGCATATTTTTCGTTCTAGACTAAAACTAAAAGAGATACATACAATATGCTATTATGAAAAATAGGGAAAATAATGGGTTAGCATAGTGACTATCGACTTTTAAAGGCAATAAGTAGGTATCAATCACAACTGTCATTCTTTGACAGTCGTTTGATGAAATGGCTACGACACACAGACGACACGACAGATTGATGTAGTGTGTGATAAACAATCAATTTCTCATTATAATACTAGGTACAGTAATTTTGTATATCTGTGTAGGTTTAGGTGTCTAGATAGCAATTTGAAGTTAAAACGGAGTCACCTGCGCCTCCTCGGATTAACGTGGTACTTACACGAGTGCTCGGATTCATTGTACTGCACTTGTTCTGTTGCACTTGTTAGTGGGGTAGCTGCACCGGTTGACGGTCGTGCGGGACTATTTACTTTTTTGTTTAAATAATCCTTTTTTTCGCTTTATGATGACCATAAAATTAAGTATCGTAAAGAACAATCACACAGTATACTTTATTCATGATAAATTAAATTCCTAAAACTTAACATGATTTTAAATATGCACAAAATTGTTCTCTTAGCACCTGCACTAAATTATTATCACAGAAACAAGACGACAAATGAAATACTGTTACGTAGCAGAGACACAAATAATATAAATGTAGTAAGTGCTTCAGGATTAACTTACACGAGTATAACTCGCAACATCGTAATTTGATTACGACATACAATAGTTTGCCAAGTAACGCGTACTTAAAGTTCTTGATAATAATTGCAAGGCATTTACGTTGATACACGTAAGTTAAAGTTGGATGATAAACGACGTGCTTAGTGGAAACTTAATAGATGCTGCAATTTACTTTATTATTTTGACCTTTATGTGCTACAAAAAACTTTAATTTAATGGTTATAAGTTCAGATTTTACGTGTCATTAAGTTTAACTTAGAATGGAAGACTATTTGTTATTTTTGTTGTTCTTTTGGCCACTGAGATACAAGTAGGTACCTAATTTGGGTTCATCATCTAACCGAAAGTTTCAAAGTAATATCTTAAAAATTATTTTGTTTTTGTTCACGTTGAATGAACAATGCTGTTTTTATCAAACCTTTCTATCACACAATCACACAACCTCATCTTTTATTAACCGACTTCAAAAAAAGGAGGAGCATGTAAAATAGATAATGTATAGCGATTTCTCCGTGATTACATGCAGATCTACGTGATTTTTTTCTTCATTTGGTAGAGGAAGCTCGTGCAGTTATTTATTAGCATTACTAATGTAGTTTTTGAGTGAGCTTCAAAAACAGGTTTTTAATCTACTGTCTGATAATCTATTCTGTCACATAAAAAGTAGTGTTATATGAATTTTATAGTCGCTTTTTTTTTGTCCGTTGTTTTTTTTATATTTTATTTTTCTAAACTATCTATTATTCTTTCTCACAACAAAAAAAACCTAAATAATGATTTTTACATAATAATTAACAGACAAAAAATCACTCCATCCAGTTTTAGTGTCATCCACCCTTCCGCGTCTTGAAGGAAAGTCGTCGGCTTTCCACACAATAATTATACTTCTGCCGAGCTCCCAATTGTACGCTCGCGCTCCGGCGGCCATATTGATTCAGTGAATAAATTCCACACAAGTACACACAATAAGTATGTCGACGAACCAATGCAGTTTCAAACTAGCTCTCTGTTCTTTGTTCGAGAAATAAATTAACTTTATGTTTTTACTTGTGGAGAGGTAGAGCGGCTTATACCTAGTCGTTTTATTTGTATTGTTGTTTAAGTGACTGTTACGCAAAATAAGATGCAGATGCGTGATTTAAAAACGTCTATTCACCGTGACTCCGTGAGCAGGCGTAATAATCGTTGTTCTTTTCTTCTCTATTTGAGAAGAAGCCTTTGTCCTGTATTAGGGCTTTTTATTATATATTCGATGAGGTCACGTTTGAACATTATCTTATCTGGCTGTAAATGAAGGTGGTTGTTGAACTATTATTGCTGGCTGACGTTATAAACTTATTTTCAGCCTGTACCTGTGCCTACGGCGATGCTTTTGCATATAAATAAATTGAGGATTCTACCTATGAACAAAACCATTTGTGTGTCCTCTGGTAGCCTGTCCAAAAAATCTCGGAAAATAAAATATATATATAAATAAAATTTTCGATATCAATAAAACCGAAATATTTTTTCAAAAACTACCACGCACTTTGCCTGTGGCACGTCACTAGTGAAATGAAAACTAGAAGCAATAATTTGTTTTCATAAAATGGCAACACAGATGCTCAGCATTCATTGTTAAAACTGCTATGTTCATACGTTTGGCTAGTTTATGAGTTTGTTGACCGTGACACATGACCATCACAGCTGTTAAGGCTGAAAAACACAATAATAGTAAAAAGTTTTATATTAACACTATGCTACAAATTGTACTGAAAAGGGTTTCGAAGTAATGCAGAGTATATAGTTGTAACTACATTCTCTGTAAGGCGTGTGTAACAAAGGACCAGTAATTAACTACTTACAGCGAAAGTTCACGGGACAAATAATTACCATGATGGCTGGAGACATTGCAGTACGTCATTAGTAATAGTCGCAGCCAGTATTTCATCATCTAGGGATAACTAGTTGGGAAAATAGAGGCTTAGACTATTCCAAAACGATGAACTTGAATTAAAACAAGATTTGAGTAAGGATTACTCCGAAATCTGACAGTTTAGATTCGAGATTCATATTTGAGCATTGTTCTAGGCCCTACTCATTAATTAATCTTCAATCAAATCGTGAGGGATTCCTCCGAAGATACTCAAATCCCAGAAGTTAGTAATTCAATGAACCCGCGAATTTACGATCCATCTTCCGATTTGTAACCGCAGTTTTCTATAAAGGCGTCACTGTCACTTAAGATAAAGTCTCGCGCAAACCGCGGCACTTGAAGCGATGGGAGTGGTCTACTCCGGGACCGGGACAAAGTTCCCGCCGCCGCTAAATCAAGTGTCTTGGCGCAAACCGCGGCGGTCACATTTCGCGTAATCACGCCACCTAATTGTCTAAGTTTGGTTTCGAGTTGGTGAGTGACGGCGGGTGCCTCGTGTGTGGTACGGTTACCTGAGTTAGCTGTTCAAACGTTTTTGGGATTGTTTTGTGTATTTTCATGGGCAAACTTACCTTCCGTTAATGAGATCACAAAAAATAAAGCCATGCCAAGGCACCATCAATGCCAGTTCGTGATTATCTTCGGATATATTTGCTTCTTAATTACCACCACAATGAACAATTTTGGAAACCACAAAATCCGAACTAATAATGGAAACCACAAAATGTTGGTGATCGCTGTCTTCAAGTGTAAGTGGTTCTCCTTCATCGCAGCGATGATTATCCAAATCTAAATTATATGAGTTTTAAACAGAATTCAGCCACGTCGACAGTGGTTCTGAAAATCAACCATAAAGTATTTCTGGAAACATTATAATGTGGATGATGCAAATGATTAGGGTTATATTGCCAGCTCTAAGTAGGTACAATCAACATACTAACTGGTGATTTGTGAAAATATTTCCAACTGGAATTAGGAATAGGAAGGTTGGTTCCTAGTGTTAGGAAAATGACTAGTAATTTGAGCTCGAAGGCTAGATTGTGATCTATGAGTAGTGAGATCGTTATGGGTTCCTCTACAATTTGACTGAAAGCACCAACCGCTATTTCAGGAACCATGTTGAAGTCAAAATTATTGTTGTAATGATGGTTAGATTGATAACGGTGATAAGCAAGAATGTGTGCTTTGTGTTTTATAAAATAATTCCTCATAAATTATTCACTATTAAAATTCCAAGCTGTTATTTGGAACTATACGTAGAGACTCAATTATTTTTATAACCACTACAATTATTCCAACTAGATATGTAAATACTAGCAGAGTGTTAGTTGCTGCACCATTTATCTAACTGGTGAAGATGCTTATCCAAGAAGTTCTATTGAAAAGCTCGCTCTTAGGCGCTAAGGGACCAACAACAGTAACATTGGTCAACGAACAATGGTTCATACAGATGAGATAATTATGTAGGTACTTAATGTTAAAAAGATACTCTTAGGTAATATCGTTTATCGTTTCATCATTATAATTATTTGATTTTATTTTAAAAAAACGTTGCAAAGCAACAACCGCAAATTATTTAAAGAGAAAAAAAGACAAACGTTCAAAATGCCAAGTTAATTAAATAAAGGTCAATCATTACACTAATTGAGTGCGAGGTCACAGGTCAGATTGAACAATAGCACCGTTTGTAGACATCGACGATAGCTATTATAAGGTTAAGGACACAACAATGTAACCTATCATATTGTATTACAAGGCATTATTTTTTGCGTAGCACACAAAAGTACAAAAAAGTTCTTTTATATCGAGTAGGTACTTGAATAGGTACTTGATGTTTCTGAACATCGCTATATGTAAAATAGTTTGCATCGATAATGTGTCTGGTTTTAAATAACACTTTATTTGTATCTAATGATCTGACACGATGACTTTATACACCTAATTAATGACAACAGACTTACTTGTCTTCGATATCATTTGAAATCTTCATGATTTCAAAGAGCTGTCCCTGTTAAGTTAGCAATATTTTACTAGGGACACAAAATTAAAATGCAACAAACCTAGACTAAAACTATACAGGACCTAGATCAACAATATTTAGTTTTACACTTAAAACATAATAGGAATAAACTACCTTAATCCAATTCCTACTTTCACCACACAGTAGGTACTAGAGTAGCACATCTGTCAAATTCGTCAGACTAGCGGCCTCCCAGGCCTGCAAGACAAACTCCCTGTTGGCCGAGATACGGCGCTAATGTCTGTTTGTGCCAACTTTTGTGCCAACTTGTGCACTACTAACCCTCGTGGTGTCACCAGATTGTTGCGGTCGCCGAGACTGTCCTGTGTCGCTGAGAATCTTTATCGAGACGATAAAACTTTTAGTTGTAAGTCACTTGTTAAAGAGTGCGGGGAAGTGGTTAACCGCTATGATTTTTGCTGAGAAGCTATGTTTTATTTGTGTTGGTATAAAATTAGGTCGGCATTTCAGAAACGTTTTGATTTCGTGTTTTTAACCGTGTGTTTTAGGGCGTTTATCTACCACAGCCGTCACCGGGACGTCACCAAGAAAAGAGATTATTCGAACCAACGTTACGTCCCGGTGTCGATTATCGTTTGTTCTAGACTATCGAACTCGGTGGTTCAGTATGTTAGGTTAGAAAAAATGAAAGCCGAGCCAACGGCGTCGTCGGTGCGACGGCAGTGTGGACAAGATCCAACGTGTTTTGTATTGCCGGCACATCAGCTCGTCATCATCTCGGGCCGAGTTCTACTTGTCGCATCGAACTACTCAAAACTTCGGCGGCCGGATGACGACACTCCGGTGCCGGCGGCGGCGGTGCGGTAGACACGCAAACGTAGTAAATGAATGTATCACTACTTCAGCGCCATCATCTCGTTCTCGGTGACGTACCGGTGACGGCTGCGTTGAAAAAACGCAGTTATGTGACAAATTTATTAAGTTTCTTTCTTTCCTTTAAAAAGAGCATAAGAGGTCTTTGTATAAGAAAAAAAATCTACGTGTCTATAGGTACCTAATGAGGATTTTTTTTTACCATAGCTAAATTGCCCTAGATATGAGATCTTTTCCATTTTGAAATATACAATAATAATATATAATATTTGGTTTGCATACTACTCGCTAAACTTCAATATAAATAATGTTTGTCCCAAAATTGACCCAGCACAATTTGGCAACAGCATCTGAAGTTTTTGTCCCAACTCGGCCAGCCGGCACCCGGCAGCCAGGTTCGGATCACCATTGTTTAGTGCCTCTGTTCATTTATCAGCGTCCCTTTTTACTTCATTATGTTAATTTTGAAACTCTGTTGATATTTTGTGACCAGAGTTGAGGGGGAGCGATATGTTTGTCTGTGGAAAACAAAGTTGTTAATAAAAATAGTCGGGTATGCTTGTACTGACAAAACTATTTTTAAACATGATAAGCACAAAGCATGTAAGTCTTGCTTTGAAACGTAGCTTTGCTTTGGTCTGCCCAGTCTTTATTAATGACTGATTTTCAAAACTTAACTTTTGCCTCGTAATTACGAATCCTTTCACACATTTACAAGTACAATTACAGTAAGGATAGATTTGTTCAAACATCTGGAACACAAAGGGAATCGTTTTCATTACCTCTGCTTACGCTCCGATCGCTCAAGCGCGTACTCCCGGTAATACAATATCCCAGCGAATCTTCTTACCTGAAGTAAAACAAAGCAAATATCTCTTGACACATGACGGAACCCGGAACTAAACTCAAATGTACTGAGTTTGACGTTTTCGTTGGTATTTTTCTTTGCAAGCAGCTTTGTTACGGGGTGCAAAGTTAAATTGGTTATTATGTTCAAGGCGATATTAGCAGGTAAGTGTGTTCTATAGGCACTTGATTTTTCTTACTTAATGTATCGTATGAACAAAATACACTAACTTCTAATATAATGTATTAATGTATATATTACATGAAACTTAAACATAATTGGCGAAAGGGTGTACCGTATAATATGTCGATGATGTTACGATAAGTATAACAAAATTGGCTTATGCAAAATCATAAGATTGACGGTTGAAATAGAAAGTGTTCCATCTGCACTATCATCTTAGAGCATTTGAAACTTTTACTCTTTACTATAATAACTTTTACTCATAATTCCAAGTAAAAGTAAATGCTATCATTATAGTATCATGACCAGTCCGTCATTAAAACGATATAACTGCAAGAATTAATCAACTTTTTGCAATAATAATCTGTTTCAACATAATTAACTCTCCTTGGTAAATAAATTGAGAACCTGAGACATAGGTATTTAATGGAATTTATTAATGTCGTCCAAAATGTAATTAATCTTTTGGCCTACCCTCATGAAAACTAATAAGTCTTGTGCTTTGAATATAGAAAT
The DNA here is from genome assembly GCA_948150665.1 of Conistra vaccinii. Lineage (NCBI taxonomy): Eukaryota > Metazoa > Arthropoda > Insecta > Lepidoptera > Noctuidae > Conistra > Conistra vaccinii. The sequence goes on from OX411334.1 coordinate 22,627,840, forward strand.
ATAGAAACAAGATAATAATTGTATACAAGCATTGTCTGTTTTAATTAAATGAGTTCTTTATGTATAAAAATAAATAATGAGTTAGTTTAATACAAATTTAAAGTTCCTCATCTTTGGATCCCCTTTTTAAATCCCATCGGGGTACACGTCTTGCTTTATCTAGTTCTTCAATATTCCACAAATAGTTTGGAAAATCCAAAAGTGCACGCCTCATACATAACACTCATTCATAAACGAAAAAGAATTTCAAAACATAGTTTCTAACAAAAATGAACAATTTATAACTTTTCATGAAGTCGTAATGTCAAAGACTGACAAAGATATTTACTTGGCGGTTGCTAGGCAACATCAAGTCAAAGGTAGGAAATATTTAGATAAAGATATTATATTTTAGTTAGTATTTTATTAATTATAATTAAACTACTTTGAATAAAAGAGCCATTTTCAATAGGGTTCCTTCTACGGCTGAAACAAATGTATAAAAAAAAAATTGACTCAATTAATTGATTTTATCGCAAGCTACAATGTTTTCAGGGTTCATAAATTGACGGACAGGATTTTTTTTTGAACTATTTTAATGTTTTTTCCATTTCTGCTGCATTAAATCAATTGTTAAAAAGTACCGTATTAATCTCCATTTAATCATCTATACAATGGTATATAAATTAAGTAGGTTCTGTGTACTAGCGGGAGTGTAACAATAAAAACAGTTACAGAAATGGGGCAAAAAAAATTTTTCGATCGTAGAGCACACTCTAATGCTTCGCATTAAGAGTCGTGCAAAATCTTTTCTTCATAGACAGTCACTCAACGGCAAAAATGTTGTAATTTACAGTTGCACTGGCAAACCCATATCTTGAAATTCATTCTGCTACAAAAATTACCACATTTTTTCTCCCCTTCGACCATGTTTCTCACGGCCTGTTCATTTCTCCCCAACTTCATATAATACGTAAAGAACGTACGTTTTAGAAGGCACTCATGTAGCTGCAACTTTTATTATTCATTAGAAGCAATAGCTTCTGTAATAAGACTGTTTCTATTCGCAGCGCGGTAGCGGTGTTGCCAGTCGCAGTTTTGGTCCCTTTGAATGGGGAAAAGGTCTTTCAGAGCGAATTTTGAGACCTCAAAATGTTTCCCGTTTTGGCGGACGTGAAAGGGCACTTGAGTTCAATTTTGGGTTAAGGTGATGATATTTAGCAGACGTCTTCATTGACGGTGTTTTTGTTTGGCAGAGGGACAAAATTGATTTCGCTCGTTTTTGTCAGCGAAAATTAGGCGACCCAGAGCCGTTTTAACAAGATTACTACTACATGGTATCACTCTTGCAGAGTTAATAAGAAAATAGTTGAGGAGAAAGAACCGAAATAATATGTTTGGGCGAAAAATGTGTTCTCTCTCTCTCTCGCTTCTCAATCTCTTGCTTAGCCTCTATATGCTTTAACCATTCAACTATTGACGCTTCTACCTTTCTGTCTAGTTAATTTTTATTTGACTATGACAAAGTTACACTCTTTCCTCCTAACAAAATCACCACTTTAATTTCCAACAAAGTAAGGTAACACAAAGTCTTTCCTCTAGCAACACAGTGGGCCTTATCACGATGTTTTAACGGCGTCCGAACGAAGAATGGGATCGCTATTGTAATTTGTTGGTGTTTTACCGTTTTATGGTCCCTGCTTTATTCATGGGGATGTTATGGGCTCCCAGCGATCAGTTCGTTAACTATGTATTGCGGACGGGGTTGTTGCTAGAGGTAAAAAACGTATGGAGAGCTTTATGGCACTTTTTGGAGAATGTGTTAGAGGAATTGAAGAGCGTAAATTGTTAATGTTATTTTTTTAAATCAAACGTCAGTTAGTCAACTTTGAACAAGTTAACGATGCACTATCTAAAGTGATAATCTTCTCCTGAACTAAAAAAAGACTAAACTCATTAAATTTTAATCATTCAGTTGGTATTGTTGGTCAAGTTGAGCTCCTAAAGTTCTGAGTAGAGCTCCACGATTAGTAACAAATGCTTGCACTGACTGGACAGGTCCACTCAAATCTGTGTGATTCTTTCCTCAAAAGACCATTTCAGACACTAATCTACCTGGTCCTCATGTGCCCTGACAAGATTATGTCAGTTGCAGTTGTTGTTGTTGTTGTTGTGTGTTGTGTATTATGTGATTGTGTGTTGTGTTTTTTCTATATAAATCATAGTTATACTTTATAATTGAATAAACTTTATTTAATTTTTTTATTTGTATTTATACTAGTTATGTAGCGCTACATTATGAAGGTCGCTGACGATGCATCCGCATCAACCTAAATTGCATAGCGCCACTATTTATGAAGGTCGCTGATGTTATATACGTGCCAAGCTTAAAATCGCTGATGCACGGTCTATGACATCAATCGCTTCCGCAAGTTGTTAAGTTGTTTCAATAAATTGTAAGGATGATTCTATTCTCCTACTTCGAGGTAGAATCATCATTCGTAGGTTTAATTTTGTAATATTAAGTAGTAATTAAATTAATTTAAGATCATTTCGGTTTTTCTTCAATCCTCTGATCGCAGCAAACGTAATTTACTTAATCAAAAATTTTGTTCGTCTAAATGTTTATTTATTTAACACTTTATGTATCTACACACATATAAACGGACAAGAAGAAAGGAACAAAAGTAGTATGTAAGGATCGCAGCAGGTGGCATTTTGTAGTTCCTGCCTACCCCCATGGGAAGAAAGCGTGACTTTATGTAAAGAAAGAAAGAAAAATGTGTTTATTGGCATTACAGCACCAAAAAAACACCTTATAACAAAAAAAACAGAAAACAATGATTATAATGCCAAAAGGGCCTCAGCTCAGCATAATGTCAGATGACAACATAAAGTGTACCACCTGACGCTGATTTCCAGCTGCAAAACCCAGGTATGTAAGAACACACAATTTGGGCCTAAAATACTGTCATGTGTGTCATCAATTTCAAAGTCATTGCTAAAATTATGCTTCTAGTTAATATAAAATTCTCATACAAATTCGTTCAACACACCATATTTTTAGATGTCATCTACAAAAATATCACTTTTGAAGATATCGTATTGCGATGGTATTACGTTATGTAAAATTTGCGAAAGTTTATAACTTAGTTCTGTGCCATTTTTGGGCCTTTGACAGCGTGAGCTTGGCATAGAGGTATATTATGTAAGTCGCCTAGAACCACAGATATAGATAGACATAGATAACGCAAGAGCAACTACTTCGCGTGCCCAGCTTACGTACAATAATCGTAAGCTGCCACTTTCGCGCTCAGTCTGCATCGTTGTGCCACGCTAGACGGACGTCAGTAAAATAATTTAAAATGGTTAATTGCTCAGTTATACATTGTAAAACTTTACAAATGTGAGGAGAAAAAATAAAGGAAACGATTCCTTCCATCGATAAGTCATTTTGTGATTAATATTATGCGTATTTAATATTAAAATCAATTATTTTTAATCTAATACTCCTGTAATACCAAATTTGAGAAAAACATAGGTCATCAAACGTAAACTGAATATTCGTATTACATTGCGGCTTTTACTTGAAGCGGTTGATGCGACGTTTTGTTTTAACAAGTGATGAATATCGAAGCAAGTGATACTATCGTATATCGCATCGGTTTCGTAGTACAGGAGCTTTTATCATTTTTCTGTCAATTTTAGCGATTAGTGCTGTTCATCGTATGCAACACAAATCGATTCTCAAGAATCGATTTCGGAAACAGAGGAATGATTTTGTATTTTATAGGTAGTAATTATGTAGACAATTTTAATAAATTATCGTAACGTTTAGTGATTTTTTTAGTTTCCCACATGAACCCAATTTAAAAGAAAAATGAATTGAGGCGACGGGAAATAAAGATTGGTTCCCAACAAAGCATAGCACTATAATATTTGTTAAATACATTTTGAGGAAGCATGCTTTGTTGAAGGGAAAAAGTAACGAATATTAACAAAAGCAGCATATCCGACTATTGATGTACTGAAGATCACAACTTTCTTTATCTTTTTGCTGTTGTAGCTCAAGTAATTTTGCATCCATTTTAATTTTATTATATCGTATTTTACTGGGTTTTCGTTTACCTTCTAAAATTTCTTCTCTGGTTTTTTTTTTGTTTCTGAAAGATAATCTACAACAATTACAAGGAATAAGTAGGGAAATACTAACAATTTAAAGAAATTATTAATCCCTAACTGCCTACTAAGCAGATCAGAAATTTTTATTTTCCTCTGTTTATCTCATTCCTCTGTCTATCTCATTCCTCTGTATATCTCATTCCTCTGTCTATCTCATTCTTCTGTCTATATCATTACTATGTCACAAAATCGATTAATTAATCTATTTAAGCGATTCTCAATAATTCTTTACTGTACACGATTACTCAATAAATAGAGAAATGGTATAATAAAAAGGCGATCTTTATTCAAAATTGAGATGAAAAAGGGTAGAATCTCGTTGCTTTTGTAAACATTAGAACTAAATTGAATATAAGGTATTTCAATCGAATATTCACGTATTTATAATGGTAAACTTACTTGAAATTTTGGAAAAGGTATCCAAAAACGACGTGTGAACGTCGACGGAACGCGCACGAGCACACAACCTCAGAATGCGAAGACTTTTAGTTAGCGTACTGCTGGCTGGGTGAGCGAGCAGTATCAATTCAAAGATAATAAAATCGATTCAAAGACGCTGCCGCGTGCGGCGGATTTTATTTTCCCATCACTAAATAATGCTTGTGACGTCATAGTAGGTAGTCAAAAAATGGTACGCTTGGTTTTCATACAGATCGTGATACTTGCGTTATCTATGTCTATCTATATCTGTGCCTAGAACTCATCGTAGACGGTTTAAACAACCCTCGAAGGCGTAGTATTACCTCGTCCTAACTTCATGCAACCGGAGAGGACGGAGGACGAAGGTTACTGTACTACTACAACAATTTTGTAAACTTAGTTACAAGTTCGGAAGACGGATAGGTCAGCTTGCTAATTGAAGTTTCCTACGTCGGTAGTTCTTCACGAAACTTCGAGTTAAGCGTTTAAGTAAATACTGACTGGTACTTAGAAGAAAGTTTTTTTTTTTCAAGTTGAATAACTAAGTGATGGTAAACCTGCAACTTAATGGCGTAATACACTGACAATTTGAGTACACGAGTTAGTGAAGCAATGGATTGTATTTCCTTCTGCCCTTGTGAATGTGAAGACCATGTGGGTGGGTTATTCCCTTTTATTTTTATTTTTTATTGCCCGCAGCTTCACCCGCGTAGATGTCGAAAAATATCCGACGGGAAACGAAACGTACTACCGGGATTAAAAAATAACCTTTAGGTTAATCCAGGTTATAAACTATCTGTGTGCCAAATATCATCCAAATCCGTTCATTCGTTTTTGTGCAAACCGGAACATACATCCTACAAACAAACAGACCAAAATTATAAAAACTATATTTTCGGCATCAGACTTGAATATTCAATGTAAGGTTTGACTTCGTTACTATTTTATTTTCTGCGTTGAGCTGCACGGTTACTGACAAATGCGTGCACTGACTGGACAGGTCCACACAATCTGTGTTGTTCTTTCCTCAAAAGACCATTTCAGACACCAATCTATATGGTCTTCTCATGGATCTGATCAAGATTATGTCTGGACTTTAAAAGAGACTTGACCTCTGAGTTTGTTTCGGCCTTTCTTCTCAGAGTAGTCAGATAGGAAACGCGGACCTCATCTAGTTTAAAAAAATATTATTGACGTGTAAAAGTGTTTGTACAGACCTGCTTACAGAAATAAAATCATTTATCATTCAAAATCCTTGGGATTGTGATTGTAAAGTGTTTTACACAATTGGTGTTCTGTGAGTTGGTAATTTCTGCCTATTCCTAAAATGAGATCAAAACTCTTAGTGAACTCTTTGTAATTTTACCGGCACGTGAATCCTTCTAACTGCAGTACAGTAAGGAATGATAATAATATATAAGTAGATAAAGTCTTTCACAATATTTTTGTGCTAAATTATATTACATCAGCTTTTGCCCGCAGCTTCGCCCGCGCGGATGTCGGAAAATATCCCACGGGAACATATTACCGGGATTAAAAGTACCATAAATATTAAACAGGTTATCCAGGGTATACTCGTAAACAATCTGTCAGCCAAATTTCATTCAAATCCGTTCAGCCATTTTTGCCCCAACCCGTCAAACAGACGAACGGACAAAAATTTTCACCAGATTCGTTCTATTCATATATTGCCTTTTCCCAATTATATAAATAAATTATATAAATAAATAAATAATACGATACCCCTATTGGTAAGAGTGGTGTCAGACTTTCGGACTTCTGATGACTCGTAACGACTGTCAAAGATCCACGAATGAATTAACGTGCTTTCCGAGGCCCACCTCGTAGTAATTACCTTTTTTTTAAATATTCAATGTACATTTTTGACTTTGTTACTATTTTTACCCGACTACGACAAAGCCAAAAGGAAGGGTTATAATAATTTTATGTATATATAATAGTTTCTACTATCCATACCTTAATTTAATTTAATAAGTATATATATCATAATATCAGACCCGTATTTCCCAAAGGCGTCGAACGAAATATGGGTGTACCTGTCTACCATAATTAATAAGGTAGGTAATATATATCATTAGCGTGTTTAAATCTCAATAAGTGGCGAGCTGTTGCTTTGCTATCATTAGACAAAAAATCTGGCTTTTATTAAGAAATTCCTAATGGAATCCCTAAATAAAATTAGTTATGATCATTACCAATTTAGTAGTAAATCAGTTTTATTATTAGTAATTCCATATTTATCTTTTAGAACTTATCGCAACTCACGTACATAGATGTTGCGTAACCAAAACACAGTTCTATTGGGAACAGACTGTCCATTTCATTTCGTAAGTTATATTCGCTCGGGAGGCGAGCATTTCTCGAGCTCACCTTTCGACCTTACGGTTAAAATGACCCTAAGGTGGGCTACATGGCCGATAAAATGTACGTAGCTGTGCTGTGAGCATGTGTGATTGACTGTGCTAGTGGTGCAACGTTTGAAGAATTAATATATGAAAGTTAGTTGACTTTATTTTGTTCCATGAATCTAGTAAGTTAGTTGTAGTCTGGGTTTTTAAGGTTCCGTACCTCAACAGGAAAAAGCGGAACCCTTATTATAGGATCACTCGTGTGTCTGTCTGTCCTTCTGTCACGGTCAATTTATCAATGTGTAAACGTGTAACGTATATAAATAAATTTTGAATATGGGGATCACTTAACGGCGGGAACTTTTTTTAATACTTTTAAAATAAATACTTTTAAAGATATTTTATGATGAAGAAATTACCACCTTATCTCCGAAAATACCGAGTCTGAAAAAAATACAAATAATGATTCTTTACTCATAGATTACATGAAAATCTATAAGAAGCGTTTAAAATAAAATGGTAAATCTCTCAATATTGTGTATACAAACTTACATTTGCAGTTGAAATGTATTGGAGAACATGTTTTTCAACTAAAATATTAAGTTTGTTCTTGGGATAAATTCATCCCAACAACGGAACCCTTCATTTTTGCGAAGCCGACACGCACTTGGCCGGTTTTTTTTGTTTCTTGCCTCAGAGTAGGTTTCGGTTTTGTAAAACGTTTCACGATAGTCGATTTTTTAAATCATATAGATCATAGCCACATTATCCACGACCCTGAAAAGGTGACTGGAACAGACTGGATGCGGAAGGTGGAGGACAGAGTGCTGTGGGGCCGCTTGGGACAGGCCTATGTCCAGCAGTGATACGATTGATTTATTGAAAATAATTTGTCTAGTACGGGAATCGAACCCGAAATCCATAGCGGTGAAGCTTATTGCTCAACAAGAGCATTGAATCAATCAAACGGTCAGTCGGTGGCAATACGTCAAACAAAATTAGAGCCTTTTTAGAAAAATACAAAAATTATTTAAGAGTTTCTGTGGGCTGAAACTAGTTGTGTCCATACAATCATGCTAATAACCCCTGACGGGTTAAGTCGTAACAAAGTTATGCAAAAGAACAAGCCAAGACTTTTGTTTACTTAGGTACCTACTTTATAACAAGTATTTCAAAAGTGCTATTTTATTTTGTATGAACTTTTTCAGATAAAGTATTTATGGAGCTAAGTTTGGGGCGAGTTCCTTTATTAAAAAAAAAGTTTCTTTGTAGCTTATCTATCTATTAGTAAGAGTTAGATAAAGTAAAGCTTCTCGTGAAAGGGCTTGTTTACTGCGGAAACACTACCTACCATAACATATTTCCATTTGCTCTGTTCCGATTAGTGTTGGTAAGGTTACAGGCTCAAATACATTAGTTTAAACTTTGTTTTTGAAGTTGACAACTCGTCTGTAACGTATAATGTCCCAACGATTTAATTGTACTAATAAAAAAATTACACTTGTGTCTCAAAACAATTGCCCTTTGAACCATTGCTATCTCAAAATAATTTTCGGTCCAAATATTCAACTCCACCGCTACCAAATCCTGGCCTCGTGTTACATTCGGTCGAATGATTCCTAAAAGTTCTCAAGTGCATCCAGCGCTGCACGCTGTATGTAAGCGGTGATAAATGAAATAATTTTATTTCTCCGCGAGTTTAGAGTCTTACAAGTGATTTATAGTTGGCCCGGGCCTCGAACCTGCTCACGGGGATTACGTACCGGAACTGGGGGAACCAGGGGGGAACTGGGGGAACGGGGGGAAAGAAAAACTGTTTCGATTTGTGGATGCTGCACGGAGTTTTAAGGTTTTTAGAGTTTAAATGCGGTTTTGAAGTTAGTGTGCGTATAAGCGGAAAGTAGTTAATTTATGGTTTTGCTACAATAGAAATAAATGGGTTTTGGCTGAGAGCAAAACCTTGTTGAGGATTTGGGAACGACTTGACTTGTGAATTGAAATATTTCCACAGATAACTAATATTATCCAGATTGTTCCTACGTTTTAAAGCCAGGGTTTAAAACAAAGAAATTTTCAATTAAACTCACATAAAAACAAAAGCAATATCCATGCTCATTTCCGAGTATACATCGTGTAAGTACTGACATTATAAAGACATCATCCATGGGAGTTAACATCCGGAGGGTCAGACATACCTATTTGTAAACGAGGAAAGTAGAAACAGTAAGTATTTTCTCATCAATATTAATCTTTATTTATGTCTTTTTGAGAAACTAAATTCATTGGGAAAGTACCGAAGAAAAACTCAAGATGCTTGAAATAAAAGCAAAGATTGATCTCAAAATATAAATACTTCATGTCGATGCGTTTGTAGATAATGAAGACAGAATTTTTTGGACGCAAAATGTACAAATATTATTTACTTTTATGTTGAGAATTTAGTCATACGTTCAAGGACCTTACTTCGTATACATTTGTAGAGGCTGACAACAATCCTTACAGGATTTGAAGAAAATCCTCATCCAGTCTTCAAAGAAAATTACAATCTTCTGTTATTCTCCATTACAAGGCTTCGTCATATCAACACACATGTCTATAAAACAATTCAATTTAAAGACGTTTCCCGGCCGAGGCCTCGTCTCGCCGATTATTAATTAAAGCTTATAACTGTAGGCCTGTTTGATCTCCCGCCCGAGGCCCACCAGTCCTAACCAAATACTCAGGATTGTTTAATCATGGTTCACAAATGTGGACTGGGTGAATCAAGGTGAACTCTGTTATGTTTATGTTCAAGAATTGCAAACACCTGAAGTAACTGTGCGTGTGCATTGAATTAAGTTATTAATTTCTGTTGGTTCGCTGTTAGGGCTTTGATCTTTAGTGCAATGAAATAAGTTTACAACGCATTAACTCTAATTTGAATTTCCCAAATGTAACATTTACTGTGTGTATGATCATTATTGATGCAGAGTTTCCCAGTAACCTAGCTATTATTCCCTTTCCGATAATTCTATGAACAGTCTATTGGAAATTCACAGTATTACCAACTATGATTGAGAGTCGAATTCGAGATATTATCCATCCCATTGCAACCTTCTACGAATCTCATAGGACACGTGGAAAGAAGATACCCAGCCTATTTTACACTAAAAATATTACAGTTCAAAACATTTTCACCTAACAATCAAAACAGTAAATAAAAATAACAATCCAGCTGATTACACGCACTCCTACCACAATACCCTTGTCTACTACTACATTAACTCGCGAACTATTCAGGTGTCCGCTATAAATCATGCGACAATGATATCGAGTGAAAAATGGTCGCGATATAATTGAAACATCGCGTGCGTCTGTTGTGGCGATTTTGTGTTAATGTTCGCTACGAATTATGTAAGTAGAGGGATGTTGGAATAGTTAGCTCTTTAGTTAGGTTTTTAATTGAGTGTATGGTTTTCTATTAAGCTAAGCGTTGCTTTATATTGTAAATTGCTGCTGTCATACGCATCTATCAGATAGTTTTTAACCGACTTCCAAAAAGGAGGAGGTTATTGAATACGGAGTCGGGAAAAATACGTATTCTTGAAGCTAAGTCAAAAACTATCCAAGATAAGTTAATGAAATTTATAAAGGACTAGGTACCTTGGGAGCATACCCTTTCAACAAAAAACAATTTTCAAAATCGGTTCACAATTGACGGAGATATCGGTGGACATACATAGAAAAAAAGATATATATATACTGACTCCGTATCAAAGTTGCGACAAACAAATGCGCGACAAATGCTAGAGCGACAGTACGATAGGTCGACCATCAGCGGTGCGACAGCACATCAGCTCGACGAACGTTAGCGCGACAGATTGTTTTCACGACAAACGATGGCACGACGAAACTTTTGATCGACGAACGTTATTGCGACTGATTGTTTTCACGACCATCGACAGGACGACGAAACTTTTGATCGACGAACGATAGCGCGACACAACTTTCGCTCGACTAACTAAAGCACGACAAAAATTTCTATAATATTTTGTTGCTAATAGTAGATAAGAAAAAAAATGTGAAGTACTAAGTACTTTCGTTTTTAATGTTTTTATTGGCAAAATTCTTTATTGTCAATTTAAATGACTGCAGTGCGCGAGTGCAGTTACGAGCAAGGTAGGTGAAAACCATGTATTAAAACTTTATTTTTTTTTTCTTATCTACTATTAGCAACCAAATATTATAGAAATGTTTGTCGTGCTTTAGTTTGTCGAGCGAAAGTTGTGTCGCGCTATCGTTCGTCGATCAAAAGTTTCGTCGTCCCATCGATGGTCGTGAAAACAATCAGTCGCAATAACGTTCGTCGATCAAAAAAATAATTAGCACACTCAATAAAAAACAAAAGGCATGGGTGAAATGGAAGAAATACGGCAACATTACAGACTATGAAAAATTTTCGCAGCATAGAGCCTTTTTTAAGGAAAATTGTAATAAATGCTTCTCTAAATACATTCAGTCGATTGAGGATAGTATACATAAAAACATTAAGGATTTCTGGATATACATTTCCAACCGCAAAGACAAACCCGGTATACCGGCAAAAGTTCAATATAAAAACAATGTGTCCAACGACCCTCAATCGATTTGTAACATGTTCTCTGATTTCTTTTCTTCCGTGTATGAGCCTGCTTCGTCTGCACTCCCTCAATGGGAGATACCTTCGGACACAGAGTCTTCTTCTAACGACATTGTTATTTCTGACCTACACTTTAAGGAGGAATCGGTTTTGGCTGAACTGAAATCCCTTGATCCATCTAAGGGACCAGGGCCTGATGGACTGTCTGCATTTTTTCTGAGAAATACTGCTGCTTATATTTGTAGACCCCTAGCTATAATCTACAACAAATGTATCACAGAAGGTGTTATGCCAACGGTGTGGAAGCAGGCTAATATCACACCTGTACACAAGAGTGGATCTAAGCGCAGTGTTGAGCAGTACCGACCTATTTCTATTTTATCTACGTTGTCGAAGCTTTTTGAGAGACTGGTACATAACGAAGTGTACCCTGTCCTACATAACACTATTATACAGCAACAGCACGGTTTTGTGAAAAAGCGATCCACGACAACAAATTTATTGGTATTTTCTAGTGACCTATTTGATAACATTGACAATCGTATACAGATTGATGCAGTGTACACGGACTTTCAGAAAGCTTTTGACAAGGTGGATCATGAATTGTTGCTGAACCGAATAGCTTTCAATGGTATTCGTGGTAACTTGTTGCGATGGTTCATTTCATATATCACTAACCGTTGTCAACGGGTTGTTATTAACGGATACCACTCTCTTGCTACTCGGGTTACATCTGGTGTCCCACAAGGCTCTATTCTCGGCCCTCTTTTATTCATTATCTTTATAAATAATATTGGTATCTGTTTTCATCATTCAAAATTTTTGTTATATGCTGATGACCTCAAAGTATACAGACCTATTCGTAGCATTCAGGATTGTTACCTTCTCCAAGAGGACTTGGATCGACTGACGGACTATTGTTACAGTAGTAAGCTCCATCTGAGCATTCCAAAGTGCAACTATCTAAATTTTACCAAAAACAAAAACATCATAAGGTTTTCTTACTCATTATGTAACGTTTTATTGAATAAAGTAAACTCGGTTCGTGATCTTGGCATATTACTTGACTCAAAACTCTGCTTGGATTTGCATATCGAACAGATTGTAAATAAAGCTTATAAGATGTATGGATTTATAATGAGATCCACTCATGACTTTAAGCGGACCTCTTCGTACCTCTGCCTGTATAAAACCCTAGTCCGATCCCAGCTCGAATATGCCGTGTCCATTTGGAACCCGTACTATGGCAAATACATTGATATGATAGAAAATGTCCAACGTAGATTTCTTCGTGCAATGCACTACAGGTGTCACAACACTTATCTGCAGTATAACCAGTTGCTCAGTAAATACAGGCTTTTGACGCTCAGCTCTAGACGTAAACAATTAGAAGCAATGACATTGTATAACATTGTTAATGGCAATTTTGACTGTATAGATTTAAATAATGTATTGTGCTATGCAGTCCCCAGAACTGTCCATAGACGGCAGGTGCGTGCAGGCCAACTCTTTGCAGTAGGTACCTGCCGATCTAACACTGGTCTACGTTCACCAGTTCGGCGAATGACAGCAACCTACAATGAAGCATTCGAACACATAGACATATTTACATGCTCTTTGAAAAGGTTTCGTAGCCTTTTGTATGAAACGCTTGCACACTCTAATTAATTGTTTGTTGTTGTTTTTAAAATACTTTTTTTTTTTCTGATTTTATAATATTTGTGTAACTGTCATGCATGAACAGTTCACCTCCTAGTGTCTTAAGGTTTTATTCATTCATGGTAATCTGTGAACAGCGCTGTGGGCTACATTATTACTTAAATTATTTATGTTTTACTGTGTGGAATATTGCATAATGTAGCTGTTTGTTGTTCCTATTTAATAAAATAAAAATAAAAATAAAAAAATAAAAGTTTCGTCGTGCCATCGTTTGTCGTGAAAACAATCTGTCGCGCTAACGTTCGTCGAGCTGATGTGCTGTCGCACCGCTGATGGTCGACCTATCGTACTGTCGCTCTAGCATTTGTCGCGCATTTGTTTGTCGCAACTTTGATACGGAGTCATTTTTCCCACTTAGTTTATATGGATGATAATTATGATGTTAACTTCCTGTCACTGTTATTTGCATATCAGGAAGTCTTCCTGTCACTGTTATTTGCATATCAGGTAGTTCGAATTTGTCCCACACAAATTCGAATACCACTACCTGATAGGTACCACAACTAAAAAGTTAAAAATAAAAACTTTTCCCAAAAAGAAAACAACCGACTTCCAAAAAAAACATTACAAAGTGAAAAATAGCTTTAATTTCGGAAGTCGGTGGCAAAAAACGAAAATTCATAACCAGAGACACCGACTTCCGAAATTAATGTTATTTATCACTTTGTAGTGTTTTTTTTTTTGTAAAAAGTCTTTTATAAATTATTTTATTTTAAAGTTTTTATACGCTTCAAAATAAAACTAGGGGTAGTTATAATATGACCACAATAAAAAGAATAGTTGGCGGCCTACTGAAAAATAAAAAAAGAGAAAGCAAACTCGGGTATTGAAATCAAACTGTACGATTAGAGAATTTCAGATGCAAAAAAAATGATTATCCTGCAATAATTACTATGCCTTGCACTCCTGAAATGCATTTTTAGCTCATCTAGGTACACTAGAACGTAGATCTGAACTAATAGGAAAGTTACAGATAAAGGAAAGTTACAGAGAAAGTAAAAGAAAAGGCCAGGAAAACAAAATTCTACCTACCACAAAAATAGCTGCAATATAAAAAAAAACTAGATAAAAAATAAATCAAGCTTCAAAATGCTCACAAAATATGCCAAGGAAGCCACAGCGTTGAATAATAAATTATGTCGGCATGCGTACGATGCAGCGTTACCTGATGGTCTGATACACTGAATACGAACCGCGGGCGGGAGCGGAATATATTGCACGGCTTACAGAATTGGGACCTACGGGTAGATTATAGAGATTCTTTGCTAGTAATACTTTGAAGTCACGTTGATAATCATCACAGGACCTTCAGAATTTTGGCCATTGAAAAGCATAATAATTCTACAAAGTTTTTGTGAACCACTTCGATACCCATCCTAGCCAAATCCAATAAACGTGCTAAATCTTTGCTGAAAAGTCTATCTCGAAGCAATCATTGGCTCTAATGCTGACCATCTCTGTTCTTTAATAACCAATGTCTTATTTATTTTGGCTTCCGTTTAGCGGACGACTAGACACTTCGATTTATTTTAGTCTGCCTACTTTGTTAGTCGTGACATATTTATGCTTTCGATAATTATAATGAATGTCAATTTGTAGCAATTTGTTCCTCCCAACACAAGTTTGTGACTCATTTCCTTCATCAACATATTCTCATTAATACTTTGAATCTTCTTCAGATCAAAGGCACTCAAAATAAAAGCCGACAAAACACATACTTGTAACCGCCATTTTACAGAAATGTGCATTTCAAATATTACATCTAAATTCGTCCTGGCGGCCCTATTCTGGGTGTCAATTCTAATTACACTCTAAATTATTGTATTCGTTCTTATGACGTGTGATTCAAAGCTTAAAATACAGTATACACTGAGCAGCTCACAAAAATACATTTGAGGGGGCAACTAGTCTTAACTATTTTTAACTGCCAGTCAATTGAAAGTTTGAAAGAGACAAAAAAAACTTTGCTATTTTGCATGCTATCATACAATCTAGAGCAAACAGTTGGTATTAGTAACTGGGGCAGTATTTTTTAAGAATGGTTTGCGATCAATAGGTACATTGATTAAATGCAGCTACCATTTCAGAATAAGTCGACCGATGGCAGAATGCGCGTCACCGGGACAGTGTCTCTTTGATCAACATGTTCATTCTATTCGTGTCCAACTATTTCCAACAAAGAACATGTTGGTGATGGGATACAAGTGTTTGTGTTTAAAGAAAGTTGATAGTTGACGCGAGCCGGGCTTGAAGTTTTCTGATGTGGTTCACTTTGATCGTTTTTGAAGTGAGTGAGATTTTACTAGGACGTGTGAGAAAAGAAAATATGTAGATAATTATAATATCATGTGTGTTTTAAGGAACGGAAGTAGGAACTAAATAATTGGTTTGGATTAAGTTTTCTTATACTTTTTAATTGCAAAAACGATAAGTATTTCGTAAAGAACTTTAATGACTTGTTTTTTGTTTAAGTCTGATTTCTCAAGCGCATAATTCCAACAGTATCACATCACAACTCCGCTACTCTCACCCGCCCTACTTACCGTATAGGTACACCATTAACTATGTGCATAGCATTACTTACGGCACAAGTTGCCAACATTATAATAATCGGCGGCGTGTATGCACTAATTACTTCTGGATCAAGCGCCGTGTTCACAAGTTTCCACTTTATTCATGAGGTGCTGTTAAACCTTGTTAGGAACTGCAATTATGCTGTGAGGATGTTCCTATATAATGGATTGTTTTAAATGAATGTTAGGAAAACGACTGTCTATCTGAATTATGTAGGACTTTCATCTTCATTCCTGTTTTCATTGTGGTTTTAAGCTTTTTTTTGAAAAACCAACAAATTTTGAAACGATATTTACAGCTATTCTACGTACACGTACTACTACGTACAACTAAAATGACATTAACCTCTTCTATTACTAAATGGCTTCTAACAAATCCTTACATAGGTCGTCACTTTAAGATCCCCAGACTGATAGCCTTGTTTAACGACAAACATATTAGGGGCCGGGTTGAAAGCCAACTCAAATTCAACCGAAAGCCAGCTGATTGAGCATTCGCGTGACCCCGTGGCATTTTATTGATATTTATGGACTCTCTACACACCGTCGCGAATCTCCGTATACAGCCGAAGAGTCCCGGAAGTTCCCGAGCGCCTCCGAACCTATTAGATTTATGTTCGCCTTCAGTAATCGATAGCTATTGGTCGCATTGATGTCAACTCCAAGTTTTGGCGCCGTGAATAATGTGAGGTTTTCCGTGCTTTTAGTTTTACGAACAGTTCGAGTGGAGTTTGTATGTGGCGATATATTTAACTCGTGTTTGGGTGCAGAAAGCATGTGACTTTTAGAATAGGGTCACGTGCCATTTTTATGGGTACTAATTTACTTTCTATGAAGATTTACGTTTTGTTGCATACTCTTAGCGATATAAATGCGTAAAGGTTAAAATAGGCTGTAATTTAAGGAAAACGTTGTTTTATTCTTACAACAGACTGTTGCATTATATTTTTTCTGATTGGTTCGCAGTGAAGTTACGCTAAGTAACAACTTTATATTGCATTCACTTTATTAAAATAACCATAGTTGGTACTGATCTTGTTACACCATATTCTCCGCATATTGTTCGTAAAACGATGTTTCTATTTGTTCTAAACCTTTTCTAACCTACATTATACTGACTAGATATATCGTGGGTAAGATGAGGTATTGCTGCGTGGGCGGTGTTGATTCGTGGCAAGTTGTTTGGACAATCATTGTGACGCGCGCCGTGCCATTTAAATAGTTATCATTTAGACCCAATTTCACCATACTCTGTTAGATATAACAGACTGTTAAACACAATGTCAACTGCTTTGATTGGCTCACTGACATGACAACAGCCAATCACAGCAGTTGACATTGTGTTTAACAGTCTGTTATATCTAACAGAGTATGGTGAAATTGGGTCTTAGTGTGGTATCAAATTAACAACTAATATTATGTGTGTAAGTATACATTGATGTGACTTTGGGAGATATTAATACCTTAGTAGCGCTTGTCCGGTATTTAGATTCGGATTATATCTATATGGGAAATATTTATATTTGTTTGTATCATTTTATAAATATCTTCCGTACCTTATGGTTTAATAATAGAATCATTCTTAAAACAAATTAATTGTTTAATTATTTACCTAGGTAATTGGCTGCTCAATATTGATAGAAAATGAAATTATTTACTTTTCGACTTTAATATTGGAATAGAATTAAAAAAAAATACAGAATATAACGCTTCGGTGTGATAGTACGCCAACAATGATTAGGCGCCTCAAAAAATCATTTTGTATTCTAAATCATTGAAATCGCTCCCCATTGCGACAAATACGGTAATTTTTACTTTCTTTGCCCCAAATTGACCCGAGCCCAAACTTTAACAATAATGAAATTATTTAAAAACTTCGCCGCGGAATGGGAGTTTCCCCTTTGATGGCGATTAGCTGTTTGTGTCGCAAACATTCCAGATAAATGGGTTTTGTGAATGTTTGTCAAAGTGTTGAAGAGTTCTTTGTTATACAGACCTTTTTGGAAAGATACGCTTTTAAACTTTTGAGAATGCAATGTATCCTTATTTTAGTAAATATTTACACTGGAAAATATAATAATATAGCTAATGTTGTAGGACAAAAATGGCTGACAATGAAGAGAGAAGATTGCCTGTAATTATCTTGTCTCCTATTCCTAATATAGTGGGAAATGCTAACACATGAGTCGTGTTGCTTTTCAATCCCTTCGCAAATGAGCCAATATAGACTTACCTAAATAAAATAAATCGAGTATAGGTATGTATCATGGACAGCAATGATAGGTGACGTACCAAACCAGGCTACTCCATAACCCAATACTAGGACTCAATAAAATGTAAGTAAACGTCTTTTTAAAAACCAGCTTTAAATAAACTTAAAAGTACTAAATAAATCTTACGTAAACAATATAGAACTGAAGCTTTTCTTCAATTAGTGTAAGATGGTCATTTACGCCTCAAGCTTTTAAGAAAATATTAAAGTTCCTAAGTAATCCTAATGCTAAAAAGTACAAAATAAAATATAAGTAAAATTATATTTTATTTTGTACTTTTTAGCATTAAGATTTGTTTAAATATCTGTTCTATCACCAGATATCCAACAAGCCCAACACTTTTTTTAGTTCCATAGTTTATAAATCCAGTTTTTAGTACGTATTTTTAAGATTATTATATTTTATACGTAATATGTACATATTGCGCATTAGTCTGTTTAATAATTTATTCACTTAGTCTATACACCATGTTTGGTAACATTTCTCATCCTATTAATTTCCTCTAGGAGCATCGTTGTTGCATGGTTTCTTCCCTGATAGTTTTGAGCAATCTATCTCCTGAATCATAAGACCATCTAATGAGCGAACTCTACTAAGCAAAATATAGACTTGCCAGGTTTCAGATATTTAGACACATCTTGAGCTATAATACTTGCCAAGACAGAACCAACGAACTCAAACACAACGACACTATCATATTTAGTTGAGGAGTTCCAAAGTTCTTTTTAATGTTTCTTTAATATTCAAGTTATCATTTTGTACACACTGTTTTTGTGACAAAAAGGATGTATTTGTTATTTTAATTGTATTTTCACCTTCCGGCTCAATCATCACCATCATCAGCCCCTAAATACCAGCTAGTGTAATAGCAATTGTCAATACATAACAAATGAATTCAAACACTATGGGGCTTTCTGGTTACTTGAGGAATACCCGTGACCACCTTCCGGCTCCATCATCAGACTCTGGACACCACTTAGTGTAATAGTACTTGTCAATACATATTCAATGAGACCAAACACGATTGTGCTATCTTGTTTGGTTGGGGAGTGCTCATGACTACCTTCCAGACCCATCATCAGACCCTAAACACAATTTAGTGTCAAAGCACATGTCGATACATAACCAATGAGTCGAAACACGATGGTGCTGTCTTGTTTGATTGAGGAACTCCTATGGCCACAATCCGGCTCCATCATCACACCAGCTCCATGGTATAATTTTTTTCAAAATGTCTTGTTAATTATAAGTATGTCAACTTTCAGCTCAATTGGATGTCAGGAAGTCCTTGAAAAATGGATGACAATTGGAGTAACCGGAAACACATACGAACAGAGCAAGCTAAAATATAAAGCTTGTAATAAAAACAGCAAATTCCTAAATTCGATTCTAGCCTAGCCAATCCAAAACATCAAAACACCGTGTTGTAGGATTTGCCTTTGAGTCCCGTAATGTTAATTACAATCTAATTCTGACGAGTATTTTCCCGGAATGCTTTGCGCTTTCATACCAGAACTGGGTAAATTCGTAAAATTAGTTCACATGCAAGTTAAGTGAGTTCGCTCTAAAACTAAATCCATTGCATTCACGTGACACTGACGCGTCAATGCAACTGGGTTTTGCATTTATATGGTGCTAAGTTAGTGTGGATATGGATTGTATTTGAAAGCTTTCATTGAAATTTATTTCATGTGTCGATTGCATAATTAGGTAGGTAGGTGTTTTTTTATTCTTAATAGAAATGTACCTATTATAAATTAATCTGCCTACCCCTTCAGTGTACGCAGGTCAATCTACGCTGTCAGTCTGACATTGTATAAATAATGCTATATTTTTCCCAACATTTCAACATCTTACCTCAATCAATCTATACAAAACCGGGAGCTCATTCGTGATATTCAGTATTTCCTCAAATAATATTTACTTTATTTTACTCCGCGTTCCCCTGAGTGAGTGTTCTTAAAATAAGTAGCTCAGCCACGGTACGTGTCTCAGATAACATCATCCGACTGTATCTACCGACTGGCCGCAGAATCCTTTCTGTAAAGAAACTTTGTGAAGGAAAAACGTTATTAAGTTATAATAGAGATCTTCGTAAAATCTTGGAGATAGACGGAATGTTTGAAACAATGCTCTACTGACCTGGTTTGTAAAGGGTCTGTTATGGATAGAAAACTGTATGTTTTTCTTTAAAGTTAATGACGCTAAATAAATTACAGTAAAGCCAAGGTCTATTAAAGTAACAGTATGATGCACTAGGCATTACTCATGAATAAACTAAGCTGTGGATTTAAGCTAAAATAGAAAGAAAGAACGAACGAAAGTAAGAATGTTATCCTGTCTATGATAACTTATATTTACAAAATGACAATACACAATTGCAGGCTCCTTGGCTAAAAACATTGATCCCAATGTCAGTCATTTGTTCTAAATCTGCCATCCGGAAACACACTACAATCACAAAGGAGATGAAACACATCAAACAGAATACCCAAACCTTCAGATATTTTATATTCGGAATACGAAAGAATGTTGTTTCAAATATAACCCTAAAACGCCACTCCGCGTGTCATCCGGCGTCTAAAATGAAGCTTGAATATAAGTCGCGTGACAAATGCGACGATTAGTACTGGCCGCTTCATTTGTTCGAGAATCGCGTCGTATAAAATTAAGTCCCCTTTGATCTACACTCGTTAGTATATGCTCTTTATGGAGAGGCGCCCTTTTCGTATTGTTTTTTCGTGTGTCTATTTTCGGGGGCTTTGAAGGGTTACGTTTTTTTCTTTGATCATGCGTGAAGATGTTTTTATAGTTGTTATTGAGATGTAGTCGGATGATTTTGTTCATAATTATTATATTTATATTACCTTATAGATACACATTTGCACATTTCAGAGGTGTGGAAGGGGTAGTGGCGCAAGAAACTTCGATAAGCACTTGATCTACCTAGATTTAAATCTAGGCTAGGACCCAATTAACATAATCATGAATCCCTAACAGTGAGCCTATTTATATCAGGGTAAATAATGTGAGTTTTGGATCTGAAACTGGTCTTTAATGGAATCATCCTAAATTTATACAGATTTCAGGTTCTTTTATGTAACCGAGCCACGAAAGTATCTATAAAATGAATACCTCAATTCATCACATTTGTACAGAAATAAAGACAGTAAAAAAGCAATTATCTACATCACAACCTTTATTTTACACGTTCCAAAATGCTTTCTCCTCTAACCAGCTATAATAAGCTTTATGTCACAGTCGTTAAGGTAAATAATAGCTTGTTGAAACGGGTCCTAAAATTGAAACAAATCCGTCCTTTTTGGCGCCTATATAAACAGTATAAATCTTCGATGAATCTGACGTGCTAAGCCCCACTTAACGGGGCTCACCTCAATGTATCTTTGCTAGGATTTAATAATTACTCGTGTCACTTTCACGCGTCTGTATTACGTAACTGCGACCGCAACTGGTTGTAGAAATTAATTAAATTTAATATTTAGATGTTTAATTATTATGTTGATTCGATTTTTAGCTGTCGTAAATTGTCATTAACGGATGATGTGTCAATTTTATTTATACACTTTTAATTAAATTTATGTCAAAAACGGATTCTCATGAATATTTTAATTTAGTTTTGGTCATACTAACACTATGGTTGTATGCCGATAGTTTATTATTTCGTTAGCAATTAGCCATAGTATCCAAACTTGGTTAAATCTCGTAGTTTCATAATCCATTACAGTAATTGTGAATTTGTGAGCAAACCCGAGAGCGCTCCAACAGAATTATGTAAATGCAAGACATACGTAGCATAGTGCTGGCAGCATATTTTACGTCGAATGGAATTACTAAGCCAGCAACGGGCTATATAAAATGGAATTATTATTGAAGTGCAAGTTCTATCAATATTTTTACCAATTAAATATCAGGTGTGTTTGGCAATCAGTTGCACGTTGTGCCTTGCAGAAAGACGGGTAACAACTGGCACTAATTATGGTAGTTTAGTTTGAATATCCCCTGTATTCTTTTAACGGATCAATGGTTCTCGATTCTTTCAAATACTGAACTGAAAAAATCTTTTGGTATTATTTACAAACATTATACTGGTGAAATTACTTTTCACAACAATCGCGCAACTACAACACAACTGTCCTTCGAAATTAATATATCCCCGATACAGTCAAGGACCATAACTCTGTTGTCTGCGCCGGCGCGCGGCGCGGGCGGGACACTCCGGGCGCTATATATTAACTACACGAGGGTGCATATTTTACTCCACTTATGACGAACGCCCCGTTTTTTTCACGTCGTTTTTCTGAATAATTTTTCCTCTGTCACTCGGTCGTACGCCCATTGTGTCTCAAATAAAAAGCGTATCTTTTTCAGCGTGAATTCGTTAAGAGTATTTTATTAAGGCCGATTATTCTAAGTGGTTTGTTTGAATAATTGTTCTGTAATGAAGACAGGTTCGAAGGTTCGTTTCTCCTAATGAGCTTAATGTTCTTTTTGTGTTTTTACTTTGGTTTGGGTTCTGGCTTGCTGCCTCAAGTTTCTTTGATCTAAATAATAGTAGGTCGCTAAGCCAACTCCTTGTCAGTTCTACCATGCATTATATTTGGCAAGATTCTAATTTTACATTGAGTATCTGCCATCTAACGTTTACAGCCCAGAGGGATACTAAAACTTTGGGATATAATCCCTTATAAGAGGCAACTTCTTCCTCGGAAAACTATGGGGAGGATTATAACTTTAACTAGCACATGGAAGTTTGTTAAATATTTAATGAAAACGTCTAATTATAGCTACATAACAGTTTTTTGGCTGTGGTTAAATTCGAACGTCGAAAATATCTAGGATACAAAATGGCCTGGTTTTTCTTTATATTTTCCATGGTACGAAGTATTCTAAGTTAGCTGACATAAACCTTAAGTACCTAAGTACTAAAACAAAGAGTAAAAATATTTTTTATTTTTGTAGGTTTGCGACAACGAGTGAGAATAAAACGCGCCTCCCGTGGATTGCGACACTTATTTTATTTTTGTCTTCAACACATCAGTAACAAAGTGTATCTTTCCTTTTTATGATATGACATTTTTATTAGGCCTATATAATATTAGTAACAAATCAACACCTACTGTTAAATACTGTTCCTTATACAGAGTGGA
The DNA here is from genome assembly GCA_948150665.1 of Conistra vaccinii. Classification (NCBI taxonomy): domain Eukaryota; kingdom Metazoa; phylum Arthropoda; class Insecta; order Lepidoptera; family Noctuidae; genus Conistra; species Conistra vaccinii. Next base: position 22,651,141 of record OX411334.1, read on the forward strand.
ATTTTTTAACCTCATCTGGACGGAAAGTACTCTAAATACTGGAGATAGAAAATTTTACTCAAAGGGAACATCCTTTATAATCAGAAAAACAAATCTGCATTCAAAGATTTTCGAACCAAATGGAGCTCATTTCGAGCAAGTAATACGAGAGTTAACCCTTTTTTTTCGTTCAATTAAAATAAGTTAAAATTTTATGGTTTTCCTTTCATTTAATTTATCATATTTGTTAGAGAGATTTGATCCATATGATTGACCCGTATGATCCATATGATTGTATAAGACATTGACCTCTGTTTTACAAATAAATAATTATGATTTTCTGGTTTTTTTTTCTGGTCCTTTCGATTGATGCCATAAAAGTACAGGGTGTTATCTTTTCGGATTTTAGCCGGTTCGGTTCCCGAGTGTGGCAAGCGAATTTTCGAAATTCTATGAAGATAGATTTGTTTATTTTTAAAAATAAAGGAATGTTTCCTTTGAGTAAAATTTCTGCGTACTTTCCCTCCAGGTGAGGTTTAAAATTCCACTCTGTATACTACAGCTCCTAAATCCGAAGCTGTTTCAACCCACCCAAAGAAAACAATTGAAACTACAAAACAATGACAAACACACTTCAATTACTAGCAGGCCCGCGATCAGCCCCGCGTAATCCCGCCTTAAACCCACCCCGACTCGAGATCTTCTAATACTTGAGATTTTTCGGCGAAAGGCAGAGACGAAGCCGACGAAGACGGGACCTCCTGGCATCCCGAACATTCACTTTCAGACGCGGCACGTGATTTCTGGGGGCCCAAAGGGTCCTATATTTACAATGTATTCGACTTAAATCTCTGTCAGGCTGCAATGTTAGATTTAGAGAGTGAAGATGAATTCAGAATGTACGATTGGAATGTAGGGAGATATAGGAACTTGAATTTGGAAGTTTGGATGTATGGTAGAATGTATATAACAATAAAATTAAATATGATAATATCAGTGCGTATTGAGCTATTTGAAAATGAAACAAGAATGTAGGACTAATAAATAGTGGAAGAATAATAACAACACAAGACAAACTTCAGAATATGAACCTAATGACAACGCCGACCGTAATGTAAGTCTTCTAGTTGTAGAAGTTGAAAACGAAAATCGGAGTTGAACTACACGTACATAAAATACACCTTGCAACATACCCCTAGAGTTTGTCTCAAAAATGAATGTATAATATAATTGTAAAAGCTAGTAAAAGTATGATAAATGTGTGGAACGATTTGTGAGCGTAATATATCAGTAGGAATGCGACACATCGCCCCGTGCCGATCGATCGGGAGATTAGCTCTGTTACCGACAAAATATTGCTAACCTCTCTCCATGTTTTATCTCCTATTTGTTCTCCTATTGCTTGTACTTTTTACTGGCATCGATATAGATTTATCTACTACTAAGTTCTTGGAAATCATTAGTGCGATTGGGTCTATTAAAAACTTGAACAACCGCATCGTCCTACACGATAACACCCACTAAAAATCTATTATATTCTCTATTCTCACTGCTAACGGTGTTGTAATTAAAGCAACATTATGAAACGAAGAATCAACAGTTTGGTCGATGGCAATCAAGGCTGAATTAATTTTCGTGACAAAGATCGGGAAAGGCTTAACTATGAAAACATTACTATTACTTTTAATTGAAAACATTGTAGAATAGGATAAAATAATTTGCTATTTTTATATGTTATTTTATTAAATTATTTTATTTCAATCAATTATTATTACTTCATCATTCTCCTGCCCTTATCCCAATTTTATTTGGGGTCGGCGCAACATGTCCCTTTTTTCCATACTTCTCTATTAGTCGTCATTTCAGTAGTTACCCCCTTTCTAGCCATATCATCTTTCACACAGTCCATCCATCGTTTCTTTGGTCTTCCCCTACTCTTATAGCCATCGACATTCACACTCAAAACTTTCTTCACGACATTTTCCTCATTCCTCCTCATCACATGCCCATACCATGACAGCCGATTACCGCACAACTTTTCGGTCACCGGTGCCACTTTCAGACTTCCTCTTATGTACTCATTTCTTACTCTATCCATTCGTGTAACACCACACATCCCTCTTAGCATTCTCATCTCAGCTGCATGCAATTGCCTTTCATTCATCCCTTTGGTGGCCCAACATTCTGATCCATACAAGACAGCAGGTCTAACCATTGTTTTATATATCTTCCCCTTAAGTTTAAGGGGAATACGGGAGTCGCAGATTGTTCCCGTGACCTGCTGCCATTTCATCCATCCAGTGTTAATTCTGTGCTTAACCGCCCGATCTATTTCGCCATCGCTTTGCACGAGTGAACCGAGATACCGAAAGTCGGAGCAGACTGGCAGAAGCGTGCCATCAAGCGCTATGGCTCCAGAACTAGAGAGACCGCCGAAATCGCAGAACATATGTTCAGTTTTGGTTCTGCTGATTTTCAAGCCAACACTCTCCAGCTTCTGCTGCCATTTCTCCAATCTGCTCTGGATCTCAGGTTCATCCTCACCGACAAGAACAATGTCATCGGCAAACAGCATGCACCAGGGTGCCTCTTCGTGTAAGTCCGACGTCAGGGCGTCCATAATCAACAAGAAGAGGTAAGGACTTAAAGCCGACCCTTGGTGCAAGCCTACAGCCACACTGAACTCATCAGTATTGCCAGCAGCCGACCGAACGTACGTACGAGATTGGCTGTACATGGCACGAATTAACTCTACATACTTCCCGGGCAAACCTTTCTCTTTCAAGGCCCACCACAACACATCCCGAGGTACCCTATCATACGCTTTCTCCAGATCAATGAACACCATGTGCAAGTTCTTGTGTGCACGTCTGTACTTCTCGCACAATTGGCGGAGTGCAAAGGTGGCGTCCATTGTTCCTCGACCTGGCATAAACCCAAACTGGTTTGGGGTAATCTCACTCTCCTCTCTCAGTCTTTTCTCTATTACTTTCTCCCATACCTTCATACTATGTGACATGAGCTTTATCCCTCGATAGTTGTTGCAGTCCTGTACATCACCTTTATTCTTGAAGATGGGCACTAGCGAACTATTGCACCATTCTTGTGGGATCCCCCCTTCATGCAACAACTTATTAAAGAATAAAGTCAGCCACATACATCCATCTTCTTTTAAACACTTCCATACTTCTACTGGTATATCATCTGGGCCTACAGCCTTACCATTTTTCATACTTTGAACTGCCTTTCTCACTTCATCCATGCAAATAAGCATGGATGAAGTGAGAAAGGCAGTCCTGATCAAACCCATATTTACATGTACCTCTTTAAGCACACCATTCCATTTATTCTCTTCGTTCATTAACTTTTCAAAATAAATCTTCCATCGTTCTTTTATTTCGTCATCTTTGCACAAAACCTTACCGGCGTCATCTTTTATACATTTCATGTGAATTATATCTCTCGTTCTCCTTTCTCTTGATTTTGTGATCCGGTATAGCTCCTTCTGGCCTCTAGGGCTCTCCAGTGAGTCATACAACTTCTCCTGCGCCTTAGACCTCGAAACTGCTACCGCCTTTTTTGCCTTTCTCTTCCATTCTTTATAAATCTTCTTCTTATCATCCTTTAATCTATCATTCCCGTTTTCTACACCCTGCCATTCTTTAAATGCAATTTTCTTTTCTTTAAGTATCTTTTGCACGTCTTCATTCCACCACCATGTATCCCTTTCTATTATACCTTTCCCTTTCGATTCTCCAAACACATCTTTAGCTACTCTCCTTATACAATCCGCCATCTCTTTCCAACATTCATTCACAGACTTTCCTTCCATATCCTTCATTTCAATCATTTTATCTACCACTTGACTCTTAAACATACTGGCGCATTCCTCTTTTTCTATCATACGCCATCTGGTTTTGGGTGGGGGCCGTTCCTTGTTCCTACTGGACGAAACACTGACTTTTACCTCCATTATTAAGAGTCTATGTTGTGGGACTAAGTCTTCACCTGGGAGCACTTTACAGTTTTTGACACTTTTAAGGCTGTTCCGTCTTACTAGCAAGTAGTCAATTTGTGTCGCGTGGTGGCCACTTTTGTAAGTTATAAGATGCTCTCTTTGTTTTTGGAACCACGTATTTGTTATTGCCAGGTCGAAGGCCGAAGCAGCTTGCAGTAGTGTCTCGCCATCAGTGTTACGGTCTCCGTATCCCCAACCGCCATGCACTCTCTCATACCCATCCTTAGGTCTTCCTACATGCCCGTTAAAATCACCCCCCACATACACTTCTTCACTATCTTGCACATCCATCATCACCCGATCAAAATCCATCCAAAACTTCTCTTTTACACTATCTTCACACCCTGACTGGGGTGCATACACACTAACTATATTAACCACTAAACTCTCCACAATTACTTTAACCGCTATCACTCTATCACTCACTCTTTTAACATCCACCACACATTCTTTCAACTGACTATCCAAAACTATACCCACACCATTTCGCTTGCCATCGCTCCCACAATAATAAAACTTATATCCTTCTCCTATCTCTCTAGCTTTCGCGCCCTTCCACTTTGTCAGTCGGTCAGTCAGTATGTTCAGTCGTCGCCTTTTTAAAACATCTGCTAGTTCCCTTCCTCTTCCAGTCATCGTACCTACATTCCAGCTCGCACATCTCAGTCTAGCTTCTCTCACACTCCGAGCTTGCGTCTTACGTCGCACCCGCCCGTTCTGGTGCGACAACCCTTGTCCATTTCCCACAGAAGCCGGGTGCTGCCCCTGCGCGTCGCCTGTGGGGTACGCCCTAGCCCTATCGCGCATCATAACATTTTCTCTCATGTTGCTTAGGGTTTTGGCAAAGTTTTACAGTCGGCCGCCAGCCTGACACCAACCCTCCTTGGGAATGCTTTTGTTGGTGGTTTTCCCGCCACCTCCCGGGTGACCCAAGGTGCTGCGATGGTATGCACTAGGTCTCCAGTTCCCTTAGTCGCCTCCTACGACACCCACAGGATGAAATGGGGTGGCCATATTCTTAATCCGGGACCACACGGACTCAATCAATCAATTATTATTACTTAATTAAATTAATTTCTACTAACACTAGTGTGTAAGCTCGCAATTGTACTAACAAATATGGATGTAATCGTAAGATGAGTCTGAAATAAATGATTAATTATTATTAATTATTATTATTAATAGTCTTACTATTAAAACAATAGCTTTCCATCATATCGTTCGTCGCTTCGCAGTCTACACAGTGTCCGTCCAAAAACAAAGATGGCGAAATGTTATTTACGTGGTCGTCAGTTTAGACGGCTATTTCCGACGATAGCAGACACACAGCTCTGATGGAAAACGATGTTGACACTGTCGCACATTAGCGCCGTGATTCACACTCTCTGTTTGTTTTGTCACAATATAATGTGTGTGCATAAGACGCGGAGATTGACCGAATTCTTTCGTTAGTGCCTTTGATATAGAACTTAATACGTCTTCTTTCAAATGTTGCATTAATTTTTATGTGGATTTTTATTTATTTTGTTAGATATGGTGGGAGTGTATGGTATTTTTATGGTCTTTTATTATTGTGTTCGTATGTGTCATCGCCTCATCGTGTATGGCATGTTGGGTTATGTAAGCGACTTTCGATTACTAAACATGTTTTGACATGGAACGTGTTTGTGATACGGGTTTAGGTGAGGCCTTGAACTATAATGCTGTGAGTTCATTTTACTTGAATAATATTAAGAAGGAATAACTTAATTACAGTCATATTAACCTTAGATACTCGAGTTGCGAAAATGCAAATCATTAATATTTCTTTAAAAAAAGTTAAGTGGAAAATTATACAGATTCCTAATTCATGTAAATCAATTATTTCCTCATTTACAAACATCTATACACACAAAACCGTACGCACGGTATCGGATATCGTCCAAACAAAAAGAATTACGTCGACAAAAATGAGTAATGCGAATTAAACTGCTCCCAAGTCGCCAATTTTTCATTTTAATCTGTAGCGTACGAACAATATACAAAAGAGATTATTCTTCTCAAATAAAATGTATAACCTGGGGCGAGCGAGTGCCGTAATTAAATTATTATATTAGTCACAGACATGCGACAATGGCAGTAGGTCAAGGCCCAAGGATCCATTTCTTAGAACGTGGAGGATTTTTTAAACGTTCATATTTTTTTATTATTTATGAGGCCAAGGCCCAGAACAGCTGTGCTCGGAGAAATGGACTCATAAATCCAGTGAAAGAAATTATGTTTTTGATTTAAATTTATATTTTTCATTTTTCATTAGGACAAAACCTACTTTGTGTAGAGACGGCGCTCATAACACAACATTGTTTGGTATTTTTATGTCTCAAATTGTCCTTTATTAATAAAAATAATGTCACATCAACGTAAAAAATCTAAAAATTAGAATGAGAAACCTAAATAAATAAAGTTACTTACTTCAACACCCCCGATCTCAATAATGAGCTCTAGCCACTCGCTTTCTTTCGGAAATCAAAGTGGTTAATAGTTTAATGAAATTGCCAATAATTGCCACATATCCAATATTAATTTTATTGCAACTTTATAGAGTAATTTTAAAATTAATTGCAAATATCGGATAAAAATAACAGTACCTACGTTACAAACAAAGACTGGCGCGACTTTCTTAAATATTTTACTCCTGTCGGTCCCCTGGGAAGCAACGCTTTAAGATATGTCGTGTACCGTCTACTTGGTATTCGCACAATAAAAATGATAATATATCTCGATGTGTGTTTTTATAAGTTCCCAGTTTCCCCTAAGTGTAGGATTTTCGCGAAAAGAGACAATGTTAGTACATTATTCCTAAAACATTATGTTTAAAGCCTGAATAGTAGAGTGTATAAACATTTTTTGTATCTACGTAGTTATTTTGACGAAAATGTTATATCTCACAAGTTGTTTACTTATAATATTGACTGCGTGTTTAACATCACACCACATAGTTTAATTATTCAAAATTTCAGCGGCTTTAAATAACAATGAAGGACTTATTGGCAAAACAAATGACATTATCAAAGCTTGAAGGACGGAAAAAACATCATATAAACATTAAACAGCAGAATCAACAGATGGCTTATAAAAAAGAAAAAAAATAACACCCGCATATTAAAACCCGTTTCCGAACCACGTCCTAAACTTTTTGGGGACTTTACGTTTCAACTACTATGTCTCATGTAAGCCTGGATTTACAAAGTAATGACGGTCGCCGGCTCCCAGGAAACTCCACTGACTTTACAAACCGCACTCAATTGCAGTGCAGACTTACTGTAAGTCCAATTTAGGAGCCCGATCGGATTCGACGAACGATTCGTGCTCGCCGAACTACTGCTGGGTAAAAAGTATGTGTAAGTTCAGTTGATTTGATGGTAAGGCTTGTTTACAGCGTTCTAGTCGTTGAGTTAGTAAATGGCTGTTAATGATTATTTTGGGCCAATCATATTTGAACTTTTTGCCATCGATACGCTAAGAAAAAGAGGAATGACAATGATTATGTATATAAGCTGCAGAAGTGTAGAACATGAAGTCGTACTGCGTAGGTATTAATGTTCAGTGTTTTGATCTTAGTTTTTATTCAATTTAGAAAGATAAGAAGAAGCTAATTGACCAATTAGCTTTTTGCTAGTGCTGTGTGACCTTTTTTTATTATAGTTTTAGAATTACAGAAAGGACCTATAATCATATAGTCTTAAATGTTTATTCCTATTCCCAATTTTTATAATCTCATGGCTATTATTCAAATAAAACAACCAACTAACCTTTTCAGTAACCCTAACCAATTAGAAAAAAAAAAGTATCTCATCACTTCCACAGTCCCATACCCCTTTCTACATCTAACCCCATGCATTTTCCACCGCGCGGTAGGTACCTACGGTATCAGGCATGCGTCGGACAGGCGACAAGGCGACACGGCGACACGGGCGCGGCGTGTGGGCGACGAGCAAACACGTCACAACACGTCGCGCGTGCAAACAGCGATGTGACGTGACGGCCACAAATGGCGGCCGCTGGATTTGACACAGACTAAGTTTAGGCAGTATGTCTCTTGGTAGATTTTATTTAATTACAGTACGTTCTGGGCCTTATATTGGTTTTTCATGACTTGACAAAACGTCAAGTTTCAATATTACGTTTATGTTTAATTTAAGAGAATTAAATAATACAAACCTTCCAGAATATTATACATTCCCTAAATGATGTTGAAAACCTCATCAAAATCCGTTGCGTAATTTAAAAGAACAACGCGGACATATGCGGACAAACAAACGTGAAAAGCGACTTTGTTTTATAATATTTAGAGATTAGAGATAGAAAACTCAAATTAAAAATAACTTTGTTGAAATAGGTGCTATTTTTGCAGGCGAATCTATCGCGGTGTCCAAACAGCTGAAAAAACAAGTGACTAACTAAATCCTTTATACAAAACACAGTCATGGCTATCACGATTCATCGTCAAACGGTGACCGAATAATTTACAGCGAGATTGCCGCGTCGATGGCGCAATCTTCGGGATTAGCCGGTCGCCGGCGAGTTATGGACGTTAAACAACGTAATGTATTGGCTAGTTACTATTTATTGCCTTTATCCTATTGCCTGAGCGTTGCGCGCAGTGTATATGGGACTTTCCGAGATTTGTTTCTCTGGCAAGCATTGTAACTGTTGCTTGTAGGAATCTACGTCTATTCTAGTCTTTTATTATTGTTTAGATCTCTGCTAATTTTACTTAATCTTTTCCAACTTTATTGTAATATTTTTGAACATGATGAGACCTAGTTTGATGCTCATCCCGTTATTGTAGGACATAAAATAAATCATCAATTTCACTAAACATTTATTTATCAGAATTTCAGACACTTGAAGTGTAGATAATCCAAGTGCTATAAGATTACTGTTCTGAGTAAACAGTGAGTCTAGATATCGATTCCATCTAACTTCAGTTTGATCCAACAAGAGCAGCTGAGTTGTTTATTCTGTCGAGCTAGTTGTAAGTGCCTTGGAATCCAAGACATAATAATGGTGCTATTAAAAAATGAACTAGATTATAACAGTCTTTAACTTCTTACAGAAAACAATTTATTACTTTGTTTGAGGAAGAAACTATTTCTTTTCTAGAGATGAAAGGTAAAGAAGGGATGAGAGATAGAATAAAATCATAGCGTCGTTAGTAAAACTGCAACGCATCTATTGTAATCGTCCAACACAATTAACACACAAGTTTCAGACGGAACCAGATCACATAATCACAGCCCACAAATTGACAAAGTAACATAACTAAAAAAACATGCGGGGCAGTCTGTTGCTTGCAGTGGGGACTGCCGATAGAAGTGAAAACTAAGTGATGGTTAGGAATTTATGTGGCTTGCTGTCTGTAAAAGAACAAAAGCTGTAGTTCCATTAAAAAAAAACCAAAAAAATAAAACAGAGCGCTGTCAACAAAAAAGTGCTCAACGCGCCTTCGGTGACGATGACGCGAGTTCCATGATTTTTGTTCACCCAAAAAGTGCTCAACGCGCCTAAAGAAGTCTTCACTTCAAAAACGTCTATCAGCCAGTCCTGACTCCGAGATTCTCTCTTCAAGAACTGCGAAAAAAATACAAAGCATTCCAGAAACAATACTATTGGTAATTGAAATAACTTTAAACCTCTTTATATGGTTATTGCAGATACTCATCCATCATTATGAATTACTGTAACTATAAAACCAACACTGAAATCGCAAAAAACACAGCTATTCCCTACTACCTACGAGTATTTGTCGAGTTATGAGAAGATAAATATATAAAGCAGTTGTTTTTCGCGATATCTTGTTTGTTTCCTTAGTAACCTATACATACATACACACATTATTAAATTTATAAACTCACGCCTTCTTCCCACGAGGATATGTAGAAACTATAGAACGCCACCTGCTGCACCTGCCGGCACATAAATAGATACTACCTTTTCCTTAATTAAGTAATTTAAACCCCTTTTACTCGCATCCCACGTTTCTTTTCTCAAAATCAATTGTATTAGTCTAGTTTATTTGATTATTTATGCTTTTTTTTTTTTACAAAAGTGCACTTGACTAAATTGTAAGTAACTATTATAACATTCATAATGGACGGATGGATGACCCCTGTAACACAGGTTTTTCCGAGCATAGGGGTCATTGATCAATATTTTGTATCAGGCTTTTTTCACATGTAATCAAGTGTCACCTGTATGTGTACTTTTTACGTCAGAAATAAATATACTCTATACTCTATGCTACGATCCTTACATCCTCCTTTTGCCTTGTTTACGTTCATACATCTGGTCCTACTCGCCCGCCGGTTGCGAGTACTACGCACCTGACCTTTCTGAAGAACAACCAATAAGGTTGAAGCAAAAGTTATTCATAATGATGAGTTCAATGACCCCTAAGCCCTAAGTTTCAGCTATTTCAATAACACTTTGTATAATGTCAGTTTATTATCAGAATTGGGGAGACACGAGAATAAAAGGTATTGACAAATTGAATTCGAACACAAGGTTATATAAAGGACAAACAGTGGTCCCAAACTAGCAACGTTATCCGTGTTTACCTGTTCCCACACCTTTGATCCGCCATCAAGCGTCTATGAACACCCCGTATAATACATGGGCAGTTTATTATTTTATAAATTCGCTTGCACAAAGGTCCGAGTCGAACCCAATTTACGCGTCGAGGAACATAAAGGGGGTTGGAGAACCAACTTTGGGTGCTCCTCCAAAAATGTTGCTTTACCGCTTATTATTGGAAGCACAAAGATGGGTTTCCTCTGGTTTCGGATGCGTAGAATTGTATAGATAGTGTTGTATTAGCGCGACGTCCTGTGGACGACAAGATCACGCCTCGACTTCGTTAACTTCTATTTATTGATTTCGCTCCAAGATGTTTATAGTTCGGTTCTGGTAAAAGATTTGTGGCTCGAATATCCACTGTTACACTATTTCTGTAAGAGGGTGATGCCGGAGAATTGAAACGATAAATATGAAGGTATTTACTTGAGAATTTCCTTTGGTGATTAAAATAGATTTGACGTTTAGTTTTACTACTGAAGTGAGCACAAACAAATGTAATACAATGAAGGATCCTGTCAAAATATTCTAGATGAATAAATGGTATGTGTTCATGTCAGAACATTATTTTAGCTCTGAACTTCTGAAGCCTAAGGTCAAATAAAAGTTGCTGTATATTATAAACTGCTGGAAACATTGTGATTTACTTTGATTTACATTTACATAAAATAAACGTTATTCTTGGACTTATTTTCTTCGATGGCCGAATTTGTAAGTAGTAGGTATTATAACTGGTTGGAATACTAATAAAAATAAATCAGCAATTTCAAAGGTCATTCTGTCAGAGTTTGTTTGTTGGTAAAGAATGTGCTATAATAAACATGAGCTGGAGCAATATTACACAATTTAGAACAAGTTTTAACTGTTTTAGTACAGTTTTATTCATATTTATCGATCAAATAAATAATAATTGATATGTGAGTCCTTGAATTGAAAACCAAGTCAAAACACAATCGCTTTCATGCACAGCGATACAAAATAAAGAAAATCGGTGATTTCTCAAAGTACCGCCCAGACCTCTTTGTGCGGCGCGATATAGACATTAATCGTTGCTTCCACAAGCACTACAATAAAACCAGCGCTAAACACCGCCACAATGAGCTCCACTAAATATTTCACTACAAAAAGCATTCGCTGTCTCACTCTAACATTTTCGCGATTGGAATGAGACATTACAGGAATAAATGGTTTCCTTTGATGTCGACGCAGCGACGCCGCACAGCGGCTACATATCACTTAGTATTCTTACGTTTACTGTCATACGGAACACAGTGTAAAAAAAAATCACAAAGAAAATTTTACATGCTGTATAAATTCCGACGCATGTAAAGGATGTTTTTTTATTGGCGAGCGATATACGTGGGTGGTAATGTTCATTTGGTTTCCTTTTCTTTAGTACTTGATGAGTACAGTCGTCTGCTAATATCGTCTTTGTTCGGTGGATCGATCGGACGATAAGTTTATCGCGATCGCTAAATAAATTAAGTATTGGATTTGTATGGGCGTCTTTATTTGTTTTGTCTATGTCGCCGTCTCGCGTCGGTCCATTCTGCTTCGTCACGATTTGGAACACAGACTTAATTACTTTGTCAATTTCTTTAGAAAAATAAAGTAGGAAGTGCTAATAAACAGGATGATTATTATATTGGTTTGACTAGATTATTTCAAAATGCGGTGGTTTAATATTGGAAATTGGGGTTGTGGTTATAATTAGGCAATTAGCTTTGACTCTATGTAGGTATTAAGGGGCTGATTATAAACGTGTGCCTATTGAAAATGGAAGCAAAACTATCTGTGGTTTTCCTTTTATTAGAACATGTACTTTCCAAATGATCAAATGGGTCACAAAAAGGGAAAAAAACACGTATGAGCAAAAAATGTACTAGTTTATAAGCAAGTCATGTTTTTTCTAGGAAACTCTAACACGGATACGGAAGTGAAGTACCTATTCCAGTGTTCGTAGAACTATAATATTGATATCAACTCACAAAATAATACAGTAAGCACCAATTTGTCCTGTTCAGATATTAGGTACCTAAAAAACTTGGTATTCAGAATTGGTTTTGATTTTCGTACCTACTTTAAATGAGATATCAATTAAATTCAAAAAACCACAAAAAGATTTGTAACCAAGTCCCAATCAAACGCCTCAAAAGAAATAAAAACTCAAAAAGCCCTCACACATACAATAATTACTCATAACAATCAATATGAACCAAAGAATTGGATGAAAACAAGCTATCAATACTAGGAAAGTTCACGCCAGCTAGTGGAGAGGGGGGTAACAGAAAGATTAATGATGTTTCATCCCTCTTTACACCCCTTGCATCAATCACTTAGCCCTTTGATGTATTATTTACTCCCAAAGTTATTTTTGTGTCTCCTCTGTTTTTGAAGGGGCACAAATATTTTTCAACGCCATCTGTCTATTATAGATGACGTGTTTTGATAGTGGGAGGGGGGTGAAGTGGGAATAGTTTTGGTAAATGTTATGATGATGGCATGGGGTTCTGTTTTGCCCAGATTTGGGGGTGAACGGAAAACAAATGGTCAGCAAACAGCTGACCATTTGTTTTCTCTTTATCCTGTTGGAAATTGTACTTTAATAAACAGGGAAGATTTTGTGAGAATGTTTTGAAGAATTAGGTATTGGGTACCCAATCTATATGGCTAAATTATTAGGTAATTCAAACGTTGGGCTATTAAGCTTCTTATAGAAGACACTAAGCTAGAAATAGCAACAGCGGCGTACCAAAAATCATAATGAAGCTGATAGGAAGGAACTACATGGAAAGGCTACTGACAAAGATTTAGGTAAAGAACATTCTATCCATAATGTGTTTTTATTCGTAATTCTTCTACCCCGAGGGAATCTTACTTAATAATCTGAATATGCCTAGTTACTCAATAAAACCTTGACATTAAGTACCAACACGTGTGTCCGTGGCCCTAATCCTCAACATCTTTATATTGATGATACTCTAAAATTTACAAATACACTCGTAAATAACCATCAAATACTTAATATTAAATATTGTAACTTTGAATAATTAATCTTAGATGAATTGGACCATTTATGATAGGGTTGGCAACAAAATTCTTAAAACTAACGTTTTTATTTTTCGAATAGCTAATGCGTGCGGCTTCATCCGCGTGTAGGTCGATAATTATCCCACGGGAACATACTACTGGGACAAAAATTATTCTATGTCCTAACCCAGGTCATACTTAATGTGTGCCAAATTTCATCCAAATTCGTTCAGCCGCTAAGGCGTGAGGTGGCAACAGACCGACAGACAGCCCGAGTAAAATTAAAAGAAGAACTGGGTTTCTCTGCTATAAAATAAAATCCATTCTTAAAGTAACAAAATAGGTAGATAGATACATGTCGCAGATAAAAGATCAAGGGCAAAGATAAAATAGAGACCGCAAAATTCAATAAGTTTGACACTTGAAATAAATTAACATTGAATTATTCTTAGAACCAACATGACCAACATGACTACTCATTCTTGTGAAGTGCTTACTCATTGAATTATAATATTTTTATTGAACTGTGATCGAATGGCAAACAAACCCACCTGATGTTAAGGTCACGACCTGCGGACATGTTTTGTACCTACCAGAGACATGGGAGATTCGTTGCCACCCCAGAAACAAAGCAGAAAAGTCATCCCGACTCCCACATGAAATCATAACGCTGCCAGGCAGAGAAATAAGTATGGCAGTAATATTAAGGAATCAATTACCAGCCCAGATTTAAAATCATTACGTTTTGCCTCCACTTCGACAAAATGTTGTATTTTTTTCTTCACTTGGTACTTTAAGGTACTTGGTACTATTACATAAGCACAAATTCCTAGGATGTAATCCGAAGGTCCAATCCCATATACAACATTCCGAGCCCCGCGCGGCCTTTCTTGTTATTATAACATTTCGCAAAATCTTCGGAAAGGTCACTCCTAAGAGATTATCGTAATGTATTGATTTACATAAATTATGTCGTTCGCCATTAGCAGGACCCGATGTCTCACATACCTACCTACCTATTAGGATGAGTACATAATAGGTATTATTTAAATATCATCAAAAGGTCACAGGGTTTTATACATATTGCGTAGCTACTTTAATAATAATCGCAAGACAACGTTATTTTGTTGGGTATTTTGAATTTATTATCCAGTTGATATTGTACCTACTAAGTTTTTATTAGCTATAGATATCTATTTTAATACACTTGATTTTGATCACACTTGAATTTAAGTTTATTGTCACTTTCCATTACCTCGGGTACCTGAAATGGTACTTGAAACTAAAGTCAAATAAAAGTAAAAAAAAGAACTAAAAACTTACGTATTTATAATGATGTTGCAAAGTAATAATTTATATTTATTCATGTTGAATATTTTTTCGTTTCTGGCTTTTCATTTATTTATTCCGTAGTCGTAATTAAGTTTTTTAAAGCTCAAAAAAAAACACTTTTTGTTAAATTCACTTCATACTATAAATATCGATCGAAACCACACAAATAAATAGTACTTTATCGGCAAATGAGATGGCGCTAGTAGTACAACATTCATAAGTGTAGGTATTCTCTATTCATGTACAGACGCCATAATCTGTAAAATTTTCCCAATCAACATTGAACCTTATACTTTAGCGATAAAGTTGAAAATCTATTAAAGAAATTTGACAGATTGTAGTAACTTGATGTGCTGGCGTCTGTACCTATTCGTCCACTGTCTTTATAATTTTGAAGTTCCTGGGACGTCATGTATGTACCCTAGGACACTGAAATCGTCTAATGAGGTATTTTGTTCAAATCGGTACAATAATGTCGGATTGTAAGCTGTGCCTGTCGTACAGCCAACAATCTTGTAGGTACTATTATTGTCTCCCTGCTGTAGTCGGGTAGTAAAAGTTTCTGTTAATTTCTCCCTGTGTGGGCAGAGTAAACGCTTAAAAGATTAAGTGAAAGTCATCATCCTAATAAAGACAAAATAAAGTCTGTCTCAACAGCTAACGTCAAATCGATTAAGGCTAATAGGACATTACGATATTCATCGCTGATGTACAAACAGCACAAGGCAATGAACTTTGTCTAAATCGATTTACTAAAATAAATGTGTTTTTAAAGTGAGTAGTGTAATCGACTTGTGGTCAGTGAATCGATTTGAGTACGTGTCGTAACCGTGATTAGTAGTGATGTGCTTCGAAAGGTCAGTTTGTAGTACTCGCGGGAGGCGGGACCAGTTTGTGGTTAAATTGAAAGTGTGGCAAAGTGATTTGCGCTTTGGGAAGTCCGGGTCAGTGGGTTCTTGTTGTTGCTATGATGTCATTGTTACAAGTGAATTGTGTTACTTGGTATCAATAAGATCACGTAAGAGTTTTGTTATTTGAATTGTTATATTATTATCTACGTGATTTAGGTTAGTCATTATTATTAGAAGTGTAAAAGTAAACGGTTTCTTTATTTCTTTCGTACCAACAGTACTTGTTGGTATGTAGGTATGAGTTAGACATTATAATTTGTCAAGGTCTTAAGTAAATTCCGAGTGTAACTGTATCCATGTTTTCCATTTCAAAAGATCCCATGGGTTTGCACAATGGTGTGCTATTTGTAACAGCCCCGTCCGTCCGTGACGTCAGGCACATCTGTCATCTCGTTTGGACATGTCCTATGACTAGGGTTGTCGAAATAAACCGAAATAAGGAGAATTTAAAGGAACATAGCCGGCAGAAATTTTTTGTCACTTTTGTGAACTTTTAACGGAAAATAATATCTTCCGCATTTCAAAACTTGTTCTATTTTATTTTATTTTATTTTATTTTATTTTATTAGGATCTCCAACAAAGAATACACCTTACATGCTATAATACAAAGACAAGAACAACAATCTATGTGCTCCCTCAATTATAGGAGACCACATCATGCAATAAAAACAAGCAAACAGTTACATATGATTAAATAGAAGTGGCCCTGAAAGTTAAAATTATATACCTAGTATTATTAAGCTTATACTAATACATTATTAAAATTGGTAATCTGAATTTAAATTGAATAAAAATAAAGATTAAAAAGCAACGAATACATAATTATTAGAAAAAAATTGTACTTACAGACAAATAAAAATAGAAATAACGAACAATGCATTACTAGGCGGGCAGTTCAACACTTACACAATATCATTTAGTTGCGTACGGACTAGTGACTTATATTTACCCAGATTATTAGAAAAGATGTCTATGTCTTGTAATGAACATGATAAGGAATTGTACTGCTGGGTCATCCTGGAAACCGGTGCATGTTTACCCAGATTTGTTCGGTATCGTGGGGCTTTGAGTAATGGGCGGGGATAACGCGGCATTCTGGCCGGGACATTAAGATTTATTCTGCTGAGAAGATCTGGACAGTCAATACTATTATTAAGCAACTTGAACAGGAATGTTAAATCAGAGACTGTACGGCGAGACCTGAGAGGAATGATTTTAAAATAATGTTCTTTATGAATAAGTCAGGAAATGAACTTTATGGTTAGTTTCTATATCTGGATGACACAGACATATACCATTGGTAGGTGCACTAATATAAACTTTATAGATGATCCGGGTTTTATAGCTGCATAATAATATACTCGTTTTGTATGACATTTTATTTTTATGGTCCGTGTTAAGTATCTCAGTAATAAATAATACATAATAAATGACAACAAAATGCCAAAATATGCAGCTTTTGAATATAAATGTCTACAAAAACAATAGAGTCTAATTCTGTAAATGGCAGCCCTAGGCGCCCTTGTTAGGCTGTTTAAGAATGATTTAATAAGAACTTGTAATTTAAATACTCGTTTAGTGGGTGAGTGGTTGTGTAGGCGGTCTAAAGGTTAAGACTCTGCGAATTCTTTGGTATTTTATAGTGTTTTTTTTTGTCAAGGAGGTAAATGTCACGCTATTTTGTTTGTTTTTATCTTATCTTTTTTAGTACCTAATTTTATTACAGCCGCGTGGGTTTAGGGGAAGTACTAATCTAAATATTGATGTGACCAATTTCTACTCAAAGGAATCATTAGATTTTTTTGCAAAAATATGTAATACTTCATGCAAACATTTTTGAAAACTTGCTTGCCTGAATCAAGAATCGTACTCCATATCCAATCAAAAACCTTGCACCTTGCCTACCTAATTGCAGGCATTCTATGAAAGAGTCAATATGAGGCTCACAAAGGGTCGGTTCACACTGCATGCAATTTGTATCGCTTCATAGAACCTTTCACGTTAGGTGACGACGGAAATTCGCCCATCTTTACAAATAGTGGTGAGTGGTAGTTTCAACATCAATTGGTCGGTATTTTTTGGCACTTTTTGACAGAAGTACTTTAATTTCTTTGGGGATGTTATAACTATTATTCATTAGTTGTGAATTATTTAGGTGAACAATAAGTTAGGTACCTATATACCTACTATGCTAGATTTTATATAATAATGAAATCAAGTGTAACATTCCTTCATTTACATAGATACTATTCTCATTTTTTTTTGTTTTCATATCCTTCAAAGTAGTAAAAAACCGGAGATGAATGAATCTTTTATTCTGTTTTTTTGCTCTTAATTGACTGCATACAACCTTTTAACTAATGACTTCTTAATTATGTGTCATTGTCACCTTGCTTCCTTGTCAAGCGATTCAATTAGAGTTACAATAGGAAACTATTTAGACTCACGGTCAAGTGACCATGAGTCTAAAGAGTTGTCAATAGCCTACAGTCTGATTTATTGAATTGTTACCACTTGGTACTGTAGGCTATTGTCATTGGTTTGGCCAGCAATTATAATTTTAATCAATGTGAATAATATTATTATGCCATGCACGAATACACGTAATTTTATTAAAAAGTATATAGGTATAATTGGAACAACGTTCGAATAATAATTGACTAACGAAATCAACATTTAAAATATGATAATATTTCTCTAAATTAATATTAATCTCAGTACCTTTGACCTTTCATCTTGATTTATAATTAATAAAACGATCAAAATTTCACATAATTAAGTAGTAATCACTGATTCGGTTCAGTGAATGCAATAAATTATTATAGAGGCAATAACTAAAATAATAATTATTATAATTACCTATCGCGTTCGTAATTAAATAACACAGACATCGGTACTTAAAATTTATTATACCAACATAAAAATGGTAGTAGAGTTATTTAAATATTCAATGGTAAATTTAATTAAATCGCACTCGCAATAAGGGCGAGATTGATCCATCTTTTCTGCATAGACAAGTAGAATAGTTTGATCGAAATTATTGTTACGACCTAAAACGTATCGCTTAATGTTAGTGAAGTATCATCTCACCCGCTAGATGGCGCTATAGTATCCACCTGCCAACCAACGAAACTGGAAAGTAATAATGAAATGGATTGTCATCTTTATGAAACGTGAATGTGGAGCTGAAATGATGGCTTCGAAATAACTCGTACGAATTCGGACGAATGATGATGAAATTATCTTTATTTCTGTAAGTAGATCTTTGAAATGTTAGTTTTGTTGGTCAATATTTAAAAAATAGGTTGTACCACTATTTAAGTCCTATCGGTATTTCTTCTCAGTGATCAGTCACACTGAGAAGAAATATCGAAACACACTCAGAGGGCATGGTCTCTACAATAGTTCACATAAATGAATAAATTCAGACCATTGCAGTTTACTTCGGGGCTCTTTATTATTTTTTCTATTTATATTTTATTAGTAACAATATTTCTTAAGAACTATGTTAGTAAACCTAACCCATACACACTTAAAGAATCCCTGCTACACGCTCAACACAACCAAAGGAAAAAAGAAAAAGCAAAAAGCAGCTGGAAAGCTTGCAGCAGCGATTCATACACAAACAGTCCAGTCTGCTATACACTGCAGTATAGTGTTGGGGCTGGCCCGCACCCGATTAAGATAGTCTGTCCATTTTTCCAGGTGGCGCCTCAGGCTACGTTTGAAAATTCGGGGTCTGCACTCATAGGCTCGTCAACTCCAAGAGCCATTGGTCCCGAGACTGACGTGGTCAGCCCACTGCCACTTCCGCTCTGGTTATGTTGGTGATCGCAGGGGCCTATCCTAACTATATTTATATTCCAACTAATATTATAAATCAGTTTGTTTGTTTGTTTGTTTATTTGTTACGCTTTCACGCTAAAACTGCTGAACGAATTTACCACATGGGTAGACCATGCCCTGGGTTAGGATATAGAATACTTTTTATCCCGATATACCCACGGGATCGAGACTTAAGCGTGTCAAACCGCGGGGCGCAGCTAGTATTTAATAAAACCGACAGGCGGAAGGTGATAGAGATTTTTTTATTTTTTCTGCTTTATTAAACAGCTCATTTTTTTTTGTGTGGTTGGGTGGTTAACAAATCGGTTTATAAATAAATAAGTAATTAAAATAAGTAAGGAGGAGGTTCGCAATCAGTCTGCATATATTATATGTAGACTGATTGAGAACCTCCTCCTTTTTAGGGTTCCATACCTCAAAATGAAAAAACGGAAACTTTTTTTTTTTTGGCTGGGGATTTATCAAATAACTTCGCCCGCTCTGGGCGGAGCGGAAAGGCCACCTGACTGACTAAAAGCCACCCGTGTTCCTTCAGTTGCCTGTACGTTGTCAGGAGCCATGGTAACCCTTTAGGACTTTCCCACAACTCCGGCAGGCATCTGCCCTAGCGGACGCGGCGAAGCGGATCTCTTTGAAGCGTTCGTGGAATACAACGCGCCGGCGACCCGGGCCTGGTCGTTATTGGATTGTGAGCTACCCATTGCTTTCCATCCACAAGCCCGCGCCTACGGTAGCCGAAAATCGGCTCGCGATTCCCGACACCCAGGGCGTCTCCTGCGGCGGCTAGGGGCGTGAGGTTTCCTCTCCTTCACGCACTTCTTCTCCTCTTTCGCGAGCATTACTGCTTCGCAGAAGGAGGTGACGGCTTACCATGCCCTCTCGCTCCGTACCATGGCTTGGACCAGGGCCGGACGCAAGAGGTCACCGCCGCCGATCGCCTCCACGATTAAACAGCACCTATTGTCTTAATGTGACAATTATGACAGTTTTTGCCAAAAATTTTACATTGTTATATTGGGACCAAGGTCTGACTCCTCTTCAGGTGATTTATGAATGGCACACGTATCACTTGATTAGCTTGACAACGATGCCAGCAACCCGGTCCGGATGGTAATTATTGAATTTATGAATAACAATTTACACATTCTGAGAACTTCCGATATATTAAGGCATTAAATAAAATTGGATTTCTGTCGAATTTCGGGATTTTCCAATTTTATTACGAGAGCGGCCGGATTTCCCAGAATCAAGCCCCCCGCTAGACCAATAATTTTAAGCGAAATAAATGTGTCTTTCAGATGTTTGATGTTAAGTAATTTCACAAGTAGACAAACATGAAAAGCTTCGCTGAAAGGATTATTTTGGAGCGTAAACGAGTATCAATTTAAATATCAGCTTATCTACCTACTGAATATTGTGTCTGTCTTTTCATAGCAAGGACTCCAGACCAATATTCTAAATATTCAGTCAAATATTTTGTTTACATTTTATTTTAGTAAGTAAATTGCTAAGTAAACTAGAACAGACAAAAATCTACATTCAAATAAAATAACTAGCAGAAACCACTGCAAAAATAACAACAAACCCAATATTAGCTCCCACTTTATTAGCAGACTGTACCCAATATACGGTCAGCACAAGCAGTAGGTATCGAATAAAGCAATAAGTGTTCATTAGTAGGGTTAGCAGCAGAATAAAGTAAGCAGCGTGTTTACTTCGCTCGTGTACGTACCCTCCACGCGGCCGGCCCATTTCTTGGCCTGGATAAAAGACACGCGCATTGAGTCGGCCGGGAGTAGGGCTCGAGGAATGTATTTTTAGATTTTAGCTTGTGGTGGGTGAGGGTAGTTGCTATTTATATGAAAAACTAAGACTGGGCTATTAGGAAAATGTTGTACTTTTACAAATAAGGGAATGCTGTTATGTTCGTGTTTCTGCCATCATCAACGCCAACTTGACGTTAGTATATGTTTTTGTTAAAACATTATAGTTTCGTTTATTGTATTATCAGTTCATAATGTAAACCTATCCGACATACAAATAAAAAATCGAATTATTATGTGCGAGTGCGACGCGTAAAACCTACTTTTTGCGGCGATTGGCTGTACACTAACTGTCATTATGTGCATTTTTTAATACACACATATTTATGTTCATTACCAAGTAATTATTAATTACAATATCCATTCGAAATTCCGGCCATACGAATAATTATTTGTTTGTGTAATCAAAGTCGATCATTTTGCCAGTTCGGTGTATTTTTGCGAAAAGTTTTAATTAGTGGAAGTTAAATTGAAAACGCTGGTAAATTCACATATTGTGATATTGAGAGCTCAGCGATATGGCAGTTTGAGATTTTAAATTAATGTTGATGATTGAACGAAAATATGATAAGTTTGTTTTTTATAATTACTGTATTAAGTATTACTTTATTTTTTCATTCATATATTTTCATTTACTCAACTTTGATTTAAACTTGCCTTCTCTCTCTCTACTATCTCTCAACGACTGTATATTATTAATATTTAGTTATGTGTACAAAAATAGATGAATACGGATGGTTCACTCCGCAAAATCATTTAAATAAAAAGTGCCTCTTGCTACGACACAGTAAAATGCAATTCAGGTCGCACAGCGTTAATTACCTACAGTTATATTCACCCAAAAATTCTCCAGCCTTTCTTTCTATCGTGTAACTCTTATTTCTACTCTGACTAAATAACACTCACTGAATTGGCCCGACAAGACTCGCCCACCCCGCCTACTCGTAGCTTCATACCTCAATTAAATGTAGCACATAACTCAAAGGTAGCGCCTTTAGAGTGTCTCGCGAAGTCCCGCTCTATCCCCGGAGCCGACTAGACGTGCCCTTCAGTGATGTGTACTTACTCATAATTTCGTGGTTTTACTCTGAACCCAAAGCATATATACAGGTGATTCAAGTGAACACCACAATACCCAAATTTATTTATATCATCGGAACTTAAGTAATATAACATTACATAACATAACAAATGAGCTTGTCATTTATTTATCGCGATTTATTGCAATGGACGTCTTCTTAGTTCGTCGGCTACACGTACATTTAGTCTTATCTAGGTAGGGCTGCTCCATCGTCGAAGCCGAATAGCTTGGCTATTGGTCTCGCGTATGCACATGCTAGTGGCACGGATTATTGAGATAATGATTCTTGATCATAGCCAACCCATCGCTACGCTCATGAATTCCAGCTTCATACCTAACCAGCCAGTTAACCATCTGTAGTTATCGGTGGTACAAACAAGAATTTAGACTATGTATATTCATTGAAATAACAAAGTATTAAATGAAATATTAGCCTAATATTTCGAACATTTCAACATTACCAAAATACCTTGAATATTGTTCGAAATAATAATTCACCCCTCAAGGCAATGCATGCATAAGCGATCTCTCACATTCATAATTATTTATGTATGTAAAGTACAGGTAAGTATGCACACCCTCGCTTAAATATTAATCACTCATACACGTACATTACTGCACTGGTGTTTATGAGGCTCAACATTTAAACACTAACGCTTGGAATCTTTAAAATTCTTCAGTCACCAGATATTTTTACCTAACTAGTGAACAAAAAGAGAACTAAACAGTCTGTTTACATCATAACCTTCCCTTGCCTTTGCCGTAGTCCGATAAAAATAGGTCACAATTTTATTCGTTAGTCCCAAGCCTATCGAGACCTACCAGTAACATATCGAAATCCTTTTCACACAGCCACATAAAAAAAAATTCCTAAGAATAAAAACGTAATTCCCAACTCCCGGTGTATCCGGGCGGGTGCATCGAGTAATCGGTTTACTCGGACTAGAGGCGCCTCGAAACGGACTGCGATAGATTTACTCGCCTCATTTTGCCCGACACGAGACGAGGGCGACTCTATTTGAGAAAACTTATACTTGTGTAACTTTCCTTTGCGAGTAAATTACTCTTGTTTCGTTTTTCTTGGTGGAGTTGTGAATTTGTGGACTGTCGTAGAAGTTTTCAATTTAAAAAAAAAAAAATAAGAAATTTTGTGATACACCTATATTTTTTCTGCGTTGCCGGGATTATGTTAGTTGACACCTAAGAAATTAAACTTCTGCGAACTTTAATCTACCTAGTACATAGTAGTGAAGATGCTAATGGATTCTGAGTATCAGTGGTTTCTTTTAACGTTTGCCCTAGAATTTTAGTGAAATCTAATTTATCGCACTGGCAGCTACTTTAATGTTACCGTCCATTAACTTTATTGCTTTTGATTTTAAGCGGTAAGTTCATAATAATGTGATTCTCAGAATTATGTCATCTGGATGTGGTCTTAACTATTCTTCAAAGAACCAACACTGAACTAATGCCTATGCGCAGCCATCAACAAAATGCACTATTTCAACAGAATGTTAAATTAATTTTTTACATTACCCGGCTAAAGCATGACGGCTTAGAACGAAATTAGCAGTGCAACTGATTCAAAGCGTGTGATGTCCGGGAGTCCGGAGTACCATGCTCTCCGTCCGGCCGCTGTCTGGTGACAGATTAATTTGTTTGTGCGTGGTTCGTTGGCGGCAGAAATTATGGTTGTGTACTCAGCCTTAATTATTAAATCTAATTGAATTGAACAAAATGATTCATTCCTCTGGCCTTCAATGTTCCACGAATGAAATGTAATTATTTCTAGTACTTCGAGTTATAAGTTAATTGTTTGATTTTATCTCATAGCTATATCAGATGAGAACCTTCCAGGAATGTTAATGAAGTTATTAAAACAAAACAAGGTTTTACGGAGTGAGCTAGCAACTTTAATTATAGGTTTAATTACGATCTTTTAATTAATAATATATAGACTAGTTAAGCCCGCGACTCCATCCGTGTGAATGTGGAAAAGCATGGAGTCTCAAGTCTTATTTATGTATGCTTGTCGCTATACAAATATTTGGTAAGTTATTACAGTAATCTAATTAATCTACGAATTCAGTTGAAAATAGTAGTTTTACTCGAAGATAATTATAAAAATTACACAGGCATGTAGACAAATCCAGCACCCTAATTACGTAATGCACGACAAATGAAACCAATTGAAAAAGATTGCCAGTCCATTGCTTCATAAGTTCGACAAAAATAATCTTTTTGTCGAACTTATGAAGCAATAGACTGGCAATCTTTTTCAATTGGTTTCAATTTAAAATTGATCGTGCATTGCGTAATTGGGGGGCCGATCTATCGAACAAACAGCATTAACTTGATCTAATGTTGACAATTGCACCCTTACGGTAACTATGAGGCTCTTGTTTTTCTGTAGGGCTTTCATCTGCATAAATCAAATTTATGGTATGTAAACACTATCGTGAGTAAATCTAAGTTGATAATGGTAGTTCTACTTACAGCTGAGTAAAATCCTCCGAATTTCATAACGCAGATAGATTGTCGAATCAGCTGTTTTACATAACCGCTGGCCGTTTTTCAAAACAGCTCTGTTAAGTAAAACAGCTGAACATTTAGCGATTTTCCATAATTACCGAACTTTAACAAGCAGAATTGCATAAACGTTTTGCTTTTTACCCGACTTCGGCGAAGCAAAAAGGAGGGTTATGATTTTGACCGGTATGTATGTCTGTATGTATGTATGTATGTATGTTCATCTGTAACCTCATATCTTCTAAACCACTGATCATAATTTGACAAATAAGGTATCGTTGGAAGCGTCCTAATTGTCCGCTGGTTATAGGCTATGTGACGTTACATTAAATTCAATATGGCGCCCTCTAGAGGACATAAAGCGACGAAAGAAAAAAAATTTTTTTTTGGTCATACCATGTTTGGTATCAAATGAAAGAACTTGATGAGCACATTACAAATATGTATATATATCATATTTCTAAAGTAAATAAATATGTTTAAATTGTTAAAAACATGCAAAAGTGAGACTGTGCTACGTACGGCGCGGCTGTAAAATTAATACCTATTATACAATTAAATCTATACAAAAAAAAAATAAGCGGCTCTGCAAATACTTTATTACGAAATTATAACCCCAAAACAAATTAAATAAAAAGCATGTTTAAAACTTGCTTTTTTAGCAATTATGATTAGAGGTTATGTAAAACAGCGTGGCTCTGTGTGTCATAACAACAGTAATAATCCGAAGCAGAAATAAATAACCACGGTTTTCACTTGGTCATTTTCACAGATAAAATGACCAAGTTAAAATAGTGATTGCCGCCGCGCGCGCGCCGCCGGCAATAACACGTTTTCAGAGTTTTATGAAAGTCAGTCCTAAAAATACTAAATAGCCAACTAACTGCGACCAACTTGGAAATAGCCATCGCTCGGCTCGAGCGCGGTTTGTCACAGTTCTAACCTAACATAAACCAATGATTAGGGTGCCTTAGCTTAGTTACTGCGACCGATTTGGCATTAGAAGCCACACCAAATGCTTATTGTGACTGCATTACGTCAAAACGTAGGTAGTAGTTTTGTTAAACGTAACGTAATGACAATCCAGCTAAACGTCGGTCAGCTGTTTTACATAACGAAGCTGTTTTGTAAAACAGCGGATTCGACAATCCATCTGCAACATCTACATCAAAACTTGAGAATTACGTAATTTCACAGAAAAAATCTAAAATAGCCCACGACACTAAACTCAAGTATCAGGGTCGCATAACACCAAAATAGCACAAGCTAAGTGTCTACTAATAGAAATTCAAGTAAACGACGAGGTAACCGATGGCGGAGTCCCGTACTATAAGTAATGGGGGGCAGGTGTGCCCAATGTTAACGTAAGTGCGGCCCGCATTGCGATGGAGAATTATTTTATTTTATACGACACGCCTTTTTGGGAGAAAGTTTTTATCGGTTACATTGGTACAGTCAGCTGCAGAGAAATCTCACCTTCTAACAGTGTATTTTAACATTGTTAGGGGGTGAGATTTCTCTGCAGCTGACTGTACAAGTGAGTACGAGTATTTTTTGTAGGTTCGTGGCTGTATTTTTAAGGGAATTGCGATTGTAAGCAAAACAAGATAGATCCATAAAGCATGTGCTGAAGTGAGTTTATACAGGCTGTTAAAGATAAAGAAACAAAAGTATCTGGTTTTGTCAACAGATTTTGCCTTTGAAGGATATGAGTGGCCTTTAAAATCTCCCTAAACTACCCGTGGAAAGCTCTCAGAACTCTTGAAAGAATCGTATCATCCAGAAACACAAATCTTATTCACAAATAAAATTCCCTTCAAATGGAACCACAAAAGCATAAGAATTACAATGTGTAAGAACAGCTTATATTGTCCGTATGTTGTTAACAGCCCCTTAAGGAAAACGGGTCATTCCCTTGGAGTAAGCGATCCCCTCGTAAGTTTTAACGGTTTCCAAGGTGAATGAGTTACCTTGGTATTTGGTAACCCTTGCGTATTAGCTGTAATCAGGTCATAGGAACACATGGCTAATGGTGATGGAGGGAGGTGTAAGGGAAATGCTGACTTCTGGACTATTACAGGTTAAGTACGAATATACAAGAAGATAGTTACAGAGAAATGCAGCTGACATTTGCAGCTGCTTACAAAATTAAGGTGACATGTTATCATTACTTTTGTGTTAATCCACTGGAGGACTACCATGTCTAGATAAAAACATATGGTTGTCATGTTAAGGTCTTAAGACCAAAGACTTCAGTTTTATTTATTTATTTATTAAAACTTTATGCACAAGTAAAAAATATACCGTACAAAGGCGTACTTAATGCCTGAGGCATTTTCTACCAGTCAACCTTATAGCCAACTCCCACGGTGCGCCATATCGCGGACGCACGCGCACGACGCACCGTGGGAAACCTAGCGTGCGTGGTAGCGCAGACGCGCATTGAACGCGTGCGTGGCGGTGCGTCCTCGTGCGGGCTGGTGCGCGTGCGCGATATGGCGCACCGTGGGAGTTGGCTATGAGGGTGATGCAGAGACAAAACATGGCAGGTGCAACATACGGGATTGATAACAAGAAAATAACTATAAAATACAAGAATAAATATATACATACATACATAATAAACAGAATAAACTTTGTCAAGAGAAATAACGATCGGTAGAGGAGAAATAACGATCATTAACAGGAGAGAACGAATCCAGCAAATCACCGCTGGGATGTTTCAGCCAACTTCTTACGTATAATGCTCACGTGTTTTCACTTTAAAAGACAACCGACTGGTTGCCGTCCTGATGTTCAGAGGTAGCGCATTCCAAAGAAAGACCGCCTGGACAAAGAAAGAAGAGTGAATGAAACCAGGGCCGGCAGTCTCGACATAGATAGCGATCGCTAAATGACCGAATTCGGTCGCAAAATCCTAAAGAGGTCCCTAGACGGTTAACATTGACTCGACAAGCAGTGTAGACATAGATAGCGATCACTTTACGACCGAATTCGTTCGCAAAGTCGAATGTAACGTTATTTGGTAGTTTCGATACTCCGAGTTATCGATTGTCATCGGTATTGTACCGAACTTTGTCGCAAATGCTCGGTGTTTACGAATATATTTTGCGACCACTTTTGACAGCCCGCAAAGTGATTCGTTAGCTCTATGTAGTCTGTGGTGATTCGTTAAAGTTTGAGTAAAAGAAGAAATCACATTAAATTATGGCGGAGGCATATTTAGCGTGGGATTTAGTCGTGCTTGAACACAGACGCGACATTATTGAACGACGACAAATCGGAAAAAACCGGCGCGACTGTGAAAATGTATTAGATTTGGAGGATTCGGAATTTCTATCTTTGTATAGAGTGAATAAAGAAATGTTCAATGAGCTCGTCATTGAACTTCAGCCATCTCTGCAGAGACAGCGACCTTACGGATTTTCTGTGGAGTCTCAAGTGAGTGTCTGCATTTATCGTTTATTTTTTAAAAGAAATGTTCAATGAGCTCGTCATTGAACTTCAGCCATCTCTGCAGAGACAGCGACCTTACGGATTTTCTGTGGAGTCTCAAGTGAGTGTCTGCATTTATCGTTTATTTTTTAAATCCAAATCTATTTTTTTTTGTCTTATGTAGGTACTTACTTGTTTCTATTTCCTTCCAAATAGGTACTGACGGCACTCCGATTTTACGCAAGTGGCTGCTATCAGTTGCCTACTGGCTTACAGTGGGGTTGCAGCATGAGCCAAAAATCGGTTAGCCGCTGCATACATGCTGTAACCGAGGCTATAAATGAAAAACTGTTGAGGAAGTTTGTGAAGTTTCCTATGACGCAGGAAGAAAGGCGTTTAGCAAAAGAAAAATTTCGAAATGCTCCACACCCTTTTCCAGACGCCATTGGAGCCATAGACTGCAGCCACGTAAAAATTTTAGCCCCGAAGGTTCACGAGGAAGCCTATGTGAGTGGTCACCTCGAGGGCCATTCACTGAATGTGCAAATATAGGTATTGTAGGTTGAGATATTTACTTGACGCCGGTTGGAGCCGGGTCTGCACCTGCTTCAGTTTGTCCTCCTAACATTTTATTTTTGAGTATCGACACTACGAATCTACGATTTCTCAAACAAGACAAAATACAACAAACGACAAACGACAAATCGTATTTGTTTTCATGTCAACACAGACTACAATTAATTATAGGGTACATGTCAAAAAGTTGTTTTGACACCGACGTTAAGTGTTGCAAGGAGGTAAACTTTAATGACCCTAGATATTTAACAAATTATTTTAATTCTTTAAAATGGATATTACTACTTCTTACTTTCCATGAAAAATAATGTTTTCAAGATAAGTTTTACTTATTCACTATACAATTTTCAAGAAAAACAATTGTTTTTATTAAATCATGTTCTGCAATTTTCCCGCTATTTATGTAGAGACTGCAGGCCGGTGCTTGTCAAGCAATGTTGACCGTCTAGTGACCCCTTTAAGACTTTGCGACCGAATTCGGTTGTTTATCGATCGCTATCTATGTCGAGACTGCCGGCCCAGAGCGGCAGTTTTCTGATTGAATATACCTGTTATGTGCCATGCTTCTGTCACCAGTCGATTACCAAGAGATAAGGCCTATTCACAGTCGCAGCATACCATACAAATCACTATACGGTCTAGCTACCCCATTGGAGTTACAAAAAGTTCCTTTTATACAGAGCATTTTTCCATTCTGAGAACCTTAAACATAAGTAAAGTTTCTGTTTCATAGAGCATTTTACCATTCTGAGAAACGATAAAGGAAACTTAAAATGAAACTAGACAAAAAAACACCGCTATTTTGAATTATTTGGTCTAAATAGAGACCACCTAGGAGTTTTAATTACTATAGACCAGACTGACATTAGCGTACCATTCAGCCTATGGTTAACTAATTGCCGATTCTTTTCAACGCCAATGATAACAAGTCGTTACCCTTTAAAGGTCAAATCGCGAATCTCTTTTGTTTTACGTTTCATAAAGTTAACCAATACAATTTCAATTTACTGTGTGTGGTTTTTAGATTCCGAATAATTTTAATATTGTTTTAAATTTTTTTATTTTATTTTGATGTAAATTCCAACACGTCAATATTTTAAAGACATTTAGAACTTCATGGCACTCTTTGTCAAACTTTTTATGTGTTTTGATTAATAATACGAAGTTAGGCGTGCTAAATGCCTGTTTATATCCATGATTCGGAACGATACGACAGCCTGGCGGCAAAATATATTATAATACCTTTTCGATTTAGCTGCCCGGCTGTGCCGTATCATGTTGAACCGAATAAGAAGCACCCCTTACAGAAATTAAAGTACCTACCTAGACCATTTAATCAATCGAAAATAGTTAAGCAACTATGACGAAGCAAAAAATGGTTCTGTTCAAAGTGGTTTGGATGAATTTATCCCAAAAACTTTTTTTTTATTGTGTTGACTTAGAAGCTTGATTTTTTAAGAGCACCAAGCAACCGTAGACTTGCGTATTTGATATTAATTTTAACTTGATATCTCAACGCTTTCCTGAGAAAAAGGGTCTTGACAGACTGGCGGACGGACAACGAAGAGATCCTATAAGGGTTCCATTTTTTCCTTTTGAGGTACGGAACCCTAAAAAAGAGGAGATTCTCAGTCACTCTACATAATATATCATAATATTTTATTTATGTTTGGGTATAATTACTTATTTGTGTATGAACCGATTTTTTAAATTCCGTCTTTTGGTAGAAGAAGCTTGCGCGGTGGTCACAGATTAATTTTATTTTTCGTTTTTGAGTTTACATAGTAAGTAATGGTATACGAATTTATGTGGTGTATAAACCATAATAAATCGACTTCCAATCATTTTTGGAAATAGTTTTGTTTCTTTTGTAAAAAAAGTGTTTTTTCTCTTGTTGATTACAGCTAAGAAGAAACCAATCCTACCCTCAAATCATACAACCTGTGACCTGACCTGTGACCTGTGACATAATACCCCCATTAAATAAAACCCGGGCCACGTTTAGTCTCATGCCCTTGAACTGGCGTCAAGCGTCAAACGCAGAGTTTACGAGGCGAATAAGAAAGAAACGTCCCGTCGATAACAGCCAGTTACTTCGTAAAAATATACTTTATTGTTCTTTGAGTGTTATTGCAAACAAGTTTCTTTTGTTAAAATGAAAAATCTTCAGTGGGTTTACTTGTAACACCTTAACACATGTTTTTGAAATCAACCTGTATAAAAGGTACCTATTATATTATATATATTACCTGATTCTTCTTCACGTGTGGTTAGTGACTAACCTGGTGTCAGAGTTTTAAAGCCTCCCATGGGGACTTCGCTTCACATGCCGTCGAGAAATATCTCTCAGCATGCTGGTTTCCTCACGATGTTTTCCTTCACCGTTTTTGAAGCAAGTGATAATTATACTGTAGCGGTTACACCGCGACATACGAACTACGCAGTAAAGACATGACGTCACACAATTCCTGCATCTCGCAGTTAGAGTTTACCAAGCGAAAAACATAGATAAGACTATCCGAAATCAACATATGGGGCAGTTGCCCGCCAGACATAACAACCCGTCTGGTTGGAGGATCCTCCCTTTTCTATGGTGGATGAGTGAACTTTACACCCTGTTCCTCATACCCCTAAATTGGTGACCCCGACGTGATGAACGTCAACGCAGCCTTCGTGCAACTACTTCAGCGTGACGTCATCATCATCACTCCCGCAAGCTTTCGTGAGGCCAGTCACACAGCTAGACAGCACCCACGGCTTCAACGGGTATCCTGACCACCAGCATGCAGCGAACGCGCATTCCTGGTCATCACCCTCAGCCACAACCCGGCGCTGTACCAAAATCCGACTCACTGGATGACGACGCAGCGCCACCCCGACTCACTGGGGAATCACCGCAGACAGTTCCGACTCACCGTGAACTATGCGGCACCCGGTTCCGACTCACTGGAACCACAGCTGATACTGTGAAGCATCGCAAGATCCAAGACTCAGCCCACTATCGACCTCCGGTCTCCGGAGGGGAGTGATGTAGCGGTTACACCGCGACATACGAACTACGCAGTAAAGACATGACGTCACACAATTCCTGCATCTCGCAGTTAGAGTTTACCAAGCGAAAAACATAGATAAGACTATCCGAAATCAACATATGGGCAGTTGCCCGCCAGACATAACAACCCGTCTGGTTGGAGGTTCCTCCCTTTTCTATGGTGGATGAGTGAACTTTACACCCTGTTCCTCATACCCCTAAAATACAATACGCACATGGATCCATATGCGAGAGCCTTGGGTTCAAACTCAGATCTACATGACTTAGCAGTTCGACAGTCACAGCACTAGGCTATCACTGCTCTTACCAGCGCGCAGCGGGGCTAGCACAGGGCGTATCCAAGACGTTTGTGACGAGACATGATAAATTTTATCATGTCTAACAATTTTTCTTAAATGCTAGCACGGGTCAACCATGTGATCAAATCTGAGGCGGGACATGCTTTTCTTGTTGCTAACTTCATAGTGTGACACAGAAAATTTAAAAAAAAATTGTGGATCTCTCAATCTTTTTATAGATCTATCTTGAATTCATGCAAGCCTAGTACTTTTTTAGGTTACTCTCAGACATTGTGCACTACGTGTCGTGAACAGAATACCGTCTTGTATGACGATAACTTTTTTTTGCAACTTTCGATTTTATACGTAACGAAACACGACACATGATGATTCATGATTGATTCAAACTGTTTTAATTAAGAATGGGGATTTATAAAAATACCGTCTTGTAGGTGCTTATACTCCAGTCATTTTTGACGACGCCATTGGCAAACAGCCAATATAAGGTGGGTAAATAATACTTAAGTGCGTTGGTGAAAAAAAAGGAGAGCTGCGCACCGGTTCAGGCTGCAAGCAATATTTTTGAATACCTATGTAAAAAATCTTTAATATGCGGTGTGAACCTTCTGAAATGTTTCATAATGTTACCCTGTGAAAAGTCAATAACGGCTAACCAAGTCACAGGTCATCGGCCTATCAAATAAAGATATTATGACTGCTACTTATGTTCACCCTTACAATAAACATGGATGTGCCTTATTCATAGACGTTTTATATGAACTCAGAATGAGTGCCTACGGATATTTTATAGATTTGTTTTGAAAAAAGGTCTTGATAACAGCCTAAAAACAAAGTTAAAGTTGACATCCAAGTTTTACACAATATTTTGGAGATTGAATACGGATTATTAGCTTAGAAATTGGTGATTACTGTTTCAGTATTAATTATTTATTTAGTCTTTTTCGAGAATTAAGGAAAATCTACCTTCTTCACTGCTGTTCGAAGAGCTTTTTTCAAAGACAAATAAAAAACATAGATCACCATAGCTCACGAGTGTCGGCGCTTTCAGACCATTAAATCCAGGTTTCCTGACGACGTTTTTCTTTGCCGTAAATCAAGCCTAAGATCAACTTACAAAGTAAACATAATGACATCGAAAAAGTCACATTGATTGCTCGTAAACCAGGCCGTCAAAGCTACACGATGAAAATAAAGAGAAAAAAAGAAAACAGTAAGTATTTGTACTAGGTAACAGACATGTCTGTATTACTGTGACCTCGACCTTTGGCGTCGACACGATATTATTTCTGCTGTCAAGTGGTTTCACATCAAAACGGTTCTTCTAATAACATTCAATGTTTACTCAAGTTTGATCACAAGTGACGTCTTGTGTGTCAGTCTGTTTGTGGGGCTATGTTTTAATTACAGCAATGTAACCGAAGTTGTAATTATTTACCAATTTCTTAAAGCAGGTAAGCAAAAAATTATGGCTGTCAATACTCTTATAATATCATTACGGTACGTAGATAGTATATGTAAACTAGTCGTGAGTTAAAGAACCACAATCTAAGTTTCCTTTTCAAACGGAATGGGCCACACACACACTAGAAGCCGACCCTAAATGGAAAACAGCTAAGTATACAGGTATTATTCTTTTGAGATCAGACCTAAAATATTGAAGAAAAAGCGTCAAGGAGGAGGATTACCATCTTTAGCAAATTTTTGTTCAGAACAGTTCTACATAACATTTCGGTAAATACAAGATAGACGGCAAGCAATAAATTAGTGTTTTGCTTTACGAAGTACTGTCTGGCTTTGTGAGCCGAGCTGACTCTAAGTTATACAAAGTTTCACAAATGAGTGTTGTCAAGAGATATTGTAGTGTCTCTCATTTATGTTACTAGGAAGAAAACTCAGTTGATAAGTATATGGACTCGTGCAAAATGTTACATTGAACTACTAGGGACAAGTTGTCACTTTGTTTTCAGGTACCTACTCACTTCTATCTACTATCAAAATTCAAAAGTCATTTATTCCAATTAGGCTGAGCATCAGCAGTTTTCGAACGTCAAAATTACATTTAATAAGACAGCCCCAAAAACGCCCGCCCTTCACCACTTTCTAGTGCTTTTGCTGGGAAGAAGAAGTGGCGCAACAAACTCCCCAGCCGCACAGCACAGCTGTCTTTAGTTAGAAAAAAACTTGATTCTATAATATAATAGTATGCAAATAATTTACATTACTCAACTTTAATGTTTTGAACACAAAAAAATAAAATAAAATATATTTGCTATAATGACAGCTAGCACACGCCAATATACCAACAAAAACATCAAAATCTATACTCAAGCGAAAATAAAAACTAAAAATGTAAACAGAACTTAATACCCGAATTATAAAGCATCCAGGCATAAAGGGCGTGCCCGTATACATATAGCTAATAAAGCTGTAACTCGAAGTCACATAATTATGATAAACTAGGACCCTCGAAGCTAAAATAAATCAACAGTTAGGCATGAATAATAATTATATGATCTACTGTCGAGGTCGCTTGCTAACCACATATTGCAATACAACTCATAAAAAAACATTGTAATGAGTAGATTATGTCAATAATCTACTCATTACAATGTGAGGAGCTCGTGGCTAAGTAATAACAAGCCGCACGGGTCGATCCATCAGGTTAAGCTACGCTTGCCGGGGTTGGTCAGTGGATGGGTGACCATCTTTACATACCGAGACTCCTCCGTGCCTCGGAAAGCACGATAAGCCGTTGGTCCCGGCTGTCATTTGTGGATCTTTGACAGTCAGAAAGTCGGACACCAGTCTTACCAAGGGGTATCGTGTTACCCAGTTACTGGGTTGTGGAGGTCAGATAGGTAGTCGCTCCATGTAAAATACTGGTATTCAGCTGCATCCGGTTAGACTGGAAGCCGACCCCAAGATAGTTGGGAAAAAGGCTAGGAAGATTGAATGAGTAGATTATGTCAATAATAAATAAAAATTTAATTTAAATAAGTCTTTTTTTTTTTTTTTTTTGGACTAGGGCATCTCGCAGGTTACCACTAAGGTACTCGCTGCTTAACCGGACTTTCCTGTGGCTGCCTTAAGCTCCTAAAAGAACTCAAAGCCCCCAGCCAGGGGCATACAAACTAAGCTAATTAAAACTAGGCGAACGCTCGCTAAGGGCACCCCCTGTGGGGTACGAACCTCGGCTTAGGGGGTTCGCTGGGGGGAGGACAGCAAGAGGGACAGGCTGGATCAAGGATAGAATATCATTATTATTAATTGGGGAATTTAAAGCTACAGGCTCAGCAAAAACGCGGGCTGGCGCATCGTTATCGAGCAAGGGTCGGGGGGGTTAAATAAGTCAAATAAAATAAACAATTATATAATTCAGATAACCTGTCAGTAGGTAAGCTAATTCTGGAGAAAGAACATAAACATTGTCTTGAGTTAATCACAGCGACCAACTATTTTTATCGCAATCAACCGTTGACATCACATAGGCAGTAGGGTATAAAAGAAAAACATGACTTTGAAGGTGGTT
Organism: Conistra vaccinii; assembly: GCA_948150665.1. NCBI lineage: Eukaryota > Metazoa > Arthropoda > Insecta > Lepidoptera > Noctuidae > Conistra > Conistra vaccinii. The sequence goes on from OX411334.1 coordinate 22,687,197, forward strand.
CCATAATGTCTGGCTGTATATTGTATAACCCCAAGTCCGTTCACCCCTTTGTGTACAACTAAAAATAAAAGTGAACCTTGTCATTCAAATGACGAATCTCATTGAAGTTTTGGTTCCAATTATTTGTAGGATTTGTACCAATATGAAACTAGCATTGTCTATAACCAATTACTTATAATTATATATTTGGCCCATTTTTTTACCCCTACAGGGATGCTCTGGTCCTGCATCTCACCTGATGGTAAGTGATGATCAGGCCGAAGGTGGAAGTGAGCTTCTTTCGGAACCCTCAACCACAAAGGTTAGAGGTAAGATAGCAACTGGCTATCTTACCTCTAACTGACGAAACAACAATGCTGTTAACATTGTTGTTATGGCGACAGACTTAGATAAGATGATGGTAGCTAGCCAGGCGAACTTAGAACAAGCCCTACCACCAACCAAACGGAGCAGAAAATTTTGCCCCCACTGGGAATCGAACCCGGGACCTCTGGGCTGAGACAGGTGCTCTAACCACTAGACAACAAAGGCGGTCAAAATCTTAGCGGTTAGAGCGGTTAATCACGGCCATTTTAATACAGGGTGGGCGCAGGGACATCGACGTATAACACAACGTCACCTTAATACGCAAACCTCGTAACTCCACCTAAGGTCGAAATTGACATTTTGATGGCAATTGCTGCGTAAAAAATAGTGGAATTTTTCCATTTAAACATCGTTACTTTTTGTGCTCTGGAAACACTAAAAATTAATGTCAAGCACACCTCGTAAATCCACCGTCAATTTTTTTTCAAAAGCAAACCTTGTAACTCCCTTGGTAACGTCTTTTACTATGGCAATGTACAGGCGTGAAGTCGAGTGTGCAGACCCGGTGTGCTACTTTTAGTTTATCGCAGAAAATACTACGTTTCCACTAAAATGGTAAGTCTATATTAAATATTTAATAGCATGTCGAATTGTTTTGAAAAAGATTGAACGCAATAATTGAAGTAATAGTACAGTAAATGGAAAATAAAGTTTTAAAAGGAGTTACAAGTATTGCTTACAATACTTTTTTTGAGAATTTTGGTTACGGAACTCCTAATTATTAAGCGGGAACGGTCGTTATTTCAATTTTTTGTGGAAAAGCTGTCCTATTTAGTGTTTTACGTGAAATACTTACCTTTATCTTAGTATATTAAGTTATGTTTTATAAATTATTTGAATGAATTGAATAATTTTCAACTGATCATTTACTTAATTTAGGTACCTATTATTCAGTTTGTGCGAATTTAATGGCATTTCAAAGATGTTAATTTTAGGCAAATAATAAATAAAGTAGGTAATGGTTTTCGTTTAGGTACATTACAAGTAATTTTTTTTCACCTTTCCTTAAATTATTTATTGTATGAATTCCTTATATTTTAACAGAATAAAAGAAGCATACAAATGGTGAAGTTGTCTCTTCAAGGCGCGACTTCCGAAAGCCGTAAATCAGCCGCAAATCCCTATCATGTGCAGTACTTGACCCACGAATGTTTTAACTCATATAGTGACATGCTCTTTTATAAATCCATTCGACCTGGAAGAAAGCCCGGGGACCTAGTAGTTACAGATGTTAAGGGCGTTTAAATATAATCAAGATCCTGGACCTCCCAAATTTTACGGTAGGGGGTCTAGAATCATGATTGTGCTGAATTCATGGAACGTTACAGTTAGCGCGTCGATGTCCCTGCCACCCTGTATATGCACCCCAAGCCTCTATTTTATCAGCCCGTAACACTTCATCACACAAACCCATATTTACCAAACAATAAAATAAGACAAACAAAAGATTACTTGAAAAGCAAAAATAATCATCATACAAATGTGCGGAGCACACACCCTGTACTACGGCACACTTGATGCCGTCGTATCGCGTTTCGACACCCGCTGTCGATTCGTATCGCTATCGCAAACATGACAGTAATGGTAATCGTGGTAAAAGGCATGTTACGACTGATACACTTTATTATGAACTAGTTGGGGTGAAGTCATTGTAATGGCGGACAATGGCGGACGAAAACATGCACAAATAAATAATATCGCGAACCGGTGGTTTGGAGCTGAAATTGTAATTCATTTGTATTGATTGCAAAATTGTATTGTACAAATGAACAAAAGGTAACTTTTCAAAAATTATGTTGATTAATTTCACGTAAATAATAATTAAACATAACTCAAACTCTTTTTTTCATTCATCAATTTGATTATTGTGAATAAAAATTGAATTTAGTTATAAAAGATAATATTTTGGTTTTTTTTTTGCCCCATATAAAGCTTTTCTTGTTGTTCTCTGCACCCAAAATACTTGTAGTTTAAATCTAGCAACGTCTAGAATATCAATACAAAAATACGACCTGAATGATAAATTGTCTTCTCATGCATGTTTTGAAAACACCCTTTAAAGTATCAGAGAAAAGTCTTACAGGAATAGATAATTTAACGTTTCAAACCCACCATAAATAGTAAAAAAAACTTTTTCACAAAAAAAACAACCGGCTTCCACTATAAAGTGAAAAATAACTAAAGTTTCGGAAGTCGGTGGTAAAAACGAAAATACAAAACCAAAGACACGGATATTCGTTATATGCCACCGACTTCCGAAATTTTAGTTATTTTTCACTTTATAGTGGAAGTCGATTGTTTTTTTTGTGAAAAAGTTTAAAAACAAGCATTTTCTGTTTTTACCCGCCCCGCTGATCGCAGCACCTGTCACCTCAGCCATAGATTCATGTTTAGTTATTTACGTGTTCTCCATGGCTGACTGGCACGGTGGCACCGCGTCCTTGTATATAAAATAACTGAGGAGTTTGATTACAGGTCACCGGAGTGGGTCGCTACCTTTATATTTACACATTATTTGCATGTTAAGCTTGTTGATGTTGCAAGCTATTTTCAGTTAATTGTTGTAGGTGTTATTTTTAAGTTAACGACACTTATTATTACCTTAATTAAAGTTTGTTATTAGTGATTTCAGAAACTTGGTATCGGTGGCCCGTGTTGTATGAAACTAAAACTTCGTACTGCATGTGTCAAAAAAATATAAGATGGTAAAGCATCAGGCCCCCCATCAAGTCTGATAATTGTATCAAGATTGCCTCTATTTTGCTATGTTACTCTGAACATTAGGGGGTTTATTTATAAACTTAAAGCTAAAGCTTAAAGTTAAGTAATGATTAGCGACTGTTTAGCCATACATTTTTGACGTTCGAACGTCACTTAACTTTAAGCAAACTTTATAAATAAACCCCTAACTGTTTAGAGGAGCTAAGTCAAGCATAAACTAGAAATGAATATTTAAACGCCACAGTTTCTGAGAAGCAAATAACTCGATATGAGATTTGACAGTTGACTTTCAAATACCCGAGGTAAACGCCTTTAGAGTTCCTAGCAACTATAGCGTAGGCGTGATTTAATCCAAAACACTAAATCTAAAAACTATTTAGAAAGCAGTTACTCCACTAATCGCTTTAAAATCAAATAACTATCAGTCTTCTCTAGCCCGAAGAGTTTCCAACAAAATAAACAAAATGAATTCTGGAGAATCTGGCAGAACCCCACGCTTGTTCGCCAACTAAGTAAAATAGACAAATTGTGCTTCAAACAGAGATATTAGACCATAATTAGGCTTTGTATAAAGTGTAGGTTAGAATATAACATTTAAGACATTATTTGACTAATTAACGTTGGAATTATTTAGTAATTATCTTTTGTTTGTATATTTTGGTTGTCATAATTAGAATTCTTTGTTAAACCATAATTAGAAAAGCTATTTATTTAATGACTTGACGATCCCTTCTTATTACAAACGTTGCCACGCAACTAGCAAATAGCAACGTTACGTACGTCGTATCGGTGTCAATGAAACTGGGTTCGAAGTTTGAACCTAGTTTTAATTTTAGGGGTCTTTATTCATCTATTTTCTTAAATACCTTTTCAATCATTTATTTTAAAATTATAAAAAAATACATATATTTGAGATCGTTGCATTAAGCCCTTTTATTTGATTATGTCACACGGTACAGTTCGCATAAGTTTTTTTTTATTTCTTGTTTGCCCCCCAAAAGTGAACCCATATGCAAAATTAATTTATTTACGTTACACGTCCGTGTTTGGGTCACAGAAATACATAATGTGAACCAAATTTCATTTTAATCAGTCCATTAGATTCAGAGTAAATTGGCACACGAGTGATCCTATAAGGGTTCCGTTTTTCCTTTTGAGGTATAACGGAACCCTATAAACAATATTAAAATCTTTGCTGAACTTAATCATAGTGACCGCTGTAATAATCATAAGTCGTCACCACTTGAATAAGTAAACAACTTCAAGTTATAACGTCGACGATGCATAATTTTCCAGCTTACTTCAAATGGACGCAAAAGGTATATTATTTATAGTTTCCTGTAAGTTAAAATATAGCTCTGTAACTATGTATGTGGGTATTTCAGTGTACTCTATCCAAGTACATACTCGTAATATAGTGTGCTAGGATACAATGTACTAGGCATAGTCGACCTTGTAAATGATTTACCACTTTTGCCAACAATTCACAGCAAATTGAAACTTCACTAAGGTTGAAACTGTCACATAGACAAATAGACCTTTTCGTTTTATGACGTGCAAGTGACATTCACACGGCACGGATTCTTTACGATACGGTGTGCTAGCCGCATTGTAGAATAATCGTGTGATGTTTTATATGACACGGCCAACCATCGGTTTTATGGTTATACGGCGACGACGGACGGCACCGTCGTCAACAAACTTCCATAGGGATCCATACAACAATGACGACCGTGGCTACTCACGGAGAATATTATTTTTCATGGCAAAAACACGTGTGTGTACAACGGGTCTCAGGGCGTTTATACACACACTCGTCAATGTTATATGGATCACTTTGGAAGTTTGTTGACAGATACGTTTTTGCTACAGCGCGGTTTATACGCCATTCCGTAAAAAACCCGTGCCGTGTACAAAGGGCCTAAGGGTTATAAAGCAATGAACAGGTCGATTAAACGTAAACAAATACCTATATTATACACCTGTTTGGATTACGTGCTTTCAGCGATGTAAATTAATCAGTTAATTTACAGCAATTAAATAATGTTGCTATTGATTTCATTGGTTCATTAATTTATGTAATTACTGACTGTATACGTAGGTAGATCCTCCTAGCATTGGAATACTAACGGTACTCGGATACTACGGGGGGGGCGTAAAAACAGAAACCATATTTTTGTGTGAACCAACATCTTCATCTTCAATAGTTGGGTTCTGATAGGCCGAGGTAGCATGAACGTGCTCCAGAATTTATGAATGTGAGATCATCTACACGGTTGTAAACCACCAAGGTCATCTTGGTCAGGACGCGATTGGCGATTGTGTAGCAGGCGTTTTATGCTACACGATCGCCAATCGCGTCCTGACCAAGATGACCTTGGTGGTTTACAACCGTGTAGATGATGGTATACGACCAAACGTTGAAACAACTCTGCCGGTCGCCAACCAAGGTCATCTCTGTCGGGGACACGGTTGGCAACCGTGTTGTAACCACTTTAGGAGGGGTAATCTATTGTGAAAATTAATTTTAATTTCGCTTGAGTGGTCGAATGGTATCATCACCCCAAAAACAGCTCCAGATTTCAATGATGATATAATTCCAATCTGAAGCTGTTTCTGGGCATCAAGCAAGTGTGAAGTATTAGTATTTTACTCGAATCTATGAGTACTGCTAAAATCAGACTCCACAAACCTATTACTGAGAAAATCTATACACATATTTGACAGTCAGTTACGACTGTCATAGGTTAATGGCACACGACAAGCGGTAACAATATAATGAAAAGCTTCGGTTTGATAATAATAATGTAAAAGGTTCCTACTATTAAACACAGGTCTTCGAATCACTACAAAAAATAATTGATGTGTTGTGCAAATAATGAATTTAATTAACATAACATCACCCGAACGGTTAGGCAGAGGTTTCAGTACCGTTACAAGTCACTAGTTTTTAGGCCCGTGTGAAAACCAAATAACTCGTTTCCCGACCTAGAAATCAAATCCACGAGCCGTTCAGCAGACCAGACTACCAAACACGGCCTTGTGCCATGCCTGGAGTCACACATTTTGTAACAGTTTATTCATATAAAATGTGATAAAATGTATGATTCGACTCTCGAGCCATGTCACAGTATGCTGTGCTCGCTAGTCAGTACACCAACATGGCAGGCCGCGTCCTATATAGGGTGACTGGTAATTAGTGACCGATACTTAAACACGTGATTTTATTCATCATTATGAACAAGTTTTACTATGGGATCAATCCTGAAATCGCGAAAAAACAATCAGCTGTTCCCTACATTTATGTTCGCATAGTTCGTCAAAATGTAGGAAACAGCATATTTTTTATTCGCGATATAAAAGCAATCATCGCGCGCACATAATTATGTCAATTAAATCACCTACCTATCAGATAGACTACTATCGTGTACCCACAGATTCTGAAATAATAGTCAGTCTCAACGACTCAACGCATCGAGTCGCCAACCAATCGATTAGCAAAGAATCGATATAATCAATGTGTAGTCAAAGCTAGCGGACCGAGCGTGTCGTTGCACTCGTCATGAATTGAATAAACATCGGTGTTTAGTATCGATTGCAAGTTGTTTTGTAAAGGTAATTAATTAAAATGTTTGTAAACATACGAGCTTGCAAATAGTCATTACGTAGTCATTAGAAGGCATGTGTTTTGTTGGAGTTTAGGAGGTAATTAATTTAATTACTGCACTCGCAATTGATTAGGTAGTGGTTGTTGTTTGTTTTGTATTTCGAAACTAGTTCGTAGGTAGGTAGGTGATTCTCAACAGCGACATGGAAGTGTAGATGTTTTCTATCATATAAAAATTATACATAATATACATTTTTCAGTATTTAACAACAAATAGCAAAAAGAAAATTTACCTCAACGACAAGAGAAGAAGCCTCCCGTAGGTACAGCGACCTCTTATCTGGGAACAAAAGAAAAACGCCGAACAGCTATCTAGACGAATCAATTCGCTCCGGTTAAAGACCTCACTTAGCACCCGTAAAGCGTGTGGATTTATGATAATGCCGTCTAGAACAGAACCTAATATTCACAGAATTATTATTTAAAATGGCCTTAGGTACCTTATGGTGGTCACTAATTACCACCAAGGAGAACTTATCATACAATTGCCTTACGTTACGTCAGACTTGAGAGCACTGGTGGCAGTGGTGGCAAGCAGGCGCTTTACTTTGTGTAAATATTTTCATCACCACTGCTCTCAAAACGGTGAAGGAAAACATTGTGAGGAAACCATGTCTTAGAACCAAAAAATCGACGACACATCTACCAACCCGCACTGGGGCCGTGTGGTAGATTACAGCCCCCTCCCTCTCATAGAGAGAGGGGGCTGTGTCCCAGCAGTGGGAACATTAATAGGCTGATTATGACGTCAGACTTGTGTTATAAAATTTAATTTATTTTAATAAATTGGCACTTACCAGCCCAGTCTGTGCACACCACTACCTCGAACACCAACTTACCAAACAGTCGATAAGTACCAGTCGCCGATGCATCGCTGCATTAGTAAACAATGTTGATGCTTGTGTTTATATTTTGTTATGAGTTTGTGTACGTACAAGTTTCTGGAAGCTTCGGGCGGTCAACGGCAAGTTGCCGATAATGGTGCATGTCATGCTGATCTTCAAAATATTGATGATATTGACTAGGAAGGGAGTGACACTGAACACTTAAGATATGGAATAAAAAGATGTGCGGTTTGAAGATGAGAATGTGTGGGGTATCAAAATTGCTGGTAAACGGACGCATAAATAAGTGGCATTATTTGGACACCATGAAAATGAATCCTGCAAGGAGAGTTTACACTACACTGATAGTAACGACGGCATTCAATAGTTTCGTTAAAAAAAAAACAAAAGAAAAGTTCATTTAAAAACCTTCAAGTATGCAAAAAATTGTTTTCCCTAAAATCTATTTCAGAGTATTGTAGGTGATAAAACATTGTATACCTAACTACTACGATAAAAGGTGAACGAGTTAATTTAGCAGGCAATTTATATCCTTGTTGACCCAGTGAAAATTTTGATTGGTTCCTCGAAAACAATTACTTACTGCAATATTTCTAACAAAACATTGTATGTTATGACAACATAATTCACCAGCACGTTCAGTATCGAATATGCAAAGAATCGATAGTTGATTACTCGTAAATCGGTGGTTATTATCGATGTTTTGCTACATAACTAGTGATACAATCTTTTTTAGTACTGATACAATTTTATGATTCATCATCATTATTCTGCCCTTATCCCAATCTATTTGTGGTCGGCGCAACATATCCTTTTCTTCCATACTTCTATATTAGTTGTCATCTTGGTATACACTCTCTTACTAAATTTTCTAAATAAATAAGTAAATAAAGATGACCTCTCCTCTTGCTTTAAGAGTATTTATGTATTTTGTATAGCCCCTTAATTAAGAAATACCACTTATTCAAGTGTTTCTAGGTTTGGGGTACTTGACCTTATCAAAATCTGTTTTTCATAATTTGACCTTAGTGATGAGTACGTACTAAAGTTTGATTGAAGATTAATAATATTTAATTCTGTCAATTGGTTTTAACAAACACTTTAACACAAAAAGGCAACGAAAAAGTTATAAATAAGACATCACAGACAGAATCATTTTGGGGTGTACTAGCTGCGCCCCTGTTTCACCCACTTAAGTCTCGATCCCGTACGAATGTCGGGATAAAAAGTATCCTATGTCTGAATCCAGGTCATGGTCTACCCATGTGCTAAATTTCACCTAAATCTGTTTAGCCAATTTAGCATGAAAGCGCAACAAACAAATAAACAAACAAACTCACTTTCACATTTATAATAGTTAGAATCATAATATATAATTATACAGCTTACAACAAAACTTTGTTAATACTGCCAAACTTACAACAATCTAAGTAATCATAAAACAGCTTCAAAACTGACACATCATCGTTAGGAATAGTAAACTTTTCTGTAGCTTGGCTTGTAAAATGTGAGTAGAGAGTGGTTGTCGCGCATGACAATCGCGCACTATTGAAACTTGTCGCCCGCGTCACGTCCGCGTCGCCTCGTCGTCGCCTCATCGTCGCCCCGTCGCCGACGACAATAAGCTGAATGTATAATGTACCAGAGAGATTTTTACAATGGAATCAGACGAGGATTTAAATTAGAAATGAAAATAATTTGAGGAAATCGTGTGAGGTGCGGGAAATGAAACGTTTTTCTTTCAAATATATTTTATGCTAAGATGCTTGAAAAGGGTGGCTTTGAAAGTTTAGATAGGTTCCTATCAACATAATATTGTGTACTTAGAAATGTAACTGCGATAAAATAGGTATACTATTCAAAGTTGTCGGTTCCCCTTAAGCAATAAAAAGTACAGAACAAGTTTTGGAATATCGTAAAACTAAATTCAGTGTTATGGCATTGAATATGGAATCCCATTTACGATCATGGAATGCCATTTACGATCATTTGAAAAGAGGAATACTTCTATTTTGTACATGAAAGGAGTCTACAAATGAGTCTAGTTGTACACTACTACCTTCCAAAACTGCATTGCTTAAATTCCAAAGGCCCAATATCGATATTAAGAAATTATAATTATTTTGATAGAAAAAACCCAATCACAGTTTTACAGCCTGAGATTTGAACTAACCAAATGACCACTTTATTACCATATAGTTACCATTTTATTACTTTATAATTATTTCAATTTTATCGTCAGTCAATACAGCGTCGCAGGGACATCGACGTGAAATCTGTTACCATGGATTCAGTAGATGAATCTGAACCCCTCTGCGAAAAAAAAAATCGACTGTTAAAAAAGAATCTGCTGTTTCATAGAAAAGTGTAATTACATAGTCAAAATTTAAGGAACAGCAGATTTTTTTTAAATAACCGACGAAAAATTTCCCTGCGGTGGGTTCAGATCATGTACTGAATCCATGGTAACAGTTTTAGCGTCGATGTCCTTGCCACCCTGTATAGATAATAATTTTAAAATAAAGATGGATGACATAATTTTTACGTCTAGACGAGATAAAAATAATATGAGTGATCCAATTAACTAGTGACTTTGAGATAATTTTAAATTCTGCTCTTAATTCCACTTGCTATTCGAAACTTGGTTATTTTAATAAACTTATACCTACTTACAGTTCAAAATGTTCAAATTGTTTGTGATATTCCCAAATTGGGTAGAGGTCAACTTTCAGTTTCAAAGACGTTGTGTGTAATAAAATAATATGATGTAATTAAAAGGATGCTAGTAGTAAGCCTGGGCTAACATACTAATATATTTTATTAGCTTGTTATTATTCTGAATAATATGTGAGTCGTAAAGTTGTTGCTGAGGAGGTTGCTAATCTTGTCCCTAGTTTGAAAATTAAATAGTATTAAATATTTGTTACCTGTAATGTTTGCCATAGAATGGAAAAGTTTTTCAACAACGTACATAATCCTTTATATGCAGTAGTTTTAAACGTATTTCACAGTAGTGCCTTCTTTATCATGTATTTCCTGTATTTTTTTTGTGTTTTCTCTTAGCTGCTCGTGTTACCCATATCTTCAAAAAATATTATTCCTTCTTTTTTGTTAAATCAATCTCAGATTTCCTGCCAACCTTACTTAAACTTCAATTTAAATTCTCCATCCACTCATACCCAATCTAGAGCTGCGCCAATAAAGCACGCTATCGACTATCGTCGCCCAAATAAATTGCGATTCAAAATAAACAGGGGATTGGTAAAACACTTGGCGCGGGACATAAAGCGCGGCTGTATCAGGAGCGCTATAAATCGCGCGACGTATGTGTACGAGTACGTAGGTACTGCCGGTAACAGCGAGACGGTGTTTGTTGGGGATGTTGATGTAAGAAGGATCTGGGGTTAGCCTTTGAAACTGTCGTTAATGCCTTGAAATATCAAAATGGGTACACCATGAATTATATCCTGGTTTATCGAAGTCACCGTCATCTTATTTGTGTGGCTAGAAATTATCCAATATGAGGATCAAACAGTAGAATCTATAACAAAAAAATCTGCTGTGGGTTTCTACAAGGATCGATTATGGGTCCGCTCTAGCACTAGGACGAAAATAAGGGGTTTGAATGAAATGGGAAAAATAGATTCGTACAATATGAGCTCACATCTAAAACTCTAAATTTAATAGAATAGAATACTTTTTGTAATGTGTGTAATTGACGCTATGAGGTGAGTCCTCTCTTGTATTTCTTCCCTCTTTGGCCCGGTCCCGCTCTGTTGAACTTATGTCCCTCCGGGGACACCGCTCTGTCGCTGAACTAACTTTTTTAACTCTCATTACGTATTTACGACCAACTCATATTAAAAACTTTTGTGTAAAATAAGATTTATTATAACTTTCTCATATTTGAACTGTGGAGTTTGATTTATATAAAATTACCGGTGGATGGAGGTGAATATTTTTGTGCATTTTAAATTATTATACTCTCCTTAAAAAAAAAGTTGACTGATACAAAGTGATATTATCTAGGTGTGTATCGACCAAAAGATAGTATGAACTGCAACTATACTTAACTATAAACCACATTATGTTTTCAATTTCAAAACTTTGTCAAAATAATAAGTTAAGTTTGTTGCCCTTGCGAATGATAAATGACCATATTAACAACAGTTGGATGCACTTTTAGATTAAGAAAAATCTCCATTTAGTTTAACTACAGTATAAACTAAACAGAACTGTCATTTATAATAGTACAACTCTGTTTTAAATGGTACTTAATAAAACCAAAGAAAAAGTACTTAAAAAGAGATTAAGTGCTTAACTTACATAGCTATTTCAGACTATTATTTAACGGAGCCGAGCAATAAAAAGTATTGCGTGGTTCATGGACAACCCTCAAGAGTGAAGCGCAAGTCACACAGAGGGAGGAACGGTGGCGAAAATAGTAAGTATAGTTATTCAAACTAACTTTTTTATGATACTGTTATTTATAACCAAGAAATTAAGTTTTTGCAATAGTTTCACCAATTTTTTGACGAAAAAACTTATAAGTAAGTTATAGGGTAATGTAGGAATAGTGGAAGAAGGTTTTCAATGATTTAATTGGTTTCTTTTGTGTTTTTTATAAGAGGCATATAACATGAAACGCGCTGTATCGTTCCGCTTTCATTCTGACTCGATCTCGTCAATTTCAAAAGTAATCCTGTCATCTAATTGTTAGGCCTTAGGTAGGCTTTTCTTAAAATCCTAATTAGTATTCTTGATTTGTAGTAATGTTTGTAATCTTGTTAGCAATGTTTGGGTTAATGCGGAATATTGTTAAGACTGTTATCTGAACATGACCACTAATAATAGAAACGATTTTCTAAGCGAATTCTTAGTTACGTTAACAGCTAGTTTAGTTGTGTTTCCATACGTATAAAATGAAATATTTTCAATTGACTTCATTCTTTTTGACTGCCTCGTTGGTCTAGTGGTAGCAAACGCTACTGCTGAGCACGAGGTCCTGGGTTCGATCCCCGGGTCGGGCAAAGTGTTATTGGGTTTTTCTATCTGGAATTTCTCAGTAGCAGCCCGGAGTCTGGATTTGTGCCCGGTTGATGGCAATAGGCTCGCCCCCTATTACATGGGAATTAAAACATAACTGGCGAAATGTGGGTGTATCTGCTACAGGTACATCTCTGCCCAACCCTTCGGGGAAACAAGGCGTGATGTTCATTCTTTTTTTTGGCGACCAACTATTATTCCTCTCATTGCTGATTTCAAAATTGCATAAAGGGCTCACTAATGTATCCATCACTCGGTTTAACCTAATTAACATGTTCTCGTCTGTAAATATTTATTCATTCGAATCGCTTTGTACCCTTTTAAAAACACATCACCTTCTCTTTAATTCAACATAAATAGTACTTCACTTTAGACTCTTACTAAATGAACACGTCTAAACAACATTAACCCACTCTCTTCTGCGTTAAAAACTATAAAAGACAACTTCACTTTAAAGTTTTCTTGCTTTTAATACAACTTCAAAGTGTTTTGTACAAGCAAATAAGCTTTATAAGATTTCATGGAACGTTTCATAATAAATTTGTTATGTGTAAAAAAAGGTATTATATTCGTAAACGCAATGTTACAATTAGTAAATAGTTAAATATATCGCTACAAGGTTCGTTCGGCGCGTGAGCAAAATCTGAACTAAAGCCGCCAGCTTGTTTTTTCAAGACAATCACAAAACACAAAAGTTTTGCGACGGCGGCGCCCCCCGGTCAACGTCATTCGAGCCCCAAGAGATGCTTGTAACAGTGTACCTCAGATTGTTTTTCTTTTTTTCACGGGCGAAAGCCAAAACAGTAGCCATGGATTTTATAGATCTTTTTTTTTTCACAGGAATCAAAGCTTTGGAGCACATCAGCAAACTTCCTCTTATGTGATTAAAAATGAGAATAGTTAACATAAGAAACGTTATCATAAAAAAGCAAGTTTAAAAACTAAAACCCGACTACTGAAAAATCACGCTTTAAAAAGTATGAAACAAGAAAATATTTCGGACAGAAATCCAGACATAGGTACAAAAATGGTCAAAATAAAGCCGTAGTCGCATGCCATTATAATTTTGTAGCCGACAGGCATGCGACTACGGCTTTATTTTGACCATTTTTGTACCTATGTCTGGATTTCTGTCCGAAATATTTTCTTGTTTCATACTTTTTAAAGCGTGATTTTTCAGTAGTCGGGTTTTAGTTTTTAAACTTGCTTTTTATTTAATTTATTTTGGGGTTATAATTTCGTAATAAAGTATTTGCAGAGCCGCTTTATTTTATTTTGTTTAAGTTTAATTGTATAATAGGTATTAATTTTACAGCTGCGCCGTACGTAGCAGTCTCTTTTTTGCATGTTTTTAACAATTAAAACATATTTTTTTACTTTGAAAATATGATATATATAAATATTTGTAATGTGATTGTCAAGCCCTTTCATTTGATACCAAACAAGGTATGTTTACAAAAAAAAATATTTTTCGTTCGTCACTTTATGTTCTCTAGAGGGCGCCATATTGAATTTATTGTAACGTCACATAGCCTATAACCAGCGGACGATTAGGACGCTTCCAACGATACCTCATTTGTCAAATTATGATCAGTGGTTTAGAAGTTATGAGGTTACAGATGAACATACATACATACATACATACATACATACATACATACATACATACATACATACATACATACATACATACATACATACATACATACATACCGGTCAAAATCATAACCCTCCTTTTTGCTTCGCCGAAGTCGGGTAAAAACAGATAAAGAACAAAGCTGTTTTTCCCATTTTAGTATACGATTATTTCTAACAATAAGTTACATCCTACTTTTCTTTCAGAACACAATAGGTACGTATTTCGTGTATAATCATGCGTCCCTCTAACAATTACTCAGTGGAACTACATCGGTAGTTAAGGGTCGGCTCTTTGTAGTTGTAGCACTATTTTAACCGAGTGTTTCTTCAGCGTGGCGTTTATTTGGGCCGCACTGATTGCGCACTTCTGCCGAGCTGACAAAAGACCTGTTTATTTGTTTTATTTGCTCTCACTGCCACGTAATCAAAGAGACTGCTACCAGGAGCACAGAAATAAAGGGAAGGTGACACCGAAAAAGAGTTGTATCGAGAATATGTGAATTATGTAAAAACGAAATATTCACGATTCTAAGCATTTAAATAATAAATAAATTACTAGGAATACCCTCTGGGAATAGAAATAGGAATAGGACTGCCTCGTTGGTCTCGTGGTCGTAAGCGCTACTGCTGAATAAGAGGTCCTGGGATCGATTCCCAGGTCGGGCAGTGTTATTTTGTTTTTCTATCTAGAATTTCTCACTGTAGCAGTCCGGAGTCTGGATTTCTGGCCGGTTGATGGCAAGACGCTTGTCCACTACATTACATGGAACTTAAACATAACTAGCGAAATTTGGGTGCCCTATAGGTACACCTCTGCCCAACCCTTCGGGGAACAATGCGTGATGTTATGTTATGTTCCTAGAAATAGGTGTTTTAAACATAGCCAAACTTATAATATTATACTGGTATTATGCATTAGAACTAATGAATTGTCCGTTACACCTTTTTTTTTTTGTGGGAAATCATTAAAATGACTTCTGCCGCTCTGAGCGGAGCGGAAGGGCGTGTCAGACTGTTACTGACTAAAACCCACCCGTGTTCCTTCCCTTGCCCTGCCAGGGGCCACGGTTTCCCCTTAGGACTTCCCGCAACCCTGGTAGGCATCGGCCCTAGCCGACCCCGTCAATTTTGCTGACATCTCTTTGAGACGCGCGTGGAACACGACGCCCCGTCGACCCGGGCGTGGTCCTTATCGGAACGGCGAGGTCCGTTACACCTCAGTTGGTTTTGATGATCGCTGGTGAAAGTTTTGATAGGCTTGATTCAGCAATCGTCTTCTATTGTACTCACTGGGAATTTTAGAAAGGGGTAGTCTTAGGTTTCCCGGGAATCAGAATGATTCATGTATAATGTTGCATGTTACACCTGCTATTCACTTCCTGTTTTTTGCCTTTCTAAGATCCGGTGTTCGTAATAATCGTACTCTCGCAATTCCAATGTTAATACTTATCTATGTGAAATACTCGAGGTGTTTGTGATTTGAGTAATTTAAAACACTTTAGCCTCGAACTAGTCTTTACTATGAATACGTCAGTAAAATATTTTAAACAATATAAGTGCCCGCTTGATAAGCATTTAATTACAGTTTTTTTTTACTTTATTTTCACTTATTGACATAATCTACTCCTTAAAATGTTTTATTAATGAGTATTACTTTAATTTCCAAGAATATATTTACAGAATTTAAAAGATAACAAATTATATACTTTCTGTATTATTTCATCAGCCAAATACACGTCAACAATATTTATTGGATATTGGGGCAATTGTTTCTTCATACAAGATAAATTTTGCGTCTTTGACCATGTAGACTTTTAATCGCTGCAATTTTTATCTGTTCAGTATAAACTCATTAATTAATGAAGCCATCTACTTTTTAATTAATGAAGCTAGCACTAGATTTCAAATATCCTCACGATTCACCCTTAAAAACAAAGCAGTCCATTCACGCACATCTATTTAGTCAGACATTTTCATTTAGCAGTAATTTAATTGTTCGTCAACGACGCGAGGCAGGTCGTCGCGCGCGCCGCAGACCGCATTACACCAAAACAACATTAATCGTTAAATCCCGTTAATTACCGCCGTCGTCAATCCACCGGCGGCTGCGTTGCGGCTGCGGGGTGACTGCGGGGTGACTGCGGCGTGGCTGCGCTCCGCAACGACTCCTCGTCGCAAATTAATGTGTTTGCGACGCGTCCCCGCAGCCGGACCGCATTATGCACTCGATACTATTAATTTTCTTTTTTAAAGCAGTTTTTATTACTTTTTATAGTAGATTTATCGCGTTCACGCTCACTGCAAGTTGTAAATCTCGGTAACGGCTTATTAATTCTACTGCTAATATATACCCACTTGTAATTATCGTTTAAATCGAAACGCTTTTACTTGAACGTGCTGCTTGTGTGCATGCGGATGACGTTCAAATTATCATATTAATATGCAACTTGCTTCCAGTGCAACTATGTACAATCTTGTAGTTGCTTAGCTTAGTTCACCACGTTAAAGAGGAATTCAGACAGCTGCATGTTCGTCTTTGTTAGACTTAGTACTTAACTAAATATAACAAAGTAGAACATGCAGTATTTAGTTTTTACGATATCTGTGATGACCGAAGGAATAAATGTTAACTCAGAAATCTTCATGAAAGGAAAATGTTTATGGTGGTGATAATTATTTACCTACTACATGAAACCTAAATACAAAATCAATTTCCAATGTGAATTCTCAATGAACAAACAATAACACAGCGCCTCAAACGAGAACATGTTACAAACGAATTTGTGAACGTTTACGTATGACGGGAACGGGTGTCAAAGCACTGCACGCCTCATTGACTCGCACTATTAAGGGTTGCTCTCCATACATGCGGCTTAAATAGATATCTATTCATGTTAACACAGGAGCTCAATAAAATTTTTACTTTCGTAAACCCGAAAGTGTGCGTACTTACTAGTATATGTGATAAAAATATACGGTATCTACGTATAAACGACTTAACTTTAGCTAGGAACCTGGAAAATGCCACCTTTTTCACAAAGATTACACAGTTCTGCCTACCCCCATGGGAAGAAGGCGTGACTTTATATAAGTAAAACAAGGTTTGCAATAAATTAAATGTATATTAACCTACCTAGTTTCTGTTGAAATAATGTTTTTTTGTAATTGTGCGTTAAAATAAAATACACTTAAATATTTCCAAATTACTTAGATCATTTATTTTCCAGTAACAAATGTTGGTTGAAAGACTAACAAAATAAGATGTGAGCGAAGCTACATTAATTCTGTTTGTAATAGAAATTACTCATGAATACGAGCTACATTACCTTCGCGAGGAATAAATAAAACAAACTGCTAATAAAGATATTTCATATAAGAAGAAAAATATACAGCATCAATTTAAATTTAATTAAATTTTCTATTTAAAACTCGTATTTATGTCGTCTTTTACCTTTAAAGTTTATCTGAATTATTTTTCTTTTAATTCTAAATGTGTTTAATAAAGGAGTCACGGTACATTCATTCATTGAGATGACTCAGAGCTCAGCAGCCACACTTTATGATGTTCTTGGATCAAAATAATATATATTTGTCTTGAGGACTTCAGACTTGCACAAGTTTTTCTGCTTGTCATCAACACCCGCCAAGTTTTATATTAAAGGTTTGGGTATGTAATAACGACTATGTTACACATTTGTATGAGAGATGAAGTATAAATGTATTTTCTATCTTTAGTTCTTACCCTTCGTTCTGAAAACGTAGCGCTTTTTCTTACCTCGTACCTACGTAATGGCGAGACCTCTAGTCTCCTCCATGAAGCAAACTAATCAGTTCCTAATTTAAAAATGAAAAATGAATGAAGAAAAAACTCGTAACGTGTAATATTTTATGTATTCGTCGCGCCATCGGAACGCCTCCCTAACATCTCTGTAGGCAAATGTTTGTGAATCGAAGTCGTTTGACGCGCCCGACTTCGACTTGGCTAAGTTATAATGCAAACAAATTATCTATTCACGGCCCAACGACCTCCGAACCAGTGATTTAGGTTATTATAATTTAATATGGGATTATAATTATATGTATTATTATACTTGGAGTATTGACTCTGTTCGATTTGAGATGCAGTCAGTAGAGCAAGTTACTAGGGGTGTAGGTGTTGATAAGTGATTGAGGTCGAGGAGGTAACTTAAGTCAAGTACTTACCTAGACTAGATTACCTATAGAGTCTTCAACTATCCTGGGATGGATAACAGTAACAATAACTCATCAATTTAGGTTACTGGGATCCCTCTCTACATTTGAAGATGGTGGGTTTTAGATGATAAAATTCAGCCCACAAATCAGAACTACCCACGAAGTCCTTTTCTTCTCAAATTATACGGAGGAAAACTGTCAATCTATCTATCAAATATCCATCCTTAAAAAAACATTAACGTTTTGTTTTAGTGTACTACTAATACCCGTCTTGACAAGTTTTACATTAAATTCAACACTATTTAAGACTTTTAACTACAATTTTTTAAATTATTTTTTTGTTTCCCGCACGTTTCCTCATAACACCTCTGACATTGGCAGAATTGACAACATCGGCAACATTGCCATAGAGAAAACAGAATAGAATAGAACATTAACGTTTAAACAAATCAAAAAACCTTTAATTTTCTCCCACTTTTCATGAAATGTGAAGAATTTAAAACAGTTTAAACTTAAGAGTGGCCTGCGACTAAAACTCACATTCATTATTGCAGTTACAGTGAAGAAACTTTAAGATTTCTAAACCACATAATTAAAATAACGCTATAAATAACAGAAAAACACTCCACTCACCAGTTTCACTAACATAATCCTCTCTTTTACCAACTTCCTACATTTTATATACTTTTACTAAGAATGGAACATCCAACAAAGTCTTGAACATAGAACATTTGTACAAATATTATTTATTTGTACGGCTATTATGTTTAGTAGCAACAAATGGCGATAATGAGGCAGTTTTATATGATTGTGATTCTCTTAACGTCACGCCAGACAAACAAACGCTTGGTGCACGTGTGTACACAGTGGTCGCAAACACTATGTTGCAGATGGTTCATTTCTTTGACCTTCTTTAGGAGATGCCCCAATGTGACGAGGTAAAAATCATCGTCATTATCGCCCTGCCCTTAATCCGTTTTTAAATATACAGCTCCGCTTCCAAAAACTTCATCTTAAACATAGGTAAATGGATATCGTCATCCTTCTGCCCTTTTATCGAATTATTTAGGACAACGCTGCATGGCTTCTTCTTTCACACATCTATATCTACCGTCATCTCAATAGTCGCACCCGTTTATAGCTATATCAACATGTAGACAGATATTATGTATTTCATTCTTTGTCGTTTGTGCCCAGAGAAACCTTTACAAATCGTTTATAGGCATAATAAATACTGCCCCACCGCATCTGCGCCACGTAGTCTCTCCCATCGCCGTATGCCTGTAATTCACGGCTGATGAATAATTCACCGTCCGAAAGAGCAATTGTTTACCTCGCCGCCATTGCCTGCGACACTATCTGCATTTATATTAAACCATCACGGTGAGCCTGCCATGTTTTCCAACAATCATCTCAGCGGTTTTCATATTCACGGGATTTTTTAGTTTATTTTTATCGTGGCTCTTCATACACGTACTAGCATTTCGTTCAAAGCGCTGAGCCGTCACTCCTGGTTGTATACGAAAACTTGTTTAGGTCCTCGTTTTCCTGCCTACTACATAAATTTGAAAAGACTCCATTTAAAATACTGACCTACCGCGGCGATTCCGGCCACCGTAGGCGCGGGCTTGCGGACGGAGAGTGATGGGTAGCTCGCCGTCCGATCAGGACCAAGCCCGGGTCGACGGCGCGTCGTGTTCCACGCACGCCTCAAAGAGTTGTCAGCGAAGCTGAAGGGGCTTAGGGCCGATGCCTACCACCGGGGTTGCGGATAGTCCTAAGGGGAAACCGTGGCCCCCGTCTAGGCAAGGGAAGGAACACGGGTGGGTTTTAGTCAGTAAGAGTCTGACACGCCCTTCCGCTCCGCCCAGAGCGGGAGAAGTCATTTGATGATTTCCCACCAAAAAAAAAAAAAAAAAGGCTCGTAAGGTGCACCCAGGACAGTCTGTCTGTCAGCACGTTGACACCGCATGAGCTATTCTTATTGTTCACTGCAATACTAGACCAGCGCGAGCGGCAGAATAAAATATTACTTTAGAACATAAACATCTTAAAGTATTGATGATAATTTCAATGTAGTTAAATAATATGAGTTGCATTCATTAGATGATGTCAATACAGTGTTCTAATAGTAATGGGTGTGTTCAGAATTAGCTCCAACTTACTATCAAGTGAAATGGGTCAAAGTTTAGTTTCTGTTGAAATTGGCTCGTGTGTGCGCGTGATGTAAGTTCTCAGCAAGTTTGTGCTAAGTATAGTTGCATTGCTGACTTACTATCATACAATTTGCATACGACGCTCATCTATTAAAGTTTCATACCGATAGCACTACGCTAATGTATCCTTTCGAACGCGGTATAGGGTAGTTATAGCTTATAAACATACAGGGCGTTGTGTTTTTAAGTATGATTTCATGAGATTACTGCAATTATTATCAGTTCTACTGTAACTAAAAGCATTTTGACATACAACATACGGAAAAATGGATCTTTTATGACTATTGGGATACAATCATGCGTATGTGTTTTTGGGACAGTCGGCAACAGGTTTCTATCTGGTACTTTTGAAGTCATTGAATCGTTTTCAGAATTATTTCTGTACTAGATACAATAAAAGCGGTAAAAGTAATGCATGCGTCATTGATCGTCTATCATGACTACCCCCGCCAAATTGTCTGTGTAATAACACAAAGCTGCGATAAAGCCAGTCTATACTTCCCAGAAATACACTGTTAAGCACAAGCGCCTGGCCTCCAAATCAAATAGGCATCCTAGCCTCGTGCTTACCTAGTACAGTCAGCACAAAAGAGCGATAAGGCCGGGGACAGGTGTCGGCCTATCACCGGTATTTATTACCGGTGATACAATTATCGCCGCGATTTATCTGCCGACGGTACCTTCAGGTAGCGGTCGGATAGTGTCGAATTTGTACATGCGTTTTGGTTTATGGAAAGGTGTGAGATATTTGTGTAGATTTTGAATATGAAAATGTCTTTGCATTGGTTCATTTTGAATCAATGCCCGGATTAAAATGTGTCTGAATATGTGGCACTGAGACTGTTGTGTCTCATTAGAAAATATTGAGAATTTATATAAAATATGACGCACAGCTTTTACATCCTATAGTTAAAGGTCCCGAATGCTCGATGTCTATCTCATAGTCTTTTCTCCGTAACGGTCAGGGATAGAGTCTTACAATAAATGACTCGTACTTAACCTTTTTATATTAATAAATAACTAGCAGACTTTTAAAAATAGGGTTGGTATAACATATTTTTTTTTTAGTATTTCGGTTTAAAGAGTTTATTCTCATAAAGAACACATACAGTTCACTTAAATATGAGATATACAAATAAATCATGCAGTTATAAGGTAACAAAGAACTCCGTGAGTCGATAAAATGACGATAGAAAATATTCAAAAACTAGGCTTCTAAAAATACAATATGGTTATTTCAGTTATTTTTCATGCAGGCATTTTCTATATTTACTGTGTTTCAGAAACATAAACTTTTAACAATTTTTTAAAAATATTTATATTTTTTGCAACAATAATATTATCTGGCAACTTATTGTACAGTACCGCTCCTTCGTATAAAATGTTCTTCCTCCCGTAATTGGTCCTGGGTGGTCTGACTTCGAGTTTATTACGATTTCTTGTGTAGTATCCGTGATGTTTTTTTTTGAAAGTCAATTGAGAATGTGTTTCCTTGGTTATAATTTTCCTTACTAAAGTACATGTTTTGTATATATATAGTTGTTGTATGTTGTATAGCTTGGTGTCGTTATATATTTGTTTTGATGATGTTCGGTAGTGGTAATTGTATAAAGTTTTAATTAATTTGTTTTGTATCACTTGTATCTGGTTTATGTAAGTTTTACCAGCACAGCCCCATACTTCAACCAAATATTCTAGGTGTGGTTTCACGAGTGCATTATAAATCATGTTTCTGATCTTGTGTGGAATACAACCAGAGAGTCTACGTAGTGCCCCCGTTAGTGAAGAAATTTTTATTCGGATTTTTTCTATGTGGTTTGCCCAGGTTAGTCTTGGATCCAAGGTTAGGCCTAAATATTTTTCATTTGTTGATTTTTGTAGAGGTTCATTATCTATAGTTAGTTTTAAGTCACTCGGTATTTTTTTATTTTTAGCTGCAAAGATCATGTAGGACGTTTTTTTCGGATTAATGGTTAGCAGGTTATATTTGAACCATTCATTAAGTGTTGATAGGTCATTTTGCGCTTCTGTGACAACCTCTTCAACATCACTTCCAAAATAAAAGAGACAAGTGTCGTCAGCATAAAGGGTGGTATCGCCAATAACGTTGATGTTTTTTATATTATTTACATAATATAAGAAAAAGCAGAGGCCCCAAAATCGATCCTTGTGGAATTCCACAGTTTAATCTAGCTGGTCCACTCTCATAACTGTTTATTTTGACTATTTGAAATCTGTTGGTGAGATATGATTCCAAGACTCTATATGCAGATCCAGTTATTCCAATGTTGGTAAGTTTTTTAAGCAAAAGGGAAATGACTAACGGTATCGAACGCCTTTTTCAAATCGATAAAGATACCCAAACCTATAAGTTTCTTGTCAATGGAAGTTTTGATTTTAGTGATTAAGTCTATTGTCGCTGAGAGGGTGATTTCTAGAACTTAAATAAATAGATTAAAGATGTTGTAGTGATTGTTTAATTTTGAAGAAAGGAAGGAGATGTCCTTCATTCCTTCAAAATTAAACAATCACTTAATACAAAATTCCCTATCAACCTTCGATCTTGAGCACCCGCATAATCGCTGTACAGGATTCGTTAGTCGCCGTCCGAAGACGCTCAAAGACATGTACTATCTGCGCTCATCTCATCTGCATATACATACTCCCAATAGACTACTTTGTTCAGAGAGGAACGCTTAATTACACCTGCATGTGCTTAGAGAGAGGTTAAAGGGATTTAAATTGAAGTTGATCCACTTTATAAAAGAAGTTTTTTTTTGCTGGAAATAGACTAGTCCATTTAGTATGATGAAGAGCTCGTTGCAAATCAAGATGATGATGATTGTAGGCTTTAGCAAATGTGGAAAAATTATCACTAGGCAGTCTTTTTCTATTAAATAAGAACAGCTAATACCGGGGATAACATTATGTCAGCAAGGCCGCTGGGGTCGAACTGAAACTCATTTAAGTAGGAGTTTATAATCCATCAATACGAAACTCAAACTCTGCGTCGCCATAAGTGAGCAATCTTATATTACAATCTAAGAGCTAGTGTTTATAGAGTGTTTTATCACTCTTGACCGGCCTGTGGATATGTATGGAGATGCGCGCACGTTACGACGTGATAACTTGGTGACACTTTCGTCCGCTGACCCGCGAACCAGCCCGTGACAAAACTGTGTGCGCTAGGTTTCAATCGATAGGCCGCATCCTATTTAAACGCGACGCCGAATACGCGATTGTCACGGTCATACGTGACCTTTTGTTCGATGAACCTGATCGCGTGGTCGCGCCGACAGAGGGCCGTTTCCGGTTTTTAGAACAAAATCAGACATCGTGTATTCGCGCGGCGACTGCGTTTGACTAGGACCCACGGATGACAAAATTGTCACTCTCCGCGCATCGCGCGGCGCGCTCCCTACAGTCGCTCGCCTTCGCGCGTTAATGGTCACTCATCTAACCTAACCTAACCCAAATGATCCATCAACATTAGAGGGGATCTGGCACTCGGCGGCCGCTGCCGCGGCACGCTCCCTGCGGTCGCTCACCTTCGCGCGTTAGGGTCACTGATCTAAACTAACCTAACCCAAATGATCCACCAACAATAGAGGGGATCTGGCACTGCGCGGCCGCTGCCGCGGCACGCTCCCTGCGGTCGCTCGCCTTCGCGCGTTAATAGTCACTCATCTAACCTAACCTAACCCAAATTATCCATCAACATTAGAGGGGATCTGGCACTCGGCGGCCGCTGCCGCGGCACGCTCCCTGCGGTCGCTCGCCTTCGCGCGTTAGGGTCACTAATCTAACCTAACCTACCTAACCCAAATGATTCACCAACAATAGAGGGGATCTGGCACTAGGTGGCTGCTGCCGCGGCGCGCTCCCTACAGTCGCTCGCCTTCGCGCGTTAATGGTCACTGATCTGATCTATCTTAACCTAACCCAAATGATTCACCAACAATAAAGGGGATCTGGCACTTGGCGGCCGCTGCCGCGGCAAGCTCCTTATGGTCGCTCGCCTTCGCGCGTTAATGGTCACTGATCTAACCTAACCTAGCCCAAATGATCCACCAACAATAGAGGGGATTTGGCACTCGGCGGCCGCTGCCGCGGCACGGTCCCTGCGGTCGCTCGCCTTCGCGCATTAGGGTCACTAATCTAACCTAACCTAACCCAAATGATTCACCAATAATAGAGGGGATTAAAAACTCATAGTTTTTGAATTTATATGCGTAACTAAATATTATACTAATGGAATCAGAATCCTAATTTTAGTAGTTTATTCGAAGTATTGAAAATCGGAATGACCTTTTTCGGACCGAGAACCCATCGAGCATTTGATTCTTCGAACATATGAAAATCGGAAAACAAATCGCATTTACGACTTTCGGTAAAATAAATTTCGTGATTTTTAACAATAGAGATTATAATTCGTATGGATTATGAAATTCGGACTTTTGAAAATCGGAACATCGAAATTCGGAATAAAATATTTCTGAGTATTTGGGTGTTCCCTTAAGAAACATAATGTTAATCTTTCCATTTTATTAGCCTGTCACACCAAGGAGGCACCCAGTAATTTGTTTTACGATTTTTTTTGACGTCGTATGAGTTCGCAGTTATTGACAAAGCTAGCTCAAGTGTATAGTCCTATCTAGAAGACTTCCTACATGTTCATACCCGAAGTAGATCTCCCTAAGAGAGCAGCTCTGCATAAAATTAGACTCTTGATAACGAAGCGCTTTACAAACTATGTGCTGACAAACTGTAGGATGTGCAGATGTATACCTACAACTTCTAGTACTCAAAATATACCTACAGTATCATTTAGACTCCCCCGCCTGAGGTCCTGGGTTTGATTCCCAGGTCGGGCACAGTGTTACCGGGTTTTTCTATTTAGAATTTCCCAGTAGCATCCTGGAGATTACATGGGACTCAAACATAACTAGCGAAATGTGGGTGTATTATCCAGTACACCTCTGCCCAACCCTTCACGGAAACAAGGCGTGATGTTATATTATGTTAGTACCATTTATAGCACTGTACATACGTCCTCACTAAAGCTCGACGCGTCACATTAATGCACCGGCACTGTACATACATCCTCACTAAGGCTCGACGCGTCACATTAATGCCCGGGCACTGTACATACGATCCCACTAAAGCTCGACGCGTCACATTAATGCCCGGGCATTGTACATACATACAAAAAATTATTATGTACAAGTTTCATAATAAATGTTAATGGCTATTATATTATGTATAATACTCGAGGGGTCTGACGCTGATAGCCGATAGGCTCTGCCTAGTTCGGCTACAGATGAGCATACCACTAAAACTGAATATCTTTAAATAAACAATTTGATTATTTATTATTATTATATTATACGTCCGGCAGTGGTGGCCCAGTGGTATCGGCCCCGACTTACGAGTTGTAGGTCGTGGGTTCGAACCCAAGCAGGCGCTTTACTTAGTGTAAATAATTTCATCACCACTGCTCTCAAAAACGGTGAAGGAAAACATCGTAAGGAAACCGGCATGTCTTAGAACCAAAAATTCGAAGACATGTGACATCTACCAACCCGCACTGGGCCCGCGTGGTGGATTACGGCCCACTCCCTCTCACCGAGAGGAGGCCTGTGTCCCAGCAGTGGGAACATTAATAGGCTGATGATGATGATGATGATGATTATACGTCCTCACTAAAGCTCGACGCTTCACATTAATGCCCGGCCACTGCACGTCCTCACTCAAGCACAGAATAGATAACTCCAATGAAAAGCCATAGTAATATTTTGGGTACTCTAGATAACGATCAAATAGTAGACGTTAGCTACAAGATTCTAACAACCGATTACATTATGAATTAGAATATTATACCTAAAGCTAAGAACATAATAACGGAGCATGTTGCCGAAACTCTGGAAAGTGCTTGTAAATAAAACACAGTAAACTAAAATAACACTGGTCTTACACGGCTCATAAACAAAATAGCTGAGTAAATCAAAGAGAAACATTTTGAGCGCCGCCTAACATTCTACTGAATATGTAAGTTTGTACCTAGATTATATTTTAGAAAGCCAAATATAGACTTGACGAAACAGTCTGAAAATATAAACTTTAATTTTACTGAGTAATCCATTACGCGTTTGTAAGGGGTATTTGCAAAATTTTTACCAATAAACTCGGCAATAGAATTTGAACAAATAAGTTTAATGTTGATAATTTATAACTAGTTTTGTTGGCAGGACATTCGTAAGGCAAATAATTAAATTCTATTTATTAATGGATCTCTGAGGCTGTATATGGGCAGGACGCTGCACTGGTCCCAAAAGTTAGGGCTTATACCTAGTCAGAAAAACTTCATACGCATATGCAGGATACAAAGGTCTAAAAACTTAGTTAAGAACATTTTCAAAATGTTTTATTTAACAGCAGATAACTGGAAATCTCTGTTTCTATGGAAAATTAAAAATCGGTCTAATTTGGCTGTAACACTATTTTTCGAAAATGTTCTTAAAGTAACTAAGTTTTTAGATCTTTGTATCTAGCATAATAATATGCGTATGAAGTTTCATTAAAATCGGTTCAGTCATTTCGTAAAATAAGGACTTGAAAGTTTGTATGAAAAGCCGTACGACGTAAACCCTCAATTATTTGTCTTATAACTAGTTTCTGAATATCTAGAAACATTTTTATCACTTACGATAATTTTAAACCCCCTTATGACGATGAAATTGGTGGATCAATATTTTACTAAAAGACTTGATAAAAAACTCGCGTTCTTGATAAAAAATTCGTTTGTTAAACATGGAAGAACTTCAACAATAACATGATATTCTTCAACAATTTACAATCGATTACCATTCAAAACGAAGATCAAATCATCCTGAAACACGTAATGTAGGTCATCAACACGACGTATCAGGTAAAATGGCACATAACCAAATGAAACAGCAATAAGTCACGACTTCATATAAATCAGAAGACAAGACGCGTGAAATTGCTATTGTAAGGAGTTATGTATCGAGAGGCTCACGGCCGCGCGTCCTCGGTTCTGATAACCGCCATGCCTAAAAGGATATGGCTGTTATGGGTACTGAGATGGGTGATATTGTGTATACAAAGTATTTTCAAAAAATTTAAAGAAAGGTTTCAATAATAATCTGACCTGCAAAGAAATATAAATAGTTCAGACAAGGATCAAAGATAGTTAGTCAAATATCCAGAGTTTTCTACGCACAACCGTGAGACGGAACGAAATTGGACATTTTGTCTGCCGTTATTTCCAATTGAAAGTCAAAGTCAAAGAAGAATTGAGAATAATGCTTTCACGAAACCTTTTGATACTTGGATTCACAATCACTGACCACGTGGTGTACATCATTGTACTAGCAGAGATTCAACAATAGATGCATAAGATTACCTTTGGTTCAAAAGCTAACGAAGAAAACTTAACAAAAACGTGAAATCGCGTCTGAATTGTCGCAAGTTTCTTAGTCGCGGCGTGTGCAGAGCTCCTAAACTGGAGATTGAATTCAGGAGCCAGGAAGATTAATAATCTCGTCTTTCCAGTCTTTCATATTTCGCTATTGTATTCCATTTAATATGATCTAAAACACCGAACGCTTTTTCTGAGAAAATTGATTGTTTCAGTGCTTTTATTATGTAGCTCCGATTGAAAATTTGGTACCTAATTTAGCAAGCATAAAGATGTGTGAGAGAATCCCAGAATTAATATTGGTATGGAAATCTATTGAAGAGGCCTTTGTCTGGCAGCAGGTAGACGTGTTTCCGGCCGATATAATAAATATGTTAAAATTAATAATGGCCACTCACTTCTTGCCATTAGTGTCTTCGTAGATGCGACAAAACTATCTTTTTTTAATTTGCCATAACCCGCCATTTTACAAATGAATATTAACATTTTCAGTAATTTTCCATTTCAATTTATTATTCGAGTTTCCAGCCCGGCGAGCAGGACAGAGTCGGCTGAATGCTTTAAGTTTTAGATTTGATTCAATTCGCCTTTCAATTTGCAAGAAGTGTTGCAAATATTGTAATTAAAGTGGATGCATTTTAGTAAGTTGGCAGCTCCAGCTTAGTATTGGAAAAGTCTGCGCAGTGCCAACTTTAGATATTAATATACTGCTGTTAAATTTTAGTTTACAATGGGATGGAATGTTTGAAATCAAATCCAGTATGCATGTTTAATGCTAATGGCTTTTTATTGTTTGGAATTTAGAACTAGAAGCATCGATTTTATACTTTTCGTAAAATTTGATTTACAAGTATTGCAATTTTCACCTAGGTTTAAAATTTGGCCCATATCGTCTACGCGCTACTCAAAAGTAACGATAGCAAACTCAGCTCACCAATGAGTAGCCAGAGTGTCACAGATCCTACACGACGCGACTTTTATTTATTATTATTATTGGACAGAATGCATTGTTTACGTAACAATTTTCATAAGATTATGTTAGTAGGTATAATAAAGAAACATTTTTAACAATTATACATATTTAACAATAATAACTTCCCTGTAACTATCCCACCCAGTGTGCTTGCATGGGACAGTCCTGTTGGGATGGAATCAATTGCAGAATGCTGTTGGTGCTACCGCGCAGTCTTTGACGTTGTAGGCTCGTTATGTATATCGCACCCACAGGCCGCTCGAGTAAAAAGATTGGTAATATATATGATAGTTAATTAACTCAGGCGTGACTTTGCGGAAATCCATTATAAAATACAATAGAAGACGTATATTTATTAGTAACTTAATCCGCTTAAGTGTTCTTAAAAGAATCATAAAAAACCCTGTAAGAAATCGACACGTGTTTCACCTCTCAACGTAACGACGATTGACTTGTTGCGAACTCAGACACGCCGTCAAGTCAATCGTCATCCTGAGGATGACTCGTTGAGAGGTGAAACACGTGTCGATTTCTTACTGGGTTCTTTATGACTCTAAGAATAGCTGAGCAGATTAAGTTACTAAATGTACGTCGTCTATTGTAATATAAACGACTAATTAATGACTCATTAACTAGTTTGTGATTAGTTGTGTCGTGCACAGACCGCCATTAAAATACTAGTGCTGTGACATTCTGGCTCTGTTCTCTTCTGGGTAATTTGAGTTTCTAACAGATTAGTTGAGAGTACTTTACACCATTGCGAAACTAAATAAAACACTATCTAGGCACAACCTTACATAACCCCCTAAGCCTCCGCCGCGCGCCGCCCCCGGTCTCTCGGACCCCGTCTAAGAACTCAGTAACTGAATACTTAACCCTAGAGCGAGTCATTAGAGCGTGTCGCGTGTTATTGTGCGGGCCCGGGAGACCCGCGACAAATCGCCGCTCAGCTAAATTACTCACACTCGCGTTATTGCCGCGCTTGTTACAGGGTTATGTATTTACTGCCAAGTATGTATTTTAGGTAAATGGATGAAGAAAGATGGTGATAGGCGTTAATTTTACTGTATAAAGGGGGTAGATTTTTTAGAAAAATTTTCCACTACGAAGCTAGCCTGTGCCTTTGTTGAAACAGAACAGCAAGGTACATTGTAAGAAGATATCGCTACTAGTACAGGATCTGTAAATTTATGACGCAGACTCTGTATTGGGTGTCAATCACAAACATTTTTTTACCGTAACCAAAACAGACAGTTAACGAGGACTTACAAACCAGCCATAATTCTTAAAAAAACATATTTCTCCGCCAAAACGTTGCTAAAAGAACCCCTTAGAAATAAGAATCACATCTTATTCCCCACTCGACAATCACACAAAATGGGCCACAACTATCGGCTCAAAAATATCTCGCGATAGTTCGTTTAGGGGCTCGGAGTAGGCAAGGTGCAGACTGGGAGCCATCCTTACGGTATCAATACGCTATTTATATTTATCGAGGGTACTGTTAGCTGTTCAGTGTGATTTATGCCTTATTTTTCGAAGCTAGGAGTACCTACGCTCGATCTGATAGGACTATCGCTTCTGTTTTTTTGCCAAAGTTTTTTTTTAGAACAGCGGTAGCATGTTTATGTGTGGGATCGGTGACTGAATTTTGTTTGTTGGGATTAACAACCCTTTTTTCTTCTATTTTGCTGGTAAATTGATTTATTTTTATGGCAAGAATCAGTTGAAAGTACAAGCTTGTTGGTGGTTGTTCAGACCTTATTCAACAGAGGATAGATTAATAACTTTGACGTTAACGTAACGAGTTATTCCGGTTTGATCGTCTTAATCTGATACCTTATGCCTCATGATGTCTTATGCTGAGATAGGGGCCTTTTTGGCCTCGCACAAGTCCTTAATAGTTTTAACTTTTATTTTTAGTTTATTCGAACTCTTTTTATTGTTAGTTTTAGATGCTCCTTTTAGTTTTTTTTATTACTGTTTGTATTTCCTGTGCGTGTCCCAAAATAAGTATTTTTCTTTCTTTTTATACACTTGTGAAAAGACTGGTCCCTTAATTAATCCGATTTAGAGATCACACTGGAATTATAATTTTTTACTGCTATGATACAAAGTCAGATGCAACCAAGCATAAAAAAAAATTAAGAAGCCCCGTCACAAACATATTTTCCTCATTTCCTTTTTCTACTCCATCACCAGACCCTGTTCAAAATCTATCTTTAACCTATTCATTGAGACCATTCAATGATCATTCATTTCAATGAGCAGAAACACGATACCTGTGCTGTAAGTTGGTAAGGGAGTTGGGTATCCTGCAAATTCCAGGTGATGCTGCAGCATCAGTTCAAAGTTACTATGATATTCTAATATTACTGATGTAACAGAATACCAAATCGATCAGACCAGTGGAGGATGCTCACATCCTTCATCAACTAGTAAAGAGCAAACGGCTGAACCGATTTTCTTGAATCTCTAAGAACACTCTAGATCAAGTCACCTTTCAAACAAAAAAACAAAATCACAATTGGTTCAGCCGTTTTTTAGCTATGATGGCGCAGACAGACATACATCCTCTCACCTCTTTTTCCGTCGCGGGTTAAAAAGGGATCTTTCTGCAATCGCCACGCTTTGCACCTAAGTAAGCTAACAAGGGAAGGGATTGCTATCATTTTCGTGATTCTCCTAAAATAATCCCAGAAATTACCGTATCTAATAATAATCTCTACGTTAAACTACTAATTAATAATTCCGCTATCACCAGTACTCGCGCCAGTAACTCGGCTGTCGCGTGTGATTGATATTTAATCGAGTTGCTCGGCTCGGTAATTGTGCCGTGGACTGTAATGATAATGACTCGTGTTAAGATAGTGCTACGTGCTGTAATTGTAATTAATATTAATATCTTCTTGTGAATGGTAACGTACAAGTTGCTAGGCAGAAGGGATATTTATGTACTCGCCTCCCATAGGTAGAGCAAAAGGTTACTAGATAATAAATCAAAGAGATGAACATGTATTATTATTTGCGTGTACCTAATTTTCAACTTAACTCCGAAAAAAACCGGCCAAGTGCGTGTCGGACCACGCACAGTGAAGGGTTCCGTAGTTACTGTTGGGATGAAAATTAATCCCAAAAACAAACTTAACATAAGTTGAAAAACATGTTACATAGATATAAGTCCAGGTCAATTCTCCAACTGTAAATGGAAATTCGTAATCGCCAAAAAAATATTTTTTTGTGTGTGATATAACTACACATTAATTATTGCCTTTTCCTTTACACGTGCTGTAAGACCTTGCTTCCTGCCAAATTTATTGATTCTTGGTCAACGGGAAGTACCCTGTAGGTTTTGATTTATTTGCGAGTATCAAAAGCGTCTTGACGGACTAACAGAAAGACAGACAGACAGATATTTCCATTTGAGGTACGGAACCTTAAAAACATCTTTTTCTACTTTGTCCTGGCCATCTCGCTCAAGATCTCATTAACGCATAGACTGGGGAATGAATTGTTTATCAAATTGACTACCAACTTAAATTAACCGTATGTTATATGGCAAATTGACTAGAGTGATAATTTTATTTACAACTCAAACACTCACATTTATAATATTATTATATTATAAAGTAGGATTTTATAAATAATATAATATTTAATAATATAATATAATATTCTTGCTATATATTATATTATTAAGTAGGATATAGCAAGAAATTGACTTACACAGTAAAATAATATAACCTGTCAGTAGCTAAGCTAATTCTGGAGAAAGAACATAAACACTGTCTCTCTGGTACACCCTGTATAGAGTCAGTCCAGAATGTGGCTACAAGCTCGTCTCCTTGAGTAACGTCCATCAGCTCCTGCAGCTCCTGTAGCGTGCAGACAACAGGACACGCTGGACACGATTTTACGTGCCCCATTGTTTGTGGGACAGCACCACATTTACACTCCATCCAGGCATCCAAACTTCATACTCCATTTTAATAAGGTTTTTTCAATAAAACACTTTGTAAATAAATTGATCAAGCCTAAATCTAGATTAAACTAATATTATCTTTCCCAAAACATTCAATATTCCAACAAGTTATTTTCCAATAGATTAGGTTGGTATTACGGGTAATAGTATAAGGCTGGTCGGGACATGCAGATTTATAATATAATCTAAGTTCCATTCAATATACCGAGTATTGTACAGCACGAGTGGAAGAACACATTAAGGACCACAGTGTAGATGATGTAAGAAGTACAACATCAAATTAGAGATCAAGAGAATTAAAAAGAATTATAAAAAAAAACAAAAAAAACCGACTGCAAAAAGACATAACTGAAAAGAGAAAAACAAGTATTACAATCAATAGAATTTTGCTATCGCAGGCGGGGGACAAACCCATAACCTAAAATGTGGTGTACCTTTTGCAGTCGGGTATTTAGTTTTTTTAAATACCTCTTTTTTTATTTCAGATTTTAGTTAATTATCATTGCTCTTTCCATGTGGACAATAAAATCCATACTAATATTATAAATTCGAAAGTAACTCTGTCTGTCTGTCTGTCTGTCTGTCTGTCTGTCTGTATGTTACCTTTTCACGGCTAAACCACTGAACGGATTTCGATGAAATTTGGCAAGGAGATAGATGACATCCTAGAGAAGGACATAGGGTACTTTTTGTCTCAAAAATAACCCCCAAGGGGGTGATATAAGGGATGAAAGTTTGTATGGGAAACTCAATATTTCTAAGTTGGGGATATGGAAATTCAAATTTATGCTTTTGGTAAGAAATAAAGAATTACGCTTTTCAGCGTTTTTGTAAAATCATCCCCCAAAGGGGTAAAATAGGGGTTGATTTTAAAATTCACATGTATTATTGATTATTTTTGTTGTCTCTTATTTTTAAGAGATTTAAGGTGTGGTTCCAGTGAGTCGGAACCGGATGCGGCACAGTTCACGGTGAGTCGGAACTGTCTGCGGTGATTGTGGCGATTGTGGTGATTGTGGTTCCAGTGAGTCGGAACCGAGTGCTGCACAGTTCACAGTGAGTTGGAACTGTCTGCAGTGATTGCGGCGATTGTGGTGATTGTGTTGATTGTGGTGATTGCGGTGATTGAGCTGATTGAGGTGATTGCGGTGATTGCGGTGATTGAGCTGATTGTGGTGATTGAGGTGATTTCGGTGTTTTCGGTGATTGAGGTGATTGCGGTGATTTCGGTGATACCGGTGATTATTTTTGTTGTCTCTTATTTTTAAGAGATTTAAGGTGTGGAAACACACCTTAAATCTCTAAGTTCTCAAGTGAGTCGGAACCGGGTGCGGCACAGTTCACGGTGAGTCGGAACTGTCTGCGGTGATTGTGGCGATTGTGGTGATTGTGGTTCCAGTAAGTCGGAACCGGGTGCCGCACAGTTCACAGTGAGTTGGAACTGTCTGCGGTGATTGCGGCGATTTTGGTGATTGTGGTGATTGCGGTGATTGAGGTGATTGCGGTGATTGAGGTGATTTCGGTGATTGCGGTGATTTCGGTGTTTTCGGTGATTGAGGTGATTGCGATGATTTCGGTGATTATTTTTGTTGTCTCTTATTTTTAAGAGATTTAAGGTGTGGTTCCAGTGAGTCGGAACCGGGTGCGGCACAGTTCACGGTGAGTCGGAACTGTCTGCGGTGATTGTGGCGATTGTGGTGATTGTGCTACCAGTGAGTCGGAACCGGGTGCCGCACAGTTCACAGTGAGTTGGAACTGTCTGCGGTGATTGAGGTGATTGCGATGATTGCGGTGATTGCGGTGATTGAGGTGATTTCGGTGATTCCCCAGTGAGTCGGGGTGATGAGTCTAAGGGTATTGACCAGGAATGCGCGTTCGCTGCATGCTGGTGGTCAGGATACCCGCTGAGCCGTGGGTGCTGGCTGGCTGTGTAACTCGCCTCACGAAAGCTTGCGGGATTGATGATGATGATGTCACGCTGAAGTAGTTGCACGAAGGCTGCGCGTTGACGTTCAGTCTCAGGGTCACCAATTTAGTGGTATGAGGAACAGGGTGTAAAGTTCACTCATCCACCATAGAAAAGGGAGGATCCTCCGACAAGACGGGTGTTATGTCGGGCGGGCAACTGCCCATAAGTTGATTTCGGATAGTCTTATCTATGTCGTTCGCGTGGTAAATTCTAACTGCGCGATGCAGGATTTGTGTGACATCATGTCTTTCATGCGTAGTTCGTATGTGGCGGTGTAACCGCTACAAACATTACCTCCTTACTAATAAACGTTGTATAGCGTCTGTATAGTTAAACATATAGTATAGTTACAAAGCTTTGTCTTCTTCTTTCGAATGTCAAATTACTGACGACTGAAAGAGATCATTTTTTCATTTTGAGGTACGCAACCCTAAAATGTGCCTGTTACTTTTTCATGCCGTAAGGGCTGAACGGATTTAGTTGAAAGGCGTATGGTCTTTTAACTAAATCCGTATAGGCCATGATCTGGGTTAGGATAGAGGATAATCTGAATCCCGGTAGTACGGTCCTGTGGGATATTTTCCGACCTTTACGCGGGCGAAGCCGCGGGTAAAAGCTAGTGTACTATAATACAACAAAAAATAAAAATACGGGCACTGCTAATGCATATGAGTATTTTGGAACTATCAAATAAATGCTAGAAATAGAAATTAGAAAAATGTTTTATTCAAACAAATTAAGTAGTAGTATCCACCCTGAGCCTATAATTCCGTTTATGCATCTAGGCCTAGAGTGAATTCTCGGACATACGTTTCCGAATATCCACCTGAGGGTGGATTGTTTGGGACGGATAAACGGAATAACCCGAGCCGACTATGGATTAGGCCGATCTTCTACTAGCTATATTGACTAAACTATTAAAATATGTTCGATTGAATTTTTATAAACAGAATGGGAACTTCATGAGAGACACGCCGTTTATTGTTGTATTGTTGTCTCTACTTTGGATAATTTGTATACATTTTTGTAATCACCTTTTAAAACCCTTCATTTTGATAACTAAACTCGATAGGTTTGGAATATTTTTTATTTTTAAATATAGGTACTTACTATATTTTATTTTAACGCCACGAATTTAGTTTTCAGGTAGAACTGCACCTTTGTTCGCTAAAAGGCAAATTCTCAAAACGGCAAATTCTCATAGGGGCAAATTCTTATAATGGCAAATTCGCATATGGGCAAATCTAATACAGTAACCTACACAAGTTTTAGGTACACATTTGTACCCGTATGACTCGTGTAAAACAAAAAGTGTAAACCTTGCGGTTGAGAAAACTGTAAAGAGGAAACCTCCTTCAAATCTAAAGAGGTTTGATTACACTGGTCACTTCATACATTATTATTTTATTTTATTTATTAAGAGATAATAAACAACTACAACATAATTATATAAAACATAAGGTTAACAAAACTTTATGTTGCAGTCCACTGCATTATCCGCAGATACGACATATTTAAGGATCATTGGTTGCCACTAGCATTACTAAAATTAGCAAATATTTTAAAATAAATAAATAAGTTACTATAAAGCAAAATTATTATTATGTTAGTGATTTGAAAAAAAAAAAAAATTATCTAAAATAAAATATTTTTTCGATATTTATTCTCGTTGATTTTATAGTAAAAAAACTTTTTTTTTTTATTATTTTAATAATATTGGATGCAGTGTTTAGTTCTAGTTCCGAGCGATGATGTTGATAAGAAGTTCATTAAAAGTGGAAAAGGTATACCAGTTTTACTTCATAATGGTTGATTTGTGTGAGAATATGTTTAAAATTAAAATAATAACATAAATATGTATTTATTTTACTAATTTGTCAAAGTGATTAATTAGTAAGTATAACCATGCCAATTTTTTTAATAATCCTTTTTTATTTCACCAAAAAGCTCTTAACAATATCCATACAACTAAAACATAAAAAGGCTTAATACAAAACTCAATATTTAAATACTCTGACCACTGACTCCTAAACTAGGTAAAGGTTCCTGTGAGTTAGGAGTCAAAAATTACAGCTTTCTAGTACTAACAGTCTCTGAGCTAAGGCAGACGGACAGACAGACGGACATGGCGAAACTATAAGTGTATGCGGCATATATACAAGAAACCAAAATCAAACAAAATAATATTCACTGTAGCGACAATAAACGCAGGTCAGTGGAAATAATTAAAAATACAATAATTACAAAAAATATTAACCATCAAATTAACAATTTAATTACAGTTAAAAAATGCTTAGAACGTTTGTTATTAGTTTAAGTGCAAGTGTCAAGTTGGAGAATGCTTATAACGAATATAATAATATAATTTTCATTATTTTAAAACGACTTTCATTTTAACTGTACTCTTGCCCATAGGCGAATTTGCCATTATAAGAATTTGCCCATATGAGAATTTGCCGTTTTGAGAAGTTGCCCTTTAGCGAACAAAGGGAACTGCAGAAGGTGATATCGCAATATTGTTGTGTAAGCTACCTATCGTAATCCATCGTATTAGCTATTGTTGAAAATGAAAATATTCAGCATTAAAATTATCTTCAGGCCCTTGGAAGATAAAGATTGAATTAACTTTTAACTTGTGAGGGCAAACATCCAATTACTTTAACCAGCTTCGAGTTTGAATTGAAAACCTTCGAAACGATAGTGAGCCCAAAATGGTTCCTATAATAATGCTAAGGACCCGACGTCATTAACCTTATTATAGGAACCATTTTGGGCTCACTATCGTTTCAATTGTCTTTATTGCAGACAAAATCTCAATATAGACTGTTGCGCACTAATAAAATTACTGTTGCTTTCCTACTCTGTGGCGTCTTATAACGGAAGCCTGCTCGCAAGGGGAATGCGAATAAGACAATATAGCCTGGCGAACGTTTGACCCGCGATAAATATCACCATTACCCTTCCCTCTCGCACTAATCACGCACCTATAGCCCTGTCTCTGTCCCCCACACACCTTATCCCAATGCCTAATGGAGAGGAATGTAGTGTACGAGACTCACTTAAACGACGTAAACAAGTGTTGACAGTTGAACTCTCTCGCGTCCTTCGAGTGCTTTATTTTTTCTCGATGCATTAAAGGATTTCTTTTATATCGCGAAACCCTTTGAGAACTACGTGTCTATTAAGCGAACATTCGAAATAAAAATGTTTGATGATATCGATTTTGTAGCGGAATTTTAATGGATTAAAGTTTGTATAGAAAATCCGTCAAAGAAAATACAACGTCGGGTAGAACGGCCACAGAATGTAGAAGTTATGCAAAGAACGAGATTGAAACTACGGTAGTTTGTGTTTTAGAACAATTAGCTTTATTTCGCTGAACAATGTTCCTGTTTAAAACAAAGCGCTCGCGTAATTTGTTTCGGTCGCGTTGCTTTAGAGAGATTGTTTTAATATCGTCTCAGTGCGTAAACTGCAACAGCCAATGACTGTTGTTTCAGCAAACGGTACTATTTCCATAATCACCATATTTAGCTGATGGAATGGTGAGCGCAGATTCTGGCTGTAGTAAACAGAAAGACACTGCTGTTCAGCATAATTATATCAACACCATCATGCAATACATTAATAGGTAACCGTAATTCAATCGCATGCAAATAACAAACTCAAGTCCCAGAAGTTATTATTACGTAACTCTTTTCTTATTACAAGAAGGTATCTCCATATCTGTACAATATTATTTCTGTCCTAACGTATGTATAGGCCTGACCTTTCTAGATCAGTCGTATGCGACCTCTGTTTGTGTTTCTGATTGAATATCAAAACTTTCCTTGTACTTCTATTTGGCGAACATTGACATTTCTTTCTGATATATCTCTTGATCAGGCGACTTTTTTGCTCTATCCGCCTTATTTTAGAAACTATACGACCCTTTATTCATCATGTTCATGATTAATATCCGCTCTCTGCCGTTTTACAGCTATTTACAGCTAATGCTGTAAATGCGGGTTTATTTTATGTGGTACACCCAAGCCCTTCCTTAGAAAAATTGCAACATTATAATAGAATACCCTCTTAGTAATTCATTTATAGAACTTAGAAAAATAAAAAAAGTTCTAGATATTTTTGTATCTAAATGTTTTCTGACACCTTTCACACCTCAAAACGGCCTGAAAAATAACCTAGCCTCACGAAGAAGCGATACAAAGGAGGCGCTGTAGCATGCCGTATGACGTCAGACAAGTACCTGATACTGACGTGTGACGTCAGTACAAAGAACGTTACAATTTGCAGTTTTTCCAAAGCCCCTACGCGCTTTGTAGCTCGAGGTTTATCCGGACTTATTTGCGATCTGATCCGTGTTGTGGATCATTTTTGTAGGTAAAAGTTCGGTTTATTCGGGTAATGTTGGTAGAGGTAATGTATGCAGGGAAACTCGGTTAGTTTATGGTCAGGGATGATGTGAGGTAAAAGGGTATGTTAGCCGTTGTTAGGTCGGTGAACTTGTTCTTGGAGAGTTGATGAAACAGGAACAAAGGAATATGTTTATTTTAGTAGTGATATCTTGTCTGTAATCCGAACAAAGCCTAAGTCTTCAAATAGAAAATTATATAAACACAAGTTCGAGGCACTCCACAATCTTTATACCCTACTTGTTAAGATTAAAACGGAAAGCAATAAACGTAGAGGCTGTGAGTACAATTACATCCCCCTTGAGTCAACTTTACGACATACAGATAACTGGATGATAAGCTTCACGTTTTTATATACTTAAACAATTTAATACGCGAGGAAAATATGGAGAACTAACGCTAAGCGCTGCGACTCGTTGCAAAGTAATTGAGTTGGAATAAAATCTTAAACGCTTTGAATAAAAGGCAAATAAATTCGTTGCGGCGGCGGAGCGGCGTTGTGGTGCGGCGGTGCGGAGGAGCTGCAGTGCGGCGGCGTTGTGGAGAGACGACAAACTTGTTAGTGAGCGGATTATTTCGCTTGTTATTGTTATAAAGCTGGAAATAATAGAAAGATTGATGTATAAGTATTGTGACGGTTTGTTGATTGGGCTGTTGTTTTAGACGGCATTATTTGATGCTATTATACATTTTCATATCGTGAGTAATGGTGGTAAATTATGTTAAGGGACAAGATCACCGATTTCTTTGCCAATAACATAACAGTTGCTACAAAACAAAACGCATTCTGTGAATGAGTATCTAAAGGACATGGCTAAGCCACTGCCTTTAGCATGTATAGACATTTCTCACTACATCATAACATTCAAATATTCATTAATGAATTATTACGGTTTTATTATTTTCCTACAACTTTCGTGAACTAATCAAATAATTAAAAGTATTTTTCCTGTTTTTTTGTTTGACAAGAAGCACACAAAATTATGACGGCACTTAATAAATAGTGCTGTTTACTAAAAAGTGACAATCGATTCTTCTTTAATAGACTTGATTCGATTAGAACCAAATAAAAAAATGACCAAAAGCTTCGGAAAACGTGTAAACTCTTTGGTAAACTCTTTGTTTAATCTATGCAAATGGTCCAATAACCATCACAATAATAGGAAACTATTTTATGTCGAAGAATGTTGATTGAATAATAATCGACAAGAACAGTATTTCTATTTTCAATTATTTTATCGATTCTGCTACATTCCAAGATGTTCCATACCATCTCTATTAAAAAGTCAAACGTCAGTCAGGCCAGACGTGTGTCAGACGTCGTTTTTTCGTTTTGCCGTTTCTGGATATTTAGTATTTACTTTTGACCCTCGCTTATTTGTCGGCCTTATTGAGTGTGCTTATCTTCATACTGACCTTCCGCTACTCTACATGGACTTCCCTTGCATATTCATTCATTATGAGATGCATAAACTAGTCGTGTGTGGTGTAGACTGTGGAGGCATATCACCTCTTCTTTACATGGTCTTCTACTCACTATCTTAGCATGATGGTAAACAATCGATCGAGGTAAGTCATCTAGAGTTAGCTGAAATCATTCTACAACTACTCAATATGAGAAGCAACTAAGTGCAAAGCGGATTTGGAGGTTGTTTACTATAAACTCAATGGCAATGGAGGAAATGAATCAGAAAGACTCAGGTCTTCTTATAATTGTAACAACGACAAACTAGTTGCCTTAGATGTCATAAATTATTAATATGTTTATGTATTTGTTACATACTTGACTCATGTTAATAATTTTATTCTAGGTTTCAAGGGTTGCCAACTTTTGCCATCCATGTTTTGAACGTCTGAGTTCGGAAATAGCTCCTGATGCACGTTTATTTGGGCATACAATGTGCATCACTTGTGGCCGTTATGAAGTGCACAATACCATGCAGTGGAAAGGAACAATTCAATGTTTCAGAATGTACGGAGGTCACATCCAGCTTTCTATCAGGTAATTAAAATGATGTGTATTACAATGTGTTCTTTCATATTTAAATGTCCATCCAATGCATGAATGGATGGTCTTCCTTTTCGGATAATCAGTTCATCAGCCTGCAAATAGTCGGTCCTGTCCCAGACCTCAATATTATGTGTTGTATATTATGTGTATTTCCTATAATGATTCAATGCTGACTTCACTATATTAATACTTATAATAAATATTTTGGATATTTTACATAGCACCATATCTAGTCCTAAACTAAGTAGAGCTTATATTTAATACTTATACAACTTCATACTTTTTTTTGTAAACACCCAGACCAACAAAAACACGTATGTTCACAGTTCATCACATAAATATTTGTGGCTAGTGATGACTCCTTAAATATCCTATATTGACTTTTTCTTTTAGGTTATGAACTATGCGTGTCCCTGTTGGATGAGACATCAACGGCAGTCAAATCAAGATCGAAATCGAGTAAATCTTCCTGGACCTGAATCAAGACCTGAACTTGAAGCAGCATCTAGACCTTTACCTACTAGAACTTGAAATAAATTATAAGTGGGCTGCAAACACCTCAACACACTGTATGTTTAATGGTTGTGTCTTTGAATAACTGTTACATGTAATCCCAGGATTTATAAAAAAGATGCTTGTTGAAAAACATAATTTTTATATTCCCCGCAGTACTAGGGTTTGTGAGACACATATATGTGATAGATATGTGTCTCACAAACCCTAGTACTGCTTTGCTCCATATTAAATAATTAATGTACCTACATTTTGTTATTTTATTTCTGCAATAGCATTCTGTTTATGTACCGGCACAGATTAGTACAGATGATTCACTCAGCAAAATCATTTAAATAAAAAGCGACTCTTAACGTACATAACATAACATAATCAGCCTATTAATGTTCCCACTGCTGGGACACAGGCCTTCTCTCTGTGAGAGGGAGAGGGCCGTAATCCACTACGCGGGCCCGGTGCGGGTTGGTGGATGTCACATGTCTTCGAATTTTTGGTTCTAGGACATGCATAGATGCACTTAGGACATGCCAATTTCCTCACGATGTTTTCCTTCACCGTTTTGTGAGCAGTGGTGCTGAAATTATTTTACACAAAGTAAAGCGCCTGACTGGGTTCATCATGTTTCGGTTT
Organism: Conistra vaccinii; assembly: GCA_948150665.1. NCBI lineage: Eukaryota > Metazoa > Arthropoda > Insecta > Lepidoptera > Noctuidae > Conistra > Conistra vaccinii. The sequence continues at coordinate 22,729,821 of OX411334.1, forward strand.
CGAACCCATGACCTACAACTTGTAAGTCGGGGCTGTTACCACTGGGCCACCACTGCTCACCAAAAGCGCCTCTTGCTACGACACAATAAAGTGCAGTTCAGGTAGCACAGTGCTAATTACATAAAGTTATATTCACCAAGAAGTTGCGGTTCTTACTATCGCGTAACTCTTTTATCTTCTGACTACGTTACGCCACCTGAATTGACCCGACGAGTCGAGCCAGCCGGGTACTTGTAGCTTCATACCTAAAATACGGAGTGCGCCTGGCCTGTCAGTGCGTATAATTATATGCGGTGGGTGATTTTCCCAACATAATCTTTTTTTTTACCTATTTGTTGAAGGTTGTAAACAAACGCCTAGCTACAGTTCATAGCAAAATCTTTTTCTTGTGCAAGTTTGTATGCCTTTTGACGTAGGAGTTTCTACGATTTTATTTTCAGGATTGTAACGATATAAAAAGTTCCTGAAACTTTTTTCATACGCAATACTAATATTCAGCTATTCAGCATTACATATTAATAGGTACAATGTTTATACATTGCTAAGGGAGTCGCCCATACTTCCATTTAGCCATGTCATTTGAGAGATTCACACTGACATTTTACTTACTATTATAATTTGACAAATGATTGACATTCTAATTCTATACTATACTAAGTGACTATGATGTATGTGTATTAATTTGAATAGTTTATTTCAATTATTAATGTAATTTTGCATGCTAGTTTTAGCGAATTGTTTTAGAAACTTTTAAAAAAACCCGACCATCTGTAATGTACTACAATTCTTGCAAATAAAATTTCATTTCATTTCATTTCATTTCATTTCATTTCATTTCATTTCATGATCAACCCCGTGGCTTTACGGCAGTTGTTTTGATCAAAATCAAGTTAAGATTGTGGCGGTGTACAATAAAGTATTGAGTATTGAGTATTGGGTGTCTACATAGTCACATGCGAACTACGCATCAAAGACCTGACGTCACACAATTCCTGAATCGCGCAATTAGAGTTTACCGCGCGAATAACATAACTTCCCCGACATCAATCGTTGGGCAGTTGCCCGCTAGGCACGACAGCGTCTGGTCGGAGGAACCTCCCTTTTCTATAGAGGATGACTGAACTTTACACCCTGTTCCTCATGCCTCTGAAAAATAAAGATACCGATCATTGTACATATTGGCATTCGAATATTCTATTAAAATAAGTGGAACCACGTGCAAAAGGTACACGAACACAAACAAAGCAATTCAATATCTGTAAAGCGATGGTTCTGTTCCTCAAACGATATGAAACAGGTACAAATGGTACAATACAGAATAGAATATAACTTGCAACGCTCATAACGTATTATATCAGACTGTAATTGAAGCATTGGGAGCAACAAGAGCGTTCGGCACCCAAGGTCCGTTTTGATATTATTGCATCAAATTAAGCATTGCGCTATCTAGTTTCATATGACAAAAACTCATTTTGATTCATTGATTCTAGACGGCGTGATAGGAATTTATTGAGAGGATTTCGCTACGCCGTTGTTGCATGGATTATTGATAAGCGTTTGAATTTCAAACACATTACGACCTGCTGCTTGCGAAAGTTTATTTTAATGTAAAAACATGTCTGAAGTCAGTTAAATCAGTGATTTTAGTGCAGATGATGATCAGACTGATTATATTCCCCCAAAAAATTGAGGTAAAAAAAGTTGAAAAATATACAGTTAAGGAAGAAAAATGTGCGCAGGGCTAAGAGATCTTTGGGAGAGAGTACACATCAGCTCGAAGTAAAAGTGTAATTTTTTTTTTTTTTTTTTAATAATTATTAATCATTTAAATAATGAAACCAAATGATTGCTGTGATTTACTTTTAAATAAAAATGATTCTTTTAACCACCCAAAGCTATTATTTATGCCTTAAAAACCTTTTAAAATATGAACGCCCAATTAATTTACGGGTTGGATGCAACAAGGGCGGATAACATGTATTAAAAAAATATGTTATTTTGAAGTTTCTAACTACCTAAAAATAATAATAATATTAGAATCTGATAACTGATTTATGGTAGGTACTCTTAAATTTTAAAAGTGCTAGAGTTTTATCTTAATTTATTTAGAATTTATAATACATCTAAAACTTTAACTTCAATTATCTCAAAACTCATTGTGTAACGCCCTTGTTGCACCCAATGCTTCAATTTGAAAAGGTAATGGCACAATATACCGAGTGGTGTGTCGTCACTACTACATCGTAGTACACATCTACCTGAAACATTAAAGACGGTCTACAATTTGTACCTAAATTATTTAGGTATATAAAGACCAACTAAATACTTACACAGCTAACCCACAATCTTTGTCTTGATTATAGATCTCGCATGTATCTAAATTAAAGGAACCAAGGCACTAATAATTAGCGTGCTTGCTTTAAAAAAAAAAAAAAGAATATACGTTGCGTGATTGCGTCCCACACCATGTTTCTACGTCACCGTGTGCGTGGGCGTCAGTTGGTGCGTTGTGTTATCGTTCTGATGTGTTTCCACCTTTATCTTTTCATATTGCATTAGCTAGTTGCGTATGAATACAATATTGATTGTAAACCTAGCCGGAATGTAAAATGAGAAGCAATGTTGTCATTAATTTGCATTTATTAAGCGAATGTAAATTGCAGAGTGGGATTTAGAATATTACGATGTTATCAAAGGAAAAAAAAAAACTAAACCAGTAAAAGTTTTCTTTTAATTGAGATAACATTACATTGTTTGATTTTTATTATGGCAATATTTATGATAACATCACTTTTTTCTATAAATTATGAGCAAAAAGCCAGTCAAGTCTTCGAAAAAGATGACAGTAATTAACTCCGTTATGTAAACTAAAGCTGGTCTCATAGCTATGTTAACTTTCTATAGAAATTATGCTTTTGTATAGAAAACATGCAAATCTGAAGGCGAATGATAGGAAAATAAATGCAACCGCGTGTTGTGGATAGGTTCTACGTTTTCCAACTAGATACACACAGTGATCGTCCGTCAAGCAAACAGTGAGAACAAACCAACACAGAGATGTAGTGTCAACACACAGAGTTGTGCCGGCCGTTGTGATGTAGTTGTAATGCAGTGTGCAATGGACGTCATTTCGAATGAATAATTGGACTCATTTGGAAGTCGATAAATCTGTTCGGTATTAAATTGCGACTGCTGTTCCGAGTCGCAGTCACTGAAATGTGGTTCCAAAGTTTTTGCTGATGATAACTTTATTTTTGTCACGGTAACGAAAATTTTGGTGTTAACATTTTCTAAATAAGTTTCATCGATACTGACTCACTGAGATATAGATGATTTGAGAATTATGATAAGCATTTTTCATAATAAAATTAATAATTTATTTATTAAGTGTTCCATAATTAATCAATATCCTAAAAGTGCTTACTGAGAAACTTGAGACTGTAACTCATTGTAGTTACTGTCTCAAGCTTTTTAGTAAGATCAATATGTACTTCGTGGAATATCTTGACAGTCGGCACTGACAGTCTCACAATATTACATTACAGTTCTGTTATTTTCATACTAACAAATATGTGTTTTGCGAATGTAATCCTTATTACTATTAGAAATTATCCAACTGACAGGTATCAGTATTCAACTGTCAGGAACGCATTCTCTCGACGGGCCGGACCACAAAACAGATTGATCTGTTCTGTGGGCCGGACTAAGTAGTTGTTGTTTGATTCAAAGAATAATCTTCTTAATACATTTCCAATTTCAAGGCACATTCTTTAGAAAAGTTAAGAAATAGTGTTAGCTTTATTATAAGAAACTGTCGATAATGTTTCTAAAAAACTTTAGTTTGGGCCACAATTAGTTCATTATAGAGCAATACCTTTATAAAACAGGTAGAAGCTTCATACGCGTTTAGTCATTATACGTTCAAAGCTAATATTCTCAAAGTTACAAGCCCACAATATTATGTAGTTAGTGTATAGAGTGCCACCATTGGCACTCTATCCCTATCGGATAAAGTGCCACTACAGGCACCCTAGTAACACCGCCTCGGCCCGGCTCAAGTGCCGCAAGCATTGGATTGTCATTGTCACTGTCACTAAGTCACGTCACTTGGTATTTTGTTTGATTGTCGAGGTTAGATCGCTGTAAAACACCACATTCCCAAAACATTACATTCTCTTGTGCCTAAACGGACCCTGGCACTTCGCCGGCCGCTACCGCGGCACCGCTCGCTACGCTCGCTCGGCTCGTGCGTTGTGTGGTCACAGTTCTAACCTAACCTAACCTAAATAACAAGTGACAGTAACAATGCAACACTCACGGCACCCTAGCCGGGCCGAGGCAGTGACACTAGAGTGCCACAAGAAACTCGCGGCACTCTATACACTTCGTATTATGTATCATTCTAGGAAATTCGAAACAAAGTCAACTAAAACAAAAGTATCTTTAAACTCAAAACAAACAAACAAAACGCCACTATTTCAGTGTTTTCGTCCCGAAGCACCCATGTGGAAGCTGTGACAGCCGTCTTACGTCCCGGCGACAAATCTTACGATATCTCCGAGCTTGGCACGTTAGAACTACGCGCTTCACATACAATGGCGGACATTTATTATTTAGGATCAGCACCGATAATCAGTGCCATTACCCGATTTCTTTCACTGGGGTGCCGCCCTCGATTTACTCACCTACAACAACTTTGTAACACCCTTATTCCTGTAGTAACAAAGTTCAATTTAGTTTGCTAGTTAAAATTGTACAACGTGATCCTAAGCTTTTACCGACATTCTTGTTTCTATTGTCATAGGGTTGATGTTTGTGTATATAGAGTGTATAAGAAAGTTTGTGTATATTTTTATCATGACGTGTAAAGGTGGCCGGACGCATCGCTCCCTGGGAGCCAACGCATCTGGCGTTGAAATTCGCTTGATATATTGTTTCATGTTCGCACCCGCTTGTAATGCTCGCCAGAGTTGGGACAGATGGCGGTGGCGACATTTTGTGGAGAAAAAAGGTTTTTTCTTTTGTAGGATACGTATTCAAGACTTTTAAGTCAAATAAGATTATGAAAAATTATATGACTGTCACGTTTAAAAAAAAATAACTGAGAAATTTATTCATTGTTCGGACAGCTTTAAACTGTGACATTGAGAGTATGAAAAACTCAAAAAACAACACCTGAATAATGACTCTAACACAGAATTAATTTTCAACAGTAAATTCGATTATAAAAATTCAACTACAAAAACATCATCTAAAATAAATATAACAATTTGAATGAAACATGAAAAGTCATAGTATCGATACAACCCCCGGTTGCAGTGTCCACGACGCGTGACAACCCTAGCTCGGGGCGGGGGCGAGTAAATATGAAAACTCAACGAGTTGTTTGTAAAAAATAAAACAATAAAACCGTGTTATAGGGATTTGGATTTATTTCGCACAATTTTCCTAATATTGGGTGACTTGTTTATGGCTTGTTGCGATGGTTCAGTGATGGCAGTTCTTGGGAGTGGGTTTTTATTGAATTTGACCAAATAATATGTTTTTTATTGAATTTGGGGGTTCTCCATTTTCATTTTTACCTGTCTTCATTGCACTTAGGTTTTTGAATACATGGAAGTTAGATTTTCATCTGTCATGTTTTCTTTCATTCGATTCAGCACTTTGCTTATATCAATCATTACGACCACTGAATGCTTGCAAAAAGCTTAATCAAAACCTGGGCTTTTTAGATGTCAAGAATATTCATCAAAGATCCTGATAGTTTGAATCAACACGTTTGATGACCACATTGGCGTATTTGGTAATTCGACAATACTAAAACTATGTAAGTTAGCTGTAGGTAGACTCGTCTTAAAAGTTTTGCCTAACATAATCCCTCGGTCAGCTCCCACAATCCCATGGTTAGCAATGGGGTAATCTATTCGCAGCCCAAACCGAATGATGACTTGAACAAATATATTCAAAGGAATCACATATTTATCTTGCCACTCGGCAGATTGTTCTCCAGATAGGTTTTACTGAGGCTTTTAGGTGATAGGATGGGCTGGCAATCTGTCACTGTGGGCAATAAATTGTTTTACTGCCATTTTTACACCCAATGCCTGGTTTATTGCTGTCGATATTTTGATTTACGAGATAAGAAGAGTCCTTCATATCTAAAGGTATTTCTGTGTTGAGAGCACCTGGAAGATTGCTGTTGAATTTGGATATTTGAGTAAATGTTTCAAAAGGGATAATCTTATTAAGTGTCTGATTTTCATTTTAATTCTCTTATTTACCCATTCATCTACTGTAAAGGACTTGAGACCATAATCTTCCGAAACGCGTGGACTGCACGTAGAGATTACCGATACCAGGTCATATCGTATCCGATCCACATCTTGTCATGCCAAATTATCCGTGTGAATTTCGCGCTGGATATTATTTTGTATTCCTGGAATACAAAGAAAATGAAGCGTACAATTTTGATTCGGAAATCTATTTCGAGCTCCAAACCTCTACAATCCAAGCAAACAGCTAGAAACGGCTCGGCCTGTTTATTCAAACAAGCAGCACATACATTGTTTGAGACGAGTCCAAACGTATCGATTGGCGAGTGCGATTAGATCGCTCGTATCGACTGACCTAATCGATGTAGGGCGAGCACCGGCCCGAATACGAATCACTTTTAATAGTGGACCGCTTTTTTATTATTTAAGCTTACTTTGCTCGTTAATTTTAAGTATTATTGGTGCTTGTTCTTGAGATTTTTTTGTTGATGGTGCTATTAAAAAAGTTCTAAGTATTTTTCACAGAATGACATCATTATTAGTTTTTCCATCAGAACGTTATTCTGAGTTTATTTTTCTACTCTGCATTATTTCTGTTCTTTGTAATTATTATTATTTCTGTTCTATAGTTGGTCATAATGATTTTCGTCTGTACACAGTTTAATTTTGTTAAAACTACAGAATACAAACATTAGTGTAATTCCGCCTTGATTAATGTAACTAAGTACTGTAATTTTTTATAAACACGTTAGACCAAAAAAAAAATACCCTAGGGAGAGTAGTCTATGAGACGAATTTTCTGTCCAATTTGTTCCATGATAAAACTAATAGCTATAACAATGTAATATTAAACTATAATAACCGTAACTAACCCGACAACGTAGGACATAGAAACAAGACCTAAGAGCGATCTAAATAGGTCAACTTTTTGTTGTGATGCTCGGCCAGCGAAACAATATTAATATTCATGTAGGATAGCGCTGGGACATGCTCAATATCTACTAGTAGTAGATCTGATACTGATTTACAATTACTGAACCTTGTTTGGGAAAAATATTTATTAAGAACTACCTAGCTTTTTCCCGCGGCTTCGCACGCGTTGAGGATGATGATTACGTATTCCACGGGAACATACTACCGGGGTATAAAGTATCCTATGTCCTTACCCAGCTCTACATGTGTGCCAACCATCGAAATCCATTCAGCCGTTAAAGCGTGAGAACGTGACAGACAGACAGACGGATAGACAGACAGAGTTACTTTCATATGGCCTGTGTTCATCTGACTTTTCGGATTTATGTGTGTACTTGCTTCAAAAACGGTAAAGAAAAACATCGGCCATGCTTGAGAGATATTTCTCGACGGCATGTGAAGCCAAGCAAGAGGCCCATGGGCGGCTTTAAAACTCTGACACCAGGAAAAAAAAAAGAATGTAATATTTCATTAAAATTTTCCGGGACTAGGGTTTCTAGATGTAAACCACGGCGTGTGTCAGACAAGTCGGTATTGATTGAATTTTGGGGCTTATCTGTTTGTCGGTCTGTCTGTTACCCACTGGCACACATGATACTTTTTATCCCAGTAGCATCTTCCCTTACGATAATTTCCGACCTCTACGCGGGCGAAGCCGCGGGAAAAGCTAGTACGTTCAAAATAAGCAGGTACTCGTAAGGCAGCCACTGAGTCAGAACTGCCCAATATTGCCATAATCATCATTTTCTTATTCCTTTGACAAATTAACAATCAATTTCTTCGGAACAAGCGCACTTGACATAATCCCTTTGGAGCTTTTTACGAACGCCGTCAAAGAAAGGAAGGGGAGAACTTTCCTTTGCCAAAAACATGGCAACGGATTTTATCATTAGGCTTAATAATTGCATAGCAATTGCCTCAGGGTTTACCATTCCCTCTGCTTGCACCCTTCATTTTACGTGGGAACATTAACAGATGCTTTCATAAAATTAGTAAGGAAATTCAATCACCATTACATGCGAATTGCACAGTCTTTTTTATAAAGGAACTAGCTGCCCGCCCCGGCTTCGCACGGGTAGTACTAAGTACTTATCTACGGCGCACCTAACTACCTACCTACATACCTATCTACCTACACCTACGTACATGCAGACCTACCTAGCTACCTACTTACCTACCCTACCTTCACCTACCTATCCTAAGAACCTTCTCCTTACAATAACGAACACAAAAAAAAAAGAATAAGTAATCGAAATTTGTCTAGCCGTTCACGCGTGATGCCGTGACGAAGGGAAATAAGGATTCATTTTTATATATAATAGATTTAATGAAATATAAAACAATGCTATTAATTCAATTATAGTGAACTTAATATGGTTGGTATCAACTTTAATGAACTGAACGAGTGTGCTAAAAATGCAGCTTACAATCATAAAGGTCGTCCGAAGAATACTGCTTGCAACATAGCAACTAGACCTCTGACATATATACGTTTATTTCAAAGTTTCTAAATCTGTTTCACCATCTTCATTTTATCAGCTGTAAATAGGAACGAGTATTCTCCGGTTGTATGACTGCTATCATGAAAAAAAAATGCAACTTATAATTATCATTAGCGAGTGGAGAGCAAGGCAAAGCAATCACTTTCAAGCATTAGCAAGCAAAGTATGTTGAAAGTTGTAGCAATATTTTGGCTAAAGTCCGTAAAAATCCAAATCTATCTGCAGAATCCCAACATCAATACTTTCACATGTGTATCCTATTCAATGTATAAATTGGACCAATATCTCTAAACTCCATGCATATCCCATTTACGATTTCCTTTGACATTCCCTCGACACTAACGCGAAAGCTATCTCTAATAAAATCTTTTTTTCTCTGAAAACACGACTATTAAAATGTGAGATATTATATAGACGATTAGATGAGAGGGGCTGACAGTTATCGAGGGTGGAAGGTCAGCGTGACCTCTAGACTTTGAGGCCTTCATTAGGTATTGAGAGGTGCTCGCATTTAAATGTTAGAGAATAGGGTCGCCGTACACTAGATCGATCTTTTTTTTGAGTTCTTTTTTTTTACAACACGATTTAATAAGAGAAGTTTATAAAGCTGTTTCTGGGTTTGTCACATAATTTTGAAAGAGCCGTCTTTTTTTTACTGAACCAATTATTAATGTCAACTACAAAACTACTTTTCATTTTGACTCAGTTTTTATTATTCTTCCAATTTTCTTCGTAAACACAGACATTTTGGAGAAATCTTGTTTCGTTCTTTGATAGCATCTAGAAATAGGACGAAAACAAAATTATTCTCAATTTAATGAGGTTAAAACACGGAAAGTGCCACGTTGAACTTTGTTTACGTCTGCATCAGACATGATATGACACCAACTGCGGTGTCTGCGTTGTAAGGGACCGCAATGTAGACTACTCGTAGGTTTAAGAACTTAAAGCGGGTTTGTTTTGTTTGAAATTGAAGCTGTGATCCAGAATGCCGGCTACGAGCTTGTTCTTAAAAGAAAAATACATTTCCTTGCACGTCAGCAATTGATGAAATTTGCCTGGAAAAAGAGAATAGAGAGACAAGTAAAAGGAGATAAATAAAGAAGCACATCATTATCTGTCTGCTCTAAAAGTATTTGATGAAAATGTAAACAATGATTACAAACAAATTGGATAAATGGAGTGCTTTGATTTGATTATTTAAATATTACCTTGAAATGCTATTTTTAAATCACCTTAAGATGTTTTAATTTGACAATTGAGGTTTTTGTAACATCAATTTAGATAAATAACTATTCAATTACAATTAAATAATATTATTCACATAATAATTATTAGAAAAAGTAGTGAGATATAAATTTGAAACCTTCTAAAAGATGAATGCTTTACAAATTCCCTGTAGTGAGTGATTACGTAAGACTTTAACCTGAACAAGTTTGAGGTTTGCGTACACTAAGACTTTCATCAGATGCTTTTGGAATAGACCATAGAAGCTAGTAGAAAACTAGCAATCATTTAATTCGATGTTAATTTATTCAAACGTATTTATTATTCCAATTTATTAATTTATATTTTTTTTATTCTTTTCTTACACAATTCTAAATGGAGGAAAATTTATATTACAACAAAAATCATATTACAATTACGTATGTACCTATATGAGAATATCGTTTTCCTTGTGTGATACCTTGTATGTTATGAGCCCGCTGGCCAGGTATTGTCGAAAGTAGGTCAAAATATTGGATTAGTAGCACTGCAGATACTTCCTGTTGTGTTTTACAAATGTAATTATTAAGAGGCCTATCACAAAATTGCGTTTTGACAGTTCGAGCACCCGATGCATTGCGTTAAGTAGCAATTTAGCAGTTGTAATTATGCTTATTTTGAGTTATATAATGTTTGTTTGTTTTTTTTTTTTTTTTTTTATTTTTTTTTTTATGCTAGCCTGTGCTGTCCCACTCCTGGGCAAAGACCTCCCTCCACTCCTTCCATCGTTCGCGAGCCCGCGCGTCCTCCTCCCAATTTTGACGGAACTTATCCAGCTCGTCCCGCCATCTCCTACGTGGTCTGCCGCGACCCCGCCTCATTGTCTCAGGGCACCAGTTCTGTGTTATTTGGGCCCACAGTTTGTCCGACATGCGGCAGACATGTCCTGCCCAGTCCCATTTAAGTTGGGCAGCCTTTTGAGCCGCGTCAGCTATTTTCGTTTTGGAGCGCAGTATTGTGTTTCGAACACGATCCGTTAATTTAACGCCTAGTATACTGCGCTCCATTGCTCGCTGGCAGACCTTGAGTTTGGACTTCTGGATGTTAGTCAAAGACCAAGTTTGTGCACCATAGGTTAAGACGGGAAGAATACACATGTCCATGAGCCTGCGTTTCAGTGTCATAGACAACTCACCCTTGAAAAGTTCCTTCATGGACCAGTAGCTCTTCCAGGCGTTTTCCGTTCGTCTTGTGATTTCTTTATCTTGCCTCGCCTGGAAAGAGACTACTTGGCCCAAGTAAAGGTATTCCTGGACATGTTGTATTGTCTCCCCGTCTACTTTTATGCTTCCAGGTGTTTTGTTGCACATAACTTTGGTCTTCGACATATTCATCTTCAGTCCAACCTCGAGGCTTGCATTACTTAGTTGTTGGAGCATCAATTCAAGTTCAGTGGCTGAGGATGAAAATAGGACAATGTCGTCGGCGAAACGTAGATTTGTCAGTCTCGCTTCGCCAAGGACAATGCCTCTTTCCCTCCATTCGGCTGCCAACTTCCTGAAAATTTCTTCGAGGGTACTGGTGAACAATTTAGGAGATAGCGGATCGCCCTGTTTGACACCTTTCTCTATTTTAAATTTTGGACCTGTGGTTTCAAGCTTTATTGCGGCTGTACTATTTTTGTAAATGTTGCGTAACAGATTTATATATGTGGGATCAATGTTTTGGTTGCTTAAGGCGTCAAAAATGGATGTGTGTGAAATGCTGTCGAAAGCTTTGGAGTAATCAACAAAAGCGAGGTATAACGGAATATTTTTAAATATGCAATTTTAATTTCCTATGAACCAACGTTTATTCTTTTTGACCGACTTCAAAAAAAGGAGGAGGTTCTCAGTTCGTCGGAATCTTTTTTACGTAAAAATATGAATGTAGTAAGGAGAAATTTACAGTTAATTCTGAGCGTTTTTTATGAATTTTAAATTATTTGTTTTTAGATATCTCATAATATATTTCAAAATTCTGAGGATGCTATGAACTACAACACTTTTTAAGAGATCTTATTTTAAATTTTTCATTTCATTTGCTATGTACAATAGTTCTACCCCCGAGCTCAAAACTTGCTTAGGAATTTTGGCTTTATATAACTAATTAAGAAAAAATTGCAAAAATCTATAGTAATAACTATTCCCCACCACTCAATAACTCATATTTGTCGAAGTCTTTCAGTTACTCAGAATAAGGACGCCAAAGTTGCCCATTTAACGCAAAAATCACCGTCCAAATGTAACAGGGCTCTTAACAGGAACATTATCAATTATGTTTCTTGTCATTATTATTGATAGTCAGACAATAGCAGTTGAGTTTATTCATTATTTATTTCACTGAGTACTAAAATGAATAAATCTAATTTATATTTAATACGATTTTATGATGAAACCCTTTTAATGTCGTCACAATTTAAAATTAGTTAAATAAAACTTCAAAACTCCATACAATACGACGTAATACACTCATATTCGTTTGAATGAGCCAGGCCTAACAAGTTCATGTGTGCACCACAACTAACACGATAAGCGGTCATTATCCATTCAATCATACCCAGCCAGCCGAATACATGTACTGTACCACTAACATAGAGTTACACATATATGGAGTAGTCAATGCAATCTACAGAGTGGCCCAAAAGTAATAAAAACCCGATTTGACGAGGTCACCTCGACATATTAGTGTTCCAGAATGTCAGTCAAAATTAGCTGCAAACTGCAATACTACTTTCCACAGCGACGTATACGATAATTCTGGAGGCACCCCATGCACACAACTACCGTTATCTTTATCATTAAGTAATATAATTTCAACTGAAATACACCGCTGGCTGGACATAGGCCGGTTCCAAGCATCGTCACAACAACCATTCCAACACTGGATTCCCTCAACTATCACTGAGCCGTCGGCGTTGGTCAGTCCACCTAGTGCAGGAAAATGCTCATAAATAGAATGCGTACTCCGTTTGTTTACTACTCCGTGTCCTTTCCACGTATATGTGTTTACGGACATGAGACATTATGCGCTGGTAATTATTGGAGTAATTTCATCTGCGAGCGAGTGAGTTGCGACCGTCGCCGCGTCGGTAATACGCCATGGATTGATATTAAATTGAGTGGGTGACTGTGTTGCTTGATGTTGTGTTCCTGATGGTCTATGTGTGTAATTTGTTGTTAAATTATATCTTTTTGATTGGTCCAATAGACAGAAAACGACCTAAACGGTACCTAAGCAACTTTATGCAGTGCTGGAGAGTGCGACTGAGATCAGTCCAATTGGGAGATCGTGTGATATTGGTGTATGTTAACTTATCTATGATACAAGAAATTTGTACATAAAATGTTTTTTAATGCTGTTTCTTTTTGACAAATAACCTCGACTCACATGTAAACAAGATCAAACATTCAATTTTATTATCCACTTATCTAACGTTATAGAACCTCGTGCTGTCATAACGATAGCCAGGATGGCTTAAGAAATTATCCGAAGCTAATATTAGCATCGCTAGAGCCAGCCAGGCTTTCCGTAAATCTACCGGCTATTACCGACCCAATAAACGATTTAACTTGATTCCTTCTTTTAATACGGGTTCAAAGCTCAACTCGGCTATCAAAACACTTTATATAAGTACCTCTCAGGAGTTCCAATAAAGGGTAGAAGTGTGAAATTATTTGAGAGTAAGTAAGAATTCCTGACTCAATTAAGTTTGTAAGTAAAGTTGGCGTTAGAGAAAGGCTCGTAAAAGAATTTGTCTTAACTTTCGTTGAATTTGAGACAATTGCTTCTGTTTTATGTTTTAACAGCTCTTTAGTGGTGATGGGGAAGGGTCGTGCCTTAGAAATAATATCATTGAGTACAGCCACCAAAAAATTTTACCATGTGATAAATAAATTAATAAATACACAGAAGAAAAAACACAACAAATAAATGCGCAATTAAATGATAAAAACGAAGTAAAAACATACCTATAATTTTTTTAATACATACACAATTAGCCAGTGACTTCACGGTTACAAGTCACCGAACAACTGTACATAGATCAATGCAACAAATAACTAAATGTGATTTTTAATGATACCTATCTAATAATAAAAAAATGCCTATTAATAATAATTGTATGAATTAGGTACCTAACAAATTAATGAAAAATAATCAAAGCTGTATTAATTGATTCACAACCGTTAAAATTTTAACTCAAACCAGTTACTGAATTATACAAAATAACATAATATAGAGAATAATTATCTTAGGGGACACAACAAAAGCAAGTAATTCTTTATGAATAAATTGAATGCTAGCTTATAAAATTTATTTTGTTTTATTCACACAAATATATTGGATTAATTTAACATGTTATGTTAGGTACGCCTCAGTGAGTAAGAACCTTTACCAAAGTCATGGCAATTTAGCAAAAAATTGCTCCGTCGTTATTAAAATGTGTTTAGAAAATCACAAGGTATAATGTTTCAATGCGGGAAGCACATAATCGGTCGAAGTGGCGGTGCTTGGGGGAGGCCTATGTCCAGCAGTGGACGTCTTTCGGCTGAAATGATGATGATGATGATATTTTCAATTGTTTTCTAGCGAACTTGGTCAGTGTCTTATACCATTTTCACAGAAAAATGTATAGACCAATGTAATCCATTCCATTCCTGAGCGTTTCGTTATTTGTGGCGATTTTATCTATATTTAAAGGTCATACAACCGCAGTATTCATCTATTTATATAATGTCTATTGTACTGTTTAAAAATATCATTCTTCACATAATGCACGTATTTGAACAATAGAAAATCTACGTAAGTTCTGTATTTCAAAAATGATTTCATTTGTACTGAAACCAATACATTTATTTTGATGCTTCTTTAAAACTTTTCTTTGTCATATTAAACGAACAAAAATATTTTCAATATTTCCAAAAAATATTTTTGCTTTTATAGAAATTGATATTGTTTAGTTAGAACAACACGTTTTGAAGGCATAAAACTAAAGCAAAGCAAATCTTGTGAAAGGCACCTCTTGTACGAAATAGGTTATAAAAATTGAGTTCAGTGACCTGTTTAAGACGACACTGAGCGTTACATTAAGGTTGGCTTAACACGAGTTAAATCTTGAATATTTTTATTTTTATGAAAGGTTTTTAAGTCTGTGCGCTGTAGCATTTTTACTTTAGTTAGTAGTATGAGTTTGTGTAGCTGCTAGTTTTATGACGAGCCAGGAGCTTACATAATTCAGTCCAGCCTTTTAGTAGGGCAGGTAGTGCATTCAAAGTCAGTCTGTCCCACCAGTAGGTGTTACTATTAGATTTCTCTTTTAAAGATATTATACTGAAGCAATCGCTTTATATCCCAAGTGTCTTTCAATTCATAGAAACACATTCAATAATTCATGTTTCCCCGATATCTCTTTGTTGTGTCGATGTAAATATTTAATTCAATATCCACAACACAAATGTTTACACTCTCGATTGTGATCACGTATTTCTGCCAAAACTGATTTCTTATCAATCCCTTTTACCATACTTTTATCTTACACACTTCGTTGTGCAATTCTATTTGCGAAGCCTTCCTCAATGCTGGCCTATCTTTTCTTGTAAATGAATATTTTCTGTGGATACACGAGGATTTCTTTTACTTGTATCTTTTAAAAGATAAGGAAAATTTCAATCAATCCACAGTGAAGCGTCTTGGGATGCGATTATTTTGGTTGGATACGTTTTGTATTCTTTATTTTGATTAAATGATAAAATTAATGCGTTGAACGGATTTGTGGCGGTATTACTTATAGCATTTATGCGGCAACTTTTCGATTGAGGATTCAGTCAACTTAAAAAAAGGGAGGGATATTATTATTTCTGCATTATTTTATCTTCATCCGTTTTACTCATACCAGTATATTTTTAGACCGCACTTGATACAAGTGCCTTTTATTGTTTAATTTTCCTGCATTTAACTTCCATTCTCACTTCAACACAAGCTCCTTATTTCCATAAAAACAAAACTCAACAGCCACAGTGAGCTCTGAAAACAAGCCGTTTATGACGTAAGACTGAACTAACATTTTTATGCAGCCTCCGAGTTATTGGTCTGAAGCGGAGCGAGTCCGTCGATGGACGTCGTAAATAGCCCAAGGTACAGATCTGCGGTGTAATCAGGGTTGCCAGGAGTGGGGAAGATACTAGCTACTGTGATCACATCAACATCTCTAGATCAGTCTTGCATCTTAATACATGATACGGTATTTTTAGATGCAAGACTGATCTAAAGATGAAATCTAAATAAATATAATAAAGCTAAACTAATCTCTGGAACTACCACTCAATTTTGAAAAATATTTTTGTATTTGGTGGCCTAATTCTTTAGAAAGGTTGATATGAAGGTTATTTAAATTTAACATCAATCTACGATAATTAGGAGCCGAGCAAAAAGAAAAAAAGAACACGCGGACGAAGTCGCGGGCAGATGCTAGTAAATGATAAGAATGCAAATACTATTATATTATACTACGTTACTATGATATGAATAGAGTAGGGTGTCTTATTACTGTTCTATATTGAATCTCATAACCTTAAACTGCTCAGTTTTATCCACGATATTTTTATCACAAGTTATAAAACATAAACGATCATAGCGAGTCCAAGGTAACATTATCCTTTCAACAAAAGTAAAATAAACTTAAAAACTTTTTCGTTTATTGAACCCGTAAAAATTAAGCTTCTCAGTTCGGCCACGGTTAACTGCACCTAACTCTTTCGTCCCTTTCCCGTGTTTACCCAAGACGGCCCTAAGGTGCGGGGAGCGCGGGGCTGGGTGGTTCTGCGACCCCCGGGGGTCTCCGGCGCCGGATTATACGCTAAACAAGGAACGTAAGAACCCCACACTGACCGTAAACGGCCCAGAGTTTGTGGTGGAACTGTCGGTAGTTCGGTACGGTAGGGTTAGCAAGAAAAGCCGTTTTAAATGTTTTGGTGTTTCTGAAAATGTACCTAGTTTGATAACTACTTTCGTGTCACTGTTTGCTTTAGTAGTGCAGTTTCTCTTTTCAAGTTTTTGTGCAATGGGTAGTTAAGGCTTTTATTGAGTTTGTAGCTGTATCAATGTGTAGGTATTTCCTCAAGTAGGAATTTCCTTAGTTTATCAACATTGTTCAGTAAAATTCATGAATTTATTGATCATTAAAAGTTTACCTTTACCAAAACTTTCACTTACTTTTATATAATATTAGCTGCGTCCCGCGGTTTTACCAGCATAAGTCTCGATCCCGTGGGAATATCGGGATAAAAAGTATCCTATGTCCTAACTCAATTCATGGTCTATCCATGCGAAAAAAATATTTTAACCGCTAAAGGCCGCGCGTGTGAAAGATCATACCAAATCAAGCCACATCCGTCAAGCCCCGCCCGTGTAAGATGTTACACGGCGGGTACACGCGTAGCCATTTGGACACGGTGGGACTATAGCAATACTCCGTTTGGTCTGTGGGTTGTTTCTCTCTATGGCCTGAGGTATATTATTGTCGATAAGAAGTAAAATTGACAAAAAATTATAGGCAACATCGAAAAATTCAGAAAAATGTCTAAAGTGACGTAATGCGACTTTGAGTGACGTAATCGCGGGGCTTGACAGCTATTACGTAACAAACGCGATTACGTAACAAACGCGTCAGTGCTTCCGTTCTGCCGTTTTAGCGTGAAAGCGTAACAAAAAAATAAACAAACTCACTTTCGCATTTATAATACATTTAAAAAATATACTATATAAGTTAGGATGACAACCCTGTTTCGCCTCACTCGTGTAAGGTTTACTATAACGGCAGCAGTACATACTAGCTACTTGTACGTACTCAGTGGTACTCATGTTCACAAAAGTAACAAATATAACCCCCGCTTTATTCTCGTTATTGACCACGTATCACTTTTATGTCCACTTACAGATCCAGCCACAATTGGAGGATAGTTTAGCTTTTCAAATAGAATACCTAGGTCTTTACCTAGGTTTCAAATAGTAGGTACTAAAGTAAAATAAAAACTTTTTCATCATTCTTTTTTAGGATCCAATTTAATTGAACTGCTACGAAATGTATGTAATGTGTCAGGGTGAATAAATATAAAAAAAGTTTACACGAGATTCGGTAAGCGATAGTTACGTTCGGAGAATCTTAGATATTTGTAGAATACACCATACGAGCTAGGTAATGAATAATCATGACCCGTCTTTCAGTCTGATAAATAATTTATTCATCTAAATTGTTCCAGATGTTTTTGAAAAAAAAAATCCGAATCAACCATACCTACACACAAACGCACCATCAGTTCATCACCCTTCAAAAAATACTTTATATCAGACACTACTTTTTATCCACGAAAGATACGACGATCGTATCTCTCGTGGATAAAAAGTAGTGTTGAAACACTCAGACAAATGCCTCTAGAACCTACGCCACTATAAAAGGTCCTTTGAATTTAATTCACCTTCAGTATTCAATACAAAAGTACATTAATTCGTTTAACGGCTTCGATAAGAGTCGCTGAATTGTCGAAAATATCAGGTTTGTGAATATAAATGTGACAACAATGGAATCTTTGCATACAATGTGTGTTCAAGAAATATATACCTATTGATATTGCCTATTGAAAAGGTATTGCTAACTGATAATTTTGAAACTGAAAATGTATTCAATTGTTCGTAGAATTGAAAAATAAATTTCAAGGTGTTGTAGGTTTTTATCAGATGAGAACACTAGACTTGGATTGCCAATATTGGTGCTAGGATCATATTCTTTTGATGACTACTGTCTGATACAGTCACCAACAAAAGTTGACTAACACATCATTTTTTAAGTGAAAACTTTTTTAGCGGCATTGTGCACTTTTTTGGGATGGGTAAAAAATGTTAAACTCGCGTCCGGACACATGACCTGATGGAAAATTTATAAGACGTTCAAGTTTTCGTTGACTCTGTTGTATTATTTTGGATTTTTTTCATGGAGCTACAGCTTTCGTTCTTGTACTGACAGCAAGCCACATAAATTCCTGACATTTTCGTTAGATGGCGTTAGTAAGTTTTCACTTCAATCACCAGTCCCAGACTGCCTCGTTTTTTTAACTTACTTATTTATTATATTATTGAGCTAACTCACGACCCGATGATAAGTAGTTCACTGTACGTCCTTTATGAGGTGAGTAAAAGATTATGTCAAGAACAAATGGGTACAAAAGAATAACATTGGTCTAGTGCAAATACCAATTCCTTAACCAATATGCCCGAATATTGCAGCAATCAGATGCTCTTAACCTAATACCAAAATACCAAAATACCAGCATCAACATCTCCGTCAACTGGTGTCAAATTTCCAGCAATGTAGTGACACCCACGAACTGGCTTTGAGACGCATATCTGAACTAGAACGGGAATTAAGCAGGGCCCACAACACAATTACCCATTTGGAATCTCTCAAAGCCGGTGAAGAGTCTGCGATCACCTGCAGTCTTTATGATGAGTTGGTTGGTAGCGGGTCCGGACCCACATGTATTGAGCCAATTGTAACAATAGATTTAACTGATGATACTATCAATAAAACCAAATTGTTTACTAGTCACAATAAGATTAAAAAATATATTAAAATTAATAAATTCATTAGGAAAACTCAGAAATCATTAAAACGCCTAAAAGTTAATAAATTAAATACAAAACTAAGGCAAAAAAATATAAATTTAAAACAAGACTTAAAGCAGTGTAATAATGAATTACAACTATGTAATACTATGTATGACACTGACACTCAGCATCTACAGGATGAATTGTTTGTTAGGGAATATGCTCTAAAGGACATATTTAGTAAATATGAGGCTTGTCAACAAGATCTAAGTAAGCGCATGCAGGAGGCCAATGAGTTGGCAGACTTGGTCAAGCACAATGCGGAGAGGTATGAGTCTCTGACAAATAACCTCTCTTTTAGCTGTGCCTGTTCCCTGGCAACTCAGCCTCAACTTGTTACACCCACACCCTCAGTGGCTCAGCCAGTAGGTAGCTGTATTAATGAAGTTAATAATAGTATGAATAATTTGGTTAACACAACATATGTATTTTCTGACAAATTTGGTCAAGGTTTTGGTAGAATATTTAATCAGTGTTCACAACAGTATGTTATAAATAATTGTTTACCCGGTGCCAGTGTTAGCCAATTAATTTGTAATATTAAATTGACAAAAATAAACCCCGGTTCAACTGTTATACTATTATATGGGGATAGTTTATCTGTAAGAAAAAAAGAAATAATTGAATGTGTCCATTTGATGTTACATCTCAATGCGACCAATAGTTGTAAATTTATTTTCTGTGCCTTGCCTTATTCTCATTATTTGTCTGATGAGCAAAATAGGCATATTTATAATCTAAATATGTTAATTTATAATAGGACATGTCGTCACAGCGATGCCATTTTATATTTTGATTGTAATCAATTTATCACTGATTACAAACTGACAGAATATACAATGTATTTGCCACCTAGTTGTAGGAGACAAATTGCTAATCTTTTAGCATACAGTATACACAGTGACACTGGTACTTGTAGTGTACCATCGATTACTGTTAGTAGTGATACTAACACTACTTTTGATACGCCTAGTAGTTTAAACTATTAGGTGCGACAACGGGTGAGCCCCATATATTGAATGTTGTTCATCAAAATATGCAGGGTCTGTCCGGCAAAGAGCTAGAGTTAAGTTTATTTATGGAGAACTATGATGTTCAGGTGTTATGTTTGACTGAACACTGGTTGAAAGAACATGAAGTAGTGTTTATCAATGATGATAATTTTACTGTACAAAGTGCATTTGTAAGAAAAAACGCCATTCGCGGTGGATCTTTAGTTCTTGTTTCAAACAAGTTGAAATGTAAACAACGTTTAGATTTAGTTAATCTTTCTATCGAGCGCACTATTGAGTTGTCTTGTGTTGAACTCGAGCGGTACGTTATAATTTGCGTTTATCGACCCCCTTCTGGTGATTTTATTAGTTTTGAATCGGTAATGGAGGATTCACTCAATAGGTTAAAATCAAGTAATAAAAGTATAATTTTATGTGGAGATTTTAATATTAATATTTTAGATGTTACTCCATTAAGTATTAGACTTCTTAATCTGTTTAGGTCTTATAATTTAATTAACTTGTTTTTTGAACCTACTAGGATCACGGCATCTTCGTCAACTTGTCTTGATAATATATTTAGTGATTGTGATGCCAAAAATAAATGTGTGTTAAGTGACTTAACTTCTGACCACTGTGGTTTATTAGCTAGCTTCCCCATGCCATTACATAAAAAGCCGCGTAAAATAGAATGCAGGCCCTATACAGCTAGTCGTTGCAATAAGTTTAAAAATAATATAGCTCATAGAATTACACCATCTATAGTAGAACTCGAGAGTCCTAATGAAATCTATGGAGCCCTTTTTGATGTCGTGCAAAAAGAGTACCAATCTACATTCAAGACCAAAACTATTAAAATTAATGGCACCAGCGCTGGCTTTAACCAATGGGCCACTCCAGGTATTTATAAAAGTAGAGCGAGACTATACGAGTTATATGGTTTGAAAAAATACAGGTTTGATACTCCTTTCCTAGAGTATGTTAAAAATTATTCAAAATTATTTAAAAAGGTTAGTGTTTATGCTAAATCGAAATTTTTGAGCGATACAATTAAAAATTCCAATAATAAAGTAAAAACCACTTGGAAAATTATTAACAATGAAACGGGTAAGTCGGTTAAACAAGATAAAGAACTTGAGGTTATAGTCGACAGTAAATTAGTTACTAAAGCAGCTGACGTAGCTGAGGCGTTTAATGAGTTTTTTGCCAACATACCTTTAACTACGACTCGCTCCTTAACTTCGTCCCCGTCTAAAGCTGAAAACCTTTTGCTTAGTAGTGTGTCTAAAAGTAGTCGTTTATTTAGCTTCGAACATGTAACACCTCGTGATGTAGTTAATGTTTTTAACACACTCAAATCCAAAAACACTGGTGATTACTGGGGCATCTCCATTAAACTTTTAAGTAATATAATAGACATCGTAGCCCCCTATCTAGCTGTTACTTTTAATAAATGTGTTGACTCAGGAACTTTTCCTGACCTCATGAAGAGTAGTAAAGTCATTCCATTATTTAAATCAGGTAATAAAAATGACGTTGGCAATTTCAGGCCTATTTCTATCTTACCTGCATTTAGTAAAATATTTGAAAAGTTAATACTCAAGCAGTTACTAAGACATTTTAATTTAAATAGCCTCCTTCATAATGAACAATATGGCTTTACAAAAGGTCGTTCGACTACAGATGCGGGTGTTGCTCTGCTGAAACACATATTTAGCGCATGGGAGAACTCGCAAAATGCTATTGGGGTTTTCTGTGATCTCTCCAAAGCCTTTGATTGCGTGCACCATGACACGCTATTGCGTAAACTGCGTCATTACGGTGTGCAAAACGAAGCTCTCGATGTTATAAATTCTTATTTAAGTAATAGGTCCCAATGTGTAGATATTAATGGTGTGAAATCTTCCGGGTTACCAGTTCAGTTAGGTGTACCTCAAGGCTCAATACTGGGTCCATTCTTGTTCTTAGTGTATATCAATGACTTACCATTCTTTTTAAAGGGTATCTGTGAAGTTGTACTGTTTGCAGATGATACCTCTCTTATTTTTAAAGTAGACAGGAACAGACAAGATTTTGACGATGTAAACAGTGCACTCTCAATGGTTACGGATTGGTTTACAACAAATAACTTAGTTCTCAACTCCAAGAAAACGAAATGTATAAAGTTCGCTTTACCGAATGTTAGAAATCTAGGACCCAACATCGTCTTAGATAAAGAAGTGCTTGAAACTGTGGGCTCGGCAGTTTTTCTGGGCATAACAGTAGATGCCAAACTTCAGTGGGGCCCACATATTTCAAGTCTAGCGGGAAGGCTCAGCTCGGCCGCCTACGCTGTCAGGAAAGTAAGACAATACACTGACGTTGATACAGCTCGATTAGTCTATTTTAGTTATTTCCATAGCGTTATGTCCTATGGTATTATGCTGTGGGGCAAAGCCGCTGACATTCAAAATATATTTGTTCTTCAAAAACGAGCTGTCCGAGCAATTTACCAACTAGGTACCAGAGTCTCTCTGAGAGATTTTTTTAAAGATATTGGTATTCTTACAGTGGCATCACAATTCATCTTCGCCAATATCTTATATATTAGGCAAAATATACACGTATACACTAAAAACAGTGATATCCACAATATTAACACCAGAAATAAAGACAAATTACGAGCTCCTTTTCACCGGCTTCATAAGGTTCATAACTCATTTGTTGGGCTTGGTATAACCTTTTATAACAAGCTACCCACTTCTCTGCTAGATTTGCCTTTTAATGCGTTTAAAGCTAAAGTAAAATCCAACCTTTGTTCAAAGGCATACTATTCTATCAATGACTACTTAAGCGATAAAAATAGTTGGTCGCTGTGATTAACTCAAGACAATGTTTATGTTCTTTCTCCAGAATTAGCTTACCTACTGACAGGTTATATGAGTTTATAGAATGTTTAATTTATTTGACTTTATTATACAATTTATTTTATTTTTATTTATTGTTGACATGATCTACTCATTACAATGTTTTCGTATGAGTTGTATTGCAATATATGATTAGCTAGCGACCTCGACAGTAGATTATATATTATTCTTGCCTAACTGTTGATCTATTTTTGTTGATTTATTTTTACTTCAATGGTCCTAGTTTATCATATCTAATTATGTGACTTCGAGTTACAGCTTTATTAGCTATATGTAAGCGGGCACGCCCTTTATGCCTGGAGGCTTTATAATTCGGGTATTAAGTTCTGTTTACCATTTTAGTTTTTATTTTTGCTTGAGTTTAGATTTCGATTTTTTTTTTTTTTTTTTGTTGGTACATTGGCGCGTGCTAGCTGTCATTATGGCATATATTTTTTTGAATGTTTTGTGTTGAGTAATGTAAATTATTTGCATACTCTTGTATAGAATCAAGTTTTTTTTCTAACTGAACAGACAGCTGTGCTGCTGGGGAGTTTGTTGCGCCACTTCTTCTCTCCAGCAAAAGCACTAGGAAGTGGTGAAGGGCGGGCGTTTTTGGGGGACTGTCTTATGTAATTTTGACGTTCGAAAAGTGCTGATTCTCAGCCTAATTTGAATAAATGACTTTTGAATTTTGAATTTTGAATTAATCGGCAATCCATTTTTCAATCCAGCCCATATCCATATAGTCGATATCCGCCCATAACTCGCTCGCAATAGGCCACAAACTCAAGTGATTTTAACTTGTCGTACCATTAATATTAGTGCGGCCATATCTCGCCGGCACATAACAGTAAACCTTTATCAAAGTGCTACATAAACACGCGCGATAACCTCCGATGTTCTGACTTAGTTAATTTACTGTAATTGCGGTAACTATGGCTCTACTAGGGCTGTGCTGCGATTGGCGCATTGATTTCTAATAGAATATGTGAGATTAGGTTAGCGTTTGGATGCCTTAGCAATATAATACTTTGTACCTAGTAACCGCATTATAATAGCCTCCGCTTTAGTCAGGGACATGAATTGCTTATCAGATTGACATAATATCTGCGTATTTCGTATATAAAGAATAACTGTTATGATACGAATATACGGAAAATTATGCAATTTACCTAACAATTCCCTTCTTTGGATGATTATTATAGTAACTCTGGAAATATTCCTTTAGTGTTCACCAACATCTACGAAGGGTTGGAATGAAAACTACATGCTGTATTTAATTAGTTATCCAGTCATTTTTCCCATCCACACCCACAAGAAATAATTAGGAGCAAATTATATTTTTAGATTGTGAGTCCTGTGACACGATGCAATCTATATTCGTCCACATAGCAGAAATAGCTGAAAGACTTTGAGCAAAAAATTATAAGAACCGCGCGGTACGGTAATCACTTTATTTATATCCAAATGAGATGAAGGTAGGCCGTTTTGACCGAAATAGAACCTTATTCTACGTAAAGTACTCGTAGTATCGGGGCATTTTTGTTCAGTCTTTATAATTAACATCGAAGCGGATAGGTTATCTTTTTTCTCTCAATTTCCCGACGGTACCTACATAATAATAAGAATTCTATTTATCGTTTCTCTTGAACTTTCTTCGATGAAAAATAACAAGTTGAAGCCCCGTACGAATACCTCTAAGTACAGATACGAAAAAGTTTTTTTTTTTTTAATAAAACTTTTCTTTTTAAAACAAAGCGTAGGTATTACTTTGACTGTTGCAAAAAATAATGGCATTTTGAAAAAGGCCAATGAAGGATCACTGAGAGGAGAATATGAAAAAATTGGCACCTAAAAGAAAGCCTTGACCCTACTGAATAGAAAAACTAATAAGGATGACTATGACCTATGAAAAATTCATAAAATCTGGTATAAAATCAAGGACAAAATATAATTCCATCTTCTTCATTTTACAGCTCCTAAAAATACAAACCTTACATCCAATCAAGCTAAAGTCAATAAAACTAGCCCACAGAGACTAAAATCTCTGATTCTTGTTACACCGCCACACAATCAAGTAACTGAAACCCGAATTTCATTGTTACTTCATAAAAACGCTCTAACAATCAGCTGATCAGTCTATAAACCGTAAAACACGCACGAACTCATCAATGAATGTAAACGAAGCACGAACTCGCTCGAGCAGTGACAGCGCACTCGACCACTCGACTCGACCGAGTGCGCTCGCTGAAATAACTCAATATTCTTTACTTTACAATTCAACCGGCAGCCCTGCGGTTCGCTTACGGGCCCCTAATGCCACATTACTTTTGTACGGAACCTTCGCTCGGTTCTCCGGGCGTTTTTGTCATGACGGACGGGTAATTTTGCGGGCGAATTTCGCCCGTTATGGGCGGCTAAGGTAAGTTTATCTGGATTAAAATGTTCGGGCCTTCGATATAGCGGTTCTACTGTGGATGTAGTTTAACGTTTTTGTTTCGGCAGTACAGAGCAAGGTTACGGTTTAGTGTGGACGAAGAGTGAATTATTTATTTTAATAATGTTGAAGATTTTGCTGTTTGCTGAAATATTACTAAAACCCACGAATACAGTTCTGAATGCTTCAATGTGTAAAACATAAATATTTTGTGTCTTTTCAATTTGTTGGATTGGTCTCGTCAATCACTTGACTGAAATAAGTCTCAATCAATCACTACCAATTCAATATAACAAATTCAGTTTATACATTATAAAATAATGTTTAAAGTGAATTTGTTATAAAATAAAAGCAAGATACATGAACGCCATACTCGTGAGCAGTATTGCCATTACGGCAATAATATTTACATTTCTACTATATAACACATCTTATTGCCACTAGATGGCAATCTGCCACTAAGCTGGCAACATTTCCTATACATGTGCCAAAGATTCTGGCTAAAAGACCTTCCCGGCCTCTCTAGGGACATAGGAACCTTATTTAATCTGCGTGCTCCACATTAAGTAATAATAAAGGTAGCCAACGAACCGGAATCAAAGTCATATTATTTCCAACAACAATATTATGTACATCACGGTTGTTATCTGAGCAGGATGGGCAGAGACCTTTGATGTTATGTCTGAGACAACACAAGGCATTTCCGATTGTTTTGATTCGGGTAGAGTTGCATGATAGCTGATTTATGTGAACCGTCATGGCATCACTTACGCTAATTTCTATCTGTTTCATATTATTACTTACCTACCTAAACATAACAATAATATTACTTTAATACCTACCTAATTTGGAAGATCTGGCTTCCAATGGCAGATTTTTCTGTTAATAATACCTATTACCCGATAATGGGTATTAACGCGCCTCACTCTTTCTTAATATTGCCCTGTTTCTCGTGTCCCTCACTTCAAAATAAATGCTTTTCTTCAGCTCGACAGCTCAGTCAATAGTACAGCCAAGAAATAGCAATGAAATGGATACTCTAGGAACTGATCACAAGGGTTAATTAATCACAATCTGAGAAACCTTGCGATACCGGCGATCGATAGAACATGTTGTTTTGAATAGATATACCCAAGTCTTGGCGTTCAGGGTAAATAAAGTGGGTGTGAACATAATTATAATTTAACTCCTATTATAATCCATAATTATATTTTAATCGAAGTATTTTCGTCGAATTTGGCATCGTATTAGTGTTCTTAGTGGAGTAATTATGGAGTTGATACGCCAGCCAAAATAACGCTGTGTGCTTGCGTCTGTATGCAAATTTCGCATCGTCATTTCGGCCTAACGCAAAATGAGTTTGTAGATTTTTTATTTTTTGCATTTTTTCTCTTCCGATTGCTATATCCTTCGCTATTGATATTAATTACCCGATTCATGGAACCCACTTTCCACCCCTCAGTTGAGTCAAGAGTAATTTGATTAGACTAATGTTATTTCCTCTAATACTGTACTCAGCAAATAACCGCTATACCTATCTGCATTTCTAATACCACAATGACGGCTAAATGATTTCCTTGTACTATCTCAATAGCATAATAGGATCCATGATGTGACATTCTATTTGACGTAAAGTTGATAATGCACTAGATTCTAGAACATTAGCGCGAACAAAAACTTGAATACGATAGATTCTGACTGTCATGAATTTTTTGCTTGATTTACTTTTCAGTCTGCAAGTAGGAGCAGTGGTGGGGTGGCCCAGTGGTAACTGCCCCGACTTACGAGTTGTAGGTCGTGGGTCCGAACCCAAGCAGGCGCTTTACCACTGGGGTTGCGGATAAGTCCTAAGGGGAAACCGTGGCCCTGGTCTAGGCAAGGGAAGGAACACGGGTGGGTTTTAGTCAGTAAAAGTCTGACACGCCCTTCCGTTCCGCCCAGAGCGGGAGAAGTCATTTGATGATTTACCACCCAAAAAAAAAGCAGGCGCTTTACTTTGTGTAAATAATTTCATCACCACTGCTCCCAAACGGTGAAGGAAAACATCGTGAGGAAACCGGCATGTCTTAGAACCAAAAATTCGAACACATGTGACATCTACCAACCCGCACTGGGCCCGCGTGGTAGATTACGGCAAACGCCCTCTCACAGAGAGGAGGCCTGTGTCCCAGCAGTGGGAACATTAATAGGCTGATTATGTTATGTAACTTTTCAGTTTCAGTCACTTTTTATGTTACTGGAGTATTTTTAGTAGGCATACATCTAGAGCCACTTCGAGCTTAGGTGTTGACTTTGTGATAATCTCGTGTCATGACTGACAGGTACTAGGGATTTGTATGCGTTCTCTCAGTGTTGTAGTTGCATTGCGTTGAAGCAATGAGTTCTTAGAACTGTGCGGCTCACAGATCATTCCTGCGTTGCTTTACGCATTCTGTGCCTCAGTGTTTAATGCATTTCGGTTTGGTTTTCACCTTTGACAAAAGGGTGTGCTCAACGTAATGAGGGGCTTATTTAACCATTTGCTTGTCCATTATTTCAAGTAAAATAGCTAAGTAATAATAAAGTATTGTGTAGGAGCATCAAGATATTGCAGTTGCAAAACAAACTCAGATCCTCTGCAATATCACGTGATATGTTCCGAGGATACAGTCTACGGTAGCCGCAGGACGGTATCTCCTAAATACACATCCCCGCCATTATTTAATTAAAATAATACAAGTTAATTAAAGCGTGCACTATGTACTGTATGTACTCGGTACACGGCTTAGCTAATTAACCCATATTTGCAGGGTGTGGCCCAGAGCGCATACTTGCTTCAATATTCTAGTAATATACTAAATACGTGTGCTAAAATTAAACGCGTCTCGTAAAGTAGGTATTACGTACCGACCTAACACGCAAGAGCTGTGGCGAAATTAAACTTATTTCTTGTTTTCCTATATTCTTAGGAACAAAGCCAGATTTATTAGGTACGTAAAAACCCAAAAAAAAAAACGTGTTTGTTGTCAAACACGCAAAGTGATTGTCCAGTAAATTTTCGGTTGAAATACAGAATGTGTATAGATACATACATCTTTGAATAGGTACATACATCTAATAGATATAATAAAATCAACGACCAAGATCTGGGTTTCAATAAACGAATGATATTTTGGGTCTGTTATACCCACGCTATAGTAAAAATCCTATTATGGGCGACATTTGTTTTAATTCGGCTAGAGTCTGAGGCTGGATTTAGGTGCAAAAATTCACATCAAGGTTCAAAGCGTTAACGCAAATACGCTTTCTCAGTAGCGACATAAAACCTTTTCATATAAATACCTCCATTTAATCCGAATCCTACGCAGCTACTCCATTGAAATAGACCTTTTTAAATATACAATTTACATAGAAATAACATTTTCAATGTAATGGTCTTGATATAGACAGAGGCTTTCAACAAATCCAGCTGTAGCGTGGACCGACAGCGCAGTACTAGCTAGATTTAGAAAACATTGTAACGTTTTAGTCTAGAAATAGATAGTCATTCTTGGCTAGATCACTGGCATCATATTGTGGTTTCTTACTTAAACGATTTTTTTTTAACTTATGAGCTTTACTGTTTTAGAAAATATCCTTGACAATTTTTTCCACGATAAGGAAGTAGATAGTTTGTTTTGTTCGGAGAATAGGCCCAGCAAAAATTGTGGAGTCTATTAATCAAACGCATGTCGATTTATTCCTTATGATTACATTAGTAGTAATAATTTTATTATACTTCGTCTAAAGGTGCTCCCTCACCGGGAGTATTTGCCTGTAATGTACTGTTACAGATTCGATTTTGAGCACCGTAAGTTGGGGTGACTTTGCGCCTGCCAGTAATACTTTGCTCCAAATCCGTATGACTTTAAAAATAAAATAAAATAAAAAGTTTACAACTCTATGGTTTTATTGATGTCTGAACGCAATCATAAGATGTCAATGTTCTGTCATGGAAGTTGACAGGTCGCCATTGTTGCTATTACCTGTGCATGGAGTGACAACGAGAAAGTAGAAAGTTTTTCAAAAAAAAAAGTTTGGTAAAATCCGTGTGTACCCGTGCAATCACTGTACTTATGCAGGTAAGCCTAATAATATTACATCCGTTATTTGTTCTTTTTGTCTAATAAGAAAGTATTTCATTCCATAGTTCAATGAATTTAATTTTAGGTAATTTTTTTAACGCAAGGTCGAAATGCCACTAAAATGGGGATACTTTGCACCTTTGATGTAGACAACACAATAGTATCGGCATCTTTCATAGATCACCTGGAATCAAAGCGGAAGACAATCACAGCGTCTGGGCCAAAGAGACGTAAGAAGAAATTTGAAATCGCTGCTGGTAAAAGCATTGCTCATGAAGTATCGTTATTAGAAGAAGAGACTGAGAACGAAGAAGTTTTTGACGGCAAAGATGACAACATTGCCTCATGCTCAAGGCCACGCACTGGTTACGATTCGGACGCTTACTCATATGATGATTCAGACGATCCTGATGGTTGCTTTTTAGAGCCCAACAGCCCAGAGGAGAGTAATCATCCACCTCGACCAGAAACGAGATTCAAAGATGTGAGACATGAGAAAGAGTCATTTGTGGTGGTAAAATATGATGAGAAACTGTACCCTGGTCTCATTATCGACTTCGATGAGAAAGGAGCAACTGTCGATGCAATGGCTAAGTCCTTAAAATCCTGGAAATGGCCACAGAAAAAAGACATTAACTTCTATGAGTGGGAAAATGTCCTTGGGAGCATTGACCCTCCAAAACTTATCTCTCGGCGAGGTTTTTTCAGCGTCAAAGAGCTTGACGGTGTTGAGTAAAGATTTGCGCCAAAAACGATGCGGGGTATGATTGCGCCAATATTATTTTCTATGAGTTAAGGCTGATTTTATAAAACGGCGCAAAATATCCCCCCCGAAGGGAATACTTTGCGCCAAATTTAATTTAAAAAAAATTGTGTACCTGATTATGTGCCATTGTTAATTAGACAATAAAAACAATTTTGAATACCTAGTCTTTCTATAACTAAAAGTCCTTTAGTTTAAATGAACATACAGCACTTTCCATTTGAAATTTACTAATCACATAATGAAATTCGGTGCAAAATCACCCAGACAGAGGCTTTCAACAAATCCAGCTGTAGCGTGGACCGACAGCGCAGTACTAGCTAGATTTAGAAAACATTGTAACGTTTTAGTCTAGAAATAGATAGTCATTCTTGGCTAGATCACTGGCATCATATTGTGGTTTCTTACTTAAACGATTTTTTTTTAACTTATGAGCTTTACTGTTTATTTAGAAAATATCCTTGACAATTTTTTCCACGATAAGGAAGTAGATAGTTTGTTTTGTTCGGAGAATAGGCCCAGCAAAAATTGTGGAGTCTATTAATCAAACGCATGTCGATTTATTCCTTATGATTACATTAGTAGTAATAATTTTATTATACTTCGTCTAAAGGTGCTCCCTCACCGGGAGTATTTGCCTGTAATGTACTGTTACAGATTCGATTTTGAGCATTACATTACAATAACATTTCAGATTAAATATTATTAGAGACGTTGCGCACTGTAATGCTCGGTTCTCGTCCCTCACTGATGTAATGCTCGAATTGTAGCATTACAGATTGTGCACTGTAATGCTCAACAATTCGAGCATTACATCAGTGACGGACGAGAACCGAGCATTACAGTGCGCAACGTCTCTAATAATATTTATATATCATCACCACACGATAAACATAATGTGCACAAAAGCCGACAGTAACTACGTCTGCCCACGAAACAGTTGCAACAGTATCCAGCAAGAGCAGTCCTAGTGTTCGAAATTGATGTTTTAGGTATCTAAATAATACAACTGAATCAAATTGAAGATTTTTGTAAGAAAATAATATCCTAACTAATATTATTATTTTCTTGGTGTTACGGTATCCACTGCACATCTGCAGCAGTTTCGGAAAATGTCTTCACCAGAGATATAAATCGATGGTCGTCGCACATTGCATTGAAATCTTATTGAAGAATAAATACAACATCCTTTTGGAGTAAATGCTGTACCTTTTTGAAGATACCATCGTGATTATTCATTGTAATTCTTCAATCAGACACAGGAAAAAAATATTTCAATTAAAATAAATAAAATTAATGTTGCTGTCAATTGACATTTGTCTTGTATTTCTGACAGTGTCAGATAGTTGCGCAGCTTGGTTACATTTAACTCGATAGTCTTGCACTTTTGTTTTTACAATACACTTAAGACATTGGCAGAATAGTCGACATCGGCTTTGCTTGCCATTTATTAAAAAACTTATAACAAAAAAAAAACAACCGACTTCCAAAAAAAAACACTACAAAGTGAAAAATTACTTTAATTTCGGAAGTCGGTGTCTTTTGTTTTGAATTTTAATTTTTTTTGCCACCGACTTCCGAAATTAAAGTTATTTTTCACTTTGTAGTGTTTTTTTTTGGAAGTCGGTTGTTTTTTTTTTGTTAAAAGTTTTTATTTTTCACTTTTTAGTTTTGGTACCTACCTACCCCACACAAATTCGAATAACACTACCAGCGACGCAATTAACAGTGACAGGAAGTTATCATCCTTAAAATGAATTAAGTCCAAACACAAGGTAGCTACTGTAAAACGTTGAGGAGTTTCCTTGACTGTCCTTCGTCTTCATCATCAAACCCCTAATGACAGTCACAACCCATCTAGGTGTAAAGTTCTCATCAATACAAATTAATCAAGCCCAAACCCCAGGTAATTGCTGTAAATCGTTGAGGAGTTCCTTCGACTGTCTTTCGGCTCCATCATCAGATCGACTCCTGACCTTTAGTCGCCACTACGATTTTGGAAGGTTCCCCTCGATTTTCCTGGGATGCCATCAGCAGATCCTGGTTTCCTTATCATGGTATCACCCTTGGGATATCTCCTTTCCAACAAAAAAGTATTATACCTACGTATAAAAAGTATACGAATTGAGAAACTCCTCTTTTTTTTGAGGAGTTCCCTCAAGTCGTCATGGATTTCTTCATCAGAACTGAATTTTGATCAAAATGGGACCAATCTGGAAGTCTAGGAGGTATCTCCTTTCAGATAAGAAAAGAATTTTCTAAATCGGTTCATAAATGACGCCACCAGTGAAATACTTATCATTGAGAAGTTCCGGTGGCCATCTGTGGACTTCTTCATCAGTTCCACTTCACCAAATTATACTTTCTGAATGCAAATGCTTAACTGGTTGCTGAAAATACCGAAATCGCTATGTGTATGCCTATAATATTTGAGGAGTTCCCTCAATTTGTCATGGATTCCATCATCAGAACTGAATTTTGATAAAAATGGCATCAATCGGGAAGTATATCCTTTCAAATAAAAAAAGAATTTTCCAAATCGGTTCATAAATGACGGATTACTGAGGTAACTCCTCCCTCCTCCTTTTGGGGAAGTCGGTTAAAAATAGAATAGAACTCGGTACTCGAGCAAATAATACCTATATAAGCTTGAGTTCATTTTCACTCGAGATTTCACTCGATCTAGTCGAGTCTGTGTAGATAAATATCACCAAATCCTATAATTCAATAAACTACGGAATAGATCTATTTCGTAAATAAACCGTTGATTTATTAAATTTATTGCAATCGGCAAAATAACTTAATTTGTAATTAGTAATTACACAATAAAATTTACAATAATAATCCTTGTTTCCATTGACATCGAAATCGAATATTAAGTTAAATATTGATGACAATTATGTGCAGTGGGTGCGATTGAAAATTGCTGCTTTCCGCAAATACGGCCACTCGGTAATCTGTTCATTAAATGGGATATAATTAAAATACGATGGAGTTTCGTGGCCATTAGTGGTCACATCTGCAGTATGCTGCGAAGAATTATGATATTGTGGTGACAATTATCTCTGCGGATACCCTTTTTATGGAGCAGGTCAGTGGTGTCAAAAATAACATTTTCAACCCGCTTGATCATACATAGGTATTCATAGGTGGTCATCCGCTTTTATACCAATTTATTTGATTTCAGCGCAGCACGTCCTTTTCTTTCAAACATTTCTATCAGCTGATATTACAAAGGTTTGAGATTTTCTTTTTAATTTGTATAGATTGTGAGAAAGATTGTATTGCAAAATACAATCTTTCTCACAATCTATACAAATTATCTACGGTCTGATTCTATAATAATACTTAATCTGACACTTTTCTTGTTGCGCTAACTCAAACTCCAATCCGTTTGCCAGACGTGGTGATGGTGTTTTTTCAATTGAAATCCTAACAACAAAAGGTTAATATAGGCCAATCTACGCAGTATGTCTACCGTACAGTGTTATCATAAATGATGTTAATACTCATACCCGAGTGACCCGTAATAAAAGTACATCCGGGCCCACTAGATCTCTGTTCCAGTCAGGATTTCGCTCGTGAGTGCTGATTAGAGGCCTCACAAGTCCCGGTACCACTTGATATTCTGTACAAAACACAACATTATGGTACAAAATAAAACAAAGGTATCTGAATCTTTGTTGAAGAATATTGGGCTTTTTTTCTGATAGCTGCGTGACAAAAAGATGTTGATCACTGTTATTGATAGAATACTCTTTATTATTTACACCATAAAAATTACAGACATATATTTAGAAACAATCAACCAACAACAATCAATCAACTTCAGAAAAAATGTAACTGTCGTTTTATGACACCTTATTTAATATGCTTAAGACTATTCGAACATGTTGGAGATAAGCCTCACGTCACGATAAAACTATACTATCCATACTTTATAATACATAATATTATTAGAAATGTGAAAGTAGCACCTATTCACGCCTTAACGGTTGATGGTGTTTTCCTGTTTAGTACATTCCCGTGGGATAATTTGTGATCTCCACGCTGGCGAAGCCGCGCGCAAAAACTAGTACGTAAATATTTCCAGACGGCATTACTAACGTGCACAATCATGCTACATCATGGCAGTCGCACCGACGATCACAATGATTGCGCACACAGACAGATTAACGAGCAATTAGCTCGGCGCTATATGACGGCGCTAGATTGCCCGCGTGCTCATTATACCGATAGTCTCCAGAGTGCTAGTATCCGACCTATTGGGCACGGTTCCTGGGCTGGTGATGAATGATTAACTAGCTGAGATCATATTTTGCTTTAAACTGTTAATATTAGAGATTATAACGTATTCTGATCCAAAGCTAAGCAAACATCTCCCCAAGAGCTTAAGAGCCTCACTATTCTTTTCCTTTTTCTCATTTACAAAATCAAAACAAAACACGGCCTAGTAACCATTTGAATGTGCCGTAAAACATATTCTTCGATTACGCAGTAAGGGTCGGGCCACACCTGCCGAACGTTCCGCGGCGGAACGCTCCGTCGCGTCATATTTCTATGGGCGTAACGTTCGGCTGATGTGTCATAGGTAACTTGAAAAACATTAGGAGCGTATTCAACCGAACGTTCCGCCGCGGAACGTTCGGCAGGTGTGGCCCGACCCTAACTATTTTGCTAGTCGAACTTAAGGGCAGATAGCCTTCACTCAATAGATAAGTCTATTTAATCAAAATAAACTTACATTAGCAAGCGAAGTGTGTTACACGTTCCTCACCCACATCGCTTGGCATTTCACCCGATTCTCGAAACCATTCGTGGGCTTTCAATTCATTATTCATAAAATATTTTACAACTGAGCCGTTCTCCAAAAATGCCGCGAGCGACTTTATTTGTTCCAAACGGATTCACTCATTAAAATACATGAAAGCGATTTCTGTATTTTTTTGGATTATGATATTTCAATTGCAAATGTATTTGTAAATTAGAAATGGACGTGTTATATTATTTCGTGAGAATTAATCTACGTTGAATAAATATTAAGTGGTGGAGGTTTTGTCCTGCTCAATTTGTGTGCGAGTGGGTTTCTATGTAGAAATTCAAATGTAAATGTTATTTTATAATTTACAGTGATTCTAAAATAGGCTTACATGTATTATATATACATGGCATGGTATCGCCACGTCAGCAACATAAACACAAACAGGAACATGCATTTCAATGGACTAAGACAAAAACAGACATGCATAACATTGACCTAAATTACAATAACATATAGATGTATCGATAAAATTAATAAATGATTTTTTGTATCCGTCACTTTTTTGTATTTTTAACTCACTATCGATATATTTTTTTTCGAGATGGTGACCGCAAATAATTAATTTAAACCAGAATCCAGTTTCAGAAACTCAAATAATTTACAATTTCTAACCTTAAACATTAACATTTAATCATACGTACCCACTTCAATCTCTCCCTAAATACAAGCTGAACAGAATAGAATGTTCATTATAGAGCAACTGAAGATAATGTTGCGAGGGAGTGACAAGCGCACAAGCAGACACCCAGATCATCCCATACATGCGACGTTGATGGATGGGACTGAAGGGGAACCAACGGGAAGTCGCGCCGTGAATGGGCAGTGCGTGGATAGCAGTGAATGAGCTCTCGGGAATCAAAGTTTGAGCGTGGGCTGATACCGAGCATCGGTTGTCGGAATTTATGTTCGTTGAACTAAGTTTTGTAAGACTTAGACGATGAATTTTATTAATGAACCTAAAATTACTTTCCTAAATCACTTTTAAAATAGATTTAATTTGAATGATACAGACAGTGAGATAAGTATGCAATCTGAAACAGAGAAATGCAGCTCAGTAGCAGAAATAAATATAATATTTATAGTACCTAATGAACTGCCTTACCCAAAGTTTTGCATTACTAATGAGATATTAATTAACATTTTGTGACATTTCTGTTAACTGAAAATTAAGTACTATTTACAAATTGTCTTAACTTTTTCATCAGAATGTTTAATTACCAGGCGCCCAGGAAATACGGGATGTAGTAATTATATTTTTTACATCTGTTTTAGATTCATTCTCGTGAAAAGAAGTACTAATAAACATTTGAGCTCAGCCATACCTGAAGAAAATAATTGAAAAAGTTTCTTAAAATTATGTACCTATTACTTAAAGAAAAAAAAAATCTTGTTTGAGACATTTTTATATTGAATGAGGACTATAACTAAAGTGACTGCCATGTGAACAATAATATAATAACTGCTTTTTATTATTAATCACGTATTTTACGTGGTTTATTATTCCATTTAAAATAAGGCCTAACTGGGATTGACTTAGGTAATAAAAGATTTTAATAAACGTGCAGTAGAATCTAGTTATTTGCTCTCTTTGCGAACTGACCACCAAGAAACTAGAAAACCATTTTAAAAGAGTAACGGTGGAGTTTCATGCCCATTCTTCTCCATACGAAAACTACCTTTTGGAAGGGGCGACTAGAATCAATTCTATCTAATTGTTTTTTGTAATTTTTGATGTTCAAAAGTGCCTTTTATGTGCCTAATTGAAATAAATTATTTGACTTTGATTACAGTAGTGATATTTAAAATACGTTTGCAACATCGTGGAAAACGAATGTATGCGAGCATAAATCCTCATATCTGCCATTCGGTCTTACAAAACAATGAACATATCTCTGCTATTTCTGTTACCAGTTCTTAGTAGCAGTATTTAACGTTGCGTGTAATAAGGATGTTAGCTGACACTGTCGACGAGCTGCTAATGAGCGACGCGCTCCTGCGCCGGAGCTAATTGTACCACTGTACACAACCTGTACACGCTCCCAACAGTGGCCCACAGTTGGAAGCGAGACAGTAATGTAACACCGGATGGGCGGCCAATTTAGTGCACGGATAAAGCATGTTGTTAAGGTTTTGTTGTGAAACATGAACGACGCCTAAATTCATATAGCATAAAACTTCTTACTTAAATGACGTTTACTATTCGGCCTTCTCTAACATGACCAATAGCAGGAATTAAAACTTTGTCCGGTAACTTATGGAATATCAGATTTAGACTTCTTAGATTACTAAAAGAATTGTTTTATTTTAATTACTCTAACACTAGTTTTATCAATAAACCAACCACTTAGTCCTCTTGTGTTTCTGTGAAGCTAGCACTACAGACGCAATACCTTTACTTCCTCGACAATCTTTTATTTTTATTTGTTATTGGAAAAGCTTTTGATCTTTTCTTCATAAATGGGATGGTGTTGTGTTGATGTTGGTGTTGCTGTTGTCCTGTATTATTGTAGATATAATATGAGGAAGAACAATCTTATACGTGTAAGCAGGGCTTTTATGTGTGATCTTATAAATTAATGGTTTTCCGCAGGCTCAGAAAGTCGGAAATAAATGAGGCATTTTGAGATTAACGTATAATAACCTGTAACGAAACGTTGAATTTCTACTGAGTATGTGGACCTTTTTTTTTGTTTTCGGAGGGGGAACCTTCAAAAGGCAACCGGGCTTTGGAGATAAGACCGGGTAGTGTGGGAACCTCACTAAAACTACCCCGGTGGTCACCATCTGCACATGGAACCGTTGGCCGTTGCATGCACCGTTAGCTTTCAAAACACCGATCCGAAACCCCGTGTGCAACGACTATTAGGGCACATCTCTGGCGAGACTGTAAAGGGTCTCCCCGAAACCTAACTGTGCAAGTGTGCAAGGCAGGGCTTTACCACTGTGCACCGTCTTCCCTGAGGTGGGCGGACAGAGTCCCAACTCTGATCGCTCGTGATCCTGAATTCCCGCCTGCCTTTAGAAATTTTCATTTGTGATTTTTCAGTTACAGCGTAGAATTTGGGTTTGGTTCTGTATTATGGCAATAAGCTAGCCCTCTTTACATGGGACTTACATAAACATATCTGGCAAAGTGAGTACGAACAGTTCTGTTATCTGTGGCTCTGACAAATACATCGGGGAATCTAGGTGTGATGTTATGTTATTATCTGTTAAAACGTATGGAATCGTCATAGGTCACCAGACAAACTGATATCCTAATTCTAACTATAATATTATAATGGGAAAGTGACTTGGTATAATTGTTACGCTCTCACACTAAAAGGGCTAAATAGAATTGGATTAAATTTGGCACATGGTTTGACCATGACCTGGATTAGAACATTGGATACCTTTAACCCGATATTCCCATGGGATCGACACTTATGGGGGGTGACACCACGGGGCACAGCTCGTATTTGTATAAAACACTTTGTTATAACAACAATAGCCACACGGAAACACGTCACAGTCACAGTAATCGACATTGGAGCAATATCCTATTACAAGCACATAACGTCCTTACATAACAACATAATACAGAACATGCGTGATTCATTACGTCTGTGATTGGATTGAATGCGATTGCTAAGGATTCCCGTTAGGCCCACTATCATATTATTCCTACGGCTTCGGCGCAATATTCCCTTCATCAAATCCGATCATCTGTTTCACTCCCTCGTGTGAGAAAAGAAAGGGAAAACAAACGGATTTAGAATTGGATAATTTGATTTGAATGTATTTGGAATGTAGACGTGGTATAATGAAGCCTAATGAATGTTACCGGGTCAGGCGTTTTATTGTGCTCGCAGTGATACGGGGATCTGATTAGGTGTTTATTTTTAATGGAACGTGGAACGGATTTTATTTAATGTTGTTAAGGATAATCTTGTTATTATTTGGTTGTTTATGATGGAGTATTATGAGAGTCCTCAAAGCCGCGACGATGATCTAAATTCGTTTTTATTACTACATAACCTTGCCTCCATACGAGTTGTCATTCCTAGTGAGAGGACACATTATTTGCAGATCTAGATCCATACCAAGAACGGTCCACCTCTTAATTCGTAGAACATATAAAATCAATGCATTTTCAATCCATGTAGTTTACCTTAATTTTCTTGATCGCACACACAGCAAGTACCAGAATATCATTGCACGAAGGATGTAGCGTCGCGGATCGCTTTGAAACTGAACGCTCATCTATGAGTTATGTTGAAGCTGTTTGTATTCGTAGCGGAATTGATACTATTTGTAATGTAATTAACACGTGACGTAGCTGATTCCCCGGACAATAGAAATAAATTAGTTTGACTACACAATTTTGGCGTAATTTTTGTAAAATCATGGCACCTTTTGTAGCAGTTTCTTTTAGCCATGGATGATAAAATACTAGTTAAGAGTAGTAGTACCAGTACTAGTAATATCAAATATATTTTCTGATCAATACAATCGTAGTAGAAACTTACAACTGTAACGACCATCTCAATGACGCACTACATTGCAACACAAAGCATTGATTGAGTTTATAGTGAACAACAAATTGTTCCACATCAACTCCTCAAAGCTTAGCTTCGAATCAATTGAGCATAGCTTGAGCACAGCACCATCATGCACACATGTGAACGAGGCTTTATGCTGCGTTTGAATGCTCAAGTCACTCGCCACACTCAATTGTCTGGTCAGAGGCTAGCGATGTGTTGAATGCCGACAGCTGTCGTGTACGACATACAGCCTGAGATATGAACAAGATAGTTCACGTCTTAAAGCAATATTAATATACCGCTGTCGTATGGGAGAGCTATTCGTAACCGTTTGTGGTCTTCAAAGATTGTCACTACCATACCTACTTCCATGTATGACAATCGGATACAATTTTTTTAATATTTGCTAGATCTGCTGGTTATGACATTTTAAGTAATTTTACCATCAATTCTCCTATAATTCAATCCGGCCGAAAGATTTCCACAGCTGGAAATAGGCCACTCCCAAACATCGCTACAATAATCAGTCTTGTGCCTCTCGTATCTTGCGGGTTTCCGCGACCTTCACCAAGTCGTCTGTCGGGTCCCCTCGGGCCCATAATTTGACCCACTGTTGTAGGCTACTAAAGGTCAAATTTCTACAAACGTTTTTCCCACGAGGTTGTCACAAAAATGCTAAAACTTTAACCTAAAAAAAAACGTTAATTAGGCAAGCAATCCCCGCATCTGACGTCAACTTATCATACTGCTCTGTGAACCAGTAGCCCCCCCTCCGCCCCCCCTGCTCCCGCGCCGCACCGCAGTAGAACCGCGCGATACCGTCACCCGGGATTAAGTCATTCAAAAATGTTACGGTCACCGCGAATGCAAATGGCGACATCTCTCGCCGACGGTTATTAAGTGGCAACATTAATTTATTCCGTCTCGTTCATCTTAATTAAAGTCTTGCACTTTTACACTCAGCCAGAGAGCGGTTAGCTGGAGATTCTTTTTCTAGCCACTAAAGTGGCTATAGTCTTGTCTGTCTAAAAGAAAATTGGTCCCCAGAATATTTATCTCTATTGTGAAGAAAAAATCGTAAACGAAAGTTGGTAATTTTAGTGTCCAGAATTTGCTTTTTCTCCTACGCCTACTTTTGTTGAAGCAGCACTAAAGTATTTTAATTTTTCTGCGTAAAAGTATAAATTATTTTTAAAGCACAAGCTTTATGCCGCTTCCAGTCTACAATAAAGATAATTATGCAGAAAAGTGTAGCGGTCTACGAAGGACCTACGCGGCTACATAGCTACGCTGCTACGAGCTTCGCGCTACGCCGCTAGGCCGCTACGATAGTGTTTGCATTGTTGATTGTATACAGATGGGTGTTTGCGCTAATAGTTTTATTATAAGCTGCTGGATGTTGAGAAAAAATGGTAATCTGCGTCTGAGATTTAATGTCTAGTTTTTTGCATGCTGGTATAGCAGTATTATTTATGCTAGATCCAATCGTAACTTTATATAATATTATAAATGACAAAATAAAGTTTGTTCATTTGTTTGTTTGTTACGCTTTCACGATGAAACGGCTGAACAGATTTGTATGAAATTTAGCACAAAGATAGACCATGACCTGGACATAGAAAATATGTTATCCCGATATTCCCACGGGATCGAGACTCTTCGGGTGAAGCCGCGGGACGCAGCTAGTTAATTATAAAATATTATGTACTGCATTTTTCGAACTACGGATAAAGACTCAAATAATTCTATGTAATCTTATTTGGTGGGAAACTGAATAAAGTAAAATACGTATCAATCATAAAAGTAAAGCAATATGGTACTTACGTGTTCCTTTTATTTAAAAAGTTTCACAAAGCTTAACAAATAATGCGTGCGCTAAACTCACGGCATTTAATTAAGAAACCTCAATAAAAGGCGCACATTTAAACAAAGTAACAAGTAAATAACCGAGTGACTCGGAACCGAAACGAACCGCGAAACAATAACGAAGTTTGCCGAAACATTCCGAGATATTCCGAACATTTATTTATTAGGCGTCGCGTTGTTGCAGGAGTGCACATTAGTCGCTTCGTTAGAGAAAGAATATTCCGCGGCTCACACCGGGCGCTTGATTTAATTTCATGTCCAATAAAACCGGGGTCTGTGAGGGGGGCGGGGCGGGGGGCACGCGGGGCACTCGGGGGTCCTGGGGCACTCGCAAGCTAATCTCATTTGAACCGAGTCGCTCTGTACGCGCACCGATTTTGTTAAAGAAACTGCTTTTATTACAGGAATCAGTAAAGCAAGGCGCACGTGAGACTACTCGGAGTTTACGACTTATAGTAAAACATTACAGTTTTTACAACGAATTATGTGTATGTGTTGGTTTCATGGCGGAGGTTTATGTGGGGCTCGTGATAAGGAAGCAGGGGATTACGATTATCCCTTTCCTGGACAAATGAGGGGAATAAAAATACTAGGAAAAAGTAATAAAAATAAACAGTTACTCCCTACATCTCTCACAAATTGAATAACACGCCCCTCACCCCTGCACGTACAAACAAGATTGTAATCAACTGTTTATATTTTCTACTAAAATTACAAATTGCACGATTGTACTAAGATAACTTTTTCGCTTTCGCTTTATGAGCCACAAAGCGCATTGTGTAATTAGGTTTAGCTGTTATTTTCTAATTAAACTGAATGTCTTAAAGATCTCGAGATAACAGCTGCGGATCAAAGTAACTTCTTATAAGTACCGGTAGAAAATATCAATGAGGTTACTCTATCATCCGATAAAACCGTACTTGTTTGTCTATCAAACAAAGAACTAATCTATAAAGTAGTTTTGTGTTCCATTTCTATACTGAAGTATTATTGTACTTAACTTTAATAGTAGTGATAGGGTTATTGGAGACGGTGGACATATAGACAGCTGCATGCGTAGTAGCACTGTAGAAACGGAAGACAATACAAAATGACCGGTTGTATTTATACGAAGATTGATTTCTACGAAGCTTTGTCAAGGGAAATAACTGTTTTACAAACTTTTCTTTGGTTTTGTTTTATTTCTTGCAAAACTAAAGTTATTTTAGATTTTTTTTGTGTTCTTTTTTTGGAAGTAGATTGTATTTTTTTGAAATTTTATTTATTTTAACACTTTAGTTGTGTTTAACAAATTCGTGTACAGGTGTACGCGAACTACGTGCGCCGACCTACATGCTCCGCAATTTATTTAATTTTCCGTATGATTACCCATTCACAATATGTATACTGTTGCTCGATGTGGAGTGCTGCGGGATATTTTAAATCCATGATAAGTTGACAGCCGACAGGTAATTAATCAGGTAACCAGAAATTTTCTGTGATTTTCAGTACAATAATCAAATGACACTATGTGCAGTGTGCACCGTTGAATTGCTCATCTAATATTTATTTACTTATATTTTTCGCGCTCAAATAAGGTACAAAGGCGGACATAATGCCTTAGGCATTCTCCACCAGTCAACCAAGGGTGGTGAAGAGATTTGATGGCGGGTGCTCTGTTTGAGAGGAACAAAGAAAAAATTCATTAAAAATATATCTTATCGCATTATAACTAAAATAGGTACAAAAGTAGATAAATAGGTTATAAACTACATACACATACGAACATATTTACTATAATATATATTATATTTATTGTATTATAACATTTACATACATATTAATAAAATTTTAAAGCTGGTATATTATATTGCACGACTCTTAATGCGAAGCATTAGAGTGTGCTCTACGATCGAAAAAATTTTTTTGCCCCATTTCTGTAACTGTTTTTATTGTTACACTCCTGCTAGTACACAGAACCTACTTAATTTATATACCATTGTATAGATGATTAAATGGAGATTAATACTGTACTTTTTAACAATTGATTTAATGCAGCAGAAATGGAAAAAGCATCAAAATAGTTGAAAAAAAAATCCTGTCCGTCAATTTATGAACCCTGAAAACATTGTAGCTAGCGATAAAATCAATTAATTGAGTCAATTTTTTTTTTATACATTCGTTTCAGCCGTAGAAGGAACCCTAT
This sequence comes from Conistra vaccinii, assembly GCA_948150665.1. Lineage (NCBI taxonomy): Eukaryota > Metazoa > Arthropoda > Insecta > Lepidoptera > Noctuidae > Conistra > Conistra vaccinii. The sequence continues at coordinate 22,774,051 of OX411334.1, forward strand.
TGAAAATGGCTCTTTTATTCAAAGTAGTTTAATTATAATTAATAAAGTACTAACTAAAATATAATATCTTTATCTAAATATTTCCAACCATTGAGTTGATGTTGCCTAGCAACCGCCAAGTAAATATCTTTGTCAGTCTTTGACATTACGACTTCATGAAAAGTGATAAATTGTTCATTTTTGTTAAAAACTATGTTTTGAATTTCTTTTTCGTTTATGAATGAGTGTTATGTATGAGGCGTGCACTTTTGGATTTTCCAAACTATTATATTATTCATTATGTCCTGCTGTACTACCTCCTGCCGCCTGTTGTACTATGAGAGTGAAATAATTTTATTTATTTACTATTGAGGAGTTCCATTGTATAACTCCGAAGGTCTTATTAGATCTTCACCAAGTTTAAACAGGTATACCCTTTCAAACGAAAAAAGAAATTCAAAATCGATTCACAATTTATGAAAAAATCTATGAACATACAATCACAAAAATACATAAAGACAAACATAAAATCTCCTCCTTGTTTAAAATTGGTTAATGAACAAAAAAATGCCACTTTGTCTTAGTAGAATAGAAGTGGTCATGTTACGCATGCTGACCTAATATTTTATGGAAATTTAATAATTCGTTTTATGTGGATAAAAGGAAATTCTTGGTACAACAACATCAATTATAAATTGGTATATTTTTACAAAAAAGCTTTAGACATTTTGTTATGTTGATACTTTCGATAATTAGAAATAACTGTTAATCCTTGAAATTCTAAGTTCGTACAGATAATTAAGTGCAGCTGTTAATGAAAACAATTATTACATCTGGGTTGGAAGCAGTTTAATAACACTTCCCTCACTGATCTATACAAAGATGATTAAGCGAAATGGGATCACCATGATTAGATTTGAAAATACCATTTGTATTTGCAAATGTATTTCACTATCAAACGGAGTGCGAATCCATACACAACAAACATGACTCGTGGTGTAGCACACATTTGAAAAACATGCCAATCGCTACGTCACTCACGTAGACTATCGCTACGAGCGTAGCGCCTACGGCGTAGCACTGCTACGCTGAACACTCGTAATCATTTATTTCGCAGCCATAATAATTTATTCGACGTTTAACAGTGATAATAATTTATTGGGGACATATTGGCGGTGATAACGAAAAAGAAACGGATATCAGAGGCCGTCAAACTGATTGATTGCATCGTTTTCTTGGGCTCGCAGCACTGATAGCGGCACGGGCGCCTGGAACATAGGAACCCATGGACGATGTTCTTTTTGTAATATTTTTGTAAGATAATATACTCTTCAAGTAGATCAATTTTTTTTAAAGGGTATGCTTTCGAGAAGGTCCCATATAAATTTTATTAACCTTGCTTTTGTACTTTTTGAGTTAACTTCAATAATACTCGTACGTATATTTCCCACTTCAGTCTATCTGGATGATGCTATAATAATTTCTAGTCACTGTTACTTACATAGCAGGTAGTGGAATTCGAATTTGTGTGGGGTCGGTACCACAAGTACAAAGTGAAAAATAAAAACTTTTTTACAAAAAACGAAACTTCAAAACCAACTACACAGACTTCCGAAATAAAGGTATTTTTCACGTTGTATATTTTTTTTTTTTTAATGCTTGGTGTTTTTTTTTTGAAAAAAGTTCTTATCAAATTCAGTGAAAATTTTAGAATGAACAAAAAACTACAAATAATAATTATATGTTTGAAACTCAAATTACAACCTAGTTTCATCACTGTAGAAACTTCAAATCAAAGAAATCAACAAAGCAAACACGGACAGTGTAAAGAAATCTTTCACACATCTCTCATCTGAACTTAGTACTTACCTTTGGGTAATTTAAAATGAATACTAGACTTTAGTGCCGCGAGCATCCACGGTTAACTTCTTTCTACAATTGTTTTCTGAAAACTTTGCTGTTTGACGCGTCCCGGGTTACTAGAGAGAGGTAATTTTAATTCTCTGGAATTCACTTTGGTATGGACTTATGAAGTATGCTGTGGTTGAACTAAGTGGAATATGTGTGTAACTGGAAGTATGTGGGTCGGTGAAGAAAGTCTTGCTTTATGTTTCGCTAGCTGTAATGAATTGAGCATACTTTATTAGGAACCGATTTTTACCGATTTCCATAAAAAAAAACATCATCTTCAAATTAATATAGAACATTCAATCAATCTTCCTAGCCTTTTCCCAACTATCTTGGGGTCGGCTTCCAGTCTAACCGGATGCAGCTGAATACTAGTATTTTACATGCGACTGCCTTTCTGACCTCCACAACCCAGTAACTGGGTAATACGATACCCCGTGGTAAGACTGGTGTCAGACTTTCGGGCTCCTGACGACTCGTAACGACTGTCAAAGATCCACAAATGACAGCCGGGACCAACGGCTTGACGTGCGCAAATGAATACACATTATCACTATATAAGAATTTTGAATTTCCGACTTTTGTGCGATAAATTATTGCTGTTTATTTATTTGTGAAGTTCGAATATATTGATAGAATCATCATCAATAGAATGTGCATCCAGCAGTCGAATTCCACTGCTGGATGGGCTGTTGATAATTCAAACGATCAAACAATTTATGATTTTTAAGACTTACAATGCTAACTTCATAAGTATATAAAATCCATTCTCACATCCTCGTCCGTTCGTAGGACGTTGCAGCCTGCCGGCCGCGGGACCTTACCCCCTTTCTCCCTCCCCGTGAGCTAACCTTACCTCTCCCCCTCGCTCACCCGCTGCAATGACTGCTATATTTCACCGCGACGCGATGGATGGATCGACACACCTGACGACCAATCACAGGCGCGTTTTAAAGAAAAACCTTCGTGAACTTAGATTTAAAGAAATGTTAGTCAAGGTATTAGAAGTTGAAGGTCGTTCAAAGGGAGTTTGAGTTATTTTGGTATTATTTTTGGACAAGTTGGATTGTGGTGACAAATGTTAGATTTGATAAAGTGAATCCTTGTTTACGGTTTGTAATCTAGCATGTCTGTACCATAACATGTAGGCGATTGTGGTTGAACCATGTTTTGCTTTACAGAAAACTGACAAAAAAACGTGGTAATTCATAGACTTTTGTATATTCTTCTACATTGTATAAAATATGAACCAGTTGGAGTAAAGCAGCCAGCTGGAGTCACAGTCTTGTAAATGACTATGTAAAATTATGTGTCACCTGTAACGCTATATTATTATACAGCTTCATGTTATTCCAGAATTAGATCTGATAATCACATCAAATCATGTCGGAAAAGCCCACTGCTAAACAGGCCATACTTAAAGAAAACAATAGACGACGTATATTTAGTAACCTATCCATACCATACTCGGTAAAACAATGACCAAGGTTTAAGTTTCACGTTGCCGATGAGGTTGTATAATCCAGCATTGTCCTTTTTCTACACTTCGGTAGATCGAAATCTATGTATTTCTTATTGAAAACCTCACAGCCAAATCACGACTATGAGGACAAAATAACCATTCATTGTCTGTTCAAAACTTGATCACGACATTAACATACAAATTCAGTCGTATTCAATGGCACAACAGAGCGTCCGCGGCATAGTAATGTACAGCCATTGTTTTGAGGACGGCACAGTCCACGTAATTGGCGCCAATATACGAGATTGTTCCCGAGTAATTTAATTATTTGTTTTGGAAGTGGGGCGAGGTTCGTCCTCCGACGAGACGAGGTTGTATGTCCCGCTGATAGACGGATTTGTTCGTTATTACATGATGCCGGGACGGTTTGATTAGCGGGGGCAATTTTCTGGTGCTTTCGTTTTGTTGGGGCTCTGTTGAGTTGTATCTTCCGAAAGAATGCCTATTTTATAGGTATGTGCTTGAGCCAATATCGATAACTAATGAACATCTCCGTTAGTTATCAATGAAAGAAGTTTTTCGTCTACAAATAGTTGATTGTAGGTTCAACTCGCGCTACTGCTCCCAAAAATGCTGTATGACTTTACGTTTTTACTTATTTCACTCCCGTTCTTTGAACAGGATTCCGCCATCGCCAGTATATTCTCAACTCATCCTATCCGCCAGCCCGCGGGAAGAGTGACGACGCAGACATTTAGTACAAATGTGGATAGAGGGGGGTGCGGTGTGGCATGCGGGAGGAGGGCTACAGAGACTAATGTATGACGATTATTTAGGACGCCGCCCCTTCCTTACGGAGCAATAGTTTTAAAAGCGGAGAGAAAGTAGGTAAATATCGTAGTATGTAATGTTTGGACTTTATTTTACATATTCATTCGTAGTAAAACTTAATATACATAGTATAGGTACTTAAACCTCGATCGGTCAAGAAGGACCTTCCAGTCTCGCTGAATTATAAAAAAGTGGCCTCTTAATAAATCCAGAACTAAATAAGAACAGTTACTTCCACCATTTGTTCGCAAGTAGAAATATCTCTGTAACTCTACTTCTACGAATCAATTACGTCAAATGGAAATTGATTTCGAATAAACTTGTTTCTTATAATATATTGCTATAATATTTTCCGCCAATGTCGTTTTATTTATAGAAGTGTAAAGTAAACTTCTGCGAACAACACGACAGCATACTTATTAGTAGTTTCAGTTAAACTTTCAGCAAAACTTTCAATCTAAAAATATTTGCAATGGAATTCAAGAAAGTGTGATAATTCTCGCTAACTAGTTACTTGTTTTTATTTATTTTGGAAAGTTAAAATTGCTTGGCGTGCGTCTCGGGCTTGGGAATAAAATATTTATTATCTCGAACTGTTTCTAACTTTAATTTGAATGGTTTTGATGCCTATTTGATGTTGTTTCTTCGAAAATTGTTCTAGCCGCTTTATTTTACAAATAACTGGATTTATGTTATAGCATGATTGATGTGAAATTTGTACATTAGCTAATCATTTTGCTTCGAGCTATTCGTGTATAGCTTACACAAAGACTGAGCAGAAACTGATTTTTGGGTTTGAATTCTTTCGTTACAGTACGTTCCTATCGCGATCAGGTTCAATGTTATTAAATAAAAATTTCGCGATCAGGTTCAATGTTATTAAATAAAAAATCTCTACTTATTACTTTATAGCCTGAAAATTGTTTAAAAACTGCTGATCTCGTTTGAAATTCTCTTTTCTTTTTAAATAAATCAATGCTCAGTCTCGGTTTCGAATAGATTTATAACAGCAATAGAAAGGATGTTTTATTTATGATATAGAATGTGGTATTTATATCGTGTGTCGTGTATGTAAGCCGCAAACTGTTTCGTCCGCTCAGCACAAGTGTGAGTCACAATCGTCGGCAATCGTTGGCCACGGTACGATGCATGCTGGCCCCAATTGAATTATCGACGTCACCAATGCCTTACTTCTGCAATCCTGTTACTTGATTGTATATTGAGTCAGGTTGCTTCTCACGGATTTGGTGAACAAAATCGTGATTAGAGATACCTAATCCAAATTATTTGTTTGGCTGAAATATGATAATTATATTGGAGTTATTAACTTCATAAATTATAACTAACTTCATAAATTATTACTCGCTACTGTATTTTTATTTTATATATTTTATATTTATTTAGTGCACACTTACACTTATATAATTTTATCAAGATTTTTACGCTACAAAGACTAAATAAAATATATAAAAACTCTTCTTCTCTGTTGGTACACACACACTTATAAATATGATAAAAAAATAAAAATTATATTCATTAATAAGTTTGTATGAAAAGTAGTCTTAACCAAAAGCCAAAATAAACACACAATAAATCTCGTAATCAGCTGTGACTGGTTTTCTTAATGATAATAAAAAGCACTAAGTACCTTGTTATCTTATGATACGTATTTTATATTCAAGATACAGTACAAACTTGTAATGTACGGACTCACATATTCATATTATATCATACAACAGCAACATGATCTAAGCCCACTTCATTGAAAATAAACAAAACATCGGCGTACATTAATGTCGTATAATGTCGCGCAGTAGTTACCCGGCCCGGCAGCTAATCAAGTCGCGCTGATAATGCCAACCCCACTCACGACCTACGTCACACCACTGAAACTCTTTTGTTTTTATTTCAGTTTGCTTTATTATTGTACCTACGGTGACTTAACTGCTGAACGAAATGGATAAGAATGAATTGGAAAATTGCCAGCACCAATACCTCATTAGGCGCGAAATATTTTCACTACTGAATGTACTATGACACCTAAAGGCTAAATAAAATACTGAACTGTTAAAATAAATAAAGAAAATCTTAGTGTTTATTATATTGGCATGTTGTAAAGGGATACTTTAACGCTTGGTAGCATAGCGTTAGGTTGACTTGATTTATCCCATTAGCTGAAAAGATGGCACCCATTCACGAATGTAACGCATGAATAGGCATCGCATAGCTCAACCATACGACAAGCTCAACGACTATTGCACCGCAAACCATCAGCAGAACATTTGAGCATCATGAATATAAGCTCTATGATATAACGGAGAGAGGAAACCTCTTATTAAAAAATAATATGATTGAGTATAATACCGACTATTTTCTCTGAAAAGGACGTTACGTTAATATCCTCTCGCATCATGATTAACGCTCAACTGAATTCATAAGAAAATAATTTCATATAAAAACGAGAGCTTTAAGTAAAGCAACGTATGAGTATAATAAATGAGGAAAATTCACGATTCACGATTAAATTGTAATAAATACGAAGCGTGTTCATTTATTGAACATTTTATGAACACAGTGATCTTCCATATTATTGGATATGTTCAGTATAAAAAAAAAATATGTATTTTTTGTATCGAGTTTATTGAATGAATGTTTACGGTGCTTAGACTCAATTTCACCATACTCTGTTAGATATAACAGACTGTTAACACACATGTCAACTGCTGTGATTGGCTGTTGTCATGTCAGTGAGCCAATCAAAGCAGTAACCTGAGTTTAATGACCTGTTAGCTAATTTTTGTGTTTGGTGAAATTGGGTCTTAGTGTATTTTCCTTATTGTACACAAAGTATTTCATGATTTGATGCCCACATATTGGCATTGAGCATCTTTGGGCTATTATGTGCCTCTAAGTACATCTGTCGCAAGTCTAATGTAAGGTTTTGTGATTTCCCAGACAAACGTTCACAAAATGTTAGTTGAAACAAAGCTGGAGTTGAATTCTACTCACCCTGTTTAAAATAATGAGTTATCATTATCATCATTATCCATAAAATGTTAATCCCAAACCATGAACTTTACAAATTACCTTCGTTACTGGTATCAGTGCGGTGTATTGTAGGTAACCACCCTACGGTGATGTGGGATGCGGAACATACCCAACAAAATTAATTAAAAACCTGCATCTATCCAAGTTTTCCAATATTCGTCAAAATTATATCCTTATTACAAACAAAGTGTGCAACTTTTGTAATCAAATGAAACTTTTGTAATTAATATCTTGAAATCTCCGAACTGTCTTCAGATAATTGTTGAAATTTTTGTCTGTTCCGTGATGTGAATAAACCAAGTTCTTTTTACTGGTGTTTTTGATAGCTTTAAAGGAATCGGGGTCAGCGCGAGACGATGGAAAATACGATAAAGAATAAACAATATTGTTTGTGGGTGCGGACGGCGGAGGTTTGTGTTTATTACGCAGATATATTCACACAAAGAAGACAAAACAAAAACAATTTGTATTACGTGAACAAAAATGTAATACTGTGGGCGAGCGTCCCTCGTAACTACGTTTGTGCCCACGTAGGTACTTGTGCGGAGGTACTTGTCCATGAGGTAAAACCTCGGCCCTTTTTTGTCTTTTCACTTGTAAAAATATGTAAATAGTGTTAAAATGTTTCAGCTAAGCTTGGCTGACAGAAAATGTTTTGTTTTGTTTAGAACTGAAATTATTTATCGTCGGATAACGATAGTGAAATTATGTATACAGTCAGTAACTATTAGGTATCTAATCTGTAGTAGAGTTATTGTTTGAAGGTTAATCAATATAATCAAGACTGCTAAACTTGATATAATTCCTCGAGTAATTTAGTAAAGTTAATTCCTATTAAGGTCAGACACGTGTAGATTTAGGTATACCTATTACTAGGTACATTTTTGTAAGAAATCGTTTTCAGTTGAATATCTTCCGTTTGTCTGTTGGATGTCAAACCCACGAAAAGGCATAAAAGGGAAGGTGACCACTGTGACCGGCCAGTTTCTTTCAAACAACCCAAACTGACCGCAAAATGTTCGATCAAGTCGACCCGTACCTTTAATAGCACATTTTTTACCCCGATGGTGTCCGTGATCGATAGCAACTACCGGCAGTGTCGTTACTGGGTTCAATCCCGTCAAATTGATATTTTCTCCTTTCGCTCCGAGCTTTAATTCCTCGGATTCCACTTAACACGTTGATTTGACTTTTAATTAGGATCTGTGCGATCAAAATAATTCTCGTATTTCTCTGTCTATACCGAGCGCTGATAATGCTGACCATGAGATGGGACGGTAACTTTTCCGACCCGTTTAGACGATATACACTGAAGCTTTTCTTCCGGTAGTATTCTTAGCGCGTGAGTCCAGTGAGCATCCAAAGCCAAATAACAAAAAAGTTCGTAGATTGTGTTTTCCCGGTGCTGGTAAAGAAATCGGATTCCTTTGTGTGATGTCGGGCTATCGGTTTGCATTGTAAGGTCGGCATCGCGACCTGTTCGATATACACGGGCTGCTGCTCCTTTGTCAACGTCGCAGTTTCCTTCGAATACATGTATGTGATACTTGGCGGCACCTGTGAGATGCTTTTTTAATAATAACAATTTTAAAGTTGGTTGGATACTTCAGGAGACAGCAATAAGGTTCTTATGTCTGTGTTACGTTGTAGTTATTTTGTAACGGCCGAAGATTCATTAAAGTTAAAATCAAATCTAACGCTACCCCAAATCTCTGACGTCATCTGTAACGCCCGTTTGTTTCGATATTCAAAATAAACTTCCGTAATAGAACAAAATCCCGGGAATGTGAAACTAAGTTCGATCACAAAGCATTTATTTACTCTATAATTATACATAATTATAATATACCATTGAATATCCATGTAATTGTAGGAAATACCCTCGAGGCGGTTATAATATCCTTACTGCAAATATTCCATTACGGCAGACAAAAGGAGAAGCCTCCAGACTTGTTTAACTTTGATATTTTAAACGATTGTTTTCTTCAAAACTTTGCCTGTCCGACAGACTAGTTAATGATCAAGGAATGGGAGATATTTATTTATATACCAGTTTTGTTACGGTCCTTGATAAATTGGATGTGGTTTGTAAATTTAATATTTCATGGCAATCGAGGTACTTTCAGGAAACATAATTGTTAAGCTAATTGACACCCTACGTCAATTTCCCGTATTATAGCCATTTCATACAACTGTTTAAGAATTACGTTGTCATTAGAATATTATACAGACAATTTAAGTTGGTAATCAATTTGCTTAACAATGCATTTCCCTGACTTTACCCTATCGACCTGCAAGCGTTTATACCATTCGAATTCAAATACAGGATGACGTTGTTTCTTACCCAAAGCGATTCAAATAAAACTCCTTTGCTTCTAATAATACTAACTACTTATTTTAATAGGCATTATGTAAAAAAAAAATACCACCTACGTTTGTAGATTTTATGCTGGACTCAAATTATGATGCTGGAAAAGTACCTAAACAATTCCTGATTCACTTACTGTGCCAGTCCCACCACTAATGGCACATCATTATGATAGTTATAATAATATCTCTTCTCTAATTAATAAACCGCAATATTTCAGCACAAAACCTACAACTTTCAATCTACAGACTCATCAACTGAACAGTTCAGTGAACTGTCCACGCGATCACTATTGGTCGTGACCAGTGTTTGAAGCTGAGCTATGTGACGGTCCCGAATGGCTGCAACGCTGCAAGGTGCCTCATCTCATCACAACTCTTATTTATTTTCTAAATTACTTTCTGTATTCTTGAGGGTCGAGTAGCTTAATTTACTTTTGTTATGTTGTAAAACTTAATTACTTGGACTAGAAATAGGATGTTGGCGAATTTATTGAGTAGTGCAGTGGGTTGATATTAATTGCTGACAAGGGAACACATTCTACTTACACATTTATTGAACATATCAAATGTCAACTAGTCAGAATTTCTTTCATCTTAGAAAACCACAATTTCTTTGTGGCAATATCATGAGAATCCCCCAGTCAACATGAAAATACATCTATAGGTACATTTTAAAGTCAAACTAAAACGTAGAAAGCATTTCTCCTAAACCGCAGTTTTTTCAGGCTAGTTGGCGCTATAAAAATGAAAATCACATAAACGGGCGGTCGTCGGCGCCGGCAGCCGTAGCTTACGACTAACCATCGGTAGGACTTAAACGACAATAACAGCGCGGTGCAACCCGACCGGAATTACGTCTCAACTGTGGCGACGAGGACTGATAAACAAGCAGTTGGGAGCAAAATTATATTAACTTTACGAGGAAATGTCTGTCGACTGCACGGAAAATTGGTTTTGATTTAATTCAGTAGAAGCAGCGGCATTGTGTTCGTAACCCTAATCAGGATCTATCACGGTGAGCCGAGCGCTCATACAGCGTTAATGACGTAAATAGCATAGTAGTTACGCGTTTGAGTTACTACGATTTTGGGGAGTAGGATTAATGCTACACGTTATATCCGTAAATGCTTGTATTTTCTAATTCTGCCACTAAGTTCATAACAAACTATAACATATTATTTACTAGCTGTTGCCCGCGATTTTGTCTGCGGTTCAGGATGAAAAGAAGCTTAAATATGTCTTTGTCCAGGTCGCAGGCTACCTATTTATGAAATTTCATCCAAATCCGTTTAGCACATTAAATATTTCTAAACGCCATTGCGGTTAGAACTGTTGTTAACCCTCTACTCTGTGGTAGACCCTATAATAAATGGCCAACTTATCGTAGTAGGTACCTCTTATAGCCAATAACTTATGACCAGAAATGGATTTAAAATAAAATTCTTTATTGCTCTCTGTTAAAAAATCGTTTCAGCAGTTCAGTGAAAATCCGAACATAAATGAAATAAAGAGCGGTCGGAAAAATTCTCACGTGTTCGTGTATTATGTGAGCGGATGAAATAATAGCTCATTTGTCAGACGCAGATGAAGGGTTCAGGGAAATTGTGAGCCGCCATATTTAATGCACACCTTGTTTCAGGCGTCACTCTTTTCAGTTACATTATGGAAAATAGACTGTGAATGTGTAGAATTCAAGTGACAAGTTACAGATTTCATACCATCCTAGTTAATATTAAAAGCGAAAGTGAGTTTGTTTGTTTATTTGTTTTTGTTTATTTGTTTTTGAAGTGAAAACTTCTTTAGCGGCGTTGTGCACTTTTTTTGGGATGGGTAAAAAGTTTTAAACTCGCGTCAGAACGTGACCGTAAGATCCATTGCCTAGCAACTGACAAAGTAAGTATTATTATCAAAATAAATACTCGTAGTCCTTGACATTACGTAAAGATTGCGAGGTAAGAAATTTTACCCATATAGGGTAGGGTACCCATAGGGTAAAAAAAAGCAGTCAAAACATACTTCATGAAAAGTGTTTAAATAAATTGTTTATTTTTGTTAGACTATATTTTGAAAATGTATTTAACCACATAGATTATAGTACTTTTATACTGATAAATAAAGAAATTCGTGCGAAATTATTCCCTAATCATTCAGAAATGCACAACGTTAATGTTCAAGTTTTCACTTCTGCCGGCACTCCCGGAGTGCAACCCGTTGTTTTTTTATGCTTGTTTACGCTAAAACGGCTGAAAGGATGAAATTTGACATATGGATAGACCACGACCTGGATTAGGACACAGGATACTTTTTATCCCGACATTCGCACGGGATCGAGACTTATGTGCGTGACACCGTAATAATTGAGTGTTTGTTTTCTATTTATGGGTAAAACTGCAAAACCGATTTTAATTATGAGGAGATACGAAACTTATAATTTTTACTTCAGAAAATTATTTCTTCCAATGACACAGAGTTTTCTATATTTTTTTATTATTAAAACAAAGTTTTTCTCCATTCATTTTAGGAGTGCTACAGAACAGATATTTAAATATAATCAGTCCCAATTAGGCAGTGTACCCACTGTATATACGACGGGTGGTCGTTCCGGCACCGTCCCGCATTGCGACACTCGCTTTATTGTCCGGCGTGCAGCTCGCACTGCCACTACGGGGTAGGCAGGTCACTAGGTAGCTATAACACTACCAAATGGAATAGTTCAAAAAGAAGATTAGGTAATATTATATTATAAGAAGGGATACTGAATTTTAAATGTAGAACACAAATCTTTTTGATTTTTAAAAAAGGTACCTTACTATGAATTCAATAACAACCAACATAACATAGATTCCGAGAGATTTCTCCAAATCTGTATTTACAAATAAATAGGGTAAGTCCTTGGACTGTTTCTTGAGTATCCTCCAAAGCGTATTGCGACCTCGTTCGTAGAAATAGGTATAGTCTACTTCGTAATTGTCTTACCACCCTTATTTTAAATGATGCAGTATTTTTATCTCACGAAGCGACGCGCGCTTTACTTGTGCTAACCAACTGCATAAGAACGATGTGAATGTTTGCGTGAAGAAGAGTAGCGTCAGGCCACAACACACACACACACACTTCCGACTCCGCCATTATCTCGGACGGTACCGAGAGCTCCTGCGCTTACACACACCGTCACAGCGTGTTTGTACAGTTGGTACAACTAAAACGTGCGTCGTGACTTCGTGAGATAAAAATACTTTACTAACCCACATGTCATAAAACGACAAAGTCTATTAATCTATGTGACAGTAGGATAGTTCCAAACTTAGTGAAATTTTAATTTACTGGAAATATTGTTTTAACAGTGGTGCAGCATTTATAACACATAACATAATCAGCCTATTAATGTTGCCACTGCTGGGACACAGGCCTCCTCTCTGTGAGAGGGAGTGGACCGTAATCTACCACGCGGGCCCAGTGCGGATTGGTAGATGTCACACGTCTTCAAATTGTTGGTTCTAAGACATGCCGGTTTCCTCACGATGTTTTCCTTCACCGTATTGAGAGCAGTGGTGATGTAATAATTTACAAAAAGTAAAGCGCCTGCTTGGGTTCGAACCCACGACCTACAACTCGTAAGTTGCGGCTGTTACCACCAGGCTACCACTGCTCACAGCAATTACGAGGTCGATTATACTTAAATAGACTTCCCAAACCGTTGACGTCCTTTTGAAAATGCTTTTAAGATGCTACAAATGCACTTCACAAGAATAACATTCCTGCTTTAGTCTAAGTATCTGTGTCAGTAGTTTTAGAAGTGTCTTCTACTAAAGCCACAGGTAGTCCATATTAGGTCTTAAGAACTGTGGCTGGAGAACAGATTAGTCTAGTAGCCTACAGGCTATTCAGTGTATAATCATCTCATTCGGCTGATTCTTGCTCTTGATTCCACCTCGACTCGTTCGCTTTTATGTTATGACTGTTATGTTACGCACTGGGTATTGTTTTCCTTCATTCGTAAGTGTGGTATTTGGTTGTTTTTCTGGCTTTGTGAGAGCCCAGGCTTTTTGGGGTTCTGTTCGAATAAAAAAATGGAAACCTTATTAGGATCACTCGTGTATGTCCGTCCGTCTGTTACAGCCAATTTGTTCCGAATCTAATTGACCTATTAAGTTGAAATAGATTTTGAATACGGGGCCCCTTTGGGGAGGCAATAAAGAAAATTATTAAAATAAAGTTTAGCATACTGTAGTGCGTATGTGAAGATTGACCCCCCCCCCCTTATCTCTTAAACTACTGAGCTTTTTGAAAATTTTCCTATACTTATATATTACGGGGAAACCTATAAGAAGTCTAAGGTCTTAAAATAACATGTGAAATCTCTCTATAACAAACTTACAATAATTTGGAATTACTTGTTGCGTTTAGTATGGGAGAACATGTTTTTCATCATCAACAATGTTAAGTTTTTCTTGAGATAAATTCATCCCAACCACGGTTTGACACGCACTGAGCCGGCTTTGAAGCAGGCAATAGATTTTATTCATTACAATACTCATTGCTATTGTACAATGATGGTTCAAGTATTAAATACTTTGCTTAGTCATTAATGTTGATTAAATCAAAAGCAATTAAATGGAACTGATTATTTGGAAATAAAGCAAATAAACAAACTCATACCATGTCTAGACAGCAAAGACCACTAATTAAATCACTTGTCTTGCACCCGATGGTGGTTAGAACTATCGGCATCAGCATGTACATTGAAACGAATCATGGTATTATTTTTTATCCACAATTTTCGGCAACTTGTAAATAAAGCCTAGGCAAGTGATCTCCAAGCATCTGAACAGATAACGGCGTCGGTACTGAGCGCAGTGAGCGGCCAGCACTAAACACGCGATAGTCTGGCAGCTGGCCACCATGCCACCACTCGCTGGCTGCAGGCGTACGGTGTGCTAGTGTGTCATTGCCCTTTTTAGTTCATTGGTCCAATCGCTGGACGAAAAATGCGGGTCAAGTGTAGAACTGGCCTTTAGTTATCTGAATTTATATTTGAAAATACATGGCAATGTTTTTGTCAAGGTTTTGAGAAACGGCTGGATTTAAGCAGCTTAAGATTATAGTCCTAATTTTTTTGTAGTTAATCTTTTTTTAAGGTTATTTTAGTTGTGTCTCTTAGGAGCACTGTTTTTATGGTTTAAAGCTGTGAAAGATTATAGATATAGCATAATAACCTCGCAAACCAAACGTATTTCCTACTATATAACATCCCTTTAATTTTACAATCGTCATCATTATCACCCCTCTCATCCGAGCTCTTTTCTATCTCCACAACTGAATTGTAATTAATACATTGGATAGCAAGACATTACCCACAACAATAAAATAAAGTAAAGAATGTGAGATTAGTGAGCGCGATGCCGGCTGTGATAGGTTTGCAATCAGCCGCCGCGCCCGGGCAATCAATCAGCCTGGCACTCTGCCGTCCCCGCTGTACTATACGGCGTTATCTATACTTAGATAACTTTGTATTTTTTAATCAATTTTGTTGAATGTACAGACACGTAATAAAAACGTGAAGCACTATTACTTCAATTGTCATGAGACATACAATTAATTTTCCCACCACGAACTGTCAACATTTTGAATAAAAATGACAATCTAGTAAAGGAAAGTATATAACCAATTTAAAAAAAAAAACATTTTTGAACCGTTTCATTCGTACCGCGATTGTAGTTAGGCAGCAAGCAAAATAATATCCAAATTGTTATATTTTTTCGTTAATTTGATTTATTAAATATTTGAGATTTCAGTCAGGGCTCGGTGTAATAAAGATTTTTTTAGATATCATACCTACTTATTATATATTTTAAAGTACCTATTATTTTCGACAAGAAATGTTTCTATTATGTGTTTGATATTATTCTGGCATGTGTGGGAGGATGTTTCTTATTATCAAAGGATCAACGTTGATATCAGCGTTGTTGCTACAACAGCTTGTTTTCTTAGAAGTAGGTCTTATTGTAAAAAGACTAATGACGAGAAAATTTATTATTACTCTCTTACCAATAGGATTAATGGCTAGTTAGTAACAATTTGAGATGTTAAATATTATGTAAATATAATACTTTTCATGTCTGTGTTAATGTTTGAACTACTATGGTCACGGTATTCATGACAATAACTCTTATAGTTAAACTGATCCATACAAACATAATATATTCAACTAATTAGATACTAATCATTAGGTACGTTCGTAATAAATTGGTGTGCGAAAGTTCATTAAAGCGAGGTGCACGTGTGTGCGAGGCTCATCAATCAGTGAATCAGACAAAGAGCGAAGATCAAGGTCAATGCGGGCACAGGGGTCAGGGTGACGTGACCCCGGAGAGGATACAGGGGCTACAGGAAAATGACCTTTAATGTGTAGGTAGAAAATATGAGGAACGTACGTTTCAACCGCCTCTTTGGTCTAGTGGTTAAGCCACCGGTCTCACACCCAGAGGTCCCGGGTTCGATTCCCAGTGGGAGCAATATTTTCTGCTCGGTTTGGTTGGTGGTAGGGCTTGTTCTAAGTCCACCTGGCTAGCTACCACCATCTTAAGCCGGGTCTGCTGCGCCATGTTTTAGTGTTTTACTAACATGAAACACCAAAATTTTACCGATTTGGGGGCGTGGTTTAACATAAAACATGCAACATGAAACATAGCCAGGTCTGGTGCGCCATGTTTTAATGTTTAATTATCATGAAACATCAAAATTGAACCGATTTGGGGGCGTGGTTTAACATGAAACTTGATAAAACATGAAACATGAAACATTAACGTGTTTGCCGCGACGAACGGATAACATCACCCGCGTTCGGTAAAAACAACAAAAAAACAAATGATGTTACATCCACTGATTCTTCTGATCTGCCAGATTCACAAAGAGTGATTATATTACAAAATGAAACCATAGTAAGCCCTGCTGCAACTACATCTACTCAAATTTAAACCACACATGACACTGATGCAGAAAAAAAACAAGCTTTTCAATACCTGCAAATTTTTTATAACTAACGTGTACACACGGCTACACATCAAGCTATACATTTCCAGTTTATGCTGATCTCGTATTGTACAGGATTTCCGAACAATGCGAGGTCAGCTTATACTGGAAATGTATAGCTTGATGTGTAGCCGTGTGTACGTATACTGTGATGATTATTTTTAATTAATAACATGAATAATGCACAAATTGTTAAAAAAACTTTTTTCTTTTTCTTTATTTCAAGTTGTTTAGTTTTAAATATAATTTGGAATTTAAATCCAATATTGTTTTAATTTATTTTACAAAAAACCTTCCCTCCTTTTTTTGTTAGAGCGTGCCAAAGAAATAGACGTACATACGTCATACTCTTTCGACGATTTTTGAAATGAGCGATTTGTGGGCGTGGCCTTAATATTAAACACAAACATTTAACATAACATGTCGCAGCGGACTGGCTGTTTACTAAACACGTTTATTTAACATGTTTTACTAACGTGTTTTGTTAAGAACATTGGCGCAGCAGACCCGGCTTTATCTAAGTCTGTCGCCATAACAACAATGTTAACAGCATTGTTGTGTTTCGGCAGTTAGAGATAAGATAGCCAGTTCCTCTGTGGTTGAGGATTCCGGGTGAAGTTCGCTTCCACCTTCGGCCTGATCATCACTTACCATCAGGTGAGATGCAGGCCAAGAGCTTCCCCGCAGAAGGTAAAAAAAAAAAATGAGGAACGTACAAAAGCAATGCATTATTTATTGTAGGTACAGTCAGGTACATTAATCGTTAAGCAAATTGACACACTCCGTCAATTTGCCCTCGATTATACGTACCACAGCACATCGCAGCGGTGGGCACGCAGTGGACGTGTGAATAGTGTCGCTGCAGCTTCTTGCAGTTGCAACGTTGTGTTTTCGATGTGGCTCGTGCTAGTGCGCGGTCTCACTAGTGGTTGCATTGTGGTTGCGACGTGGCCTTGATGTGGTGGGTATTGCCCTCACGGTTGATTTTGACGGCTAAATGTAGTCCGTGAGAGTAAACTATTCATTTTTATACAAATTGGCACCTGTCCACGTTTTGTCGTTGGGATGTGGTTGTGGTATGTGTGATCGCGCCCTTTTTATACAACTGTCAAAGAATTACAGTTGTAATTTGAATAGGTATACAGACAATTTAAGGTGGTAGTCAATTTTCTTAACTTTTCTAACTTAATGAATTTCTTTTGGACGTTTCTCTAACATAATAACATACCTACACACTGTATCGTTTTGCGACATCCATTTATAGACACGCGACATTAGGGAGGTACCTACATAATCAGTTTGTAATGTTCCCACTGCTGGGACAGGTAAAGGTTAAATAAATGCTTGTTGAATTGGAATTTTTCGAATCATTTATTTAAACCAGCTTCTCTTTCATACGTTCCCGTTTACCAGCCTTACGAAAGGATATCATGTTACCCAGTTACTGGGTTGTGGAGGTTAGATAAGCAGTCGCTCTATATAAAATACTGGTATTCAGCAAACTCAGCTGTATCCGGTAAGACTGGAAGCCGACTCCAACATAGACCGAACAGATTACGTGTGGTAGATTAGAAGTTATGAGCGAACAGCGGAACATACATAGATATACATACCGGTCAAAATCACAACCCTTCTTTTTGCTTCGCCGTAGTCGGGTAAAAATAAAAATAACACTTGTGACTCCGAAATTTTAATTTGTCTGTCTGTGATGTCTTGTTTAAGTAAACCTTTTTAGTTGACTTTTTTGTCGTTATTAGGTCTTAGTTTTTATATATTTTCTTATAATCCTATATTCGAATTCAGACAAACAAACGCCGCGTCACACAGACGCCGTTCAATAATAAAGTGTTGAGAGAGCTGATACCCATAATTGACGCTCGCGCTGACTGAGACGGTGAGAAATGAACGTGGTGAAGTATAGAAGTGAAGAGTGACTGGTCTGTGGGTGACGAACGGTATTAGAATAAAATTATCATTAAAAAAAAAAACGTAGGTAACAGCGAAATGTTGATTTCCAAAATGTACGTAGTCTCTTGACTTATTTACACATACCATACCTACTCGCAGTTGTTAAACATAAGAGTTGGCGCCAACATCACAGTCATGGACTATTCGTCAATCAAACAACTTCGCAGATTAATTATTTAGTGAAAAAGAGAAGAATCGTAGTAGCGTTATATCAAAACGATATAAAAAGGAAACAAATAAATATCATCCTGGTATATTACAAAACAAAGTCCCCGCCACGTTTGTCTGTCCATTCGCGATAAACTCAAAAACTACCTAATGGTAGTTTGACATGATGAGGCATGATGAGGTGAGGTTAAGCCTCCTTGCCTTAGTCCACACCTCAGTCTGTACGCATCGGAGATCGCGCCCGCCCACTTTACAACATTAATTTGGTTGTTGTACAAATAATGTTGACGACTTCTTCTGGGAGGCTGGTTTCTGTCCTCATTTTGTTACATATTTGGTGTTCACCAAATCGAAAGCTTTCGAAAAGTCTAATAAACAGGCATAGACCTAAGTTTTTCTGTCAGTGTACTACCGGACAGTGTGCTTCAGGCATAGAAATGCAGTTTCAGTCGATAGACCGCGCCTAAAACTGAACTGAGCGTTGATCAGCCTTATGTACCTGTTCACAATGCGATCAAGCAGACTGTCTACCACTTTCGCCGCGGTAGGAAGAAGCTAACGAAATGGGCCTATAATTGCTTTTATCTGATGCGTCACCAGATTTGTTTTTGATTATTAGCACGACCACGGTCTTAATAGTGTTCATTAGGCCGGTATGAGTGTCTTAAACAAAATTTATAAAACATACCCTTGGCAGATGAACCCCTGCATGCTGCAAATGCTCAATACTAATTCCGTCGTAGCCTGGGGAGTTACACCTTGATGTGTTTTATGGGTAGAATATGTTTAGGAGTAAAAGATGGTACTACCGGCCCAAGTGTATGTTGCTTGATTTCACTAGTATTGAGCATTCCCGGAACACAGGAAGGAGGTTTTATCTGAAAGAAACTTTTAAACATGTTCGCAATGTCACGCGGCTCAGTGAGGAACAGTGTTTTGTGTAAAGCAAGAATCTATCTTAATTTGCTCGGGGTTATTTTGAAACCATCTTAACTTTGCTTTGAAACGACGTCGAGACTCCACCATGTTAATATAGATAGGTCCATTTGCAGGCTTACCGTATAGTATTCTGGTGTGAAAGTTTAGCCTGGCAACCTCGTGAGCACTACGAACATGCCTTTTTCAGTTAGATATTTATAATTTTAATTAACGTCATTCGTTGCACAACTCGTAAAAACTTTGACAAAAGGCATCGGATATGGATGGGGTGCGTTGACAGGAAACCTCCCCGTGTGCCTGTGGACTGGAGTTCCCTTACGGATCCGTCCGGGGGGAAGATCAGTCTAGGGGTCGGTGCACCCTGGGATGCGGACAATGACTCGCCATTAGGTACTTTGTGCCTAATGGGGTCTCGTTGTCCGTATGCTAATATCCTGTCACAGGAACGCTCTAACATGTACTCGGAGAGAGTACACGTTAAGCAGCGTTCGGGTAGGAACGGGCTCGGCGTGCACTAACCCTGCCGTCGGGCAGGCAGAAGGAAGCCTTTTCTTCTGCCACCGTTGGTCTCGTAGCCCCGAAGAGTGTGTAGGTCATGTCTCTGGCATTTGACGGGGGTCGAGGGTCTTGGCTTAATTGCCCGGGCCGCGAGGAAGAAAACCTCTATAAAAAATCACCCCAAACCTCCAAGCGGCGGCGCACCGTGAGGGAGGTTGATAGCTTGACTAATGGGTAGCTTAATTAGTCGCTAGTGCGAACCACTAGTTTATTGGTTGGATGGTTGGAAATTGTTTGTACTCGTGGGATTTAATATGGTAAAAAATAAATTCAAAAGTCGAAGTGTGGTGGAGAGCGATACGGGGTCGGACTCCGACGCTGTATCGGGCGCGGAGAGCTCTTTTCAGAGCTCCGAGCGCGAGGAGGTAGTGAAGGCTACCGAAAGGAGGAAGGAGTTTATCCGGAAGCGGACGAATTCGGATGGCCAGGGGTCGTCCGCCGACGAGAGGAGGAAAATCCACTCTAGCCGGCGGGGTGGGGCCCGGAAAAAGGGCGTAGGTAGGGGGCTCACCAGGGAGGCCGGTGAGCCGAGCCGGGCCAGCTCGGGCGAAAAGACAAGGCTCGCCACAGCGGAAGACCACCCTGAAGGGACCAGCGCGGTCCTCTCAGGGTCTCCCTGTGGCGAGCCGGACGCCGCAGCGGCTAAATTTAAGGAGGCCGTGGAGGCCGCTTTTAAGAGAGCGGCCTTAAAGAAACTCAAGGCCTCCAGGGAGGGGGCCATACCTGAGGCCACGGCCTCTATCTTGGCGGCAGCGAGGGCCTGTTTCCTCAGGCCTCCGCCGGACGAAATGTCCGAAATGCGGGCGGAGGTCACCCGCTTGGTAGCCGCCATGGAGCTTCTCCGAAAGGAGAACGAGGAGCTCCGAGCGGACCTGGCCAGGCTCCGAGGAGCCGGCCCTCGCGAGGTGCTACAGGGGGGAGAGCAGGAGGGGCAGGACCCGGTACTGTCCTTGGTGCGGCGCGAGTTAGGTGCCCTTGGGGCGCGGTTTTCCGCCCTAGAGGCCATCGTCCTGCGCCCCCCATTAGCGGTGAGCCAGCCGGCCAGCGGAAGGTGGCATCATATGCCACCACCGCAGCTGCCCCGACCAAACCAGGGTCGTCGGGGCAGACCAAGGGCAGGGCGGCTACAGAGGCGGCGAGGGCACCAGCCCAGGCGGTGAGGGCACCTGCCCAAGCGGCGAGGGCACCGGCCCAGGCAGCGAGGGCCCCTGCCCAGGCGGTGAGGGCCCCGGCCCAGGCGGCAAGGGCCCCGGCCCAACAGCCGCCCCCGCCTCCCGCTTCTTCTCCGGCCGACGCCGAATGGCAAGTCGCCGGGGAGAGGCGGAACGCGGGTAAGGCCAAAAGGGCGGCCAAAAGGAAGGAGAGGCGGCAGCGGCGCAAGGAGCGAGGCGTCGCGGCTAGGCTCCGCGCCCCGAAGTCCGCAGCTGTAGTGATCACACTACAGCCGGAGGCGGAGAAGAAGGGCGCGTCCTACCAAACCGTGCTCGCCAAGGTGGGACAGGTTCTGGAGGGGAACCTGGAAGCGTTCGGGGCCAAAAATGGCCTCAAATTTAAGGTCACCGCGACTGGGGCGCGAATGCTGGAGGTCCCCGGCGCGGCCAGTGGCCCGGCCGCTGACGCTCTGGCCGAAAAAATCAGGGAGTCAATAAGTCCGGACGAGGCCAGAGTGTCCAGGCCCACCATGTGTGCTGACATGCGCATTTCGGGCCTGGACGACTCGGTGACGGAGGGACAGGTGGTGGCCGCTCTCGCTAGGACGGGGGGGTGCTCTGCCGAGCAGGTTAAGGCGGGCACCATCCGTCCTGGCTCCAGGGGTATGCGAACCGTGACGGTGAGCTGCCCCGTGTCGGCGGCCAAAAAGGTTGCTGAGGAGGGCCAAAGGCTTTTGGTGGGCTGGGTATCCGCGCAGGTCAAACTGCTGGAACCCAGACCTCTGAGGTGCTTCCGCTGCCACGTGGGTCACCACGTGGGAGTGAAGTGCGACTCGGAGGTGGACCGCAGCGGTAACTGCTACCGCTGTGGTCAGTCCGGTCACGAGGCTGGCTCGTGCACTGCCGCGCCGCACTGCGTCGTATGTGCGGCTGCTGGCAAGCCGGCCGACCACCGGATTGGGGGCAAGGCCTGCGCCAAACCCGCCAAAGCCGGAGGCAGGGGCAAGCCCTCCGCCACTGCCGCCACCGCCGTCACCGCCGCAGCCACCGCCACTACTGGCGCCGCCGCTGCCGCTTCCACCGTCGTCGCCGCCGCCGTTGTCGCCGCGGCAGGGCCCTCACAGGGGGCTCGGGAGGGGGCTGAAATGGACTGTTAATAACGTCTCCATTACGCCTCCTCCAGGCGAACATCAACCACTGCGCCGCAGCTCAGGACCTATTGTTCCAGAGCATGGCGCAGTGGTCGATTAACATCGCGTGGTCGCTGAGCCGTACTTTGTCCCGCCCAGGGATGACCGGGTGGAGGACCTGAACGGCTCAGTGACCATAATTTCGTCGGCCGCCGCCGTTACTCCGTCCCTCGAGGCTGTCAAGAGAGGACGGGGTTGCGTGGCAGCACGGTTCGGGGAGATTGTCGTCGTAGGGGTATACTTCTCCCCGAACCGAACTCTCGCCGAGTTCCACAACTCCCTTGCGGAGTTGAGAGACGTCGTCGTCGGATACGGTTCCCTCCCTGTGCTCGTTCTCGGGGACTTCAATGCCAAGAATGTGGCTTGGGGTTCCCGGCTTACGGACAGACGAGGCAGGATGGTGGAGGACTGGGCACTGGAGACAGGCCTGGTCGTCCTAAACCGGGGTTCTGTCCCCACGTGTGTGCGGATGCAGGGCGAATCAGTGGTAGACATCTCGTTCGCCAGCCCTGCTCTGTCGCCACGTGTCGTCGACTGGCGCGTCATGGAGGGGGTGGAGACGTATTCCGACCACCGGTACATCCGGTTTGACGTCTCCACCCAGACCTCGAGCGCGCCGGTCCGACAGGCCCGGAGTGGTCCGCGATGGGCGCTGAAGCAGCTGGACCGGGAGCTCCTCCTGGAAGCCTCGATCGTGCAGGCCTGGGTGTCATCACCGGACAGGCCTGCCGACATCAACGATGAGGCAGAGTGGTTCCGGGAGGCCATGTCCGCAATTTGTGACGTGGCAATGCCCCGGGTCCAGCCCGGACGTGCTAGGCGCCAGGTGTACTGGTGGTCGCCAGAGCTGACGACTCTGCGCACCGCGTGCGTTGCGGCGCGACGCCGGTACGCCAGGCACCGCAGGCTCCGTATCCGCCCTCCGGATACGGAGGCCCTCACCTACCGCCTGACGCAGGTCCTCACCGGACACGGTAGTTTCGGGAGGTTCCTGTTTCAGATCAGGCAGGAGGAAACGCCCGGGTGTCACCACTGCGTGGATCGCCCGGAGGACACGGTGGAGCATACGGTGGAGGTCTGCCCGGCTTGGGTGGAGCACCGCCGTGTCCTCGTGCAGGCGATCGGCGGCAGTGACCTCTCACGTCCGGCCCTGGTCCAGGCCATGGTGCGGAGCGAGAGGGCATGGCAGGCTGTCACCTCCTTCTGCGAAGCAGTAATGCTCGTGAAGGAGGAGGCGGGGCGCGAGAGGCAGAGACTAAGGTCGCTCCCTCGAGCCCCTAGCCGCCGCGGTAGTAGACGCCCCGGGCGTCGGGAATCCATCGCGGATTTCCGGCCACCGTAGGCGCGGGCTTGCGGACGGAGAGTGATGGGTGGCTCTCCGTCCGATCAGGACCAAGCCCGGGTCGACGGCGCGTAGTGTTCCACGCGCGCCTCAAAGAGTCGTCAGCGAAGCTGAAGGGGTCCGTTTGGGCCGATGCCTACCACTGGGGTTGCGGATAAGTCCTTAGGGGAAACCGTGGCCCTGGTCTAGGCAAGGGAAGGAACACGGGTGGGTTTTAGTCAGTAAAAGTCTGACACGCCCTTCCGCTCCGCCCAGAGCGGGAGAAGTCATTTGATGATTTCCCAACCAAAAAAAAAAAAAAAAAAAATCGGATATGGATGCATTTAATAATGACGTCATTGACAGTTGTGCTTTTGTTTAGGTAGTAGGTACTTCGAATGAAGGGGTATTATCTAAAAGTTTCGTTCAAAATATATTTTTCTATCTTTATAACTATAAAAATCAATTGCCGTACGTTAGTCTCGTAAAAACTCGCTTGAACTTGAGCTTGACCGATTGTGATGAAACTTTGGTAAGTTGTTGTTTTTGCGCGCTGGAGAAGGTTCAAACGTATTTGGCATTGGCTAGTTTTTTAATTAATAAATTGATTGCTAAAGTGTTCATTATAATAAACGTTTTACTATACAGATGTGAACCAAAATTGCTATTGCATTTCATTTAGAAAAATCTACAGAACATAATACAATCCTTAAAGTACTCCGTCTTTACTTTAATTATTACTAGTCACCTGAAAATAACATTACGTTATCTGCATAGTTAGACCATCTTATTAAAGTTAATGAGCATTGAAAAACTGTATTCCTAGGAGGCTCGCTACAGACCTACAAACATTCTAAGATGTCTGGCACTGAGACATGTAACCGGCCTAGATACAAAAAGTTTCTGAAATCTGTTCAGTGGAAAATCTTGTTCATTCTGCTAACAAGGTGAGCTAGTTCTGCGAATGTTCTGCTTCGTGAGATTGATTCTAATTAGCTTTTCTACTTCATGGCTTGTGGCTAAGTAAGCCGCGAGGGTCGATCGATCAGGTTAAGCTACACGTGCTGTGGTTGGTCCGTGGATGGGTGACCATCTTTACATATAAGATTCCTCCGTGCCTCGAAAAGCACGTTAAGCCATTGATTCCCGCTGTCATTCGTGGATCTTTGACAATCGTTACAGGTAGTCAGTAGCCCGAATTTCTGACAACCAGTCTTCCAAGGGGTATCGTATTACCCAGTGACTGGGTTATGAAGGTCAGATGGGCAGTCGCTCCATTTTAAATAATAAATTTAATGATATTCAGCTTCATTCCAGTCTCCTGGAAGCCGGCCGGATAAAAATCACATTCTCACACTCTCTGCTGCTTAACATTCACGACAGTTCATTCCGGATTCATAAATATATAACGATCAATATACAAACAATCTCCCAGATTTATAGTGGTTTAAATGTAGTCGGACGCATAAACATACCGCGGGTAACGTCGGGCGGGCGTCGTATCCGCGCCGCCTTGCGGATACATAGAGCTGTAACGTGTACTACACTATTTCAGAATGTTGCTAAATAATATTATATTAAAAAGAAATTCTTATAAGTAGGAAGTTCAGAGTAAAGGCCCTCGTATTTTATAAAGTCGAACTATAGGCTGATTTAATTTGTTTAGTAAAAGATCATATAAAATTTACAAAACAAATCAAATACATAATACTAGAAGACTGTTTAAAAAAAAGGCCGCTTTAAAAAAAAACTATATAAAAAAATTGGTTCTTTCGAGATGCAAAACAACCCAACAGTCTAAATAAATCACTCAGAAATATAATAATTACAAAAAACTAATAAAATACGTGAGTTATCCGCTTGACTGTCACTAATGAGACACAATAAAATTTTAATTGTTATCGAGCTGCATCAGTCTTTCGGACAGTAATTGAGCATCTACCTATTTATCATGAAGTGGAAAAGCTACTTAGAATCAATCTCACGCAGCAGATGATGCGCAGAACTAGCTCACCTTGTTAGCAGAATAAATAAGATTTTCCACTGAATAGTTTGCTATACAGCTGTGCAGCTACAAAACTTAACTTTAAATACTTTTATAAAAATCAACCTTTAAACACTACATTTATTTAGTAGAAATTACATGCCAGCTTAAAATAATTCTACCTAAACTTAGCTTCTGTATAATAGTCCATTACAACTTTCATTTTAAAGTACGGGTTAAACAAAAGCATACATGTAAATGACGTAATTAATAAACGCGTTTATTTGGCAAAGTTTTTACAAGTTGTGCGACGAATAATATTAATTAACAAATATTCAAATGGAAAGCGTGTAAGTGAGGCTTGTCACTGCATAGAAAGAAGAAAAAGAGAAAGAAAGAAGAGTTAAAATCCTGTAAGTGCTTGTCAAAAATTGCAGTTGACCTTTTGTGCTCGTCTACATATATTGGGTCAATCGCTCCCTCGAAGCCTGCCAGTTGAGGAGGGTGTCGTAATGGGCGCGCCAGTATATCGCGCCGACGACTTTTATATTTGACTGCCTAGCTCTATTGTTTTACGGCGATTATTCCATTTGTGTTGCGTGGATAAAGTTGTGTAGTAAACAAAAATAAATTGCTATTTAGACTCAGTGGCTTTTTGTGTTACGTCTCACAATATTTCATTAAAGTAAAGAAACGTTTGATATAATTTAGGGTCGTTTTGAATAGTGCTTCGTAAGAATTCTAGCAATTGTAAAACTGTTATAAAAATGAACAATCATAGGTATTTATTTTATTCCAAAGAATATGCTGCAAACTGATACTTTTCTTCGATTAAAACTTCTTGGCGCACGGAAATAACTGCTTAGGTCTGAAACTCTAAAACAGAATAAATATTTAAACTATCATCCATAATTCAGGCGTTAATTTATCTCGCTCACGTAAATAACTAACATTGCACAATGTGCTAACTTCATTACCTCTCTCTCTCGCAGTCGGGTAGCGTTCTTAATTTTTTTACTCATTGTATGGCTAAAGTCCGTTTGGCAATGTCCGAATTATTAAGATTTAATTTTGTTATTAAAAGTTTATAAGTTTCCTCTATGTGCGTTTGAAATTATTCTCATTAGATTTCTGTCTTGTATTCATTAATTTATGTAATCGTAAGCCGCAATATACGATAGCACTATGCACAATGAGATTTTGGTGAAATAACAACAAAGAATATAACAATCGTTTTGTGCTCATCCTATTTATTTATTCCCATAAAAATTAATCCATTCCCCAAACTCCAGACAATTGTCTAAACTAGTCAGAACTGTCGTAAAGCTGGAGCCAATATTACAAGTATATTTCTCGTGATAACTGTAATTCAAACACCTAACAATAACGCTGTAATGTGGACATTTGCATGGGAACGATGACGATGGCAAATAATAATAATAAAGTATTACAAGTACACGACGAGATTATGAGAACAACTCGAAGGTACTTGGCGAGTCTAGACAAGTCGTCAGTTATTGATAAGTGAGCTGAAATTGTATGACATTGAATTGTTTGATAACTTAATCGAATTTTGTTGATTCGGATAATAATATTAGGTATCTTATTTACTATCAAGAACATAGAATACATTTTTAATTTTGAACTGGGATGGGTCACCAGAAACGAAACACATGCTCGCAGCCAGCCACAGAATTTCAGCCAGCTTTATGCGGTTCCCTGATTTTGATACTCAGTGAGCCTGCTCACAGGCGTCGGCTGACTATTATCTTGGCATGAACCGTCTCGTACATTTGCCCTATCGGTAGGTACTTAGAAGCATTTAGGCTGTGATCGCACCGCATATCATTTAATTTCTCGTTGCCTTCACACTGTCCGTCGTGATTGGCAGTTCACGCCTCAATTGACACGCTATTGTTATTTCGATACCAAGCGACCTAACAACAATATCAAGTAACACACACAACAATATCTTGCAGCACACTAACAATAAGCTCGTCCTATTCAACTATTTGAGAGAGATATGCTACATTTACAGGTGGTCGGGCGATCGAACAGTATTCGGATCAAGTGATCAAACTTGTTTGTACCATTTAACCTGAAACAATATACTGCATGACATAATAACATACCTGTTTTCAAACAATTTTTTATAATTATTTTTTAGACGAGCATTTTGAAAGAAGACAACCTAAACTTGGTGAAAATCTACAGAGAACCTCAAACGAAACATAATTCAAACTCAAACTCAAAGCATTTATTCCAATTAAACCATTTACAAGCACTTTTTAACTGTCAAAGAGTCGGTCAGTCAGAAATATGAAGCTAGTTGCCCATTCCAAAGCGTAGTACAGTAGGTACCTATGGAGAAGAACGGGCAAGAAACTCTACGAACACTCTTTTAAATCAAACAATTGTTACAAAATATTGGTAACAGCATTCATGTTGAAATTGTTCATAAAGAAAACAATGTAGAAAGACGTGCACGTTTAAGCGTCCGTAATAAAAAAATAAAAACAAAAATTTTAATAAATTAAAATAAGCCATGGCAGCTAAGAGATGACCAGTCCCAACTGACGGCGACGGCGCCCGTTCACGAACACGACGCGTGGATAATATACAAATAAATAATAAAACAACTCCTAAAATAGCAGAACCTACTCATTCATAACGCGATATTCGCAAACCGCTCGCAGGTACAGTTGACCGCACAAAATAATAACAGAAAATCTCTCAACTCTCGGTCATTAATTGCGTGGCTTTGTTTCCACTCATCATTACTCGTTTAGCTTGATTTATAAACCACCTCAATGGTCCAGTAGTAAGCGGCGAGATTTCCTGGGTTCAAGAACTAGGGGGATTAAAACAAAAAAGATTGTACCATTTTATACTTGTAACGGGCTTGAAAATGGGCACAACATGATTGTGTTTATCTAGTAGAAATAATCAGATACAACACAGGAATTGGAGTTACGCCAAATAAATGGCGATAAGCTTCCTCAATGATTGTTATACTACATGTAAAGATCTGTTTATTTTATGACATAAAATGTAGCAGAATAACACTGCGGAGAAAAGTAAGTGTTTTGTTTCCAATATGCTTAACTTCGCGTTATTTCTAAACTCAAGTACAGAGCTTTTTCAAATAACTATTCATTCAACGGGCTATTGTTTTGATTTAATTTTCCGCCTTCATTTTGTAAATTGTTATTACAGTTCAGATTTTAAAACCAGAATTAAATGAAACTTGAACGAATATGTCATACAATTCCACACAAACGATACACATAAAATCCTACGCAACATTATGTACCTAGGACTAGTCCTAGGTACATAATGTTGCGTGTTACGATTTTATTTGTATCGTTTACAATTATTATTCCTTTCAACAAAGTAATTTTGTACATTTAAAGCCTAGCATAAATAGACATCCAAAATATAAATAGGTCAGAAATCACATCACAATGTAACCTCGTTTTACATGAATGGATAATAGCAAAGTGGGCTAAAATAACAAGGTTACATCAGCCCCTGTGGCCCCTGTAGGTGTTGAATTATTTGGGCTCCCAATGGGAGCGATACATTATATCCGAGAGGGGCCTTATCCCCGAACTCCTAATTAAACGGGAATACATAATTAACTTTTTCTTTCGCAAATAAAACGGGCAATAAAGTAAGGGTCACTCATGAATGTTAACGTATTCCTCTTGACGCGACCTGTGAATGTGCCCGACATACAACATACGATTTACATAGTTTTTATTGTTACTGTGACGTCATAATGTGTGTCCGTATAAATTGTCTTTTTAATGGTAATTGCTTTACTGTTGCTGGCTGTACTTCAAAAATGTATGGAATTCCTTGCTGCGGTTAAAAGGGTTGAAATGGAAGGTCTGAGGGCTAAGTGGGGTACTAATGCAACATCCGATGTGTTCGTATAAAAGTGGGCGCCGTTCGTACATTATGTATTAAAATTGTTGGGTCAATAATTTTAACTTGCTGTCAAAACATCTAAGTTATCGTGATACAAAGAATACGGATTATAATATTGTGTAATATTTTAAAATGATAATTTAATTAAAAAAAGCTTCTTCATTTGTTTTTATTAGTTATCTACTCACAAACACATCATCATCAGCCTATAATGTTCCCTCTGCTGGGACACAGGCCTCCTCTCTGTGAGAGGGAGTGGGCTGTAATCCACCACGCGGGTCCAGTGCGGGTTGGTAGATGTCACATGTCTTCGAATTTTTGGTTCTAAGACATGCCGGTTTCCTCACGATGTTTTCCTTCACCCTTTTGAGAGCAGTGGGGTTCTCTGCCTTTTCGCCGAAAATTGTTTGCCAGATTTTCACTTGTCAACTAACGTTTCGCAGAATTTTATTTCGCCGAATTATCATTTGCCAACTTATCATATAATTTTGTTTTATTCCCCAACCTCACAGTTCCCAACCTCAGAGTTACCAACTGTACGTTTGGTCTACATATTTGGTTTTCATAATGACACTTTTTTAAATGCCTACTTTCAAGTAGCAGAATGTTTTAGTTTGCGTAATATATTTACAAAGATGCAATTTTCATTTGGGACAAATCAAATTATATACAGGTACTTATTGTTATTCAATAATTTTTTTACTTTATCTTTAATGTGACCTAACCTAACTTAACTGTTTCCTTTTACAAAAGCGATTCGCTTCTAGCACATCGCGCGCCGCTGCCGCGGCACGCTCGCTGCGCTCGCTCAGCTCGTGCGTTGTTTGTCATACTCTAACCTAACCTAACCTATCGAAACCCTGGTCTTGAACTTGCTTAAAACAAATTAGTTTTTTTAAATAAGTATAGCAACATAAATCTTAGCTGCCAATTTAAAGATTTAATGTTATTTTTAAGATTCTTAAATAAAAAATGTATGTAAAACTTTTTGTATATTTTTTATCATTATATCAATGTATGAAAACGGAACTGATACACTGACATAACGTCATTCGTCTAATAGTTGTGTGGCCTAGTGAAATGTTTGACAAATGATAAATGTCCCAAAGGTTTTGTGTCCTTATAATAATCAGCTTAATAATAATTCTACCAAATGAAACGTTGTCATATAAAAATTTGTTAATCGTTAGTTGTCAAAGTGAAACATCGGCGAAACGTTGGTTGGCAAGTGATAATCGGTCAAACAATTTTCGGCGAAAAGGCAGGACACCGTAGGTACCTATGATATTGATTACACTACAACATCCTTATTGGCAAGGGGTGTCATAACAAGCAGGGGCACACCGGCACAAGCCCCAGGGGTGTCACTAACTTGTATGAAGCTAACTTAACTTTGAAAGTAATTCCCTTTCCCCAGTCAATTACAACACCCTTCATACCTCTGAATGCAGCATGTGATAGAACATCAAAGAAATCAAGGAAAATGTTAACATTCTATTTTTCTTTGACATTCAGCTTCAAAGCTGTAGGAGCAACGCTAAAGTGTATGTAAAAACTTTAATAGTTATAATATTGTACCTCTAGTCTATTTATTCACTTTATAACGAGCTTGGAAACTGCATTTTCCTTTGCACGGATTAATAAATCAACAGACAATGAACCTGTGTCGGGTTTTAGTATTGAAAATAAAATGTTTTTTTATTTCTGCATGAATACTGCTACAAAATGAAACAAAGTTTTTAACATTACTAATTCTCATTCACCTAACAATTCCACTGTTGGAACACCGAAATTATAAAATGTTTTTGGTAGGATTACCAAAAGCATTGACAATGACACAATCAATCAAACAAATTCCACAATTTGATTTAAAGCTGGCTGGTAACACGAGTACCTTTCAGCTTAGTACAGTCAGCGCAAACACTCGCTAATCACGCGGATTATGCCGCTG
Source organism: Conistra vaccinii (assembly GCA_948150665.1). NCBI lineage: Eukaryota > Metazoa > Arthropoda > Insecta > Lepidoptera > Noctuidae > Conistra > Conistra vaccinii. The sequence goes on from OX411334.1 coordinate 22,805,844, forward strand.
TGATCGGTTGTACGTACTATTCTAATTTTCGGCAATGCGGCACATCGGTTGCGTAACGTTCGGGATCGTTCACGACCGGCCCCAGGGAGATGGTAGCCCGTTTAAATCACGGATGGCGGAAAAACAGATTTTTAGATTGTGCATGCGATTAGTTTGGCAGAATGGCTAGATTTTAGCTCTGATTTGAACAGTGCTGTTTTATGGTCTAACTTGATTTATCTGCAAACGACAACTTTTGGTGCTCATTCGATTATCATCAAACCCAGTCTATCAATACCCGTTACCGACTGCCAGATATCAGTGTCTCCCAAGTTCCGTGCACTCCAACACTTTTATACTTTTCTGTGAAAATAATCCAAATGTTAGACCAACAAAATATGTATTTGCATTTCAACTCTTAGCTCTATCCTACCAGTAACAAAATTAAAATAAAAGACAACGTATGTTTGCTGCCCGCCATTCTGCTGGAGTTGTAAAAGTCCTGAAGAGAGAACAGTAATGTTTGGGTACACATGGGCAACACTGCTGGTTTACAAAATAGCGTTCCTTGAGACCACTTCACCGTCATGGTTTTAAATGTGGCTGGTTATAAACAAAGTGAGACGGTGTAAAACGCGTCTTTTACATATTACTACATAATTGCTTTCAATGGACTTCCAAAATTTTCCAATACCGGTGCTAATTTTAACTCGTGATTTAATTTTGACTGAGTCAAAGTAATGTAACTTTCTCTCTTTGACAAAAGTATCCAATTACTAGAAAACATATAAATTAATCGAGTCACTAACAAGAACACAACGATTTAATTAAACTCCAAAGAAAATAATAAAGTACAAACAACACTGTTAAATTGAAACAAATTGGCATACACAATTAAAATGTCTCCCAATTTAAACGTGCATTATTTATAAGACAACGTACAGCATTAGCTAATTAGAGAGGGCTCGTAAAGTCCATGCAAAGAGGTTCATTATTTTCTTTTACGCGCGCCAACGAATCGCCACGGCCAAATTAAAAGGTCACATCTCTAATTTAATTCTTTAAGAGAGTTCGCAGGTGGGGTACACTTTTATTTGGCTCCGAGTGTACTCGCTCGGTTTAGGGCTCCCTGGGTTTACGAGCAGGACCTTATTGCCCTTACTGCCAGTTACGTCCGGCCGACAAATATTTTGTAACTCACATAAAATGGTAAGTTCGGACAAGCTATTCTTTTCTAGGAGCAGAATCTTGACCCAGTTGCGACGATCGAATACTGTTTTTCTATATCATTAAGTCTTGTACGTATTTTGTGAAAGGGTTTCTATTTACTTTTTTGCGAGACTGGTTCTCTTTGGAGTTGTTATTTCACTTATTTACCACAAAACGCTATTTCAGGAAAAATAACTTTTTGGAGATTTGCAAAAGATTTTAGGTACACTTAAGAATTTAAAATCCAGAAAATGTTAATAGATTTATGTAAAATCCTGTGTTCACAGCAACCTTGGAACTAAATTTAAACAAGTTACGGAACCCACATTGAGTACATTACATACTGTTGTGTAGGTATTGGTCGTGAGCATCGCCGGATTTTCTTTAAGAGACTCGACTCCGTACGCGAACGGTCGCGGGCGATAATAAAAATGATAAACTACACACATTATGTTAATGTATTTTTTCATTTTCATCCCCTAAGATGTTCGTGATAATGGGCCGGGGTGAGTCCTGGGGGATGTTAATTTATATGATATGTGTAGTGTTTAGCTGCGTATTAATTGTGTGGGGATTGTGTAGACCGGCTCCAGATTGTGTTGATGAATGTCACGCGGCGCACGCGACATGTCGCACATCATTGATATACTTGTAGTTTTGCTTTGTCGCCGATTAATTAGGTTCTATGTTAATTTCTGGTTACAAAATATTATAATCCGTTTTGATTTCATTGTAAGATGTAAAGTGCAACGAAATATAAATAGAGATAATTTTGTCACTAACCGTACCCGCTTCTTGTCTTAAACTTGTGAGAATCTTTCCTTTCCCGGTACAATTTTTCACCTGAACAATGCTACAAATAAATTATTATAAAGTAGACGGTCTATTCATTAACATAGGTACTCTATAAATATACAGTTAAGCAGGTTTTTAAACGTAATGAAAATGTTTCTGATCCGTTGTTAAAATATTTGCCACCTGTAGGCTACATAACCAAATGAGAGGTTAAATATTATTCTGACTTAATGTTTTAGTACTTTATTTAATACAATGTATTTTTAGAAACTCTCCCGTTGCCCGTCGTCACTGCAACAACGCTGATTTATTTTTATTGTTTTTGTTAAGTACCACAATCCGAGTAGTTTTTTTAACCACAAATAAATCGCTTCTCTCTTGGTACGAGTCCATTTAGTTTGATTTATGTCGTAGCCGTACTATACCTCAGATCGAAACTTTTCTTCAATCCCTGTATCATGTTCTATTTCTTCTCCAGGTTCCTATTAGGTACGAGTATAATTACTCTATCGTTTCGTTTAAACATAAGCCAAATCAAAATGTTTGATAAAATTACACCCACCAACCCACCAACTCTTCTAATCATCTAAATCAAATAAGTAATGTAACACCAAACCTCTGGAACCGTAATAGCTGAATTATTAGAATAGAATAGAATAGAAGAGAATTAAGGTTCGCGGTTCAAGATATAAACGGAGGTTCAGATTTATTTTGACGGTTTTTCTAGAGGTGCTCTTTGTTTCCTAGAGCTGCTCTTTGTTTCCTAGAGCTGCTTTTTGTTTCTTAGAGCTGCTGTTTGTTTCCTAGAGCTGCTGTTTGTTTCCTAGAGCTGCTCTTTATTTCATCGTGAATGATTTCGTATTTTCTCAAGATCTTAGATCGGTTTCTACTCGGATTTGTATTTTAATCCATTAAATCCCCGACTCAGAACAACCAAATCATTATTTTATTTTGTAATCAAAACAGAACTTAGGCCAGACCATTAATCCTCAAGTAAGCATCAAGATTAATCTAAAATAAGTCCAGATTTACAATTGTGGCTAAAATAATCCCATCAATGTAAACACCAAGGTATGTAAGACAAGAACTGAATAATTTACGACTATTAATTTACTTGGCAATATAATGTTGTAAGTTATTCAGGCCACTTCACAGCAACGTATTATTTTCCGAGGTACCGGCCGGCAATGGAAGAAAAACAACCTGTATCTATTTATACAGAAGTGGGGCAGTTCTTAGGTGCTCTGACGTCACAGTTATTGTGTTTTTATGGCCTTATGTGATTGGTATAAGTAATGTTTATTATTATATTTTATGCACATTCTACCGGGACTGTTTTCTTGTGACCGCGGTTTCTATTCGACCCATTTATTTATCACTAAAAACCTTGGATCTTGGTGTATATGAATTAAACTCCATATTTCTCATATCCTTTCCGAGCTTTGAAGCAAGCTCACAAAGGGATGATACCGGCACATATTGCCACAAACAGAGGCCTGTTCCCAACAGTTTGCGAACTCGAGCTATGGATATTGAAGAACCAAAGAAATTCCTCAAAACACATAATTTGCATCGAAAATCTCCAATAAAGCAAGGCTATAAGTAATAAAATCTAGGACCATTCAATATTTCCTTGTTACGTAAAACTGCAGATAGAGAACTAAATCCGACCTTCAGTCTACCCGCGAGTGCGAGCCGTGGTAGTGACCTTGATTGCGATGCCAGAACTAAGCACATAGTCGGCAGAATGCGCTGTGTACCTGACCTGAACGTGCACGTTTTACGTAACTAACTACGGGTTGCAGAATTGTAGAGAATATATTATTTAATGAATTATAGAAGATATTAAATTGATCAGTGATTATCAGGACGTCTTTTGATTGCGATTGACCATCAGATTGTGTCCAAAGAAGTAAGAACCTGCTGTGTGCGGATTATAATTGAATAGACAATATAGCCTCTTCTTGATACACCGTTTTACCAAGATCAAATAGTTCCGCCAGCATCATATTTGAATGTTTTCAGAAGATACAGAAAAATAATTACGTCAATGCAAATGTCAATATGTGGAAATGAAACGAATCTATTTCAAAAAGTATTGCTCATGTCTGTCATTGGTTTATACATAACGAATAGTAGTTTATTCAACAAAGGACGGCACAGGTGCACTAGTTACCAGCAGTGTGACATCCTGTCAACAGCACGCTCACTCGCTGCGGCCGATCGCTTTTTATTCGAGTCGCGGCAACCGCGGCGCCCCCTTGCGGCCGGCGTGGGCCTCACCGAAGTGGCGGTCTTTTTACACAAATAGCTGAGGTTTTGTAGCCAGTTCTATTGTCAGGGAAGCTCGATAGCTTAGAAGTTCTGAATTCTGTGAACTAACATTTCTTAATTAAATTGCGGTACCTACTGTCAAGATTAGGTATGTAGAAACTTGATGTAGTGTCGACCGTTCTTCATCTGAAACTACATGAAACTGTTTCCGGCGGCTAAGCTTTTGCGCTACGAGATGCAGCCGGGTTCCATTCCCACACGTAACAAATACCTTGCAAACCTACATAATTTTATGACTAAATAATTCTAGATACATGTCCAATAGAATGTCATATGATTAAAAAAAAATACCTATATTATTTAAGCACCCATTATCAAAACACTTCTAATACCGCCCCTTGTGATCACATAAGAATAGTTCATGTCTACACGATGAGTGTTTGTGTGTGTTGTTAGTGTACCTACACGATGGTGTGTGTATGAGGGTGTGAGGGGCTCGCAATTACACTGATATATTTGTGCCACAGTTTGTCGCGAGCCGTGAATGCACCCCGCGACTGACGCAGATACACACGGACGGATAGTTTAACGAAAGCTTTATTTACGAATGGAATTCGATCAAAATCATAATGTTAGTAATATGGTTTAAAGCAGAATAATTATTATTACAATGAAAACGGCTAGTGTTGTGGTAACATAAGACCAGCTTAACAAAAATATAGTTTCTTGCCACTTTCTACAGGCAATTGTTTCTATAATATAATAAATAGTTTCAATACCTACCTCGGTCTTTGTCGCTCATGACAGTCTTATTATGAAAATGTTGTATTGTTACAAAGTTTACACGAGAGAGGACTTAACTCAACTACTACGTTGGCAAACCGTGCCGCCCATGTATCTCCCCACACGTAAGGTGTGCAATGCATCGCAGGAGACAACTCAATTTAACGTGCACCCTCGAGACATACCCCCCACCGTGCCCCGCCCGCACCCCTATCTCACCCCGCGCCACCCCGCCGCTTGATTAATATAAACAAAGTTTATTATACGAGAGATATACTTTCCCGACTCGTCGAAGTTAAAGCTGTCATACGTTACATCTCCTTGTTTGCGATGTGTCGTATTAATTATTTAAATTAGCCGTAATTAGCAAGACACGTGCTTTGTTATTTATTGAAAGACTGGTAACAATTGCGATAAATCTCTCTCACAAAATGAAACAATGGACGGAAAAACAATTCACGCTACGGTTTTCAGATGCCATTTGTTTCAATATTCGTAGAATTTATTTGGAAATATCGTAGTTAATTTCTGCTTTCATATTATAAATGAATGAGCTCAATAAGAGCAAAAGTAGAAACATTTTTTACGAAATGCAGTTACTTAACAGAATTTTCGTGGAAAAACAAAAAATTTTTTTGTTCTCACATTACATAATAATACAGAAGTAATTTAGATAGAACCTTCAATGTGATAATACGCGCGCCCTCGGAAAAAAAACCTGATGTAGATTTAATTTCACGCTGCACAGAGAAAAACGTGACAAAATAATAATTATTATATGCTGATGAAACACGACAAAAGAATAAATAACTAGACAAAGTAAATAGTCGACGAAGAATATTTAAATGCCGAGAACAACCGTAGCGTAAAAAAAGATGGAAAATTAAAACGCCTAGTTGTTGTAAATTAATCAAATTAAAATACCCTTTAGAAAAAACTTCCAACTTTTTGAAGCCGACTTGATAAAAAGAATAATTAAAATAACAGCACATTTGTCTGTTTGCGCGCTCAACTAGAATAAAACTAAACTCATTTTAATGAAGTTTGCAATGGAAACCTTTTTTATGAAAATCGCGGACGTTTCCGTGAAATTTTAAGGATTTAGAGCATCGAGTAAAACATTTAAAAAAAACAGCAATTTGAATGGCGTCCACGAGTAAATTGGTTGGAAGCGAAGCCGCGTCGGATCGCTAGCTACCAATAAATCTAAACTTAATGAATAGCGAGAGAAATAAAAAGATTTTTAATAACCCAACTATTTGAAAAACGTAAGTACTTTGATAATTAATTGGGCGAAGGGGAAGAACCGTTTGCGTATGAATTACTTCAGAAGGGATAGTACTTTACACAAAACGCAAGTACATATTTTGAAAATGACAATCTTATTTGATGTATTATTTTAAGATGGACTCTTGACAAAACAGTTCTAAACTAGGCCGCACTCTTAACTTAGGTATATCCTAACTGTAATCTAAAGTAACATTATAAAGAGAAAAGAATTAATTTTTTGAATATTTGTATATTTGTTTGTTACGCTTTAACACTAAAACGGCTGAACGGATTTGGATGAAATTTAGCAAATGGGTAGACCATGACCTGATATAAGACATAGGATACTTTTTATTCCAACGAGATCGCGACTTATGCGGGTGAAACGATGGGGCGCAGCTTGTCGTACATAAAGTTAATTAATTAAAAATAATGCATTTTGTTCTCCAATACCTAATAGAAGTTATGTTATTTATTTATTTATTTAATCAATCAAATCACTCAATTGCCTGTATTTAAAAAAATAAAAATCCACTCAAGCGGCAGATTCACAAATTATTTTCACTAATCCATTCACGCTATTGTTAAACCATTCATCCTTCGTTATTCGCGCTCTACAGCTCCATCAATACTCCAAGGTCAGACTCAACCCTTGTATTCATCTTTATCCAGATGTAGATGTATATTCTAGCACGTTCTATAGCTGGGATGAATTGATACGCCGTTAAGATACGAGAGATGAATAAAAGAAACAAGCTGTCAAGGATTGCATTACCGCCTTATTTAATACCCTCGGAGGAAAATGAGATGATATGTTATGTGTCTGCTCAGCTGTGGGGAGTTTTGTCTTTATTAGTATTGCGAGGGTATTCTTATGCGTAGGTTATTGTCTTGTAGAATGGGTACTACTTGATGGCATTACGTGGAAATTGTGATGTGATGTTTACTGGAATCAGGCTTGCCAATCTTCATAGTCATCAATTATATTGTCTGCAAGCTATCTTCTGCTAAACATGGTTCTCTATGACTGCTTCAGTAAGGAGTTATTTTTTAGAATTCCAATACTTACATAATAATTACTCTTGGCAAATAGATTGGTGGAAAAACCTTTTACAAAAAACAAAACGACTTCCAAAAAAGACACTACACAGTCAAAAATAACTTTAATTTCGGAAGTCGGTGGCAAAAAACGAAAGTTCAAAACCAACTACACATTATCATAATATGTGTCTATATATAATGTATATGGCTACACATCTACACACAAACATTTATATAAAATCTCTCAAAAGAGAAAACGAAAGTGATTTGGAAAACGTTTGACTGATTTAGTACTTTGATTTAAATCATTCGAATCGAGAGAAATGAAAGAGATTACCTTAATCTTTGCTCTCGAACTCCAACATCAAACTGTAGACATTTTCGTTTTTAAGAGAAGTTACTGACGTTGGTCTCACAAAAATACTGCTTTGAATAATCGTGATAGGGTACAGTCTACAAAAACATAAAAGAAAATCTATTTCTACCCAAAAGCGAAATATCCTAGCGAGCAAGTTTATGGGCTGTAATACGTCTTCCCATAAGCAGTAAACGATCTTGCACAAATAAATGCATGGCGGTGTGAACACCATAAAACTTCGCCTACTCACAGTTCCCCTCGTTCGCCGAAATTGAGCGAGTTCCCCTATAGATAACACTCCATTCCCTCGAGGTGCCATTTACAATGCAGATCGTAATTGGGGCACGGGAAATTGTTCGTTAGCTGCCTATCATTAAGGTCTCTGGTGAGCGCAGCGTGGTTTTGGTGAACACTCGCGCTGCATTAATGTCGTCATCTGTATAAGAAACTCGTTGCAATATTGATTACTTCTGTAAACATCATGCTAGTTATGACCAGTGAGCAGTAACATATCGAAAAGTTTTTTCTACTGCGTACAACTTCGAATCTTATTTTGTGTAACTACATTTCTCGGTCATTAATCCGTTGCCCTATAGGTTTTAATGAAAAATAATGGTGTAACCATCGAACTTTCCAAAGAAGCAAACATGCCTATTAAGAGTTCTGTGTCCCTGAATAGCCTAAGTATCCTCCACATCCGAATTATTCTGTGTTTCTGTTCCTCACACAAACTCGAGTCATCTCCCCTGAGAGGTGCAGAGGGTCCGTAATCTAGGATTTCTTTTTCATTTACTTTATTTTGTTGTAATCTAACGTTACGAGTGCGTCGCAGTTAAATCTCTACGTGAGATACAGTTCATCTGCATTTCTTTAGCGAAAATTACATTTTTCTAAAAGGGAATTCGTTCTATTCCATCGGAGCCAATTTAGAGAAAACTGTTTATTTATTTGCAGACTACTACTTTTTTCGTTAGTCTGGGAATAATAGATGAACTAAATAAATGTTTGTGATGAGTATTGGAAGAAATATAGAAAGTGTTAAGTAAAGTGAAAAGGGTCTTGTAGCATGTAAACTATGAAGGGAGCGGTCGCGCCGAGGATTTTATACTAAGTTATTTTTGTTGTGAAAAGGACGTTTTTTTTTTCTCATGTTAGCGGGTTAGATTTAGTGGTGATCAAAACAATACGAGTTTTATTCTTTATCGACATCTATATATATAAAAGGAGAAACTGATTCACTGACTGACATATCAACGCACAGCCGAAACTACTGGGACTAGGAACGTAAAATTTTCCACACAGCTTCCTTTAATAATGTAGGGGAGCACTAAGAAGGGGTTTTTGAAAATTCGACTTTTAAGGGGGTGAAAAGGGGGGATTTCGATTGTATGCAAAATCTTATTCCTTGAGTTAATAGACTTGAAACTTGGCACGAATACTTATCTAAGTAAATCATAAAGTTTGTAATTTTTAGTTTTTCTAAGCTACCCCCTAAACGGGGATAGGGGGTGTCAAAGTTTGTATGAAAAAAATTTTAGGCAAGGTCCGAATAACTCGAAACTCAGTATTTATACTTAAAATCGAAAATAAAGAATAATGCGTATCAAGGTTTTTCAGAAACAACCCCTAACGGGGTGAAAAGGGTTAAAATATTTTAATGACGGCGGCGATTTACTCATTTTTCGTCATGGGTGTCGTTTTCGTAGTTTTAGATAGTGCTAAAGCCGATAGTGAGGTCAAAATGTAAATCCAAGATGGCGGCTGCGAAAGTTTTCTTATTTTTCGTCATGGGAGTCGTTTTCGTAGTTTTCGATGGTGCTAAAGCCGATAATTAGGTCAAAATGTAAATCCAAGATGGCGGCTGCGAATTATTTTTTATTTTTCGTCATTGGTGTCGTTTTCGTAGTTTTCAAGGGTGCTAAATCCGATAGTGACGTCAAAAAGTAAATCCAAGATGGCGGCTGTGAATATTTTCAAATTTTTCGTCATGGGTGTCGTGTTCGTAGTTTTGGATAGTGCTAAAGCCGATAGTGAGGTCAAAATGTAAATCCAAGATGGCGGCTGCGAATTCTTTTTTTATTTTTCGTCATTGGTGTCGTTTTCGTAGTTTTCAAGGGTGCTAAACCCGATAGTGACGTCAAAAAGTAAATACAAGATGGCGGATGTGAATATTTAAAATAAATCGACATGGGTGTCGTTTACATAGTTTTCTAATGTGCTTAAGCCGAAAGGGAGGTCAAAATGTAAATCGAAGATGGCGGCTGCGACAAATTTCTCATTTTTCGTCATGGGTGTCGCTTTCGTAGTTTTTGAGGGTGCAAAAGCCGATAGAGAGTACTTCGTACGATTACTTATCTTAGTAATAAATGGGGATTGGGGGTGTCAAAGTTTGTATGAAAGATTTTTTATGCGAGGTCCGATTTACTCGAAATTCAGTATTTATACTTAAAACCGAAAACAAAGAATAACGTGTATCAATATTTTTCGGAAACAACCCCTACCGGGGTGAAAAGGGATGAAATATTTTATTTGCATCGCACTGACCTATATCAAGATACACGCAACGACATCTATTTTTTGGAATTTGCTATTCACAATTGGGCCCGATAGGTGACGCTGCAATCGAAGTTCAAGACGGTATTCTGTTCATGACACGTGCACAATTTCTAAGCAGTACCTAAACTAACCTAACAAAAAGTACTAGGGTTTCATGAATTCACGATATAGTATTTCAATTATTAAACAATTAATCTGCTTAGCCTTTTCCCAATTATATTAGGGTCGGCTTCCTGTGTAACCGGATGCAGCTGAATACCATTATTTTACATGGAGCGACTGCCTATCTGACCTCCAAAACCGAGTTACTGGGTAATACGATAGCCCTTGGTAAGACTGGTTGTCAGACTTTCGGGCTTCTGACGACCCGTAACAATAAATTGTCAAAGATCCATGAATGGCAGCCGGGACCAACGGCTTAACATGCTTTCCGAGGCATGGAGGAGTCTCGGTATGTCAAGATGGTCACCCATCCACAGACCATCCACGGCAACCGTAGCTTAACCTGATAGGTCGACCCGTGCGGCTGTTAATACTTAGTTTCAAGCTCCTCTACAATTCTTCTCTCAATTTCTATCATTAGACATCGTGCACTATTTCTGAACAGTAACCTAACAAAAAGTACAATCATTACGTTATGCTACTAATATGAATTTGTATTAGGCGACAGATAGTTTATAACCTGGACAAAGAATACTTTTTATCCCGGTAGTACGTTTCCTTGGTTTTCCGACATCTACGCGAGCGAAGCCGCGGGAAAAAGCTAGTATAGTATAAAACAAAGTCGCTTTCTCTGTCCCTATGTCCCTTTGTATGCTTAAATCTTTGAAACTACGCAACGGATTTTGATGCGGTTTTTTTTAATAGATAGAGTGATTCAAGAGGAAGGTTTATATGTATAATAACATCCATTAAATAGTGGAGAAGTACTGCTATTTTTGAGGTTTCTAATGTGATGTCGTAAATAATTACATTTTTTCCGCTTACATTGCAAACGCATCAAAATAATGTACTAAGTATTGTACACATTGAAAAGGTCTACAGAAAAGTCCGTGATGGTATATGTCTATCTCTTATGGATAACCCACAATGCTATGTTTTTATATACAACGTTCACAGTTTTTCTGTAGTGTATTTAGTATCAGCATTGCACCCGTGCGAAGCCGGGGCGGGTCGCTAGTCTAATATAAACAAAAACCCAAAAAGTTCATGCTTTAATCATTATGGTATGCTATATAAAAATATACGTTTAAGTTTGGTTAGAAAATAAAACTGTTATTAGGTATTCTTTGCGAAGTCACGTATATTCAAAGAACTCCCCTAAATATGAATCAAATCACAATTCTGCCGACTCCCTGGAATGTGGTAAACATTGTCCCAATATCAAATATAGACAGATTAATCTTTTAATTATTCAAATGATTATATGGAAATTAAGATGATATTATTATCTTAGATGCACTAGATGAAAATGATGAACTTTTGTAGAAAAATTGGACGTCAGGACGACGTAGGTACTTGTCTTGGTAGACAACAGACGGATAAGTGGTGGTAACGGATTAGTCATACATAAACTCATACCTTCTACCCATGGGGGTAGGCAGAAACTGCAGAACGCCACCTGCTTACGATCCTTACATACTCCTCCTGTTGCTTCGTTTACATTCATTATCGATATCCGTGGTTCATAAGGATTCACACTCAGATCGATTTTGTTGGCGCATCAAGATGCTGTAAATATAGGATTCTGGATTAGGAAGACAAAGGCGTTGTCTTTATTTGAAGACATCAATGATAATAACATTATCACGCCTGTAATCCCCAAAGGGGTAGGCTCAATTGTAGTGAAAATAAACCCAATTTCGCCAGTAATGTTTAAGTCCCATGTAATAGGGAGCCAGCCTATTGCCATCAACCGGGCACAAATGAAGACTCCGGGCTGCCACTGAGGTACGAGTACTTCTGATAGAAAAACCTACACTTTGCCCGATCTGGGAATCGAACCCAGGACACAAACAACAAAAGTATTTAAGAAATCATGTAACAGTGAAAGCTTTATGTAGGTCTTGGCAAGCTTCTTTACATGAAATGTTTTTGATGACATTTAATTTCTTTTTGTAGGGTGTTCGAGTTCATTTCATTTTAGCGGTAATATTGTATTGATCTATTTATCCCTACGAAATACAGACTTGCACCTCCCCTTTAAGGGAGTAGGAGGGTGAAAGTCACATGATTTCTTTTTTTTTGTTGTTTGCGTGCAAATCCTAGCCTGCATACAAAATTTCAGCTTTCTAGGACTTTGGGAAGTACCCTAAGGGTTTTATTTTTTATACAGACCTGCAACTCCCATTTACGGGGGTGGAGGGTGAAATCTAGTTCTCAATATTGTTATTGTTTGTGTGCAAATCCTAACCAGCATACCAAATTTCAGCTTTCTGAGACTTCGGGAAGTGCCTTAGAGGATTTCAAGAGTGAGCGATCCAGTCAGTCAGTCTATGACAAAAACGACTTACAAAAAAAAAAAAATGAAATGTTGTTGGTGTTAATTCTAAAGTATTGTTGAAATATTGTGGCACAAACAAAACATAATTCGTGTAATATAATCGTTAAACCTTTGAGCTTAACTGGGAATTTGAATACTTAAGACTAATTACATTTTTCACGCAATTATACAATTAAATCTTCTCCTTTGAAAGTTTCAAAGCGTTGGTGGTTCAAAGCATTTATTTTTACTGTGAATAAACTACGCATTTATGAGGTTTGATTAATTGAATATTTTATTGAATATAATATCAGTATTATTTTTCTTTCAAGTACTTCAGTAAATGAACCAATGTCATTCCAACATTGCCAGGGAATGAACGATATCAATAATAAACAAGAACAGCATTACCTATATATAACACAACATAATATAAAGATGTATGTTATTTGCACTGAATACATTTTCTTGACGAAATGATTTTATTTCTTTGAAGCGTGCCTTCTAATGTTTGTGTGTTATTTATTTGGCGAAAACTTTTGATATTACATTTCGCAAGTTAACAGTCGTTTCAGTGCAGCAGTGTGGTGATCCGTACATGAAATAAATACATAGTATTTCACATTGTATTCATTTCATGTTATTTAATGGCCAGCCAGATACTCATCTGCCGGGGTTGCGGGTAGTCCCAAGGGGAAACCGTGGCCCCTGGTATGGCAAGGGAAGGAACACGGGTGGGTTTTAGTCAGTAAAAGTCTGACACGCCCTTCCGCTCCGCCCAGAGCGGGAGAAGTCATTGGATGATTTCCGACCCAAAAAAAAAAAAAAAAAGCCAGATACTCATCAAAAGTTTCAACTTTAGGTGATAAAATAATAAATTGTTGTTTTTCTGAACTAGGTTTGTTTTTTCTAGATGAAATTCTACTTTGAAAATCATGGTACTAAAAGTATTGTTGTTATTCTTTTGTTTATTAAATTTTGAAGTCATACGAGATTAAAGTTTGCTCATGCCGTACTGAAAAGATTACCTAGTCAACAAAGTATGGTAGAAACCAGCCTGATTGCCCGGAGTACAAAGACGCACCTGAAATGTCACAATAATATTATGACCACTTGAGGAATCTGCACCTTTAACATTTTTACACTCTACATCTCTATGTTGCATATTAACTTTCTGTGTGGGAGGGAATAAATTTAGCGTTTTTTTCGTTTTTGTCCTAAATCAGTGCGGTATAAAACGAGAGTATAATAGAAGCAGTTGTTTGTTTGCGCGCATAAATCAGCAAGTTTGTGCGCGGTGATGCCTCCCGCCCTGCGACCGTACGACTCAGTGCACCGACACTATTTGTCTCACTTTATTTATCACTTCTTTTAAACATACCATCAAAGGGTTTTTACTGACATTTTTAGAAACCATTTAGTGTTCTGCAAAATATACTCACTTACATCGCATAATATATTATTTCTTTCGATTTATTCATATTTTTCTTCTAAAAGTAAGTAAGATTAGTATTCCCTTGAGTGTCATGAAAAATGGCCTCTTTCGTCTTCTTACGAGAAAGACTGAGGACATCAAAATACTTGTGCCTTGATAATAATATCTGTTATTTCTCAAATGATACAATCTTTATCAAACGCAAAGTGACCGGCACGGATCTTGAGCCCTCAATGAGAAAGTAGGGATCGGATTGCTAATTATTATAAACTTATGGTAAAAATAATCCCAGTATCTCATCGAGCCAAGCTCCGTGCCGGCCACTGTATCATTGTTTCTTTCACCTGTGTACCTACTTGAATTTGTCGCTTTGTAAGACATGGTTGATGGTTAATTTTAATCAGGACAAAACCTAGTCACGACATCTACGTTTTTATTCCCCAATTAATTGGCAACAATTAATTGGCAAAGATACATTGTTAAATCGAACAGCAAGCATCCCAATCTCCGGACGAACGTCCGCCGCTCGTAAACCGTCCACCGTTTGCACCAGCACGAGAAAGCACAGAATAGAAAGACACAGAACACACGGCACAGAAGGTTGGCTCTATACAACGAGCGAAAATAGACGCACACAAACATAGACGCGTGCATACGGAGATCTTAAACGAAAGCCGGTCGCCAGTGCGCTTGCACCTACGTAGTCTACGTACGTCTACGTAGACGTGAGACCATGTGTGCGATTCTTTTCACTTGTTTTCTGGAGTTGAGCGTCTGTAGTTTATCTTTTCTGTGACGAAAGGCTGCCCAACGTTAAAATTGAATTTAATCCGAGCCTGAATTCCGAGCTAGTGCTAGTGCTGTGACCACAAGCCGAACATGCGACCGACGACGCCTTCCCAACGAAATCCGACCAATTACGTAATCAAAAAGTGTCCCAACGACGTATTATTAAATAGCATTTTGTTGCACAATTACAAATGGATTTGATGCAGCTTTCGCGGTGAAATTGTAAGTGTTATGTAGAGTAGTTAGACTGAAATAACATAGGTAAGGTTTGTAAACTCGTATTATTATTATATAAATAGATTAGGTATACAAAGTTTGGTTGGTGAAATAGTTTAATATTTACTTGTAGTATGTAATTCTTCAGTCAAATTCATAAAGATAGAAATATAATATAGGACTTATAAACATACATGAGATACTCCTGGGCGATTGATATCCCCAGTTATTTTTATCTACCCTAAGAATCAGATTTGCTTAGCTTGGTATCTGAGAATCGGTTAGCTCGGTTGAGATTTTTCAAATAATACACTTGTCATCCATCTAAGCGTTGCCAAGCGAACGTTTGACAATCTATCAAGTTAATTCGAAGCAATAAATTCAAAGGAATCTATGTCCCATGGAATATGAAAGTTCATAGAGTATCAGATATAACAAAGTGTAACTTCCATTGATGGGGTATTATATTTAATACTTCTTCGAAGGAGTAAAGGCAGAGGCGAGGGGAGCGTTCTAGAATATATATAATTCCGCTGTATTTAAAATACTGTTTTTTTATATCACCTACTGTTCAGTTTCTGCCTTAAAAACTTTACTATTTTGAGTACCTCCTTAATGTTTTCTCACAATCACAATTAACACATACTCGTATTACCTATTCGTTCGTATCCGACTTCAAAAAGGAGGAGGTGCTATGTTCGTCTGTATGTGTTTCTTTTAATGTATATCATCGATATTTTCTTCAATTGTGGACCGACTTTGAAAATTATTTTCATTTGGTAGAGGAAGCTGGCGCGGTGGTCCCATATTTTATTAATTTGCCTGTCACTGTTATTTATATAGCAAAATTCAAAAGTTATTTATTCAAACTAGGCTGAGAATCAGCACTTTTCGAACGTCAAAATTACATAAGTCAGTCCCCCAAAACCGCCCGCCCTTCACAGGTAGTGGTATTCGAATTTATGTGGGGTAGATACCACAACTAAAAGGTGTGGTAGTAGTGGGGTAGGTGTGACTAAAATAAAAACACTACTAAGTGAAAAATAAGTTTCCGACAAAAAACGAAAATACAAAACCAAAGACAAGAGACTTGCAAAATTAAAGTAATTTTTCACTTCGTAGTTTTTATTTAAATGGTATTCGGTTGTTTTTTTGTAAAAAAGTAATTTCTCAAATATGCTTGGAAATTCGAACATTATTTTGACGACCTTCTTCGAGAAAATAAAATTGCGGTACTGGCAATATTTGTATGAAAATCGATATCAGTCGTGTTTAGCAGTCAAATAAATGACTATGAAAACTCATATCTGTCGTGTTATTTAAAATTAAAACCAATTTTTTACTTCAACACATGGCAACCAAGGAGTTAACTAAACAAAGATTTAATTTATTTCGATTTGGCTTGCAAATAGAGCTGTTTAAAGGAAAGAAAAAACAAATGAACACTTAATTTGAATTTCCGCGCGTTATTTTAGAAAAGTACTATACAAGCCTTGGACACAACCAGGCATTGATGGACTCGTATGTTTGCTAAGGACGATCGTCATCCATGCCCCAGTTGCAGGCCGCGACAGTAATGTACTCTGATTTCCAACTAGTTTGAGTTGTTACTGAGCTACGTATACAGACTTGTTTCTTTCAATCTGGCATAGCAAATCAGGCATCGCTTGGGTATGAATTTCCACAATATTACAAAAACGTATAAATATTATGTTCAGGAAATACCGTGAAAAATGTTTTAGAAAAATATATTGCGTTTTAGGTACGATTAGGTACTCGATTATGATCAAATCTCAGAACTAACTACAAAGAAAAGCAGTAACAAAGAAACAAAACCGACTACCTAGAAACACTAGATTGTAGAAGTAATTAATTAAATTCCTTGAAACCGTAATGATCTTCACTAAATACAACTTTCAAACCAGTCTGTCTAGCAGGTCCCTTTCGAGAACAGCTTGCAGCAATCCAAATTATTCGTCATTATGGTCGACAATAGACGCCACACAAAAGCTGCCGAGTTATTGTTGAAAGTTTTCTATTATTAGCAAACTAAAGACTCTTTGAACAATCTCATATTAATTACATCGAGAATTAAAGAAGACTTGTCCGTTGGCACGAGGCGTATTGTACCAACAATTATTTTTCTTATCTGATACTTGTCAGACCAATCACAATATACAGATTGTTATGTAGGCTTAGCACGAATCTGCCGTCAATAACAATAAGTGAATTTTGTATCGCAAATACCTAGTTGTTTGATACATACATAGGGCAAAATAACACAGTTAGTGATTTCATAGCCTTGTCTACTCCTATCAGTATACATGGAATTTCTTTGCTACTATTTATATAGTTTTCAATTAATTTTCGTCTGGTGTTATGTCGTCGCTATGGGGCTCACTGTAATAATCCGTGGCCACTGCTAGTATTTCGATTCTGTTGTCTTGTTGTTGTTATCTTTAAGGTATCATAATGTCTATCCAATAACTCGTGGAGGAGCTCGTGGCTAAGTAATAACAAGCCGCACGGATCGATCCATCAGGTTAAGCTACGCTTGCCGGGGTTGGTCAGTGGATGGGTGACCATCTTTACATACCGAGACTCCTCCGTGCCTCGAAAAGCACGTTAAGCCGTTGGTCCCGGCTGTCATTTGTGGATCTTTGACAGTCGTTACGAGTCGTCAGAAGCCCGAAAGTCTGACACCAGTCTTACCAAGGGGTATCGTATTACCCAGTTACTGGGTTGTGGAGGTCAGATAGGCAGTCGCTCCATGTAAAATACTGATATTTAGCTGCATCCGGTTAGACTGGAAGCCGACCCCAAGATAGTTGGGAAAAGGCTAGGAGAAGGATTGAATGTCTATCCAATAAGTGTTTTCTCTTTGCTCGTCCCATGCTTTCTTGACTCCTCCTGACTTTGCTATGTAATAAATTATTATATTACTCCTTCTTTCCTGTCTAATTGTCTATGTTTCTTGATTAGCAGATTTATTTCTTTAGTTAGGTTTTCTATCTTCTTTTTGTTGGACTTTCTGTCTTTATACAAAGATTTTCTCTGCATGGTCTTTCGTACCTATTTTGACTACATTGAAAAAAAAAAAATATACCGTCCGAGTACCGAAGAGAACTAACTTAGAAACTTAGGCGACGCTCCAAACATGCTTCTATCCGGTTCTGTTCCTGTTGTTTTTTTCGGTAACTGTCAAATGTGCTACTTTTAATTTCTTTTTCTTATTTTTTATATTTGTATTTAAAATCAAGGGTATTTTTTTATATTTGTATTTAAAATCAAGGTGCGTTCCAAAGTTGGTGCGTCCAACGCTTTCTGCGCGGCGGCCACGCTCATTGCTACTGCTACTGCTTGACATTCACTGTACATACCTCGAAGCTCGTTGACGGTACCTGACGTCGTTTTCGCCCTTGCGCCACGATGTCCTTGCGTGAACTGTGGGAAAATAACACAGATAAGTGCAATATTCATTTATTGTAAACAGTCATACATGTAATCAAAATACATTAAAGGATCATATTTCAAATCATATTCAACACATTTAATCATTTTCCTTCAATTAAACTAATTTAGGAATCACAAAATAGTTAGGACTTATGCACACGTTGATACTTTGTTACCCTTTTTCAGACCGTAGATGAGCACTTGTAGGCAGTTATGGACTCGTTGAGAACTGCACGCAGATTGGGACCGATCAACTCGTAAACGCCTTTTACTAAACGCTTGTTTACTGAGCGGCCCGTCTTCAGGTGGCAGACGTGACGTCATGAAGCCTTTTCCAATTTAATAAAATGCTGTCGATAACTGTTAAGACCATCTCAACATCGCCGCGCGCTGGCGGCAGTGAACGAGGGACGCGGGGCAGCGGCAAGCACGCCTGCACGCACGGCTGCGCTTGCGCGTTTACGTATTTTCTTGTTTGCTTCTTAACCGACATCGTTGTAATTCTCTTTTATACATAAACTTTACATGTTATACAGTCCACTTCTCTTTAATTTAATTCCAACACGACCTAGCGTCGTGATCATTGGTCCTTCGAGCCGGATATTATGACTTTATTTATATCTCTATATGATACAAATAGCGCATGTTATATAAAAATAAACCAAACCGTATTTTTATTTAAAATTCTTAAGTTAACCTCGTGGTACGTCAAAATTATTCCTACTGATACGAGTAAGTATAAAGTATGTTCTGTAATATGATCACAGCTTTATGATTGATTAAATCGTCAGTCATTATGTTAGAGCGGCGGTTCTATGGAAGAAATAAAATACTTAAACGCAAAAGGATCGCTTTGGTAGAACTTCGAGGAAACATGGGAATGGCTTATATCCGCGGAAAACGGATATTTTATACTTGAATCCACGGTACGGCGGCGGCGCGGCGCGGCGCGGTGCGTGCGTTGGTTTGTGTCGATATGTGGACAATATGAAGTAATCTCTTTTCCATTTATCTGATTAACCCTTTTGAAGTATGTGGCCATTCAAATGTACAGCAGCGAACGATCGAAGTAACGGTATCTACCTTCTTTTAAGAGACTTTCCACATAGATGCGTCTTCAAAAAACATGGACAGGAACTTATGTTGACCTGTTTTTAAACCTCTGTTCAAACTTACAAAGCAATCACATCTTTAGCCACTGTTCCACCGAACTAAGTCACCAGCTCGTCGCTACGAGTAACTGTCGCGGACACAATCGCCAGCTCATTAGCAGTGGCGCAGCAAACAATAGAGACGCGTTGTAAATAACCGCCGGTACGTTACGAGAACAGGTGGCCGGAAATCACCTATTAACTCAGAAGTCACTGTCGATGCCAATAGCGGGGTTTTGATACAGATGTATGATATACCTACTGAGTGTTTTCTTATACGAGTTGAAATGTAAACAACCTTTAACTGTCGCAGTTCTGCAATTAGGCAGATAAATACAAAAGTACGTGTTTTTCTTGTTTATTTTGTTTATACGGAGAAGCATTGTTTACTACAAATGTGGGTTTTATGATGACTGTGACATAAACATAAGCCTCTAAACAATGAATAAATTGGACAGTTTTCCGGAAAATACAACAAATCGCTGCAGCAATCAATTGGATGGAGTGTCAAACAATAAAATTAAAAGCTGCATATCGTGCTACGTTTAGAAAAATAATTACATCGATTTTGTGGGCATCGCAACCTAAAAGTTATTTTAGTGACTTATTCCAATAAACCCCATGAATATTCATGCAGCCCGTTATCTCGTTGGAATATGGAAATTGGAGTTTAATCTGTCTTTTTATTATTACATCTGCGGAGATCAATGACCGCGCTTTTTAACTCATTTCAATTACGTATCGATTTAATTAAATGCCAATTTCATGATCAATTAATACTTTCATACAAGTAAAGAATTATAAGTTTAATTAGAATTATGTAAAAACAATTTGAACACGAAGTTAGATTCGCTGAAAGTTTTACCAAGTATAATTCGACGCATCAGAATAATAAGTAGGATCCCTGTGAGTCTGTGGTAAGCTCGTCAGTAAACGCAAACGTGGACGTTAACGTCGCTATTTAAACGGAGACGCTAAACTTATTACGACAACGAGCCTCGAGTTTATCTCCAAACTGCTTCTAACTGCGAGGGTAGAGGTCGGCGCTAGCCGGGAGCCTGTGACGTCACTGAGCTGTCACCATTGTTCCCAACTTGTCGGCTCTGCCTACGGCACTCGCACCAGTTTCACCCAGTTCCATTCAACGCAATCCAGTTCGAACCGGCTCACGGCGCCCCCATCCAGTTAATTTAAGTTGCCGCGGTCTTTGAGTAATTGGTTCAGCGTTTACTCATTCATGTGGCGGTCTATTTGCTCAAATGGAGTGCTGCAGGCTTTGTGTGCCGGTGACGTGTGACGTGTGACGTGTGACGTGTTTAACATTGCCTGGATAATATTAAACTAAGTCTCCCAATTAAAATTTTCAGCTCGTCTCGGTGCACCGCACATTAGCTATGCGACAAAGCGAAGTGGAATGAATGGACCGACTTGTATGTAGTAAAAGTGCTGCTAATAATTGATATCAATCCTAGTTTGCCATGTCGATTGAAGAAATGAGCTGGATTATTTATATATTGCATTTCCGTTCCAATTACCTGCATGCAGGTCCTAATACCGATTCTATAAACTTTGCAATACGTGTGTTCTAGTGACAATTTAACTGGAGTGCAATTCCAATTCAGGTTAAAATACATCAGAAAGTTTGGTTCAATGCGGCGCCGGAGCGGGTCTGAACCGGCGCCGGCTGGGGTGCGGCGTGGTGCGGGGGACGAGCGAGTGTTGTTCAACAACAGAGGAACGAGTCTTATTGTAATCAGACGGCGGCAATAAAACCGTCCGAGACGCGCCGTAATGAACGACGGATAGAACAACGCTTAATATTTCCGAAACAAATTGACCAATAAAACAAAAAGTTGCCAAGTCTTGATTTCCTCGGAGCTCGAACTTGTTCAAAGTTCCAATTGTAGTCGGATTGTTTTTTAAAGTATTCCGCGAGTCCGTCCCGGGGGGTGCGGGGCTGAGGAGGGGAGGTGAGGGGGGCAGGGGGGGCGCGAGGCAAGGAGGCGTTCACTTCACTCAATAAAAAATCAGCAGGCGATGGTTACGGCTACGTTTTCATTCGCTAATCTCCGGCCGCGCACTAATCCTCCGTGACGGACGGGCCCATGTTTATTTTATTCCCTTTCGAAATTTATTTAAGCCGAAAGGAATTCGCTTTGGACTGGAGCTAAGTTTTTAATAGAATTTGGCAAAGTTTAAATAAGTTAGTGTTATTGTTCGAGTAACTGACGTCACACCATTACTCTGTCAATATTAGATCATTCCCTTGAATTAATAACTAAATCTTCTTACTAGAGAACTTTTGTATGACTCTGACTTACCTACAGTCTACACCTGAAAGTGATACCAAACATACCAGTACATACATATCTTAGTTCTAAAAAATATGTGTAATGACACTTCTAATAAGCTGGAAGTGTCCCAAATAGCTCCACTTTCGATATTATCAATCTTGTAAACGAGGCGCCTCCAACTAGCGACTGGCGCTCCCGCGGTAAAAGGTCGTAAGTCAGAGCACATAACTCTTGAAGCGGGCGATCGACCCACGACGCAGGGAATGCAATATCTTGGAAAGTAAATATAGATTCTCGGGTATAGCTAGTTTCGTTAAGGAAACATTAAAATAACAGTTATCTCAAAGACTTAGTAAGTCGTCAAACGGATTATCTGATCTCAAGCAGCAAAACGTGCTTTCAATACTAAAATCCTAAATAAAACCTCTTAGAATAAAAGAAACAAACGATTTACATCAATACTTTAATATGGCAAAATCATTCATTTCATTCAAAATCTAATACAATAATTCAAATTTAATACATAACCTTGATCGATAGAGAATATTCATAAAAGTTAAATTAAAAATTTAAAAAACCCCCGACACAAACAAAATCCTTTAAGAAGTTTCAAAATAACATATAACACAAAACAACGCCATCCCCCGACGCGACGACAATAAATTAACTACTAATTATATTAAACTTAAAAGGCCAGTATATGTTATTTTGAAACTTTTTAAAGGATTTTGAATGTGTCGGAGGTTTTTAAAAATTTTAATTTAACTTTTATTTCCTGGTTTTTAAACTTTATTGTAACTAATAAATTATATCTATAACCTATTCATTGAGACCATTCCAATGAGCACAAACACGATACCACTGCTGTAAGTTGGTGAGGAGTTGGGTATCCTGCAAATACCAGATAATGCTGCAGCATCTTCAAGGTTACTATGGTACTCTAACACCATTGAAGTAACAGACTCAATCAAACCTGTGGAAGATGCTCAAATCCACTCATCAATTAGAAAAGACCTGACAATCTTCAAACAGCTGAATAGATTTTCTTGAATCATAGCGAAGAACACTCTCGATCAAGTCACTTTTCAAACAAAACAAAAAAAAACTAAATCGGTTCAAGCGTTACGATGCTACGATGCCACAGACAGATACACAGTTATACAGACACACAGATACACAGACACACAGATACACATGTCAAACTTATAACACCCCTTCGTTTTGCGTCGGCGGTTAAAAATATATGCAATTATGAAAAAAAAAAATTTTTATTAATGATCGTGTAATTAATGAACGGGGTGTTTGAACTTACCTTTTCAACTTATTTCTTGCACCGCAAGGGCGAAACCCGATGCGAAGATAATACTTAAAATTGCAAACTTAGTACCCTGTGCGTCGCGGGTCGCACTCTTACGCAAAACAACATCACACACCAAACAAAATCGTATTAATAATCTAAAACTGTTTACCGTCGCATTTTCACATAGATTTCGAGGCAATAAATTGCTATCATTGAAGTTTTAGGAACACATTCTTAATTTATTTATTATATTTATTTTGATTAACGATATATATAAAATACCTGTCAGGTAAATATAAATATTATAATCTTACAAATAATATAATTATATTTTTATATACAAGAAAAGAAAGAAGAAAGAAAAATTATTTATTCTATATATATAAGAATACTTACATAAATAAAACATGTCTTCGAGGTAGGTACGTTTAGCGCCATATATTCGTACATAGTCGGACGAATGTCAAGTTCAGCATTATATTATATTTATAGTTCAGTTCAGCATATGGTTTATTTTCAGCCAATTGTTCGTCAGCTACAAAGAACCGCACCGCGACAGTAAATCAAATGTACTTTCTAACGATACTTCCCTTTTCTAAATTACACTTTCCTCAATTATTCACAGAAAATATAAATCATTCCCGATGACAAATATTAAATCATAATATCTGAATTAACATGAGAGTAGAATAAAGTAAAACTCCCACGTCACATCCCGTCTTTTATTCGATGAAAGAATATTCATCCTAAAAAAGATGGCATCTTATCGAAAATAAATATAAATTATATTATCGAACGAGTTGGGACCAGCGTACGTAATGTACGTTAAAGATACATAAGTTATTCCCGCGTATGTACCGCGACTCTTACACGCTCTGCTCGCTCGACACTCGCGCTCAGAGTTCGAAGCGGAGCGAGTGAAAGAGCTTTCTTGATTGCCTCTTCCCAATCGCAACTTGATCTGATCTCCGCAACTATTGATATTTCATGAATATCTTTACAAACTTATGATTGCAGGTTTCATTAAATAATATATTGATTACCTCTGTGTATGTGAACAATGTGTGTAATTACCGTTGTAATTAAATGTTTCCATCAATTCTGGAAACTGATATTGTGTGATCAAACAACCACCAAATGAAACGATAATCAGATACAATTCATACATTAAAGTTGAAAGTAATTGTCCATTGTTACGTGCATACATTATCGAGACCTCCATGCCAAAAGTTACAATAACACAGAAATTAAATATGCACAGAAATATGTGACGGTTTTCATTGTACCCCAAAAAACATAACAATAGAGTTGAATTGAAAAGCACTCGAGAACAGACTGTCGCCCTCTCCTCACTACCCTTCTGCAACTCACATTACATGAACTTTTCAAACAAACATACAAAAAAAATCACGTCTCAGCGTCGTCAGCGGATATATGGAAGCCGCAAATCCTTACAATATCCAATAGCGTAAAAGAAATGCGCGAAATTAAATTCCGTAGCGTAGCCATTTGTAAAGTACCGCAGAGCTACGCGCTACGGATTAGCGGGCGTCCACACACCGCTACGCCTCTACGGTGCTACGCCGCTACGTTACCGCTACGCTGCTACGCTGCTACGCTGCTACGACACCCTGCAACTTTTTTCGCACATGTAGCTCGACCGCCGCGAGCTATCTAGTTAGTTTAAGTTTTACAGTAAAATAAAAAATACTTATATTGTATATTGAAATCTTTGTAAGTTTATTCGAATGATCTATTTGCTTTATTCTTCAACAGGCTCTACGAAAGTTTGTTTCTGAGAAGTTATGCTGTAGACAGTAAATTGTATAATTTATTCGGAAATTGCGTAGGGGGTTCTGAATTCAATTCTGTATCAACATTTATCAATAATCGTTATCGTCGAATCGGTGGCATATCAATAAATTTCCAAAATAATTATCGGAGCTCAACAAAGGAAACCCTCGTCGAATCGAGTAATTTTCGTGCCCCCGACAAAAATTCCGATTCTCGTTATTCAAATACGAAACCGGAACACGATTCCGGAACTCATTCGAGGCTCGCGCCCCCACGTCGAAGGCCGCTCAATCGAAAATTGAATTTCAATGTCACAACAGTGCAGATGTAAAAATCGTCTCGAGTTCGTTCAGCGTCGGGCGCGCTCGGGATCGTTGGGCGGTGCGCGCGCAGCGGGGGTGAGGCGCGGGCGTGCGGGGTGCGGGCGGGGGGTGCGGGGTGCGCGCGCGGGCCGGCGCCGGCAGTGTCCCGGGCCGGCCGCGTCCGCCGCACGTGTGTTGCGCGATGCGCCCCCGCCCCCCCGCACACCCCGCGCGCCCCCCGCTAGCCGCGCGCGTCGTGCTGTGACCGCAGTGAGTGCTCTGTGTGGACCCGCTTCCGCAACTGTGGCGCGATGATCGCGCGACTCCGCACGCGCTGAAACGCATGCGATTTGTCGCGACGGATTTCTGTACCTACAGTAAGTTTCAGTGTTGTTTCGCGACTTAAATGCACAGTCACTCGGACCGGAGACTTGTTCGAGTTGACAAACTTTTGATTTATCGGCCGCTCCATCGGAGCCGAGTGAATCGTTTGAGTGGTGACGAGAATTGTTGTACAAAGCGCTGGTAGGCAGCTATCTGATCTGAGTGACGCGTGTTATCTCGCAGCGGATCGGGGGCAGCGGAACTCCGGCTAAGCCGCTCTCTCTGGGTACCGACACAACTCTGCGGAGCTTCGAACTTTAAGTAGACTTAATCACTGAAAAGTTGCTAGTTTAAATTGTATTTAAAGTGTAGTTTTGTCGTAAACTTTTAATGTTCGTCACTTTATTCATAAAGCTCTCGGGAAGCAGATAACTGAATTAAAGCAAAACCGCGAAGACGTTGTGAAGTGTTGACGGCGGAGGATTTGCATGGCGCGGGCTCGGCGCGGCGCGGCGCGGTGGCGGTTGCATTAATTAAGTACGGCGCCGCAACTGTGTCGAGTGCAGCCGCGCCGCACCGACCCGCGTCACGCCGCGCCGCGCTTAACCCGCGTAAAACTTTATGAGCGGTTTAAAGCGAACATTAGCCGCCGAGCACTCGGCACAGATAACGCCGGCCTCTGAATAAAACATTCAATCTCCGAGAGAAGCCACTCTATTTGATTAACGTCGTAATTACTCATATAACTCCGCAGACGTCTCGGAACCACCGATCGTCCGCTTCCGAACGTTCCGCCGCGCATTTGTTTCAATAATGTCGGAAACGATCGCCCGAACAAAGGCGAGCACGTTATTAAAACTAAGTTTGAATAGAATGTCGCCGAGAAAATTTTCATTTATTAAAAACTTAGGCGCAGACGATCCAACTCCGCGCCGGCAACCGACAGGGCTTTGAACACGCGAAACTTAACAAAATGACAAGTAAGCGAAGACGCCACAAACTGAGCAAAGAGATTTCCTTTTTGAATTCGACGACTGAATAGTTCAGTTTGAATAGCTCGAGAGCGCCACAGAAAAAGTTGTTACCGTATAGCAGGTTGAGGCCATTGGGGGCGTTTGAGGCAAGACGACGAAATCGCTTACGGAGGGTTGAATGGGATTAGCCCTTTCGAGGGGATGCGATAAACTAATATGCGGACCCGAACCGGCTTTGAATAACCAACGTAATGCGCAGTCCGAGCCGACGTCACCCGACGTCACCCGCCACCAATACAGCCTGGCGGACCGACACTTTACAATCAAGTCCCAACACTTGCGATTGCCATATCACACTTAAAATCTTTGCAGAATCCTTTCAATATTATTAATAGAACCGCATCCGGCATGCCTGTACGAGTATGACCAGCTGTATGAACGTAAACGACGCAAAAAGAGTTTGTAATGATCGTAGGTGGCGTTCTGTAGGTTTTGCTTACCTCGTTGGAAGAAGTCGTGGGTTTATGCATGTAGGTATGTATTATTACTAGAAATCCTTCGATGAGTCATTAATATATTATCATGACCATTGTCAGCCTATAGCAGACCACTGGAAATAACGACTAGAATTTTTTAAATTCAATACTGGTAGGAAAATATTTTTTCAAAATAAAAGTAATGCTCTGTGTATAATTAATTAATTAATAACATATCAATTCTCCATTCAGTAAAGTAAATAGAAGAGTAGTCGTTTTCACCAACAACGGACTAAACATTCGCTAAGAGATGAAACGAACAAAACAACACAGTTACTACTGTAAGGTTCGGGACCAAACGACAATTAATTAAATAATCATTTAAATAAGCCGGTAATAGACGCCGAACATTCAGGGAATCAGCTAATGAATAGATCGTTGTTGTGTTCATTATGAAGCAAAAGGTTTCGCTCCCAACTTCCGCGAAATTCCCCGTAATCTGAGATTATAATAGACAAAGAATATTATGAGGCAGTAATTGGGGCGGTATGATATCTTATTAAACTCCATTAAATTCTATCCCCTTGCTTGAAAATATGATCCAATCAGGGCACATTAATATCAAACATTACATACACACTACACGTATGTACAGAATATAATTAGGTACCTATAATGTTGTAAAACCGAACATATTCGTTAAGTTAGTTAACAATGTTAACAAATATAACTGACTTACTGAGCTTAACATTTTTGTGCTTTTTATATTATCTTGCCAAGTAATCTTGTCCTAGTTTTGAAAAATAAATCTTTTGTATTTATGTACCTATTTAACAAAATAATAAGTCTGTTCTGAACAAATAGTGTTGATTATAATTGTTGCAATAAAACTTGACATGGTGTGTGAAAATGGAAATACTTTTCCTGAAAGTTCGCTTTATATTTAACTTGTAATATTTCGCAACACATCGCAGCACTTCCGCGCTCGCGGTCACAGGTGAGCCGACCGCGCTCGTCCCGAATGATCATATTCGAGTAAACTCAGAAATCGAATATATTAAAATACTTTTCACGTAAATATTACTGTGTTTTATTCTGGATATTGGAAATTAATCAGTCACTTGGCATTTCGACGTTCTGATTTAACTGAAATAATTCAATACAATTAAATTATTTCAAGGCAATTTACAAGAATGTTAAAAGTTTTTAAATAGTACAGAGACTCACAAAGTTGAAAGAACCTGTCGAAAAAGTTTGTCAACATATTCGGCCAAGAAACAGTATGATTTTCATACTAGCGACATATAACAACTTTTACAACTATAAAGTCATCTTTCATGAGAAACCAGCGACGACGACGTAAAGAGAGATTGATGGACGGCTCTTAATCTTCACATGCTTATTCCAACGTAAATTCTGCATAAACCCGAGCGTCATAAATAAGGATCCTCATCACTTTATCCAAACTCATTACGCTTTTAATAGGTGTGTGCCTTTTGTATTAACTGATGGTTGGTAGGCGTACTACTCATCACATTCTGCTCCAAGTCATGAATAATCAGCTGCGCCATAAGCGCGGGCACACTTAGCGCGGCCTGGCGCCGGCCGCGGCGTCTCGATCGCAGATCGCTCCCTCGGGGACAGATAAGCCAATCCCGCTGCGTTATATAAACCTTCACTATTTTATGACACGATTTAACGCCGCGCCGAAAACCCGGATAAAGTTATGTTTGTTGTTTTGCCTCTATCTCGTCTTACGTCTAATACGAGCTCGCTGTACCGCCCTCTTCGTCAAACTTGATATCAGTCAAGTTTCGTCACAGATCAAAATATTTATAAGGTCCTGGTTTGTTTGGTTCGATGTTTCCATAAGCGTCGCTCCTCGGTGGAGCTCAAGGATCAGTTTTGTAAACACTTGTATTCGGTCGCGGTTTATCTTTCGTGGAATTATGGTTTCCTGGTACCGGGCTTTTATCATCGTCCGAGACTTTAGCTGACGCTCGCTTTCAGATAATAAAACCGTCTGTAGTGTACAATCCTTTGTACCGTACTGCTTTATCTGAAGTTTCCTTCGAGGATCGTAAACTGTGTCCAAATAAATCTTGTGAGCGGTGCTTGTGCCAGTGAGTCTATCACAGTGAGATACCGTCGTGGTGTGTAGTGCGGCGGAGTGCCGGAGTGCCGAAGAACCGGAGTGTCGGAGGGTGAATAAATAGCGATCCAGATAACAGAAGGGTATGATATCAAATCCTTTTATTGAATGTTCGTCCCCAGCATCGACGTTGTGTGTATTTCAAATTAGAAACCTTATCCCATGATTGTGATGTAGATTTTGTTCTGACAGATGGCACAAAGGATTGCATAGATTACATTGAAATCATCAATATCAATATCTATTCACTCCCTTAAATCGGTAGATGTATCAATAGTGTGACACTGACTTATTAATTGTAATGTTTTTAGGAAAAACGTCTAGTTTTACAATGTTTGTAAATATGTGAGCATCATTTACCACATAATTAATTATCTGCAGTTGTTGCTTCATTTTAAATAATTTTTACCTATTGTGGTATAATAATTTTATTCTAGGTGCATCGTCTTCACATAATATATAATTTTGAAACTAATGTACAATATACAAAATATTGTAAAACATTAAAAAAGTAACGGTGGAGTTTCTTGCCTATTCTTCTCCATACGAAAACTACTTTTTGGAAGGGGCGACTAAAACAATACTATTTGTTTTGTTTTTCACGTTCAAAAGTACCTTACAAGGGCCTATTTGAAATAAATGATTTGACTTTGACTTTGACGGTTAAATTATTATTATTATATTAGCTATCAATGAATATCTAAGAGAGCAGTGGTGGCTCAGTGTTAAAGGCTGTGACTCGTAAGTTTCAGCCTTACAAACTCGTAAGTTTGTAGGTCGTTAGTTCCCAGACAGGCGTTTTACTTTGTATAAATTATACCTATCATCACCCCTGCTCAAAAAACGGTGAAGGAAAAATTGTGGGGAAAACGACATGTCCTAGAATTTCGAACACATGTGACATCTACCAACCCGCACTGGGCTCGTGGTGGATTACGGCCCATTCCCTCTCACCGAGAGGAGGCCCGTGTGCCAGCAGTGGGAACATTATATTCTGATTATGCTATTATGCTGTGCTATGAATATCTAAAAGTGAAAAGCTCATAATATTCCAGTATTTCTCCAGTTAAGTCAAATATTTCACAACTCGTTATAATGAACATAGCGTTAATTGACTCAAGACAGGCGCCATCGAAATAGCCCTTCAGAGTCCATTGTGGCAGAAAATAATCTATTAAAATAATTATATAATAGTGCGGTGTCGTCCACGAATGGGTAATAAGCGAATCGGCGACTTGTTACCAAAACCAACCATCCCACGTTTGAATTATTCAATATTACAAATTACATTACCATCTAATAGAATTTGGACACTTTGAATGGTTCCCCTCGACCCCTCCTCGCGAACGTGTCAGTGTTTAATAGAGAACATTACTCAAACTATATTTGCGTTAGCATAATGTTATAATTGTAGGTGAGGAGTACCTAAATAGTTATCATATCCCCATCTAATGGCGAACTAATGGTAAAGTACTCACAATGGAACTCTCAATGATAAATATAGCTTTATGTAACAAAGAGCGACAGAGTAGAAACTAAAGTTAATGCAAAGTTGTAGAGCTTATTAAGAGTCGACGACATTTCTACACATCTACATAAATATTTACGCGCGTAATAATATTCTCACCTTCTATCTGAGCTTATCTGGATAGTTAGAACCACAATAGTAAAATTTTAAATAGTAATAGATTCTCAAATGCCATAATATTGCCGTCTATATTCATAGAAATGCCAAACAATAAAAAATGACTGTTTAGAAGTATTCCAAGTCTGTGATTGAACACTAAATCTAAATCGTTTCTTTGCGTCGCGGCTTCATTAATCACGCTGCTATCTGCGACGTGTTCAGTTGTTCACCACGCCTACAATTAGTGCCGAAGTAATACATGAAACCTCGCTCACAGTAAGTACTCATGTCTCGAATGACGAAGTACTCAGTGTAATAAGCTCAACTTCACGTCAAACTATTTCCACAGCTCATTTCATTTATGAAAATACGGTTGCGGTAAATGCTGTTACCCAATACGGGACTAATATGAGCAGAAAGCGATGCGGCGCGGTGATGGATCATCCATTGCCGGCAAACTGCCACTTTATTGGACATTAATCGCTCTGATGTAGCGATGGATACGTGATACTGCAATTCGGTGTCGAATTTTAGTTTTCGTTTGAACAGCCCCATTTGTGGGTGAATTTGGATCGTTATGGATTTTGTCGTCCATGACTTTCGTATTCGATATACACACATCAAAAGTGTCTAGGGATCAACATATATTTTTGCAATAACTTTTCTCCTGATTGATATTAATTAAAATTTTCTTTAAGGATTCATCAAATAAAGTGTTTTCGTTTGTCACAGTAACGATAAACCAAGTCACCTTTGCATTAATAAAGAAATTTGCCATTTTCCTAATAAAGGGATTTTTGACATTTGAACCACTAACATTAAAGTTCGAAAAAAAGACTGAAATAACAGTTTTCTTTAAAATTTTATTGGGTAACTTAAACAATTAATAATCCGTGTTTCTACCGCGAACACTAACAACACAAGAACATCGGTTTGGCATACTCAAAATGAGTTCATCCAAATCACGCTGTGGAATGGCCGCCCATGTTCGTTGCAACAACAAAAAAAGGTCTTCTTGCGACTGGATACCCTCCATATTCGGCAGAGCTCTTCTCTGTAGCATATCCCATGCATGCTCAATCGGGTTCAAGTCTGGCGACTGACCAGGCCAGGGCAGGACATTGATGTTAGCTGCGGCGAGAGTCTGTCTTACAACTCTTGCGGTGTGCGGTCGTGCATTATCATGCATTAACTGAAATAAGGGACCGATTTGCACTTGTAGAGGAACGATGACGTCTGATACAATCGTCTCAGCATAAATTTGAGCGTTGAGGTTGCCTCTGATCCAAATCAACTCAGTTCTTCCGCCGATCCAAATACCCGCCCATACCATGATGGTTCCACCACTATAAGGATGGACTTCCTGGCAGGATTTTAATCGCTGTTGGCGTCCAGGGGTTCTCCAGTGTCGTATACGTCTTGTATCCGGTCTCATACCAAAACGAGACTCATCAGAAAAGCACACGAAACGCCATTGTTCTTCTGCCCAATTTCTGTGTTCAAGAGCCCATTGATATCGAATCCTACGATTGTGCATTGCTATAGGTGGTACCCGTAGCGGTCTTCGGGAATGAAGGTTCACTTCATGCAAGCGGTTTCTGACTGTTTGGTCGCTAATTAAGTTCCCTGAAGAGTGATGAAGCCTCACGGCTAACATCATGGCGGTTATTGTTGGAGCTCTTCGAGCTAAGATTTGAATGTATCGGTCTTGTCTCCGTGTGGTGCAGCGATACCGTCCTCCATGGCGCTCAGCCACGGTACCAGTGCTTCGGTAACGTGTCCAAAGTCGACTGATAACACTCTGACTTGTATTCAGAGCTAAAGCCACAGTACGTTGCCGGGAACCAGCTTCTATCATTCCCACGGCTCTGAGCATTTCTTCCCTGCTTAAATGACGTCGCTGCTCCATAATAACGTTGGTTTTAATCAGTAGTAGGGAAACAGTAGCACTAATAATGTCTTCAATGCGTTGTATGTTTTTATAGGGAAAATATTGACAGCTGATTTTCATCTTTTACTCGAATTTGATTCACAGTTCCTGATTCAAATTATGAAATGCACCAAAAAGGATCTATATAAATTTATAAAATCATAAATTTATTACAAAGCCACATCTCAATCTCAAGAAATCCGCATAAAAATGCTTGATCCCTAGACACTTTTGATGTGTGTAGTTTAGATCTCTCGCATCTACGATCACTGTCGCTTCGAGTAACTAATATTTACTTGCAGTCGAGTTAAAATGAGCTCGTTTGATGTTTATCTTCACTTTAATCGTGATCTGTGATTAGATTATGTTGTTGAGCGGCTCGCTCCTCTTTAATCCTTTCTACGAATCGTTTAATATTCTGTGTTCCACGTGAAGTCGAATAAGCTTTTAATTATTGTTCTGTTTGAATTACTAACAACTTCAAAAAACATTATGCATTATTCAAATGTTTCAGCATACCTCTATTAGATTAGCCCACAGTTGTGTATTTGCCATCTAATATAATTGATTCGGTAATTAAACGCTCGTAAATAGTTGATTGTTTGCTCCACGACGGGCCCCGATGTAATCGGCCACTATTAATAACAGGCTACAATTAAAGCGCGTTTTGTGGCCGATGGCCGCGTGTGGCCGTTTTATCTGCCATCTGACTAATGACCCGCCCTGGGCTCCCGGCAGTGCTTACCCTCTGACTGACGATGTCGGTATAGTGTTACATGTCGGTGCCAAGCCGCGCTGCGACCGCGATGTGCTGAAACATTTCAACGCAAACATGAGCATGGAAATTATATCGAATTAAAATGTTAACATTAGAGCTCCTCTGAATACGCGTTACAATCGGCGGTGCTCCATGGACCATAACCCTAATTCTTTACTATCGTGTGACGTCACTAGCACAAATATCAGTTATAATCAAATCTTTTCAGTATTGAGACATAATAATTATTTACTAACAAAGAGATTATCCTTAAAGCTCCAGATACGTTCCACTCCGTAATTCCCTTCATCTACATTATACAAACGTGTTTATACTATGAACCAATACCCGGTGTGTGCGACGAAATCTATTTTAAGTTAATCAAAATAACCAAAACATACCTTGTTTTTTTTTAATATAAACAATAGCGGACTTGTATTGTATTGCAATTTGTTTTCGTAACAACATTAAACATAATTATAATTTCGATTAATATTTATGGTCCTGAAGCTTTGTTCGAACAGAACATTTATTTCAATTGAAATCGAATATCAGATTAACAGTTTTATTCACTTTCATTTATGATTATCATTATTTGCTATATCTTCTGGGAATACACTAAATAAACCGTTTTAGTGATTTACATTCAAGTTCTTCGTCATTTAGGTATGCGATGCAGAAAACTGAAATTGGATTTCATTTTGAAACAACTTAATCCCTTGTTAGTCCGAACAAGAACGTACGTACGAAACTATTTTGATTTGCATATTTCAGTACACACACACAGCGCTTAGCGAAGTGAACATTTTCTTTCGTTAACTAGCTTCACAATCACGTTGACACAAGTAATCGAGGAAACGGTTCCTTTCGCGAGCTGTTTGTGTTCCAGCTCGCTCGAGTGGACATCTGTCCCCTCACTAAAATACCTCCACATTTTTCTCACTTCTATTACGTAAACTGTGCACTTTATCTCGTAAATTGGTTCTAATTTACAACACTCTGGATGTATTTCGATGTTAATGTAAAAGGATTTAACGTGTCGGCTACTTTGTATTCTAAAACTGTTTTTATGTCGCTCGTAAAGTTAATACTATTTGTATACACACGACGGTGTTCTTCACAGCGTGTTACGACTGTCTTTGATTCTGCATTGTTGTTGTCACTGAATGCTACTGATTCGTGTAATTAATGAGTTGTGTCTGATGTGCACTCCACTTGTGACATTAAGCTCCATGTAACACTAGCGCGGCGCAGCTCATCCCGCATTACAACACGCCAACTAAGTACGGTTCCATGTATTACACGCTCATTGTATCAGATTAATAGGATTTTGGTTCGTGAATCCACTCCACGCTATTATGTTCTTTACACACACGAAATAACGCCTTTGACAGCGCTGCAAAGTAATTGCAGAACGCATTATCAGTTTGAATGACACTTTTTACTCAAAGAGCTTGATTTGGAATGTAGCCGAAATGTGGCGTATTAACAAATATTCAATAGTCCAGGAGCAGATGTAACTTGATGTTCGTGTGAAATTCGCGCATGGTGTAGTGGCCGCAGTTCCGCACTGTATCGTGCTGTTTATTTCCGTCTGGCCGCTCATGTACATGTACAGTCGCAGGCGGCGGCGGCTGCGCAAGATGTCGGCAACTTACTATCACGACGACAAGCACTCGCAGCGAGTTGGACAACTCCACAACTGTTGCCAAAATTTACCAAACTTTATGTATGCAGCGCTACAATTGTATAAATACTGCCAAAATCCGTCCATTTGGAACATTTGGACCGTTCTGTTCTAAAATCTATTTCGCCATGTTTATTTCGAATTCAATTTGCGTATTTCTGTATCCTATAGTACGGTTCGCTTTTAGGTTTTCATCAAATCGATATTTTAAAGTAAAGTTGAAAGAATTTTAAACCATTTATAGCCCCCCAAGATTATTTGCCCTGATCGACGCTTTTATAGTTATTTTTATTAATTTTTCTCGGTAGTTCCACCGGCGCGCGGCGCAAGTGAATCCGTTTACGGGCAAATTAAAAAAAACTCCATCTATCTAGACGCGCCGACTGTCCCCATTTGCGATCCAAGAATACCTTTTTATTATTCTTGGAACGTTTAGCGTACCCTCCTATATACTTACCTTAGTTTATGTGATATTGATGTTGAAGAAAATCTATACCGTGAGGTAGTAGGTGAGTCGTACAAATATACAGTCAAGTTTATGTTGGTGGCAGAAATACAAGTAAACTAATAGGTCGTCCATTAGCGTTCGCCAAAAGACTCGTGTTGAATGAAGTTCTCGTGTTGTGAATAGAGTCACACTTACTATAAGCAAGCTATTATAGAATGCAGAAAAAACGCCCTTCAGTGAACCTGCTAACAATTAAGACGTATTTCACAAAACGAGCCATTATGTTGGAAAGCTCCACAAAACGCACTCCACTACCATATCTCATTAAGTGAGCTGCACGGCATTATTAAGCATTTATTTTTTATTTGTACTTATTTTAATGAATTATGTGCATTAGTATTTTCATACTTATGGAGCATTTTCTTTACGACTTTTGAGTTTTATAGTACACCTAACTTAGGTGCTTTATGTTTTATTTAATATTCTGCATTATTCATTCGATGTCTCAAGTTTATCACGAATTAACTTTTGTGTGATCCTACGTTTTAAAGAATTGTCTCTTGAAAAAAATATTGAAATAAAATGAATTGTACCAAAGCTATTGGCGAATAAATATAAATTACCAATCCCTTCAGAATAAGAAACGAAAAAAAAGGAATTACCTATATGAGATTATGAGAAGATTATGGTTATTCACGAACAGTCATGTGCGCTTATGTCAAGTACCACTGTTATTGTATTCCGAGATGAATGCAAAAATAAGTATTGAATAAAGAAACAAAAGAAGATGATAACCCGCTAAGATATGCGCTTATCTCAGCAGGCTATCAGCTGGTGTTGTTGTTCAGACTAGAACAGCCTCGAACGCCGCCACGTTTAAAATGTATAAGACAGGCTGCTCGAATAATATGATCGGCTCGCCCGCGTCGGCGAGGCACGTCTCGCCACTTTATTCGCGGAGAGGCGCGGGGCGGGGGCGACAAGTGCCCTCCTTCACAACTTTGACAAAGAGTGTCAACCTCTTAGCTGTCAAAATTAAGAAGCGTGGCAGGTGGCTTCTGCAAATAATTAGGGTGCACTCGATTGGCCCTCTAGACCCTCTCGTCGCGAGGAAGGTAAAACGGACTCGCTGCGTGTTTAAAATGTCGAGTCTCATTGTTATCTTGTCGCGTTTGGCTTAAAATTATTCAACTTTAAGACAAGTACAAATTGCTCGTTGTTACGGTTATTAAGTGGCGTTTGGAATACAACTTTTGTTCGGTCCGCTTTTTGCTTCTTATAAGATTGAATACCTAAAGAATACAATCAACGGAGTAAGTAAGTCTTCAAATTCACATAAATATTAAATTGACCGCAGTAACCATGCCAGTGAATGAGTAAAGACGAGGGCCGAAGTTAAATAATGTGAACAAAGCCTCCATGATACAAGGAGGAAACGAAACGAAACTGAGTTGTTGACATAACACTGAGCCCCGAGCGATGGACATCTTTTAACCGTCTTCATCAAAAAGAACCGTCTTTATTTACAACATTTTGACGTTTAATCTTTAATATAGATATTTATTGTGATTTCAGGAGGAAAAAAATTATCGCAAACAAAATGTTTCTTTTTATTTACCAACTTAAATCAAAATTTCAAACTTAAACATGACTGTCGAAAATCAAAGTTATACAAGACGTCTAGATTTCCTCTTGAATCCGTCTTGCTGAAATAACCAAACAATATACAATACATTGAAGTGAAACATTTCAAGTTTTGAGAAAAGCCTAATCTTGATTGTTGAGGCGTTCATTACAGCACTCATTAATATTAGAGATGCCTCGGCGGCAACTCCTGGCGGGGGAGGGGGCAATCGATGGCTGTACTTGTGTAAGTACAGCAGCTTTGCTGGTGTACTTATGAAAACACCAGCAAACTGTGATGATGAAACTTATGCTAATTGTGGAATTTTTAAACTTCATAATAAACATCATACCGGATTTGTTCATTTTTCTGGGAGCCACCTTAATAACTCATCTAGTACGTACTTAATCAATAAAATTCAAAATACCTATGTTGAATTTCAAACTTATTTGTACAATACAAAAATGAAAATCCGTACCGACAACAATAAGTCCATCTATTATGAAAGTAACATCGTTCATTAAAACTTGAAAAAGTGTTTATATACCAATCTTCTTCTGATGATCACAGGTCTATTTACAATTACTACATATGACTGTCATGTCTGCTTTGTTATAATATTCGTTGTTACGCAAATCAGCGTAAAATATCTCATTAGTCCAATTTTCCTCAATTATTCGGCGAGTCCTCGGAGCACATGAGTGGATAAGAGATGAGGATGAGAGCCATTGTGCCGGAGTACTCCAATGTACTCAGGTTCATTATTCAGACATCACTGAGTAGGACTCATATTGTACGCGCGTGTGTGTGTGTGTGAGAGTTATTTATAGTTTGAATACGATTGAAATCCGATTTTTCTATCGATAGAGAGCTGTTATATTATGTAATACTCGTATGTCATGAATTTTAAATAATATTTACACAAATACAACTAAAAATATCATACATTTTGCTAACGACATCATAGCTCTTTTAATAGCGTTATTTAAACCACTTCACTCATGCCACAGTAACCTAAATTAAAAGATTATAGAGCACATTAAAAATACAGTCTGTCAAGATAAATGTCGTGATTAAAATTACTTTACAAAAGAAGAAAGTGGGTAAACAAAAACGTAAATAGCGAAAATATAACGAAGTAACCATTAATTCCACAATCTCACGAACTTCTTACAATAAACACTTTCTAACTAAATCTAAATGAATAAAATGTTCTGTAATAAAAAGTAAAGACCGTATGAGTCAGACAGTGAGACAGTGAGCGATGCGAAGTAAACGATACGACACGAAGAAAGAAAGTAACGTTCTTCGTCTGTGTCTTTTGTAAGGCCCACTTTGACAAAAAGTTTTGCATTGTTGATTAAAATATATAAATAGGTGTGTTTAGTTCGCGTGGATCTGAGAACATGACTTCATCAAGAGTGAGCGACTCAGCGACACGCCACCGGCTCACCAGCGAGCGCCTCGCGTGACCGATAATGAGTGCATTATGTCAAGCCGGATCGCAGCCATCACGTGTCACAGAGCACATAAATTAACCAGTTAGGCGAAAATTGTTTAAGAATTTTTTCATCACACTTACTAGTAACATACTATTGAATTTTAGTTCATTTATTGGTAGACTGACATTGAGTGCTCTGTATCAATTGAATTTGTTTGAGCTAGATGAGAATGAAAATGGATTAACTTCTGAAAATGAAATCTAAAAAATGTGAAAATGCAGTCGTTTTACCAATTTATTGAATGTGAACAACCTAATACATTGTCATTGTGTGAATGCTTCAAACCGTCCAACATACTCGTCAAGGGCAAACAAATGTGGGTTACTATAAACCCTTGGACATAAAGGGCCTCCATTTATTTCAGTACGCTCTAAATAAATAATTATCTACTTATGTAGGTACTTGTGTCGACAAATTGATTCATTCAGGGACATAAATTCCTTTTTTTCCACAGAACGGCGGGCGACACAAAATGGGTTAATTATAGTAATTGTTTTATTGATATAGTACGGTTGTAACTATCAGGACTTTGAATACGAGGTAACTATTCAAGTCTGGGTTATTTCGGGTCAGGCGAAACTTGAATTACCAACTTATCACCTGCGGAGACTGG
The DNA here is from genome assembly GCA_948150665.1 of Conistra vaccinii. Classification (NCBI taxonomy): domain Eukaryota; kingdom Metazoa; phylum Arthropoda; class Insecta; order Lepidoptera; family Noctuidae; genus Conistra; species Conistra vaccinii. Next base: position 22,845,438 of record OX411334.1, read on the forward strand.
CGGACGGGACGGCATCGAATGTTCGGTGATCGAGCTTGGAGCATCACAGTGCAGTTTTCCGTCGATCACCCAGAATTGAAATAAGTACCATAATTATTTCAATTGGATAAGTATTAAATTCAAATATAAAATTTAAAATTTTCTGCTGCCCCGTCCGCAAATCTCTACTCTACAGGCTCTTATACTTAACGACATCATTTGCGACTTTTCTAATTATAATAATTTATATTGTATAACATACCTCTGACGAGAGCAAGTTCAAACGTAATACTAAGATTAAAAAGCATTATTTTATCGAGACTTTTATTATAAAAAGTCGAAAAACATCATACCAATGTTTTGTTCACATTATTATAATATAATACTCATCAAACAAAACCTTTGCAAAGAAATAAAAAGCTTTTTATGTAAAATAAGTTCAAAGGAACAATAATGAGCTTTCAATTGAAAGAAAAAATGTAGAACAATGCGTGAGTTAGCTCCACACGTCAGTCCGCGGCTAGATTCTATGATAACCTAAAACTGGCAGACATTCACTTCATTCAACCTGAATATATTACGGTTGTGTATTTAGTACACAGTTTCAGCATATTCAACTGGATGGGACTTCAAGTTACAAGGGTATAAGGTGAATTTCTGTTTAGTACGTATACATTTTTCGTGTGTTTTCCGGTTAGGAATTACTATTAAAATTATGTTATAAGCCGAGCCGAGGTGTACTGCCCTTTCACACGGCGGGCGGCGGCTCTCGGTGCGACGTGTATATACAGCTGCGGGCATATAACGCGGTGCGTGTCAAAGCTCCCGGTAGAACCTTACACTTCAGCGACTGCCGCCGAGACATGTGAAAAGGCGTTATGAGATTATGTTTGAAGAGTATGGCAAGGATCGTTTACACCCACGTAAACTGACGAGTTTCAGTCCGAAATACGTTGTACTTAATCGTGCCATACGCGATCTTCTGATTCCTAGGAGCAAACTGTTACTAATCGATCAGGGAAATTGCCTGTCATTCAATTCGTTCTCTCATTGTCTTATTAATCTTTCAACTCTTGGAATCAATCCACTGATGAATGATTTATTCGGACAAACCCTGTCGGATAGTAATGTCACATCACACATGGTTTTGTTTCTAGACCATTTATAACGTATTTGTACTTAAAATACAATAGACGCTGTATATTTAGTAATATAATCCGCTTAACTGTTCAACGTTCAGGTGCAAAATGTTCAATTCTCTAAATGTCCAGCGGTGTCAAAATGTCCAAATCCCAAAATGTCCAGTAGTCAAAATGTCCAATGGTCAAAATGTACAACTCCCAAAATGTCCAATCTTTGAGAATGTAGCAAATTAGTTCAATAACTCATCAAAACGGTTTTTTTTGTAACAAATTAAGACCAGAAAAGACCACAACATACCCGAAATCACTATTTTTGTCATAATGTAATACAAAAAATACACACATGCCAACAATTTTTGAAAAAAATAATAATTTTAAAGTAATTAGCTACATTCTCAAAGATTGGACATTTTGGGAATTGGACATTTTGGGAATTGGACTTTTTGAGAATTGGACATTTTGACCATTGGACATTTTGGAATTTGGACAATTTGACACCGCTGGACATTTTGCCCCTGAACGTTCTTAAAGAGTCTTAGAGAACCCTGTAAGAAATCGACACGTGTTTCGCCTCACAACGAGGCATCCTCAGGATGATGATTGACTTGTTGCGAACTCGGACACGAAGTGTTGCTACGACACGAGCCGAACGCAAAGTGAGCTTCAACCGCCCGACAACCCCACTTATATAGGATCGCTTATCGGCCCACCTCGGGCCAAGTTACTAAGTATACATCGTCTATTGTATTTTATAATGGATTTCCGCAAAGTCACGCCTGAGTCAATTAACTATCTTGTATTTGTACTAATCACAGCACATTTCAATTTGTTCCTTTCAGTCGAAAAAAATGTACTCACACTGTCATTTAGCATCAATCATAATTCATAAGTGATATCTTATTACCAGAATATTAGTATCGAGAGACCCATTCAAATGAAAATAACACATTGTTCACATTTAGGAAGGTATTGTTTGACTCAATTCGTATAACAAATAGTGGTGGGTAATGAAATATTCAGCGCCAATATAGTAGGTACTATACCGTAAGTTCGGTTATCTGTTCCTTGTAACGTTAATATTAATGTTTGTACTACGAGTACAAGGGTGTGGGAACTTAATCTTTGTGGCTTAAGAACTTATTATTGAGGGGTTTTAGCGGAGATGTGAGTTCACTTCAAAAGAAAAGGGATACCTACATTGTAATCGCATTTAACCGGCCAAAAGGTATTATATAACAGGACGTCATAATCCCTGAAGGATATAAATATGGGGGTACTTACAATTTGCTACTTGTACATTAGGCTCTGGAAGATATAAGATATACAAGTGTAATAATAAAATGGAATCAGGTTCTTCTGAGAAATATGTCAGAAATAATGACACTTAAATGAACTTGTGATACAAATACCTTACACATCAAAGTTTTGAAAATGTGGCAAAATCTTATACCACCACCAAGGTAAACCTTACATTCAACAGTAAGCCTCAAACGCCTCGAAACCAGTGAAGCGACGAATTGAAATCATACTCCGATTTATGAAAAGACATCTTTTTCCCTTCTCTATGCGCCTGGTAGCCTTGTAGCAAGCGACCGTCACTGCGATAATCTGCGGGGATTAGCAGAGGTGTGCTCCCACGCCACCGGCCGTCTATCACGGTTTTACGGCTGTGTGATTGAGTCTTATCGAGCACCGACGTAATCTCTATTGATGGGGAATTGATAACAGAAGACTGACATTACTTATCGATCTCCTAAATCAGATATAGATAGTTTCGGTAAGGTCTTACTAGTTTTTAATCAAGAGCGATTTATTGAGTGTATTTACAACAACATTTTTTCAGAACCTTCTTTCATGCAAAATCTAAAACTTATCTAATAAAAGAAAATTATTCAAAAAACAAAAAACCCGACTGCAAAAACACATAACTGAAAAGAGAAAAAAACTTTTTAACTAAAAAGGACAACCGACTTCCAAAAAAGACACTACAAAGTCAAAAATAACTTTTAATTTCGGAAGTCAGTGTATTTGGTTTTGAACTTTCGTTTTTTGCCACCGACTTCCGAAATTAAAGTTATTTTTGACTTTGTAGTGTCTTTTTTGGAAGTCGGTTGTTTTTTTTTTGTTAAAAAGTTTTTATTTTGCACTTTTTAGTTGTGGTACCTACCCCATACAAATTTGAATACCACTAACCTGTAAATAACAGTGATTGGAAGTTATCATCATATCATCCATATAAACTAAGTGGGAAAATTACGTATTATTGAAGCTAACTCAAAAACTATTCAAGTAAAGTTAATAAAATTTATTTGGGACCACCACGGCAGCATACTCTTTCAAACAAAAAAACAATTTTTAAAATCGGTTCACAATTGACGGAGAAATGGCGTAACAAACGTACAAAAAAAAAAAAAAAAACATACAGACGAATTGAGAACCTCCTCCTTTTGGAAGTCGGTTAAAAATATTCAATTAAGTCGGTTTGCAATACTCCTGCCTGGAACAATTTTATTATTACTTAGCAGTTTCTTTACAACTTCCCTGGGCCTTTTAGTCCCCATTGCACACTGTTAAGTCATAATGTTCAGCACTTAATTATAAGAATGACAAAAATGTCAATAAAAGTTCACAAGTCAATAAACGACTTTGCCTCCAGCCCGTTATTTCTAGCGCTAACTTTTATAACTTGCAAAAGGAACACTTGGAGGAAAACGGGTGGTTTACATTTATTTAGGATTATTTTAAATTGTGCAAATTAACAGTTGAGTCGTTCACTAGGTAATTTTTTTAAATGAAAACTTCTTTAGCGACGTTGTGCACTTTTTTTGGGATGGGTAAACAATGTTAAACTCGCGTCAGGACGTGACCGTAAGATCCGTTACCTAGCAACCGACAAAGCAAATATCAAAATAAATAGTCTTTGAAATGTCAAAGACTATTTATTTTGATATTTGCTTTGTCGGCGATGTGGGTAAAATTTTACCCATATCGATGCGATGGGTAAAAAAAAGCAGTCAAACCATACTTCATGAAAAGTGTTTAAATAATAATAAATTGTTTATTTTTGTTAGACTATATTTTGAAAATAAATAAATTTTAATATACTACTACTACTAATGAATATTGTATTTAACCACATAAATTATAGTACTTTTATACTGATAAATAAAGCAATTCGTGCGAAATTATTCCCTAACCATTCCAAAATAATGTTAATGTTCAAGTTTTCACTTCTGCCGGCACTCCCGGAGTGCAACCTTTCGGGGAAACAAAGCGTGATGTATGTTCTAATGTTACTGAAGTGTGTCAGGTCTTATCATTATAACCGTTTCGCGAAAATGTTTACTCATTTTTAATCCTCATTAATAGTAGACAGTAGTTTTTCGCAGAGCTTTTGTCCAATGTATGCCACCCAGTACCCACATATATATCTCGAAAGTTTCGAGTCTGAACGTATCAATAACATAAAAGTAGACCTCTGCTTGCCCCTGACGCTGTTGGTCTATCTAGCATAGTAATCTACTTCGCCTTATTAATTTAGAGAATCTCTATGTACGTAATACAAACAGCCCTTACTTAATGTATTCCTCCTGATAGTAGGTACACGAGCACGAGGCAACCAAACACGTGTAATATTACCATAAACACACTATTTATAAAACTCACTAAACCGCGCTAAACTACGTTATGGACATCACTCATTGAATCCCGCGCCACGCACAACACTACGGGGAAGTTTCACTGAAATAGAACACAGTAACGAAATACAGAACATTTTTAGTTTTAACACAATTTATTGGATGACGGATTAGCATACTGTCTGTTTTCGAGGTTACTTATTAGGGATTTACAAGATCAGTATCTATTTATTAGTATATTTATGTTTACCATCGTAAATTAGATAAATAACAATTAATACATTATAATAATGTAGTTATTAATAACAAGTTACACAACACAGTTAGTAACAAGTTGTTGTTGCGGTTGTTTTCTTTTTTGTTTAAAAAAATATTTAGATAGGTACTTACTTTAGAAGTCAAGTTGACACTAATGTTTCGCAATATATTATTTTTTTATCTAACAGTTATCATCTACATATTATTATTATAAATTATATAACATTTCATGTCTATCTGTGCGAGCGCGTTATTTTTCTAAGATACGCAACGGGTTTTGATGCGGTTTTCACCATCATTTAGAGAATGTATTCCGGAAGGTTTAAGTGTACTTATAACCCATTAATATTAAAGAAATCTCAAAATTTTGTCAAGTCCTTAAAACCGTGCGAAGCAGTAATGGCGTTTCGCTAGTTATTATTATAATAAAATTCTGCCACAAGAGTCCACTGATTACATCCTTCGATTTTTATCCCTAGCGATTTTTGTCCACCAGTCGCGCGGCATTACGTGATAATTTATGCGATGCTCGTTTACATCGACAAGTTTTAATGTGCGGCCATCGCTCGTGCAGAGAATAATTAACAATGTATGTCGTGCTGTTCGACAACGCCGCCAAGCGCCGTGTTCCCGGGCATAAGGGCTTTTTAAATATCCGCTGAACAAAAGTGGGCAAGTTTTGTAGAAATTGTCTTTGTGTTAGCTTTCTTTGTGTAATTATGCTGCCGGAAACATAAAGTTCTGAATCCTGTAATTATTTGTCAACATATTTTATTACTCTTGTTTCAAAAGTTTTGTTAATTGACAGGTGTAACTGAAATATGGTAAACAAAATATCAGATCACGGCTATATTTCGTTAAACTAAAATAGAATAGTCGTACAAATGAGAGGGGATAATTTACAGCAGTAGGTATTTAAACTTGGGCATAACAAGCATTGATATATTATTATGTTTGGTAGTGGTTCACATAGTACAGGAGAGAGTCACCTGGTCGCTCTACATCAAAGCAGCTATATTTACGACAGAGCTCTAAATAAGGACGACAGAAGGCCCGCTCCTGTAGCTCGCTCGTAAATTCAGTTGCTACAGTGTAACTGAAACGAATTTGTATTGAACTATGTATAAATCTTTGGTAGATTGAACCGTTGCAACTGTTGCATGTAAAACCACTACTTCACTTTAATTATATAAATATTTTTTAGTTTATTTATTTCCTTAACATTGTTACATTATTTAAATGTGACACAGGATTAAAAGGTATATACGGCCGAATATCTACCCTGTGTTGCAGAAACCAATCTCTTTCGACAGGGATTTATAATCTTATGCAAAGCTACATTGGATTGGGTTGGATTAGAGAATAATGAACAGAATTATTGACTGACATCCACTAAAGCACCCAAGAGTTGACCTTCTCTGATAACATAGTTATTTGCACCTCTCCCACTCGCGCAGCCCGCTGAACACCCACGCCCCGCCGACCCGGCACAACGCGGCCCGACACACGCACAACACACGCGCGACGCACACATAACACACGCACAGCCGCACAAATTGCCGCGCGGTGCCCTTTACAACTTCCGCCAGAGTTGAATACTATTATACTATCGGAAATGTTGTACGAACAATACATTTGTCTTCCTGCAAATGTTTTGTAGCGCTCCTGTTGCCAAATAATACTGGCGGACTTGTAGTCATTTTACGGGATGTATGCTCTATTTAGGCTGACATGACTGATTGTAGACAGACAAGCGACCAAGTCTTCCAGGGCGACAGATGTTTGGTTAAAATAAATTTATGTTCTTTTGGTGATAGGACACGCTAACTATTGGATTATACTATGCTCAGTTGGTGTCTGAGAAAACTTCTTGCATTAGTAATGGTACTGCAGCTAGCACCAGTAACATATTATTGGTAATGGTACTGCAGCTAGCACCAGTAACATATTATTGGTAATGGTGCTGCAGCTAGCACCAGTAACATATTATTGGTAATGGTACTGCAGCTAGCACCAGTAACATATTATTGGTAATGGTGCTGCAGCTAGCACCAGTAACATATTATTGGTAATGGTGCTGCAGCTAGCACCAGTAACATATTATTGGTAATGGTGCTGCAGCTAGCACCAGTAACATATTATTGGTAATGGTACTGCAGCTAGCACCAGTAACATATTATTGGTAATGGTGCTGCAGCTAGCACCAGTAACATATTATTGGTAATGGTGCTGCAGCTAGCACCAGTAACATATTATTGGTAATGGTGCTGCAGCTAGCACCAGTAACATATTATTGGTAATGGTGCTGCAGCTAGCACCAGTAACATATTATTGGTAATGGTACTGCAGCTAGCACCATAACATATTATTAGTAATGGTGCTGCAGCTAGCACCAGTAACATAATATTATTATTTTTGAATGACAATGACACTAAACCTACCTGTATGGTTTAGTGTCTAGAGCAGCGTCTCTCAAACTTTTTTGGCGACGGGACCATTTTGGAAAAAGAAATATTTGAAGAAGCCCTAAAATAATCAAAACCTGGTTTTGTCTGTATTCTTAATAAATAATCATAAATACTTGACCACTTTAGGGGTTAACATTACAAAATCGAATATCAATTGCTCCGCTATTGCTGTCACAAGCTATACCGAACTTTGCTTTGCCGAACTTTTATCTGCCCCTCGTCATGGAAGAAGACTTTTGGCCGCAGGACGTGATGTTCCGTCGCTTCCGCGGACAAGTTCCACAGGACAGCACAAAGTAAAGCTAGTGCAGAGTGAAGTGTTACTAACATAGTCTAAGTCTTATTTATTAACACTAGTTTTTGTCTATATTAAAATATTTATGTTTAGGTTAAGGTATTTTTTCTATGGGCCTGTGTCGCCTGAAATAAATGGTATTATTATTTTTATTTATTATACGATGAATAATACTCCAACATACATACATAATCAACCTATAATGTTCCCACTGCTGGGACACAGGCCTCCTCGTATAAGTAAAGCGCCCGTATGGCTTCGAACCTACTACTACCACTCGTAAGTCGCGGCCGTTACTACTAGACCACCACTACTCCAGGCTCTGCTCACTGCTCCAACTACAAAACACAAATAGAAACAAACATTCCTAAAAACCCAAAAGCCTTTTGTAGTTTTATCAAAAACAAACCAAGTCATCATAGTCATCTATTGTTGCAAGAATAATGCTGGGAGACGAAATCGCTAAGACTGGTCTTAAAATTGCAAACCTAAGCTATTTGCTAATCAATTTTACTCGCATGTTCACAGCAAATGTTACCAAGCAGTCCATAACTTCACCTTCTCATTACGTTCAATCGCTTGACCATCAATCACAATATGGAACTTCATCTCGAGCGTAAAATTTGACGAATTTGACATTTTTAAGAGGAGGCTCCCTAAATTGAATGTTACTTTGCATTAACATTCTGAAACAGTCGCGTATACAATCAAAATGGAATTTTAGTATATGATTTATTGGATCTTTATCTTTCCAAAAATAAGACGTTGGTGTTTTTTAAAGATTATTAAGAACCACAACAAGATTACTCGATTTTTATGTCTAAAATAAGTATTTACAGTAAGAAAATATAGTTTACTATCCAAATATAAAATATTTTTTCTCTAGATCGATTATTACTTTAAATTATAAACGAAATAAGAATTGAGACTTACGACATTTAGTTTCGAATTCGTACATGGTTAAAGAGCGCACGCGATATACAACTTTATAACTGATGTCAACTGATGTGTTAGCGTTTAGCACATATCGGAGTGGCGGGGTGCTGGAGGGTGGAGCTTGCGTGAAATTGTGTTTGGAGTGCCTGGTCTTAAGGCAATTAGATAGATCCAGCAAAAGATGCGGGAACTGACCTTGTTCCACCAGTAATTGCTAAAAGATGCGGTTCTGCTTTTGGACTTTCATTAATGCTGTTATTTAACCGTTTCTTAATGGAAGGCAAATTCCCTGAGGAATGGAAGAAAGCTCGTATTGTTCCCATATTCAAAAAAGGTGATCCAGCCAGTGCAATATCGATAGTTTCATGTTTTTCAAAACCGTTTGAGTCAATGTTTTGTCGCATTATCTCACAAATGGTGAATGTAAATTTCTCAGAGTATCAGCATGGCTTCAGCGTTCAACTGTAACAAACTTGGTACACTTTGTTTCTGAAATATTGTGTGAGGTTGATAAGGAAATGCAGATAGACGCAATATATACCGACTTCAGCAGCGCCTTTGATAAAGTAAATCATCTCTTACTAGTTGAAAAATTGAGATGGGTTGGTATCGGTGGCATACTACTGGCATGGTTGAAATCATATCTTCCACAAAAAACTCAATCTGTGACAGTAGGAGGCTTCAGATCTGAGGTATATTATGCGGACTCAGGTGTTTCGCAGGGAACTCATTTAGGGCCGTTTCTCTTCCTTATCTTCATATATGACATAAATGATCACATACGACCTTGTAGAAATCCCCTAAATGCATGCATGCAATGCATCCCCTGAATTTCCCTATTTGCAGACGATCTAAAAATTACCTTACTGATGCTGTCTTGATTCAGACTGATAACAAGATTTTACACTGGTGTAACGTAAATAGTGAACAATATTTTACACTGGTGTAACGTAAATAGTACAAGTCTAAACGCTTAAAAATGTCATCACATTAGATTCACAAGGAAAAAGAAAATAGTTCAAACAAGGTACGATATTGGTGGCGTAACACTGAAACAAGTGAATAACATTCGACATCTGGGTGTGATCGTAGACAGAAAACTGAAATTTACCGCACACATTGATAAAGTAGTGAGAAAGGCCGCCCAAATGCTAGGATTTTGAAGCGCAATTCCAGAGGATTTAAACACCAGAGGACCAAGGTGTTGCTCTACAATGCCTTAGTGCGCAGTCATCTTGATTATGCACGCAGTGTATGGACCCCTTTTTTTGCAGTGCACTCGCAACGAGCTTTCACGAGACATCTTTCCTTCTCTACAAGAGGCTTTTCCCACAGAAAAATATAAATGGCACGTTTAAAATAAAAAAATTATGATCACCCTTCGCGATCGCAGACGTCTACTAAAGGGCCATGCCCAATTTTGGTGCCTTTTTTTTTTGACCGCACACTAACACCACCTTTTTAGATGTGTAGAGCACTTCCATACAAACAATAATTACTATGGCAGCTCACCTCTAAAGTACATCCGTCTCGAGTTATTCGCCCGAATCTGTAACGCGTATTTAATTAGGAAGACTGAAAATATGAGTTACATTTAACGGTTCTATACTATTTATTTCATAGTACAAACTCTAATGGACTGAAGTTGCATCATATTGGCGTAAGTAGCATAGTGTGACATCAAGTTACACTTCACCGCAACAATGTCATGAGTATTTTATTAAATAAAACTCTAAAAGTTATGGACAGTCTCCTAAGACCATTTTTTTGTAGCAACAGCGGTTAAGGTGCCTGCCGTCTAAAAGTCTACCCTGTATATTACCAATAACAATACCAATATTAACAGCAAAGCATTAAGCATTGAGAATGCTTTTGCGATCGTTTCAGTACCACACGTTTTCAATAAAAGTGCGATGAGGGTGGGGGGGGCAAGCATCCTCTTGCCTTACAGGAAGGTCAACAGTACTGCAAAAAACACAGTTTACACTTTCTTTTCAGACTCTTTTCAAAGAATCTTAAACCTCTCAAAAACGAAAAGAGATATCAAAAAAATAAAAAAAGTATTCTGGAGAAGGCCTAGAGAAAGGCTGTTTTAGAAAAGACATTCGGATTTTTTAAATAAAGAAGACAAGACAGTACGGAGCTATCACATTACCTGTTTTGCAAATAAAATACTCGTAACATTGCTAATAGTGAAGTGCGAATGGATGTCACACACATAACTATACCACTTAGGCCAACATGATGCAACATGGAATCCAAATAGTGTTTACACTATGAATTAGACAAGGCCGTGAAAAAACTCATATTTTCATTGTTATTGGAAAAAATTGTTGTAAAAAATGCTATAGTACAGTATGACTTGATGTCACACTATGCCACTTACACTAACGTGACTTAACTTGAATATAGATAGTGTTTAAACTATAAAATAGACAAGACAAGGGCGTAAGAAGCACAAATATTTTCAGTTTTGTTAATAAAATACTCATGACATTATTACGGTGAAGTGTAACTTGATGCTACACTATGCCACTTACGCCAATATGATGCAACTTGAGTCCATTAGAGTTTGTACTATGAAATAAATTATACAGAACCATTAAAAGTAACTCATATTTTCAGTTTTCCTAATTAAATATGCGTTATTAGGGCGAATAACTCGAGACGGATGTACTTTAGAGCTGAGCTGTGATAGTAATTATTGTTTGTATGGAAGTGCTCTACACATCTAACAAGGTGGCGTTAGTGTGCGATCAAAAAAAAAAAGGCACCAGTGGCCCATATATTTCCAGCAAAGCCCTTTATGCTTCCTCCATAAATTAATTAATGGAAAAATACAGTGCAGGTGCCTTTTGCAAAGTGTTTCTTTAGCAGTTCCAAGAATTTACCCAAGGCCGAAAAAAAAAAAAAGTTATTTGATACAGTATTCAGTTATACGAATGAGCAACGAATACAATAATAATATATTAAACACGCTTGACTTAGATATATTCAGCGACAAGCTACCGGGGTTCAGAAAGAAAATCACGCTATCCTTTCCAAGTTTTTGTTAATTTCAATTATTATTTTTATATCTTAACTTTTTTGTTTTTTTATTACACGTCTTGTTTACATTAGTTAATTTTATTTTAGGTTTAGTTTAGTTTAGTATAATTAAATTGCAAGGCAACAATATATTGTTATCAATGTTATGTACGCCGTAAATGTCATGCATGTACATTAGTCCGTTGGTTTATAAGATTATTTCTAGCATAAGGTTAATATGGTACCTATGTGATGTGGCTGTGCTTTTTTAAAATAAATAAATAAAGATTTGCATCTAATGTCGGGTTTGAAATAGATTTTTACTTTTCATCAATTGTTTGATGTCAGGCTTGATTGGGGAGTTGAAGTCGTATGTCAGGTTGGGTATCCACTCTATTGCGGTATTTTGTTTTTATAGCTGCATAAGTTGAATTGAGAATCCTGTTTTGCACAGTTTGAAACTGTGGTCTAAGTTCAAATAGCCTTGATTTACACCGAGAGGTTATCTCGGCGTAAATCGTTAGCAAGGCTTTTTTCTATCTCACTTCTTTAAGGAGCTGTAGTATTTTATGCTTTCAAATTTTCACACAATATTCAAAAGAATCGGGATTGCAGTGGACAAGTTTTGACGAAATTCATTATTTTGACCGCTACTTCAAGCACTAATTTCAGAATTGGCGGCAGTTTCTTAATTACTGTTCTTGCAGATGTTGCATAACTTGTTCCAATGGGTCCAAGTTTCATTTATTTTTTATTTTGGAGAAGTATCACGAATAAAAAGTAAAGCGCATAGACATTTGCTTAATCACGTGTCTATTTATCCTGCATAGACACGTGATTAAGCAAATGTCACCAAATCTAAAATTTATTTTTGAGGAAACTGGGCTCCGCAAAAATACTGGGTATAATGAACCGGTATTTTCGCGGAGCTCGTACAGAGGTTTTGCAGAGCCCGGGGTATCCGCAGAGCACACTTTGAGCAACACTGATCCAGAGTATAGACAAAAAACTTTGAGGGTATTGAAATATTCTAAATTCACCGAATTTTCTGTAGATATTATTCAGGACACCAATCGCAAAGTAAACAATACACAGTAGCAAAGTTATCCGGTAACACGGCGATTGTGCGGCTTAGTCGTAGGTCTCAGTTCAGTAGCGGATAATGTCGTCTAATTGAGGCGCTTACAGTCATCGACTCAACAAGTGATGGATCCAACTTCAATTAGTATTCCATCCTGCCTCGCTGATAGACGAGATATGAGCGACCTAATTACTGCCTCCTTTGCACGAAACGCTGAGTTTATAATCACTTTAGAATTAGGTCGCGTATTGAAATTGATATTACGTTTGATACTAAATGTTGAAGGCTTGATGTTGATTTACGCTAAGTATATCAACAAATCACTGGTCTGAACAGATCTCTGAATGAGTTCAATAACGAGCGGCCATTTGACAATCATTTAGCTTACCAGACTGACGTGTCATTGCCATTTGTTGCTTTTTCCCAAACTTAAAAAAGCACTGTTCATCAATAATCTTCCATACTTCATAAAGTCGCCGTATGAATGTTTATCTTGCGACTGAATAAACCGCACTTTATTGGCAAGACTTGCCGATATTCTGCATCGTGCCGGTTTAAACCGCCTTATTACTTCGCGACGCAATACCGACATCCTGATGTCGTTCGAGGAAACCATAAAAAGATGTGTACGTACGTATTATGTGCAACCGGTACATAAATACATGGGCACCGTAGAATAGCTGAAACGAACTGGGAATATTGCCATAATCGACAACCTCTCTAGATAAACTGATAATGTTAGTATTATGTTATAGAACGATGCTGAAGAACGACATAATCACCTATTTACTGAAAGCGTATGTTTATCCCTATTCAAAGAGTAACGTGTCTGATTCAATTTGCCTCAAAAGCTTCGGGAGCTTATTTGAAATTGAATATTGTGTAAGAATATTTCAATATTCGATATATTACAAGGTTGATGTTCATGGAGTTACTTACTGTATTGGTAGAAAAATCTATCCTTGATTCATATCTGTAACCTCAATTTGGCATAATACTGTTGTGTCGCTCGCAATAACTGACATTAGGGTGCCCTTACCGCTCACGGATCAATAGAGGCGCTCTTCTTTTGTTCATTCACTTCGCTCACTACATCAATAGCTAATTTCGCGATATCAACCAGTCGTGAATGAACGAATGAACGCTTTTGATGTCTCTTGGCAATATCGCCAGCCCCGACAGATTCCACTTTGTATCCACGGGCTCCCTCACAATTTATTGGCACAACGTGATATTTTAGCAGCCCATTATAAATGTATAGGGCGACATTTCTTTTACAACTGAACTCATAAAATCGCGTTGAATATAAATTGGATTAGATAATTACGTTGAGTTCACATAATTTATTTCGGATTTAATTTGTTATTCATCGTTAAATATGGAATTTCAAGAATATTGATGGTCCTGATTTTAATTCGATTTTGCAAAATCAAGGTTTAATTCACTGCATATATTTTCTCAAGTGCGGACTGAAGAAGGTTAACACTGCCGAAAAGTAGGGTTTTGTTATAGATAAGTGTGTGATCCCGAACCCTTCAACGTCTCACGTACACAATGTACCTGGGTCGCCCGTGTGTGGGGTATAGGAGTGTGCGTACAAACATTGTGTATCACTAAAACACACAGTTGCTACGTTTAATACAAAAAGTACACATGTTAGAGGAGGATAAGAATCGCCTATAGCCGGCACAGCGATGTTTGTTGAAGGGAAAAACGTGCACGAGAAAATATATGAGAGAGCTTTGCTTCATAATACCTACACCTATTGGTACGCTGAGAGATATTGGCTGAACGGAGGGTATTTTTGGATATTAATGGTATTAGCTCAAGCAGCTGGGATGAAAAACAAACAGTTTGGAGAGAGTGCCTCAACTGGGCCGGATCTCACGCGACGACGGGGTCTACACTCCACTTTGATGTGGGTAGCTGTATGGAGCTCAGTAACGTGTTCTGTACTAATAGCTGAATCAACATATTCCATCAAAATTCATATTGATTTTGAACTCATTACAGTAATATTGACATTACCTGAAATTTGATTTTAGGTAGATAATGATTTTTTTGAAAATAACTAGATAGTACCTACAAGACTAAGTATTAAGTAAGTACCTATTAAGAGATTCGCAATTGCAAAAGATAAAGTATGTTGTGCGTCAGGAAAAACAAATGCAGCACAAGAATGTGCAAGATTCTCAATTTAGAAATTCGTCCAATATTTTGTTATTTTCGTTCCGCGTCACGTCATACGTACGTCGCGAGTGTCACACATATCGACGAAAACGTGTGCTGGAAGTATTTCACAAATTGTTTAGTTGTCTCACTGTCCTGCCCGCTCCACTGCATTCCTGCGCCAGTTAGTTCTACAAACGACGCAGAACAACGCATAGCTCCTGTCACTAAAATGACATGACAGAATGGCTCTGCGATATTCAGGCCGGAATGCGGTGTTCCGAAACGTTACCTGTACGATTTTATCGACGGAGAAAAATTCCAATAGTTAGAGCTACGCGGAAATCACCAGAATATCCGGAATTGAGTCATACTGATGCGTGCACCTAAACATTCGAAACGTTTTGTTTGAAACGGTAGTCTAGTCTCTGTTACAAAAGGTTTCCGCTCTTGGTTCCGTTTGAATATTCAGAACATTTGGAATACATTTATCAACGATCTTAGTACGTACTCAGGTGAATGTTTGAGAGTCACAAAGCTCAGATGTACAAAGAGCAGCAGTCGCCGAGATCCGCCAAAGTCCGGCAAGGTCCAGGAACCATATCTATGTTACGAATATGATTTGTTACGGCTCCGCTTACTATTCCGCGGACGTCGCAGATGGGATTGCCTTATACAATTTCAGGGCATCGCTGGCTGCGACCATAAACCTGACCGCCATTACTCTCTGCGCTACCGCGAGCGACCAACTCGCACTCGATCGGTTCTCGCGTATGTGATGTCAGTGCAGATGACAATTATGGTGGTCGTAAATCGTAAACGAATTTAGTAATATTGGTACACTATAATATTATGTTGCCAGGAGGTGTCTTATTACGGATTGTTCGGTCGAGTTCGTCTCGACAAACAATCATCGAAGAACAAGAAAAAGCTTTACAAAAAAAAAAACAACCTCATTCCAAAAAAAAACACTACAAAGTGAAAAATTACTTTAATTTCGGAAGTCGGTGTCTTTGGTTATGAATTTTCGTTTTTTGCCACCGACTTTTGGAAGTCGGTTGTTTCTTTTTTGTAAAAAGTTTTTATTTTTCACTTTTTAGCTGTGGTACCTACCCCACACAAATTCGAATAGCACTATCTGCTATGCAAATAACAGCGACGGGAAGTTATCATCATAATATTATCATCCGTATAAACTAAGTGGGAAAAATACGTAGTATTGAAGCTAACTCATAAACTATCCAAGCTAAGTTAGCAAAATTTATATGGGACCACCTCGAAAGCATACAACGTTTCAAACAAAAAAACTATTTTCAAAATCGGTCTACAATTGACGGAGAAATCGGTGAACATACTTTATAAAAAAACATAAAGTCGAACATTATAACCTCCTCCTTTTTGGAAGTCGGTTAAAAATGGTTGCTAAGTTTTAAAACTGTGAACTTAAATTCTGAATCTGAGATATGTGTCATTCTAAACAAAATAATAGAATTTTAATTCTATTTCATTCAGTCATGAACTCATGAGTTCATGACATAAATATTGTGACATAAATGTACACCAACAACAGTACCTTTATATATAGGGCACAGTAGCCGGCCGGACGGGTGCCGTCGCCGCATGCACTTTATTTCGTCCATTACTGTAATGAACCGCGAAATAGCGCCTTCTACTGAAATATAGCGCAATTATTTTTTTGCGCGGGCAGCATGATTGTGTCGAGACGCGGCCCTATATCACGCTGAGCGACAACCCTAGCCCGCGCCCCGCGCCCCGCGCCCCGCCCCCGCACCCTCTGTGACCACCACAAATAGCAGATACAACAGAAAGGCCATTTCATACAACACATTCTGATCTTACCAACCGATGTTACGTATGTGCCCACCTATAGTACATCTACTTTATGTTATAAAGCTGTAAGACGAAGGAGACTAGTCTCCACGACACAGGGAATCCTAGTGTGGAGGCTAGAGCTATTTTTTTTAAATTTGTACCGTTTTCTAGAACAATAAAGTTTTTATTATTATTATTTATTATTCATTGCGCTACTTTGAAACGCTCACGGAGTATCCTAAAGGACAAATATTACAATGTGAGAAAATATTAACTCCAGTGCTGTTTTACACTAATGTAAATATAAGAATTATGGAGCCTCCTACAGTTAGGTATGGTACGACCATTGAATGTGTTTATAACCTAACCCACGTAGTTAGCAGTAAAGTTCTTCTGTATGTTCCCTCAGCGTGGCACCAATGCGTGCCCACCCTGACGTATGTTGCGTTAGTGTATATTAAATGACTCGAACGTTCCCACTGTTCCGCTCCGCGACACATCCCACCGAAAAATATCAACACATTTCTCTCTGCGCCGCTACTTCAGATGCTTTACTAAACCGGCCCCGAACGAACGGCACACAAATGAAAGAATAATACAATACAAAGAAATATCAACGTGTATGCCTTATGTAACAGTAAGGCCTTTTGAAGTAATGGAACAGTGATCGGCAAAAACTTTAGATCGTCTCGGCCTAGGCAAGGCTGACGCTGAATAATCTCGCTAAGTTATTTTTGATGGCAACATCGTAGCAAGATTAATAGGGTCCTTTGTCACGAGAACGGGACCTTAACTGTGATGTGTCTCAATTTATATTCTTTTTATGGAGCTGAGTCGGGAGTTGTAAAGTTTAGTGAGGATACAAAAACAATGGGCGGTTGACCACTGGGCAGATGGACGCAGAAGGTCACCTTTGTGTAACCTCTGTGTGTGATTGCATCTTAGACAACGATGCTGAACTTACAAAAATATTGTTCAAATGCGTTTAATTTGCGTTTGCATATTTTAAAACCATTCCGTATAGGTACTTCTATTCATAATTATCTACTAATAATTTTTGTATCTCTCTGTTATTTTAAACAATGAGCCCACTGTCTCTTCCTTTGTTCTCCTGACAGGGTGAGGTCACACGAGCCGCTAGCCGGACTCGCGCGACTTGTGCGCTGTTGTCCCGCGTCCTAGCCACAGCCAACTTTGAGCCGGGACCAAAGTTGTGTCTACATTGTAACGCGGATAGAATGCGGATCAACTCACTGAGGCTATTGAAAATCAAGGATGCAGGATGTGTAGTTACGAACTTTAGCTGTTTTTATATTTTTTGTCTTCGTATCACAATGAACTGTAAACTTGTCTTTATAAGCACGTTTTAGTAGCTACTTTTCTGGTGGAACAAATAAAGTTTACTAGCTTCTATATAGTTGCGACAAATCGCAATCGTACTCCAATATTCTGTCTAGTACTCTGAATACAAACCAGGTACACAGAGACGATTTACTGCATAGTCAGGGCTTTAGCATGACCTAAATTGAATACATTTCAGTTCAAATTACAATGTAAGCTACAACGATTTTAAGTAACGGAAAAATAAGCACACAGATTCCAAAACAATTTCTGAGCTAATTCAGAATTGATTGCGAACAAACAAATACAACTACTAGTGACTCCTAATTCCCGCTATTTTTATGAGCATGTAGAACTATTTCCTCGCACAAGGCACGGCGACGCGCGAGTGTTCCGGTAATCATTCGCCACTAATCCGCGCTAACGGCTAATTATGGCGAAAGCGAAGCGAACACGACGCGTTACTGTCGTGACGGAAGTTCGGATCTCGCGCCAACTATTGTTGAGGAAAATGAACATGTGTAACATTGCATTAACGAGTCCTAGAGGAGTATCCAGAGAACTTACATTTCCTAGAAATTGAAAACATTCGTTGCACGTTGAACTATAATCACCTTGTCTCCTAGCCAAGTCAATTACATTCGGCTTCTTTTAGAACCTATAGTACTACTTACTTCTGGCAAACAAAACAACAGTTCATTATTGGGCAGCAGAATAAGTGCCTTGTTAATATAAGGGCAATAACAAGGCCCTTATTGTACTTACTGGTAATTGGCTAGCCTTGAAATGTATTTGATTGTGTTGTGGGGGTCAGGTGGTAATCGTGCCTTATAGAATACTAGCTGTTACCCGCGACTTCGTCCGCATAGAATTCTATACATCAACATTATTTAATTGTATAGTCCCAGTGAAACTCCCGTCAAAATCAGTCCAGCCGTTTCGGAGATTAACCGGAACAAACAAACAGAAAAAATAATGTGTATTGTTGTATGGATCGTATATAACTACTTTCATATGCATTTAGTAAAAAGCTGTTACTTTGACATTACAAACAGACACTTCAATTTTATTTATTTGTATAGACAATCAGAAGACAGTGGCCGCATTTTTTTATGAGACTGGATTATGGCTTTAAGTCTCACTAAATACGGCTCTGTTTATTATTTTCTATGAAGTCAGTAACATTTAAAATCGTGTTTCAATAGAAGAGATCACGTCACACAATAACCTACATGATGGTCCTCATAGTCGGACCCTTAAAATATTATTGTATGGACCCTCTCAGTTTATTTCAGTGTTTCTTTTGTCAGATAGCAAACTCATTAAATAAAACACCGACCAAATGCTTGTTGAACCACGCACAATGAAGAGTTCCTTAGTTGGGATGAATTTATCCCAAAAATTAACTTAAAATTTTAGTTGAAAAACTTATTCTACCCTACATCGATATACGTTATGGTCAATTTTCCCTTACTTGTGCTATAAGACTTTGCTTCTTGCCAAATTTCATGATTCTAGGTCAACGAGAAGTATAACCTATCCGTCTCATTGCTTAAGTGTTGCAAACCAAGACTAAAAGGTCTAGGATTGTTACGTTATTAAAGTTAATAATATGAATAAGTTTGGATTTATTTGCGAGTATAAATCTATGGCCGTAGCCGACGAATACTTTTCTCATTGTGTTAAATAAAACTCATCTTGGCCCTATTTGTTCTCGCCATCTTGCACAAGTTACTTAAGACTCCTAACACCTCCTATTTTCCTGGTAGTGTAACAATTGAGTGGCACATACACGCTGTTCGCACCTGTTCGCCGGTACATAGTTAATGAATGCTTTCGGCCGTCCCTAGCCTTGAGTTAGGGTCGCTCTAGTGGACTGGAGCGGCACACGATTGGCGACACGTTGTATGGAACTGCAGAAGGTCTTGTCCTTACATTACGTGATAAAAATCTTACTTGTGAGACTGTAGCGTACTTCAGAGTAATGAAAATTGCAAGCAAAAAAACAATATTTAGCTATATGTCAGTAAATCTGGGCTTGATACATCTTCCTGTGAAGGTGATGGTTTTGTTTTATAATGTTTTATTATAGTTCGCGTGTGCTTAATTGTTCTACAAACATGCATGAGGAATTTGTAATAGTAACACGCTATAGGCCTTCGAAGCCTGAAAATAAAGAGTTTTCCTTTTTTATTATTGGCTATAACAGTCAGCACTTCAGCAGACGACACGGCAAGACAGCAATCCAATATGACAAACATATCTGTATAGCAGTGGCTACAGACCAACAAAGAGACAGAGGTAACTGAAAGGACTATTAACCACCTTTTTACCGATAGAACACAATAACGTACCACAGCCACACCAATTTGTTATTTTTCGTGTTCTTTTTTTCTTTCCTTGCGTCATGTTTACCGCAAATAAACGTATTTTCTTTCTTTCTTTCTATCACGCTGTATTCGCCGAAGGGTTAGGCAGAGGTGTAACTATAGCAGGTACACCTACATTTCGCCAGTATAGAACACTAATTCTATATTAAAAGCGATAAATGTTTGACTGTAGACTTCATAATCGTCCGGAAGTTTTTTTAAAATATAAAATTGCAAGTTTGACCACTACATCCTAAAAAGATTATTTTACCTCAGCTCTCCTCGAACAAACTACATCGTATAACAAGAAAGCTAACTACTTACTTAGCCGACACTGTTCCATTGAAGTCTAGGCCATATTATTTTGTCTCCGGATTATTAAATAGCCGCTATCTAATTACGCAACTTCGTAAACGATTCCGACTAATCTGTTTCATTTTGACAGTTGAACAGTATTCATTGGGATAGTTACGTTGTTGAGCAGATTTTTTTTTCGAACTTATGAATATGGACTAGCAATCTGTTTCCAAATTATTCAAATTCTGATTGATCGTGCATTTCGTAATTAGTGTACTGGTCCTGGTACATCCATTTAATAAGTAACAGACATGACAAGGCAAGGCGTTTTCAGGTTCTTGAGCTTGTGATGTAACATGTAAACCTTCTGTGAGTGAGTATGTGTTGTGAATGCCCGGCCGGCCGCCCCTGACCCCTCGTGCGACAGTGCCGTGATCAAGTGTTTAGCTTTAATAAGTGATGTCTGTTTATTTGGCCGATAGGCTCGTGTTATCGTGTCCTACAAATTGACCGCGTTATTATATATCTCGAGTTAGTTTATTTTGGAGTTGTGTGGTTGAAACTATTTATATTTCATACATTCATGAAATGAAACGAATGTTTGTTGCAATTTATATCGCAAACATTAGCTACAAAGCTACCGATTAGTTCGGTGAGCTTATACACCGTGAAATTCTGATCCTTTCATGTAAAATTATGATATTAGTTCGTCAGACAATTGTCATGTAGTCAGGACGATTATGATCCTAATGATGGCCATCCTCTGCCCTCTTCTAAAACTAAAGGCGTGAAGTTTGACATTAAAAATTGCCGAACTTCAACTTAAGGTCGTTATCGGCAAAAAGTGCTGCTCTAACAGAAATCAAGTTGTTTTATCAGCGAATCTGTTCGCTCCGGTATCGAGTGGCCGAAGTTAGGGCGCGCCGTGGGGCCGTGACGTCACCGGGGGGACGCGCTGAACTTCAGCATGTTGTTTTATTTTATAAGTGTTTATCTGAAGTGGCGGCACTGTTCTTGTCTAACTTTTCTAAAGTATGTAGGTGTTGTGATGCTTGCCGTTGTCAGGCGTCATGGAAATCTGATAGATTTGTTTTTTTTAATAAGATCAATATCAATAAACTTCAACCGCCGCCACCGAGCAACAATACCATGTAGTTACTCCTGCTTACATGTTAATTTACTAAACAGTTAAATACTACACACCGCAGCACACGACAAATAGGAACACAACGTGCTGGCTTGTCATCGACGGCGGTAATCATAGGGCGCGCCGTCATTACTCTACCCTACCGCGCTTATCACTGGCGCCGGGCGTACAGGGAGTGCATGTGTGTTGACAACACTACTTTATAGACCTATTGAGTTACAGGTTCTTGTTTTTAATAATGTACAGACAGGGAAACAAATTGTTTAGCAAGCCAAGCGCAGATTACAGCCGCAACGGGCTGCAGCGTGTTTTCATACAAACAAGTGCGGTGCGGCCCGGCCGGGGCCCCGCCCCGCTGAGAAGCTAAAAACTTATACTAGATGGCTCTGTATTAAAAAACTTTTAACATTTGAAACTTGAGACCTTGCAACTGATTTATTCAGGCATAACGCTTTTTTGTTACGTGACGATTACCAGTCAACTCCTACCGCAAGCCGCGTCAAAGAAATTTGTTCCAAAAATCTATTCCGCAAAAAAAAAAAAAAACGTTTATACTTGAGAACCTCCTCCTTTTTTTTCGTCGGTTAAAAATGACAAGATGTCATTATAAAAGAAGGCTTAGTAGGTAAGCTTGTCACCGGTGCTTATTAAGCCCACACTGTTTTCCCAGTTGATATGAAACTAATGGTATCAGAATGTATACGAGTACCTACTCATTATCTTAATACATATTCATAATGAGATTTTACGTGGGGGCTATATTTATGAACATTCGGCACTGACAAATTCATCTGTTATACGCTTTACCTCAGTTAACTTCAAAACAAACAAAACACTCGTATATCACACGGATTGCTTCCTTTACGACTGAGATAAAGAATTAAATAAATACATCCACTATCCATTATCACTTTTTCTATAATAAAAAGGTACAACATTAGTGTATAGTTTATTTTAGTGAAGATTGATGACACGTGTCACGACTCGCGACACACGCGACCACCAATAACAAGACGTTTGTTTTGGGAACGCGACACATCCCAAAACAACGCTTGAAAATATTTGTTTTGGTTTAAAATAATATGCTGTGGTATAAGGAAGGAAAGACTTCATTAATTATTTAGTGTGTTCTTATTAAAACTTTGTTTGAAGTACTTTGATTTACATTTGGTCTTATAAAAACCCAGCTATTTCAACTATGTGAAGTATAAGTATGTATGATTTTGTTTGAATTAAATTGCATCCTACTCCTGCAGTTTCCGCAAAGATGTAGTTGTTCGCTCTTTGCAGTTGCATTGCAATTAAGGAATTCCTCTTTCCATTAAAGTACTCGCCGTTTTGTCATTTTGCTCAATTTTGACACGTGTATGTACGCGTCACTAACAACAATTCCATCCCAAACCGAACGCTTTATAAACACATTAGGCAACAATCAATACGCGAACACACGCAAGAAGAGATAAATATTTAATTTCCGACGCAAGGTGTCGTCGGATCGCTCATTTCCTGCGCGATACGCGCGTAATCCCAGAGATTGATGCTATGTTAGAAACACCAATATTTTTCATGTTCGCTCAAATGGATTTTATTCGCAGCTAATGGTTTTTTGGCGGCGTGCTCTGTGATATTTTTTGTTGTTAGAAAATAATAAGTCTTGAAACTAGATTATTCTGCTTGAACAACAGTATTTTAGTAAAATTTCGAGACTTCAGAACTTTCGACCATGCCTTTGATCGATTTGACGATCAATTGCTGAAAACGAAGTTCCTTTCCGAGTGTTAAGCAACCAACATTATATTCTCAAAGGACACGCAGCATCCTCTTTGTTTTATCTGAGAGGATTGTTTAAAAACACGCAGATACAATAAATTATTAACACTTAACGTACTAAATAATCTCCATAAATAAGATAACATTCCTTATAACATCTCGCACATGTTCACGCCACTTGCGCCCACGTCGCGTTTGTTAGCCAATGAGCGTGATTAACAACTGCCGGTTAATATAATGTGCAGCGAACACACATGTGTCGGATGTGCGGAGCGCGGCACGTGCCAGTGACGTCCCAACTACGGACACATGCGGGTGCACTGCGCTTTTATTATGCGATCTGTTTCTACAGTGTTTGGTTTATACAGATGAATTATTTGAATAGTACGAGTACAGCGAGCCTCAAAAAGATATACATGGCCAAGAATTCATTCAATTCTCTATTTTTGTTCCATATTACTGTATCAAAATATCAATGTGTAGCTTCAATTAAGTACCCAATGTGTGATATATTATGTTTTGTCATCTTTTTTAGGGTGACTACCATTTTTTTAAATTTTTTTTTTGTTATCGGGGGAAACCTTCAAAAGGCACCCGGTCTGAGATTCCTACCTCACTAAACCCACCCCGGTGGTCACCATCTACACATGGAAGGGGCACCATTACCTCTCAAAAGATCAATCTGGAACACCTTCTGTGCAGCGCCTGTTAGGGCACATCGTGGGGAGACTGTAAAGGCGTTTCCCCGAAATCTAACTGTGCAACTGTGCAAGGCAGCACGTGACCACTGTGGGCCGTCTTCCCACAGGTCACTCAGTGGGTGACAGAGTCCCCACTCTGAGCGCCTATATCCTTCTGAACCATCACGGTCTCACAGAAGGCGGCCATTTCCCTCCAGTTCTCCGACTCCGCCAGCATAGACCCAACTACTGCTGGCAGAGACAAATCTCGCCCGATCTTGGCGACCAGTACCCTAATTACGTAATACACGATCAATCAGAATCTGAATCGCTTTGAAACAGATTGCTAATCCATTGCTTCAAAAGTTCGAAAATAAATTCTGCTCAGCAACGTAAATAACGCAATGAATGTGGTTAAACTGTCAAAATAAAAACAAATTAATTGGAATCGTTTACGAAAATGTGTTGCGTAAGGCTGCAGGAGTCGTCTTTCAGCAGCCCACGCAGGGCACTCCTCGAGCGTGTGCTATGCAGAATCTAAGCCGCCATCGCAATGATAGCAATTTGCCGTGTCCTCCCGCCCAATTTTGTTCAGGTACTCATTGAAGCAACCGTGCCCGCGGTCAGCACCTGAGTGACCCCTACCTGAGTACTTTCTATATACGAGTACATAGTTACTTTTGTCTTTCGAAGAAAGTAGGCACAGTAAACAACTTGATACAGAAATTCACATAATATTGTGACCTAAATTGAATTTGACCACAATCCTCTCCGGCCATAAAATAATTATTCCACAATTCCATGGCCCTGCCACGTATCATCCCTTAACCCTCCATTTCCCACAACTTTCGTGTAACGCGGCGATATTGCAAAAGTTGTTACAAAACGCCGCATTAATTCCGTATGTGGCGATATTTGTATTGTGGCACAAAAAGCGAGCGATACAATTTGCATTCTTGTGGGCGCGCGGCACGTTCCGAAGAAAAGTTGGCGCGCGCGGGTTGTACGTGTGACACATCGCACGCTCAACACAGAAGATGCAACAATACATTATGTTTAGGAGATCGGCACGTAAGCCATTGCATGCGACTGATAAACTAAATGTTCATGATTGTATAAGACTAATTCAGATACGAACTTGTCGGCGCATGGTGACAGTTCGCGCTGATTTGGCATAAAGTATGAAAACTGCCTGCACCGACCTAGCGTTGACAACCAGCGCTGGTCGGTGCTGTTACCAGCTTTCTCCGTGAATACCTACACCCTTATTTTGTCATAAACGTTAACAGTGTTGTAAACGTTTGGGTGTTGTTAAAAGCGGATCTTCTGAATCTTGATACATTTCGTGTTTGCCCGAAAGTCTGCGGTCCCCGAACATAGCGGATGCTGCTTGATGTTCTCTCTGTCAATTCCGCTCTCATAACTTACTTTTGGTGCTCACTCGAAAACAAAGTGTTACATCTGCATGTTGTTTCATTTTATTAGAGCTGAAGCCTTATCATTGGAGTCGTGCCCGGTCGAGGACAATAGGCTCTCCTAATATTATATGGAACCTAGTTTTGGTCTCGCTGAACTGTCGCCAAAGCGCGTGTGTGGTGACTGCACCACACACGCATACATATCATACCTACATAAACAGCCTATTAATGTTCCCACTGCTGGGACACAGGCCTCCTCTCTGTGAGTGAGGGAGTGGGCCGTAATCGCCCACGCGGGCCCAGTGCGGGTTGGTGGATGTCACATGTCTTCGAATTTTTGGTTCTAAGACATCACACAGTTTTTCACGATGTTTTCCTTCACCGTTTTGTGAGTAGTGGTGATGAAGTTACTTTACACAAAGTAAAGCGCCTGCCTGGGTTCGAACCCACCACCTACAACTTGTAAATCGGGGGCGTTACCACTGGGCCACCACTGCTCGCACACACGCGCTCGCACCTTAACGAACTGTATCTACTGAGATACAGTTAACCTTTGGGTAATAAAGGTAAGTAATGTCACAAAATATCACTGCCATTAAACATATGAATGGATTTTTCTACAGGTCAGTCAGTGATTAACTCTTTGTGAAACTGTTCCACTGTGGTACTACTACAACTGTGTCTATTTCTGTCTGTAAGCAGTATTGCATAGGTTAGAAGAGATATCTTGTTGTTACATATACCTACAACGGTACCTTTACATCATTACTTTCCTTTGCAATAAACACAACTGATAAAATAGGGGCTCAATTATTAGAACACAATTAGGTATGTTTACACAACTGAATAAAAACAGTATGTTGATGTGGCAACATTCATTAGCTATCGCTTGGGGCAACATTAATGGGCAATACATCGAGCGGCCGCGTCGCTATCACCACACGTATTATGTGAACATCAATACACTCGATGTTATTGCTCGTTCGATAATCAAACACTATTTATAACCACAGCTAATTGCCCTGAAGGACACTTATATCCTTCGTCTTTAAGGGAAAATGTTGTTCCAAGATTTATTTGTGGATAGGTTTACTTTATTATTCACGTTCTACTAAAAATTCTTGTTAAGACAGATAAAATAAAATCAAATGAAAATAAAGGCGAATTACGTTGTTGTCATCTAATTATATAGATTTAGTACAAAACCCATGTCCGATCCGAAAGGGGCACATAGGTACTGCAATAACATTACTAAAAAGTATCTAATCCAAAAAATCGTATTATTATTGAATATTAAAAGTTATTGATAATTAGTATTCACATTTTTAGTACTTACCAAAACACCCCAAGTCAATTAAAAATTTGCAAATTTTCAACAGTTTTTTACATGTTGTATATTATAAAAATCGGTCAAGAGCGAATCGGACTCGCAAACGAAAGGTTCCGTACCAGCGTACAATATTATTGTACACTTGTACGGAACCCTTCGTGTAAATATGTAGTGTTCAATATTAATATGTATACTATGTATATGAAAAATATTTTTACTACATATTTTTAGGGTACAAGAAACGTGTTTTTTTTCGGGGTTTTTTGCTAAATATTGTACGGTGGTACGAGAGCCCTTCGTGTGCGAGTCCGACTCGCACTTGGCCGGTTTTTTAGTTCAGATAAATGAAAAAACTATACGAAGAATATTATTATGTCTACATATCTCGGGACCCTGGGGTCCCGGACCTTTGGAAGGCGTACGAGGGGCCAAAGCCAACTCGCAGAGACCCGTTAGACGTGCTTAATTAAATGAGGCACCAACCGGCGATTATCCCTGTATGCACTATGCAAGTGCACCCAAGGACAACCCCTGGTTGGTGTAGGACTATTGCAGGAAATGGAAACAAATTTAATGGACTATGGGTTTGGGTGGCTAAAGTTGACTGGTGACCTGGAACTATGGAAGGACTATGGCCCCTGCCTGATCAATGTTTTATATATACACGGATAAAATGGCAGGGGGTGACTTGCACACTCAATAATGGGCCCCCGAAAACGGTCGCTTGCACAAAGTGTCGTAGCGACAAGGGGGCAACATGTCCTGAGGTGCTTATGAGGAGTGGAGCGGTATTCCACGGCTATCAGGACAATCCCGGAAGTACGGTCAAGATCCCTACCAGCATCTTACTGGAATACTTAATATTATTATTATTATTTAATTTTTTAAATCGCAAAGATTTTTTTTTCTATTCCCATATTTTTTCTTTGACGGAAATCTCAATACAATCAGTCACCCAGTTTATTGAGTTTTATTCTAAACGTGAACACAACAAGATAATCAATGTTAAACCACTTCCAATATAATATGAGTTTCCTAAGTGTGTAGAGGAAAACATCACTTATTTGAAAATAATAACAGGCATCTGAAACGCATCAGCGCTCGGCTCGACGAGTTTCCTTACCTTCGTTTACTTGCGTACTGTAGGCACACGTATGGGCACGCCACTGTGGGGAAATCATTTGTGCCGGAAATAAATATAATAAGGTAACTGCGAGTGAAAACGTTTATTTACAAAATGTATTGTGGTACGTTGGGACCCTGCTGGTGGCGGGTAGGTTTATGTTTTAAAATTATCAATTACGAGCTGCTGCCCGCGACCCCATCTTCGATTTAGGATAAAAAGTAGCCTATGTCCTTCTCTAGGTCCCAGGCTACCCATCTACCAAATATTATAACGATGCGTGAAAGCGTAACAAACCATCAACTAAAGTAACAAACTCACTTTCGCATTATTATAATAATAATTAGAATTAATTGGATGGAAAACAGTTCTCGTTTTGTGGTTTCACGTCTTATTAAATTCCCTATAAAATACCACGATCAAACAAGTAAACGAGGTAAAGATGGTCCATTTTATTTCTTCTGTTTGGAACAGATGCCTATGCATACGTGATAGCAGCCTCGGTGATTGGACCTGGTCCTCAAGTCGGTTATTTCGTAGTCCAATGATGTTCAGCAGTAAACGTTATGTGCTTGCGGTATGTCGGGATACGCTCACAATGGCATTTAATTAACATTTAAATGAAAATTTCGACAAAATACAGCATTAACATGCACGAAAGCGTTAAAAAATGAAATTAATTCGCTGCAGTAAGTAATTCGATCACCATCTGTTCTTAATAACTGCGCCGGGACATCGACAAAACGTTAATTTTTACGATAATCCGTGTGGGGCCATAAAGGCGGCAGTTGTTTATGTGTGGCCGCTCCGATGGCGATTACCGCGAGTTAACAGCGCGTTAACCACCTGATTGCACGTTACGTTGATTGGCTCGGAACTGCGGGGAACCGTACGCGGGTCTTGCTTGTACAATGCAGCTTCCGTCAAACACAAATACCTATTATTGTACCTATTCGAGTGTAGTCTTAAGGCTACCTTGGAGTGCACATTCCGAACAGGCCAACCTGACTGGATGCATGCAATGATCAGAATGCTTAGTTTCATCGACTCGCTTCTATTAGTAATCATTCCGAACGACGCGGCCGATAACGAGGCTGTAACTCAGTACATGGAAAAAAAATTGTTCAAATCAGACGGGTCTGAAAAAAGTACATAATTTACTTGGAGCACTGTTTTAGTTCAAGTGTCCGCCTAAATATTTAATACCAGCCACGGTAACTTTCATAATTTTCCGAGTGCTGTGCGTCATAGACTCATGGCAACTAAGTTTGTTCCTGAGCTATTTCTGATAAAAGATATTCAGTATTGTAATTTCTTCGCTATTGTATCTAGTATTTTAGATGTTTAATATCAAGTCCTAGCGAGGTTAAATGACAGTAGGTCTCAGTTCATTAAATAGGTATTATGTAGTTAAAATGAATATTATAATATAATGATTATAATATAATTTTACTGAAATTTATTATTATTTTAATTACTAATTATTATATTATTTTAATTTTTATATATGTCTAAATATCTCGGGACCCTGGGGTCCCGGGACTAATTTTTATATTATTATTATATAGTATATTATTACTGAAATTAAGTAATTTGTTTTCAATTTCTTAATACTTATTTTAAATATTATATTTCCACTTAAAGTTCACTGAACTAGAAAACTTTCAGTTAAATCCCTTTTTTTTTGGGTGTGAAATTATCAAATAGTTTCTCCCGGTCTAGGCGGAGAGGGGTGTGTCAGACTCTTACTGACTAAAACCCACCCGTGTTCGTTCAGTTGCCTGTACTTGGCCAGGGGCCACGGTATCCGTTTCGAACTTTCCTGCAACCGCGGCAGGCGTCGGTCCTAGCGGACCCCGTCAGTGGAACCCCTGCGAGCAAGTTATTTTTATTTTGTTTCTGGTAAATGCCGCTAGGCCGATTGTCAATAAACTTTGTAGTGCATGACAATAATTATAAATCTTACGTTTTGCAGAGGATTTTAAACGTGAACCTTCAAATTAGAAAATAAAAAAGGATTTTTATACGCTGTGTATTGTATTAAAGCTCACACAACGCACACTGCACAGGTGTGCGTGCCACAGGCCAAATAAAATGTTTTACGAGCATCACCCGAGCAGTCCAAACCCTCCGCGTCGCCTGACCTTTAGGACTGACCCGGTCGAGTTATTGTTTCCTTTCGAAATGTGTCGCGAGAATTGTGTTCGTTTATTTTTGTTAGAAATATAATTAAGCTTCATTATAAAGAGTCTGCTGACCTAATTATGACTGTTCTCTGGGTTTATTTCCCTCGTGCACTTTGCTTAACAGACGGTGTATGTAACAAAACAAAAACTGACCTTACAGTCCCTACTTTACAACAAAAAATGCTAACATTTTAAAAAGACCTCTGTTTCATTTTAAAACTTAAATAAACGCTGTTCCTACTCGCAATTTTAGCAAAGAAATCATCTTTTCAGAGTTAAAATACACGGCTTCTATTGGTGCAACATAATACTCCTATTCACGTGTATCTGTTATGTAGCTATGTATGCACATGTATATGTGGTTCATACGGCAGGGGTACTGTGATGGTGCACTATGCACGTACGTGTTTTATTCCAAACAGTGCTGTATTTAAAAAGAAACGCGTATATTTTCACGTCGTTATCCCGAACGGATTCGCAGCGCTACGAATGTGAAATAACACCGTCACTATTATACGATGCTAGCTGTCTGCTGGAACATCACCAACCTTATATATGAAAAGAACAAAGGTTTATTTCCTATATTTACGTAGAGCTTTTTAAATAAAAATACTAGTTACTATGGAATTGGTGATGCAACAGAGTTCTGAATCTGAAACGACCTACTTAGTTGTTAACTTCTTCACAAGTTAGTTGTATCACTTCTTCACAAATATCTGATGAAAATGTTTGCCAATGTGGTGCTCGGATTTGATTATTTGAATACTTTAAACCTGAAATACACATGATTACATTTTCATCACATACTTTTAGTTTAAACGTACTTTAGTCTTATTTTTGTAATGCTCGTTGTAATCTTGCTCCGGTATTCCCTTCGTAGCCACTAGACTGACAATCAACTGCCTAGTATTTAAGATGTCTATCCATTCTCAGTAAATTGTGAAAAAAAGGTTTAAAATTTCATTAGTAAAATAAATAAAAACCGGTCAAGAGCGAGTCGGAGTCGCGCACCAAGGGTTCCGTAAGGAGCTTCATTCGTATAGGTACCTAAATAGTTCTGTGCCCAGAAACTAGTTCTCTAAATTGTATGAGCGCCCATACAACTCAGAGGACTATCTTAATTGGCGTCAACTATGTATGTATGGTAAACCTTTTGATTTAAAAAAAAAAAAATTGCCTTTATTTCTGCTGTAAGACCTTTGTTTTTGCCAAATTTCGTGATTCTAGGTCTACGGGGCTAACTACCATATAGTGTCCGTGCGGATTGAGGAGCCAGACTCATAATTAAACGCGGGTACTACCAATATTTAGTAGTAAATTAGCCGATTTTGTAGGCCCGATCCTGGAATTTGTAGTAAAACCCTTTAGAAGTTACATGACTTTAAAGGTGGCTCCTCAATTCGCACATGCGGATTGAGGAGCCACCTCAGAACTCGAAAACTAGACGACGGATGAAAATGAAAATTTGGTAGGATTTAGTAGTACTTATGCGTAATCTCTACAAAAAAAATGGGGTTTGTACGACTGGATTTGAGAGAGCTACAATGCTTTGATTTTTCATAAAAAAACGTAAATTTCACTGCGCTGTTTCTCGGAAAGTTATTAATCAATTACAACATATTTTCAGTATGATTTAGTAGTAAATTAGTTTTAATTTGTAGTATAAAAATAAAAAGGAAAAGCTATATAGTTTCGGTAATACAACACATTTTATGTGGCTCCTCACACCGCACGGTCTAGAGAAAATATATGTACGTAGCTACTAAAGTAGCTGATCAAATCGGATAAAAATAGCATCAATATTTAGTAGAAATTTCTACTAAATATTGGCGTACTCCAACATCCTGTGCATTCAGTATTTCAAAAGATATTAATAAAATAAACATTCCTTAACAAATTAGTGAATAGGGTGACCATAAATAATTCAAACAAGACCATTGTTTGAAATAAATAGTTTTATTTGCTTAAAAATCATCCTACGAGTACGATTACCTACGTGTTACTTATGTAATTGCAGTTTTAAATTTTATGAGATACTAGCTGCGCTCCGCGGTTTCACCCTCATAAGTCTGGATCCCGTGGGAATATCGGGATAAAAAGTATTCTATGTCCTTACCCAGGTTTAGGGTTAAAGGTTTTATTTTATACGATATTAAAATATAAAGTTAGTGTTACAGGATTGTACATTTTAAAAAGATCAAAAGAAAAGTCCGCGATAGCATAATATGTCTACCTCTACGGAGGATGACAGATGTGATACAGAATGCCCAGTAAACATGACGCAATGACAGAACATACAACGCAAACCGAGCGCAGCGTATAATGAGATACAAAAACCGGCCAAGTGCCCAAGAACAAACATAACATTGTAAGTATGTAGTTGAAAAACACTTTCTCCCTTATAACGTTGAACTTCAAAGGATGATGCTTATTTTGGTACCCACCTCCAATAACCATGTGTCATACATCGTTGGATAGCTCTATTTAAACTAAATCGAAGTTACTATGGCGCCTAATTCCAAATCCTTGTCCGTTCGGAGTAATACTGTACCAAACATGTCTGTTTTAGCAATACCTAATTAAAGTTTTTTTTTTTTGATACTTCATAATTCACTGCCACTTTGAGCATCATTAGGGAAACGACGTCATCACAAGCTAGAGCTACACAGTAACCGATCATGAGTTCACTACTTCTCTCCCCCCTCCTTACTAGCCAGCCCCTGCCTTATTTCTTAATTAAAGATGCCCTATAGTAGACCATGAATGATTTTATTTTAATTATAATGGATGAATGCATTTCATGTATGGTATGGTTCGTGGCTAATTAATAACAGCCGCACGGGGCGACCGAAGGTTAAGTTACGCTTTCTGAGGTTGGTCCGTGGATGAATGACCATTCATTACTTACGAATACCCCTCCCTGCTTCGAAAAGCACTTGAATAGGGATGATGACAAAAAATGTTTTTTGTCCGGAATGTAGATTATGCAAAAATGACGTACACGTATTTTTTCTTATTTATACGACAAGACGGCGGCATACTTATTAGTTCCAATTTCATCCACGCGCAGATTTATCTTGCGAGCACTCTACCCCAGACTGCATTCCGAATTACGCTGTAATCCATTTTGGCGTGCTTACACCCGTCCAAATGAGTGTGTGCGCAATAAGAATATCCCGTGAATCGTCATAGATGACGTCATGACATGCGCCATCTTGCGATAACGCATGCCCTAAATTAATATCACCTCACGGTGATCAAAAATGACAGTTGTGCTGTTTTGTTTTGAGTCGCATCCTATCTTTAAACTAAAGTTACCAATCCGTAGCCGACCGCAGGCGGCAACTGCAGGCAATGTGTCGCCGCGACACAAAAAACCTTTCGTAGTTAGCGACACATCGCTTTCATAGAAATACATAAAAACCAGTCGTGTGGCGGCGACACTTTGCAGTTGCGTAGTATCTATTAGTGGGATTTTCTAAATTGTACTTCTGGTAACAAACAAATATGATATGGTATAAGTTTGGACGTTAAGCCGGCACTGTAAGCGCGTTCAAGAGCGTTTCGGTTCAAATTGACAGCTCTTAGCTGTCATAATCGTGTTATCTAAATCGGAACACAAAATTATTATTGCACTTCATAATTAATATCCTAGTTCGCTAGTAACGCACATTTCTTATTTCGAAACAGTAATATTGTCAAAACAGGGTAATCATAACAGGGAAATATTTGACATCTATTTGCGACCTTTGCCCACTTTCAGAGCTCGTAATTCGGAATGCGGCCACAGACGTGAAGATGACTGACACTACTGACATTTGATTTTTTTTCTAAGCTGTTTGTCTATTACATTCTTTACGTTACTATAGCAACAGTGTTGTCAAAAATAACAGCGAAACAACAATGAATTTAAAATCATAACGTATGAAAAAAAAACTAATGTTTACTTTGACGAAGACAATTTATTTTACTATACACAAAGAGGACACGTTTCTACGGAGATCCCTATCACCGCGATTCACCGGAGAGTGCTAAATTTACAACGCCATCTATCGGTACATCAGGAACTAAAATATCGTTTAAATAATCAAACTAAACACATCGAGGTATTATTGTACTAACGTACCTAAACATAAGTTTGTACAAAATAAGTATTATTAAATTCATCACCAGACAGATACATAGTACATAACATAACTATACTAACTATAATAATAATATAGTGAACACTGACGAGGAACAGACCTCCCACCTCATTCTTGCCTTAATTGGCTGGCTTGAGTGGAGATTCGCAAGAGCAAACGTGCTCGGAGGAAGGAAGTATTCCAGTAAGATGCTGGTAGGGATCTTGACCATACTTCCGGGATTGTCCTGATAGCCGTGGAATACCGCTCCACTCCTCATAAGCACCTCAGGACATGTTGCCTCCTTGTCACTACGACACTTTGTGCTAGCGACCGTTTTCGGGGGCCCATTATTGAGTGTGCAAGTCACCCCCTGCCATTTTATCTGTGTACATTATAAAACATTGATCAGGCAGGGGCCATAGACCTTCCATAGTTCTAGGTAACCAATCCACTATAGCCACCCAAACTCATAGCCCTATATTTTTTTTTGTTTCCATATCTTGCAATAGTTCTGCACCAACCGGGGGTTGTCCTTGGGTGCACTAGCATAGTGCATACAGGGATAATCGTCGGTTGGTGCCTCGCTTCATTTAACACCTACAGCCAGAACTAACCTGCTTGCCAAGGCACCCCTTACCAGAGCTATCCGTACCATCAACGACCTTCAAACCCAGATTGATGTGTTTACATGTTGTTTTAGTGAATTCGCAAGGGTATTACTATTTATATTATACTACAAGCAAAATAATACTTAATTTCTTTTGTACTATGTTTTTTTTTTTGTAATTAATGTGAAGACATGTTTTTGTGTTTTTTTTATTTTTTTCAATTTTAATAATGTTGTTAGTTTTAATTTTTTCTTTATTCTAATTTATGTAGTTGTAAGTATACTTATAATGTAATTTAGTTTTAAGTTCTTAGCTGTCGCATTAGGGTGATCCCTGTAAGGATAGTTTAAGTTGTTATATAAATAAATAAATAAAAATAAATAAATAAATAAACACGTCTAACGGGCCTCTGCGAGTTGGCTTCAGCCCCTCGTACGCCTTCCAAACGTCCGGGACCCTAGGGTCCCGAGAAATTTCAAAGACGTAAATATAATAATATTATAATTGCGAAAGTGAGTTGGTTTTTCTATTGGTTTATTTGTTACGCAAAAACGGCTGAACGGATTTAGATGAAATTTGACACATGGGTAGTTAATGACCTAGGTAAGGACATAGAATACTTTTTATCCCGATATTCCCACGGGATCCAGACTTATGAGGGTGAAACCGCGGAGCGCAGCTAGTATCTCATAAAATTTAAAACTGCAATTACATAAGTAACACGTAGGTAATCGTACTCGTAGGATGATTTTTAAGCAAATAAAACTATTTATTTCAAACAATGGTCTTGTTTGAATTATTTATGGTCACCCTATTCACTAATTTGTTAAGGAATGTTTATTTTATTAATATCTTTTGAAATACTGAATGCACAGGATGTTGGAGTACGCCAATATTTAGTAGAAATTTCTACTAAATATTGATGCTATTTTTATCCGATTTGATCAGCTACTTTAGTAGCTACGTACATATATTTTCTCTAGACCGTGCGGTGTGAGGAGCCACATAAAATGTGTTGTATTACCGAAACTATATAGCTTTTCCTTTTTATTTTTATACTACAAATTAAAACTAATTTACTACTAAATCATACTGAAAATATGTTGTAATTGATTAATAACTTTCCGAGAAACAGCGCAGTGAAATTTACGTTTTTTTATGAAAAATCAAAGCATTGTAGCTCTCTCAAATCCAGTCGTACAAACCCCATTTTTTTTGTAGAGATTACGCATAAGTACTACTAAATCCTACCAAATTTTCATTTTCATCCGTCGTCTAGTTTTCGAGTTCTGAGGTGGCTCCTCAATCCGCATGTGCGAATTGAGGAGCCACCTTTAAAGTCATGTAACTTCTAAAGGGTTTTACTACAAATTCCAGGATCGGGCCTACAAAATCGGCTAATTTACTACTAAATATTGGTAGTACCCGCGTTTAATTATGAGTCTGGCTCCTCAATCCGCACGGACACACCATATAGGCTTTCGACCCAAAACCTATAGGGTACTTTTACTGACCTAGAATTGTCAATTTTGGTTAAAAGCAAGGTCTTACAGCACAAGTAAAGGGAAAATTCCGAAAAATAATAAAAGTTGAAATTAAGGTAAATTTTGATACTTACAAGTTTTCACGAAATCTAAATTTGCCGATATCTTTGTGTTGACTCAGAAGCTTGATTTTTATACACCTAATAGGACCTATAGAACTCAGTATCTGGTATAAATTTCAACTTGCTAGGTCCACCTGTTCCTGAGAAAATTGGTGGTGACACACGGACAGACAGACGGACAAGAGAGTGATCTTCTAAGTGTGCCTTTTTTTACCTTTTGAGGTACCTACGGAAGCCTAAAACCTAAAATAGGTCTCCGCTCGCAGTTATTCATTTTCAAGTAGGCCTAAAAGGGCGTACCTATGCTCTGTAGAGAAAGAGCCTTCTAAACGAATCTACTGTGTGGTATCAGTGACTGTGAAATATTCGGCGTGGTCCCACGGCGGCCGATAGGGTCGATATCGCGTATCGCCGCTTTAGATACCGGCCGCCTGATACCGCGCGATCGGCGACCGATACCGCGCGCATATTTGAATCGCCGTACGTACCCAGTCTATTGTGTGAGGAGCCTTCAGGTGCAAAATTGTGTTTATCTTACAACTATTGTTCTCACTAATTTCTCAGCCTTTAGGGATGAGGTTTACTGAGTGTCTGGGAAATTAATTTTAGAAGGTAGGGAAAATACGTTTGTATAGACAAGCTGAAAATGTTAGTACAATGAATGATAAATCAGCATATTATTGCAAAATTAACTTACAAAAAATACTATTAAAGTGGAAGTTGTTACAATATTTTTTTATTAATATCGGACTATTGGTACGGAAATCCTGAAAATTAACGACTCATGCTTACTTAGGTCCAATCAAGATCTAATCACGATATAGCTACAATGCAGGTTAATTTAAAATGGCGTTAATCATGCAATTGAAACCTCCTCGTGAACGATTATCTCTCGGAAACATTTATCCGAGTCGAACGTAATATTATTATTTCGACCTTGTAACTACGTGAATAAACCACACCATTTCAAATTGCTTTGAATTTTATAAACCGTGATTTGGTTGATTATGAGATTAGTACAAACTCCTACAAAGTATTGATCGCAGACTGAATGAAACAAAGGCCTATTAAAATTATCATCCATATTAACATTGGTAATTATAGTATATACAACATGTAACTTAATTAACGCACATCCTGAAAATAGTTTGTTCAGAATCGTTTACTGAATCGATTTATATAATTTTTAATATAGGTAATTTTTTATCCCAAAAATAATTAAAACTACGGAAATTATTGTCATATTAACGCTGTACAGTCAAAACAAATTGAAATGGACCGTAAGTCAAAGTAATAAGACTTTTAAAATCGCAGTTTTATTTGTATTCATACAAATTCC
Source organism: Conistra vaccinii (assembly GCA_948150665.1). Taxonomy (NCBI): domain Eukaryota; kingdom Metazoa; phylum Arthropoda; class Insecta; order Lepidoptera; family Noctuidae; genus Conistra; species Conistra vaccinii. Next base: position 22,883,605 of record OX411334.1, read on the forward strand.
ATCATTCAATACAAAATAAAGAAAAATAAACCTTATTCCAAGAACCTAATTTAGTAAATAACAATGCATATACATGTTGAATTAAAAATTCAGTGTATGTATTATGATTATAACATAATATTCTAATTGGGGTGTTTGAGGGTGTGCGTTAATTACGTTACATGTTGTATAGTCAGAATCAAGAAACGATAGGTCGGCATTCACTTTTACGTATAATCAAAATCATTATTTCTTTTGATTGGTTGAAACTAGTTTTAAGTAATGCTTGAGTCTTGAGTGAGGTTCTGTAATACGGGCCTAACTCGCGGAATCAAAATATTCTTACGGGCTCCGCTTACATTTAAATTAGGATTTTCTCGTGTTTTGGCAAGGACATTACCAGCCAATTATATGAAATTATAGTTTGCATGTTGTAGCCGGGTTACAGCGTCCTATAATCAAGTCGATTTTAGTTAAGGACAACTTACGCCAGGAAAATGTTATAAAAAAAAACAGATTACATTGTTTTTTAATCACAATTACATGTTCCAAAATATTTTTTTCAAGTAGGCAGACAATTACTCATCTACTTCAATTAGTCACAGCGGTGTGAGCATTTTCTTACGAGAAAAATGTTTACTTTATGCAAATGTTTCGAGAGGTCTTGAATTAATAGATAACAGGTGTATTAACCCGACGCGCACGATTCGCTGACGCTCATGTAACAGTGGGAGTGTCTGAAGTGCAGAATGTACTGCGAACATAAATCATGACAGCAGGACGTATCGAGTGCACATCGGAGCACATGTGTCGTATACATGTGCGCTAGCTTATATACATAGGTCGGGTAATTGAGTGGGGAGCTTGCAATGCGGTTAATGCACATTTTGGTTTAGTTCAGTGAATGACTAAGGTTTCTCAAAAAGTAGAAAATTCTCGGAATTTAAAGTTCTTGTTTTGATCTTGTTTATTTTTCTTGCTTAGGTATACTTAGTAGGTAACTGTTATATACATAACTTAAAAGCGTGTCAATTTTACAGTAAAGCGTCGTTTACACGAGCGCAGTTTCTCGTAAGTCGAGAGGCGAAAATGCAAGAATCTTCGGGTGATTTATCGCACGAGTCTTGCATGGACATTGTCGCCTCCAGGCGGTCGAGAAACTGTAGGTGTTTTGTTACAAAAAATATTTTTAAAGAAAATGTGTTGTCGTGGTTCTCCACAACTATTTCCTTATTGCATTGTTCAAATAAATGCTTTGACGTATTGTTGCAGAGTGCGTGGTGTCGCGCAGAATGTGCGCGTGCGCGTGGCGCCTGCACGTGTTCACCGCCGCGCTCGTGCTCGCCGCGCATCTCATCAAAGGTATGTGCATTTCTCTTTCACATATTTATGACACATCTGTATCTCTTACTCTTTCTACGCGAGACTAAAAGAGAGTAAAATAGTAAAAGGAAACCCTCTTTCCTAGTGAGCCAATATTGCGGAAAATTACACTGCGCAAAAAACTAGCGTAGGCTGCGATATTTACGCAACGCGACGTTCGGCTCGGCTAGGACGCAGCCTGGTATTAAAATGAACCCACACACATTAGTAGATATAAAATACAATATGAACATCTGTACCGGCCGCAACACTTTCTCCTCGCCCCAGAGGACACGTACTGCCGCAGTTATTGTACGTTATCAAAAGAAATGGCACAGTTCAGCTGTAATCCACCCTTTGTATCTCTCGCTGACCGTAACAACAGACTCCAAATGAATTTTAGATAGTATACCTACCTACATCATACAAGTCACGAGTACGCGGATATTGTCAGATAAAATGCGAAGCACACCTGTTAGTGAATAAATAACGACGAGTAGGCTTTCAAGTATGTACATAGACGTACTCACAGGCTCGCACAACACAGATACAAATCCGTATGTAAATGTGGCAGTGTATTGTAAACAGCGAATAGTTATCGAGGTGGGATCGAGTTTGCGCAACTTGTTACTGTAGCTAATGGATGTTTCGTTAAGTGGAGCAGTGTAAACACCCGACGAGGGTGTTCGCGGGCTCTCCACGCGCTCGGCAACACTCGGCAACGCTCGGGAGCGCTCGGTGCCACTCGGTTGCGCTCGTTGCTCGCAGCAAACACTCGAGCGCGCCGTCGAACATGATACTAGTTTTTTAAATGAATATTTATACGTTCGTTGAGACAATAATTTCCGAACGCGAAAATTTGACGTGACTCGTTGAAAACTTGCCCTTTTTTTCTTTTTAAAATTTAAACTTGCAAATTTTTTCTTTAATTTAAATGGGAATAAAATGAAAAGTTGTTGCGTTGGCGTCATTGCGGACGTCAATTCAGATTGGCGTCATTGCGGACGTCAAGTCAGGTTGGCGTCCTAGTGGACGTCATGTCAGGTTGGTGCCGCTAATGAACGTTTTTGTGTATTTCACACAGCTCTGTGCTCAGGTTGCAGTCCCGAAACGTTTACTTTAACGACGTAATTAACTCACGAAAGTAAATTTAAACAATTTGGCGCTTTAACAATTGAAAAACTGCGCTAATTACACGGAGAGAGGCAAATAGGTAAAAAAGAAGCCCTTTACGAATGTAGTGAATAAACGATCAGTATATCAAGGCGGGGCAAACAAAGTAAAATAATGAGCGTCGTGAACAATGGACGCCTCACTCAGTGGGTTAACGTGGAGCTATTAACAAATCAAACAGAGTAGTTTCGCTCGGAGCGCATTAACACCGTCGCCGGTAATTTATGAGGGTATTACGTCACCGCGCGCACCTGCCGCTCGCGTCGGTGTAACGGCGGCTTAGCATCGGTGTCATGTGTCTAAATAGTGGCGCTCGATGTGGGTCAGAGATCCCTGGAGGAGTGATGTAAGCACTGCACACGGCCTCCTCCAACACAAGGTTGTTTAGTGCTCGGCTACTACGTAAACAGTGAATTATTCTATTCTATTCTTATTAAAGCAACTTTTAGTGGGAGGAATATAAAACACTTATTTCCCTGTAATTGGAAAGTAATTGCTTTTTCTATCGGATGGCTTTCTGCGACGAAATACGAATAGTCTGTAGAATTTTTCGTTGACGATAACAGTATTTAGGTCTCTAGAAATAAAAACTTTGTAACTTATCCTAGACTTAACTTATTTGTGACTTATAAACCCTAAAGTAACTAGGTACAGATTATGGCATAAATACCTACCAAACACACCATCATCATCCGCCTAGTCTTTTACCAACTATGTTGCGGTTGGCATGTAACATATTGGTATTCAGCTGCATCCGGTTAGACTGAACTGACCGGATGCAACTGAATACCAATATCTTACATGGAGAGACTTCCTATCTGACCTCCACAACCCAGTTACTGGGTAACATGATACCCCTTGGCAAGACTTTTCTGGCTTCTGACTACTGGTATGTAATAGATAACCCATAAAGACCGACCTCGGCAAGTGTTGCTAGATCTCGGATACCGACCCGTGTGGCTGTTATTATTTAGCCGCGAGCGCCCAACTTCCTTCGAACTGTGTTGATCAGTAAGCTCTAGGTGTCGTTAAGTTTTATAATCTGACATCGAAATTCTGAGCCACTCGTACATTGTACACGATCATTAATAATAAATCACGCAGAATTACTGCGTAATTGCTACTAATAAGTTACTTGTATGTAGGTATGTGTTCTTGTATGTATGTCACTTCCATTACGATTCCATCGAACAAGTAAGACGAGTAAGTAAGTAGATTATTTAATTTATATTATATCAAATATGAATGACATAAGCTTGAATTCCCTTATTCGTTGTCTTTTCTCTGCTTATTTTTCTTTGAGAATCTGAGAATCAAGCTTTGGACCCACAAACTCATTGTCATACATGTTTAAATTCCAATGCAACATTAATTTTAAATAAATAGGCTCTTTATGTTATAAACCGTCGCCGCGTACTCTTGGAACTGAACCTCATCAGCTGAGCTTTGCATGTGCCGCGTACTCTTGGAACTGAACCTCGTCAGCTGAGCGTCTGTTATGTGCTTCAGTTATGGTTGTTCAAGTCGCTCGTCTAACTTTAACTCGAGGTTAATATGTGTTCGTAGTTGAGTGTGTTTAGAAACGGAATCTGAAAAATATTATGTAGAATTGTATGAAAGCCTATTTCAGCACTTACTGTGTCAATAAATATCTTATGATTGATTGACGCACTTCCTTCTTTCCAATTATACGTAAAGCCACATTGACGACAGTTTTGACCTTCAAGACGAACAATAAAAACACCAAAATAGAATTTAGAAACAATAATAAATTGTACAAGACAATGATAGGAAATAGTCAAATTAAAACAAGTTCACAAAGAAAAAAAAACGGCTTCCACTATGATGTGAAAAATAACTATAATTTCGGAAGTCGGATGACAAAAACGAAAATACAAAACCAAAGACACGGATATTCGTTATATGCCACCGACTTCCGAAATTTTAGTTATTTTTCACATTATAGTGGAAGTCGGTTATTTTTTTTTGTGAACTAGTTTTTATTTGACTATTTCCGATCATTGTCTTGTGGGTCGGTTTTGTAATTTATCTAAGTTACCGTAGCCTAATGTCAAGTGCTCATCACCTTTTAAATAAATATTGGTTTTCCCGATGCAGGGACGTTCATTGTTGAGGAGTCCTTCTGGTACTTCGCCATCAGCTCCTCTTCACCCTATTAATAAATTGCTTGGCCTTGAACTTGCGATTCGATTACTTTACATAATATGGTTGATATTAAAGTAATCGAACCTCAAGTTCACAACCCGTGAAATAAGTATTATTGAGTAGTTCCGGTGGCCATCTGTGGTCTTCATCATCAGTTCCACTTCACTAAATGGTGCTTTCCGAGAGCAAATTCAAGAGTTACTATAAAAAACACCTAAATCGCTATAGGTGTGCCTATAATAGGTATTTCAAGAGTTCCCTCGCCTTCTCCAGGATTCCATCATCCAATCCTGACTTGATGACAGTGGGACCAACTGAGCAGTATACCCTTTCAAACAAAAAATTTATTTTCGAAATCGGTCTAGCCGTCTTCGAGTGACCGGGGAAAATACATTAAAAAAAATATATTCCGACGAACTGAGAACCTCCTCCTTTTTTTGAAGTCGGTTAATAAAGCGTTGTTACCGCAGCGAGTGAATGAGTTGAGCTGTTCTGTGAGTGATCGGTGTTCTCCTTAATGACCTATCTGCTCAATAGGCCGTGGGCCCCGCCGGGCCCCCGCCCGGCTCCCGGAGCCTCCGGTGCGTGGGGGCAGATTTATAGTATTGTTTACACAAATGCCCACCAAGCACCAACTAGAGAGGTTCTTTCGTATTTTCCTCTCTTTAGCGTGTCGCAGCTTGTTTACGGCGACCCCAGACCCCGGCGGCAGGGCGCTTCTCACTTCCTTTAAAAAATAGTTTTTTTTTCCTTGAATAACAAATTACTTTTAAGTGTTGCTTGGAATAGAAACCACGGTTTTTATGTTTGTACAGACAAATAACACGTAATTCTGTAATGTTTTGTTACTAGGTTATTTTAGTAAAGTTAGATAGTCAATCTATTATGACGCTGAGATAATTATGTTTTCGGCATCTTTTACACTTCTCGTATTTTATAACTTGCAAAATAGAATAAAGCACATATTTATGATGTGCCCTTTTAGTTCAGCAAATAATTTAGCAATCGTATATTAACATTATTAATGATGAGCGGCTTGTTGACCACGTGGTTTATAAGCCCGGTGCTCATCGGAGTGCTCTCAGTCGAATTCATTATGTTCACGTGTAAATTAAAGAGTCTGCATAGAACCGCCAGACTGCCTGTTCCCGCGCACTTGGCAAAAACGAAGGCGCAGAAGACTTACAGATTGTTTAACATGCATATTTGCGTTTCTCATTTGCAAGTATGATGACTAGAAAGATTAGATACACATTAGACCGCTGGCTGAAACACTCAAATCAGCTGGGGTTAGAAGCAAAAACTGTCTCACTAAATGAAATCGGTCACCTAGACCGAACGACGTGCAGCCTTACTTCGTAGACATGTCGGTCTACGCCGTAGGCATTTGCTACGAAAACCGTAGCTAGATCAATCATTTATAATTTTATTATCGTACCTTTGTAGTATGTAGACTTCTCCATATTATTTTGTGCGTAAGTCTTTCGCTACCCCCCCATCCCGCGCCCCGTGCCTCCCGCCGGATAAATAAGAATCTTTTGATCTGCGCTTTTAACTGGTGTTCTTTTAGAATCCCTGGTTTTGTCCCGCGTCCCCCTCTCGGCGAGCACCTCGCTCGCCCACCCCAGTGACGTCATCTCTCTGCTGCTGAGATATTGTATTTTTCGCCCCAGTGGATGACAAAGACGTTCTAACGATCATCATAACAATGGCTGATGTAGAGCGGAGCTTTCAAATATTGACATACCTACCTTCACTTGGTGAGTGATGACGTACTTAGATACTACAGTATTTATGATTATAGTACAGAATATAACTATGATACATGACCACCTATATATTATTTAAAACTAAGTCGCTATTCGTGGTTAGATAGTTTTGGAACATCAATCATTCTCTATGTAATGAAAAATATCAGAATTATTCAGCATACCAAAATATCCGGTGTATTGCTGTTATTGATAATAATGTTCTAATCAGGCTCGTAGTTGGGACTATAAACAATTAATATTATTAAAAACTATTTATTTTTGGTACATCTAAAATATATACACTGAATAAACTTCATATACTAAAATTAACAAACTATTATTAAAATATATCCTAACGGAACTAAAACTATAAACAAAAATAAAATATGGCATTGAAAAATTCCTCCTCATCGCTGTCGACTGATAATATACCCAAGAAACGGGTGGCATTCGCACGTTGTATGGCAATGCTTAGTCTCTGGTCAAGGTAAAATAAAAGCCAGCCGTGGTGTCCGACTAGGAAAGTAGTGTTGTCGAACAAAGTGCCTATGTTCGACGACGAGACCCAGCTCGCACTTACCTACAGCCAGCAGGCGCGCACGCTCCGCAGTAGTAGCAGACGTGTCAATTAAATTGTTCTGTACAATTTTGCAGAGCGGCTCATCCCACCATCTCTGGGAAGATGAATTGTCTGGTGGATCTTAATTCAGGCAAGCGAGTCTCAAGGCATCCATAGCCTCAGTCGGGCACGGCATATCAAAATAAATCAGTGTGGAGGCTATCATTTTCCTGATAAACTTAGTGCCTTGGACCGAGGATGAAACTCGGCAAACTAATACTAGAAATTATGCGGACGCCGAGGCCTCCCATACTAATGGGAAGAGTAGCTTGTGCCCAAGCTCGGTCGCACATGGCAAAACTATTAATTACAATTTGCGGGAGTCGTTATTCCTAATGATATTTCGTACCAAAAACGTACATGCAGACATTTCCTCGTACAACTACTCGGTCTTTGCATTTTGCGCTTCTTGGAACTTTGCACTGCAGACAGATGTTAGTGAGATTCGTGTTTATACACACCCATGATAACATTGAAAATCTTGGTACATATACAAAACAACATTCTTTAAACGTAAAAATAAAACCTTCTATCAAAATCATTTAACATTCCAATGTAGAGGTTCTAAAACCGTAATTCACAGCACTTATTACGCAGAAAGTAGGTGAAACAATTACTTTCCATCGGAAGGCGCGCCAAACGTGCGACGTCAAATAAAAAGTTTATCGCGCGGCGGTACCTAAGTACTACTGCTGGCTTTATTATTATTGCGCGGCGGTACTATGTACTACTGCTGGCGGTATTATTGTCGCGCGGCGGTACTACGTCCTACTGCTGGCTGTATTATTATCGCGCGGCGGTACTACTGCTGGCTGTATTATTATCGCGCGGCGGTACTACGTCCTACTGCTGGCTGTATTATTATCGCGCGGCGGTACTATATACTACTGCTGGCTGTATTATTATCGCGCGGCGGTACTACATACTACTGCTGGCTGTATTATTATCGCGCGGTGGAAGTACGTCCTACTGCTGGCTGTATTATTATCGCGCGGTGGTACTACGTACTACTGCTGGTTGTATTATTATCGCGCGGCGGTACCGTCCTACTGCTGGCTGTATTATTATTGCGCGGCGGTACTACATACTACTGCTGGCTGTATTATTATTGCGCGGCGGAACTACGTCCTACTGCTGGCTGTATTATTATCGCGCGGCGGAACTACGTCCTACTGCTGGCTGTATTATTATCGCGCGGCGGTACTACATACTACTGCTGGCTGTATTATTATCGCGCGGCGGAACTACGTCCTACTGCTGGCTGTATTATTATCGCGCGGCGGTACTACATACTACTGCTGGCTGTATTATTATCGCGCGGCGGAAGTACGTCCTACTGCTGGCTGTATTATTATCGCGCGGCGGTACTACGTACTACTGCTGGCTGTATTATTATCGCGCGGCGGTACTACGTACTACTGCTGGCTGTATTATTATCGCGCGGCGGTACTACATACTACTGCTGGCTGTATTATTATCGCGCGGCGGAACTACGTCCTACTGCTGGCTGTATTATTATCGCGCGGCGGTACTACATACTACTGCTGGCTGTATTATTATCGCGCGGCGGAAGTACGTCCTACTGCTGGCTGTATTATTATCGCGCGGCGGTACTACGTACTACTGCTGGCTGTATTATTATCGCGCGGCGGTACTACGTACTACTGCTGGCTGTATTATTATCGCGCGGCGGTACTACGTACTACTGCTGGCTGTATTATTATCGCGCGGCGGTACTACGTACTACTGCTGGCTGTATTATTATCGCGCGGCGGTACTACATACTACTGCTGGCTGTATTATTATCGCGCGGCGGAACTACGTCCTACTGCTGGCTGTATTATTATCGCGCGGCGGTACTACATACTACTGCTGGCTGTATTATTATCGCGCGGCGGAAGTACGTCCTACTGCTGGCTGTATTATTATCGCGCGGCGGTACTACGTACTACTGCTGGCTGTATTATTATCGCGCGGCGGTACTACGTACTACTGCTGGCTGTATTATTATCGCGCGGCGGTACTACGTACTACTGCTGGCTGTATTATTATCGCGCGGCGGTACTACGTACTACTGCTGGCTGTATTATTATCGCGCGGCGGTACTACGTACTACTGCTGGCTGTATTATTATCGCGCGGCGGTACTACGTACTACTGCTGGCTGTATTATTATCGCGCGGCGGTACTACGTACTACTGCTGGCTGTATTATTATCGCGCGGCGGTACTACGTACTACTGCTGGCTGTATTATTATCGCGCGGCGGTACTACGTACTACTGCTGGCTGTATTATTATCGCGCGGCGGTACTACGTACTACTGCTGGCTGTATTATTATCGCGCGGCGGTACTACGTACTACTGCTGGCTGTATTATTATCGCGCGGCGGTACTACGTACTACTGCTGGCTGTATTATTATCGCGCGGCGGTACTACGTACTACTGCTGGCTGTATTATTATCGCGCGGCGGTACTACGTACTACTGCTGGCTGTATTATTATCGCGCGGCGGTACTACGTACTACTGCTGGCTGTATTATTATCGCGCGGCGGTACTACGTACTACTGCTGGCTGTATTATTATCGCGCGGCGGTACTACGTACTACTGCTGGCTGTATTATTATCGCGCGGCGGTACTACGTACTACTGCTGGCTGTATTATTATCGCGCGGCGGTACTACGTACTACTGCTGGCTGTATTATTATCGCGCGGCGGTACTACGTACTACTGCTGGCTGTATTATTATCGCGCGGCGGTACTACGTACTACTGCTGGCTGTATTATTATCGCGCGGCGGTACTACGTACTACTGCTGGCTGTATTATTATCGCGCGGCGGTACTACGTACTACTGCTGGCTGTATTATTATCGCGCGGCGGTACTACGTACTACTGCTGGCTGTATTATTATCGCGCGGCGGTACTACGTACTACTGCTGGCTGTATTATTATCGCGCGGCGGTACTACGTACTACTGCTGGCTGTATTAATATCTCGCGGCGGTGCTACATACTACTGCTGGCTGTATTATTCAGTACTGTGGTACGCATGCCGCACACACATACACACCCCCTACATTCACACACACTTCTTCTCGTCACAACCTGGACATCAAACCTTGACAGTCCCTGACTCGACACCAGTTTTTTACTTTCGTGTCTATTTCTGTACTCACAAAAGAACCGAGTTGACTTTGGATTGAGTTGTCTACCGACCTATTATTGTTTCTAAACTGAATGATGATATAAGGATGAAACTTCTTAACAGACTGTCGTTGAACTGTTAAAACGTTTCATTCCGTGGGTCAGTGGCTTTAATAACTTCGTGCTTCTGCATTTTGAATAATTATATCGTGCTTATACTCGTAAATAGTTAGATAAAATTTTAGGGTAAAATTGGTCCATAATTATGTAGATGAAGACAAAAAATAATTGTCATTGGAATAGTATTTTGAAGGTCGATTGGTTATCATAGTTGTTGACTAGCAATGAATCCACGCGAAATTTGTATCTTTGTGTAAGAGCTTGTGAATCTTTTAATAACCCTGAATAATTCAAAGAGGAAAACCTTTTTGATTTATCGTACTACAAGTATCCCCAAATGACACATTCATTTAATTCTGTCTCTCAAATCTTACAAATATATTTGCGAAGAGATTATTAACTCAAGAAAAATACATAAGATAAATAACATTAATAAACACAAATATAAATAGTCCGTTGAGATCGCATTAAAATCAAAATAACATGAACAAAATATATTTTGTTTATATATATTGCACAAAGAAAATCAAGCGTAGTACTTAGTAGCCATGAGGGTATTAGATAATCCGAAACCTACGAAGATAGCCGAGGGGCTCCGACGCAATAAACGAAATGAAATAGTTGTATTTATAACTAATGATCGCTATTACATAGAGAGAGACGTTACGTCTCCTTTGACTAACAATCTTTGTTGCTGAAATAAAACCTCTTTGAATGTTGAAAATGTAATCTTTATTATTTTCTTAGTTTACAAAGGATAAAATAAATATAGAAATAATTTAAGCCATCAAAGAAACAATTTTAGTTGAAACCTTGGAATTCAAAAGAGCTAAGTTGTATAAAATTTATAGAATCTGTACCGAGGAGACGCGGCCGCAGCGCCGCGTGAGAGACTCAATAAGAGACGATTTAAAAAACCCTTCAATTGAATTATTAAAGTCTGTGCTGCTGTGAATCCATTAGCATTAATTGAAAGCATCCAAATCAACAGCAATTAGCGATAATTGAATGGTCTGTGTTGTGCCGTTCCCGTGCCGTTGTGCCGCGGGGCTGGCGGGCCGTGCCGTTCCGCTGCACGTAACATACGCATTGGGACTCGCATCGAGCATTTGGTATGCTAATGTCAGTTTTATGACGTCACAACGATGGTCGCGGCCGGCAATGGGCACGGAACACGTGCGGCTGCTGAACACACGCGCACATTTAGACGTAATTGCTGATGAATAAAATACTAATTAGCTGTGGCAGTATTGCGTGACGGGTTTATGGAACCACCGCGAATGTACTCACTAGAGTAGCGCAGATAGTGGTGGGTCGTTGTCGAATGTTTGAAGGACGAAAACGGTCATCGTTGCAACTGTAGCCTTACCATGAGATGCCATCGAAAAATTACTTGCCAGCGTTAAACTCGTTAGGGTATTAACGTATGTCAAAACTCGCTAGCGTCTCTCCTTAAATGATTTATAGGGAAGATATTGTACAGCCATTGATACGGTCACAGAAAGAATTAAAATTCGTACCAAGAGCACTATAGATTTCAATAGGTAAGAAACCTAACGTAGTCTATTCGATAGTCGCTAATATAGAACGACGATTATAAAATGTTCTTAACTTTTTTAGACCTTTGTATCCTGCATATGCATATGAAGTTTCATTAAAATTGGTTCATTCATTTCGAAAAACAAGGGCTTGAAAGTTTGTATGAAATGCCGTACGACGTAAACTCTCGACGTAGGCGAAGATGCGACGAGTGTGATAGATAGTTGAATCATTGCGTTCTTGACTGTATTTTCTTAGGCATAAAATAAAAAGTCGCACCAAGAAATTCGAAGACTCTTTTGTGCATCGAATACTGTTTGAACCCAGGACATAAAACGGTTTCATCGTCGCAGAACACAAAACGGTTCGTCGTCGCAATGCCCACCCGCAGATCTCCATTTACTTTCGTTCGCTATTTACTACGACTACGACACAGCCAGAAGGAAGGGTTATGTTTTTAGCAGTCTGAGTATGTATGTAGGTCTGTCTGTATTTTTATATCTCTAGGTTTTCGAACCTAAAGGTGTCAGTAGACACCTTTGTAAAAAGTGAACTTTCCTGTTCCATTGTTTGGTCGCAAGTATTCCCTCTTTTGTGTTCGACATTTACGTTCTCGTAAACACAGTTAGTGACGATATCCTAGGTGCTGATTCTGAACAACGTAAAAGTGTGATGTTTGCCATACCTATTACAACATTGTAACAGTACGTTGGTTGCACGTAGTCTGCATGTGGCATTCGCGGTCGTGTGTCGATGACATCTCTTTTGAAACTTCTTTCTGTCACTTGTCACATGTTTGCTTTGAAAAACGGTGAAGGAATAGATCGTGAGGAAACCGGCATGCCTGAGAGATATTTCTCGACGGCATGTGAAGCCAAGTCAGAGGCCCATTGGCGGCTTTAAAACTCTGAATGAACTCTGAATGTAAATGATTACGACTAATATGTTTCATTTTGACAAATCAACAACATTCATTGCATTATTTATGTCGTTGAGCAGATTTTTTATTCGAACTTACGAAGCAATGATGGATTAGCAATCTGTTTCAAGATTCGATCTGTATTACGCAATTAGGGTACAGGTTATAGTCACTAACCACGCGAAAAGAAGAAGAATATTACTTTGATATCCCAATGGTCGTCGTAGTTTGAACTCGAATCGTAAAATCCTAAAGGCAGATATTGAATAGTTTCGTTCACTCACGTTCGCAAGGATTCCAGTGAGTTGTTCATATATGACAACATCTGACATTGTACTAGTAACTTAGATTGTCATTGTAAAGTTATAACTTTAACCTAAGTGTACCCTTCGTCCACGACGCTACTCAAAACTAACGTGTACGGACCAACATTGATATACTAGTCCTATGTCATGCGCTTCCTTCTTCCAATCCTTTTGAGTAGTGTCGTGGATGATGGACCATAAAGGCTTGACTCGTCACAGAAAATATTCATTCGTTTCTTTCCGACTTTTGCTAATCTAATCTCTGTTCATAATATTCAAATAAGAATTCATTTGTTTACCATTTCATCTCATTTGTATCTGTTCCATTATTCCCGCATTACGATAATACACACAAAAGAGTATTAATTTTCCATTTTCACGAAACATGCCAAGATCTTCATCGGTTTGTGTGACGTAAAGTACTTTATTTTATTATTGTTACATGCTCGTATAATTTTTATTATAGACTCGAATAAAATTTATGTGAGAACAAATTGGGATACGTCGGCCGCTGGCAACTGATTTTAATTGGGGAAAAGGTATTTATGGTCGCGCAAAAACGATTATTTATTTTAAAGAAATATTTGTCATATTTCTGATATTCTGCAACCACATATAAATTCGTATTGCATACCTCGATAGTAAATGTGATTCGTTCTGCCGTTTATTCCGTTTGCATTTAATCCAATTTTTATAACCGTTTTCATTCTTTTAACAACGGTTTCGCGTTGTTTTTCTTGGTATCTGATTATAATAGATATCTGATTCATGAGTCCGCGTGTCGCAATCACAATAAGAATTGCTCGCCGCACTTACTCGTATCTGAAGCGCGTGTACGTTACAAGCGAGGCGTGTGTTTCCTTACGGCGGCGTGGGACGGCGGCGTGGGACGGCGGCGTGCGGCAGCGTCGGGGCGGCGGCGCAAAGTAGACGTGAATGAGCGTCTAATCGCGGCGATCAATCAGCGCGCGAGTGAGGCCGGAAGACTGGCCTAACGCGCCGCTGACACGCAACGCGCCGGCCAGCACGAACGCGCCGAGTTGAACACGGCGGGTCAAACGCAGTAACCCAAACGCAGTGGGACAACTGTAAGTTGTCAAACGCAGACTTAAATTATTATAATATATAAGCATACTATATAAGAACTGCGTTTAAAAACAAAGCTCATATTTAAGAACATTTTTTAGTTACTGACACAAAATGCTTCAACATAGAACCAGCCGTATACTGAGGTAAAAATCAGATATTTTTAACGTGTATTAACGTCAGAGTTACTGTCAATTTGAATATAAATGTAAATTGCTCATTTTCAGTAGCGTAGTCTCATTAGAATAATCGAATTATTGAAAATTTCATGTCATAAAATTGTGCGTGACGTCTGTCCCCGCACTGCAGTAAACAAGCTTCAATTTTTCACAAAATCAATGATGTTTAAAAGTTAGTTAAAGGAAATTATTTAGTATGTGTAGTGGAAACAAACGCAGCTGTATCGGCTCAATTCATCGCAGTCAACTGCTTGTCATTATAGTTGGACTGTTTTAATTAAAGTCTTGTCACGACCTCCGCTCTACCCTAGTTTTGAATTATTAGACCATCTTCACCCTGTCAATGCCTTCCTCCAATGAAAACATTTGAATTTTCATGAAGTCGAAAATACTTAGCAACATAAGCGAAGCTCATATGGAACAGGTTAAACTTTACTTGATCCTCGTATGTAAGTTTGGCTTCACTTGATTCTTCTATGTAATTTCACGCGTTCCGGTACATCCTTTTAATATTACTTGTGAGAACTACGTGAATTTTCTGTGACGCTTTACACAAGTGTTTGAACTTAATGGCGTCACGTCATTTGTTGTTAGTGTTCTCACTACAGATTATTAAATTCATAATTTTCTATCAAATAATTCTAAATGTTGCTCAGATTTTCCAAAACGAATTAACACGCTATTAGACGGAGGAAGATTAAATCTACTGCCTTGTCGGTATTACGTTGTACCTCGTGAACTAGGGCTCCTGAACCCGGTGGATCGGTGTGTGTTGTAAGTCCTTTTAGTGCACCTACATTACGAATATTATCTATCTACACAGGTACAGTATAACTTTAATTTGGACTGCCCAAAAATGTGCGTTGCTCTGCGTTAGTGCAGGATTGATTCCTGAATTGGGAAAATGTAAAAAAAATCTGATAATTTATCTAAGCTAGAGAAATAGGCTCACAGCCAATTTATTAACATGAAACTGACCAACCTCTGTTGAAGCTACTTAGATGTCTATGTAGCAACATTTACATAAAAACAAAATTCAAATAAAATAATATAAAATCGCTGTGAATAAGAAAGACGTAGAGTGCTTTAAATGTTAGATTCAAATGTTTGCTAGAGTATCGACTGTAGGTGAATTTCGCTTTCCCAAATTATTACATTTTAATTTCATTAATTACGTGTCTGTGTTGTTTGAGTAGGAGCCGAGACGTCGTCTATTATTTTAGATTGGCTTTCAATATAACATTATTCAATGTTACTACGTGGCATCTGTGAAAAATAGAATAGAGAAGTCTTTGAGCTCGTCTTTAGATAAAGAAAAGCTTCGATTTAATAATGTGTGTGTACTGTGTAAATAGGTTGAATTTGAAATTAATAGAGTGCGGAAGATGGTTGTAGCCGTGTTATAGTTATATCCATAGAGATATATTATGTAAAATCAAGTTTTGATATCGTAGCACGACTTCTGGCGAAGCGGTGCGGTGTGGTTCGATGCGACTATGTGCGGTGTGATGCGAAAAACAAATGAATATTGTTTACAGGCTGCGGAGTTAGTCAACTCGCATTAACTAACGGATATGGTTGCTATTATATTATTATATCACGACATATTGCGGTCGTGTGTAGATCAAATTATACGTAAAATAAAAATTATAAATTTTGAGGTTAAATAAATGTATCACATATATTTTAATGGTAATTCCAAATACAGCACCAGCAGATTTAATTAAATCGAAACGAGTTCTCGGAATAATTCAGTGTTCATTGTTCAACTTATAATTATACGACATTTGAAGCAAATCGGGTAGTTGGGAACCCGGGTACCCGGGTATCCGTGACCGCGGACGGTGAGGGACCGAAACATTACATTTAAATTTAAATAAACGCCAAATAGCCCGTAAAGTTGGCCCGTTTTCAATCGCAACTTTCTAAAATGACCCGCTATTTGACTAAATATGTTATCTGGTACAACGTATTTGCGAACACACAAAAACGCTATTAAGTATAACGTACGGGAAACGCGTTGTTGGCAGGTGGGCACGGTACGAGCTAGTGAGTACTGGGCGTGGTGCCACGATATCGTAACGACAAGAAGGTTCACTCCTGAGAATGAGCACTAAAATCTCAAACACTTAATTACTTTAGCCGTGACAAAACTGTGAAAGGTTTGAAGAGAGAAAATAAATGATTTATTTTTCAATACTCTATAACTCAATACTTTATTTGCATTCCACAATGTGTACTTAGGTGGTAAGTTAACATTATATGTGATCATTATGGACCCTGTCGGGATCAGCAAAATCATAGGAGAGAGGAAGCTTTGAAAAAACTTGGCTTCATTCTCATCAGACTTCTGAACTAAATCCAATATTATTATTTTCCATTTTGCCAGCTATGTCCAGACGAATGTTGTGTCAGTGCCTTATCGCTCGTTGTTAGAAGTGAATCGTCTGTGTTCACGCCTGTGAGGTGGCACTATGTAAATCGTCCGCGACCGGCAGTACGCCGCGGCGCGGCGGCGTCGCTTGCGGCACGAGCGTCCTTACGAGCCGCCAACATGCCACCCTTACAGCAGGGCTGCCATTTGAGAACAACTTCTTAGTATTGCATTACAGTATTTGGTAGACGTAATAAGTAGTTACAGTTCCTGTGCTGGGAATTCAAAAGTTCTGTGTAGTACAAGGTACGTATATTGTTATTGTTGTTGCACGTGAAAGAGAATTGCGGAGCTAACTAGTTTCTAGAACCACGAATAATATAATAGGTAATACCGGCTGGTATCCATAACTCTATATCATAGCGAGTATTGTGCTTACAGGTGGGAAAACCGGTTATTCGATCCACCCCAGCTCTATGCGACCACCTATGGTCTTTGCATGCGTTGTAGTTTGTTGGAAGCTGTAACAAGCTGAGTGCAGGGGGGGGGGGGGGGGGGCACCAGACGACGGCCCTGTACGTGATCATGGGGCGGATCACAGTTGTGTACAGCCACATTATGATTTTGGGGCATAGGCCCCAATTCTTACCTATCATTTTCCTTCACTGCCAGTGCCAGAAGGTGATGCAGGCCCTGTTTAGCTTGTTGTCTAAATCAGTGTTTCCCAAACATTGTTCTGCCATGGCCCGGTAATTTTCACACTGCCCCTTCGTGCCCCACTTAATACTTTTAAACCCAACCTGGTTCCATTAGGTAAAATAATACACATTTATTAATAGTTTTTTTTTTTTTTATGCTAGCCTGTGCTGTCCCACTCCTGGGCAAAGACCTCCCTCCACTCCTTCCATCGTTCGCGAGCCCGCGCGTCCTCCTCCAAATTTTGACGGAACTTATCCAGCTCGTCCCGCCATCTCCTACGTGGTCTGCCGCGACCCCGCCTCACTGTCTCAGGGCACCAGTTCTGTGTTATTTGGGCCTGTATGAATAGTAAAAATGTTTTATTAATACAACATATTTTTGTATTATTACAAATTATTCACAAATTTTTTGTGCAAAGTATGGAGCTGCTGCTTATTTTTCACTAAAGAATCCAAGTTCGCGGAAAATGACGGAAAATGACGGAAAATGACGGGCGCGCGCCGCTCACGGCACGAATATTTACGATGCGTTCATCGATAGTACGTATTATTTTTAAATCAAGGCGGGAATGTTGCGACCCGGTAATTTATTTTGATGGCCCGGTACCGGGTCGCGACCCGGCAAATGGGAAACGCTGGTCTAAATGACTACTGCACTTTAACTTGCTGTCTAGACTCTAGAATGACCCAGAGGTACTTGACCTCGTTGGCCAACTGAAGTTCTGTATCGAACAGTTTGAGTAGGTGGAAAGAGCTTAATGCTCGTTTTTGGGTTAACATGACTAGTTCAGTTTTAATGGGGTTCACTGATAGTTCTAATCCCTGCACTAACATTCTACGATACGAAGTGCTTGCTGAGTGCGGTTACAGGTCGTTCCCGTCACCTTCCCCGATACAAGCATTGGGAGGTCATCTGCATACCCTATTGTGTAATAGCGTAGAACCACGAAATAAACCTGTTGTTGAACCTTGTAAATGCAAGTGTCAGCCCTGGAAAGTACCGGTTGTTTTCATGAAACTCATAAGTTAATAACAGGTCATCAAGCGATGTGCTTACATGTTGTTTTGTAGTTATTTTTAACCAATGAATAAAAGGAGGAGTTTTTCAAGTCAATGCGTATAATACTATTATATATACAGGGTGTCAGGGACATCAACGCGAAGCCTGTTTACCATGGATTCAGTACATGATTCTGAGCCCCGCTGCGTTGAAATTTTTCGTCGGTTTTCTGAGATTGGGATTTTTGAGATGGGGCAGTCAGGGCAGGTACCTTAACCATTGTAGCTACAGGAACACGGTCTTAGGAGACTGTCCTTAACTTTTTGAGACATTTTGATATGCATTTACAGATTTAGAAAAAAATACAGACAGACTGCAAGAAAATGGGCAGTTTCCACAAAAACTTTTTTTGATGTCAAACGATCCTGCTTCCTGTATGGATCTAAAAACTCAATTAGACCAACTGACGTTTGAGTATTGATAGTGAAGTTCTTGATCATTTTGATTCTGGCGTTGTTCTCTGTTAGAGAACTCCCAGTAACAAGTCAGAACTAAAATAATCGTTACGTGAAGGGCAGCAGCTGAGCAGACTCCTATGAAAACATAATAAAACTGATGAATGTAACAGGGAATGATATTATTATGAACAGTGCTGTTATTATTTAAGAAGCAATACACAAAAAAAAAAAAAATATGTCTGACATTTGAGAACAAAACCGTCCGACCTTTAAGAATTCAAGCTACAATTCTAAATGAAAGCCCTCAGGTTGTCTGTAGCGGACGTAGCGGTAGACACTTGCGGGTGATGAGTAACAACAACAGATTCATTTCAAACACAAAGGTACCTACTACTCTTAATATTTTACAAAAATAATCCTAATCTCAGCCAAACACACATTTCTAACTTATTTATTCTCCAGAATCTTGATTAGTCTAGATAGATCTCGCATTGCATAGGATTTCCGTACAGTGAGAGGTCAGCTTATAGGTACTGGAAATGTATTGCTTGATATGTAGCTGTGTGTACATGTATTATTATTCCAAAGTTTAGATTTCGCAGTAACAAAGTTGGAATGAACAGCATCTTTACAATTAGTAGTTACAAACATTTGCTATTTACCTGTAACGCCACATTGCCGCCACATCACCGCCACGTTGCTGCACAGTCTTAACCTAACATTTGGGCTGCAACAGCCTATTTCAGATAATTACGGAAACAAAAGTGAGCGGTTTTTGTGCGGTGCGGCGCTGCCGTGCGGTGCGGTGGTGCGGGAAGAGTGGCCGGTTCCGGCGGGATTGCGCGCTTTGTTCCGCGCCAACCACCGGGCGGCCGGGGCCACGCAGGGCCGGCGCCGGGACTCGCGCGGCCCCAGTCGGGCCTCGAGGCCTCGCATTGTTTCTAATTAATCACGAGCTCTCGGCGACTCTACATTGTGTTTCTTTTCTATTATGTATGTGCATGTGTATTATGTGGCGTACCTCTAAGATTGTGTGCCCGCGGTATTGAGGCTCGTTATTCTTTGTCTGCTCCGCACTGATTATACTGCGGCGGTGGATTGTAACAACACATTCTGGTTTAAGTCCTTACGCTGGATGACACCCACGAGTGCAGATGAGTTGTCCTAGTTGAACTAATAACCCACTCGCAAGGCTTTGATGTATAAATAGTGTTCGGTAAACTTGCCTGAAACAGTTAGGTAAGTGTTAACTTAGTTCGTGTTGATATCGTATTCAGGTTTACCCATCTCCTGAATAATACATCGTGTTCGGTCCTGCTGGCGGACGAACTCATCGTAGGTACTTGTCACTACTTGCTGCAAGTTTCATCTATCTAACGTTAAATAGTGCCGTACATCAGTGTTTTTCAACCTTTTTCATGACGCGACCCCCTTAGTATGATTTTTTTTTTCGCGATCCACTGTTTATAATCTGTATTTTGTTATAATACAAATAATTATAAATAATAGTTAAATAAGCACAACATTTTATAATTTTTTATAATGACGTTTAAGTTAATTTCATGATTAACAGATACGAGTATACCTCTCGCTATAACTTCATTAGCATCAAAATTTTAAATTAGCATTTAACTCAAATAACTTACTTATAACAATATTCTTAAAATCAGGTTCCGTTTTTGAAGTGAAAACTTCTTTAGCGGTGCACTTCTTCTTCTTTAGTGCACTTTTTTTGAGATTGGTAAAAAATGTTAAACTCGCGTTTTTTTGGCAGACAAAGAAAATCCTAGATTATATTGTTTTGATCGTTGTTTTTAACATATGAGTTTCACATGAGCAATCAGCGAACGACCGCTCTTCTAAGAGGGGGCAGCTGCCCCTCCCTGCCCCTACCTCGCTACGCCCAGATTCCTAAGTTTATTTTAAGTAAATATAATTTCGAATAATTAACGGCTTTATGAGGGTCATTCATGGCTACGAGGGATTTCCCAGTAGAGTAATTATGGTTTTATATGCAGCTATAGATGACTTAGATAAGGCAACTTTGGGAGCCAACCTAAAAAAAAATCTGCTAGAATTATCTAAGGCAACAAAACAAAGTTGAAAAATATTTTCTTTTTCTGAGCCCTCGACCTCACGAAGGGTATAGAGGCTTCACGACCCCTCTGGGGGTCGCGACCCCCAGAGGGGTCACAGGTTGAAAAACACTGCCGTACTTGATCTGAATGAGACCTGATGTATGTGTAATACCTATAAAACGACGTGGTTTAGAAGTATGTAGACTTTATTTATTATAACTGCTCATTAACCTATTTTTCCACAATACGCACGATTATACTGTAGACAAACGACATAGAGGTAGTTATAATAATGCTAATCACAAAACAGTCTCTTCGTTTATACGACCACACCGCACGCGTAGAGGCCAACGTCCTTCTTCTAGGTAATACTCAACTCCGGTTCTTTAACAACTACTACCTAATTCCGGCGATTCTCTTCTCTTTCTTGATGTTGTTGTTCGCCAAATTGTTTATCCTTATAAACAAGCAATCATAATCTTATTTATATCCACACAAATTATTTTCGTGGAACATTTTCGGAAACTTTCATCTCGTTATCTTGTTGAAAGGGACTTGTTAAGACGTTGACCCTCTTAGCCTCAAACAGTAACAAACAAGATCTTCTACAAGCATATTATAATATACGACAAGTACTATGTCCGGGATCTCATTAATATTCTAAGTATTCTACTTCGTCCGACTAAAATATAAGTTTTTGTTCCTGAAAAAACTACGCACGAATACTTCTGAGTAAACAAGGTCGTTGCCCTCTCGGTAAAACAATACAAAAAACTCAGTTGTAGTGGCCTCAAGTGTGTTCACGTTGGCGACAAGTTGGCTCAAGCGAGGACGAATCTCAGGACAAGCGTCCACAAAGCGGATTGGGGAACTGTCCTCTTCATAGGGTTCCGTACCTACCTCGAAAGGAAAAAACAACACTTATAGGATCACTCGTGTGTCTATTATTATTATTATTTATTTAAATTTCAGATAACAATGATCCATTTTGTTAGTGACATTGAGCTTAAGACTATGTTAGTTTACACACAAACGCATACAATTTCTCTATCATATTTATGTATTTATTCGTATTTGTTTATCTATCTGGCTTGCTGGCTGTCCGTCTGTCCGTCTGTCACAGCCAAATTAAAAATAAATGATTTTTGAAGTGAACATTTCTTTAGGCGCGTTGAGCACTTTTTGGGTGAACAAAAATCAGGGAACGCGTCATCGTCACCGAAGGCGCGTTGAGCACGTTTTTGTTGACAGCGCACTCTGTTTTATTTAATTGGATTTTTTAAATTGAACTACAGCTTTTGTTCTTGTACTGACACCAAGCCACATAAATTCCTGACATTTTCGTTAGATGGCGTTATTTAGTTTTCACTTCTATTGGCAGTCCCTAAAGACTGCCCCGCATGTTTTTATAGGGGATTACTTTTCGGGTGCAAATTGGAACAATAGAAAAAAAAAGTTTTGCAAACTGTACTGTGTGAGATATAAAAAGAAAGGGCTTTTTTTGAGAATTACAAATATAATTACATACTTACAAACAGATGAAAATTGACCATTGACCCCTTTATCTTCGAAACGCTACAGCTTAAAATTTTTAACAAAATACAAAGAATATTTCTATGCTCATAGATTACAGGAAAACCTATAATAAGAAGTCAATGGTCTTAAAATAACTAGTACATCTCTCAGTATTGTGTGTACAAACTTACATTTGCAGATGGGATGTATGGGAGAACGTTTCTCAACTACTATGTTAAGTTTGTACTTGGGGGATGAATTCATCGCAACTACGGAACCCTTCATTGTGCTTGGTCCGACATGCACTTACCCTTTTTTTTTCTTCGAACATTAGTGGATGGAAGATGTCGAAGCAGTTTGTAACAACGATGACCTCTTTACTGCTAAGTATTGGATAGACCGATTCTGTGCCTTCCGCATCCAACGGATTCCTGCGGCCTTTACGAATTCATCGAACCATCTTTTCGGAAGCACAGAATTGGTCGAAGTGGCGGTGCTTGGGGGAGGCCTATGTCCAGCAATGGACGTCTTTCGGCTAAATGATGATGATGATTGGATAGAACTGTTTGAAGAAAATATTATACTGTTACAACGATAGCTTTAAATATTAAGTAAGATTGATGGATGTTTAGTTTGAAATACCTACGTGTATTTTATCTATTATTAAACACTTTTAAAGGTATTTGCAGCTTTGACAGTTAAAAAAACCTTAAGGGTGATGGGCGTTTTGGCAAATCCCCCTCCCCAACAGAAATAATTGTAATGTCGTTGAAAAGGTTTTTCCAATAGGAGCAATATTGAGTATGACGACTTTTACTAGTTGTTTGTCCGTTCGATGTTATCCCAGTATATACATGAGCTATGTTGCAGAAATAAAAATTATATTTTTTTATTATTTTGTATTTCTTCAGTCCATTTTTATTAGACCAACTAAGGAAACTCTCACCACAAGCTTTCACCGAACGGCTGCCGAGAGGAGAGCTCCACATTCCCTCTTCTCCCTCCTTCATCTACTCGCCGCAAAGCGCGTGCGCCGAGCGAGCCCCAGTCCGTTCAGTAATGTTGTTGTGTTATTGAAGAGCAGTGTATTGTACTGTCCCTCTGGGCACGTACCAACTTAAGCTAGCAAAGTCATACTGCAGCGAGCATTTGGCCCTACTATTAAAGAATACCAAAAAAGTGCACACAGACTATGGCATAAACGTCAACACGTCACGTGAGGTCAATTGCAATAATCACCACACGATGGAAGAAGATATGATCCAACACTACTACTTGTGTTTGTCAGAACGACGTACTGTAGGCACTTGTGCATACGTAATATCAATAAATGGCATTTAGAATACGCTAGACACGAGCGTTTTACTGCTCCCACAATGTTTTGATCGATGTTATAATAGATGATATTAATGTATACTCGTAACAATGTCACCTACATAGCGTCGCCTTAGAGTGAAAATCTCGTATATGCGAAAAAGGTAACTTTACAGGAGGAAGAAAAATCTTCGCCTTTATTACCACTGGTTCTTCAAATATGTGTCTTTTAGTGTGCAATTTGGATAAAGGTATAAGTTATTAAACGCATTATGTCATTGTGTGAAACTAGGGCGTGGGTTGCAAAGTTGTCTCTCCAAAAAATTTATTAAAAAAATGCATTGTCGATTTTTCACTCTAACGCGATGATAGATACATTAATATAATATCGTCTATTAAAACATATTGGTATAATACATTTATAGCTATAATTTTTTTTAATTTTTATATAATAATAAATAGTATAACCCAGATGATGGCTATGATGATGTTCATCAAAACCCGTTCAAAATAACTCGATACCGACAACAAAATAAAACAAGCTCTAAAGTAGGTACCTATTATGATTTTATTGTACATGAAAATACCTTTTTAGTCATACAAATTTTTTGCTGTTTTAACGGGTACCAGGTTCCATAAATTTTTGCCCATCATCCTTTGATGAGATGCGTTCAGTACCTAAAGAATTATCAAACATGTTTAATCTTCATGCAGTAGAACCTCTCTCAGCAAGTAGTTAACCTCGGACAAGTACCGGCTAATCGCGTCCGTGTACCTATAGTCCGGTCCTAATCCGGGAAGTACCTATGCGGACTGACCTGGCATTACCAGATAACGTCACTTTACGAACATTGACCATGCTGCACCCTGCCGGCTTACCCGCACTAGACTATTACAAGTGAAGTCACCTGAGCCGTGTGCTGCTTTACTTTCCTACAACTTAATACTCTGAAACTGTTACGAAAAGGACCAATACGAATTTAAACTTTGTGTCCTTGCAATAAAGATAATATATAAATGCCGAAAACAATGTGCATTTCCGTACGCCCGTAGGATGTCGAGTTTCACTGCGTGCTATGCTATGCGAAATAGAACCCTTTTGTGTTTAAAATAAAATACATTAAGTTTGTAATGTTGAGTACTTACCTACGTTTGCCAATAGAAGTATTTTACTAATGCCCGTTATCTTTGGGCATGAATGAGCAGTTGAGCACTGATAGTGCGGTTTAAGGCACGAAGCGCGCTGGCATTAGATAAGGATCCCTAACGCGTAGGGCAGACCGAACGCCGGGCGCCGGACGCCGGCCGGTGCGGCAGTGTCCGGCGCTTCCTTGACGTTTGTTACTCGGTGCACTTTTAAATGACTATCAAATGGAGATATTATTTCCTTTGATGCTTTGGTCTGATCTGCTGTGCGGCAATTCATCGCGAACATAACGACTACACATCTACATTCTGTTGGCATTGAAACTGAGACTCGAAGTATAATAATAACTGCCGTAAAGTAAATATACCTGGCGCTACAGTAAGCTGTGTCACGTGACTGTTCGAAAGCCTCCTCACACCACTCAATCATCGTTCAAGGGGGTGTCACCAACACAGCCCCGCTTTTTCCTGAGGAACTGGCACTCATGGACAACATCCTCCCTTGTAACTGCTTACATTACTCTGCAATAACCGCGCATTCGCCAAGTGTGGTGATTATATTATGAGGAAGTTCACCACAGCAAGTGGATTATTGCGATCCCATTTCGATTCTTACTAAGTTAACCTACGATCCATCTGTAGCCAATATTATCGCACTGCTGGACAAAGGCCTCCCTTTTCCAGATATTTCTATTCTGTGCCAATGTGCGCTAGTACTTTCGCTAAACATCAAGCTCGTCCCTCCATCTTGGCGATGATCTGCCACGTTATCACCGCGTGCAGTGGGACAGAAGATACATTTTTTGTTACAAGATTGTTTGTTACTGAACCTACAGACCATTCTTGGTCATGGACATAATTGCCCAATCTAGGCCATATCCAGTAGTGATTTATGAGCTAATACAAAACAAGGAGAGGACGACAACATATAGAGGTCACCTGTTTACACTGGTTATCCTTAGGTACTAGGTAGGTATATCGAATTACTCAAACATTACAAACATAATCGAGTATTGTGTGATGTACAGATACTGGCGAGTTTTCCTCTTTGTATCAATTTTCATTAGCGTCATCCTTGTCCAGGAGCATCTCAATTATATCATTACGACTATTATGTTGATGGAGGGGGAGGCAGGGGGCGGGTATATCTGATGTTGTTTGTTGATCTGTGTTGACGGAAGGAGGTTTTATGTTCGGTTCCTGTTTACGACCTCTTGCCTGTTCTTATTCAATGCTTATTAGCTGGTACTAAAGTTTTATGAGGATATCAAATAAAGTACGAATTGGAAAGTAATTGGTGGAGAGGTAACTGATATTATCACAATAGAAACAAATATTATATTTTGCAAAGTTACCATTTTCCTAAACGCAAGTCATGCTAAGGCTGTACTAGACAATTATTTATTGCAAAAATGAGTCAAACGTGTCATGAAATATGGAGTATAATGTAGTTGACAAAACATGAGTTATCCGTAGTTATAATAACAAAAAACTTAGGCTGTAGTGCTGTACTGTCAATAAACTTGGAGTCGCGCGCGTGTTCCGGCGTGTCACAACGTCACGTTCGCGGTGGACACTGGGAACTTGTTCAGCACTAGTTGTCGATAAACGCGACACAGTTTCTCGCCGATTTTCTTGTCCAATGAACTCGATATTAACAATATTATAACCAATAGTTAGGTACCTGAATCTGTGTGTCTTACATCCCACAAGATTAAGTAACCTTCATTATTTTATTATAAAGCAGCATGTAGCTTGAGGGTGTATAAGTAGTCACTACGTAGTCGCTGACCGTGCTGGTACAGTCACAGCGCACTGGCGGCCAGTTTACGAGCCGCGGCGGGAACGCGCCGCAGCCGCTATCGCACCCACTTACCATATTTTCACAATAAACACGACTCCAACACCCCGCTCCAACTAATAATCAACCTTAACGTCAACCTCTTAAAGACTAGATTGCATCGCCACTACGATCCGTGTTCCGTGTACTTAGCCGCAGTAGAGATGTTATTCAGTAATTCAAGTCGGCCCGTTAATTTATTATTTTACAAGTTACGCTCCTTTCTGCGAAACTACCGCGAGAAGTTTTCAGCTTTATTTTCTTTTTATTCCGGTGCATAAATGCAACTTGGAAATATTTCAGCTGCTGTATTTAAACATTTCAGCGGAAATTATAACAAATTGAAATACAAAGTGCCGTATAGTGTAATTGACGTATGTTTAGTAGTGTGTGCATGCAATATTCAAATCACTATGTTGTACACGTAACGAAACATTAATATCCGATAATATCGGATACTGGCGTTTAATATATGGCCGGAATCCATGTTTACATGAAGCACGTATGAGTTCGGTAAGGCTGAGCAGAGCTTCAATCATTCCTCGATATTGGTAATAATGATAAACTGCAAATAAACTACGTACTCGTATGTAGTGGCAGGTTGCCAATCCACAAGAAAGAGTATCTACATACTCGTCAATTTCCTTTTATATAATAATACCTCGTGTGTAATTTATGTGCAGCTCAAAAATAAAAGACTCGCTGCCGCTTTGAATTCCCTTGCTGAGCGGAGTGACTAAGTTATTTCAACGTCTGGGCAAGCTCTTTGCCCAGCAGTAGAATAGTCAAAAGGCTCTGAACTGAATAGATAAATAAAGATAACATGGAATTCCATTATTGACTTGACCTACTGAATATGCATGTATTGACGCTTGGCCAATATTGACGCATGTGGTCGCGCTCGGCCAACGTGCAAACTCCAATCGGTGGTGCGCTGGCGCTACGGCGCGCGTAGCGATCTACGCCGTAGTCCGCCGCCGGCCTTGAAATAGAGCGAAATGAAATCCGCTTTGAACTTTCATCCAACAAGTGATCCGCTGGGAATACGTTACCTACCGGAAACATTTTTTTCACGTTTACACAATCCCGTTTTTTAAGGAATTAGAATTGTAGAAGTTTTGTTCTTGTCTGGTTTATCGAATTATACGGTGAAGTTTGTTTTATTCTTTCAATAAGAAAATAAAATAAAATAAATAACTTTGTAATACAAACCATGTTCTCCGTTCGTTCTACAGAATCGAAGTAGATACGTATAATATCATATTATTGATCCTTAGAGACTGATGAGAGTTTAATTTTATGGTGATTTCTGTATAATATATCGACAAGTTGTGAGATACGAGTACGAGTGATAGCTCCCGCCTGACTGTCAAGGATATCCGTTCAGCGGTGCGGCTTTACACTGCCGACTTGCTCTATATTACAAGAAGTAGCTCTGATGTAGAGGTTGTTCTATGTTCGTTTACACTGTTGGAACGTACCTATAAGTAGTAAAACCAGAAAATAAACCAAGTAAGGTATAAGATTTTAAGTGAATAGAAGTTGATTACATAGTAATGTTATAATGAGACAAACAAAATAAGGTTACATATTTTTTTAGGGTTCCGTAGTTATTGACTGCCTCGTTGGGCTAGTGGTCGCACACTCTACTGCTGAGCATAAGGTCCTGGGTTCGATTCCCAGCTCGGGCAAAATGTTATTGGGTCTTTCTATCAGTAATTTCTCAGTAGCAGCCCGGAGTTTGGATTTGTGCCCGGTTGATGGCAATAGACTCGCCCCCTATTACATGGGACTTAAACATATCTGGCGAAATGTGGGTGTGCTATAGGTACTCCTCTGCCTAACCCTTCGGGAGCTGCAGGCGTGATGTTATGTTAACTACAATGTTAAGTTTGTTCTTGTGATAAATTCATCCTATCTACGGAACCCTTCATTGTGCGTGGTCTGACTCGCACTTGGCCGGTCTTATAATAAATACTTTCCGTAAACTAAAATATTGTTGGTGTTCGCGTGGTGGCGCTCCAGTTAATTAACTTTTAATTCGTTCATTAACGCACATCGACCGCGTGAGTTATATGAAGCCGCGAACAACACGCGATCTCGAAGTATCGCGCTCTGGTGATCGAGTATGGAACCACACACCACCACAGCACACCCCACCACAGCACACCCCACCACAGCACACCCCACCACTGTCCACCACTGCTGGACAGTGTGCTCACCGGAGAACGAACCGTTTCCAAAGCTAAATATGCTTACCGCGCTTACCGCGGACTATCTCGGAATGGTGGGCTATGATATACACCGATACGTGTCGTATGTTGACGTTTTGGTTATTACATGAAATACCCTATTCCGATAGTAATAATGAACACATTTCACTTTATTTAAAGTTTATCCTCATTTTTATCAGTGGTTGGAACACCATGCAGACTTTTTTGTTTAAAAAAGCTTTGTTGAACAAAGCTTGGCTCGTGAAAGCTTGCATTTCCCGACGCAGCCGACTTTACCGCGCAACAAATAATTAGCACCCGGTGCTTTGCAATGAATTAAGAACTTAAATCGTTAGGGATAGTCAACAGTTATAATGGCACCTAAACTATCTTAAACTGATACAGGACAGTGACGAATAAAATCGGATATGGTTAAATTGTTACAGTATTGGCGCCACTCGGCTAAGTTACATTTTTTGAAATAGTTCCTGTTTCATTAGAAAATTAGTCCACATCAAAGGTACAATGTCTGAGATGCAACGAAACAGCAGAACAGAAACGAATGTTTCGTATTGTAAACGGAGAGTTTCACCAACAAAAGTTCATAATGTGTTTGAGCAGTTTATTTGGTTGCGCTTACCGCTCGATGCTCGTAACTACAGCGGAACGTGACGTACTTCATTTTGAAACAAAAAGAAAGAATTCTATTCTGCGTCCATTGTCACTCCGTGCAAATAAACTTAGTCCCTCGGCCGCCGCTTCGCTCAGCTCCGCTCCACGACGGTCGCACTCGGCTGTATTGTCGATTCAATTCTTCCTCGCTTTGTTGTGTAATCGAATTACTCTTGTTTAGCCGGCGCCGGCGGCCGTAATTAAATAAAAACAAGAACAAAGGGCCGCACGTGAGCCCCCTACACATGAGCTGTACCAGCTAATGGATGTGCTATATGTACTGCAATGCAGGCTATTATTAGTGTTTAAAGATTCTTGTATCATTAACAAGCAGACATTTATTATCATTTTCGAGTAGGTACGCAATGACAACCCTTACAGAAGACTACCGCACATTCAAGTCTACATTTGATAAATGTCTCTACTACTAAATCCCACATCCTGGTTCAGTTACTAAATCACAGTAACAAGAAGTAAAAGCACTTCATCGTTGGGGAGCGGGCAGCGGTAGGCGCTACAACCGCATTACTGAAGTAAAGCGCGTGTAGTGTTGCGCCGGCCGCGTGACAAATATCCGAGATTATCCGCGCCTGCTGCCGGCGGCGCCTACCGAGAATTATCCGTGTCACAGCACTAAAGAAATGTTTCTAACCCCGTACAAATGGAGCGGTTGGCTTACCTCGCGCCTCGCGCCTCGCGGCTGACGGATGTCGAGCCTTTTACCCGACTTCTAAAAGAAAGTGATTTGGCTTACATATAGTAGGGCTAAGTAAAATACGTTTACCGAATTTATGATCTATGTAAGAAGATTTTTAATATTTCCGATTTTGTTACGGTATATTTAGATTTAGTTAAATATCAGAATGATACACGGGGCTACTACCAATTAGCCCAATTGTTACCCAAATACCTTGATTGAAAACGGATGACTGTCTGTTTGCTAAGGACTGCCGTCTTCCATACATTAGGTGAGTACCCGCGCGCTGACCCTGGCCTGCGCCGTAATGTAATCAACAAACAGTAAAGTTAGAATATTGCTCGTTTCGCGACTCTATTGGGTTTCAGTGATAAATGTTTTGATATTTTGTTATTCAGCCTGAGTCAGTAGCGCCGGATTTAAAGCTAGTCGCTTTTTGTTCCCAATGTTTGTGTTCGACTTGATTTACTACTATGAGTACAGAAATGCAATGTTTTAGTGTTAGTATTTTAAACTGGGTCAACTTTTTTATGCATTGGACAAATTGTAGGTTCGTAATTGTCTTTTTTAAATATTTTCAGTTGTAACGAAATAATATAGTTCTACAATGAATCCAAAAATCTTCTTGAATTTAATCTACGAATGTGAGAAAATACGAATAAAACAAAACAACATAAATAATAGTCGCATCCGCGCATCTTACAAGTATAAGGGCTATTTATTTATGTACAACTAGCTGCTGCCCGCGACTTCGTCCGCGTGGAATAGTTACTCGTACTTTGGGCTAACGCAAAAAAACCCCCCAATTTTGAAACATTCTTCATTCTTGCTCCACTCCTATTAGTCTTAGCGTGATGATATATAGCCTAATAGGTAATAGGTAATAGGTAATACGGGCTGGTATCCGCAACTCCACGTCAAAGCGCGTATTTTGCGTACGGGTGGGAATATTGGTTATTCGATCCACCCCAGCTCCTCGAAGAAGGCCAGCAACGACTTGGTGTCACTGACAATCTCCCGTAGGGTACCTGGGTTACCGAAGTACTTTGCCCTGTAAGCGGCGACCATCGGGCAGTTTAACAGCACATGAGCTGCTGTCTCGTCGTCCTCCATGCAGGCTCTGCACAGCGGACTGTCTGTGACTCCTATGACAAAGAGGTGTTTATTAAATGACCCATGGCCAGTTACGGCTGCTGTGACTATGCGCAGCTGTGGTTTCGTTAGTCTGAGAACCTTATTCGTGAGGCGGCCATCGATTGTAGGAAGTGCCTCCTTGGCTTGCCTACACTCAGTGTGGTCAGACCATAGTTTGTGGTGTTGGTCCCTGGTTCGTTTCCTTACCAGAGTGCGTAGGTACCCGAAGGGGAGTGGCACAATGGGTTCAGGCCCCACTGGTGCCATGCTCGAACCCCTTCTGGCAAGTTCGTCAGCTGCGTCGTTGCCCCGCGAACCGCTGTGTCCTTTGATCCATTGAATGGTTATATTATTGAGGCTACCCACCTGGTTAAGGCGCTGGTGGCACTCGTATATCAGCCCGGAGTCAACAATGTGACTGTTTAGCGCTTGCAGAACAGCCATGCTGTCCGAGAGTATGCGTATCGAGTGGTCCTTAACTTCCCTAGCCATAATGGCTGAGGCGGCAAGAGAAATACCCATGCATTCGGCCTGGAAAACTGTGTTATGGACTCCCAATGGCGTGGCTATGTGTATGTTGAAGTCCTCGGAGAAGATTCCAGCACCTGTGCCACTACCTGTTTTGGATCCGTCGGTGAAGATCCGCAGCTCTGCGGGGCGCAAACCCTCGCATCGGCTGTCCTCGTGAAGTTGGATCCTGTATTTTTTATCAAAGATAAATTGTTTGGGTACCCGGTCGTTAGCGGCTTTCGTGATAGGGAACTCCTTGTTGAACCCCTCAAGCAGCGCGGTGTGTTGTGTGTCTCTCTTACCCCAGAGATTAATTGCATTAAGGCGCACCGCCGCCATTGTCGCTTCCTGCTGTATAAACAGGTGGAGAGGGGGCAGCCCCAGCATGGCTTCGATTGCTGCAGTCGGAGTAGTCCTCATGCAGCCCGTGGTCGCCACGCAGGCTAGCCTTTGCATGCGTTGTAGTTTGTTGGAGGTTGTGACCAGCTGAGTGCGGGGCCACCAGACCACGGCCCCGTAAGCGATCATGGGGCGGATCACTGCTGTGTACAGCCACAGTATAATTTTGGGGGATAGGCCCCACTTCTTACCTATCATTTTCCTGCACTGCCAGAAGGTGATGCAGGCCCTGTTTAGCTTGTTGTCCACATGACTACTCCAGTTTAACTTACTGTCTAGAATGACCCCGAGGTACTTGACCTCGTTGGCCAACTGAAGTTCTGTATCGAACAGTTTAGGTAGGCGGAAAGGGCCTAATGCGCGTTTTTGGGTAAACATGACTAGTTCAGTTTTAGTGGGGTTCACTGATAGTTCAAATTCCCTGCACCAACTTTCTACGATGCGTAGTGCTTGCTGAGTGAGGTTACAGATCGTTCCCGTCACCTTCCCCGATACAAGAATTGCGAGATCATCTGCATACCCTATTGTGTAATAGCGGTTGGCGTTGAGTTTTGTGATGAGATCATTGATTACCAGGTTCCATAGCAGGGGGGACAAAACCCCTCCCTGGGGGCAGCCTCTGGCTATCATAGCCAACTGCCGCTCATCCTCAAGGCGAACTACTCGTTTGCTTAACATGTTTGTAATCCAGTCCGTTAGTACCTGTTCTACTCCATGTCTGGAGAGGGCGCCGCTGATACTGGAGAAGTTGGTTTTGTCGAAGGCTCCCTCGATGTCTATGAAAGTGCCCAGACAGGTGCCTTTTTGATGAATCGCGTCCTCTATCTGGCTGACCACTAGATGAAGAGCAGATTCGGTCGACTTACCTGAGCTGTATGCGTGTTGATTACCATGTAACGGTATAGTTTTTAACGCGCCGTCCCTCAGCTCCCTATCACATAACCTTTCCATAGTTTTTAGGAGAAAGGAGGTCAGGCTGATTGGTCGGTGGGATTTGGCGTTTGTGTAGTCACCCTTACCTGGCTTGGGGATGAATATCACTTTCACTTCCCTCCATCCTTTGGGAACGTATCTGAAGGCCAGGCACGCTCTCATTAAAGGCACCAGCCTTATTGCGACCAGAGCACCCCCCCACTGTAGTAAGGCGGGGAATACTCCATCAGGACCAGCTGCCTTAAAAGGATGGAAGCTCTGGATGGCCCATTGGAGTTTCTCCAACGTGATCACCCTGCGTGCGTACCGCCAATCATTGTCTGACGGTGTTTGGTTTTCGTCTTGCTAGTCAATTACCTGCGCGAAGACGCATCCAGGGAAGTGAGTTTCAATTAGGACGCGTCTTGTTTCTTCAGGTGACGACGTGAGTGTGTTGTCAGGTTTTCGGAGGGTGACGGGCCCAGGAGTGTTCTGCTGCGCCAGTACTTTCCTTACCCTGTTTGCTTGTTGACAAGATTCAATGCTACCACAGAATTTACGCCAACCCGAGGTGCTCCTGAATCTGATGCATTTTTTGTAGCTGGATTTGGCCGCGTAGTAGTTGTCCCAGTCCTCATCCGCACATGTGTTCATGGCTCTATTCAGAGCAGTTCTTACCTTGCTGCGTTTGCGCTCCAGATCAGCACCCCACCAGGGTTGTTTACCCGGTGTGTTGCGCGGCGTGGTCTCTGGGCATGCAGCCTGGTAGCTGTCTATGATTGACTTAGTAAGGCATATATAGCCTATAGCCTTACTCGATAAATGGGCTATCTAACACTGCAAGAATTCTTCAAATCGGACCAGTAGTTTCGGAGCCTATTCGGTACAAACAAACAAAAAAATCTTTCCTCTTTATAATATTAGTATAGATAACCATTGCATTTCACTGTCTACGATTTATGTTTCAAAATACTGTACCAATGTATAATCAGAAATAAAAATGTGTAAAAAAGTTGCTTGATACAATATTATAGCCGGTTCACTGTCCAGGCTCCAGAGTGGTAATGGTCCCTTACGTCCAGATTATTTAATAACCAACATATTTTTTTTTTATTTATTCGAATATTCCCTGTGTCCCATCACTTTTTATAATAACAAAGATAGTAGATAAGTAATATTAGTAAATTATTTTAGGTTATAAATACATCGGTTTTAGGTTGTTTTAGGTTATCTTTTTGTTGCTAACTGTACCTGGGTATACAACGTGAAATTTGAATCACAGTTTTGCTAGAACAAACGTTGTTCAGACCATGGTCTACTATCATTCTATAGCATCCAATATGTTATTAAAACAAACTAAACTAGGCGTTCTCAAATAAGTCTTATGTTGCTCAAACGTGTTCAAACATTAACCGTAACATCTAAGGACTCATCGCGGTAGCAATATGGCATTCAAAAGAGTTATGAGGAGTCCACGTGGACTATAAGGATGTCCGGCCAATGCGGGCCGAAATTTTTATAAATAAATCAGTCTTTTTTGTTTTTTTTTTAAATACCATTGACGTTTTTTTTTTAATTGATTGTTATAGAATGGTAGTAGACCATGGTCTGAACAACGTTTGTTCTAGCAAAACTGTGATTCAAATTTCACGTTGTATACGCAGCAAAATTCCAAAGCGGGTTTTGAAGAGTCCTAGTCGGTTCAATCGTCGTTTCATACATTTTACAAAAAAGTAACTTTTATATTTTTTATTAATCATAGTCTGGCCAGGATTTTTTTAGCCCACTCGCAATATTTTTTTTACATACTTTTGATATAAATTATATATTATATATCTCGGGTGAAAGCCGTCTCTAGGTCAGATCTTACGTAGTTTTACATGTTCAAAAAGGAATAACGAATACGAGTAGGTACTTTGGGAATTGTTTTGGGGATAGTTAATACGTCACCGTCATCTTTAATAATATTCTGTACTATATTTATCATCGGTAGTAGCAAGAGATCGATACGTTGTGTAGTGTCACCATTGTCGGTAGTATCACGTTGTGTTGTTCGAAGCCAGCAGGTGGGCCAGGCTATTTGTTTTGTTGGGAATGCTATTGCCGAGCAAGTCGGCCTTTCCCACACTAAAAAAATCTGTTTCTGTAAACCAGTTTTTTTTTTTTTTCTACCAGTTTTTTGAATATTGTGTATATACTGAGGCGTTTCTTAGTAACAAACAACTGTACTGAAGTATATGTTTCAGAACAAAACTGAATCTTATCAATAACAGATGGAAGTTCATTATTATTATTGATTTACGATATCTTTTAGTTTAAGAAAATGATAAACTTAGGCCCGGACTCTACCAGAGCGGAGATGTGCGAGAATGTCCGAAGCGGCGACGAGAAGAGATGTTTTTCAGCAGGGTGTGTCCACCGAAGCAGATACACCCAGCTGAAATGCGGAGATGCTTACTGGATAGACTGGAGCGAAGATGTGTGCCGGCTAGAGCGGAGCTGAATACTAGATCCTTGTAAAATGTGGTCAAAAGATCTCCATTTAGAATAAACCCGTGATTTTACACATAACAGAATTACATCGTTCGTAGGTACCGGGTACCTACAATATGGTTCGTAAACGTTATTCAAATTCTGCGTAGCAAATAAATGCGTAGCGGCAACACGTAGGCACGGATCCTCGTAGTTTCGTAACCTCGTAGCCTCGTAGCATGCGTAGCGCGTAGCATCACAACGTTCATAGAATATCATGCTCATTGTTACAGTTATAACAAGTTTTTTTGAAAAATGTCGATAAACGTCTGAGCCTAGAAATGATTGATTAGGCGTTAGGAATTCTGATATCTGAAGTTATGCTATCAGCAGTGATGAATAACGTTTTATGTAAGTTTAACTACGAGTATTAAATTGTTACTCATTTATTTCAAACTTTTCGAACAAGCTATTGTTATTTATGGCTTAATAAAATCCATGCACAACAAATAGCCGGCAGGCTGTAAACATGCAATAAGTCAGAGCTGACCGCTAACGACCAAGCCGAACATTCCCGTCACCACGCTTATAAACGAGGAAAACTTTCTGTAAGTATATACTCGATAATAAAGAATTCAAACATTATATTATTTGAAATACTTACAGAACCTCTTAAATTACCAGATCAAATCTTATTAAGTCAAACTCCAGATCTTAGCATCCAAATGTTTTAAGTCAGGAACTCAATATGGACGTCAGGAACTCAGTATGTAGCACTTCATAATAACATGACGTGTCTCCGCATAAATAGGTGAGCATTATGTCGGCAGATTGCAGTACAATAGCCTGTTGTCTGTATAATGTTGGATCAATCGCCGCCGCGGTACGCGCTTGGCGCCTAACTTGCCTCAAAACGGTGAAGGAAAACATCGTGAGGAAACCGGCATGTCTTAGAACCAAAAATTCGAAGACATGTGACATCTACCAACCCGCACTGGGCCCGCGTGGTAGATTACAGCCCACTCCCTCTCACAGAGAGGAGGCCTGTGTCCCAGCAGTGGGAACATTAATAGGCTGATTATTTATGTATGTATGTTATGTGTTATGTAATAATTGTCCCTAACATTTGAACTTTCTCGACAACTTTTTTATTTGCCAGCAATCGTTAACAAGAAGATTGTCCCTCACACAAGCAAGGGCCTCTTTTCAGAAAAAAACTGTACCACAATGACCACAAATGCTTTGTAAAACAAGAAACAATCAGCTGTGAATTCATAAGGCTTGTTTATGGTCAAAGGTTCAGTGTAAACTGTCCATGAGTGGCCCACTACGACGTGGAACACAATTGTCGGGTAGTTTCACCTATTGTATTGTTAGTCGTGACGTCATCACACGTGGCCATGTTTTTAATTGCCTCTATTCATTGCTTGTTAGACTAACTGGCCGTGTATACTCGTCAAATGAAATGCTGTTCTTTTTGGAGCACTCCAGTAGAAATAACTACATTAAGTTCGTATTAAAAGCACTCCTACACATTTAGTACCAACTTTGACATGAAATTATGCTAGAACCAGATAACATTATACCTGTTAACATTATTTAAACTCGTTGTTCTTCAGGTATAACATTTACCGGAGTCAAAAACAAAAGTAAATGGTGTGTTTCTCGTCTTAACAATCCCTGATTTATCATTAAAGATTTAACTGTGTTTATTCATTCTCTTTATTTGCTCAGTTAAAAACTTATAAACCTTATTTACAATATACAAGTTAACACTAATATACATATAAATAGTATGTACAAGTTTAACTTTAAAATAACACATGATAGTCCTCACTCTGATCGCCGGACACTACCGGACACCGTCAGACATCGCCAGACGTCGCCGGACATCGCCGGACAGCGTCGGACATCGCCGAACGCTGCCAGATACCACTCGACATATTATGAGCTCGCCTTCATAATTATATTAGTAATTATGCAGTTTATTTTCTGCAACGATGAGTTTTTTTTTTTAAACGTTGCCCCTCGCTAGGATTTTTTTCTGTATTGTGGGTGCGTTTACAAACATTAAAATTCACATACACAAATAGCCAAACCCGGAACAACTACTTGTAGATCATACAAATATTTGTTCCGTGCGGGGAACCTGCGACACGTAGCGCAGAAGTCAATTGCTTAACCGCGCTGTTGAATGAGTATAGTGACGCAAATTGAAAAAGTTACATATATTTCATACATTTATATATTATACATATATTACACAATATAATACATCAATGCTATTACATCAATATGGGTAAAATTTTTAACCTCGCAATCCTTACGTAATGTCAAAGACTATTTAGATATTTACTTTGTTGGTTGCTAGGTAACGGACGAGGGTCGAAGTTGGAAATATATAGATATAGATATTATTTTTGTTTGTTTTTTTATAATTATAATACTACTTTGAATAGAAGAGCCATTTTCAATAGGGTTCCTCCTATGGCTGAAATGAATCTATTACAAAAAAATAACAATTAATTGGTTTTATCGCAAGCAACAATGTTTTCAGGTTTCATAGATTGATAGACAAGATTTTTTTTTTTACTTTTAACTATTTTGATGTTTTTCTCGTTTCCGCTGCGTTGAATAATTTTTTGAAGTACAGTATTAATCTCCATTATAAATTATTATAATTATCTATACAATGGTATATAAATTAAGTAGGTTATGTGTACTAGCAGGAGTGTAACAATAAAAACAGTTGCAGAAATGGGGCAAAACTTGATCGTAGAGCACTCTCTAATGCTTCGTATAATGAGTCGTGCAATAGGTACAGGTACAGGTATATTTTATTTCTTGAATAAAATGCAAACTGTTATTTAAATACTTATTATTCTTCTTAAAATCTAAATTTAAAAAAAACTCACATTAGTAGGATTTTTTGACAAATATCTTAAGTGCCTACGTGTGTTACCCTCGTCATGTCGTCTGAATTAATACTCCTGACAAAATACACGTTCCATTTACAGATAAATCTTTCGTTCCTAAAATTGTTAATTCTTTTACTTCTCACTCACGCCTGCACACTTAAATGGGTGTTTTTTGTTTTAAAATTATTTTTTAGTTTCGTCTACGTGCTAATACGTTCAAAACAGAACAAACAGAACCTTATGGACGAAACAACTGATCTATAGTCCATTACCATAAGTTTTAACTATCTGTGGTTAATAGCCAAACTACAAAATAAAAATGAGATTCAATATCAATAAGCAATTCAATAAGCAGCTAATGAGAGTACACATACACACATATAAAACACCCTCCCACGTTAGTGAAATTATGTAATGACATTACACGTGGTAATGTAACCGCGCACTCGACACCCTCGTTTACTTGCCGACGTTACCAACACGAGAGGAATCACGCAACACCACGGCATCCCCCTATATGTGCGGCGCGGCTGTAGGGACCAGGGGCGGCAGTCTCGACATAGATAGCGATCGATAAACAACCGAATTCGGTCGCAAAGTCTTAAAGGGGTCACTAGACGGTCAACATTGCTTGACAAGCACCGGCCTGCAGTCTCTACATAAATAGCGGGAAAATTGCAGAACATGATTTAATAAAAATAATTGTTTTTCTTGAAAATTGTATAGTGAATAAGTAAAACTTATCTTGAAAACATTATTTTTCATGGAAAGTAAGAAGTAGCAATATCCATTTTAAAGAATTAAAATAATTTGTTAAATATCTAGGGGATTAAAGTTTACCTCCTTGCAACACTTAACGTCGGTGTCAAAACAACTTTTTGACATGTACCCTATATATAATTGTAGTCTGTGTTGACATGAAAACAAATACGATTTGTCGTTTGTCGTTTGTTGTATTTTGTCTTGTTTGAGAAATCGTAGATTCGTAGTGTCGATACTCAAAAATAAAATGTTAGGAGGACAAACTGAAGCAGGTGCAGAACTGCAGACCCGGCTCCAACCGGCGTCAAGTAAGTATCTCAACCTACAATACCTATATTTGCACATTCAGTGAATGGCCAGTAGGCAACTGATAGCAGCCACTTGCGTAAAATCGGAGTGCCGCCAGTACCTATTTGGAAGGAAATAGAAACAAGTAAGTACCTACATAAGACAAAAAAAAAATAGATTTGGATTTAAAAAATAAACGATAAATGCAGACTCTCACTTGAGACTCCACAGAAAATCCGTAAGGTCGCTGTCTCTGCAGAGATGGCTGAAGTTCAATGACGAGCTCATTGAACATTTCTTTATTCACTCTATACAAAGATAGAAATTCCGAATCCTCCAAATCTAATACATTTTCACAGTCGCGCCGGTTTTTTCCGATTTGTCGTCGTTCAATAATGTCGCGTCTGTGTTCAAGCACGACTAAATCCCACGCTAAATATGCCTCCGCCATAATTTTATGTGATTTCTTCTTTTACTCAAACTTTAACGAATCACCACTGACTACATAGAGCTGTAGCGGTTACACCGCGACATACAAACTACGAAGCAAAAAGACATGACGTCACACAAGTCCTACATCTCGCAGTTAGAGTTTACTGAGCGAATAACATAGATAAGACTATCCGAAATCAACATATGGGGCAGTTGCCCGCCAGACATAACAACCCGTCTGGTTGGAGGATCCTCCCTTTTCTATGGTGGATGAGTGAACTTTACACCCTGTTCCTCATACCCCTAAATTGGTGACCCCGAGAATGAACATCAACGCAGCCTTCGTGCAACTACTTCAGCGTGACGTCATCATCATCACTCCCGCAAGCTTTCGTGAGGCAAGTCACACAGCCAGCCAGCACCCACGGCTTTAACGGGTATCCTGACCACCAGCATGCAGCGAACGCGCATTCCTGGTCATCACCCTCAGCCACATCACCCCGACTCACTGGGGAATCACCGCAATCACCTCAATCACCGCAATCACCTCAATCACCGCAATCACCTCAATCACCGCAATCGCCGCAATCACCGCAAACAGTTCCGACCCACCGTGAACTGTGCGGCACCCGGTTCCGACTCACTGGAACCACAATCACCATCGCCGCAATCACTGCAGACAGTTCCGACCCACTGTGAACTGAGCGGCACCCGGTTCCGACTCACTGGAACCACAGCTGGCACTGTGAAGCATCGCAAGATCCAAGACTCAGCCCACTATCGACCTTCGGTCTCCGGAGGGGAGTGATGTAGCGGTTACACCGCGACATACAAACTACGAAGCAAAAAGACATGACGTCACACAAGTCCTACATCTCGCAGTTAGAGTTTACTGAGCGAATAACATAGATAAGACTATCCGAAATCAACATATGGGCAGTTGCCCGCCAGATATAACAACCGTCTGGTTGGAGGATCCTCCCTTTTCTATGGGGGATGAGTGAACTTTACACCCTGTTCCTCATACCCCTAAAGAGCTAACGAATCACTTTGCGGGCTGTCAAAAATGGTCGCAAAATATATTCGTAAACACCGAGCATTTGCGACAAAGTTCGGTACAATACCGATGACAATCGATAACTCGGAGTATCGAAACTACCAAATAACGTTACATTCGACTTTGCGAACGAATTCGGTCGTAAAGTGATCGCTATCTATGTCTACACTGCTTGTCGAGTCAATGTTAACCGTCTAGGGACCTCTTTAGGATTTTGCGACCGAATTCGGTCATTTAGCGATCGCTATCTATGTCGAGACTGCCGGCCCAGCTCACGCTTCGAATGGATAGTTTTAATTAGTTTTAAAATTAAACTGCTTTGTTCAACTTTTAACATAAAATGTTATAGGGCGAAAGTTAATGACCCAAACTTTGCGGTGGGACCAAAGATATTAAGTGTGTCGTATGTTTGTATGTAACTATACGCTACGGGGTGTACTTAAAGACATCATTTTGAACGAAATTAATATACTCCAATAAATTATAGATTTTGCTTTTATTCCGTTCATCAGTGCTTTTTTTGTGTCCGTGCGGATTGAGGAGCCAGACTCATAATTAAACGCGGGTACTACCAATATTTAGTAGTAAATTAGCCGATTTTGTAGGCCCGATCCTGGAATTTGTAGTAAAACCCTTCAGAAGTTACATGATTTTAAAGGTGGCTCCTCAATTCGCACATGCGGATTGAGGAGCCACCTCAGAACTCGAAAATCTCAATCCGCACGGACACCTTTTTTTTGCCCTGCTCTGGCTTTGAAGTAGTTCATCACAATGGAAACACAGCGTAAGTACCTCAACACGATTAAGTTGCCGCTGGCCAGTCGGCGACAGTCGGGGTGGTCTGCCAGAAAATAAAACATTCATCAAGAGCCGGTTCGTTAGTCACAAAGCGCTGCCATCAAAAAGCAATGAAATTATAAGAGCGACGAACAAATTGGAAAACTATTATGTGTCCGTCAGCCTCGTTATTTACTGAGCAATTTGCCGAATGGAATTAACTCGGACGCGAGTTGCACAACCGCCCTCCAATTTGCCGCTTTCGTCGTTGTCCCGCTTGCGCCGCGCACTGTCGTTGACAGCGCACTGCACAGCGTCACTCATGAATATTCGCACGTGTCGCCCTTTTATCATTGTGATTGTAACAAGGTATAAGATTAAATTATAAAAAGGCTCGCTCGTGAAATGAATCCGCGCCGGTGCGTGACTCGCATGTGGGAAGCGTTGCGGTGAGCGCGAGGTAGGCAGGACAGAAGGCTCATGAGCATTCTGTGTTACCACGTATTGCGATGTGAGCATGCATCGCAATACGTGGTAGCACAGAATACAAGTCGTTTTTGTTTCTTTTATACTTTCTTTCTTTTTCGTGTGTTTAGTGACTAGCCTGGTGTCAGAGTTTTCAATTATACTGTAGTGACGATTAGGTAACATATTTGTTTTTACCGCGTTTGTTAGGGACGGGCCTTCTGTTTCTTCTTGTTATCTAGTACCTCCCTCCCTCCACGACCGCTGATAGCCTATTTAGCATACACAGGTGTTGGTGACCTTTGTTCTGTTCGTGTTTTACAAACAAACTTCTACGTAAAGTTATAATTTCACCAT
Organism: Conistra vaccinii; assembly: GCA_948150665.1. Lineage (NCBI taxonomy): Eukaryota > Metazoa > Arthropoda > Insecta > Lepidoptera > Noctuidae > Conistra > Conistra vaccinii. The sequence goes on from OX411334.1 coordinate 22,926,436, forward strand.
GTTGAGAACTGATAAAGACTAAATGTTTAATAACGTAGATACAAGATCTAACTGAGGGCTATAACATACTCCTGTTAGTCCCTTACATACCATTATCTACTATCTGATGGATTATCTACTATCTGATGGATTAAATGTAATTTTATCGTTCAGTAATGTAACGATAATAAAAGGTTAATCCAATAAATATATTTCCCCTGGCAAGGGAAACACATCAATATAACCGGAGCACTCAAATCTGTAATCAGAGGGCGATTCTAAATCGTTAACCTACAAAAGAGCGGCGCTAACAATCGACCCGTATTTTATTTTTATGATAGCTATTACACGGTGCATCGCCCCTCATAACGTTATCCATTGCCGGCTCTCAATACTGGCGCCAGCTCGTTCAAGCGGAGCCGGCAGAAAAGTCGAATTTGCTTGTATTCTCTGGGCGATACCGATATCAAAGAGCGCGCATTAATTTGCAATCTGTCACGTGTATGTCGTGCCTGTCGTGTCACTCGTGTGGCGGTGTCTGTCGCACCGCGTCGCGTCACGTCACAGCGTGTCACCAGGCAGTACACAGCACTTTGATATCCGAGCTGGCGCTGCAACGTGTCTGTGATTACGATCCTAACACTAGCTGATGTCATACTGTCGGATCCTTGCAATTACTGCTCGGCCTATAGTAAAGTTTGAAAACATTGTGAGTGGATCCATGACTGTAGAGCGTACAAGAAGCTCGACAAAATGTCTAGTTAAATAATTACAATGCTTGCATATTTTCCCTTGCCACTTAAGAAAATAAATATTCCTAAACAAGGCAGCTATAACAGGGTAATATTATTCGTTTCTCATCTAATTATTTAATCTTTACCGTTATATGATATCCTCAGTATTCCTCAGCATCCGCTACAATATATCGCGGAGGTCGCGAGCGCCACTAAATAAACAACTATATAATACCGCGCGACAAATGTTAGCATCTCGTAGCCGAGGGGGGAGGGCAGTAGCTATGTCTTGCTTCTTAGCATACAAATTAAAAGTTCATTCTATCAACGGGTTGTTGCGGTCATAGGATTATGTCGTATCGTCGTCATTTGTATCTTATTGGTTCAACTAGGCAAAGGATAGAAATATGATAGCGTACCCTAAGTACATCAATACTCCTTGACCTATCTACTTATTGAGATCAATTTGGTGTAGTTCAGTGGAGCACACTCGACACTCGAGTCACGTTACCTACAGGTAACCGGAGCCAGCGCGTCGCGCCGAGTTAGTGCCATAGCTGTACTCGACATGTTACCCGCTACCTGCCACCGCTCACGTGCCCATACGTTACAATATATTATTAACCGTGACTAATTAATATTATGCATTAATTGTAGGAATTGAGACTACCCAAAACATTAATATTCTAAAGTACAAGTATCAATTTTATTAAACAAGAGATTGAAAACTTGTTCCTTTTCAGACAGGTCAATGCCCAGGAGTTGCCAATCAGGCTGAGTACACGTTACTGAACCCACCGCGAGCTAGCAATAGCCGAAACAAAAATCGTATTTTATTTCTTAGCGGGCGGGCACGAAACCAGCGAAAAGGAGCGATCTGATGGCCGAGCGGGGCGGCCGGCGTCGGCGGAGACGTACAAAATTGCAACATTTTTGTACTTTCGCCGCCGCCGCCCCCGTCCCGCTCGGCCATCGCTTTTCGCCGCTCGTTTCGTGCCCGCGCACTTACTCTGCTCTATGCCCGCGACTCGGTAAACTTTCTAACTTTGCGAAGTAATAGTTATATTTTTCTTTCAGGTAGTAATCGGAGACTCTCTCAATAGTTTCCTTATGTTAGAATGGATGGCTGTAGTCACATAAAGTATAATAATGTAGTACAGCAGCACTGTGTGTGATGAATGGTCCATTACCAAGATATATATTCTGCGGACCAGCCGGCAGGTGGCAGGCAGGCGGCAGGTACAGTTCGACACTCGTGACCTGAATGAGTAGCGCCCTATTATTCATTTCACGTTCATTTACACTCTTTATCTATAACTAGCGACCCACATCGGGGCCGCTCGGTTACTTTCGGATCAATTCCGGAAAATCATTTTGCGTTCATTGTTTTACTGGGAACCTTAAGCCGAATTTCCGAATTATTTGCGCAATGTTAGTTTCGTGACACTAGTTTCACTGATGGTGTCGACAAGTAAATAGATAATTACATCGCGCACGCATTATGCTATTTACACGGGAAAGTATCAGTAATGACAAACTAATGTCATGAAACTAATAGTGCGCAAATAGTTTTGTAATGTTCCTAAATTCACTTGAGACTAACCATGCGATTTTTATAATTTCACGTGACGCTCGTCGTCTCGTATATGCACGCCTTTAGAGTCCACTATGCTTATCTAAGTTTTCCTTTACGTTAATCTAAAGTTATAATATCTTAACTAATATTATAATATAAAGAGAAAAGATATGATTTTTTATGTTTTACGCTTTCACGCTAAAACGACTGAACGGATGAAATTTTGTACCTACATAGGTACCGTTCAGGCGTTTGACCACCCATCGTCGTACCCATGTGGGTAGTACCATGAGTTAGGACATAATACTTTTATCTGGATATCCCCACAGGATCGACACTAATGCGAGTGAAACCGCGGGGCGCAGCTAGTCTAAACTAATATTGTAAAGAGAAAAATTAGATCTTTTGTATGTTTGTTTGTAATAAATAAACTCAAAAACTACTGAACGGATTTAAAAAAATGTTTCACCAGTAGAATGCTATATTGTCACTTAGTAACATAGGCTATACTTTATAAAGATATCATGCGGGCGAAGCTGCTGGCGAAAGCTAGTATAGAATATTTTTAAAAAGCTTATAAAGCCTACTGAAAAAATGAAATGGAAAATGTTATCAGGATAAATTGGTTTTCTTTCGCATTTGGTCGTGATTAAGTAACTTACCTTCATTACTTACATTGTGATTTCCTCGGCGGGTGCCGGCGAGTGCGCCGCCGCCGCCGCCGCCGACCGATACGGCGCTGATAATGTTCTAATAAAGAGAAATTTATTGTAAAGCTGCGTCAGACCGCCGCTCGGGGCTTGGCAGGACGAGTACTAATAGGTACTAAGGCCTACTAAATTATACTTAGAAGATTATTATAATATTAACTTTTGAGTTCAATGATCTAGAAGAGATCTTTAAAGGTAAAATTACTGGCATAGGTATATAACAATTACGTACTCACACAAGTGCAGTTTGTAGACGACAATGCTGTTGCTACGTGAAGGTTAGTTTCGCGTAGGTACCCGTGGTGCTACGGATCAGTTTTTGCAGGCGAGTAACAAAATAATTCCGTAAAATATAGTCTTTATAAAAATAAATTACAATTTATTAATTATAATAAATTAATAAATTGATTCATAATTATAATTATGTTGTCTAAGAGGTGGGGAGGAATAAATTCCGTTCCGCTTTGTAGCTATGTGGGTATTTGCTCCACTGAGTCACTGTAGGGTAAGTCCTCGATAGTCCGCGGTGTCTGGTGGCCGTATCTGAGCGAAGCATCTCTTAGTCGTTAATGAACAACCTCCCGCGGCGGCCACTGTTCCTAATTTATGGCCGACTGTCTCAAATAAAGCCGCACTCGATAAGCGAACATTGTTGTTAATGCCTTCCTGCGAGCGCCGATACCGAAGGCTCTAGGCGATTGGCGCACAGCAACACGACACAAAGCAACTTTCACATGGGGTGGCATAGGAAGTTGGGAAGTCAACAATTAATTATTATAACCTTATTATTTTATAAGGTTATAAATACTTGAAACGTGATTTCCGAGGTAGAATTAGTGTGAGCAATCATCAAAAAGTTTCGATACTGCCGGCAGTTTGGAAAAACCTGCTATCTAATTACGCAACACATTTTCCTAAACAATTCCGACTAATCTGTTTCATTTTGACAGTTCAACAATATTCATTGCGTTATTTACGTTGTCGAGCAGATATTTTTTCGAACTTATGAAGTAATGGATCTGTGAATCTGTTTCAAACCGATTCAAATTCTGATTGATCTTGTATTACGTAATTAGGGTGCTGGTCCTTAAATCAATATCCAAAGTCATGTACTCAAATTAGGCTAAAAACTAAATTACACTTCACCACTTCCTAGTGCTTTAGCTGGGGAGAAGAAGTGGCGCAACAAACTCCCCAGCTTGTATGATAATGTTACTTTATTTCTGCGTTTGTTCACGTCATATAACTACGTATTTACGCATAGGTACATAGAACAACAGCCACGTCGCGACTCGGCTCTTCTCGGCCCGACTCGGCGCGGCCACTCGCCCCGATAGAAACATCGCTAGTTTAATTGCCCCCTAGATACGATCTGACAGACGATTTACTAAACTAATCACCCTTTTACGTAAATACTCGCGCTCTATATTTCATGCGCAATCCGGTGAATTTATTTTGTTTGTAAAAATATTACGAGTGCTATCAGACTCGCTGGTGAATGGCGGTGGAGATTATTTTGAAATTCATTTTGATTTTAATTAATAGCTACGTGCACTGCCTGATACTAAATATTTTTTTGAATTTATATTTGCTTTTGATATTAAACTATATAGGATGTAATTTCAAACCTATTAGTTAGTTTTACCATGAATAATACTAACTGGTAAATAAATCCTTTTCAATGTACAAACATTTTAAATAATAAATCATATAAGCAGCCAAGAACTGCTCCGACCGCGATCGCAGAGTCTTCACCGGTCTTCACAAATAAAACTGCTCGTCACTCGTCATACGTCTGTGAGATGTTGCTGACATAGCACCGCCGCCCCCGCCCCCTCCTGCCTCCTCCGGACTCGCCCCCTCTCACACCGTCGACCACATTCAATAACCCCCGCGAACTGAAAAATATGTAAGAGCAGCAGAATACCGCCTCCTCCGCTCCTTTCATGAATTATCGCTTGAAATCTTTAGTTATTCACTGAAGTAGGACGGAATTACCATTACTGCTATATGGTTCAAAGGAAATGGTGGGACTTAACGAAATAATTAATACCTCCTAGTGATCACTTTCTGTGTTGTTGTAGGCCGAGGGATCCCACGCTATTAATATTTTATAGTTTCCACCTAATCATTAAACTGTTACCACTTACAAGACTTATAATTATCTGAAAAAACATAGACGGCGCAGAAAAATACCAGGTTACCTGCACAGCTAAAAGTTAACTTTACCATGTTCCAATTTTGTTCCATTTTAAATGCGTAATAAATTGATTTCGGTAATAAACCTTTACAACATTGTAGCATTGATTAAGCTAGTTGTTACACACTGTTAGCTTTCAAAGACTACCTACCATCAGCTGTGTATCAATGCCCCCCTCCCCCACGTATAATAGGGGGTCACACAAAGGCCATACGTTGCCGGTCGCAGGAAGTATAGCGAGTGGTCGCGTACAGAAGCGGCGTGTGACATATTATCAGGGTAGAAAGTCAACTTAAGAAAACTTTCTATGTTATTGGGAATACCTATGAAAATGTACCAGTCAACGCAGGTCCGGTGCCATTCTACAGATAAAGCTGAAACTTCTCATGCACCTGTAGTATATTACAGCAACATCCATACACTTCAAACCGGACACCACAACGCTGCTTGGCTTTAGAAATATCATGTTGGTTGGTGGTGAATGGTATCATAAGAACTTCTTAAGAAACAGCTTTTTTACAACTACGCAAAACTAAGATGAATGCAGACGTACTGCCGTAGCACGTCTGCATTCATCTTATGCAGTAACTACGCGAACAAACAGTGGTTTCAGCTTAATATTATGTCAAGAACCTGAACAAGTATTCTGTGTCACGAGTCACGACGCACGTCGTCGCCGCGCGTAAACGTGATGCACACAGTGCAGACAAGCTTATCACGTGCTAGGGCGGCACCTACCGTGATGCACACAGTGCAGACAAGCTTATCACGTGCTAGGGCGGCACCTACCGTGATGCACACAGTGCAGACAAGCTTATCACGTGCTAGGGCGGCACCTACCGTGATGCACACAGTGCAGACAAGCTTATCACGTGCTAGGGCGGCACCTACCGTGATGCACACAGTGCAGACAAGCTTATCACGTGCTAGGGCGGCACCTACCGTGATGCACACAGTGCAGACAAGCTTATCACGTGCTAGGGCGGCACCTACCGTGATGCACACAGTGCAGACAAGCTTATCACGTGCTAGGGCGGCACCTACCGTGATGCACACAGTGCAGACAAGCTTATCACGTGCTAGGGCGGCACCTACCGTGATGCACACAGTGCAGACAAGCTTATCACGTGCTAGGGCGGCACCTACCGTGATGCACACAGTGCAGACAAGCTTATCACGTGCTAGGGCGGCACCTACCGTGATGCACACAGTGCAGACAAGCTTATCACGTGCTAGGGCGGCACCTACCGTGATGCACACAGTGCAGACAAGCTTATCACGTGCTAGGGCGGCACCTACCGTGATGCACACAGTGCAGACAAGCTTATCACGTGCTAGGGCGGCACCTACCGTGATGCACACAGTGCAGACAAGCTTATCACGTGCTAGGGCGGCACCTACCGTGATGCACACAGTGCAGACAAGCTTATCACGTGCTAGGGCGGCACCTACCGTGATGCACACAGTGCAGACAAGCTTATCACGTGCTAGGGCGGCACCTACCGTGATGCACACAGTGCAGACAAGCTTATCACGTGCTAGGGCGGCACCTACCGTGATGCACACAGTGCAGACAAGCTTATCACGTGCTAGGGCGGCACCTACCGTGATGCACACAGTGCAGACAAGCTTATCACGTGCTAGGGCGGCACCTACCGTGATGCACACAGTGCAGACAAGCTTATCACGTGCTAGGGCGGCACCTACCGTGATGCACACAGTGCAGACAAGCTTATCACGTGCTAGGGCGGCACCTACCGGTACCGTGTGATACACAACTACGCCCATTAGATGATGCGCGCTCTGACGCTGCAGAGGGTTGTAGCAGTTGTAAGATCGACGCTGGCAGCAATACTATACTGTCATTATAATTAACTATTTATCCACATTGCTGGTATTTTTTAATATCGGAAAATTATGACTGCCTCCGTTATTACCTACAAACATCACTATTTTTCTTTGAGCCCTAAACTAAATTGTAATGATCGTTTGTAAACCCTAACATTAGGCGTTAGATTCTTAACTAACTGTCATTGTATACAGCACGTACGCGGCGTGGTCGCAGTTTGTGCTCCAGCCGTTATAGTCACACAAAACCTCGGCTAATGAGACGCTATAATCGTTATTTCTACTACAATATGTTTGAAAGAACTCGTAAAAACTTCGGCTCAGCCGTTCCGTAGCTATTAACGATGTACTTACAGTCACCACTCCGAAGACATCGCCCTCATTAGCCTCAATTAGAAAATTATGTGAATAAATAGACGCCGCGCCTTCGTGTGCAGTGTGTGCCTTCTGCGGGACAGAACGCAGCTGTGACTGCTGTAAGTGAAAACTTGAGAGAAAATAAAATAAAATGCAATGCACCATGCACCGTTTTGTAGAACTTGTGCCAACAATGAACAAAGTAGTTGAGCACGGTGTTTATGCAGCGCAGCTTACAGTTTAGATTGAGACGTGTAACGTTAACAACATAACAGTGGACGCGTTGTTTGCCGCCGATTAGCCGACCTTTGTTCACAGGCTGTAGTTACGTTCATACGCCCGCGGAGCGGCGCTAGTGTCGCGACCAATCACAAGCATTTGCCGCGCGAACGCCGGAGGTGATAAACTGTAATTTGTTGTAATAACTGTGAAAATACTAAAGTATTGGCTTGACTCAATATTTTTGTCTGTTTAGAGTATGTTTTATGGTTTCTGTAACTGAGTGAGTAATTCAATAATAAACTGGTACGAAACCTTCGGGTGCGAGTCCGACTCGCACTTGGCCGGTGTTTTAGTTCAGATTAATGAAAATACTAAACGAAGAATATTTTTCGTCTTAATTTTATAAAATCGCAGACATCTAATTCTATTTCATTTCGTAATCTATACTAATATTATAAAGCTGAAGAGTTTGTTTGTTTGTTTGTTTACTTGGACGCGCTAATCTCAGGAACTACTGGTCCGATTTGAAAAATTCTTTCAGTGTTAGTTAGTCCATTTATCGAGGAAGGTTATAGGCTATATATCATCACGATAAGACCAATAGGAGCGGAGCACCAATGAAGAATGTTTAAAAATCGGGGTCTTTGTTTTCATTTTGAGAGCTTCCGCTGCGTGCGCTGCGTAAACGGTGAAAGTTTCGCAAAAATCATGTATGACAGAATTATTTCCCTTTAAAAGTTCTCAAAAAAAATCTGCAATAGCATATGTCTATCTTTTAAGGTTGGCTCACTATAACCGTTTTTATGCTAACCAAATTTGTTCTAAAATAATGCATTATTTGCAAAGGTATTTTTATAAACATGACATTAATCCTTATCCAAATAAATACGTTATTCATGACAAGTATTTAATTTAAAACAAAATTGCTCTTTACATCATTCGATTTCAATGAATATCTTAGGAGATATCGCAGTTTTAAAATAACATCGCAGCAAAATAATGATCAAGTACTATGCGCGCATTTATGATGGCAACAGGAGTGGTGGCTCAGTGGTATCGGCCCCGACTTACGAGTCGTAGGTCGTGGGTTCGAACCCCAGTAGGCGCTTTACTTTGTGTAAATAATTTCATCACCACTGCTCTCAAAACGGTGAAGGGAAACATCGTGAGGAAACCGGCGTGCACTGGGCCCGCGTGGTGGATTACAGCCCACTCCCTCTCATAGAGAGGAGCCCTGTGTCCCAGAACAGTAGGTAATGGGCTGATTATGTATGTTATGTAAGGCAGTCATGAGGGTGAAGGGCGGTGGCCCCAATTAGCTCTGCGAAATACCATGCCGCGCAGCTCATATGCGTGGTTGGCTGAGTCGGCTCCCTATGCTACTTTTTAAATTTGTTTTTCCAAAATATCATCGTATATATACTTTTTAGATGAATAAGTTAGTAATAATAAGTTTTGTTTTAATTTAGTTGTTTTTGTTAATTTCCTTATCTAAATAGATACTAATTAGATTTTGTAGTATTTTAGGGTAATTCAGTCGCGGGTTAAAGTTAGCGTTAGCCCAAAGTAACTATTCCACGCGGACGAAGTCGCGGGCAGAAGCTAGTTATACTATGAAATTACAAATTTATTTTTTGCAGTTGCAGAAATGTACTATTTGTTGATTATATATTTTTATTTTTGATTAGATTATGCATTTATGGTACATGACATGATGTACAGAAGTTTCAAAATCCTAACTTGTGTAGTTGTTGCGATAGAGGTCGTACAAAAATGGTCTAAAACTGATAAAAATAAATAAATAAATTATTTGTACTCTATTCGCTGAGTTAACAAAATGACACCATCAGCCAGGGCAGGATTTTTTTTTCCAAACACGCAGACAGATTCATATAAGTAGTAGTCTTACTTATAAGACCCCTACTTTTGCGTCGGGTGTTAACAATGTACGTAGTCTACTCTACAGCACTGTTGTGAAGTCTTTCCAACCGCTTGGTAATTTATTGTAAATAATTTGGGCCATACAGTAGACACTTCTGCGCACCAAAGTAGTTTGACACGATAATTGACATCATTTACTATTGTCACGCCTATTTCTTGGGAATACATCAGCTAGACGTGCAAAACGACTTTTATTTTGCTTTACAAACACAGCTACTTCGAAAATGTCAAGAATACCTTGACTGCTGGCTGACTATGGCGTGCAACAATCAATCTTCCTAGCCTTTTCCCAACTATCTTGGGGTCGGCTTCCAGTCTAACCGGTTGCAGCTGAATACCAGTATTTTACATGGAGCGACTGCCTATCTGACCTCCACAACCCAGTAACTGGGTAATACGATAGCCCTTGGGAAGACTGGTGTCAGACTTTCGGGCTTCTGACGACTCGTAACGACTGTCAAAGATCCACAAATGACAGCCGGGACCAACGGCTTAACGTGCTTTCCGAGGCACGGAAGAGTCTCGGTATGTAAAGATGGTGACCCATCCACTGACCAACCCCGGCAAGCGTAGCTTAACCTGGTGGATCGACCCGTGCGGCTTGTTATTACTTAGCCACGAGCTCTACTATGACTATGGCTTGCAACATTGTCTGTAATTTGAAGTTTAAACATTGTCTTTATCAGTTGAGTTCGCTCAGAAAATGATACCGTATCACAATTGAGATTCAACTACACCGTGGTATAAGTTGTAAGAAGTGTTTTGGTATCTACTATGGAGGAACATCTATATAAAACAGTTGTGACTTGTGAGCCAGTCTGTTTTGTACCATCCCAATTTCTATTTCTATTACAAATCTATTTCAAGACGTGTCAGTGGCAGTGCCGAGCTACGATTTTTGAGTAGTAGTAACCTACCCGTAATCGGATATCCATTGCAAATTCCCGCGGGACTTGAAGCGGTGCCGCCCATGATCCCAATCCTACTAATTACATAGCTATGTAGAAAATTTTCTACAGATTTGAATGCGTGATTACTTTCCAATCAGCTCCAAGTCGCATGCTTGGCTACATACTCGACATCTGGTACTCGGACTTTGATTAATTTATAATTAAAATTCTTTCATTCAACTAAATTATTCATTCTTGGCTAAAATTAAAGTCCACATTCCCCGGCCGGCGTCCTTCTTATATTTTGTAGTCAATTCGTAGTACGAGCACAGATTAGTACAGATGGTTCTTTCTGCAAAATAATTTAAATAAAAAGCGACTCTTGCTACGACACAATAAAGTGCAATTAAGGTCGCACAGCGCTAATTTACCTTCAGATAGATATACGGGGTGTCCGGGACATCGACGCGAAGCCTGATACCATAGATTCAGTACATGATTCTAAACCCCCCTGCGTTGAAATTTTTCGTCGGAAATTTAAAAAAAAATCTGCTGCTCCATACATTTTGACCGCGTAGGTATTGCACTTTTCTATGAAACAGCAGATTTTTTTTTTAATAACCGACGAAAAATTTCAACGCAGGGGGGTTCAGAACCATGTACTGAATCCATGGTAACCTGCTTCGCGTCGATGTCCCTGCCACCCTGTATATGTGTGGATCGAAAAAAGCACTGTGCGCCGCCGCGCCGCCGCCACGCACCCACCACGCCACCGCAGCGCTCTCGCCCCGCACCGGTCGCGCGTCTGACGACGCTCGTCGCGCTATTATCACGTATTATAACACGTTGTGAGTTATGTTACACGTCGCTACCTGTATTGATACCTAATATATTCGTGTTCATCAATTACTGTAATTTGTATTCATTGCCACGAAATTATCAGATAACCAATTGTCTGATATGAGTCTTTATAGTATGAGCTGCATTATGTTACAAATATGTATAATCAATTGATTAAATGTGAATAGTAACTAATAGACACATATTGTTATACCAATAAAAATACCTACTATATAAAGTACCTATAGTACGCGGTTTATTTTACATAGATTCATTATACGTTTTTTTTACAAAATTACTCCTCCCTTAACAACTACACTGAGACTACACTTCACCCGACTGGGCTTTTAGCAAATAAACAAAAACAAATTCGTATCTCCAACAATGTATCTATATATTTTATTACAGTAGGTACTTGTGAAAGTGCTTGTGCTAATTAACTGACGTGTCGCAGCGTTAAGTTAAAGTGAACAACAAATGAGCGACATCAGCGAGTCACGGCGCGTCGTCACTACGTCTGCTGCTGGGCGCGGCCCGGCGCGGCCCGGCGCGGCCCGGCGCGGCCCGGCGCGGGCCTCACAGGAGGGACGAGACGCAGACGCGGCTATTAGTATGCAGATGGGAAAGCGACGAGCCTGCGTCTTGTCCTTTCTGTATGTTTTGTGCTTGACTGTGTTAACACATTTTGTATGAATAATAATGAAGATAGGTGAAATGGACGCTGCGTCTGCGTCAGGTCCTCTTACTGTATGACCCGCGCCTAAGTTTGAGTCTTTCGAGTCTATTTTCACATTACGTGTTAAACATCGCGACGTGACTAGCCGTTCCCAGGGTTGGGCAGTATTTGAATTACTTGTAATTGAAATACGTAATTGAAATACAAATACGTAATTATTGGTATTTGTAATTCAATTACTTCTTATAAATGTAATTTGTAATTAGTATTTCAAATACATAAGGCTCCAAAATACATTTGAACATAAATACATTTAGCGATCTTATGAATGGGTGCGATCTACAGAAAATAGCGCTCGATAGCTTTCGTAAGCAAAATGGTGACAGCTAAATCTATACTTCTATACTTATATTATAAAGCTGAAGAGTTTGTTTGTTTGTTTACTTGAACGCGCTAATCTCAAGAACTACTGGTCCGATTTGAAAAATTCTTTCAGTGTTAGTTAGTCCATTTATCGAGAAAGGCTATAAGCTATATATCATCACGCTAAGACTAATAGGAGCGGAGCACCAATGAAGAATGTTTAAAAATCGGGGTTTTTGTTTTCATTTTGAGAGCTTCCGCTGCGTGCGCTGCGTGAACGGTGAAAGTTTCGCAAAAATCATGTATGACAGAATTGTTCCCCTTTAAAAGTTCTCAAAAAAAGTCCGCAATAGCATATGTCTATCTTTTAAGGTTGGCTCACTATAACCGTTTTTATGCAAACCAAATTTGTTCTAAAATAATGCATTATTTGCGAAGGTGTTTTTATAAACATGACAATAATCCTTATCCAAATAAATACGTTACTCATGACAAGTATTTAATTTAGGCAGTGTATAGAGTGCCACCATTGGCACTCTATCCCTATCGGATAACGTGCCACTACAGGCACCCTAGTAACACCGCCTCGGCCCGGCTCAAGTGCCGCAAGCATTGGATTGTCATTGTCACTGTCACTAAGTCACGTCACTTGGTATTTTGTTTGATTGTCGAGGTTAGATCGCTGTAAAACACCACATTCCCAAAACATTACATTCTCTTGTGCCTAAACGGACCCTGGCACTTCGCCGGCCGCTACCGCGGCACCGCTCGCTACGCTCGCTCGGCTCGTGCGTTGTGTGGTCACAGTTCTAACCTAACCTAACCTAAATAACAAGTGACAGTGACAATGCAACGCTCACGGCACCCTAGCCGGGCCGAGGCAGTGACACTAGAGTGCCACAAGAAACTCGCGGCACTCTATACACTTCGTTTAATTTAAAACAAAATTGCTCTGTACATCATTCGATTTCAATGAATATCTTAGGAGATATCGCAGTTTTAAAACAACATCGCAGCAAAATAATGATCAAGTACTACGCGCGCATTTATGGTGGCAACAGGAGCAGTGGTGGCTCAGTGGTATCGGTCCCGACTTACGAGTTGTAGGTCGTGGGTTCGAACCCTAGCAGGCGCTTTACTTTGTGTAAATAATTTCAACACCACTGCTCTCAAAACGGTGAAGGAAAACATCATAAGGAAACCGGCGTGCACTGGGCCTGCGTGGTGGATTACAGCCCACTCCCTCTCATAGAGAGGAGCCCTGTGTCCCAGCAGTGGAAACAGTAGGTAATAGGCTGATTATGTATGTTATGTAAGGCAGTCATGAGGGGGAAGGGCGGTGGCCCCAGTTAGCTCTGCGAAATACCATGCCGCGCAGCTCAGACGCGTGGTTGGCTGAGTTGGCTCCTTAGGCTGGTTTTCCTCTCACGCTGACCGTCGTCGGCGCTGATAAGACAATGTATATAAGTTTAGTATTCATAGGCTGATTTTAGTCTCACGCTGACCGTCATCGGCGCTGACAAGACAATATATAAAGTTTAGTATTCTATGAAATTACGCCAATCGCTCAGCGCTGACATCTGAAGTTCATACGTTTCGGCTGTCAGTGCCGACGGTCAGCGTGACTCTAAAACCAGCCTTCGAAACGGCTGTGCTCAGCGAACTACTTTTTGAATTTATTTTTCCAAAATAGCATCGGTAAATACTTTTTGGATGAATAAGTTAGTAATAATAAGTTTTGTTTTAATTTAGTTGTTTTTGTTAGTTTCCTTATCTAAATAGATACATTATTTAATTTTGTAGTATTTTAGGGTAAGTAATTCAGTCGCGGGTTAAAGTAAGCGTTAGCCCAAAGTAACTATTCCACGCGGACGAAGTCACGGGCAGAAACTAGTATGTAATATCTTCAAAGTTGGCAACACTGCACTTAAACTGTACTGTAGTCTGTACTGCAGGTACATACGTCAAATTGTCAATTACATAACTTGTCAATTGTAATTTTCATTCGGCGATGGAGTGAATCCTGTGAATGCTGTGACATACTTAGCGGTCGCCATTTTGTAAAATATGATGATAAGAATATATTCCCTTTGCCTTAGGCTGGGCTGGATTAGTTCTATTCTATTTATATACCTAACCTAACACCAGACTGTATTTTGTAATTTGTATTATGTATTTTAAATAAAAATAGTCAAAATACTGTATTTTGTATTTTATATTTCAAATACTTACACGACTTAAAAATATTTTGTAATTTGTATTTTAAATAAGTGCGAGATAGTATTTTGTCATTTGTATTTTAGTTAAAGCAAAGCATGTATTTTGCCCAGCTCTGGCCGTTCCACCTGATGAGTGACGACTCAATTCAGAACGCGATGCAGCGTGTTTATGGTAAAGTACTGTGACCTTTCCTTTGAGGAGGTTTGACTTTCAGTTTTATATTAATAAAGGATTGAATCAACCATCTTAGTATACCCGTTAATGTAAATTGTAATTACAAAACATGATTTTAAGCTAACAGTAATTCCGTCTACTTTTCTACAAAACCCTACTAGAACTTACTCAAGAAGTTAAATAGTGATACAACTACCAAATTCAATAACTTATCCCAAGCCGGAATCTAAAAGAACTCTTCTTATTTACTAACTTGTAAGATAACGGAGAGAAAACTTATGCGACGGCTCGCAGAATAAAGGCTCGTGCAGATCAGCGCGACTTGTCGCGCGACACGACATGAACAATACAATTTCTAAGAAAACTTCGCGGCGTATCAATAACCGGTGTCGTCGCGCCACAAGTCGCGCTGGTCTGCACAAGCCTTAACAAAGTGCGGCGGGTGCATGTGTGTGTGACGTGGCCGGGACGTGGTTGGTCCAGTGTTTCGTCTGGTCTCGGCTCCTCTCGGCTTTGTTTGTATTCCAAAACCTATTACGAGCCGTGAGCTGCCCCTCACAGAGTCACAGCTTACATCATATTGCAAATGCAGTAGTCCCACACAACGTGCTCACATTGTGCTGTACTCACAAAGTGCCAGATGAGATACGAGACGATGTATGAACGAACTAGCTTGTTTCATTTACATGAACATTGTAGTGTCTTGGTAATTGTTGGTAGTTGTTCTTCTGCACGTTGTCACATCGTGTCACAGCTGTCCGGGGCCGCTGCGTCGTGTCACGCGGGACGGCGGCATACGATCCGATTGTTGCCGGGAATTGCACCGGATTGTCAGCTTTTACGCCCGCGCCGCAAAAGTGAGCCTTTGAGGAACAATGTCCACAAGCAGACTATTCATGTTTTAGTTCTTTGCACAAAGTATAAAAAAATAAGACTTCAACGTTTTCAGATTGTAAGTACAATTAACAGCAAGTAATATTTTTTTAAAGAAGGTAAAGTTCAATGTTTTTTCCAACAAAATAATAATACGAGTATCTGAAGAGTTTGCACCTCGTGATCCCGTGGAGTTTACTAACCGCTTGAGCTTAACAAAAAATCTCATAGATCTGCACTTGTGAGATATTATCGTTACTGTTTTTATAATCTACAAGTGTTTTCTAGTCCTGGGAGTTATAAAAGCTTCCTCAAAGACAGAAGTATTTCTGTTGATGCGTCAAGCTTTACAAAGCGTAAGCATAATATAATGAGTTATATTTTACGTTGCGTAGTGTACCTAATAAACACAATGATGTAACCTCAACGCTTTATATACTTACCATGTATATTGTGTTCAAACTCTGACTTGATATATTATATTTCTGAACAGTTCCTGGTAACGTCGGTCGTGGGGTGAACGAGTCGATGAGCGCTCGTTCGCTATCGATCAGTGACCGACTACACTTCTTTACCTACAATAATACGTTGACTACAAAACACTACATAAGTCGTTTTTTTTCACACCTAACACCCAACTTTAGCTCTTTATTTAATATGATTTATTCCTTTGACGGAGAGCTGTGGTAGCCCAGTGGTAACTGTCCCGACTTACAAGTTGTAGGTCCTGGGTTCGAACCCAAGCAGGCGCTTTACTTTGTGTAAATAATTTCATCACCACTGCTCTCAAAACGGTGAAGGAAAACATCGTGAGGAAACCGGCATGTCTTAAAATCGAAGACATGTGACATCTACCAACTCGCACTGGGCCCGCGTGGTAGATTACAGCCCACTCCCTCTCACAGAGAGGACGCCTGTGTCCCAGCAGTGGGAACATTAATAGGCTGATTATGTATGTATCAATCTTCCTAGCCTCTTTCCCAACTATCTTGGGGTCGGCTTCCAGTCTAACCGGATGCAGCTGAATACCAGTATTTTACATGGAACGACTGCCTATCTGACCTTCACAACCTAGTAACTGGGTAATGCGATACCCCTTGGTAAGAGTGGTGTGAGACTCTCAGACAGAGATCATTGACAGGCTTTACTTACCTGGCTTTACGTAACTGGATAATACATTACCCAGTTACTGGGTAATACGATACCCCTTGGTAAGACTGGTTGCCAGACTTTCGGGCATCTGACTACCCCGCAAAGCCTGTGAATGATCTACGAATGATAGCCGGGACCAATGGCTTAACGTGCTTTCCGCGGGATCTTGGTATGTAAAGATAGTCATCCATTCACAGACCGGCAAGCGTAGGGAAACCTGAACGCTTGACCCGTGCGGCTGTTATTACTTAGCTATATTACAAGTATTATTAAATTATTGAAACAGGGGAAAGTACTCAATTGTTTCATGAATGTGAGTGTAAAGGGGCACTTCCACTTGTTCAGCGATAATAACATAAAGCACAGGAATGTGCCGGTGATAGGCACGCGCCGCGTTCGGCAGACGGTCGGTCTTAATGAAAGGCTCCTAATGAACTATACATTACAGAACATTCGGCTAAATCACCGGCACATTATTTAGGCCGACTTTTTCTTCGTTTTTTTACATTAATTAAAGCAATAACGAAGCGGAAAGTGTTCAAATATGTATATTAATTTATTTAAAAGCATTGAGATAAATTGCCATGTTTGTGTAAATACTGCAACTACTGGGAAGATTTTATAACTTATAACGAAGTGACGCCTGACAACAGCCGGTCCGAGCCGCGTTAACAAAAGACAATGTCTGCACGGGTATCACGCTTCCAAAAGTTACTCCCTGGAAGCGTGATGATTTTGACGATTTTTCCTTTGTCATTGAATTTTTCAGCTGATGACTATTTTCATAGCTGATAATAATCAGAATGATATTTTTTTTTAAATCAGCACTTTGTGAACATGATCTATACGTCCAGTATACGAGAATACAGACAGGTAAGTAAATAATAATACTTATTTTTTAGGGGAAAACTTATGTACATACTTAAATCTAGTGCGAAAAAGATATGGTGAATGTGTGTATATGAGGGTGTGTGTATAGAGTATAGCCATCGTATAATAACTATACCACTTCATCATCAGTCAATCTGCCTAGCCTTTTCCCAACTAGGGGTCGGCTTCCAGTCTAACCGCATGCAGCTGAATACCAGTATTTTACATGGAGCTACTGCCTATCTGACCTCTACAACTCAGTAACTAAGTAATACGATAAATAAAATAAATAAAATAAAATAAAAATAAAAAAAATCCACGAATTAACGTACGTACGTAACGGGACCAACGGCTTAACGTGCTTTCCGAGGCACGGAGGAGTCTCGGTATGTAAAGACGGTTAGCCATCCACTGACCAACCCCGGCAAGCGTAGCTTAACCTGATGGATCAAGCCGTGCGGCTGTTATTACTTAGCCACGAGCTCTTCATCATCGACGGTATTAAAAGCCCACCGCGCACATTGCGGTCTGCGGTCAGCGATCGGCCGCGACGGATCATTCGCCGTATCACGGGATCGCTGCGACGGCGCGGGCGTCACACGCCACCGACGTGATCACACGTCTCTGTTATTGATGATCTGCTTCTCAGCGGCAACACGTACCTGTGAACTACAACTTGCAATGCATAGTGGGTAAAACGGTAGTTGGTAGCTGCCACAATGATGAAGGAAAAGTACACGTTGTGGAATGCAAATACAGTATCGAGTAATGAAAAGAACTTTCTTGAATTATTGAAGTTAAATTTTTGCTGTTCGTATTTTCGGTATTTACCTATTCTCCTTGAATGTTTTTGTATTTTTCCAACAAAAGCTACTTTAAGATTCTCCTTATAATATTTCTCGCTCTCAAAATGCCACACTTCGATTGATTTTAAAGGGCAAGTTCAATTTTATTGTATGGCTCACAATACAAGTGCGACTACTTCTGGGAATTTCATAAACTTGCTTTCAGTCTCCCATTTTGTTTTATGTGAGTGTCGAACGAAACGCCTCTAGTCTTTATAGCAAGGGTAGCGCTATGACGCGGTGAAGTACGGCGCTGTGTCAGAGGCCGCTCGGGCGGATTCACTAACATTGTGACCTGTGTTCATCCGGTAGCCGGCCTTCTGTACTTATTTATTTAGTGAGACAGCGTTGCGCGTCGATGTATTGTTACATGCAGCCGGCGTGACTACGAAGTGTTTGTGTCGTGAGACTGCCAAAGACTCTGTAGTGTCTCTCCGGAATTTCATTTAATTTATGGTTTGCAATTAAAAACTCAGATTAAAAACGCCGCCGATTTAGTGCAGGAACCAAAATGTAACCAAACTAAGTTAACGAGCTACGCCTCGAACTCGTAGCAGCGTAGCGCCGTAGCACCGTAGCAGCGCGCTGCTATGGTGCTACGACGCTACGCTGCTACGCAGCTACACACCGCGCTAGTAGTTACTCGCTCCGCTGCAGCGGAGTGAGTAACTACTAGCGCGATGTGTTTAATAGTTTTTCATGTAAAGTAGCTAAATAATATACAGATTTCATTTATACTCAGCTTTTAGGATATTATATTGCAGTACAAAAGCGGTACAGGAGCGGTACGAATGCGACACTGGAACGGTATTGAGCCGCGTGGCTAAATCTGTCGACAAACGCTAATTTACTCTCAAATGATTCATATTTCATTGAGTAGTTTGCTCGCTGAAGATTGTTGTAATTATATTTTGATCTGTGCTAATTGTTTCTATGTTTCACTCCTTGAGGGAAGTTTCTACAAACAATCTCAAAGATACACAGATCCTACAGATTTACTGTAATTCATTTATGTACCATACATACGTAGTGGTGTAGTATCTATACACATAATTATAAAATCAGTGGCCCGACCGCGGCCCGTCTGCGGCTCGCGCTCGGCAGTGTACAGCCATGGAACAAAGCGGCCAAGTGGGGCTCATTCCCGCCGTCCAATCTACACTCTAGGTATTTTTACAGCCCATGAAAAAACAACAGTTATCCTTGTTGCGAACAACGTGAGGTATTCCCGAATTTATGGCTGACTTTTTTTATTTATTAAATCCGGCTCGCGCTCGCAACCTCGCATGCTTGTCCCGGGCCGTAGGACTGCTGGAGGTTCAGTTTCAATCAATCTCTGTTGGCCGTAGACTTTCCCGTCGCAGGTTACAACGTAACTATGAATAATTACAGTAATTAAGGTTAATGATCGCGTTTGCGCACAATCATTTTTCTTGCGAGTTTAAATTAATTTCGACGTCTTAGTTTCGTTGCGTTGCGCGTTGGTAATATTATAAGGTCGAGGGGATTTGCGTGATGTGTTGCGTTGCGAGGGGTTGCGGGGTATCGTGGTCTCATCAACAGTCAAAAGTCGAGCGATAGAAAAAGTCGCCTGCCTGCTGACGGAACTGTTCCGCAGAGAGTCGGACCGCAGGATTCGTAGGCATGAACCTGTACGTTACCTTGTTTCACGTCACCGACAGAACAGTACGTGTCGTTCCCCAGTCAGTGTACCTATGTGTGAGTTAATAAATTAGTTAAAGCTAAAATTGCAAAAAAAAAACGTTTATTTCATACGATTTAAATCTTCATAATTCGTCTGCTTACGGGTACAAAGTAATATGACATGACATCACGCCTGTAATCCCCGAAGTGTTCGGCAGAGGTGCACCTGTAGTACCCCACGTGTCGCCAGGTATGTTTTTAAGTTCCATGTAAGCGGGCGAGCCTATTGCCATCGACCGGGCACAAATCCAGACTCCGAGCTGCTACTGAGAAATTCCATGGAAAAACCCAATAACACTTTGCCCGACCTCGGAATCTAACCCAGGACCTCATGCTCAGCAGTAACGCAAAAAAAAGTAATAATTATGTGCAGATGTCAATATGTGCAGATGTCAATATGTGCAGATGTCAATATGTGCAGATGTCAATATGTGCAGATGTCAATATGTGCAGATGTCAATATGTGCAGATGTCAATATGTGCAGATGTCAATATGTGCAGATGTCAATATGTGCAGATGTCAATATGTGCAGATGTCAATATGTGCAGATGTCAATATGTGCAGATGTCAATATGTGCAGATGTCAATATGTGCAGATGTCAATATGTGCAGATGTCAATATGTGCAGATGTCAATTCGATTAATGACTTTTTAAGTTTACGTTTTAATTTGATTTATTTTGCCACTCCCTCGAATTCAGCGAATTAGTGAGGATGACTTTTTGCGCATTATAGCGTAAAATTAATCCACCCTCGCGTCGTAAAACATGCCCGAGGCACTGCAAAATTGAGGTAGTCGGACCCAGAATCCTAAAGGCGTTGTTATACTGTACTCCGAGATCATTTTAGGCCCGCTGCGTGTAGTTGGTCCATAAAGCATAAAAGTTTTGGCAATAGGCTCTGAACAACGTTATCTTTGCCTGTGCTGTACTACACCACGCAAACCTATGTACCAACATGTTAGCGCGCACCGACAATGCTCACCGCTTTCAATGTCTGCGTCATTATGCAGGATTTCGGTCACAACATTCCCCAGATACCTAAACCGAGAGACCTGACTCAAAGATACTCCGTTGATATACACTGGCGGGTGCTCAGGTTGTTATTTTCCTTTGATGAGCAATACGTTCAACTACATTTTATTAAAGTTTGAGTCAGGTGATTTGATTTTACTTTTGAGTTTTCCAACGCAATATGCATTCCCGACGTAACTACAAGCTCACAATGAACCGCAGGTGATCCACTATTAGTGCTGGCTGCCCCCGCCCTCTGCCCGCCAGGGGCGGTCAATAGAAGTAATTGTGAAGTAATTGTAAATCAATTGTGTGGCAGTGTCACGTGAGCACAGAGGGCAGGCGGTGCGTGTGTCGTGCGGGCGGCGACACATTGTGTGGCAGTGTCACGTGAGCACAGAGGGCAGGCGGTGCGTGTGTCGTGCGGGCGGCGACACATTGTTGTAGTATCAACTAGCGCCGCTCACTTGCTCGCCACTGTTAGTTATTATGTATTTGAACTTAAGAGCGTACATTCTGAAAACTCAAAGCATTAAGTTCAATTAAACCATTTACAGGCACTTTTGAATTGTCAAAGGTCGGTCAGTTAGTCAGAAACTTGAAGCTAGTTGCCCATTCCAAAAAGTAGATCTCTGTGGAGAAGAACGGGCAAGAAACTCCAAGGACACTCTTTTAAATAATATAGATGTTACAAAATCCTGAGTACATTATTCTTGTTGCTTCTATATGTGAGAAAAATGTAAAAAAAAACAACACCGTTCAAAATATTAAATTTAAAATAAGCCTTGGCAGAAAAGAGATGACCAGTTTCAACTGACGGCGCCCGTTCACGAACATGACGCGTGGATCAGCACCATCCAACTCAACCATTTTGTAGGGAACCGAATGATCCAACACACTCGCCACCATCAGTGAGCATGACAAACTCTCAACTGCCATGCTCTTTCAAGTCAACATAAAACATAATAACAGAATAAACAGCCCCATGGTACTCACATTTACAAAAACTGAAAAAATGCTTCTAAATTATACAAAACTATAGTTTGCAATGTATTTCAGAGATTAATATCATTTTACGACCAATAAAAAGAAAGAAAATCATTATTAAATATTGGAATATTCAACAATTTAAAAATTGGTTATTAAAAAATAAAATTAAACATGTAGTTCGTAATGTCAGAAAAAAAAATATTGATAAAAAAAATAAGAAAAGGGGTAGCAATTCTTCCAAATACAATAATTTCAACTAGTGAGCCCAAGTGGCTGTGGAGCAGGACCAGCATTAAGCCAAGCATTTTTATATTTTGTAAGGAACCGAATGATCCAACACACTCAAAACGAAAGTGGGCAACGCGAACGTCGCAAATAGATGCCAAATATTTCGCTGTGTTGAAAAATTTGGCAATATTACTGTACGGAAATAAGAAATATATAGCTAACTAATGAACTAAAATATTGATTATTATATGAAATGCAATAATGAATATCGTAACACCGAAGTTTATAAATATTTTTAAACTTACCAAATGCCTTTTTTACATCTAAAACGGTTGTAACATCAAATTCAGTGTTATAATTACAATTTATTAATATTTTTGTTCACTAGTAAGCTATATTTCTTATTTCCATACAATTAATCAAAGCAGGTAAATACATATTTGACAGCTATTTGTGACGTTGCCAACTTTTAGAATGAACGCTCTTACCCTATGTGTGCACGTCATCACATGTAAATGATCTGTATTGAATCAAAGAGTGTTATATTAATTGCAAGCTCAAGACGTACAAGACTTCTCCGTATTGTTCCGTTACCTTCGGCGTGCACAAGGGAATATATTATTATGTAGGTACTAATTCATAAAACAATTACTTACTTCGTGGCATAACTATTGACGGAAATCAACATAAAACAGAGACCCAAAGAGTAAGAAACACATTATGTATCATATAAAACTGACTTGATAGAGAAGAAAGAAAACTTGCGAGTTGTAGAGAGATGGTGCGCGGTGCGGCTGGTGCGAGGTGATGGCGGCATATCGGATGCAGTGACCGGACGCGGGCCGACAACACGACGTGGTGCGGCACGACAGCAGCAGCACACCGCAGGCATAGCGCCGACACTCGGGAATAATATGCTTAATGGTGCGCGGCTCAATCGCAGCACTATTGAAACAAGGCGCAGCGCGGTGCGGTACGGTGAGGGTGCCGCGCGGGCACAGAGCCAGCCGATATCATTTTAATATTTAAACTTCGATTCAAATGGAAGTTAAAAAATATCTCGCTATAAATTTCTCTCTTCGGGCGCATGAATAGTTCGCATCGCCGCGGGAAATTCACATTCGAACTGGAAAAGAAATATTGTAAAGGGAATCCGTTTTAGAGCGGTGCAACGTGAGGGCGGGGGAAGGGGTGCGGGGGCGGGCGGCGGGGAGAGCGGGTTACGTAACCCGCACACTCGAGCCGTGTAAAACTTCAACAATATGACGGAAATAAATTTCTATCTGCTGCAGCAGCTATAACTTTAAATAAAGTACACTTGCTCCGGCGGCTGCTCTCCTAATTTCTATTTAATTACTCGCCGCTCGCCGATGAATAATTCCCTTTATTGCCGCCTCGAGCGCTTACCGCCGTAACAGTCACTTAAGCGCTCGTAAACTATTTGTATTATTTTCAACTCGCTCACCGTAAATAATGAAATAATTCACCTTGAAAGAAAGCTCTCGGTAGATATTTTAGCGCTTCATCGTTGAGTTGGATTCTAATTTAGCTCTGAAAGAGACCGCGGGGTATTAAAAGTCTTAGTGAAGTTTGTGAATGAAGCCGCGACGCGCGACGTGTTGGCGAAGTAACGCGGTGATTAGTAAGCGCTGCAGCGCTGCATGGTCAGTGTGCGGTGTAACTGTAAGAGTATTAGCTACATTTAGTGCCGGTCACTCCCCCCCGAATTTGCTCGCCGCGGAGACATCCCAAGTACCTACTAACTGCTAAGTGCTACTCATGCTGAATAGCTAACACAAACACTTATTTGAAGGCATATCCATCGTTTTGTTGAAATATCCTACAAAAACCCGCTTCTTCAAATGCAACAGATACTGAAACATTGTAATGCCACAAATACAGTTTTTAGAATGTTGGTTTGAATGTGTTCCAACTTCCAGCATCACGCAAATAATTATGTACTACCGGATAGATATTGTTAACATTTTACATAATTCTTTAGGCTAAATGCTTTATATTATTACGCTATTTACTATGAGGGATGAGCAATATTGCATTGTGTTCGTATTATTCTATAGTTTATATTTTATTGCAGGTAGTTACAGATTTAACCTTTTAAATCAGTGTTTTTCAACCTGTGGGTCACGACCTCGCGAAGCCTCTACCATGGGGTCGCAAGGCCACAGAAAAAAATAAAAAATGTTTAAAAATATTTTTTTTAAACTTTGGTTTTGTTGGTTTGGATAATTTCCAGCAGCTTTTCTTTTAGGTTGGTTCCCAAACTTGCCTCATCTATAGCTGCATTTAAAAACGTAATTACACTACTGGGAAATTCTTCGTAGCCATGACCCTCATAAATTCATCAATTATACGACATAAAACTCACTTATAATATTCTTAGGATTGAATTAGGAGGCGAATGGGATACGTTTTCTACACAAATCCATCGTATCGCTTTTCCGTGGAGGCGTTTGGCGATTTAATATTATGTCTGTTAATTATGTTATTAGCCGATACGACATTATAAAAAAAAAAAAATGTTGCACGTAGGTATGTGCACGTGTGTAAAAAATTTAATACAAATATCTGTATTATAATAAGGTCCGAATCAGGAATAATCTGTTAGAATGCATCATTCAGTGTATCAGGGTTGCACCATTAGGTATTACATGCAGGAACGCTGGCGTTCATAAATTCACTAAAAACCGGCCAAGTACGAGTCGGGCTCGCATACAAAGGTATCCGTACCACCGTACCATATTTAGCAAATAAATTAAAATACGAAACGAAAAGTATTTGAGTAGGGGAAGACCAAAGAAACGATGGATGGACTGTGTGAAAGATGATATGGTTAGAAAGGGAGTGACTACTGAGATGACGACTAATAGAGAAGTATGGAAAAAAGGGACAAGTTGCGCCGACCACAAATAAAATTGGGCTAAGGGCAGGAGAATGATGATGATCACAAACGAAAAGTATTTCTTAATGATACTATGAATTACAAAGTTATTGTTTGCAGTTGCAGAAAATTACCCGTATTTAAATAAAATACTATATGCATTGGCGTTTTTAGTACTTGTTGTTTATACAATATGTAAAAAATAAACTGTCCGATCCGAAAGGGGCTCATAGGTCCTACCTACTGCAATAACATTACGTAAAAGTAATAAAAATCCAATTATTGTTGAACATAAAAAATTATTGCTATTTAAAAATCACATTTTTAGTACCAAAATTACCCCAAATTCATAAAAAAATTGTAAATTTAAAAAAAATCTGTATTTTTTAGAAATGAAAAAAGCATCAAAAATTCCTGTCCGTCAATTTATAAAACCTGAAAACATTGTAGCTTGCGATAAAATCAATTAATTGAGTCAATTTTTTTTATACATTCGTTTCAGCCATAGAAGGAACTCTATTGAAAATGGCTCTTTTATTAAAAGTAGTTTAATTATAATTAATAAAATACTAACTAAAACATAATATATATATCTAAATATTTCCAACCTTGGCTTGACGTTCCGTTGCCTAGCAACCCACAAAGTAAATAACTAAATAAAATTAGTCTTTGACATTAACCTCGTAACCCTTAGGTTGCGAGGTTAGAAATTTTACCCATATTGATGGGTAAAGAAGCATAGCAGTCAAAACATACTTCATGAAAAGTGATAAATTGTTAATTTTTGTTAGAAACTATGTTTTGAATTTGTTTTTCGTTTATGAATGAGTGTGATGAGGCGTGCACTTTTGGATTTTCCAAACTATTTTTATTTTTCTTTAAAAAATTATAAATTGGGGGCCGTAAAAGTTGTAAATTTTAAATAATTTTTGTACGAGCTCTATCTCAACAACTAAACAAGTTAGGAATTTGAAACTTTAGTATAATTATCATGCACCGTAGACAAAGTGTATACCAACTTGTGAAAAAAAACCTGTCCGATCCGTGAGGTGTTGTTAGGTATCGTACTGAGACCTTATTTATGTGGTAATATACAGTAAAATTGAAGAAAAAAAAATCGTCTAATTATTTTTTTGGGGAATTTACCTGGGTTTTACATGGATGGCATAACTTATGACTCCTGTTGAAAACCTACAATTTTTTTATGAATTTGGGGTAATTTTGGTACCTACTAAAAATGTGATTTTTATAACAATAACAATCACATTTTAATAACAGAGCAATAACTTTTTATTTTCATCAATAATTGGATTTTTATTACTTTTAGGTAATGTTATTGCAGTAGGTATGAGCCCCTTTCGAATCGGACAGTTTTTTTTAATATTTTTTTTTAACATATCGTATAATCAACCAGTACTAAAAACGCCAATGCATATAGTATATATAGTACAGCGTGGCGTCTTACGAAGTCGCGGGCAGAAGCTAGTAATTAATACACCTGAGCAATTGAGAACCTTCCTCCTAATATTGGCACGACTTAAATCTCAAAGCTTCGGAGCGTGAAGCTCGAGTTCTCATAGATGTATCTAGGTACACAGTATGACAAACATGTGAACCCGATAACCAGTAATCACATCACGTAATGTACCGGCACACGTTCCTAACATCATATTATATCGTGCGCCTGTACCACACAGACCTACGTGCAATTATTTGCGCACAAAATTATATGTTTAATGTAATTAGCGGCAGCATTCATGTCATGTGGATCGCTCGTTAAAGCACCATTACTTTTTTACATCAAATAAATTATTTCACTACAAATAAACTAATTATTTAACAAAACTAGTACAGGCAGATTATTTGAAAATATACATCAACACTATATCAGGTACAAAAATACGACAATCATATCATCAATACTGACTACACAGCAAATGAACCAGAGCGTACATACATAATACTCACACTCATAGGAAAAAAAGTACTGACTTCTATGATATTTTCATCATGCAAAAGAAATGTATACGCATCCTTATGAATATTAAGCCATGGAAAAGTTGTAAACCACATTTCATAAAAAATAAAATAATAACATTACCATCCCTTTACATACTACAAGTAGTTACGTTCGTGCAAAAACACAGAGATTACTTTCGATCAAACATAGAAGCAAACCAAAATTATAACCGAAGAAACAAAAACAAGTTGATTACACCGTCACCAAAATTAAAAATAATGAAAAATAGCCCTAACTATAGAATCGCGACAATTTATAATAAATTACCGAATTACATAAAAGATGACGAGAATACAAACTCATTCTATAGCAAACTAAGATTACTTTTAATAGGGAAATGTTATTACACTGTAAACGAATTCATGACGGATAAAACTTTATAGATGTAGGTACCTACTTAGTTCATAACTTTTTCTTTTTTTGTTAGATCTGGCCTAGGATCAAAGACATAAAATAATATAGTTATTCCAGTGACATAAACGAATCTTTTTATTTTTATTGTAAAATGACATACCATATCGCAATATTTATATAATTTAATCTATAACTTGACATGACTTGATTGTAAAGCATTACCACTTTTACTACTTATCGACTACTGCAATCTGACTAAATATGACTTTATGTGTGTTATTGTGTGTGTTATTGTATACTGTTTATTATTGTTAATTGGACATCATAACTAATTCTAGACAATCATGTATTTGTATTTTACTTTATTTCTGAAATGTATTGTGTTAATTATTAGGTATTGTTCATAATCTCAACAGCAAACCAACATTGTGCTTTGCAGTGCCCTGACAGGGTTCATGTACAAAAACCGACAATTAATTATTGTAAAATGTGTGATGTGCATGAGAGCAAATAAAAAAAAGATAAAAAAAAATAACTATCCGTGTAACATATATATCCTAATAAGCATCTTAAAACTCAAGTACTAAGTACCTGGAACCGAACTAGTGATTAGGTTAAATATATTTATTCGCAAAAAAAGGTTACGTAACATTAGGTTAACTGTGACCCGAGCATAGCGAGCGAAGCGAGCGGCGGCGCCGCGGCAACGGTTGCTGAGTGCCAAAGACGACTAGAATATAGAATATGTTATTATTATTAAATACTTTATTTCAGACCATGGTGTCCATATTATTATAATATTGTTGATTTTGAGTTGAGTATTCTGCTGTGCAATCAGTAATTTTGATTGGAATTCGGATATTTTTTGGGTACAAAAAGTTTTTTTTTCCGTTTAAATACTACCTAATTTAAAATAGCCTAGTCTTACAACAATCTGCTATTAACTAGCCTGCAGCTGTTTGTTGGTAGTTTCACACTGACATGTTATAATGTAGGACGTAGATATCCTAGTACATGTGTGACAGTCTAGCGAGACTTATCTGAGTTCACAGAATGTCACAGTGAAGTTAGTGCTACAGCCAAGCGGAACTTTTGTGTGCGCTCGCAAACTTACAGCCCGACCTGAAGAGATGTTCATTATGTATGGAATGATCGAGTTTGTGGAATAACAATCTGTTTAGATTGTGGGCTTGAAAAAAAAGCTGATTTATTATGCACACGTATCTTATCAATAGGTATTGATAAGATATAGGTACGTGTGCATAATAAATCAGCTTTTGTTTAGTTAAGTTTTTTAGTTGCTTAATTAAGCATCATCAGCAGGTGCTGATGATGCAACTATTTATAAGAATTAAACTTGAATACGGACGTGTGAAGTTATACATAAACTCACGCCTTCTTCCCATGGACAGTAGGCAGAAACCACAGAACGCCACCTGCTACGATCCTTACAATATACTGCTTTTGCCTCGGTTACGTTCATGCACGCACGCCGGTTGCGACTACGGAACCGGTTCCTTTGCCTCGGTTACGTTCATGCACGCACGCCGGTTGCGACTACGGAACCGGTTCCTTTGCCTCGGTTACGTTCGTGCACGCACGCCGGTTGCGACTACGGAACCGGTTCCTTTGCGGAATACGGGCGTGATGCTATCTCGTGAATGTCGAGGCATGTGACGATGTATGAGGGTCTGGAGCCGCGCTCGTAATGCTTCTGTAGTTAACGACGTCGCGCGTCGTCGCGGCCACTAAGGGTCGGGCCACACCTGCACAACGTTCCGCGGCGGAATGTTCGGTTGAATACGCTCCTAATGTTTTTCAAGTTACCTATGACACATCAGCCGAACGTTACGTTCGGCTGATGTGTCATAGGTAACTTACGTTAACGTTACGCCGTGCCGTGTTGTCCGCACACAAAAAGCCTAATGAGCCGACTAATGCGGCGTAACATGTAATCTCACAATGGAATATAGAAATATGACGCGACGGAGCGTTCTGCCGCGGAACGTTCGGCACGTGTGGCCCGACCCTAAGCGTAGATCTATCCGCGCATTTGTGGCTAACTGATCAAATATGTAGCGCTTACCAACTAAGTACAGTCCGACTGAAAATTCATTTTTCGGCTGAAAACGATAACTTATTTCGGCTCTATTTTATTGCCAATATATTATTTTTGTTTGCCGAAAACGAAAGTTGTCAGAAATGAATATTGCCGAAACCCGAAAACGTAGGTTGTGATTTAGACGCACCGCCTTCCCCAATATTTACCTTTACAACGTATGCTGACTGTTCATAGTTAATGCAATAAGCTCACGAGCAACTACTAATTATTGTGATCGCTAATCTGGCTACCTAAACGTATTTCAAAAGTAATTTAATTGAACGACTGCGTGCTGATTTTATTGTCATTCTTCCTTTTGGTAAGTACATAGTACAGTAGTTAAACTAGACTAGTAGTTAGTATAGTAGTTAAACTGAACCCCAGAATATCATAGGTAAGCACATTATGGCTGTATTGTTGGAAGCAAAACAGCTAAGTACATTCATATGCAAGATATTAGTTAGTAACTAGTCACACAACGCCTGAACGCGAGTCACGCTCGACCTCGGGCTGCGTCTGACACTCGCGACATTTCGCCGTGCTCTCGCGACACTAACACGCTCGTGAGCCGCGCACATGCGCAGAGAGCACTCACTTAGTAGCCAATGTATAATATCGAAACACTGGAGAGACACAACCACAACACACGCATAGCGCACATGATGAATACTACTTCAAGCAGAAAGCCTTCTCTTTTAAAAAGAAATTAATCGTACCACATCCAGCCTTCATACACTATTCTACATTTATTCTGAAGTCACAAGCTTACAACACTAAAATAGCAGTCGTCGTATTAAAATACGCGATTCATTTCCGGCGAGAGCCTGCTCTCAACCAGCCATTAAATATTAACGTCTCCGCGCCGAGCAAAAACTGAGAGTGGGCTTAAGGCATTCATCACGCCACCGCACCGACCCGCATCGCACCGCACAGATCCGCGCCGCGCCGCGCCGCGCCGCGCCGCGCCGTGCCGTGTTGTCCGCACACAAAAAGCCTAATGAGCCGACTAATGCGGCGTAACATGTAATCTCACAATGGAATATTGAATGCTCGAGTACATTATTCATCGACGCACACAATTATTTATACATACTTCATACGTTCGCGTTGCTTCAGCGTTTTATGTGGGTAGGCATTTTTCTGCTTCCTTATATTTAAACTGCGTTCGTTTATGTACTTGTAAAGAATTTTAAGTCAGTGAGGTCATTTAATGTTCAGTCCGTTATTTACCAATTATTTCAACAACTTACTGTAATTAATTCAAAGGACGGCTGGGATAGACTCCATCACAAAGCAACTTGTGAGAACCGTATCTGCCGTGAATAAGTGATTAATTGATGCGTCTTTGTAATAAATATACGTAACTTATCAATTAAACCAAATGCTGTTGGATTATTAACAGGCTCGTGCAGACTAGCGCGACTAGTCGCGCGACGCGACATCGGTAATTGTTCTACCGTGAAGTTTTCTTAGAAATTGTTTTGGTAAGAGTCGCTTCGCGCTGTCGCATCGCGTCGGTCTGCACGACGTTTTACTTGAATCGAGTCTCTCTCATCTCAGTAGATATTATGTTATCCCCCATAAGCAGATATTCATTTCATAATTTTATAATCTCTTAACTCAAATAATAATAAAATTGTAGGCGCTGTTTGCAGCTCGCGATGGCGCAGCTCGAAGGCGGCGATGAAATAAAAAGCTGTAATAGTATTACGAGCCAATATTTGTTTTGTTATAATGTAGGAGCGCCACGCTATGAATTTAATATCGCTCTCGAGCCGGCGAGTGATTTAGTGCGGTGTTGTGTGTTGCAAATTAAAGGGAACATTCTGTACAGCGCAGCCGGCGGACTGAATGTGGCCGCGGCATGCGATCATGGCGATCTTGTGCCGCACCCCGCACACACCTGCAATTGATACGGTGCAGAAGCTTCACTCGAATAACGTAATAAGGAAATCATACGGTAATATTTGTAATGGAATGGCGATAACGTCGTGGTCTGTAATCGTAAAAAAGAACTTTGAGAGACTTTTTGTTTCTTATTGTATTGGAACTGAAGTGTATAGAGTGCCGCTAAAATATTTGCGGCATACCGCATAAAATTGTGGCGCTGCGTCGGCCCGGCTAAAGTGCCGTAAGCATTTCATTGTCACTGTGGTATTATGAAATTCGTATTTGTGACTGACGGAATAAAGTTTTTCGATAAACCTATTTTGGGTAGGACTCTAGTCTGTTAATTCGATCATTGCTTTAATAATTAGAATGTATTAGAAGTAACGAGCATCATGTCACACAAGCTGTACGGCTGCTGCGGGTCACTCGTGCGCCCGACTCTACTGTGGAGCGTGTCGCGCATCGCGTGCCATGCTTCATAGCTCATCGCTTCACTAGCGATCACTATCACGAGCTCTGTACCCGAGTACCCGAGCCCCCTGAAGGCACCTTTATAATACACCCCAAACATAATTACATTGCGTGCAAGCGTGAGGTAAACGTCCCGAAGCGGACCAGTGCACACTAGTATAGCTTGCAGCAAGACACAGGTAATCGTTATCAACGCGACGGAGACGCGACCTCTCAGCTTGTTGACGCATTTCACAGTACACGGCAGTAGATCAACTACGTGAATATTACACATTACTAAAAATATTGACTTTTATACGAGCACGGAAAGTTTTAGACTTTAAACAATTAATCAAAATATAACATAATAAATTGATAAATGGTAAAACATTTACATAGAGACAACCTAGACCGGAGACGATAAGATGCACAGCAGAAGATGACTGAAAGTACAAATTAAGATGGTATTAATTTAATTTAGATAAGACAGATCTGATCACTCCCTCGCTAACAACGTTCAAATGTATCTATGTCTTCTCATTACTGTTAGTTAACAGTTATAATCCAGCTGAGCGACACAATACACAATATTGTGTCGAAGTAAATTTTTAAGCTGACATTATTAGCAAGTATCAGACAAGGCGGTGTACCACCACCGGACGTGTCGCGGCAACCCGCGGCAGGAAATTGAGAAAGTTGCGCAAAGTGACGCATTGTCGAACAACAACAACGTACCAACCATCCCCAGGAGTCAATACTCGTGTTGTTCCACTACAGACGATCAAACGTCTGTACTTTATTTGAGGCACGCTACCGCATACTGCCTGTCCTTATTGACGAGTAGCTTCTAGCCGCCACTTTGTCCGCGAGCCCATAAACTTCCTCCAGAATTGGGCTATTCAATGCAAAAAAGATTGACACACATGTCACAAGACGTACACACAACATATAAACAGAAAGAAAAAACTTAAATCTGACAAAAATATTAATGTGCACATTAAACTTGGTAATGGTATAAAATAATGTTTTTTACTGTGCCGTGTTCACAGAAACGTCACTGATACCGACGACGCATACCGACAGACCGACACTAAGAACCGACGTTAAATGCACAAGTACGAGTTCAAGAACGCGGCTGCTCTCAACTGTTTTGCGTTTTAGTAGAGAACAACATAATTATGTTTATTGTAGCCACAAGATAACATGCTCCTGACTGTGTAATGTATGGTACACGCTCGCCTGGCCAGTCTTGTGTGGTCACACACCACACACAGACGTAGTCACCAGCTGTACGTAGAGCTCTGACGTCGCGATGCGCTCTGACGTCACGCTGCACAGCGTGGCACAACATCGCCGTCGCGGACAACTGTCGATGTGTCGACGGCGCTGCGCGAACAGATTGCGATTTTGATTTCAGCTGTCCGTCCCTTCCCCCAGTCTCGCCCAGCACACTAGTCGGCCGGGGACTCGCGACCTCTTCCAGGAACGCAAGCCTCTTTCCGGTTCCGTTATGTGACTCAGCTCAAGCACTGAATTACTTTGACTATGCCTATATCCCATGTATTCAATGCTATACTTAAAATATCAGACAGAGTTTGCATTTTATTATTAGCGTTCCGAAATTAAAGGCGTATCTATGAGATCGATATATTATCTTGAAAGACTCTTTCAAGATAATATATCGATCTCTTCTGTCTATACATATATCTACATTTTGAACGCCATAGTCATATAGACGTGACAAGCGCGTGCCCTGTACGCCAGCGATTCGAAAATGTGAGCATTTTTGTCACATATTTGTGTCGTTGGCGTACAGGGCACGCGCTTGCGTTTATACTCTGGCGTGCAATAGGTTAAGAACTTTCTGTAGGTACTTCATTTACGCAAATAAATGATTCTGACTAAATTGTATCACATTCACTACAGGAATGACAAAATAAATTGACTCTAAGTAAAATTAATTAAGACTTATTTATATCAGAAATAATTATTATATTAGATGATCGCGAACAAAATATTTACTTACCGGCGAGAACATGAAAGCCGCCTCAATTCATCCTAATTAATGATCATCAGAAGTAATTAATTTACATAATTGGAGGAGAATTACGTCGAAATGCAAAACAGTCGAACGAAACTGAAGTCGAAACGAATTTGCATAACGATGGAATAAATTACGTCACACGGAGACCGACAGCGATGCGGAAAGCGCGCTCGTAGCACGCTCGTAGCGCACTCGTAGCACATCGTAGCACACTCGTAGCACATCGAAGCACGTAGCTAGCTCGTAGCGGTGTTGTCTAACGTAGGCAGTGAGAATTTGACGGTGTTGGGTAAAAGTTTCTTAATATTTACTGCAGCAGCGGTAGCCTGTAGATAGTAAAAAAACTTGCCCATAAAATTGTCAAGCACGTATAAGTCTTTAAGCATAATATAAGGTACATTCTTCTCAGAACCATATTTTTTTTAATCTTTAATTCTTGTTGGCTACAAAATTAAAGGTGTTTGTAACTTTCATTCTTGTTGGCTACAGAATCAAATAAAATAAAC
The DNA here is from genome assembly GCA_948150665.1 of Conistra vaccinii. Lineage (NCBI taxonomy): Eukaryota > Metazoa > Arthropoda > Insecta > Lepidoptera > Noctuidae > Conistra > Conistra vaccinii. The sequence continues at coordinate 22,961,105 of OX411334.1, forward strand.
TAAACGAAGTTACGGCACATGTCACGTGTAACAATGTGCACTGACTCGAAGAGACGCACAGTACCTACGGGCCGCGCCCGCAACATAATAACAACACTTTGAATGTTGTACAGATCGTTTGTATTTTCATTAGAGTGTACAGTAACAATCGAGAGCCGCTGAACTGTGTCACCACTCACCGGTGCTCAGTGCACACAGCCGCGTCGCGCTGTGCTAACCCCCCAGCCGTCCGCTGCAATCAATGCCGTATTATGACGAGCGGGGAAGGGCGAGCGGGGGGGGAGGGGGGGTTGACGTCACACGCAATACCAATTGTCTCATTACTGCTACATCTGTTTCATTAGAGGTTTGTCAGAGAGATTTCACCGTGCACACACTACTAATCAATGAATCAATGTAATAACATTTTTATTACATGGTATTACGTGGTTAGCCTGTCATTATCGCTATCACTGACGTTGTATGAGTGTGCCTACATTGAGGTGGTGGAGGCATACAGGTACTTGAATTTAGTCATATACAACAACTTTTCATGGAAACTACACATTATACACGTGACAAACTCAGGTATGTGCTTGAAAATTCCACAATCTTAGTTTTGTGCTAGATAGGGCAACTTTGTACATGGTCTACTATGCGCCGGTGGACTCACTGCTGTCTTATGGGCTGGCATGTATGGTAACACATTTAAAACATATTTTGATAAAATACAAATTAGGTTCATGAAGCTATTAGTGGATAAAAACATAATAAACCGTTGTAAAAGTACTGATTATGAAGACCTATTTTTGAAATGTAAAATGCTGGTTCATGCGAGGGTAGTGTTGTCAGTAGCTTTGAAACTGTATGGTAGTGACGAATTTAAAAATAATATTATTCGCACAAGATCTCAAAGGAGCAATAATAATGAGAAGATGTTTGTAGTGCCCACTTGCAATAACTATTATGGTCGAAGATATAGTTTTTTTTTTGTTCCAACTATTTTTAATAGCGTTCCAGTCATTATAAACAGTAGTATCACAAAAACCTCTTTTAACCGCTGACGTACGCGTGGTTCAAATCACTATTTTTACTGCTAAATAATGACTAATATCGTCTGTGGGCTGTTTTTCTGTATGGCCTCACGGATATTTTCGAAAATTAGAAATAAAATTACCAAAAAATTACAGGTAACACCGTAAAATTCTGAAAAATGTCAAAAGTGACGTAATGCGCGCGTCAGTGTCAAACCGCGGGGCTTAAACGTTAAAACGTGTGTCCTTTACCACACAATCCTCACCTTTGAAAACTTCATGAAATTCAATTTGAAGAACACCAAAAATAGTCAAGAAATAGTCATAAATAGTCACCAAGATTAAAAAAAATTGCCGCATTACAATTCTGAAGTTATAGCTATAAGTTGGTGAGGATTGTAGGGTGAACGTCTCCACACAATCCTCACCTCAGTGCAAGTAAACGGCTGTGAGTATCGACTTGGTTGCAATTCCAAAAAATTGTCGTAACGCTATGCCAAATCTCGAAAATAGTCATTAAGAGGTTCCAGAGATGTAAAGGTGTCTTCGTGAGGTTTACGTGGTGAGCCTTTCTCGCCACAATCCTCACCTGATTACCGCGGAATGCTTAGGTTTTTTAATTTGAATTTGGTGTCAAAAAATAGTCAAGAAATAGTCGTCTCCAACCACGATATTTTCGACCTGGTTTAAAGAAGTATGTTAAACTTCAATGTAAACTTCTACATACATTTTCGAGTAGAGTACAGTCAAGGACAAAATTATTATGTACGTATTTTTAGCGGTCAACAATTTTTTTATAAACTCAAAAACTATCGAACGGATTTTCATGCGGTTTTCACCAATGGTCGGAGTGATTCATGAGGAAGGTTTAAGTGTCGAATTACGCTACCCGTGCGAAGCCGGGTGGGGTGCTAGTATATTATGAATTTACAGAAATCATGATTTCTGTTACCAAGTACCTACCTACATAAGATTTTGAATTTTCCTTACTATAATTTTTTCAGTGTTAGATAGCCCATTTATTGAGAAAGGCTTTATCCTGGCCGCTAAGACCAATAGGAGCGGAGCACCAATGAATAATGTTTTAAAATCGGGGAATTTTTTTTGCGTTAACCCAAAGTAACTATTCCACACGGACGAAGTCGCGGGCAGAAGCTAGGTAATCATAAAAAAAAATACAATTAAATTAGCTACCTGTTTGATTTTGTCTAGACTCTAAATAATGGTCCTATGGAGTAGGACCAGCATGTTCCCAAGCATTCTTATCTTGAATTTATAATCCTCTAATTTACACCCGCGACCCTTAATCAGCTCGGAACTCGACTTAAAGGGGTTCCAACATTTTAGTATGGGACCTGGCATACCTAACCGTCCGCCATTTTGAAAAAAACTAGTTTTGGCGGCCAGTGATGAAACAAGTATCAATCGATAGAGTAAGTGATTGCAAACAAAAAATATTTAGTGATGAATATCGTAAGTGATATACTTCCTGAGATATTTGAGTTAAAACATGTGAAAAAATTAAGAAGTAATATTTTTTATTTTATCCAATTTATTGGATCACAAATGAGTCAGTGAAGTTCGTCCTTGCTGTAGCAACCGGTAAAAAAAATTCCTTGATTTCATTTAAGTACAAACATAATAATTTACATTTTTAAATCTTTTTATAGAAACGTAGTACACCACACCGGTATCAGGAGCAGGGTTCTAGCTACCGGTGGTCATGGCTCCTGGGACAGGAACCTCCTAACAGTAAGCGCCGTGTGCAGAAGTACCGCTTTCTGTATCAAGCCCTTGTTCCAGCTGCCGAACGAGAGCCTGCTCAGGTGTTGGTCGAGGCTCCTGGCTACAGCCATTGGCTGTCACGACTATCGATACAATGATCGCTGAGTCCACATCCCACATGTCGACAACCTCGTTAATATGCTTATCTTTTTCAGCTTTCACGAGGTCTCGTCATGCGGGACCGCTATATCAATAGTCATTGTACGACGCTCTAGTCGATCTATCACCACTGTGTCTGACTTATTGGCAACAATAGTCCTGTCAGTGATGATAGATCAAACCCAATACAATATATTGCCATTTTCGAGTACTGGGTCGGGCACATACCTATAGTACGGTACTTCCGATTCCACAAGACTGTATTTCAGAGCAAGTTGCTGGTGTATCCTGGCTACAAGGTTAATTGTGTCTATGCAAGTAGTCTCCGTTAGCCAGACGAGAACAGCGAGAAATTATTATCCTACATTTAGGGTCTTAGACATTTCTCGGGACCCTGGGGTCCCGGACATTTGGAAGGCGTACGAGGGGCCGGAGCCAACTCGCAGAGGCCCGTTAGACGTTTGTAATGAAATGAGGCACCAACCGACGATTATCCCTGTATGCACTATGCAAGTGCACCCAAGGACAACCCCCGGCTGGCGTAGGACTATTGCAGGATATGGATACAAAGGTAATGGACTATGGGTTTGGGTGGCTTAAGTTGACTGGTGACCTGGAACTATGGACCCTGCCTGATCAATGTTTTATATATACACGGATCAAATGGCAGGGGGTGACTTGCACACTCAATAATGGGCCCCCGAAAACGGTCGTTTGCACAAAGTGTCGTAGCGACAAGGGGGCAGCATGTCCTGAGGTGGTTATGAGGAGTGGAGCGGTATTCCACGGCTATCAGGACTGTCCCGGAAGTACGGTCAAGATCCCTACCAGCATCTTACTGGAATACTTTCTTCCTCCGAGCACGTTTGCTCTTGCGAATCTCCACTCAAGCCGGCCAATTAAGGCAAGAATGAGGTGGGAGCTCTGTTCCTCGTCAGTGTTCACTCCTGGCCGGCCAAAAAAGGCAAGCCAGAGGTGAGGAACAAGATTTCTCACGGGAGATAGGGTCCGTGGGGTCGCTACTGCCCAACAGCTCGCCACATGCTGCCCTGCGGGTTTATCTTACATTATTATTTTTAGTACATTATATTATGTTATTATTATTTCCTTTATTTAATGTAGATACATATAATTTACATTTTTAAATATAAAAACAAAAACATTTAAAAATAGCCTCAACCATTATCTGAGGAGGCTTTCGTTAGGCAGCTGGATCAAGGGCTTGATCCAGAAAGCGGTACTTCTGTACACGGCGCGTATCGTTAGGAGATTCCTTTCGCAGGAGCTCTGACCTGTAGCTTAGACTCTGTTCCCGATACCGGTGGTTTGTATTTCTACTTTTCTACTTAAATGTTTTTTTTATGTTTAAAAATGTAATGCACAGGTAAGTTTAATTGAAATAAAGGATATCATATATACCTAAAATATATAATATATCATACCTATATATCATATTTTATTATTACATTTTAATTTCAAATACTTTTATTATTAAACCGACTATGCAGCATATATAGCATAATATTATTTCTCATAATAACTCCACAAAATGCATAAAACTATTATTTTCATGTTTTATTTTTAAATTTTTGAACTCAAATATCTCAGAAAGTATATCACTTACGATATTCATCACTAAATATTTTTTGTTTGTAATCACTTACTCTATCGATTGACACTTGTTTCATCACTGGCCGCCAAATCTAGTTTTTTTCAAAATGGCGGACGGTTAGGTATGCCAACGAAGTCGGATGTTCTTTAATAAGAATCTCTCTAAACTTTCAATACTTACTTACTCGGTTCTTGAAATTGGTGTTTTGATTTCAAATTCGACGAACGCACAAGAATAATCGACGGTAAAACTTGCAGACTGTCTAATCTTAATAGAGTAACAAAGAGGCGCGTGCGCGTGTGGTCTGTAGCCGTTCAGTAGTTGAGGTTGTTGGCGGTCGATGATTGTGCAGTGATTGCGATACCCTCCACTGAGCTAGCAAGTACTGCCACCTGTACTGTGAAAATATACGTAGCTATGTCTATAGCTATACGTAGCTATGTCTATAGCTGCGTATAGCTCAAAGTTTTCCGCACTTTCACCTTACGCCCGAAATTATTAGTCAATCGTGATCTTTTGCTATTCTATCCTATCTTTTGTTTTGATAGTTAATTGACTCAGGCGTGAGTTTGCGGAAATCCATTATAAACTACAATAGACGACGTATATTTAGTAACCTAATCCACTTAACTATTCTTAAAGAGTCCTAAAGAAACCCTGTAATAAATAGACTAAGTAGGTGGGGCAAAAATTAAATGGTATGTATATATATATATTTGTACATACATTATATACATACCTTTAAATACACAAATATTGTCCATTTAATATTATAGGATACCAACTTATTAAACAAAAAGCAGAGTGCAATTTATTTAAAGATACTATGTTAGTTATGTATATCATTGTTTCTAGTGACTTGTAATTCTATACATACAACAACAGAACGTCTCTAATTTGGCGACACCGGCATCGCTAGTCGCGGTGATAGCTACAGCCGCCGCGCGCCGCCGCCGCCGCGCCGCCGCAACCCGCGGGCTGTAAGCGTGCCGCGCCGCACACGTAATTAATGAAAAGAATTCACAGCAATAAATCGCTCGCAAAGTTACGGCGTGTTCACACAACAACTGTCCGAGAGTTCCGTGCTTTATAACATGGAATGTTCACAGAAGCACCTCCCCGGCCTCCGGGCCCTCCGGCTATCTGTCACCTCCCCGGCCTCCGGGCCCTCCGGCTATCTGTCACCTCCCCGGCCTCCGGGCCCTCCGGCTATCTGTCACCTCCCTGGCCTCCGGGCCCTCCGGCTATCTGTCACCTCCCCGGCCTCCGGGCCCTCCGGCTATCTGTCACCTCCCCGGCCTCCGGGCCCTCCGGCTATCTGTCACCTCCCCGGCCTCCGGGCCCTCCGGCTATCTGTCACCTCCCTGGCCTCCGGGCCCTCCGGCTATCTGTCACCTCCCCGGCCTCCGGGCCCTCCGGCTGTCTGTCACCGCTTACAAGCGGAGGCAAGTTGTTTAGGTGAACGTTGTAAGTAACGAAACATACTTAAGTGAGGTACTGACTGTGTCAGGTATTATACATATATGCCCGCGGTTTAATGCACAGCTTATAAAAATGACTTAGATCATTATCAGTTTCACAAAATAATTTGTCGTAAGAGCTGCATGTTAGCATGTGTTGTTCATTTAAACCCTGTGAGCCATATAAAACAGACATTACGAATAACGGTCCTGCTTCGTGGGGACGTGTATAGACATTAAGCTCGTATTGACGTGAGCGTCGCGTATTGCGTTAATCTGTTCATCTACCAAGTAGCCGCAGTGAGTGAGAAACGCTTTGTGAACTCCACACACTTGTCTCTACACCACTACCATGTCTACGCATTCAAGGACACTGAACAATAGAAGTTTTATTGTTATTACGCCTATGGGCGTTTACGGTCCTTCAAAGTGTTAACTGTAGCTCTACCATGAGTTGCCATCGAAAATTTACTCGCTAGCGTTAAACTCGCTAGCGTATTAACGTTAATCAAATACATTTCGATAATGTCAAAACTTGCTAGCGTCCCCGTAAATGATTTATATGAAAAGATATTGTACAGCGCCCCTAGCGGTCACAGAAAGAATTAAAATTTGTTCCAAGAGCACTATAGTTTTCGATAGGTAAGAAACCTAACGTAATCTATTCGATAGTCGCTAACGTTTTTCAGCTGTCACCATACAAAACGGCACCATGAGTCACTAAATCGACAGACGCTATCGAAAAATACGCTTGCGATAGTAGTTACGTTGCTCACTACCATTTTGACGTGTGAAATATGTTTACATTCAAATTATATACGTTTTTGAGTCTATTAAAGGCAAAATAATGTCTAGAAGAGATTATTTAGCATGGAATATGTTAGTGGCCCCAAAATTTGGAGGCCAACGACTGGAAGAACGTAAATTTCAAGAATCTATCTTATTTAGTTCTCTTACAAAATATTCTATTTGCCGGCGACGCCGACGGGATCCGTGCACTTGGTGTTTGTTCTAAAAGTTTTAACTACATAAGTTAATTAATTGTATAGTGTTTTATATGAATAATCTACAAAGATTGTAAGAAATTCTAATAAGAAATAAATAAATGCACAATTCCAAGAATTCGGCTTGCACCACAATATCCTAACGGATTTACCTACTATAAAAGGCGTACCATTTTGTGGGCAATTCAGTCGCAGTTCAGCCCTAGATAATACACTTAAATACGGAGCTCAGCCACCAAAGAAGAAACATACCAAGAAAAGCCGAATTCTCCGGAATAATTCAAGATAGTAAATCAGTGTTTTATTTCGCTGCCTCAAGATAGTCCTCATCGTGGTCACTGTGGGTTATGGTACCCAACCTAGGTACGTATTCAGGGGTCCGTGGTGGTTGTGCAGCCAGCGGATTCACCTAGGGTCAGTTAGCAGGGAGCGCACATCAAATATCAGTGGGAGATCGTCCCAGGTTGCCTGTGGTACTGAAGGTACCTCTGCCGTCCGCAACACTATTATTGTAAACATAGTTCATTTTAAATTTAAATAAATAACGCAGCGAATCACACATTGTCAACAAAATTACAAATTGAATAGAGGTAAATAATTATTACCTATAAGGAATAAAAATTCAACAACCCCTAAATACCATAAAAAGGTGCACTTACCGCCAACCTTTCTATTTAGTCGGATTGTTTCATGATACTTATTGACTGTCATAACATTGTTACCATAGCGATACCTTATGTGTAGTGATGGGAAATTCTCGAGAATATTCTCCTTGCGAGAACTTTGCTGTTAAATTCTCGAGAACATTCTTTTGGTAGGGAACTTATGAGAATTTAAAAATTGGATGACTGTATTGAATCGGTATTTTTTTAGACTAATAGTTTTTAGTGCATTTGAACGTTTTACGAAGTTTGAGTTTAAAATAAACTACACCACAACTTAAATTCTCAGTTAATTCTCCTGAGCGAGAACATTCCCGAGAATATTTTCGAGAAAATTCTCATAAATTCTCTTAAATTGTTAAAGTATGATTTCTGTATTAAAACGAACTTTATGAGTTTAAAATAATCAGCATTAATAAAATGAATAAGAAAACAACATTATAAGAAAGGTTTATGGTGCAAATAATTAAAAACAAAATAACAATCAAAAATAATTTTGACGCAACTAAAATCGAATTTGATAATCGCGATTCCATGTGGTACCACATGGAATCGCGATTATCAAATTCGCAAGGTAGGGCAAACAAGTACTTGTTTGCCCTACCTTGGGAATTTGTTTAGAGCCGGAGGCGCGCAGGGGGGCAGCGTCGACGTGTTTTGATATGAAATTTTTCACTTTTCGTATGGAAAATATGAAAAATATCATGGAAAATTTTAAAAATGATTACCTACATGTTGAGTTTAAGGGTTTATGGGTTTTAAAAATCACACCAACACCTCGACTTCGGATGCAAAAATAGTACTGTCTTTTTTTTCTTTTCTTTTGCTAATATTTCGAAAATAGTGTGCCCTATCGCAAAAATAATGAAAATTTCGACCCCCTTTATGAAACTCATAAACCCTTAAAACTCATCATGTAAGCAAACATTTTTCATATTTTCCATACAAAAAGTGAAAACTTACGTAAAAACATGTCGAGAGTGCCCCCCAGCGCCCTTCCAACTCTAAAAAAAATCACGGGGTAGGGCAAATAAGTACCACGTGGAGTCGCTATTGGTGCCGATTTTCTTGTCACAAATACCTCTAAACTAGACTAAAAATCACCAAAATTTAGGTTAGTCCTGTCAAACGAGGATTTCCCATTCTGAAATAGACTAAAGTGACACAACTTAACTATATTTTAGTTTGACAGCATTAAATACTACTGAGTTATTAGTTTAGTGAAAATGGCGGATTTGCTATTCTGAATTTGACGTTTTTCACCTAATAATTTGGTGTCTGCATCTAAATCTGACTATTTTACGCGATTAAAAACGAGTGCTTAAAATTAGTTGGCATGAACTAAAATTCACACCAACACTTCGACTTCAGTGCGAAAACAGTACCTACCTACAACAAGTACCTTACAACACATAAGGTTGTCTGTAAAAGAACGCTTTTAGCGATAAGACCGCTCATTGTGTCACCCTACGTAAAATTTCTACATTTATACCTGTAATTTTTATGGTGTACATATTAAAGAATATTCTATCTATCTACTGTATTTTTTTTCTTCTTTTGCTTATATCTCGAAAATGGTGCGTCCTATCGCAAAAATAATGAAATTTTCGACCCATATCCTATATCCCAACAAGTTGGTAATAATTTTTCATATTTTCCATACAAAATGGAAAAATTCCTTATAAAACTCGTCGAGGCTGCACCCCCCGCTCTAAAATCATTCACAGGGTAGAGTAAACTAGTACCATGTGGAGTCGTCACGCGATTGTCAAATTCGATTTTAGATGTGTCAAAATATTTTTTTAATTTACAGATTTTTGGTTTTGTCAGAATAGCTTTAAGTTTCTCATAGCCAAAAGTAAGGAATTTTAGTGATACTTTAGTTAGTTTAGTTCGGTGTACAAGAGAATCGGCGCCATTTCCAGTCCGAAACATAATACAGTAACGTTTTTTCGAGAAAAGTATTAAATAACAACAATAGAAGTTTACTTTAGACCTTGAAATCGAAACTTATTGTATTAAAATTTAGCAATTTTACTTCCATTTTTAAATTCTCGTATATTCTCCGTCGAAAAGAATATTGCAGAACATTCTCGATCCGAGAATATTCTCCCATCACTACTTATGTGACGTTTTGATCTTATGAGCCGTTCCCTCTTCTTATTACTGAGAAAGATAGAAACAAAACATAAGAGTGAAGTTAGCTAGACGACCAGTGTGGCAGATTTCTACCATTTTGGCAGATTTCGCTCCAAAATTTTGTCTGTGGCAGATCCTGCTGACGATTTACAAAAGTGGCAGATTTTGGCAGATTTAAAAGACTTCAAGGAAATTCACATAACCTTATTAGAATTTTCCTTTTTTTATTATTATTAGGTATAATAATGCATAAGAAAATTGTAAAATATTTTTGATGATTAATGATATTTCATTGAATTTGTGTGTATTTTTTCCGTTTCCATGAAGGCATATTTTTGGCATTCTTGGCGCCAAGTGTGGCAGATTTTGGCAGTTTTTTTGCCCAGTCTGTGGCAGATTCACCATTTATGAAATGGACACACTGTAGGTGACACGATCTATCGAGCTTACCTTAGCGCCTGCATGAGTGAAAACTCATGGTGCGAGCATTATCGAAATCAGTTTGATCTACGTCAACACTTCCAACTCCACCCGCTTTTCATAGAGCTCATACGTCATGCCGCCATACATATTGGAAGTAAACCCTCCGGGAGGGTCACCGGCATTTCGTTTGCGCTAAAGTTAACCATCGCTGACGGTCTACGGCATTAGGTTTAAAACCGTATTATAAACCACTGTAAAACGAAGTTAATTTGTGTGAATATTTGTAACAGTGAACAATTTTTTTATTGATACGAGTAATTAAATTATAAATTATAATATCAGATTTTATTATCACGGTTTATAATGCAGCTGTATTCGCTAAGAAAAAACAACATTTAAAATGAGCCCACCGCGAGGGCTCCCGGTATATTCCATATGCGACTAGGTGAACCCTCCAGGAGGGCTCCCGGCACTGAACGGGTTAATACGCTAGCGCTAGCGAGTAAATTTTCGATGGCAACTCATGGTAGAGGTACTGAAGGCTCAGTCGTGAAAACAAACGCGAATCTTTACTCGCTCATGCACGCGCAAACGCGCACCGCCTCCGAAATTCGGTAATTTGAAATTCGGTACCTAATTTTAACACAGTTCATACAAGCGAGCATCGATCCCGAGCGTCCGATTCCGGGTCAACTCGCCACTCGACGCGGCCGCACGACGCGCGACTACACTCATTTGCATACAAGCGACTAAGTGAAGCATGCATCTCATAATCTTGATATTATTACGTACACAACGCCGTTCACATAGCTTGCGCTTGTAAAGAGACCAAACACGTAGTTCTAATGCTAATGGCTGCTTCACACGTGCGGCAGTGCCGGCGGCATGGCCGCCGGCACAGCCGCACAAAGCCGCGGAAAGAAACGCAAAGAAAATGAAGGCGCAAAAGCCGGAGGCACGTGCCGCGCGGCAAAAGGAGCTGTGTGTAGGAGCCATTATAGTTGTATGTATAAGAAACACTGAGATGAAAAATGTTTAGGCGTGCTAATGGTGCTAGGTGTATATGTGTTTATACTAGGTGTTCGCAGTAGTATGTGTGCAAACTGGGTGATATTGTGTGTCTTTAGCGGGCGTCATGTGTGCGCGTAGAGCAAACAGCTGCCGCCGCCAATGGATAGCCCATTCATTTACGTAGTGAGTGATGCGCACTGCCACAGCAGTTCACAGCACACGCCTCGTCGCGCTGGGCGCCTGGTACTCTGGCTCTTCGGCATAAACACTCAGTCACTGACGGCAGCAAAACGATTTGATTACTGACGCGGGCAGACTATTAGAAGCTGAAGTTCAACCTTTTCGTGTTATATTTTTTAAATTATCTGCTCAAGCCCTTTATTTTGAAATATCCCACATATCAATGGTACAATAAAAAAAAATGAATTACGAGGTTAAAGTTAATCTGCCATTTTGATTTCCTAAAAACAAAACCTAGCATACGAGCCATCGCGCGACCTAGACGAGTCGATAGACATACAGCCATCGCGCGACCTAGACGAGTCGATAGACATACAGCCATCGCGCGACCTAGACGAGTCGATAGACATACAGCCATCGCGCGACCTAGACCAGTCGATAGACAAACAGCCATCGCGCGACCTAGACGAGTCGATAGACATACAGCCATCGCGCGACCTAGACCAGTCGATAGACATACAGCCATCGCGCGACCTAGACGAGTCTTAAATATCTGTTCTATCACCTTCACTTGTAAAGTACTAGTCAAGATAAATCCAACGAGCCCAACACAACACAGCTTCAGGAGTTTCTGTGGCCACCTTCCGGTTCCATCATTAGACCCTGGGCTGGACTATAGTTTTTTTTTTATACATAATATCTAATGCGACCAAACACGATAATGCTATCTTTTTTGGTTGAGGAGTGCTCGTGACTACCTTCCGGCTCTATCATCAGACCTTGAACACCATCTAGTGTCCAAGCACTTGTTAATACATAACCAATGAGTCCAAACACGATGGTGCTGACTTGTTTAATTGAGGAGTTCCTATGGCCACCTTTCGGCTCCATCATCAGACCCTGAACACCAGCTAGCGTCAAAGCACTTGTCAAATAACCGATTAGTCTTTAGGGGTATGAGGAAAAGGGTGTAAAGTTACCTCATCCACCATAGAAAAGGGAGGATCCTCCAACCAGACGGGTGTTATATCTGGCGGGCAACTGCCCGTAAGTTGATTTCGGATAGTCTTATCTATGTTTTTCGCTCGGTAAACTCTAACTGCGCGATGCAGGAATTGAGTAACGTCATGTCTTTGCTGCGTAGTTCGTATGTGGCGGTGTAACCACTACAAGTCCTAACACGATGGTGCTGTCTTAATTGATTAAATAGTTTCTATGGCCATCTTCCGGCTCCATCATCAGACCCTGACTACCACCTAAGTGTCAAAGCACTTGTTAATACACAGCCAATGAGTCCAAACACGATGGTGCTATATTGTTTGATTGAGGAGTTCCTATGGCTAACTTCCAACTCCATCATCAGATCGGCTCCGTTAGTCGTCGCAAGCATGCTGCGATGCTGCTGAACATGAGGTTCTGGGTTCGATTTCTGGGTCAGTCAAATTTTTATTGGGTTTTCAAGTCTGAAATTTCTCAGTAGCAGCCTGGAGTCTGGATTTGTCCCTGGTTGGTCACAATAGGTTAACCCTCTATTACATGGGAGTTAAATATAACTGGCGAAATGTGGGTATACTAAACAATATGTATACCTCTGCCTACCCATTCCGGGAATACAGGCGTGATGTTATTAGTTTCTTATTAATAAACGGAATTACATAATAAAATTAAAGGTAGCTACAGCCATGATGTGAGCTTAAACTGAAATCCTAATCATCTCCTCATCAAGATTTCAAAGAAATATGTATATCATGTTATCGCGAAATACATACACACAATACTATATCCGAGAAGACACACACTATACGGCGGGGTCGAGGGTAGGTCGGATACGCAGGACTCCACGTGAGCATCAACCCTCAAGTACGCAGGACTCCACGCGAGGAACAACCCTCAAGTACGCAGGACTCCACACGAGGAACAACCCTCAAGTACGCAGGACTCCACGCGAGGAACAACCCTCAAGTACGCAGGACTCCACGCGAGGAACAACCCTCAAGTACGCAGGACTCCACACGAGGAACAACCCTCAAGTACGCAGGACTCCACGCGAGGAACAACCCTCAAGTACGCAGGACTCCACACGAGGAACAACCCTCAAGTACGCAGGACTCCACGCGAGGAACAACCCTCAAGTACGCAGGACTACACGCGAGCATCAACCCTCAAGTACGCAGGACTCCACGCGAGTATCAACCCTCAAGTACGCAGGACTACACGCGAGCATCAACCCTCAAGTACGCAGGACTCCACGCGAGTATCAACCCTCAAGTACGCAGGACTACACGCTAGCAACAACCCTCAAGTACTCAGGCCTCCATGCGAGGAACCACCCTCAAGTACGCAGGACTACACGCGAGGAACAACCCTCAAGTACGCAGTACTACACGCGAGCATCAACCCTCAAGTACGCAGGACTCCACGCGAGTATCAACCCTCAAGTACGCAGGACTACACGCTAGCAACAACCCTCAAGTACTCAGGCCTCCATGCGAGGAACCACCCTCAAGTACGCAGGACTCAACGCGAAGAACAATCTTCAAGTACGCAGGAACGCGTTGCTCCACGCGAGTAACAACGCGCAGTTTGATTACCAGCCTAGCTGAGGACCGCTTCATACATTTTCAAGAGGAGTAATTTAGTATTAATGAATGGCGCCGCGCCCCTAATGAATACTAGACATTTGTCAGGAAGGAATCTAGGCCGGCTTGGAACAAGAAACCATTCGTTTTGTTCGCTTTGTCCCGTCATCTCAGCGCCACTATATTTCACTCATAAATAATGTGTTATCCTGCCGCCGCAGACAAATTATTAATGGACGCTTGTTTGTTGAGTATCGCAGGATTATCTCTGTACAAATTGTATTCATGGCGCGCTGCGGTGTGCGGGCGGCGCGCGTCGCAATCTTACTTTTTATGGGCATCGTGTTACACCTCCCAACTTTCTTATTTCCAGTACTAGTGTAAGGGCTAAGGAGTAGAGTACACAGATGTGATGACAAAAAACACACGGTAAGTGGCTGGATTGGTGGTCTAATCAAAAGGGCAGGGCATTAGGGCAGGTGAGTCTGTGCGTTCCGGACAGGTGCGTGTGGCGACGGCGGCAGCCGCCACTGCTGGTGGAGCCGCGCGCTCGGTCAAAGGCCTTCCTGCACTCCTCGTCCTCCTCCCAGTTTTGACGGAATCTATTCAGCTCGTCCCGCCATCTCCTACGTGGTCTGCCGCGACCCCGCCTCTTTTCTGTGCTATTTGGGCACACAATTTCTCCGGCATGCGGTAGACATGTCCTGCCCAGTCCCATTTAAGATGGGGAGGCTTTTAAGCCCCGTCAGATATTTTTGTTTTGGAGCACAGTATTGTTTCGAACACGATCTGTTATGTAATTTGACGCCTAGTAGGTACTAGGCGTACTGCAAACTGAAGATCTGCCAAAGAGCAACGGAGTGCAGTATAGGTATACTGCACTCCATTGCTCTTTGGCAGATCTTCAGTTTGGATTTCTGGATGTTAGTGAAAGACCAAGTCTGTGAAGAATACATGCCTGAGTCTCAGTGCCATCCGCTCGTCTTGTGCATGTGATTTCTTTTTCTTGCTTCGCCTTGGAACAGACTACTTGGCCCAAGTAAAGGTATTCCTGGACTGTTGTATTGATCCTCCGTCTACTTTTATGCTTCTAGGTGTGTCGTTGCATAGAACTTTGGTCGACATATTCATCTTCAATCCAACCTCGAGGCTTGCATTACTAAGTTCTTGGAGTTTTTTCTTTCTGAA
Source organism: Conistra vaccinii (assembly GCA_948150665.1). NCBI lineage: Eukaryota > Metazoa > Arthropoda > Insecta > Lepidoptera > Noctuidae > Conistra > Conistra vaccinii. The sequence continues at coordinate 22,976,260 of OX411334.1, forward strand.
CTTGAACGGATGCTCCGTTCAAGTTGAGTGGTTGAAGATGAAAAGAGAACATAATTATTATTAATGGTTAGCTTATAAGCTGGTCTTACTTGCTTATTGATAGATAATTATTAGTAATGAACATAACGACAGATCAACATAGTAACACCACCCACCTACACCAAAAATAAACTACTGGACTACACTTTGCTCCAAAATAGTTATGTTTAAATTAGTAAGTAAGCAATGTATATGGTCTTTTAGAAAAAGGTTATAAAAACTAAAACCCAGAGACAAATTAAAAATTCGGAGTCACGCGTCGTTTTAAATCGAACAGATTACTTGTCACTCCGGATTGTTTATTTGTCTGTCTGTGATGTCTTGTTTATACCCTTTAAGTTGGTTCTTATATAGTATCTGGTTGAATATTAGTTTTTATTTCTTACTTAAATTTTTTATGTTCTGCGATTATTGATAGTATCGAGAAATAAATAACTTGGAAGTTCGATAGGATCCGCTTTAAAAAAAAATTCTTAATTTTTACGCGGCTTATTTTTTATGCAATTTTCATTGTTAGGGCATATTTTTTCAGATATAAAATAATTGTTTTAGAGGTGCGTGCTACAGAATACCTAACACTAAATGCCACGCACGGCCTGTTACCCGCCCATCGGATACCCACAAGAATGAATAGCTGCATAGTCCATGTGATGCTCAAAACGAACGTTTCTCCGTTTTGGTTATGTGGATGTTTTCAGCCACATTAAAGATCGGTGCCGGCCTGCAAAATATCAAAAATTGACTACACTAATTTTACAAACCACATCGAATCCCTTGATTTCTCGGAAGTACTGAGAACTAACTAACCTAGCATCTGTCACACAATATTGAGCACCGCTATGATTAGGTTCTAATACCTAACACCGGTAAGGTAATAGAACCTATAATATTGAAAGGGGATTTGCTGATTGAGTTGAAAAATAATTTTCCACTCCTAAGTTCAACTGTGAGCGAGCGAGAGCAGTGGTGGCCCAGCGGTAACGGCCGCGACTTGCGAGTTGTAGGTCGTGGGTTCGAACCCGCACTGGGCCCGCGTGGTGGATTACGGCCCACTCCCTCTCATAGAGAGGAGGCCTGTGTCCCAGCAGTGGAAACAGTAATAGGCTGATTACGTATGAGTATGAGGGGGAAGGGTGGTTCTTATGAAATTACGCCAACCGCTCAGCGCTGACATCTGAAGTTCATACATTTCGGCTGTCAGCACCGACGGTCAGCGTGCGGTCAGCGTGACTCTAAATCCAGCCTTAGGCTGGTTTTCCTCTCACGCTGACCATCGTCGGCGCTGATAAGACAATGTATATAAGTTTAGTATTCTTAGGAAACGTTTTTTAATTACGCCAACCGCTCAGCGCTGACATCTGAAGTTCTGTCTGAGCCGAACGACGGTCAGCGTGACTCTAAAACCAGCCTTACGGAACGGTTGTGCTCAGCGAACTACTTTTTAAATTTGTTTTTAAAACCGCGGGGGTTTCACCCGCATAAGTCTGTCCCGTGGAAATTTCGCGATGAAAAGTATCCTATGTCCTTGTTCAGATCATGGTCTACCCATGTGCCAATCCGGCTGAAAAAAGGGTAACAAACAAACAAACTTACTTTCGCATTTATAATATTAGTTAGCAGTATACGATTGTACGTATAGAATGGATAAAGAATCTCGCTAACCTGAAAGTGAAATGTGTGTGACAACATTAATTCCTACTCATATTTGACTCTTTGCTCGCCGTCACATGACGTCACATAACGTCACATAACGCAGACGCGCCGTCAAGCGTCAGTGCTTGTTTACTGAGACGCGGGGCGTTGAGCGTGGCGTGCGGCGTGGCGTTCGGCGGTGCGTCGGACGTTTTTTCTGTTTACAGACAGGCGGGGCGTGCAGCGGCCCGCGTCATCACACGCGCAAACACAAACATATGGCAATATACGATGTTGTTTATGGAAGCGCGGGGCGTGTGGCGTGGCGTGAAATGTAGCGGTGCCGGCGACGCGGCGTTGCACGCGGCGGTGCACACAGCGTGCATCGGGAGCGAAGGGCGGGAGCTGATATTCAAGCGCGCCCGACATAACAATAAATATAAAAATAAATAAATAAATACATAGGATGCATAACATCACAACTATATTCTCCGAAAAGTTAGGCAGAGGTGTTCCTATAGTACCTACACCCACATTTCGCCAGTTATGTTTAAGTCCCATGTAATAGGGGGTGAGCCTAATGCGTCCGTAACCGGGCACAAATCCAGAGTCCGGGCTACTACTGAGAAATACCAGATGGAAAATACCAATAATATTTTGCCCGACCCGGGTATCGAATCCAGGACCAGCAGCAGTAGTGCTTGCGACCACTAGACCAACGAGGCATTAAAAAAACCGGCCAAGTGCGGGTCGGACCAGACTCCGTATCAAAGTTGCGACAAACAAAGGCGCGACAAATGCTAGGGCGACAGTACGAAAGGTCGACCATCAGCGGTGCGACAGAACATCAGCTCGACAAACGTTAGCGCGAAAGATTGTTTTCACGACAAACGATGGCACGACGAAACTTTTGATCGACGAACGTTATTGCGACTGATTGTTTTCACGACCATCGATGGGACGACGAAACTTTTGATCGACGAACGATAGCGCGACACAATTTTCGCTCGACAAACTAAAGCACGACAAACATTTCTATAATATTTTGTTGCTAATAGCAGATAAGAAAAACAATGTAAAGTTTTAGGTTCTTTATACATGGTTTTCGCCTACCTTGCTCGTAACTGCACTCGCGCACTACAGTCATAACATTGACAATAAAGAATATTGCCAATAAAAACATTAAAAACAAAAGTACTTAGTACTTCCCATTTTTTTGTTATCTGCTATTAGCAACAAAATATTATAGAAATGTTTGTCGTGCTTTAGTTTGTCGAGCGAAAATTGTGTCGCGCTATCGTTCGTCGATCAAAAGTTTCGTCGTCCCATCGATGGTCGTGAAAACCATCAGTCGCAATAACGTTTGTCGATCAAAAGTTTCGTCGTGCCATCGTTTGTCGTGAAAACAATCTGTCGCACTAACGTTTGTCGAGCTGATGTTCTGTCGCACCGCTGATGGTCGACCTTTCGTACTGTCGCCCTAGCATTTGTCGCGCCTTTGTTTGTCGCAACTTTGATACGGAGTCGTCGGACCACGCACAATGAAGGGTTCCGTGGTTGAGATGAATTTATCCCAAGAACAAAGTTAATTTAGTAGTTGACAAACATGTTCTCTCATACATCGATATACGTCACGGTCAATTCTCCAACTGCAAATGTAAGTTTGTAATCACAAAAAATATTTTTTTTATGTGATAAAACGAATAATTAAAAAAGTTCGGACTTTTTCCAAGTTCTGTAAGACCTTGCTTCCTGCCAAATTTCATGATTCTAGGTCAACGGGAAGTAGGTACCCGGTAGGTTTTGATTCATTTGCGAGTATCAAAATATTTCACATAAATGGCCATATTTTTCGTTCGTTCGTTCACTTAGAAGCTTCAATTGTTTAGAGCTCCAACGGAATATAGATTTACTTATTTGATGTTATATGTGGATATCACCGATGTTCGTAGTTCGTAGGTATTGAGCGTACATTGTATACGACGCCGCCGCGGGCCCCGCCGCGTGCCCCGTGGCGTTGCCCGCGGCGTTGCACGCGGCGTTGAACGCAGCGTTGAACGCCGCGTGCCCCTCCTGCATTTCAAGCAATCGTCTATAAAAACGCTTATCCGTAAACGCTCTCATACAACGCCATATGTTTGAATTTTGTGCGGGCCGCCTCGCCGCACGCCACGCCCAACAAGCACTCAGCGACCGCAAGTCGTTCTGTCAACACATAGTATTCACGTTCGATGACTCTTGTGCTCTGTGACAGACCAATAAGTGTTTTTCGACATCAGTAGTTCGGATGGAACCGCATCAAATTAAATTAGGTAAGGTTTTTAGTGAAAAGAGGAGTCGGGACTACGACGGCCCGAGTTTAAATCGGTCCGGGTGGTCGTCGCCGGTCGATAATTAGCTGGGCGGCCGCTACCACTCTCTGCCGCGTACCGGCACTGAACTCGCACCGCTGCTCTCCCACAACCACAAGTAACACTTCATTGTTCGCGATATTCATGCAAGTATGACCATTTAATGAGCACTTTACCATCGGACGCTTACTCACACGAAAAAACCCGTGGAAGGTCACAATTTGCTGATCTTGCTGATCATGGTTTTGTTATTGTTATTAGTACGTAATTAACTGTTTATTTATTTTATACTTCGAAGGTCCTAGTTTATTATTTCTAACTTCCAGTTACAGCTATATGTCAGCGGGCACTCCCTTAATGCCTGGAGACTTTTATTTAGATATTGTTTACGTTTAGTTTTTATTTTTTATTTCTGCCTGAGTATGGTTCTCGATGTTTTTTGGTTGGTATATTGGCGTGTGCTAGATGACATATGGCTATTAATTTAAATAATGTTTGTTTGCATACTATTATACAAGGTGGAGACGACAATACAACAAAAAATTTAAGGGTGTGTCCCTAATGGCGTTCGCATTCTGCATACAAAAATTCAATTGAATATATTTAATAGTTTAGTCAATATAGCTCGGCAAAATCCATAGTTTGCTCGGGTTATTTCGTTTATCCACCCCAGAAATCCACCCTAAGGTGGATATTCGGAAACGTATGCCCGAGAATCTACCCTAGACATAGTTGTATAAACGGAATTTAAAGGCTTAGGGTGGATCCGGCATACACTACATTTAATTTTTTTGAAAAACTCATTTTTTTATTTCAAAGCTAGGATTTTTTTGACAGTTCCAAAATACTGTTATGCATTAGCATTGCCAGTATTTTCATTTATTGTTGTATTGTTGTCTCCACCTTGTATAATAATAAATTGTTTGCCAAGGGAGCAAACAACTATTTTTAAGGCGAGAGTGTTTCTTTGAATCCAAAGCGCAGCGAGGGATTCAAAGTAAATCAACAAGCTAATTTTAAACATATGTTTTAATATGACGTGTAAAAGTGATTCCGATATCCTATTTACAGAATAAACAATTTCATTTCATTTCATCACTCGAGCTTAAAATAGTGTTGCTACCGAGGTGAACACTCTACTTTTTATCACCCTTTATGAGAAAATAAACGTGTGCGGTCCGACCCCCATCAGGAACCAATTTCCTACTCACGTATGATTTTAAACACAAAACAAAAATTTTATGAAAAAAAAAGCCGCCATCTTGGATTTACATTTTATTCTCACTATCGGCTTTACCACCCTCGAAAACTATGAAAACGATACACATGACGAAAAACTTAAAAATTTTCGCATCCGCCATCTTGGACTTTTATTTTGACCTCACTATTGGCTTTACCACCCTCGAAAACTATAAAAACGATACCCATGACGAAAAATTTTAAAATGTTCGCATCCGCCATCTTGGATTTGAATTTTGGCCAAATTCACACTTTCTCTCTCTCTTGCCAGCCTGCTACTTATTCATACAATGTTCGTGATTGATCTCTTTGGTGACTAGAACTTTACTAACAATATCGATATTCCAAATTCTAAATCACTTTTAGTCCCTAGGGATTAAAAAGATATTTTTGTCCCTGTTTACGAGGAGGATTAAACTACGTCTTTTTGGATAGATGTGATAAAAATCATTTTTTTTCTAACTGAACAGACAGCTGTGCTACTGAGGAGTTTGTTGCTTCTTCCCAGCTAAAGCACTAGGAAGTGGTGAACGGCGGGCGTTTTTGGGAGACTGTCTTATGTCATTTTGACGTTCAAAAAGTGCTGATTCTCAGCCTAGCTTGAATAAATTTAATGACTTTTGAATTTTATGAGGGACAAGCCTACTCTGATGAAACAGAGCTACGTTCGCAAGTTCTATTAAGTTAAGCACGTATCATTTCGGCAAACACTTTGCACAATCCTTCATAGCAATGAGGTGCACCGTCAACATTAATTGTTTAGCAGGCTGACACATAATGCTTCGTCAATACGCTGCGATAGCCCATTTATACACATGACTCTGAACGAATGAAAAGGCTCTCGTGAACAAGCGCGACGCGAATCTAATAGAAAAAAAAACGAAGAAAACTTCACGGTAGAACAATTACGGTGCTGCGTCGCGCACCAAGTCGTGCCAGTCTGCACGACCCTTAAGGTTTTATTCACAACATGTCCCGGAATTAACACACACCACCAAACCCCCCAATTAGAATATTATGTTATAATCATCATTTGTAATAGGTACTACACATAATTTTTATTATAATGTACAAAATATTGTTGTTATACTGATTGTGAGAAAATTGTGGTCACAAATACAAATCTACGCACGCAGACAGTCGCACAAGCACAAGGGTCTAGCGTAGTAGGTACTTCGCCCATTTTGGTTTGTTTTGACTGTACAGAGGACGTGTGAGTGTGACTGTAATTTACGTAGTTTTAATAATTTTTGGGATAAAAACTTACGTATATTAAAAAGTACCAAAATCGATTCAGTAAACGATTCTGAACAAAATCATTTTTAATGTGCTTAATTCAGTAACACATTGTAATTTGACCATAACCGTGATTTGGTCAAACTGTAGTCAATTTGCTAAACAACCATTTTATGTGTACAGGTACAATATGATCTGCAGTCGTATTGAAGCTCGTTATATCATATCCGCGGGAATCAGTATCATTAGAGTTGTGTAGCACACTCAGAGGTAGCGTATAGCGCAGCCAGTATTAAGGTAACGAATGCCATTAAGTGCGAGCTTGCTCTCACACAGTCGCGACGCGCGGGCGCACAGGTTGTCATGCCGCTGAGTCGCTCGCTGTGACAGCACCAGAACTACATTCAGTATACTAACGGCGGATGTTTGGAAATAACATTCAAGTCATCGAATTGTAAGCCAAATATCAGTGCCTCCAGTCAAAAACGGCATAAGTCGAGTTATGCCCTTTTGTTTTTATAGCACCATTGTAATCTACGTGTTCTGTTACATAACATATCAAAAGGACATAACTCTAGCTGCATCCTAACATACTTTTTTGTAATATATCAAAGGCATAACTCGACTGCGTCTAAAGGCACATCTCTAGATATCAAGTAAATTTCACTGCTTAATAGACATAACTACAAGAAACCCCAAAACACAATCGTACTAAAAGGCATAAATACAGTTAACTTAAACAAAAAGACACAACTCATGTAGTTCCAAAGTTTTTTAAATATAGTAAGAAATAAATGTAGATAATCCATTTGGTAAGCATGTTTGAAAGGGAACAACTGCATTTGTTGCGTTTGCTTCAGGAAGTCTCAAGCGGTATATCCCCACTAAACACTTTATCGCTATTGGTGGATTAGCGTGTGGTGTACTGTTTTTAGAAATAAGTCGTTTTATTCCTTAATGTGTAATAATTAAATCAGTGTTACCCGTATTAATTTTCAAGCTATTAAAAGTGATATAACATCATTAAGCTAGTATTCAAATATATAATGACACTTCTACCATCTATATACACAGAATATCTCGATTTCTATAAGAATTTGCTGACTTCAGAACCGCAAAGAGCAGAAGACGATCCCGACTTAAGTTTTGTACCGGGCAATGAAGAGGACAGTGACGACAATTGAACTTATTTATTTAAACATATGTATACTCGTATACATATACAGGGTGTTAGGGTAAACACCGTTATCCTTCAAACCAGTGGTTTGGTTTCGTTTATAGAACATAAATTCAATGGAAAATCACAACTTTTTTTTTTAAAGATGTACATTTAGAATCGTCACGCAATTCCTAAGGTAGGTATTTTTGCCTGTCTTAAGCCAGGAAAAGGTTGTATTTATTCATGTGTTGTGTAGGTAGGTAGGACGGGCGGCGATCGATTACGTCACTCGGGCGGGCGCATATCCATGAATTTGCGGACGGTGTCGGACAATAACCTTTTTAATATTGTTAAAATTAAAGAAAAAAGTTAAAGAAAATAACGTAATTTTTTTTTTACTCGGTTTGTTATGTTTATATTTAAGCCAACTACCCATAGTTTGAGTGACAACGGTGTTTACCCTTCCATCCTGTATAAACTTAAGTCACGATCGTATACATTATACGTATTCCTTTTGTTTCGTTTACGTTCATACATCTGGTCATACACGCAAGAGTTACGAGTACCTGAGCATTCTGAAGAACATCACCAATTAGGTCACTATGTGTCCTTCTAGGGCGTCCCCTCCCGGTATTTCCACTCACATCTGCTTTGTAAATACCTTTTGTTACTCGCCTTTCATTCATCCTCTCAACATGACTAAACCATCTAAGCATACTCTTTTAAATTTTTGTCACTACATCTTCTTTTAAACCGCACCGTTGCCTTATCACACCATTTTACAGCCTATCATTCATAGTCACGCCACACATGCTTTGCAAGGAACGCATTTCCACAGCATTTATTCTACTTTCATGCTTCTTCTGCCACACCCAACTTTCACTTCATACATAAACGTAGGCACCAGCACTCCAGCACCCCATTGTGAACAGCTAGTCGAGCCCTTTTGGGCATCGACTGGTTGATCACAATCGCATGTATACACTACTACTAGCACTACTACTATTCACTTTATTTCCCGCATTTACTTTCCTTTCCACATCTTCATCAATCTTTCCATCCCTTGTAAACTGACTCTCCAAATACATTATTACACTTAATTTCTCCATACTCTTATCATTTATATTTACATCACACACCGATACATCTTCTTCTCTTTCAAATACCATAAGCTTCGTCTTATTCAATGTGAATAAGTTCTGAGTAATAATATAAACATCCCTTTCAAATTATATGCTTCATCCATTACAGTCACCATGTCTTGAAACCGTTCAGCTTACGATGCAAGTAGAACTTGATCATCTGCGTAAAGAAGGTATTTGACAGGCAACTCATTCATGCTCAATCCGCACTCACCACCCCCTTTCAAATTTAGCAAAAAGCTATCCGTGTGCATGTTGAACATCCACGGTGACGTGACAGCCCTGCCTAACACCCCTTGATATGCAAAACCAGTCTGTGCATACCCCATTTATCATAACACAAGCATTGGTATCCTTGTGGAAATATTAAAGTGCCCATATCAAGCGCCAGTCCACACCGTACACGGATAGTGTTGACCATAGTTCTTCCCTCCACACCATGTAATAGGCCTTCTCTAAGCCAAAGAAAACACACTAGACTTTCTTGTTCTTTGTCAGATGTTTTTCGCCTATGCACCTTAAAGAGATCTGATCCATACAGCCCATTTTCTATCTAAATCCCGCCTGCACACCCAATATTTTGTCATCTATCGCTCTTATTACTCTATTTATTAAAACCTTCGTATAGAGTCTGCGGACAACACTCAAAAGATTAATGCCGTGACAGTTTTTGGACTGCTGCTGAGAGTCTTTTCCCTTATAAAGTGGTACGATTACAGCCTTGCACCAAAAAAACCACCTTTCATCCGGCGCACGGCCATTTCTCCAATACATATTAAAGATCCGTCACAACAGGCTTGCTCCCACCCCGTCACCTGCCTTCAGTATTTCAGCAGACATTCTGCCATTCCTTGAGCTTCCCAATTTTCATTCCTTTCAACACTCTAACAATCTCATCTATTTCTATTTCATTTCCATCACGTGCATCTGAGCTAGAGTTTCAAAACTTGCTTCTGTCCAGTTACCCACTCCTTGCACACTATCCTGACAACTGAATAAACTTCCAAAGTATCCCTTCTAGTGTAGACCTTTCATTCTTCGTTTAGTAAACATCCATCTTCTTCTCTTATAATAATCCTTCTCGATGGTCCTGTCACTCCGTGACCCAATCTTATCTGTTTCCAGAACAGCTTAACACATTGGCCCTGTAGTTATCAGAGAATTTCCTGTTATAGGCACTTTTCTTCCTTTTCATCCTTTTTCATTTTTACAATCTCTTTTACTGTTAGATATTTTATTTAAAGTGTAGACTTAATAAATAAATAAAAGATTTTCTAGACTATTGTTTAATTATACATTTTTTGTTTGATCGATAGCAGAAGGAAATAAGTCGTTACTAAATTTGTCTATAAGGGAATAACTCGCAATATTACTTTAAATACGACCAACCTGACTAGTATAAGTAGCGTTATTCCCTTAACACTTCGTTAACAAGGGAACAACTCGAGAAAAATTAAAAAAAAATATAGTAGGAGTGACTGAATGTGGAAGTGATTACTATTAAATGAAAGGGCAATTTTTTATCTACAATACAAATTCGAAAGAAGTTATGATTTTAATTGCGAAATACTAAAAAACATTAAAAGTGTTGTTTTTTGCCTCTCCTGAAAAGTGACGAATTTGAGTTGTGCCCTTTTTTACTGGAGACACTGATATATGCTTCGCTATCAGCGCAGGTGGCAACAGCGTCAACATCGTACAATTACTCGCGTGTTAAACATATGTGTAGAGTGCGGTCCGAGACGTCGCGACGCCGGAACTTGCGGAGGTGGGATGATTTGGGATTTCATTTCCATCCTCAATATCCGGTGCAGACGGGTGGCATCGATAAAAACTAAATTTAATCCGGAATACAAACCCGTCCCGCCCCCGATCGCGCGCCACATCCGCCCTGCGCCGCCCGCTTTTGTAATAGACTGTCTTCACTAGGGTTTGGGAATTCCCGACAATTTCAAAGTCCCGGGACACGAGACAGCCTACAATCAAAGTCCCGGGACTTCGAGACATTTAAGAAATACTTAATCTTTTTTTGAAGAATTTAATTGAGTTAATTTCTGGTGAAACGTATTAATTATTTTTTTTCGAATAATCAACATTTATTAAACAGAAAATTAAATCTTAATAACTTTAACGTTAATTTCCGTCTTAGTAATTGCTTTGTTTATTTATTTTAATCACACACAGATTCACTTTTAAGCAGTTAAATCTTATAGTTATAACGAACTTAGTTAAAAATCATACTAATTCTTAATAACTTTACTATTATCTAGTAATTCTAGTATCTAATCATTGTTCATAATCACAACATAACGGTGAAGGCAAACATCGTGAGGAAACCGGCATGTCTTAGAATCAAAAATTCGAAGACATGCGACATCTACCAACCCGCACTGGGCCCGTGTGGTAGATTACAGCCCACTCCCTCTCACAGAGAGGAGGCCTGTGTCCCAGCAGTGGAAACATTAATAGGCTAATTGATTGAATCACAACATTGTTAATTTTCATAATCACAGATTTGTTTCATAATTAAATAATCTAAATAAAACAGGCTTATAAATCAGTCTTTTAAATAATCAACTAACACATTATTAGATTTCTTTGCTTATTTAAGAAAATAGGCTTTTAAAAAACAACAAATATGGCGGCATGATTGGGGAGCGGCAAACGCATTTTTTGTGTTGTGTACTCAGTAGTTACTTAGTACACTAAGTAATTATTCATTAAACTAACAGATGACGCATCGCTCCTTCAATTCTTTGAAAATAAAAATGATTACATAACAATTTCAACAATCTTGTCTCGTCTCGAGTCTCGACCCGAAAGTCCCGGGACTCAAGACACCTAAAATTACGAAAAGTCCCGGGACTTCGAGACACGAGACGTCCCGGGACCTAGTCCAGTCCGGGGCTTAGTCTTCACCCAACGCTGTCTCCAGTGCACCTCACATGAGAGTCCCATGCTGAGCAACGTGATAGAAGGACTAAATGAAGATGATGAGATGAAAGGTCTTAGTTTCTTTTATGATATATTATTTCATGTCACAAAGGCCACACTACAAAACAACCGGTCGTGTCGTATGAAGGACATGTCTCGTTCAAAAGTCAAATCATTTATTTCGAATAAGTTTATTTTTAAACGTCAAAAACGTATACAGAAACAAATATTGATTCTAGTCAACTCCAAAAGGTTAGGTTTAATTTTATTGTATAATAGGTACGTATTAATTTTATAGCCGCGCCGTACGTAGCACAGTCTCACTTTTGCATGTTTTTAACAATTTAAACATATTTATTTACTTAGACAATATGATAAATTATATACATATTTGTAATGTGCTCGTCCTTTGATACCCACAACGTATATTAAAAAAAATATGTATTCGTTACTTTATGTCCTCTAGAGGACGCCATATTGAATATTGTAACTTCATAGCATATAACCAGCGGACGATCAGGACGCTTCCAACGATACCTCATTTGTCAAATTAAGATCAGTAGTTTAGAAGTTATGAGGTTACACTAGATGAACATACATACATGGTTACATATAAACAAACATACCGGCCAAAATCATTACCCTCCTTTTTGCCGCGACACGTAGCGCAGCAGTCAATCAGCGATTGACTGCTGCGCTACGTGTCGCGAGTTCGATTCCCGCCAGGAATAAATATTTTTACAATCTACAAGTAGTTGTTCCGGGTCTGGCTGTTTGTGTATGTGTGTTTAAATGTTTGTAAACGGACCCACAATACAGGAGAAATTCTTAGTGACGGGCAACGTTTTTTTAATAAAAAAGAAAGAAAAGAAGAATAAATTAATAGATAGATACATATGATGGACCTCACATATTCGCAAACATTGTAAAATTAGACGATTTTCTTTAAAAAATACAATTAATAAGTCACTGTGTGAGCTAAAGTAATCATAGAATGTAAAATCAATATCATAAAAATAATCAATTATTATTATTAGATTTTGTCTACACTCTAGATTGTCCTATGGAGCAGGACGTTTCCAGGCATTCTTATCTTGGATATAATTCTCTTTATCAGCTTGTATTATTAAGTGTACTTTAATATGTATTTTGTTTCCTTTAATTGCAATATAACACAAGGTATTTTGTCGTAACATTTAACACAGTACCCCATACAGAGATGTAGGTATGTACTTTAGATAATCTGAAAAATGGTTGATCTATTTCTATTAAAATGATGTTTATCACTTTTTTTATTAAAAAGATGTAGGTTGTTTTTACATGCATAATATTTTCTTTAATGAATTGGCAAGATACCAATAATCTTTTTAAATAGTTCCCTGCCATGAGAGATTCTCGATGACATAGTTTATAAATGGCTCTGACAGCTTTTTTTTGCAAAATAAAGATGGATTCAATGTCAGCAGCCCGACCCCACAGTAAAATGCCATACGACATAATGCTGTGGAAGTAGCTAAAGTAGACCAAACGCGCGGTTTCTACATCTGGTAACTGTCTGATCTTTGTAACAGCACAAGCGGCCGAGCTCTGCAGTATGTCTGCGGTACGGGATCGGTGAGCTCGGTACACTTACGTTACCGAAAGCTTACTGGTAGCGCTCGTGAGTTTGTAACTTTGTATGTTTGTTTGTTCGTCTTTCACGCTAAAGCAGATTATTTATTAGATTTTGGTAATTTGGAGGTCTGTATATGCATACTATTTCATACTTATCAAGCTCAACACAGGACAATTCAATGGTATGTTCAACAGACAGTCCGAAGATGTTTTTTCGTTATTTCACACGGACGCTGTGCCTACTATCTGTAGTTTTTTTATTTTATTTTTTATTTTATTAAAAATAACCAGGTTCTTAATAATGAATTACAATCTAGCCTACAAGACTAATAAGCAATTTTAATCTAACTTAATTTTCTACGTGATAATTATTTTAAAACTTAGAATAGTGCTAATTGTACATTACACAAGTCCGTTCCACTTTCTTAGAGTCTGTTCATGTGTTATATGTGTGTCATTATCACTATTATTTCTACACTTTTTACACTACACTAACTCAAAAGGTTTTGTTCGTTTTAGTCTTCGCACTATATTTGTTTGGTCTAACAGCTGAATTGCCTCGATGTTCACATGTCGGTGGAGTCGGTGTTCATGGGCCTCAGCAAATTTTTGGATTATATTTGGTGACGGGTTCCATTTTTAGGTCACGATGGTGGTCGTCATTTCTTATATACCAGGGCGCATTAACAATACTCCTGAGTACCTTATTCTGGAATGTTTGTATAATTTTGATGTTGGTTGGTTTGGTACAGCCCCACAGTTGGATGCCATATGTCCATATTGGCATAAGAATATGCTTATATAATAAAATTTTGTTGTGTATAGACAGGCAGGAACCCCGTCCAATCAACCAATACATGTTTTTAAAACGTATGTCTAGCTCCTGTCTTTTCTTTTTGACGTGCGCTTTCCAGCGCAGTTTCGCGTCTAGCGTTATGCCGAGATATTTGGCTGTATTTGCGTATGGCACTTGTTGGCCATTTATAAAGATTGGGTGGTAATCACAATTCTTGTTGGTGAAATCAATGTGAAGTGACTTTGATTCATTCAATTTGATCCTCCATTTTTGTGCCCAGTCATGAACTTTATTTACAGCGATGTGTACTATCTGTAGTGACAAGGTAGTCGATACTGTCACAGATTTATTAATACCAGTGACGCGGATGACGCTAATGACAAAATCACGATGTTGCAAAGAAAATATTACGAAGCACCTATAAAGGCGGCTCGTAGCATCATCGTGTAATTAATTAGATCGGGATCCCGTGACCCGCCGCGCCGCGCGTAGGGCCCCCCCCCCCCCCCTACGCCGGCACTGGGCGGCGCGGCGGCAGTGCCTCTCACATAAATCTCGTTTTTATTATTGGGTCCTCGCTCCGGAAATCGAGAATGGAAATGAAGGCGACGGACCGCCCGCGCCGCCGCGCCGGACACATGCTACTGATACTAGTGCCCTCTACTACTACCGCTACGGGCTACGGCGTAGCAAACATGCTAACTGTTTCGCATAACCCAAATGCAGGATACGTTATTTAAAAAAAACATTATTATGTTCATGACAAGTTTAGCAGTAATAAAATACAATAATAAAAATACATCAGTAGCGTCCATTAGAGAACCCTGTAATGAATATCTATTATCTACCCAGTTATGAGTATCTGAATATTTAAACTCAATTATTTGTAATATCTAAGCGCAGAAAATAGGACGGTAGCAGTAAAGTTACCAGTATGACATTTCTATTTCTATAATTTAAATTAAGCTAATTAACACAATTTTGGTGGTTTCATCGTTTAAACTATTACGAGACTTTTGTTAGCTCGGTTTCTATAAATGATTAGTGAGTGAGTGTTACAGGACAAGACGTTTACTACTTCTGTGATAGCTCAGGGGGCCTACCACAACCACTAAAAGCAGTATTATTTTAATCTTACTTCAGTGGGGGAAAGAGATGGTGTTATACGTCATGTAGAGCTTCATTTCTTTCCCACACTAAAGTAATATTAAAATAATACTGCTTATAGAGGTGGTGGTAGGCCCCCTGTTCTCTTCCATCAAATGTAAGACATTTTGGAGAACCCTCTCCTTTAAACCACAACAATATTATTTATTTATTTATTTATTTATTTATTCTTAGGAAAGCTTACAGTCTAATATCCATTTAGTATATACAATAGCGCTTACGGTTGCCATTTACAAGCTTCCACAAATGAAAATCTATGTACCTAAAATTAACAGAAAAAAGAAAGAAATGAAACATACAAAAATAAAACTTAAATTAATTAAATTAAAAACAAAGTCTTCTTAATCTAACTTAACAATTTTTTCTTTAAACAAAAGAAAACAAAATAAAATAGATTCTTCTGTAAAACAATACATGATATAAAAATCTTGAAATTTATGAATCATAATAATTACTCGTAAATAATATATCTAGTAATCGTGTCATCTTTTTATTGTGCTGAACAGTAAAAAAAAAAAAAGACGTTGAAAGAAAATTTACACATGACATGTTACATGATATTTAATTATGAATGAAATGCTACTCGTTGCGGTCTATACCAAAGTATTCTTTATTTAAAATACGCCTTAATGTGCTAGGGCTGGTACTAAATAGATCAACATCTAAGTGAGAAGGCAGATTATTAAAGCTTGCTGCGCTACGTAAGAAGAAGGCATTTTGTCGGTAGTTTGTTGATGCGAATGGAATGTGAAGAAGTGGTCGCTGTCTGAAGCCTACGTGATTGGTTCGGAGTGATATTTTGGAGAGAAGTTGGGAACAATCGATGGAACTGTTGGCAATATTTAACAGAAAAGTAATATCAATAGCATAGCGTCTGTTTTCCAGTGGTAGAAAATGGTATCTTTTACAACGATGAGTGTAATCCGTTGAGTATTGCTTTGTCTTAAAATCTAAATATCTTAGAAACTTTTTCTGAATGGTTTCTATTCTTGACTTGTACATGTCATATTTTGGGTTCCACACTTGAGATGCATATTCAAGGTGACTGCGTACGTATGAACAGTATAATACTTTGAGTGGTTTTAGAGAGCTGAAGCAAGTAGATGATCTGATAATGAAACCTAGGGACTTGGACGCTTTCTTTACTATTTCATCAATATGCATTTCGAATATGAGTTTACTGTCCTGGATAACGCCCAAGTCCCTAATAGTATTCACCTTAGTGATTGTTTGGTTATCCAATGTGTACCCCGAACCAATTGTCTTCTTTTGCCGTGTATAAGTCATATGGAAGCATTTGGATACATTTAGTTGGAGTTTGTTTAGTTTACAGTAATTTAAAAACCTATTGAGATCTTCCTGGAGAAGTGATATGTCAGATGAACAACGTACTGTTTTAAGTATTTTCATGTCATCGGCGTATAATAGAATGTACGAGTTAATAAAACATTTCTTAATATCTGCTATAAATAGATTAAATAGAAGAGGTCCTAAAATGGATCCCTGAGGAACTCCAGATGGTATCACATTCCAACTGGATGTGAAACCCTGTAATACTACTGCTTGTGATCTGTTTTCAATGTAGGAGGAAAACCATCGATATAGGTCGCCATGAATTCCAGCTGAGAAGAGTTTACGTAATAGTACCCTGTGGTCAATGCGGTCAAAACATTTACTGTAATCCGTATAAATTACATCAACTTGTGCACGTTGCTCCATACCTTCAGAAATAAATTCATTGGAAAGAATAAGGTTAGTGGTAGTAGATCGCTTACGAAGAAAACCATGCTGCTCATCACCAAAGTCACATTTTAAGGCTGAATAAACTGCGGAGTAAACAACGCGCTCTAATACTTTTGAGAACAGGCATAGCTTCGAAATAGGGCGATAGTTATCTACGAGGGAGTTATCACCTTTTTTAAAGACTGGCGTGACGAATGCAGATTTCCAGATTTTAGGAATAGTGCCTTCTGTTAAAGACCGCTTGAATATAATACAGATAGGCTTGGTTAGACTTTTCGCACAGTTGACTATAAATATAGGCGGTATTAAGTCGGGGCCACCTGATTTAGAGAGATCAAGCATTTGGAGTAACTTTAGTACTTGTTCGTGACACACCTCTATAGAGCTGATGCTAGCTGTGGATGGTGTTGTGGCTTGATCTTGATCCTGGTCATCTGTGTCTGGCTCTTGAAATGTTGACTGAAAGTATGTAGCGAACAGGTTACTGATTTCTTCTCCAGTGCATGCGGTTGCATCTTGATATTTAAGAATATTAGGGAAGTTACTATTACTTCTCTTGCTTTTAATATAGGACCAAAAAAATTTTGGGTTCTTGATAATTGATGACTCGACTTTATCCATATACGTACGGTAACAAGATTTCTCTACTTCTGCAGCTCTATTACGCAATAAAGAAAAGGTTTGGTAATCGGATATATTTCCATATGTTTTAAATTTCCGGTGATATTTATATTTTTCTTTTAGGATCTTAATTAGTGCAGATGTATACCAGGGAGGGTGTGATGAATTTTTAACAGACTTTTGTGGAATATACTGATCTCTGATTTCATAGAGTTTATTATAAAAATGATTAACAGCATTGTCTAGTGGTTCAGCACTCAGCAACTGGTCCCAGTCAACGTCATCAAGAGCGGACATGATAGCATCGTAGTCTCCTTTATAGAACTGATATTTAGTGTTTGTTTTTTCAGGCAGTGAGTGTATTTGAACAAAATCAGCCTGAATAGTAAAGGGTTTGTGATGCATGTCAATAGGTACTGCTAATGGGTCGAGACATTCGTGTATGCCCAGGGGCCCATTAGAAAATGCGAGGTCTAGCAGTCTGTCATTAACGTTCCGTACATTATTAAACTGGGACAAGTTACAGATATTTATAGTATCGAAGAATTCAATAAGATAGCGGTTTGAATAGTTTTGTGGTAGTAATTCAGCATTGTCATTCGTATGACACCATTCCACTTCATTTCCAAAGTTAAAGTCACCTAAGAGAATAAATGTATCTAATGGGTTGGTTAATATTAAATTATTTAGATTATTTGTAAAACTCTGGAGCTGAGCAGCATAAGAATTACCCGTATGTTCATTACAAAGGTAAAGGGCACAGATATGTATATTGTATGTAACTTGAGGTTTAGACCTCTTTAAGGTTATAGTTACCCAGATATCTTCAGCAGAACTACGCCAGTTACATCTCTCGACAACAGTCAAATCATTCCGCACGGCAATCAACACACCGCCTCCTCGAGTTTGCGAAGTGCGGCTGTAGTCGCGGTCGCGTCTCCACACCACATAGCGCGAATCAAATAATTCACTGCTGAAAATACCATCCACTAACCAAGTTTCTGTAAATACTATAACATCGTATGATTTAAGACATACATTTCGGAATAGGTTGTTTGTTTTTGTACGAAGACCACGTACGTTTTGGTAATAAATATTAAGCGGAGCCATTGATGAGTCCTTTACCAATATCTATGTTGATAAAATAGCCATAGTTGCACTTTGAATAATTGCGTCTTATCGAACCTTTAACAGAATCTAACAAACACAGCAATGCCCAACGGATGACCTTCCGAAAAATTGCAAGAATTGTAAATATAAATAGCCAAAGGTAGCAACAATAAGTCACATGTGTTAGTAACACGCATAGAAAATTCATCTTTAAGTAGTTAGCAACATGACAATAAACTGCAAAACCAACAAAAAATTTAGCGATTTTATTCTTAGCTTTGGAGCCTGTGTCTAATTGTTTGCAACATCGTTTATGTTAAGTAATCATAAATAAATGATTGATGGAGCTTAACGTTTATGACAGTAATAAGAATCCACTATTTATAAGTTTTTTGGAGAATTTAGCTTTCATAGCAATCACCAATAGATTGCTTTCTATCTTCCTTCAAATTAGAAATGTCTTAATTGTCATAATTTTAATGTCACTACTATGGTGTACTATGGTCACTTCTCTGTATATATGTGTGGTCGTGCACAGCTGTGAATTGGGTTCTCTACGTCTCGCTCCCAACTGCCATGACTGTTAGGTATTTTATCTTTTAAACTATCAGGAAGATATTGAAAAAATAAGAAATTATAATCGTCTTTACATTTTTTTTTTGTTTTCTCACTGACTAATAGTTTCAACAATCTAATTTGCTGTGTTTCTAAGTTATCTATTTTCTTTTTATTGTGGTTGCAGTGCTGTCGTGCGGCGAGGCGGGCGGCGGGCCGCGCCTCACCAAGCGCTACGTGGGGCTGTACACGGGGCCCTACTTCGACCCCTCGGCGCCCAACAACATCACCACGCAACTCGGCACACACGCCTACCTGCCCTGCAAGGTAACACCACTCCTTTGCCAACTTGTTTTGTAAAAATCCATAAAAGTACCAGTGTGTAAGTCTCAGGGAACTTGATTGTTACGCAGAGACACACTGCGCCACTTTGCAATGTTATACCCATTTTATACGACTGTTAATAATAATAATTAATTTCCCAGAAAATACAAACAACTTAAACACTAGTGTCAGTACTTAAAGAATTACAGTTGTGATTTGAATTTACGGACAATTTAAGGTCAATTTTCATAATAATATCAATCAAGTTCCATGTGAAACTTTCATCATATTCAATTATTTATTAGAAGAATTTTATTTATTTGTTCAAAAAAATGCTCGCGATTCAAAATTCTAGTTTTAAATCACATTCTCTGAAATGCGTGAGTTTTGAACACAAGCCTGTGTACAGTTTACACTGTTACAACGATATTTTGGCGCGAGCATGACGTTTCGACGAGCATTTGCGCAATTATTTTGTGAAATGTCACACGAAATGTTATTTTTTAAAGTAGGTATTTTACATAATTATTTTTAATATTATTTATAAAGAAAGAAAGAAAAAGTATTTATTGAGACAAGCACAAGAGATCACAAACTAAACTAAGACATATTGAGACATAAATAAAAATAAAAATCGCAAACAATAAACATAAAACAATGTAAAATTAAAATAGAAGCAGATAGGAGCCTTTTGGCCTCGCACAGGACTCGTGCGAGGCCAAAAGGCTCCTATCTCAGCACGATGCTGCCACATTTAATAATAAATGTCGCAGCGCTGGTAAATGACTCATACATACATCAACATAATTATTTACTCTAGATAGGTCTTGACGGACACAATGTTGTACTACTTTTTTCGGCCAAGCTCTCGTTCACCAAGTTCGATCCAAAAACAAGATGGTAATGTTAGTTCCGATTTTAGACACGCGCCAAAATAACCATGTAGCGCTATAGTGTGATTATGACGCTGTCCTGGTAGTGACACTCGCGACGCGTGTTGCAGGTGCGGCAGCTGAGCAACAAGTCGGTGTCGTGGATCCGGCGCCGCGACGCGCACATCCTCACCGTGGACCGCTTCACCTTCATCGCCGACGAGCGCTTCCAGGCCTTCCTAGTCGAGGCCACCGACACCTGGACGCTGCAGGTCTCACTTACATTACTATCTTATTGTCCATTCGCTATTATTTTGTCAAGTCTGGGGCATTATTTTTAAATCTTTTGAAATGTTTGCGAACTTGTTGATTGCGACCACGGTTACAAAGCAGAAGGAATACTTTGCAGGGAGTTCTCATTTGTTTGTGTTATTTCGTGACTGTGTCCATAATACGAGTGACGAGTGACAATGAGCGTATGTGCAGGTGAAGTACGTGCAGGCGCGCGACGCCGGCGTGTACGAGTGCCAGGTGGGCACGGAGCCCAAAATGAGCCACTTCGTGCAACTCAACGTTGTAGGTGAGTGTACTCACACGACTGTCTCCTGTTGGTCACGGGATTCTGTAATAATTGTGATCGTTTGAAGTCGGCTGCAGCTGTGTCGTCTGGACATTAGCCTCTTCCAAGTTATACAACAACCGGCGGATCTCCGCCTTCTGCGCCAAGTCTGTCGTAAAGATTTGGGGTCGTCTCATATTAACGCTTGCCAACTCGTGGTCTCAAGCAAGCTGAGTCTGTAATATATTCGATGTACATGTCGACAGTGCCAAAGATCGAGATCGTGGGCGAGTCGGACCTGTACGTGAAGGCCGGCACGACGGTGAGCCTCAAGTGCGTCATCACGCAGGCGCTGGAGGAGCCCGCCTACATCTTCTGGTACCACAACGACGAGCGGGTGCTCAACTACGACAAGAGCCTCGTCGAGATCCGCATGGAGCGGGTTGCCCCCGACACCACGGTACGGTACAACACGACACCACCACAGCAACACACACGTGACACTCGCGACCCTCTTGTCGACGAACTCCATACAAACTTTCATCCCCTATTTAACCCCATGTGTTGGATTTTCGAAAATCTGTCCTTCATGCTCACCTTCGTTATGAAAGGACCTTGTATGCGAACTTCCAAGCTACTAGAGTCAGTGGTTTAGGCTGGTCGTAGTTTGTCAGTGAATGAATGAACTTACGATTTGTATTAAGTAGAATAGCTTGAAAGCTTTTAAATTTTCTATTAAATAGTATTGTTAACTCGAAAATGTTTTTTTTTGTACTATGATTCTTCTGTTCCTGCACCCTTCTAGTGTTATGAACACACGCGAGATCAATAATAAAATTAACGTTTGCAATAAAATGCGCTTAGCTGCTCCCCCTACACAAGCGTCAACATTTATATGTGACATTACCCGGTGGATCCCGAACTGCAGTCGAGAGGAACAAGAACAATTTTTGGATGTACGGTTCTATTCTACACTAATATCACAAAGAGAAAACATTTGTATTTTTGTTTGCAATAAATAAACTCAAAAACAACTGGAGCGAAATAAAAACAATCACTAGTAGAATTCTATATTATCACTGAGTAACATAGGCTATAATATTTATAAAGATATAATGCGGACGAAGCCGCTGGCGGAAGCTAGTGAATATACACGCGAAAAAAAAATCTGCTGTTCCATACATTTTGGTCCGCTGTTATTGCAGGTGGGCAACTTGATCATCTACAGTCCGCGGCGCGAGGACTCCGGGAACTACTCGTGCTCGCCCTCCAACCTGGACTCCGCGTCCGTCATGCTGCACGTGCTCAGCGGTCAGTACCCGCATCACTGCATGTCCTTACACTGTATTCGATGGCTCTGGTTATTATTGTACCCAACGTAGTTGCATTATATTATTGGAAATAGTGTTGCGTCAGTCGCGGACGTCGTCATCAGTCGTCAGCCACACGGACACCACCAGTAAAATAATAATAGACAAAAATATAGTACACATATAGTATAATATAGTACATAAATAATGTATTATTATCTGAATCTTAATGTATTGCATGACAATTTGATATATATTATTGTATTTTAAAAATGTTACAATACGAATTTTGTATGCCTTAATGGCGGGACATAGCAGACCTTCCTGTAACTGACACAACATCTTATGAACATATGATCCACAATAAATGATTTGAATTTGAATATAAAATAAAACAAGTGTCAACAAATATGGCTTAAAACTAATGTTAGTAGCACTTCATTTTGCACTAGCTTTTTTTATGCTGTCGTACCACGTCCTGTGGCAAAGCAAGTCTTCTTCCATGACGAGGGGCAGATAGCAATTCGGTACTCGCACCACGAACACCTCGAAGTTGATGTTGTCGCGCGACACCAGTAACTGCACCCTCGGCGTGCACCTTGTCTTTATTATTGTGACCGCGACCAGCCTCAGTTGTTCACTGAAGCACAGTATCGTATCACCGCACAGGCGAGCAGCCGGCGGCGATGCAGCACGGCAACGCGGCGCCGGCCGCGCGCGCGCCGCCCGCGCGGGCGCTGCTGGCCGCGCTAGCCGCCGGCCGCCCGCGCGCGCTGCTCAGGCTACTGCTGCTCATCGCGCTCGCGCTCGTCTACCCGTGAGTTACACCTCCATTTTACAGCGATGTTAATAGTAATAGGTAATAGGTAAAACGGGCTGGTATCCGCAACTCCACGTCAAAGCGCGTATTTTGCGTACGGGTGGGAAAATAGCTTATTCGATCCACCCCAGCTCCTCAAAGAAGGCCAGCAACGCCTTGGTGTCACTGACAATCTCACGTAGGGTACCTGGGTTACCGAAGCACTTTGCCCTGTAAGCGGCGACCACAGGGCAGTTTAGCAGCACATGAGCTGCTGTCTCGTCGTCCTCCATGCAGGCTCTGCACAGCGGACTGTCTGTGACTCCTATGGCATAGAGGTGTTTATTAAATGACCCATGGCCAGTTACAGCTGCTGTGA
This sequence comes from Conistra vaccinii, assembly GCA_948150665.1. Taxonomy (NCBI): domain Eukaryota; kingdom Metazoa; phylum Arthropoda; class Insecta; order Lepidoptera; family Noctuidae; genus Conistra; species Conistra vaccinii. The sequence continues at coordinate 22,999,841 of OX411334.1, forward strand.
CTGTGCGCAGCTGTTGTTTCGTTAGTCGGTGAACCTTTTTCGTGAGGCGGTCATCGATTGTAGGGAGTGCCTCCTTGGCTTGCCTACACTCACCGTGGTCTGACCATAGATTGTGATGTTGGTCCCTGGTTCGTTTCCTTACCAGAGTGCGTAGGTACCCGAAGGGGAGTGGCGCGATGGGTTCAGGCCCCACTGGTGCCATGCTCGACCCCCTTCTGGCAAGTTCGTCAGCTGCGTCGTTGCCCCGCGAACCGCTGTGTCCTTTGATCCATTGAATGGTTATATTATTGAGGCTACCCACCTGATTAAGGCGCTGGTGGCACTCGTATATCAGCCCGGAGTCAACAGTGTAACTGTTTACAAGATTCCGCGAATAAAGTCAGTCTTCCGTGCAAAGTGGTCTATAAATACCGACAGGATGTGAATATGATCAACTACATTTTGTTACTTTAAGTTACGATTAGGGTCAGAAACCCGGTTTTCAGTTATTCAATAAAGTCATCATCATCATCCACAGCCCAACTTCTCCCGCTGGGCATAGGCGTCTCTTTTCTGTGACAATCCCCACGCTCCTGGGCCATCCTCATTGAGGTTTTGCCCGCGATGGCAACAATGTCGTCCGCCCATCTCAACGCCGGACGACCGACAATCATCTCGTGTTCCAGTCCTTGGACGCCACTCTGTCACAGACTTACTCCACCTGTCATCACTGCGCCTTGCCAGGTGCCCTGCTCAAATCCATTTCACTTCCATAATATGGTTTCCGATATCGAATGCCTTCGTACGTCTTCGGATCTCGACGTTTGGACTCGATCTACCTATTAGCGTGATACCAAGCATGGAACGATCCAGGGCTCTGTGCACCTCTCAGCCTGTAGTTACCAGTGTTGATATACGGTACGGTACCCCAAAACCATTTCTGATGTATAAAGTCTGCTTGTTAACATGGTGTGGTTTTTGCTTCCAGGGTGTTATGTCACGACGAGGACGACGGCAAATAGCGCAGCGAAGTGTGAGCGAGCCCGTGAGTGCGGACTCGAGTGACTACAGTGTGAGTGTGAGTGAGTGTGCGAGTGACTGCGCGGGCGCGCGCGCCCTCACGTCCAACAACACCCGCATGCGATGCGGAGTGGTTAAGTTAAATGTATTGTAAAAATTTCAAATGTATTACTTAGTGGAACGGTCTGTCGTACGCGTTGTGATATGAACGATGTGAGAAGATAATTTAAATTACGAGATAATTCGTATTACCTACCTACTAAAGTTTATATTATGGGAAACAAAACTATGTACATAGGCCGACGGCGCGAGCGGAGCGGCGCCTCGCGGGCCGACTGCCGCTCGTGCGTCTTTCACATTTGTAAAGTTGTACATAATAATTATAAACGATTACAATTAATTATATTAATAGTAACATTGATTAATCTACTACGCGACCGTGGCGGCGCGTCGCTATTATGGTTGTGCGAACGACGCATGTGCAAACACTGCATATCGCACGTGCCCGACGCATGTGTCAGACACTGCATATCGCACGTGCCCAACGTATGTGTCAGACACTGCATATCGCACGTGCCCGACGTATGTGTCAGACACTGCATATCGCACGTGCCCGACGCATGTGTCAGACACTGCATATCGCACGTGCCCGACGCATGTGTCTAATGATTCTGAAACAGTTCTACGACATCCGTTTCGCCGATGAACGGTTCGCCGACAGAACGAATCGATTTTGAGAGATTCGTCGATAGAACCTTTCAACGCAGATGTTCATCTATCCCCGCGTTTCGTTAAAGAATTTATTCTCATAAAGAACACAGTATTATAATTTATTCTCATAAAGAACAGTTCAGTTAATATTGAGATATACAAATAAATCATGCAGTTATAAGGTAACAAAGACTCCGTGAGTCGATAAAATGACGACAGAAAATATTTAAAAATAGGCTTCTAAAAATCCAGAAAGGTTATTTTAGTTATTTATCATGCTGGCATTTCTTAACTGTACTCGATCTACCTATTTTACTATTTTAATATTTTTTTTACTTTTTAATTTTCTAGATATTTTTTTATGTTCTTTTTTAAATCCCACTGTATTGTCATGTCACTCACTGGAATCTGGAACGCTGTCGCCGCCCTCTTGGAGGTGGGCGTTAATAGCTGCGACACAGTATTTTATAACTAATGTAGCTATTTACGTACGCAAATTAATTTGTAAAATGTGTTTTGTTCCAATAAAGATTAAATTAAATTAAATATATTTTACTGTGTTTCAGAAACAAACTATTAACAATTAATTTTTAAATACTTCATTTTTTGCATTAACAATATTATCTGGCAAGTTATTGTACAGTACCGCTCAATCGTATAAAATGTTCTTCTTCCCGTTTACACCAAGGTATAAAAGATTAATTTCACATTAGTACTGTTCTACAAGCGTTATATACAACTCGCCTTCAACACCTTGTTTTAGGTTTCGCGAGTCCCTTAGAAACGAAATCAAAGAAATTGATATACTGACTCTGCCTTTTCTTAGTTAATATCTTAGAAAATATTTCGTATGTTCGCAAAAACTTAGGTTTTTTCAAAATAAGAAGCGATTTCTTTAATATAAATACAGTAGTAGACATGAAATAGTGATACTTAAAATGAACTAAAACTAGTAAGTCATTTCTTATATGTATCGTATCCGCTTTTATAACAATTTGCCAAACTCTGTTACAGAACTTAGCGATGGGAAGTTCAAAACCCACATCAAACGTGTCTAAAATCAAGAAAGCATTTATATAATTATACACTACGTTGTAGACAAGGAAGTTTGGCAATAATTCCTTCTGCACATGACTGTGGCAAATAATATGTAAGAGTCTATTAACTGCTCCCACTTACACACTTTTGTAACATTCTCCCTTGACAAAATCATCCTATTATTTGACATTATTATACATATACCTACAATTTAATTTCAAGGCTCTGTTAGTGGCTTTTGTGGACATGATAATTATTCAGATTTGTTACAGTTGTAATAGCAATCATGTCATTTCGTTTAAAATAGGTTTATATTTTTATTAATTTATTAATATTTTTTACCTTTGTGTTATTCTTTTCTATTTTGTGAATATGAGAACGCTGTAGGCTTGGTGGACTGTAGATTTGTTGCACATTTTCTATTTTGTTAAGTACCGGGTACCTGTTGAAAGACCTACACCAGGGGTCGGCAACCTTTTAGCAGGCAAGGGCCACATGGTGGCAAAATGAGGTAGATGTGGGCTGCACTTGTTCATATTTTTTTAATATTTTATTTTATTTAGTATAGTTGCTTTCTATTTGTTTGTAGTTAAAATTCTTAAAATGGTTCTCAAATGCTCATCTGTGAGACGCGAAGCATATAATTTCTTTATGTAACTGAGAATTGAAAAGTTTGTTCGCGTAGGTACTGCCAATAATTGTAAATAACAGCTGAGCAAACCCTTTTAATTCGTCAAAATCAGATGGCAAGCTGCCACAAAACATAACAAGGTCATTGATTTCACAGAAAGAGTTTTTGAAGTTGTCATTAGATTGGAGAGCAATCACGTTCGTTTGTAAATGACTCGGTACATCCTCAATATCACATGAAAAAGGGTTTGCAAAATCTTCAGTTTGCTTCAGGTCACCAAATCTGTCGTTAACTGATTTTGTAGCTGTTTTAAAACGTCTTTCATTTTATCAATGCTCGCTCGCTTAAACATTGCGCCCGCATAGTGTTATTCAAAACTGTCGCGGGCCGAAAGGATGAGAGTCGCGGGCCGCATGCGGCCCGTGGGCCGTGTGTTGCCGACCCCTGACCTACACTGACCTCCCTCACCTATTCAATCTTCCTAGCCTTTTTCCCAACTATCTTGGGGTCGGCTTCCAGTCTAACCGGATGCAGCTGGATACCAGTATTTTACATGGAGCGACTGCCTATCTGACCTCACTCACCTATTAATAAAGTTATTCGAAAATATTGTAAAAGAGTTTAAAAGAGTGACCGTGGAGTTTCTTGCCGGCTTTCTCCATAGGAAACGACCAATTGGAACCGTGCACCTAGCTTCTGACTTTTCATAATTGCCCGTGTAGGTTTATGTGAAATAAAATATTGTGAATTGAATTTGAACTGAGTAAATAATAAACGAGAAGGTTCTAATAGATTAAGAAGGTTATAAACACTTGAAATTGAATCGTTCTGTTGGCGAACAGGTAATCGGCGAAACGAATGTCGTAGAACTGTTTCAGAAACTTGTTTGACCCCTCGCATGTTCACAACGCATGTGTCTGACAGCTCGCATGTACTCGACGCATATGTCTGACAGCTCGAATGTATCCGACGCATGTGTCTGACACCTCGCATGTGTCTGACATCACGCATGTGCCAGACGCATGTGTCTAACACCTCGCATGTGTCTGACACCCCGCATGTGCCAGACGCATGTGTCTGACACCTCCATATGCCCGACGCTCGTGTTCGACACCGCGCACGCGCGCCGCCACGTGGAGCTTTGCTCGACTACTCATAGCGACATCGAACTCGTTTTAACCGCCAACGTTTTACGGAGGAACATTGTACTCGTGCCATTTGTTCAACAATATAAAACTGCAAGGAATTGTATCATTACCTGTGAATTGTTTGAATTTATACTAAACTATGTTAATGATATTTTATATAATTTGGTTGAAGTGAGTCGATACTAGACGACGGCCCACCCTCGAATATACTAATTGCTGCCTGTGTAGTAAACCTAGTAAACCTTGGTAAAAAAAAAGGGTTGCACTCCGGGAGTGCCGGCAGAAGTGAAAACTTGAACATTAACGTTGTGCATTTTTGAATATTTTGGAATGGAGGAATAATTTCGCACGAATTGATTTATTTATCAGTATAAAAGTACTATAATTTATGTGGTTAAATAAAATATTCATTAGTAGTAGTAGTATATTAATTTATTTTCAAAATATAGTCTAACAAATATAAACAATTTATTTAAACACTTTTCATAGCAATAAGGGAAATTTCATAGTTCAAGTATTGCTTCTGCCGTGCGATACGGTCAGTACACGCTGCGGGTAACTAGCGCTAGTTTAAGCGCCTGTGCAGGCACCGTGTAAATAAGTTGGCGTGTCCCGTGGCCTCCACCTCAATCCGGACCTCCACGTATAGTGGGAGTGCCGTCGCGCGTCGTGTCGCACCGCTCGCGGCGGCCAACATTCTGTTCATTTTACAGAACGAATGTCGTCGAACAGTGGTTTCGAGTTGAAAAAGTTTGGTTCGTTGACACTGTTACTGCCTCACTTGTAAATAAAATAATGTAAGTAAATACAAAATAAAGATGAAATCGTTGAAACATTGTTGGTGGTATTATTGCGACTCTATGCCGCACTCCTTGCGACATGCTGCATGCCTGCAGTGACAGCTCTTGACTCCAGCTAACTTCTGACGTTTCCTTAGAGTCCAGGTAGGTTTACGGGTAAAAAAAAGGTTTTGAAAAATACGTTCGTGTTTGGTGACGTGCTTCGCCCGTACGGTTGATGTCATGTATATTTCGCGCGCAGCGAAGGGTCTTGCCGGGAACGCGTTTTGAAGTCTGGCTAGAACATCACCGGACCGCGTTGGTATACCTTCCAATCCCATATCCCAGTTATTATATATATTTTCCTTACGACACCCTGACCATACACCCGGGAGTGAGCGAGCACAGAGGATCACCACGAAGATACCGGTAAGTCCATAGACTAAGTTCCACTTATTCTTATACAGGTATTCTCAACCAAGCCTCTAGCTGCATCGCTGCTGCGTAAACGCAGTCTCGCGAGGTACCAGAGCTTTCAGATCCAAGAGTAGCGGCATTGCTAATGGGCCCCAGTGTCTGTCTCTTGACTGTGACCTGCAGGCCTGTACTAAACATTTGGTCGACCAAATCTTTAGTACAGGCCTGCAGGTCACAGTCAAAATACATCACTTCAATTTTTTCCAGATTTTTATATCAAGTATTTACGATGTTACGAAAAGTTATTACTTTATTCTTTATTTAAAACCTTAATCAGAAAACCTGCAATATTTCAATGCGTACCATAATTAAACCTTACATTGTATAAAGGATATTACCATACTTATCAGGTGCAACTGAGACATCACTTTAGATTAACTAAAACAAGCAAGTCATTTCTTATAAACAGCATCCGATTTTATAACAAGTTGCCAAAGTCGGTTACAGAACTTAGCGATGGGAAGTTCAAAACCCACATCAAACGTGTCCTTATCAGGAAAGCATATTATAAAATTAAAGACTACGTTGAAGACAAAGAAGTTTGGCAATAATTCCCTCTGCACATGTGGCTTCCCTGGTACCTCATTAACGGCAAAATATGTAAGATTCTATTAACTGCTCTCAAATTACCATGGTTATATTTTTGTTTTATTTACATTCTTCCTTGACATAATCATAATTTTATTTGACATTATATACCTACTATTTAATTTTCAACTCTTTATTAGTGACTTTTGGTGACATGTTAATTATTCAGATTTGTTACAGTTGTAATAGCAATCATGTCATTTCGTTTAAAATAGTTTTTATTTTTATTAATTTATTTATCTTTTATATAGATTCTTTTCTATTTTGTGAATGTGAGAACGCTGTAGGCTTAGTGGACTGTACACTTGTTGACCATCTTCTATTTTGTTAAGTACTTATTTGGTACTTGTTGAAAGACCTACACTGTCCTCGCATACCTAATAATACTGTATTTTTTATATTTTTTTTTGTTGTAAATATTGTAAAACCCAATTATTTTTAAAAGAGTAACCGTGGAGTTTCTTGCCGGCTCTTCTCCATAGGAAACGACCAATTGGAACCGTGCGTAGCTTCTGACGTTTCATAAGTGCCCATGTAGGTTTATGTGAAATAAAATATTTTGAATTGAATTTTTGAATGAACTTTAACGGCGTTATCCATTGCGCGTTTGTTCTGGACTTCTGGTGCAGATTTGAATACTATAATTCCGCAACGTGCAATCGCTGAAAACTTCAAGAACTTAATAGTACGATAATATCCTTTACATTTCGTTTTCGTCTTAATTATTATTGTAAACGTTGTTGCGAACCAAATAATCGTATTTTAGACTACGCAAGTGATATCGTGGTAAAAACTCTTTGGCCGTTCGCAAATGACTTTAACCCTTAATTTGGTTTCGTTGAGTACTCAACGTTACAAATACAAAAATCCAGGCGTTAAATTTTCTCAATTTTCTAGGGTAAGAACACTTCTAATTTTAAAACATATATTATGTTAGTTATTTCTATTCATATAATGTATAATCAATTCGATAACATTATTTGCAATCCGCTTCTCACCTGGATAAGAACACGATAAGTCAGTAAATTCGATTGTTAAGTATACTCAACAAAATCTGGTGGTGGGTAATCTTGTGTAAACAGTGTATGTAGAGTATAAATAATACTCAACAAATTTGTATGGTGAGATTTATTGAAACAACGGTTCAAGGGCTTCATATCGGCGTGACCAGCTTTTTTGTGGAAATGGTTTTTAGAAATCAAATTCAAGTTTCGGTTTAGCTCAAAGGCATGACGTGTAACTTTTTTTAAAATCTGATTTTATCATGTCAACATTTTTACATGGTTTTGAAAAATCAGCTTTTATTACCTAACAATTAGGTTCACTTTCCATTAAAATTTAAATATTTTTAAATAGTGTTTGTAGACATATAGATAATATTTGAACGAAAATACACCGTTCAAACATTTTTTTTGAATCAAATAATGTTACGTTTTGATACGGATACCTACTTGTTCAATTATCGTAATTATTTGTGATTTTATATTTTTTGTATTTGTGTGTAAAACACGCGTTTCTATTCATAATGTAATTTGCAAAATTTCGTGTAAATTGATACAGTAGTTTTATCAGAAATAGACATGAAACGGGAACAAACGTTTTTCACCCCGTATCTGATAATAATATTTTGTTTATAAATACGATTCTCGTCCTACGAGCATTGTTTATACATAATATGATGCTCTGTTTATTTAAGAACACAACACAGTTTACATTGTGCGCCTAGCAATGTTCGAATTTCCAAGCATGTATCAGAAAAATATTTATGAGCATCATCACTTTTTGGACGAACAATAAATCATTCTTACCTTTCAAGATTAGCTGGGAGTTTAAAAAACGAAAGCTCTGGCTTTGAAGAAGCCGAGTTTAAACAGCCGTATGACACACAATACACTCGTGGCATTTTTAAAAAGATCGCGGCGATCACTCGTCTCGACACGTCACACGCAACTGACAGAACTGCGACGAGCACTAAGGATCTCGTAGATGAGTGCGTCTGTGTGAGTGAGCCGTTTTGAACGTTTTCTTCCTAGTTACCGTACTGTCCATCTTTATATTGTGCTATTGTATAGAATCAAGTTTTTTTTCTAACTGAACAGACAGCTGTGCTGCTGGGGAGTTTGTTGCGCCACTTCTTCTCTCCAGCAAAAGCACTAGGAAGTGATGAAGGGCGGGCGTTTTTGGGGGACTGTCTTATGTAATTTTGACGTTCGAAAAGTGCTGATTCTCAGCCTAGTTTGAATAAATGACTTTTTAATTTGAATTTGAATTTTGAATCTTATGCATTTCGTTTTTTTTTCTATTTAACACTAAATTGTTAACAGTGAACCAATTTTGGACCTGCATTAGGGCGTTATTTACGTAGTCAAGATGCACATCTATTTATCTTAAAAATTAGGGAAGTATCGTCAGCAAATAACACCATTTGTGGTTGGTTTTTTAATAAATGGGGTAGATCATTAATATAATTATACTAAAAAGAGGAAAGGACCCAATATCGAGCCTTGTGGAACACCCATTTTTACTTTTAAACCAAGTGAATTGACACCATTAATTTGAACTTGCTGGTGTCTATCATTTAAATAAGATTTTACTAAACTGAGCGCAAGTTTACCTAGACCGTAATGCTCAAGTTTCAAACTCAAACTTAAAGCATTTATTTCAATTAAACCATTTACAGGCACTTTTGAATTGTCAAAGAGTCGGTCAGTTAGTCAGAAAGTTGAAGCTAATCGCCCATTCCAAAAAGTAGATCTCTGTGGAGAAGAACGGGCAAGAAACTCCCAGGACACTCTTTTAAATAAAGACATTACAAAATCCTGGGTACATTATTCTTGTTGCTTCTATATGTGAGAACAATGTGAAAAAAATAAATAGAGACAATTCAAAGCATAAGATTTAAAATAAGCCTTGGCAGAAAAGAGATGACCAGTCTCAACCGACGGCGCCCGTTCACGAACATGACGCGTGGATCAGCACCATCCAGCTCAACTATTTTGTAGGGAACCGAATGATCCAACACACTCGCCACCATCGGCGAGACATTTAAGTAAGCATGACAAAGTCTCAACTGCTCTTTCAAGTCAACATAAAACATAATATAATAACAGAATAAACAGCCCCAAATTACGTTTGCTGCGATCAGAGGATTGAAGAAAAACCGAAATGATCTTAAATGAATTTAATTACTACTTAATATTACAAAATTAACCCTATGAGTGATGATTCCACCTCGAAGTAGGAGAATAGAATAATCCTTCTTACAATTTGTTGAAACAATTTAAGCAGACACTTGCGGAAGCGATTGATGGCATAGACCGTGCATCAGCGGTGTTAGAAATGAGCAAGGTCGGCACGGATGCAACATCAGCAACCTTCATTATAGTGGCGCTATGCAATTAAGGTCGACGCGGATGCGACGTCAGCGACCTTCACATAGTAGCGCTACGTAATTCCTCCCCTCTGAGAACGGCGACTATTTTAGCACGTTGAGTGAAAATGTTGCCGGAAGTACGTCAGGAGTTTCCTTTTTTCACAAGGTCGCGCCTGGTGGTTGCTTTCCATGGTGTTAGTACATCTGCATAGGTAGCACCGGGTCATTGCGATGATAACGAGTATGGTTGCACCTAGTAGTACTCCATAGAATGGGATTGTAGTGTGATAAAGTGCGTCGGTCTTGCACGTTCTCAGGTTGAACGGGATTCTGGATCATAATTTGGTCCTGGATGCTGTGTAGTCCTTGTGAATCGATAGAGTTCAGATTGACGTGGGTGGCTGTGGTGGTCTGTTTCTCAGCGTCGTAGGGTATTTTCATTAACATCAATGGTTGGCCATTAATTACGTCGTAAATGTTTGCAATTGTGAACTCTTCGGATTTCAGATAGCATCCAATAGGAATCGTAGCAAGGTAACTACCCTGAAGCGATGTGTAGTCTTTTTGGTTACAGGTTAATTGTACCTTCGTTTCTTGAGGAAAGGATATGACGTAATGTTGGTCGTCGAGCTCCTCCATGGCTTCTCTTGTCAAGGTGACTGTGGTAAACTTGCAGGAGCCTTGAAGAGCTTGGTTGGTGATTAACTCCTGGACGCGGTCAGCTTTGGTGCGAGTCTGATGAGTAATGTCCTTCTTGCAGAGGTACCAGTCTTTCAGCTTCGGGCATTCAGCCTCTATGTACACATGTAACATCTCGTTAGTTGCAAGGAAAGGAAAGGGTGGAATAAGAGCTTGTGCGTGTTTATTAGGAACCACGGAGAGTCTATAAAAATCGTAACTATCTTTAGAAGAGATTGGAAATTTAAATACGAATACTATCTGGTTGTCTACATAGTATGATCCCGGTTTTATAATGTCATAATTATCTCTAGGTTCTAGATCAAAAATTTGCTCTTCGGCGTAAGTAGTCTTAGGTTTTTTTTTTACCATTGACTCTAGTATTTCTACGTCTATCATAGAGTGGTGTGTACTACTCGCACGAACAAAAGCTAAACTATTTTCTATCCTAATTAGTCCCTGAGTTAAGTCTTCTACATTATCGCTTAGAACTTCTAGTAGTTGGGCGAAATGAGCATATTTTATTAAACTGTTTTCTCTTAGTGCACAGCTTTGTAATATAGTCTCTAAGGTAGTGTTAATTTTAATCTGGTACTATCTGTGTAATTACGCTGTTATATTTAGACATCTACTCCTTACTTATGCTAATGTGATCATCGAATTCGGTCCCTTGATTACGTTCTAAGGTTTGAATTGCCTGATTATAGCTTACCGCATTCTCGTGATCTAGGTTCCCGGTTAGGCTTTTTATTGTTGAACCTAGCCCGTCTACGAGACCTCTTTTAGTTCTATTGGGTTCTAAAGATCGTAATGGTTTTAGGACATTGCCAAGTTTGCTAGCAAGATACTCCAATTGGATTTCGTATAACGCGTAGGTGTCAAATGGCTCGGTAACTACAGGTCGTTTCTTTACGTCATTTACAATAGTGAAACATATCTGTCTGCTAAACTTATTTAATAGCTCGTCAGTTATAAGAATTTCTAGCATGGGGTTCGCAACGCTTATATGTACTGTTTCGGTCGGGGAGTTTGGTTTGCCAGGGGTGGTTTCTGATTGATTACCCATTAAGGAGTTGAGTTCATCAGTTTCCTCTATTAAGGACATGGCTTCTTTGGTGTGAATTTTAAATTTAAATTTACGTCCAAATAGGTAGGGTCTGAAATATTTCGCAGCCCGAAATGGCACTGTAGGGAAGGAATTACTTGCAATACGCAAGTAATTCCTTCCCTACAGTGCCATAGTTCATCTCGCTTTCATTAGAAGTTCGGGATGCATAACGGATAGGCTTGTCTGAATTTATAGGTCTTTGGGATAAAGCAGCACCGATGGCTACATTAGAAGCGTCTGTCGTCAAGTTAAATTCTTTACTGAAATCTGGATACTGTAGGATGGGGTTTATTCCGGATCGAGTTACCAATGTATTTTCTTTCAAGTCTATGCGAGCTTCCCAGTTATTAAATAGATCTGAACCGATGAGGCCGTCGAAATAATTATGAAACCGATAGATGAAAAACTTCATGCTATTGGCGTCATTAAACTCCGCGAAACATGGCAAGGTTATGGAATAGTCGTTCCTGCTTGTTGCGTGTATGTTGGTTATCTCAAATGGATCGAAATTCAGAGGATACTCGGCGAAATATTTTTCGACAGCTTCGGGGCTAATGAAATTGATTGGCACCTGTGTCTATTAAAAGTTTTAAAGGTGGGTCTCTAATTTTTATGTGGAGAAGTTGCCTCTGTGTCTGAAGGTTCAGTTCTACTTTGGTTTTTGTGACGTCGAAGCGTCCTTGAACATCCTGCTGAGCATGATTAGTCGTACTCTTTTGCGATTGATCAAATACCTGGGCGTCCGTTGTTACATTGTAATAAGTCGAGTCAGCGGCTAGACTCGGGTCAATGTCACTGCTGTCGTAATCAGTAAAGTAATTGTATTCTGGTTCGTAGTAATAGTTGTAATTTGAGCCGTCATGTGTCATGCACTCATTCATATTCACTTCCCGGGATTTAAAGTAATTTGAGGGTGGTGGATTGCCAAACCTGTTCCAATCATGGACCGCTGGCGTATTCGTTGGGGGTAAAGGTCTGGGGGTAAAACGTTGAACCCCACTCATTGGCTGAGGGCCTTGAGGTACATTATCTCGGGGTGGTAATATAAGTGTGTTACTACGGTGGTTGTAGCCAGGAGGTGCCACACTGAACTCTCTTTGTGTGTTCGTTGGCATACGTTGTTGGTGTTGTGCCGGTGCAGGGACTTCAAAAGGTTGGGGTACAGGTCCCGCTGGACGCTGTTCCATGGGTAATGGCCAATTAGGTACTGGTGTCGGGAAGTTATGAGGTCGTGGGTTAAACGCGACAGGTGTCAGAGTGGGATGAGTGACTTTAGAGGGAACTTGGGCTTCAGGGATCTCACGTTGTTGCAAGTACATTACATTGAGTTCTTCTTGTATGAACTCAAGCGCCTTTTCTATCGTTGGTGGGCGCATGCAACGTATACGGGATCCTAAGGGTTCTTTTAATCCTCGAACATATGCCTGCACGGTAGCCTTTTTATACAAGTCACGTTTCGCTGCTATAGTCGTCGATACAGTCTCATGTAAAGTCACGTATGTCATGATCGTACTAAACAACGTTTGGCAATGATCATAGAATTCTTGTGGTGTTCTATTATCCTGAGTAGTTAGAGAGAGGTCGTGGTACAATGCGATTTCATCACGTTGATCCGAAAAGTTATTAATCAAGGCAGTTCGAATCCCTAACCAGCTCTCTGGTATCCCATTGGCGTTAATAGTACATGCCGCGGTCCCGGTTATCTTATTAAGTATACCGTTCATTAGGCATAAATTGGTAAATTCGCTGCCGGGTTCATTACTTAAATACTGCGCAGCTAACGAATCACAAATCCTAATAAATCGGGTGAGAATATTTGGGTTGCCGTCAAACTCCGGAACAAGGCGGAGGGCCTTGAAGATGGTATCTGGGTCACATTGAGCCATGTTGTCGAATTCTAATCTATCTAAAGTTATCTCCCTATTTATATCTACTGCACGTTGGCGAGCCTGCCGTGATTCAGACTCCCGCGCACTGGAAGCCCTTGGATGGTAAATCTTGAGGGTTAAGATTTAAAGGGGTGCAACACGAGAATGATTCAAGTGTACTTACAGGTATTTCATTTCTGATTCCTCTCTGTGAATCGATGGCTGGATTCTCCTTCTGGTCTGCAGCAGGTCCGTAGATTCAGGATACCCGGAACGGTGCTTGACAGCCACCCGAGTGACTCGCGACGCGACTATCGATGTGAGATAGATAAGAGTCCCGATATCTCTCGCGAATATCCTACCGACTGCGCCAATTACGTTTGCTGCGATCATAGGATTGAAGAAAAACCGAAATGATCTTAAATTAATTTAATTACTACTTAATATTACAAAATTAACCCTATGAGTGATGATTCCACCTCGAAGTAGGAGAATAGAATAATCCTTCTTACAATTTGTTGAAACAATTTAAGCAGACACTTGCGGAAGCGATTGATGGCATAGACCGTGCATCAGCGGTGTTAGAAATGAGCAAGGTCGGCACGGATGCAACATCAGCAACCTTCATTATAGTGGCGCTATGCAATTAAGGTCGACGCGGATGCGACGTCAGCGACCTTCACATAGTAGCGCTACGTAATTCCCATGGTACTCACATTTACAAAAACTGAAAAAATGCTTCTAAATTATACAAAACTATAGTTTGCAATGTATTATACTATCAAAAAGAAAGATAATCATTATCAAATTTTAATATTGGAATATTCAACAATAAAAAATTGGTTAATAAAAAATAAAAATAAAATAAACATGTTGTTCGTAATGTCAGAAAAATAATATAAATAAAAATAAAAAAATAAGAAAAGGGGTAGCAACTCTTCCAAATACAATAATTTCAACTAGTGAGCCCAAGTGGCTGTGGAGCAGGACCAGCATTAAGCCAAGCATTTTTATCTACGATATAATCATCTAACTTATAATACACTTGTCATAGTGTGCGTTTAATGCATGTTTTAAATTTCTTCTCATTAAGTTGAAGAATATCGAGTGGTATTTTATTATAACATTTTACACAGTACCCCATAAAAGAAGTGTGTACTTTAGACAATCTAAAACGTGATTGATCTAATTTGTTCCTATTTCTAGTGTTAAAATTATGCCTGTCACTTATCTTACGAAAAAGATGTAGATTTTTTCGAACATACATAATGTTTTCATATATATACTGACAAGGTACCGTCATGATGTTAATTTTCTTAAACAGTTCCCTTAGAGATTCGCGTCTGCGGAGGTTGTAGATGGCTCTGACAGCCCTCTTTTGCAGAATAAAGACAGACTCAATATCTGCAGCCCGTCCCCACAGCAAAATACCGTAAGACATGATGCTATGAAAGTAACTAAAATAGACCAGTCTCGCGGTATCCACGTCTGTTAGTTGGCGGATTTTCCAAACAGCGTAAACGGCTGAACTTAGCCGCCCTGCAAGTGATGTTAAGTGAGGACCCCACTGTAGTTTTGAGTCAAGCGTGATCCCTAGGAAAACCGTCTTTTCGACGAATTCTAGTGTCTCCTTATTCAATACAACGTGACATTCACTATTTCTAACATTCGGTAACGCGAATCTTATGCATTTAGTTTTCTTCTCATTTAATACCAAATTATTTTCAGTAAACCAGTTATGGACCTTGTTCGCGACGAGGCGTCACCGTCAATTTTAGCTTGTTTAAAATCATTAATTTTAACTTAGCTTAAAAACTTGTATGTATAGGATAAGTATTTCTTCGCAATATGCGTAATAATAGCATGTAGTATGTAGATTCCTTGTTATACGCAATAATGCGTCATCAAAATATTTTGTTAGAAAAGACCTTTCTATTTATCCGGATGTTGAAATACCAAAAATCTGCACACCTATAAAAGAAAAACTAAAGTTGCAATAACGCAAAACAAAATAATACAAGTTGTGGGCAACGCCTATACTAACTCAAACATGAAAATAGTATAGGTATTAGTAATGCTATCTAGCAGCTAGACACCATCCAAATATCAAATTTTTACTAAAAAAGGTAAACAAAGCCCTTGCACTCCTTGATTAGGTAGGTTAGACAGATATAACGTAAAATCATTTATGGCATCCAGGTCACCTAGACCGAGACCTAGCCCTGGACCTAACTTCTAGAAATCTAGCCCTTCAGGATACCTACTTAATCGAGTTAGAATGCCGCAAAGCGGATTTGTAAAAATAAAGGCTACCCTACCTGTATTCAGAGGCCTATAACTGGCTGAAAAATCTAGATACAATAAATAAAATACTAGATTTCTCTAGGGGAATAGACTAGCCCGAGTGTTCTTTTGGTATGGTGGAAATCGGATCAGAACTTTGTCTGAAAAGTCACTTGCAAATAATTAAATATTTATTTAATCATTTTAATACCGATAATCCTGAAATATCTTTTCAACAGGAATAGTCAGAATCCTGGAAGAACCCTCATTAGAAAGGGGGCAATTTTGTGAATCTCATGATGTATAACATGATGTATATAGCTATTGAAATAAGTGTGTTTAGCTATAAGAAATGTAATTTTATAAGAATTTTGAAAATAATAAAGTTACGAAAACAGGAGGCGATTCATGGGTCTCTATAGGGTAAAGGGCGCTACCAGCTAAGCTAACACGCCATCTCTAGAAATTGTAGTCATCAACATGGAAACTAGTTCCACCTAACAAGTAAAGCAGTAGTCCTGAGGAGTCCTGAAATCGTGTCCTGAATAGTTATGAAGACTTATCAATAAACAGTGTAATCATTCCTGTCGAGCCCGTTTTCCTTCAAAAGGTCGAGTGCATATCCATGTGAGTATTCGAAAATAGCTAGCAAAAACTTCGGTACAGGACGTCAGCGCCGCTTGGACCAGGATAGCCTTACAACCTACCTGAACCCGTATCCAGCGATCACGCCCGTCCGGTATATCTGCTGGTCCTTCGAAAGCCGGATTATTTTCGAAATCCTGGAGAGCTCAATTGAAGACTGAAGGATTACCGAAGAAGGAAGATTCCTGGAATAAGAAAATCGGTTCCTGAAGAATTATTTTTGGAACCTGAAGACTTACGGCTGAAGGATTATTTTGGAACCTGAAGACTTATAACTGAAGAGTTATTTTTTCCTGAAGGATTATTTTGAAGACTGAAGAGTTATTTTTTCCTGAAGGATTATTTTGAAGACTGAAGAATTATTTTCGAATCCTGAAGACTTATAACTGAAGGGTTATTTTTCCTGAAGGATTGTTTTGAAGACTGAAGAACTATTTTTGGATCCTGAAAACTTATTTCCTGAAATTTTTTCCTGAAGGATTATTTTCGGTTCCTGAAAACCTTTTTCCTGAAATTTTTTCCTGAAGGATTAATTTCGGATCCTGAAAACTTTTTTCCTGAAGAATTATTTTTGGATCCTGAAGACTTATTTCCTGAAGGATTATTTTTGGACTTTGAAGAATTAACATTTAACATAGAGAAAATAGTTTGACGTTTGAAGATTTGTTTTGAAGATAGAAGAAACAACTTGGAACTTTGAAGATTTGTGTTGAGGATTACAGTGTAGTGCGTTTATAGTGAAGTGACGTCCCCGAATCTAAACCAACATGCCGATCACAAGGTCACAAGGCAAAGCGCCTGAAGCATGGACGGTGGAGCTGGACAGAACGCGTACCTCTACAGCTATACGTCATGAGTTACCTCCACGTTCGCCGTCCACTACGGAAGGGACTGAGCAAGTGCCACCACCACCACAAGCCCTAACCGGGGGTGAAGACGCACCTATACCAACACAAACGAAGGAAACAGAACAAATCGAACAACCAACGACTTCCAGGAAGGAAACCAGACTGGAAGGAACTTCAGATAGAACATTAAAACCTTCAAATAAATCAGTGAATCCGAACAAAATAGTGAAGCCATCAGCTGACAAACGGGATGGAACTTATAGAGGAATTATTCCGATGACTAGCCGGGGAGACGCCCGTTACCAACGTAGACCGCCGTCGACAATTAAGACGACGCGGTCCCATCTAAAAGTAATGAAAGCTCGTGAAGACCTATTGAAAATTAGGTTAGAACTTGCTGAGATAGCACTTCAGAATGCCGAGGAAGAAAATTCCGACGGATACATGGATGACAGAGATTCCAACGACGAGTACGTGAGATCGTGGCTAGAAGACGCACCAGCGCCTGAGCCATTGAAGGAAGTCCCTTCTGCAGAGGTGGAGAACCATGATTGCGAGATAAGCGATCAAGCACTTTCTGTAGACAACGCCGCTGAAGAGAACGGGAGCAATAGAAGACGGGACGCCGTTGCTGCTCCACGCCCCTCCAAGGATGTTGAACCTATAGTAGACTTCCATCAAAAGCAAGTACCCGTGTTACATCATCCTATAGAAAAAGAAGTGAAAAATGTAGTACCATCGAAGGATTCGGGGGAAGGTCAACTCCGTTCATTTATAACGGACTTGACGTCTGCTATAGCGTCGCTAGCCGACAAGAAAACAGATCAGTGGACAGTAAATAATCCCTCGGCGTCGAAGGTCATCATGACCCTGCCAAATTACAGTGGGGCTCACACGGAATGGTTATCGTTCCGTGCCATCTATGAAACAACTCGTCGATACTTCAACGATGTTGAGAATACAGCTAGGCTGAGAAGGAGCCTGCGCGGACGAGCATTGGAAACAGTGAGTTCAGAACTCATCGGAAATGCCAAACCAGATGACATCATGAGAGAACTCGAGCTGCAGTTCGGCCGTCCAGACTCGATAGCTCAAGCTGAAACGGACAGGCTCCGTGGGCTGCCGCGCTGCAGTGAATCTCCGAAGGATATCTGCACGTTCGCCAGCCGAGTAAGGAGTGGTATAGTCACGCTACGTGCGTTGAAAAAAGAACATTACTTAATCAACGCCGAGTTAATGCGATTGTTGACTGAGAAGTTGCCAAACTCCCTAAGGGTACAGTGGTATAGAACCTATACCGAGAAGTACCAATCGCTGCCAGATTTATCTCTGCTCAGCGACTTCATCACCGAACAAGCCCGTTTCTGCAGTGCTTTCGCTCCGCCCGAAAATATAAATCCCGGCGAAGCGACAGCGACTAGGCGTGTCACTCAAAGGACACACACAGCAACAGACAAGACGGCTTGGAAATGCCGTGTCTGCCAGAAAGAAGGGCACGATGCTTATGACTGCAAGAAGTTCAAAGAAGCATCAACAGATGAAAGATGGGAACTTGCAAGGAAACTGAGACTGTGTTTCCGTTGTTTGCGAGTCCATCGGTCGGATAAACCATGCAAAAAGAAAATGTGTGGGATCAAGGAGTGTATAGGCACTCACCATCAGCTTCTTCATAAAGAAAAGAAGAAGCCTGCTGCAGAAAGTACCGAGAAGCCTGATGCCCCAGTAAAGAAGGAGCCTCAGGAAACGGTAGCCAGCTCGAGATCAACGTCAGACCAGACGTACTTGAAAATAGTACCGGTCCGGGTAATCGGACCGGCGGGAGAAGCAGCAACATTTGCGCTGCTCGACGATGGGTCAACCGTTTCGCTGATAGACGAAGACATCGCAAAGGAAATCGGGGCAGAGGGCCGCATCGACCCTCTGAAGATAGGTGCGATTGGCAACACTACGATTGACACTCCTTGTTCGCGTCGAGTAACAGTCGACCTTGCAAGCCAGCTGAGAAGCAAAGTGCCCTTCAGAGCGCGCACGATACCGAAGCTCAACCTAGCACCGCAGTCAGTCAGCGAAGAAGACATCGCCCAGTGCAAACACCTGAGCGATTTGAAGGAACAGCTGACGTACGACGTTGGCGCACCGAAGATCCTCATTGGCCAAGACAACTGGCATCTGCTGTTGGCCAGTGAGATACGCAGAGGTCCGAGGCACCAGCCTATCGCATCACTTACCGCAATGGGCTGGACCCTGCATGGCGCGCACACCAGAATCTTAGGTCAACAGGTACACTACGTCAACCGACTGACAACGAGTGATGAAGAGCTGAACGAGCGACTTCGTGAGTTCTTCGCCTTAGAATCGCTAACTATCAATCCGAAGCGACCAAGCTCAGATCCCGAGAAAAGAGCGGAAGACATTTTAAATCGTCACACTCAGCAGCTAGAAGATGGACATATAGAAACCGCTATGCTTTGGAATAATGAAAGCATAGAGATGCCCGATAGTTACGGGACAGCGCTCAAGCGGCTAGTCTCAATCGAGAAGAAGCTCGACAGCAACCCTGCTCTTCGACACAGATATACAGAACAGATGGACTCGCTCATGCAGAAGGGATACGCAGAGAAAGCCCCCACCACGAGCACACCAGGTAGAACATGGTACCTACCACACTTCGACGTATTCAACCCCATGAAGCCAGACAAGCTCCGTATAGTACATGACGCTGCCGCTAAGTCGAGAGGACTGTCGCTCAACGACTTCCTTCTCACAGGACCAGACCTGCTGCAGTCACTGCCCGGCGTCATGATGAGATTTCGCCGACACTGCATAGCCATTTCCGGTGACATAAAGGAGATGTTTATGCAGGTAAAGGTGCGAGCTCAGGACCGAGACGCACTCCGGTACCTATGGAGAGGCAACAAGAGAGAGGGAGCGCCGGAAGAATACCGTATGACGTCCATCATATTCGGTGCGGCAAGTTCGCCGTGCACAGCCATATTCGCAAAGAATTGGAATGCGAAAAGGCACTTCGAGGAGCAACCCGAGGCAGTGAAAGCTATCATCCATAACCATTACATGGACGACTACCTCGATAGCTACAAGACGGTCGAAGACGCAACGCGCATCGCAACAACGGTGAAGGACATACACCTGAAAGCGAAGTTCGAGCTCAGGAAATGGGTATCGAACAGTGCGCAAGTCATACAAAATATAGATCCGTCACAGATCCGAACCGAAGTTATCAGTATCGGAGATGCAGAAAACACCGAAAAGATACTTGGTCTAATATGGAGACCGGGTGAAGACGCGCTGGGCTTCAATCTAACGCTCGCGCGCCTACCGAAAGGTGTTCTAGAGAAGGAAGCGCCCACAAAGAGAGAGGCACTGAAAATTGTGATGTCGCTGTACGACCCGCTCGGACTCGCCTCACCAGTCACAATTAGAGCCAAGCAAATACTGCAAGAGGCATGGAGGCGAGGAGTCGACTGGGATCATCCACTAGATAAGGACCTGGCAACTCAGTGGAGAAGTTGGATACAGCACCTGCAGCAACTCAAGAATATCAGCATACCAAGATGTTACCCTGGATATAGTGATGCTGTGGAGACACAAATCCATGTGTTCACCGACGCAAGCGAGATGGCATACGCAACAGCAGTATATTGGCGGGCCACATCGATGGAAGGCAAGCAGCAAGTCAGCCTCGTCATGGCAAAGGCGAAGGTGGCACCACTGAAGCTGCAATCTATACCACGCCTCGAACTGCAAGCCGCGGTGATGGGAACCCGCGTGGCTGCAGCCGTGATACGTGAGCACGACATCAAACCCGCATCGGTGACATACTGGTCAGACAGTAAGACCGTCTTGACATGGATCAGGAGAGGAGCACGGGTATACAAACCATTTGTTGCTCATCGCATAGCCGCCATAGAGGAAAACAGCAAAGTAGAAGATTGGCGTTGGGTACCCACCAAATTGAATATCGCGGACATCGCTACCCGTGATGTACCGCGTGACTTTGACTCACAGCATGCGTGGTATTCCGGCCCTAGCTTCCTATACGAAGAACCGTCGTCATGGCCTGCAGAAAAACCTCCCATCAAAGAGGAGACAGGGGAAGAAAGGACCCTCGTTGCCGTCGAAGAAGCTAACACGCGAAAGCTAGCAGAAGCCATACCAGATCCGGCCAGATTCTCGAGATGGGAACGGTTACTCCGTGCGACAGCGAGTGTTCTTCGCTTCATTGCTCTCTGCCGAGGAAGAACAGAGAAAACGTTCTACAAAAGAACGAGGAAAAACGCAGAGAAAGATCCAGATTGGCGGAAAAAGAAGACGACCCCAAGTCCTCCGAAATAGACAGCAAGAAACTATGGCGGCGCTCACAGATACTAGCCGATATGTTCTGGCGCCGCTGGGTCCGGGAGTACCTGCCGGAGTTACAAAACCGGCGGGAGCCGCATAGCCGCGGACCAGACCTGCAGGTGGGTGACCCTGTTCTCATTGCTGACGGCCAGCTGCCTCGCAACACATGGCCGCGAGGCCGCATAATCGCCGTGTTCCCCGGGGCTGATGGTGAAGTCCGGACTGCTGAGGTGCGCACTGCCGGCGGCACCCTGAAGCGTCCGGTGAAGAAACTCGTCCCCTTACCGAAGTAACGAGGCGTCGAGACGGCGAGCGTCGCGGCGGCGAGCGTCGCGACTACGGTCGTCGCTCACCGGTGTGATGCAGCGCCGTGCCGACGTCGCTACTAGTCGCCACTGCACTGCATGGCGGGAGAGATGTTCGCGACGAGGCGTCACCGTCAATTTTAGCTTGTTTAAAATCATTAATTTTAACTTAGCTTAAAAACTTGTATGTATAGGATAAGTATTTCTTCGCAATATGCGTAATAATAGCATGTAGTATGTAGATTCCTTGTTATACGCAATAATGCGTCATCAAAATATTTTGTTAGAAAAGACCTTTCTATTTATCCGGATGTTGAAATACCAAAAATCTGCACACCTATAAAAGAAAAACTAAAGTTGCAATAACGCAAAACAAAATAATACAAGTTGTGGGCAACGCCTATACTAACTCAAACATGAAAATAGTATAGGTATTAGTAATGCTATCTAGCAGCTAGACACCATCCAAATATCAAATTTTTACTAAAAAAGGTAAACAAAGCCCTTGCACTCCTTGATTAGGTAGGTTAGACAGATATAACGTAAAATCATTTATGGCATCCAGGTCACCTAGACCGAGACCTAGCCCTGGACCTAACTTCTAGAAATCTAGCCCTTCAGGATACCTACTTAATCGAGTTAGAATGCCGCAAAGCGGATTTGTAAAAATAAAGGCTACCCTACCTGTATTCAGAGGCCTATAACTGGCTGAAAAATCTAGATACAATAAATAAAATACTAGATTTCTCTAGGGGAATAGACTAGCCCGAGTGTTCTTTTGGTATGGTGGAAATCGGATCAGAACTTTGTCTGAAAAGTCACTTGCAAATAATTAAATATTTATTTAATCATTTTAATACCGATAATCCTGAAATATCTTTTCAACAGGAATAGTCAGAATCCTGGAAGAACCCTCATTAGAAAGGGGGCAATTTTGTGAATCTCATGATGTATAACATGATGTATATAGCTATTGAAATAAGTGTGTTTAGCTATAAGAAATGTAATTTTATAAGAATTTTGAAAATAATAAAGTTACGAAAACAGGAGGCGATTCATGGGTCTCTATAGGGTAAAGGGCGCTACCAGCTAAGCTAACACGCCATCTCTAGAAATTGTAGTCATCAACATGGAAACTAGTTCCACCTAACAAGTAAAGCAGTAGTCCTGAGGAGTCCTGAAATCGTGTCCTGAATAGTTATGAAGACTTATCAATAAACAGTGTAATCATTCCTGCCGAGCCCGTTTTCCTTCAAAAGGTCGAGTGCATATCCATGTGAGTATTCGAAAATAGCTAGCAAAAACTTCGGTACAGGACGTCAGCGCCGCTTGGACCAGGATAGCCTTACAACCTACCTGAACCCGTATCCAGCGATCACGCCCGTCCGGTATAGACCTTAAGCATAGCGTTATTTACATCAAGCTCCTGTGCATGTCTGTTAACTTTAAAAATAAGTGATGTTCAAGAGTAAGGTTTCATGATTTACGCAGTCAAATGCCTTGGAGAGGTCACAAAAGATGCCTATGGCATCTTGGGCCTCCTTCCACGCTGTAAATATGTGTTTTAATAAGCTGACCCCGGCGTCAGTCGTACAACGTCCTTTGGTGAAACCATATTACTGATCGTGTAAGATTTGGTTAGTGTTAAAATGATTAAGCATTTGGTTGAGCATTACCTTTTCGAACACCTTGCTGAATACCGGCAGCACGGATACTGGTCTATAATTGTTGGTGTCTTTACTGTCCCCAGATTTAAAAAGTGGTATAACCTTACCGTATTTCATTAAATCCGGGAAGACTCCTTGGTCCACATACAAATTAAATATTAAAGCCAAATATGGAGTTATAGTCTCGATTATGGCTGTACAAACTTTGATAGATAATCCCCATAGATCTGCGGTCAATTTGATTTTGATTTGCCGAAAAGCTTTTATAACTATCATAGGGTTTATTATGTTTAAATTGAAATTCAACCGGGCAGCCTGGAACGTTCGCTCTTAATAAATCAATTGAAACATTGGGTGAGGAATTTAAAGCTTCCGTCGTTTTAGATGGTATATCAGTAAAGAAATGTACAAATTCTTGAGCTACTTCTAAGTTAGAGCTTATGGCACCACGTGAAGTCTCTAATACATATGTATTCACTGTTTCGTATTTTTTTCATATTAGTTTAATTATTTATGACTTTCGAAACTGCTTTTATTTTATTTTCTGCTGATTTAATCTTGTTGCTAATGTACAGGGCTTTAGCTATCTTGCAGGTATTTCTAAAAGTTTTGGAATATGTAGCAACATACTTGTTGAAAGTTTCAGTACTAATGTAAGGTTTAAGGCCATACAGCTCGAACAGTCTTTCCCTACTTATATCCTTTTATACCTCTTGTTGCCCAGTCACTAAATATAAAATTGGGGCAAATATTTTTTGTTTTCTTTTCAAAGGTTTTATTGAATTCTGTGTCCACTACTGAAAAGAAATCGTCATACGATTTATTTGCATCGACCATATTAAGGCCCAGAACGTTTAATTTATTATTTAAGGCACTATTGAATCTATTTAATTTGCCAGTTGTTGTTGGCCTAAATAAAATTTGCACTTTTTGCAAAGGTGTTTTAAACTTAAAAGTTACCGTTTGTCCACTGTGATCAGACGGCAAATAATTTACGATGGATTTAGCTAAATAATCACAATCGCAAAAGACATTATCGATACAAGTAGCAGAAGTTGGAGTTACTCTAGTTGGATCTGTGTGTGTGCGATGCAGCGACACATGGAGCTGCGGCACCAGTCGGGGATCGTGGAAGGTGCATTAGCTCTCATAATCCCCGGTCCAAGTGTGGGAAGGGAACACTGGGGTGGTTTTTAGTCAGTAGGTGTCTGACAGACCCCTTCGCCCGCCCCAGGGCGGAGGAAATCCATGAGGATTTTACAAGCCGGAACAAAAAAAAAAAAAGTTGGATTAGCTTAGGTTAGGTCAAGTGCTCTCCCTTCCCGCAGCAGGTGCACTTAGGCGTCGCCGAAGGGCGGATAATGCACTCTTCCAGGCCCCCTAAATAGGTCCAGGGGTGAAGAACTCGGGGACATCCGTCGGCACACTACGCGCGCCACCCTAAGACATAACGGAGGGAGTTTCAACACCTCACTCCCCCTTCGGGACGGGGCCCGCGGAGCGCGGGCCGCGGAAGTCGCAATCGACTTAGCAATTGAAAAAGATAGTAAATCTTTTTTCCATTCTTATAAACATAATTATGGACATATTGTATCAATTATGACTGTTGGAGGACATCCCCACCCTCAAACAGTCATAGGTTCCATTTCAATATGTTTCTAAGGATCCAGAAAAAGACTTATTTTTCGGTTAGGCTAACCTAACCTAACCTTACCTATCCTGCTATCTAATTATGAAACACATTTTCTTAAAGCAATTTTGTGGAATTGCTATGGATTTGTTTAAATTTGGTTCAATTTTACGACTTTCGAATTACTGTAACTTTAAAATCGGTGAAAGAAACTCAAAGAAACTGCACTCTGCTTCAGACGCTAAAGAGTGAACGATATGCCTCTAAAAAGGCTATTATTCAAATTACGAAACTCTTTTGACAGTTGTAAATTTGTTTATACTGCTTTCAAATCATCGAGCCATCTGCTTCAATTTGCTTCGTCAAACCGAAGGCAGTATACTCGTCGCAATCGATTTTGTTTGGAATATTTTTGGGATTTACTCGTATAATCTCCTTAATTATTACGAAATTATGTAAGTGAACATCGTCTTGATGAATTGGGAATGTGTTTTTGTGTAAAACCTCCGTAATAAATCAATAATAGTGATATGTTAAATATCGAAGCAGCGAGGTCGATTTTCTATAATAATTGTGAAAGTTTTCTTCTGTTACAAGTGCAACCTAAACTAAAGATATATAATATTATTATGATATTTCAGAAACGAGGTATTTTGGTGGAATTTATCGTACCGTATCAAACTTATCACGAGCCACAAGCAATCGAGCTTGTACTTCATTGGAAAAGCCAATGTTATAGAGGAAGATCACAAACAAACATAGTTTGAAGCATTTTATGTCAATGGATTATGTAAGGACACAATGAACATACCCATCACACCACCATACATAGATCTATTTCCACATCATTGTCTGTTAAGGTATCTACTATCAATATTATTTTCTTTCTTAGTGTTATACATTGAATGTGTGTTTAGCACAGCAACAACGTTACACACTAACATACTGTTTATTGGTGAATGTGAAATGCACCTGCAAATGTATAGTAAGTTTACATTTGAGTTTGTGGACGGATGTTTAAGTTTACATTCTGTTCTATAAAGTAGATAGATTGTGCATCGAAAGTGTTTAAAGGAGAGGCCTATTAGACTTTGTGGACGGATGTAATAGATCATGGAATATATTGTGGATTTACTTAAATTATTATTTTTTTATTTCAGGTGTCGGGCACTTACAGCAAAAATTTGCAAGCAGTACATACATAATCCATGATGACTTCCACAGGAAGAAATTAGATCCCAAATTCCACTAATTCTTACAAAATATTTGTTCGAATTTCTTTTTGCCCCATGTCCAAATATTTCATAATAAAAGTGAATAAATGCTATTGTGAGTTATGTATTGATATAATAAAACAGCTGTTTTGTTTACCATAATTGATTTCTCTCTATTTACTGAAACCTAATGAATGACAGTTAATTTAGGTAAATACCTCTAAATAGTATCATTATAATAATCAATTGTCTGTATTTATAAATAACAGTATTCAATTATTACATAACAAGGTATTTTTATTTGTAACTCTAATCTCTATAGTTCATAATTAAAACACTTTATTAAAGTTTACACTGTTATCAATTAAATAAATAGGATCACACATTTTTATTGTAGTCGTACAAGACTGAACAGTTTTCTAAAGAAAATGTTTTTCTTTCATGAACAATCATCAGTTTCTAGACATTATTCAATCTGCCAAGCTTCCCAGGAACTGTAAAGTTTTAAAACAAAAACATATTATTTTCTGCTCTGTACTTAAATATTATGTGGCAAAGTAAAGTAGACATAAATAGGCGTTCATTAGGCTCATGGATGGACAAAAGCCATCAGCCTAGTCACTGCTGCGGTTGTATAATTTATTCTTTTTCTTTATCAACGGCAGATTTTTCAGTCTCCAAATTTTTTATAATAATAAACATTTGTTAGGTATACATAAAATATATGCTCTGTCTATGTAGATAGTTAGGCCATGGGAATATATTCATAATTTTATTATTAGGTGAGTTGCTACACTTGATTCTTAACTATGTGTTATAAAGCTTACCTTCAATGATTAATACAGAAGATTAGGTCGGTGGGTATTGCTTATCCAATTCATGTTTAACACCATTTCACCAATTTATTTGTTAGGATGTCAACAAAATAGATGTTGGGTAGCATTCCATTCTTGTATTTACAGCTCTAGCACCATCTGTGGAAATATTATGAATATGTTTTGTAGTTGGTTGTTATTTGGTTAGTAGTTTTTAATAGTTTTTTCAGCATTTAAGTACAAAAATATCAATTAACAATTTTAGTTAGAATGTGAGGTTGATGGACATAGTAACTAGACTAAATAATTATTTTAACCACAATAAATAGTTAACCTCATGTAAGATGCTCGTGTCTATGAAACAAACAAAGGAATGATTGATGACAGCTTGTGGGAATAATTGTCACCAATAATGTACTAACACCTACAATAATCTAATGAGATCTCTCTTACACACGTTATTCTTATTTATATTGGCTTACTTACTTGTAGTGATAATATCGAATTAGGTACTTTTCGCTATTGAGCAAAACAGCCTAAGTAAGTAAGTTTTAGTGCAGCCAGTAGAATAAACAGTGGCTGCCTCCACTGTCTTGAACGAGAGAATTTTCTCTTCCGACTTCCACAAGCCACAAGAAAAATGTTCCAAAACTGCATAACATAGGCCCATGTTTCTATAAGAGAATAGTGTGAATATAATTAATTTTGTTTGTTGAAAATTATAACATTCAATGCAAAACAATTTTTTCTCAATGTTCTCTTCTCTCCACAGACTACAAAGAATGATCATTCCAGCGCGGATTATTGTCCGATGTTTAACATGTGATGTTATATGCCTTTCCTGTTCTTTTCCCTACACATTGATGAAGTTAGAGCAGTAAAGGTATACTTTAGTCAAGCAATATTTTGCACACACATTCGACTCGAATGTTCATTCTTTTTACCCAGTGCTGCCAATTTTTTCCCCGAGTCCACTATAGACGTGCGTTATCATAAACATCAAAATGATCGATCAAACGACGAGAGTAGCTTTGCGCAAGTATTTGTTTTCTAGACACGATCGAAATTGTGAGCCGGAACTTTTCCTGAAATCGATTTATAAAAAAAAAAAATTAAAACGATTTTAAAATCTGAAATAGGATATTTAACCGTTTGCGTCAAAATCCTAAACCGCCCATGTTAGTCCACTAGCGGTACTCCTATAATAAACTATAGGTACTCCTTAATAAAATAAGATTAGACATAAACCTTTACAGTCCGTTCAACCGATTTTGACTTCCATTGCGTTGCTAACATGACAAATGGCAGCTGCAGTAAACACTTGGTATTGTAACCACTTTTTTAACCGACTTCCAAAAAGGAGGAGGTTATAATTATGTTCAACGCGTATGTTAGGTTTGTTTCTTGCTTTTAATGCCGTCCTTATGCCTAGGGTATAGAAGTCAAAATCGGTTCACACAATAATTAATCAAAAAGTTAGCGAAGATGTTTGGATGTTTGTTAGATATATAAATATGCCATTAACGTGTTATTTTAAATTTTCTCGAGTCAAAGTTTTAGTACTAAATTGATTTCTAAAAATTGAATTAAAGTTACCACTAGACAAACCACCACCCACTATAAGCAATTTGTTTCCGCCAGAGTAGGGGTGTCCAAACCCCCAGGTTTAGTGTAAATCCCACTAAGTTGACAACACTGTTTTTCTACGATTTTGTCATTGGCCACAGATAACAAAAACGTGAAAAGAAAAACGTTTTGTTACGCAATTCAATTATGATAGTTTTTGGTAGAAAGTGTTTTAAAAATAGATTTTTTATTTTTCGGCAATCATTGTACACTTTTATTTATAAGCACTAGTAGAGCATCAGTTGTAATTAAAACAGAATTAAATATTTTGGAAATTAATCATTCCTAAATGGTGTAACAAAACACATCAATGAAGCAGATTATAGCCTATTGCTGATTACAACCCTATCCAATTTCCGTCGAATGTTAAAAAATGCAATACGTAATACCAATTAGGGAATGCGATTAAGAAGGCAATTGCTTTATTTTCAGAATCTTAATCAGAAACAAAAGGTGTTTCGTAATCAGGCTGCTGACCTAACATAACCTAACCTTAGCTATCCTGAGCTAACATAACCTAACCTAAAACTGATAAATAGATATTGGATTTTGAAGGACACAGGGAGCATTTGACGTGAACTCTTGTGATTGGGTAATTGTACAAAAGATTAAAAGAAAACAGTTATTTAGGTTAGGCTAACCTAACCTTTTTTTTTTTGTTCCGGGGTGGAAAATCATCTTTAATCACATTCTTGATACTTCTGAACGTCACCAGAAATAACTTTTTTTTTTTTTGTTGGGATGGAAATGCTCATGGATGTCCTCTGCCGAGACCGACGCAGCTCCATGTGTCGCTCCATCGGTCGCTCGCCCCGCGCTGTGGCTTCCTCGCGCCACCGATGAAGTGACGCGAGCACCTTCGCCTCCAGGTCCCAGGGCGGTGACGCGAGCACCTTCGCCTCCAGGTCCCAGGGCGGGGATCGTGCGATACCCCCTAATGACTCTGACGGCCATCGCTCTCTGCGGCTTACGCAATACTGCGATGCTACCGGCCGTCAGGTCAGCCGCCCAGATCGGGGCCCCGTAAAGGGCCATCGACCACACGATACCCACGTAGAGCCGCCTACAAGCGGCGCTCGGGCCCCCCAGATTGGGAAGCAGCGTTGACAGCGCCCCAGCAGCGCCCAGCAACTTGGGTGCCAACCGTCGGAAGTGGGGCCCGAAGTCCCACCGGCTGTCGAGCACCAATCCCAGGTACTTCATGGTAGACTCGACAGCGATCAGAGTCCCCCCGACCACGATATGTGAGCCGGGTGGCGGCGCCCGCCGGGGGCCATGAAACACCATGGCCTCCGACTTACAAAGGGCCACCTCCAGGCCAAGGCGACGTATGCGGCTCACCACTTGTGAGACCGCAGCCGTCGCGCAACCTAACCTAACCAAATCTAACACTGTCATTCTAGAATAAATACGGCAATCTATTGCACGTGCATATGAAACATATTACTTACTTATAACGACGGAGTTTTTAGATTTTAGATGGAACGTATGTGTATATTGATAAATCACCAACTTTTAATTTCAACGTCAATCATAGAGCCATCACAAGTTTTGGAACCCATTAAAACCGTTTTTACTGTAAGCAGTGACCGCTATATTATTAGACGAAGTGGGTCCTTTCCATGATGCGACAATAATTGTGCAATCATTGATGAATGAAGAAAATCCATTGCATTTGTTTTTGAACAGTGGGGATGTTTTCATAGTAGATGCTTTAAAGATAGCATTAATGATATCGAATCGTGTGGCTATGAAGCCTACATTCCACCTACAAATGATCGGAACGCCAGTCAGCTTACACCAGACTAGGCAAATAAATCTCAATTGATCCCGATTTGTACATAGGTACTTGTAGAGACGGTGAACGGAAAGTTCAAAAATAGGTTTACGCTGTTGCAACAAACGTATTTCAATCGAGAACTACATCACATATTTTGTGACTTTAGAATCGCAGCAGCGCGAGCGTTGTCTTTTATTGTGTTGCTGTTGACAACACATCAACACAATAAAAGATTACAACCATAATTCAGATTGTAACCATAATTCGTTCTTGATTTGTAGCCATGGAAGGAAATCTTCCTCAATTCAAAGACTTTCCACGTTTGACTGAAGAGGACGTATTACTGTTTTGCGCTAAGGAGCTATCGTATTAAGCTCGCTGAACATATTCGCACCGGCCTTTACAATATCGAACCATATTGTCACGCTGCAAAATGACATCTTAGGCGACATCTAGCGGTAACACCTTGAAGCTCCAGAGTGTATCAATAATGCAGATATATGGCGTTGTGGTTGGTTTAATAATTAAATTTATTAAATTAAATTAAATTAAATTATTTATTTAAAAAGACAACAATGATCCATTTATGTTAGTGTGTTAGTTAGTTACAAAAACTTAAAAGCTATGTTAGTGTGTTATTATTATGATTAGAATGAATTTATCACATTTCACCGGTTAATGAATCACTTCTGCCTAACCAACACCTGCATGAAGTGATTCATTATCGGTGAGTCAAATTTGTCCACTAACATCTTCAGAATGCCATTAGGGCTCGACCGCGTTCTCTCCAATAGTGACGCCGTCTTTCTCCTCACCATTGCGTGGAAGTCATGAACATGCGCCTCCGCGAACATGCCAGAGGCACTACAAAAGCGCGGCAGCCCTAAAAGCATTCTGAAACTGTTATTATATTGGACCCTCAGGGCGTCCATTGTTTTCAGCGTATAGCTGGTCCACAGGCTGCTTGTGTAGAAGGTTTGGCAGTAAGCCTTAAACAACGTAATTTTAACCTCCTTACTACAACAAGCAAACCTGCGAACCAGCATATTGCTTCTCACAGCAAGAGCCCTGCGCTCGCGTTCGATATCTTCATGATCTTTAAGGTCCTCCGTTACGTAATGCCCTAGGTACTTTATTTGTTTCACCCTTTGCAGGGGCTGGCCATTTAGGTTGATGCTGGGCTCGTATGACAGATTTCTACCGGAGGCCTTAAAGATCATGAAAAGGCTTTTTCTACAATTATAAACTAGGCCGTGGCTAGCAGCGTACCTTTCACAATATTGTAAAAGCTCTCTTATGGAGCCGGCCGTTGGACCCAGCAGCACCATGTCGTCCGCGTAACTTAGGTTATTGACGCAAACGTGGTCAATCCAACATCCAATCCGCTTACTGCTGAGTCCAGCGATCAGCTCGTTGACGTAAAGGTTGAAAAGCTTGGGCGAGGTCAGCCCCCCCTGCCTCACGCCACAATCCAACCCATACGCAGCAGAGAGTGAATTATTCCACTTAACATAGTTCACTTGATTACTATACCAGTACTGGAAAACACGTATAATTTCAGCTGGCACGCATGCTTCCCCGAGCTTTTTCCATAGTATGTCATATGAGACGAGGTCGAAAGCTTTAGAGAGGTCGAGGAAACACGCGTACACAGGCGTGCTTCTGTCCGTATAATATTGGACAGTCTGTTTAAGACTCAATATTGCGCTTTCAGTGGAAAGTCCAGGCCTGAACCCGAACTGTGCGTCGTTTAATGTTACCCATTGGTTGAGAGTTGTATCCAACAGACTGTCCAACACCTTAGCCAGTACAGTGGCAAGTGATATGGGTCTGTAATTGTTTACATCAGATACGTCACCAGTTCTATTCTTTATGATTGGGACAACTAATGTGTCCATCAATTCAGGAGGAAGATAAGAGTGACTCAAACACAAAGAATAGAACATGGATAACACTCTTGGACAGTGTATACCCGCATGTTTCAAGTGCTCGATGCTGAGACTGTCATGTCCTGGAGAATTGCCTCTGGCCATTTTTTGTATTGCAGACGATACTTGCTTGGCTGTAAAACGAATAAGAGGGCTATTGTGACAGATCTCAGCATCGACCATTGATTCAGAAGGCCCCAGCGGCGAGGAAACGCGAAAGTGGTTCAAAAAAGTGTTGGCTATTTCCACTGGTGTACTGCAGCCCGCCACTGTCACCGGCAAAGCTGGCTTAAGATCAAGCCCGGATGTCGACTTCCAAAACCGGCTAAAGTCTTTGGAAGATCTTTGAGAAGTTATTATGTCCATTTTTATTTGATTTTGATGATTATGGCACCATTTAAGCTTGCCTTTAAAAATCCTTTGACTTTCTCGCATTTCTTCCCAAACTCTGCCGGAATCGGGTTTATTATAAGACAACCATGACTGATACTTAAGCCTCGCCTCTACGTGAGCAGCACGTACATGCTTATTCCATCCAATAATACGCCTTTTTCCTTGCGGCCGAACACCTTCATGTGTCTGTATGGCAGCCCTAATTTTTAAATTTATGTTGCTCGAGCTTTCCACATTTATTGACATACTTAGGCCGCTTGCCCATTGGTCGGTATTTTACCCATTGGTCGCTTGCCCATTGGTCGGTATTTAGTGAGGAAACATAAGCAGTACCGCGCAGTACTGTACAGTACTGCGCGGTACTGCTTATGTTTCCTCACTGGTCGGTAAGCACTCTGTATCGAATCGGTACTGCACACAGATATAGATATACCTAGATAGCGCAAGAGCATCTACTTCGCGTGCCCGAACGTGGCTCAGTGTGTCTCATTTTATATAATACAGTATATGGTCTGCGCCTGTCCGCCGCGCTAGTCGGACATAAATAATAAAATAGAAAATGCCTATATTCGTAATACTTTATAGCTTTTTACTAGGAACGGTTGATGTGACGTTGAGTGTTAACAGGTTATGACAATCGAAACAAGTGATACTATCGTATATCGCTTCAGTTTCATGGTATAGGCGCTTTGATCATTTTTCAAAAATGCCACGCATGGTTTTCATACAGATCGTGATACTTGCCTTATCTAGGTATTATTATATATCTATATCTGTGTACTGCACTGCTTTCATCTAGAATTTCAAATTCAAATTAATTCAATTAGTACGAGAGAGCATGACCAACATTTTTGCCTTATCGTTTTACGAACAAAATCGTATAAAAACGATAGATATGGTTATTCTTAAATTCAAAAATCCTATTTTCTGAAATTTTCCGCGTCACATCTTCTGACCTGACCGCATTTTTAAATATGTCGATAATTCTTTTTTATCATGTTTAAAAATGATAGATTTTACATACCGAAAACACCATTTTCAGAAACCAGTAGCTTCGAGTACGTACCCAAGAGACCATTTGAGAAAATTAAATTTGAGGCAAACAATAAAACCCATAGCAATCAGTTGATTCGAATACGTCATTTTTGGAAATGTGCTCAGGCCACGTTTGACACGCAAAGTGACGCAACGGAAATATCTGAAAACAAACTTTTTAGTAATAAAATTACGAAATCTTTGTATATTTTTATTATCAGACACATTGTGATGAAACCGTCTGCCAATTTTTTTTGACATAGCAGAAATAGGCTCCCATAAAACTGTAACGTTTCTGACCGGTACTGCCCACCGAGTCGGGTTCAGAATCATCAAAACGTAAAGATTTTTTTACAATTATTCCCGTAAAACGATGTGACATGGTTTTGGTCATGGGCTCTCGTACTATATAATTCACTTGTTTTTGGATTTTCCCCAGTTTCTGAATGAATTATCCCTAAATTTCCCTAAAAAATCTTCAAATTTCCTTGGTTTAGGGAGCATGATTATAAATAATAAGGTAATGGCACAATTAACATGGTAAATTAAAATTTGATGAATTGCATTCATTATG
Source organism: Conistra vaccinii (assembly GCA_948150665.1). Lineage (NCBI taxonomy): Eukaryota > Metazoa > Arthropoda > Insecta > Lepidoptera > Noctuidae > Conistra > Conistra vaccinii. Next base: position 23,034,341 of record OX411334.1, read on the forward strand.
AGTTTGGGTTGAGGGAATAAATCGGTGGTTGAATAAATCGAATCCTTTAATAAATCGGTGGTGCCATAGAGTCAAGTAATATATTGGGTGATGCCTACTATAAACAATAAGGTTACCAACTTAAATTCATATTAACCCCTAAATTCCCCAAATCCCTGTCAAAATAAAATATCCCTATACCAAACTTAATATTGGTACTTTTTCCCTAAAACAGGGAGAAATCCCTAAAAGTGGAAACACTGCGCGGTAAGCTTCCAGTACCGATGCAGTAAAATGCGTGACGTCACGCAGTACCGAAACGATATCGCCCCGCACACTTACCGACCAGTGGGCAAGCGGCCTTATGTTAATCAACAACATTTTATAGTCATGCAGGGTTTGATAAACCATAAATAAATAAATCATAGATTAGCAAAAGTGGACAGTCACTGACGATTCTGTTTAGTCTGTGGTTAGATACTTCTCGAAGCTTCCAAAACAATAGCGTTCTTTGATACGGCGTCTGCAACGGCGACGTTGATCCTCGGATCCTGGTGAAGCTACGCGATGATGGTGATAGAACAGGTAGGTTATTGGACGGGCACCGGTTCAGTGATGATCGTCTGATGTGTCCGATCAATAATCTAATTGGAATATATCTGTGTCGTTGTTTCAGTTGTAGCTGAACCTGTCTGGCTTTTTAGGCTAGCCTGAAACTGATGCGAACGTGTGGAGACGTGACGCCCTGGTGCTATTCCGTGGTCTCGTGAATTTGCCGAGTACCGACTACTGTTGGGCGGTGTGACGGTTTGACCACGAGCAGTTGGCAGTTCAGAGGTTTGACCCAACGAGCTCGAGTGCCGGCAGTGTGGCCGTCCTTATATTGGAAGTCCTTACCTACCCGGTATCTCGTGCAGGAAAGTCTCGCTGCATCCAGGTACGATTCTGCATCATCGTCTTTTACGGTGGACCCGTTGGCCACGCGTTCGTCAGAGTTTTCTCTGTGGTTCCATGCCAAGGGTCTTCATTTAACAAACTGAGAGGGAGTTATAAACTGAGTCTAGAGGTTAATTCACAAACTGAGAGGGAGTTATAAACTGAAGTCATACTACTACCTAACATTTAATTGTAGTAGAACCTTAGAGAGAGAATATACATGTGACCATTTTGATAAGGTCTCTTCAGAATATTAGTTTATAAGACCAGTTGTTATAAAGTCAATGTGTTTGGTTGTGTCTCTGGGTGCTTTGCCCCAAGTGTTATATTTCTTATAGGAGCACAACCATATAGGTCATTACATACGATTGAGCTAAAGATTATTAAACGTTCATCTCACGGATCCTAACAAGCGACCTTGAGCTTATAATTATAGTCTCATGTTTGTACCTCCTCTGACATGCATTGTTACGGAGACAGAGCGTGTCAGGGCAGGTACCATCTTAATTAAGGTTGGGAAGGTTATTATAGTTTAGTGGCTTGCCACAATTGTGTGTACCTTGTTGATAATACAATAAACTTTGTAATGTGTAAAAGGTAATTGTTTAATTGTTTCTTTCCCAATACCTGATAAATTAACTTTAGCACGGCCACCCAAAACGCCGGGTTACAATATCGAGATCATGAGTGTGATTGACCGTTATGTGCAACTTATTGATGTGTAACATCTTTCCTCTCGCTTTCTTGCAAATCTTTCGTCTCACTTTCTTACAATCTGTGGGAGTGATTACGTGAAAAGCGCCTTCCTGTTACACATTTTCGATGTGCAACAGAAGCACCCGCTATTTGGTTTGACCAATGAACGTTAGCGGTGATAGAGTTGGGCGACCCACCACCTGTGAGACTGCAACTGTCGCCAGCAGCGCTGCCTCCCTGTGTGAGCTCCCCCGGGCCGTGACAAGCGTGTCATCTGCGTAACATGTCAGGTCCACTCCCGGTTGGAGCTCGCCCCGCAGCACCCAGTCGTAATCGATGTTCCACAGAAGTGGGCCCAGGAACGAGCACTGTGGAATACCGCACGACATAATATATCTCTTTTCTGCCAACGCTTATTTTAAATCTTATACTTTGAATTGTTTCTATATTTTTTTTCACATTGTTCTCACGTATAGAAGCAACAAGAATTATGTACCCAGGATTTTGTAATATCTTTATTTAAAAGAGTGTCCTGGGAGTTTCTTGCCCGTTCTTCTCCACAGAGATCTACTTTTTGGAATGGGCGACTAGCTTCAACTTTCTGACTAACTGACCGACTCTTTGACAATTCAAAAGTGCCTGTAAATGGTTTAATTGAAATAAATGCTTTGAGTTTGAGTTTGAGTGGCCCACTGACTACCTACCCTACCCAACTCTTACGCCATTGCCTTCGCATGATGTTATATCTGAATAATAATCTTATCCGTTATACCTAGATCCAAACATTCTCTTTATCTAGATTTGTAAACCAAATGCAAGGGAAACAATACAATGTGTTGTTTGTATACACAACCTGTTAGCCTGAAATCCCCCATGGTCCTTTGTCACTCTACTAGAGAGTGCTACATAAGCCTACCCAAAAAAGAACGTGCATGACCCAAACAGTCATATCGGAACGAGAACGTCGTAGTGACCACTTTAAGAACATCCACTGAATCGCAAATGCATACATAGGTACCTACATAAAAAATGCGTTAAATACATAAACTCCTCCTTTTTTATTCAGGCAAAGGTCTATCTTCTGGGAAACGTAGTAATGGGCAACGGAATAATAAAAACGTTGCAGTTTTAATTTTTTTTTTTTATTTTACTCATTCATTGTGAAATTTTGTAAAAGACTGTCAGAGAATAAACATCACAGAAATTAATATTACAGATTTGTATTATAAATGGTCAAATATCCACAAAATATGTTTGTCTTGAGTGAATCACAACATCCAGAATCATGTCACCCAAAGCGGGGGGCGGCGGCGGCGGTCAGCTCATCGGGCGCGGCGGTGGTGTCAGGTGTCAGGCGAGGAGCGCAGGAACTGGCGCAGCTGGGCGCGCAGCCCGAAGTTTAGCTGCAGGTACGAGGACAGCAGACGCCGCCCCGAGATCGGCGACACTGCAACGTCTGCAACAGACGAGCGCTCACTACACAACTCTTGTTAATGAAAATACTAGTAGTTCTGTGAACAGTAGACCTCGTAATTACAAACTTTTTTACAACAATTAACATACCACTAAACTTACTTTTTAAAAACCTAGTATATATCCCGTTTTAAATAACTTTAGTAATGAAAATAACCATTGTCATAATCTTAATATTACCATCCAACTAAAAAAAAACCGACTGCAGCTGTAGGTTACTAAAAAGCATTTAAATGGTGGTAAGATGATAATTAAACAGAAATAAACTAACCCACAACTAACCAACCCGATGTAGATCTGCTGGCGTCCGTAGTCTGGCTGCGCTTCGGTGTCCTCTTTGGAGAAAGCTAAGCTAAGTTTTATCTGTGCAAGGACGAAGATATTATCATGACAAACAATTAACAGAGATTTATTGTGAAAGAGGATACGGTTGATATTTGTCGGGCATGTCACCGTCCGGGTTAAGCAATCCGACACATCATCTGCTGGTGTTCTCGTCTAGCTAACGAAGAGTACTTGCATAGATATAACTTTATAGCCAGGATTATCCATCAGCAACTTGCTCTGAGATACAGCCTTGTGGAATCAGAACTGCCGTTCTACAAGTATGTGCCTGACCCAGTTAGAAAATGGGAATTATTCCGATCTGTCACCCTGTTTTGTCCCCTTAGAGAGACAGATGAAACTTTTTATTCCTGTTTGTCCCCCATAGAATTGAATATAATATATTAATTCTTAGTAATGCCACACATTTTATGCAAAATTACATTAAATAAAAGACTGGTTTGTGTTTATAATCATTTGTCTCCGATATGTTACCCTAAGGGGACAAAGCAGGGTGACAGATCGGAATAATTCGAAAATGGCAATATTGTATCGACCCATCGTCACTGACAGGACTATTCTGGTCAAATAGGGCGCGCTACGATTTTGGCATGACAGAAACCACGTGAAAGCCGAAAAAGATAAACAAATCAAGTATCCTGACTTGGTTCACTTAGGTTATCGGCATGTGGGATGTGGACTCAGCGATCATTGTGCCGATAGTTGTGACTGCCAATGGCTTAATAGCCAAGAGCTTCGACCAACACCTAAGGTGGCTCTCGTTGGGCAGCTGGATTAAGAGTTTGATTCAGAAAGCGGTATTTCTGGACATGACTCGAATTGTTAGGAGGTTCCTCTCCTAACTAATATTTATTATGTAGCGATGTGTTGCAAGTTACACCCGCGTCGCCGCCCGCGTCATGGATAGGTACTTCCCTTGCTTCCCCCCTCCCGCGCTCGCTCGCGTGGTCAGTCGGCTTCGGCTCCCCGCTACGTATCGAGATAGACCGCGCCGCGCACGCTGCGATCGTGCGACGGGCGGACCGCTATTTTGTACGCTGATTACCTCTCGTGAATACGTTGTAAATCTTCTAATGTTATAATCTAATACATAATAAACATATTGTGTTATAAATTGCGCCCAACTCGTGGCACGTGCTCCGTACGGCAAATACGTATCTACGAAACGAAAAATAACCGACGCGAGTGCGAACGAAATCCACGCGAACAGTGTTGAGTGTTCTACCTAGTCACGGATCGAGTAATTAGTGCATTTACTGGACTATACTGCCATTATTTACCGTTTGCGTTCATCACTGAGTGTTACCGTCGAGAAAATGCCGCCGAAAACACGCAGCGCACACGCAAACTTGGAGGAAAACGATGGTTCCAGTAGCGATGAGGAAAGTCACGCGGTAGCTAACCCCGCGAGCGTGAACACCACGGCAACTGCTACACCGATCCCGGCGACGACATGTGGTAACATGATTTCCATGTCCGAAGAACAGCTCACACGATTGCTATACAACGTTATGAGAAGCGTCGCGACGTCGACGCCGACGTCAACGAATAGCGACCCTACGGGACCGACTCAACCCACCGCTACACACACTGGACCGCCCGTGCATGGCATGCACGGCATGCACAGCAACTTTACCCGGTGCACGGCCCGCTTTGACGGAGCCGCCCGCAGTACCGAAGCCCTAGAAGCATTTGTCGAGAGCGTGCTCATCTACAAAGAGTGCGCAAGTGTATCCGACGAACACGCTCTTCGAGGTCTACCAATGTTGCTGACCGGAGACGCCGCAGTGTGGTGGCAAGGAGTGAAATCTACCGTGGAGACCTGGGACGCCGCGATACGCCGCCTTCGATTCACGTACGGCGCCCCGCGCCCCGCCCACCGGATCTTACGAGAAATATTCGCGCGCGAACAAAGTGATAACGATAGTGTCGATTCGTTTATATCGCGAGTGCGAGCAGAAATGTCGCGTATAACTTATAAGCTACCAGATGTTATGCAAGTAGACATAGTTTACGGCCTTTTACATCGTAAGTTCCGTAAAAGAGTGTCACGCGATAGTATAAGTAGTGTCGACTGTCTACTCGAGCGAGCAAGGTATGTTGAGGAGACGCTAGGCGAGGTAAATCATTCTCAATCAGTAATTCAGTCTCATAACGCGAGTATCTCGACTAATAACGGTAATAACACTACAAGTTCCGCGAAATGTCGAAATGTAAACATTAACCCTCCGACGGCGACGGTTAATCAAAGTAACCCTTCGCGCGCTGTGTCCGAATCTAGTTCGAATATTTGTAACGAAACGAATTCGAATACGAAACGTGTTCGACCGCGCTGCGCTTTCTGTAAACGGTTTGGTCATTCGATAGATGAATGCAAAATTAAAATAAAATCGGGTGACCAATGTAATAATAATTCACCGCTGTCTTGTTACGGCTGCGGTCGAGAAGGAGTAATACGCTCGAAGTGTCCGACGTGTAAAGGCACGCCCTCCGCTGATAAGGCGAGTTCCGCTGATAAGGTGAGTTTTCAAAGTGCTATCACCCATGAGTCTGATCTGTCACACCCTACGGTCAAGATAGAAGTTGCGTCTTTAGTAGGTGTTGCAGTGCTGGATACAGGTGCTACTGAGAGTCTCGCTAGTCCCGGACTCTATAAAATATTATTAGATAGCGGGACCACTTTTCGAAAACACGTCGCAACCTCGGCCTCGCCGATGGAACGCAGCAGGTACGTGAGTTATTATCATGTGATACGAACGTCACCATTCAGGGACGTGTTATCCCCACCACTTTCCTAGTGATACCGGAAGCGAATAATAGGACGCTTCTAGGACAGGACTTTATGGCTAGAGCAGGTATATTAGTGGACCTCCAACATAACTGTTGGCATTTTAGTAATTTCCCAGGGCAGAAGTATACTTTTGTGCAGTCTTTTAGCCTTACATCCACCAGCGATGCAGAGCTGATGCAGGTTGATACCACCGGCTTGGCGCTGAGAGAGGATGAAGGAACGAAGCTGTCACCTGCTCAAAGGACACAGCTCAACCAGTTCATAACTGAGAGAGTTGAACGCTTCGCCACCGAAGGACCTCCTACAACTTACGCCACTCATCACATTCGGGTTGACGAGAAGCAGGAACCGACCGCTTCACCACCTTATAGGATGTCGCAAGGTAAGAGAGAGTTGTTGGACGGTGAGCTTGAGAAGCTGCTGCGCGCAGATGTAATAGAGGAGTGCGAGTCGCCGTGGGCTGCCAACGTCGTCTTAGTTGCGAAGAAAGATGGCGGAGTCCGCTTGTGTGTGGACTACCGTAAGCTCAACGCCGTGACGGAGCCGGATAGGTACCCGCTCCCGCGCATGGAAGACGTGCTTTATGCAGCGAAGACGACCAGCTACATGACGACGCTAGACCTCCACTCCGGTTACTTTCAAGTTTGTGTCGCTGAAGAAGACCGCGACAAAACAGCATTCGTTACACCCTCCGGCACCTATAGGTTTAAAAGGATGCCGATGGGCCTTCGCAACTCTGGCGCCACGTTTCAGAGATTAATTGATCGTTTCAAGTCGAACCTGAGTGTGCCTATTCGAGGACACATGGTAAGTGACAGCTTCGATAATCCACCAGACCCCCAAGGAAGTAGGCCTGTGACTATTCTTGGATATCTGGACGATCTAATAATCTTGTCACCTAGTTTCGAAGGTCATATTGAAGATCTCGAAGCTATCTTCGACAGACTCAAGAAGTTCGACCTTCGAGTTAATCGAAAGAAAAGCTGCTTCGCCCGTGACTCTGTGAAATTCCTTGGTCACATAATTGTTCCTGGAGGCCTACAAGTAGACCCAGAGAAAACCTCAGCTATTGCTGACATGCCTGCCCCGAAGAACGAGAGGCAGCTCAAAGGATTCCTGGCCACATCCAGCTGGTTTCGAAGGTTTGTACCGAACTATGCTACAATCGCCAAGCCTTTGACTGACCTACTCAAGAAGAACAGTAGTTGGAGATGGCATGATGAGCAGCAGGCTGCTTTCGAGCGCATCAAGGACCTCCTGGTCACCGCTCCCATTCTTCGCCAAGCTGACGAGTCCAAGCCTTTTTCTCTCCGGACAGATAGCAGTGGCTACTGTCTCGGCGCAGTTTTGATGCAGGGGGAGGGCCCCGACGAAAGGCCCATAGAGTACGCCAGTCGCCTACTCTCGCCAGCCGAGCGCAACTACACCACCACCGAGCGTGAAGCTCTTGCCGTCGTCTGGGCGGTCACGAAGTTCAGAGGCTAAGTGGAAGGCTCAGAAGTAGTGGTTAAGTCCGACCATCAGCCGTTACGTTGGCTGATGAGCCTTAAGTCTCCCAGTGGTCGTCTTGCCAGATGGGCATTGACCCTCCAGGCCTATAACCTGCAGATACAGTACACTCCCGGAAAGGTGAATGTGATTGCCGATGCACTAAGCCGCCCAGCTTGTTGCGAGGAAAACCCAGCTGGTTGCAAGGTATGCTTAGTGACCGTAGATATGCCACATAGGACACCTGAGGATGTGCGCTCTAACCAACTCAAGGACCCAGAGCTGAAGAGTATCGTCGAGGACCTCGAGACAACCGACGATCCCTTCAGGGGGAGAGGATGGTCAGAGAGAGGATACCTGGTATCGGATGGTGTATTATACAGGTGCGCACCCGAATCGGAAGATGCCGAGTCCGCCTGCCTCGTGGTTCCTAAACACGAGAGAGAAGCTGTCCTCGTAGAGTTCCACGACGCTCCCTCAGCAGGGCACTTTGGTGCTGAACGTACCCTACAACGCATCAGATTACGATACTTTTGGCCAGGTATGAAGTCTTTTGTCACAGACTATATTAAACGCTGTGCAGCTTGCCAGCGATACAAGATAGATAACAGGAAGCCTGCAGGACTACTCCAGACTCCTGCACCCACCTGGCGATTCGAAATGGTATCGGTCGACTTGTTCGGACCCCTACCAAAGACTTCGAAAGGTAACCGTTGGATTTTAATTCTAAAAGACACGTGCTCCCATTGGGTTAAGCTATTTGCGTTGGAGAAGGCCACCAGCGTGGAATGCGCTGAGATTTTAATATCCGAGGTCTTTCTGAGGTATGGAGTCCCGCGCAGGATGATCAGCGACAACGGAGTTCAGTTTGTTGCTGAGGTGATGCAGCAGGTCTGTCACGTGATGGGTATCAAACAGTCTTTGACACCGTTGTATCACCCAGAAGCGAACCCCGTTGAGCGCAAAAATCGTGACCTTAAACCACAGTTAGCGATACTGGTAGGAAAGGATCACGCATCGTGGGATACTCACCTCGCGGCCATAAGGTTCGCGATGAACTCCGCTGTTACAGCGAGCACTGGATTTTCACCAGCTTTCCTTACCTTCGGGAGAGAGCTGCGCGCGCCATCGGACGTCGTGGCAGACATGAAGACCATTGTGGACAGCGATAATTTCGTCCACAATATCACTCCTTACCTTCGTAAGTTGTCGACGGTGCTGCTTGACGCCCGAGATGTTCACGAACGTAACCAGTCTCTGCAGAAGAAGTACGCAGATGAAGGCAGACGCGCCCCTCCAGAATACAAGGTAGGTGATCTCGTTTTGTTGAAAACGCAAGGTATGAATGATGTCGGCCCCGGGCAGTCTGCGAAGTTTATACCCCGGAGAGATGGCCTTTACCGCATCCGCGAAGTAGTAAGCCCTACTACTTACCTAGTGGAAGGAGTTACTAGAGGTGAGCACGTAGGACGTTACCACGTCTCTGATTTGACTCCATTCATCGGTGATGTCGAGGCTCCGGTTAGAGAAAAGCGCAGACGCGGTCGACCGCGTAGATTTGATTGCTAGCCCGAACGCGAGGGCGCTATGTTCGAACTAGAGGGGGAGTGTGTAGCGATGTGTTGCAAGTTACACCCGCGTCGCCGCCCGCGTCATGGATAGGTACTTCCCTTGCTTCCCCCCTCCCGCGCTCGCTCGCGTGGTCAGTCGGCTTCGGCTCCCCGCTACGTATCGAGATAGACCGCGCCGCGCACGCTGCGATCGTGCGACGGGCGGACCGCTATTTTGTACGCTGATTACCTCTCGTGAATACGTTGTAAATCTTCTAATGTTATAATCTAATACATAATAAACATATTGTGTTATAATTATTAATAATTATTTGAACTTATCATAACTATTATTTTTATTATAGATGCGAAAGTGATTTTGTTTGTTGTTTGTTACACTTTCACGTCAAAACGGCTGAACGGATTTCGATGAAATTTTTCACATGGGTACACCATGAAAAAACTATTTATACCTATTTGACCATCAAAATGCACTCAGCCAGCCCTTTAGTTATGTCTATAAAAAATTATAATAAATTGCCAAATGAAATTAGAGAAGTAAGCAAAACAAATATATTTGTTAATGAATTGAAATAATTTCTAGAATCCAAGTCATACTACTCAGTAAAGGAGTTTTTAGATGACAAATCGATTGCAAATTAAATTATTCTCTCATAAACAGGGTGTTAGGGTAAACACCGTTATCCTTCAAACCAGTGGTTTGGTTTCGTTTATAGAACATAAATTCAATGGAAAATCACAACTTTTTTTTTAAAGATGTACTATTAGAATCGTCACGCAATTCCTAAGGTAGCTATTTTTGCCTGTCCGAAGCCAGGAAAAGGTTGTATTGTATTTATTCATGTGTTGTGTAGGTAGGTAGGACGGGCGGCGATCGATTACGTCACTCGGGCGGGCGCATATCCATGAATTTGCAGACGGTGTCGGACAATAACCTTTTTAATATTGTTAAAGAAAATAACGTTATTTTTTTTTACTCGGTTTTTTATGTTTATATTTAAGCCAACTACCCATAGTTTGAGTGACAACGGTGTTTACCCTTCCATCCTATACACCAAAAATTGACAAATCGATTGCATATTATATAAATATGTAAATATAAATACATAAATAATAACATAATTTAAAATGAAAGAATTTCATAATATTTACCTGCATTATTCATAAGCAATAGGTAAGTACATAAAATTACAATAAATAATATACTATACTTGTATACACAAACCTAATATTATATAATTATGTCGGAGGAAGCTGTATGTCGGGTTGATTATTGTTTGCATGTATAACGCACAATATTACTTGTTAAAGTACATTGTAATTACTTTTAAAATTCTTAATTTAATTTAATTTGATTTGTTAATTGTTTCTATAATTTAAATAAAAAACCTTATTAATCAATTAAAAGTTATGAATATTGTAATTTACGTACCGACCAATCAGAGCAGAGCACGCGCCTCGAGCGGGGTCGAGGCGCCATCTTTGATTGCATTTTTGGGGGGACAGTTTTTGGATACAGTACATTATTTTTGGGTGATAGCGACAGATCGAGTTGGATCTTTCAGTTGAGAGTGGTAGAAAAGTAGACTTAAAGTAAGATCGGTGCCCTGCACCCGCTGCTCGGTAAATTATTGTCTCGACGTTATTATGAAGTGCAGAAACATTATTTAAATCTGAATTAAAATAGTACGAAGCAGTGATAATTGTGTTTTGTGCTCGCATTTTACCCTAATGACGCCCACTAAGCCCGCAATCACTGATGACGATGTCAACGAGAACAATGCTTCTCCGACATATATACTGTATACATATACCTAGTTATAATACACCCAATTAAACATCTACAGGGTGTTAGGGTAAACACCGTTATCCTTCAAACCAGTGGTTTGGTTTCGTTTATAGAACATAAATTCAATGGAAAATCACAACTTTTTTTTTAAAGATGTACATTTATAATCGTCACGCAATTCCTAAGGTAGGTATTTTTGCCTGTCTTAAGCCAGGAAAAGGTTGTATTGTATTTATGCATGTGTTGTGTAGGTAGGTAGGACGGGCGGCGATCGATTACGTCACTCGGGCGGGCGCATATCCATGAATTTGCGGACGGTATCGGACCATAACCTTTTTAATATTTGTTAAAGAAAATAACGTAATTTTTTTTTACTCGCTGTTTTATGTTTATATTTAAGCCAACTACCCATAGTTTGAGTGACAACGGTGTTTACCCTTCCATCCTGTATAATAAATTTATATTGACATTGAATTGCTTGAATTGTTACTTAGTCCTCTTCCTCTCTCCTAATTTTGCTGTGCCCGACAGGGTCCATATTAGTATTTCACTTTATTATACCATCTATGTAATACATATATGGAATGCAATTTATAGAGTATTGAGTATGACTTGGAGAAGAACATAGGCTACTTTTTATCCTAGGCGCAGACGCACCTAGTTTTAGACCTAAACCTAATTTTGAATGAAATAAAGTCATAATATGACTTTATTTCATTCAAAATTAGGAGATACTTAGGACATATCATGTCCTAAGTATTGTTTTATATAAAGTGTATTAGTCCGTAAATTCATTTGTAATTAAATTGTTAGTCCTAAAACATTTGCAAAAAATTAGGTTTTAGTGACAAAAACGAATCGCTGTAAATCTGACTCCACGCAATTTTGTCTGCCCTACCTCTAGAGTGTAATTTAGAATCACGTAGGCGCGGAAGGGCGAGGCGGCCCGCGAGTTGAGGAGCAGGTGGTTGTAACGCTCGCCGCCGCGGCTGAGGCTGGCCGGCGAGACGAAGCTGCGGCGGTAAGCAATAAACCATCTGCGACGATAAGTTCGCATGGGACCGCTGGAACCCGGCAGCGCCGGAACCGTGACAGAAACCATGCCTGCTGCATGTTGCATGCTCGCTTGCATGCTGCATGCTTGCTTACATGCTATAATATGTTGCATGCTATGCTTACATCCTACATGTTGCATGCTTGCTTGCATGCTGCATGCAAGTTGCATGTATGGTGTGGTTTAAAACATGTGTTTTGTGGTGGTTCCCTGTCGTACCGTACTATATTACTGTTATGTGGGTACATACATATTTATAATTAATAAATAAGTAGGGTACACTTGTATCTTAATTTAAGATTAACGACTGCTGCGTCAGTCAAATATATGAGCTTGTTCGTATCGGTTGCGTTTTTCATCTCCACCCCCCCCCCCTTCGGTTATAACAATTACCCGTTGCGTTTTTATAAATAATGTACCTTATTTTTAAAAACATTTAGTTCACGTCACTAGTATGTCGCAAACTTAATACACTGCTGAGATAGAGTGACGTTAACGGCACTTAATAAATTGCGGAGACAGAGTGCCGTTAACGGTTTTCTATACACTGCCAATATTTATTTGGCTTTTTTTAGGGGTGACCGAAGTACTAACTAGTATAGTTACGATTAATTATTTACGAGTTACGAGTGCTGTTTCATAGAAAAGTGCAATACCTACGCGGTCAAAATGTATGGAAAAGCTGTTTTTTTTTTAAATAACCGACGAAAAATTTCAACGCAGGGGGGTTCAGTATCATGTACTGAATCCATGGTAACCGGCTTCGCGTCGATGTCCCTGCCACCCTGTATAGAGCGATTGTCTGCGCTCCAGTGTGGTGGTGTGTTGTGTGGTGGTGTGATGTGTGGTGGTGTGGTGTGGTGTGGTGTGGTGACGCACCGGCGGCGAGGAACCAATCGAGGATGTTGGCGCGCTCGTAGGTGTAGCCGTCAGCTGCGAACACTGGCTCATGCAGCACGCGGTGCGACAGCGGACAGCGCAGCGCGTGCGGCGCGGACCGCTCCTGCAACCATAACACTATGCTAGGCTAACTAACGCTCAGCTGCATGCTACACAAGCTCTCACTGCTCGTATGCGAGGTGCTGTTGACTGTACTACTGGAGCCTGCCCACTGCTGACATCACACATTGTACGTACAGTCTACACAAATACATCAGAGAGAAATAAATTATATCTGCAAAAATCGATCAAAACTGGATTTGTCCCGTTAAGACAATTTAACTCCCGGGCTCTGAATCTAAAGGGCTCATGTCACCTTGTCGTAGGAAGGCGGCGCGGCCTGCAGCCAGCCCAACTCCTCGCGCACAAGCGCCCGCTCCACGTCCTCGGGGACCGACCCATCGGCTCCATCTGCAACGCTCTCGAGCTCTAAACAGAATACATACATTGTATTACAATACAAAAGAATATCTTCATTCGTCCAAAATCATGGTATAGAGGTTGTTATAAATCATCATCAACCTTAATCATCATTCATTCTATGCATTCAGCCCTTCACCTTCCTACCATATTTTCTTACACACGAGCCTACTCACACGCACACACACACCACCACCCACCACACACACCACGCACACGCACACCACATACCCTCGCATACATACTAACCCTAGAATAAGTTACAATCAATAGGGGCTACAGTATCTCTTTCAGACTTTCCCGCAACCCCGGCAGAGGACCTAGCGGACGGCGGACCCCGTCAGTTGTGCTGATATCTCTTTGAGGCGCGCGTCGAAAACAACGCGCCATAGACCCGGGCCATCCATATCGGACGGCGAACTACCCATTGCTCACCGTCCGCAAGCCCACACCTACGGTTGCCGGGAATCGGCCTGGGATTCCCGACGCCCAGGGCGTCTCCTGCAGCAACTAGGGGTGTCAGGGCGCGAAATTTGCCTCTCCCTAACGCCACGGTAATATTATCTGTACAGTATTATAACTCGGCCGTATCTTAGAAATAAATGCCTACAGCCGCGCGGTACGTAAACATGCGATAGGGCTGCCCGCCTCCAGCATTCAAAGCTCCGCCTCCAGCATGCAAGAACGACAGTACGGAATCGTGACTTCCATCTAAAAATCAATGATGTAGATATTAAGACAGACGTGGAGGTGGCAACTGAGTTTGAAAATTTCTTCACTAATATTCCCATTTTAACAACCAAAACTCTGTCATCGTCGTCCTCCACTTCTGCTTACTCAATACTTAAAGAATGTGTACCAGAATGTGACAAGCCTTTTGAATTCACAAGTATTACTACTAAAGACATAATAGAATCTTTTAAAAATCTTGATGTAAAAAAAACTGCTGACCTTTGGGGATTATCAGTACATACCATGTCTTCAATAATTGATGTTATTTCACCCTTTTTAGCAATCGTTTTTAACTCTTGTATTGCATCTGGTGTATTTCCTGATCTGATGAAACTTAGCAAAGTGATTCCACTGTTCAAATCTGGCAGCACAACTGATCCCACAAATTTTCGGCCTATTTCGATATTACCTACTTTGAGCAAAATTTTTGAAAAATTAATTTTGATACAAATGTTAGGGCATTTCAATGCACATAATTTACTTCATCTGAAACAGTTTGGCTTTACAAAGGGTCGTTCCACTACAGACGCGGGCGTGGAATTACTGAAGAGCATATTCGAGGCCTGGGAGGAGTCGCAGGATGCTCTTGGCATTTTCTGTGATTTGTCAAAGGCCTTCGATTGCGTACATCATGATACACTCATCAGGAAACTGCACCACTATGGTATGAGGGACAAGGCTCTTGACCTTCTGACTTCTTATCTGAACAACAGAATTCAGAGGGTCGATGTTAATGGCAAGAGATCTGCAGGATCTGCGGTCACCATGGGCGTTCCGCAGGGTTCAATTCTAGGTCCTTTCTTATTTCTAATTTATATTAATGACTTACCTTACCACATAAGGGATAATCACAAGATCGTATTATTCGCAGATGACACATCCCTCATTTTTAAAATCAAACGTCAGTTAGTCAACTTTGATCAAGTTAACGATGCATTCTCTAAAGTTGTGCATTGGTTTAATGTAAATAATCTTCTCCTGAACGAAAAAAAGACTAAACTCATTAAATTTTCAACGCTAAATGTCAGGCAACTAACTACCAATGTTCAAGTTAATGGAATAGAGTTGGACCCTGTTGAGTCAACAGTTTTTCTTGGAATAACTATTGACGGTAAATTACACTGGGGCCCACACATAGAAAAATTGTCAGGAAGGCATAGTTCAGCCGCATATGCTGTTAAAAAAATTAGGCAGATAACTGACGTAGATACAGCCAGAATTGTTTATTTAAGTTATTTTCATAGTCTGATGTCTTATGGGATTCTTCTCTGGGGAACCTGTGCGGACATTTATTCTATCTTTGTTCTACAGAAAAGGGCTGTTCGAGCCATTTACAACCTAGGTCTAAGAGATTCCCTTCGAGAGAAATTCAGAGAAATAAATATTCTGACTGTAGCCTCACAATATATTTTTGAAAACCTATTGTATGTACAAAAAAATATATCAAATTTTAAGAAAATGTCCGATGTTCATAGTTTAAATACCAGGAATAAACACAACCTTGCTGTACATCGCACACGTCTTCACAGAGTAGGCAACTCGTTCATGGGTCAATGTATACGCTTTTACAACAAACTTCCCATTGACATTCGAAACTTACCCATTAAACGATTTAAAAACTGTATTAAAACCAAACTTTGTAAAAAAGGGTATTAAAAAATTTCAGATTATTTAGAAGATAAAAAAGCTTGGGATTGAGCTACTCGCTCTGCTATACCTTGTGATAAAACCATAAAACTTGATATTTTAATTGTTACTTATAATCATCAATTAAACCAGATTTAAAAATATTTACATAGAAGAATAAAACATATACTTAAAATAATAACATAATCAAATTATATACAAAATGACATGATTACTTTGTAAAGTATAATATTATTTTAATTATTGTGAATGTGAGGACTATGTGGGTATTTTAATTTTTTTTCTCTTTAATGTTTTTTTTATTTTTTTTATTTCACTGTTAGTTTTAATGATGGTCTGGCAGTTTGAGTAGTTGATGCGGCCTACCCAAATGTCCTTTCTTTGGTATTGTTCGTCGAGTTGAGCTCCTTAAGCTCTGAGTGAGCTCCACGATTACTGATAAATGCTTGCACTGACTGGACAGGTCCACTCAAATCTGTGTGGTTCTTTCCTCAAAAGACCTTTTCAGACACTAATCTACATGGTCCTCATATGGCTTGACCAAGATTATGTCTGGACTTTAAAAGAGACCGTGACCTCTGAGTTTGTTTCGGCCTTTCTTCTCAGAGTAGTCAGTTAGGAAACGCCGACCTCATCTAGCTTATTTTAATTTTTTTTTTTAAATTGACGTGTAAAAGTGATTCCGATATCCTATTTACAGAATAAACAATTTCATTTCATTTCATTTCATTTCATTTCATTTCATTTTAATTACATTTGCCTACTTTGTGTTTCCATTTAGTTTTGTGATTGTAAATATACTTTTTTTATATACACAAATAAAATACTTTGTGAATTGAATAACAAAACAAAACACACATGCCCGAGGTTTTAAAACAAGTGTACCTACCGTATCATGATTCATGAACCGCCTAAAACTACCTATTTCACTCGTGTCTATCACTTTCTTTTACTCTATTCACTTTATTTATAAATCCAGACAGCTTTTTTTCGGGAAATAATAGGAAATATTTATCCATTAAAAAGACACACATTATGTACCTACCTACCAGTAAATAAAATTATTTTATAAACTTACCTTTCAGAGTTTCCAGGTAATCTAAAAAAAGTTATCTCTGGATGCGTTATTGCCAAATTCATGCAACCAAAAACAGCAACAATATATCCTACTCGTCATATTAAATATGTACTTGAATTTATTTTTTAGTGTAAAAATCGCGCGGTTATTGTTAAAA
Organism: Conistra vaccinii; assembly: GCA_948150665.1. Classification (NCBI taxonomy): domain Eukaryota; kingdom Metazoa; phylum Arthropoda; class Insecta; order Lepidoptera; family Noctuidae; genus Conistra; species Conistra vaccinii. The sequence goes on from OX411334.1 coordinate 23,051,436, forward strand.
AAAAAACAAAAAAAAGTTGAAGCAGTAATGCTCGTAAAGGAAGAGGCGGAACGCGTTAGTATACCGTGCTAACGCGTTCCGCCTCTTCCTTTACGAGCATTACTGCTTAACAGGAGGAGGTGACGGTTTCCCATGCCCTCTCGCTCAGCACCATGGCCTAGACCAGGGCCGGACGCGAGAGGTCATTGCTGCCAATCGCCTCCACGAGAACACGGCGCCCAAGACGAGCAGACCTCCACTGTATGTTCCACCGTGTCTTCCGGGCGATCCACACAGTGGTGACACCCGGGCGTTTCCTCCCACCTTATCCGGAACAGGAGCCTCCCGAAGCAACCGTATCCAGTGGGTACCGGCGACAGCCAGAAGGTGAGGACGCCTCTCTAACCACTCCTGAAAGAAGAAACTTATCGCCGCAATTGTGCCCAGTGCATGCCCAGCACTGGGTTGCGGCAATCGTACTCTCCATAACGCCATGAGATCCCGCCGGTGCTCTGTCCACTTTGCCGTGATTTCCCGTGGCAGTGGAGTTACGCTCCGGCGTTTTACTTCCTCGCGCCACTCCCAAATGTGCGCGAGTACTTTCGCCTCCAGATCCCACGGCGACAATCCGGCAAGGAGGTTCGCTGCCTCACCGGAAGACGTGCGGTATCCCTGGACCTGCCGGATGGCTATGACCAATTGGGACGCTTTCAACCGTACAAAACGTAACGCTTACCGGGGGCGATATAATGAAAATCAATTGTTAAAGAGTAAACTCCACAAAAAAATCAAAATCAAGAGTTTATTGTACCCGCCTTTAATTTTTTTTAATAATTTTTTTTGTTATAGCGACAATAGAATTACATAATCTGTAAAAATGTCAACTGTCTAACTATTACGGTTCATGAGATATAGCCTGCTGACAGACAGTCAGACCCTTCGGTTACAAAACCTTAAGTACAATTTTTTACAATAATTTATCAAAATAAATTATTACTTGCTATAGTAGCAATTAGACATTACAAATATTTTTGGGTGTCTTGAGTTAAAGATAAATCAATTTATTTACTTAGCAAGCTTGTTTTTTATTCGAGTTATTTCAAGAGGTATCACACCTTGACTATATTATTTATTACACAAATAATTATGTCAGCGTACTCACCGTATCCCAAATCTTTCAGCAATGTGTCGACCGGAGTGGATAGTAGTTTGGAGCCCGTCATGTTTGCCTGCTCGACTCTTTGAATAAGGGATTCCTCTTCGTCGGGACGCAGTTCCAACGCTGGCATGGAATTAATTATTTGAGTAGAGCACACTGAAATAACAACTACAGCTTCTGTAGTCTGAAGGACGCATACCAACGAGCCAGACTCCAGTGCCTAGGCTGTCAGCTCTCTCGGAGTGGTTCTGGGTATTGGTACATTGGTTAATAAGGACGATGTCTTCAATAAAATTCACAAATATATAATATACTTAGCATTTTCACTGACCAGGTGTGCGCATAATGGAATCACGGACCCAGCCCCTCACGCCCTCCCGATTCCAGAAGCTCGGCGCCGTGCCCTCCTCGTCTTTTTCGTTTTCGCGCAGCTCAGACGGCACCTGCCACACGGCTAGCTCGCCCGCCAGCGAGCCGCTTAACAGCAGCGGCCTGTCGCTCAGCAGCGCCACGGCCAAGCTGCTGACGGACAGGACGGCTAGCAGGCGCGCGCTGGCACCGCGCTCGGCCAGCAGCCACACGCGCAGCACGCGGTCGGCGCCCGCCGCCGCCAGCAGCGCGCCGCCCCAGTGCAGCGACGGCGCACCGCTGCCGTGCAGCTCCAGCGTCTGCACCGCGCGCACCGTCGGCCTCTCCAGCGCCTACGTTACGTCACGAGATACTAGCATGCACACTAAGCTGTATTGTATATTAGATCACGTTCGCGCTAAAAGTACCTCATTGTAATGTATGCTCCACATTTTGATGAGCGAGTCGCCACCAGCCGTCGCGAGGAGATACGTGTCATCGGGGAGTGCCAGCGCGCTTGGAGATGGCGCGAAGTCACAGCTCTGGACGCCCTCTGGCGAATACATACTAGTGTTACACCAGCAGCTGCTACGTGCTTAAGTCGTCAGAGAACGCATGCAAAGTGAGCCCGACCTAATTATAAGTACTCTAGTAAGTCTAAGTAAGTAATTACTTTTCAATGCTAAGTACCTACTTACTCACCAATGCAATGTTTTAAGACAACAGATACCCGTAACAATATAGTTATACCTACCAAGAACAAGGTGTCTTCTTGCTCTCAAATTGTTAATTGTAAAAAAAGAGTCTAAGCAGAATACCTTGAAAATATTCAAGGTTTTTCTTCCAAACAATTAGAAATTTAATTATTTTAGAAAAAACCATGTTTGAAATTATTTGTTTATCTGAACATTGGTTGAAAGATTATGAGATGCTATTTAATTATATAAATTATAACTTGAGCATTATGAACTTGAAAAACTTGCGCTCAGTTTAGTAAAATCTTATACAAATGATAGACAACACTGGCAGTTCGCGCACGTCAAACGCAGGTCAGAACATCTTATACAAATGATAGACAACACTGGCAGTTCGCGCACGTCAAACGCAGGTCAGAACATCTTATACAAATGATAGACAACACTGGCAGTTCGCGCACGTCAAACGCAGGTCAGAACGTCATAGCCGCGTGCGCCCTCCGCACTGTATTTCGTTATTTTTTATTGTTTTTGAGTGTAAATTTACGGGAAGTGGTGTTATTTTAATTATTAAGTAGTGTTACCATCGAGATAGATAAATATAACATTGTATTATACTTAATTTGATCCCACCAAGAAAACGTCAATAAACCCGTGATGAAAAAAGTGATTATTGTGATATTTTGAGTTTTGCGTGTGTTTCGTGTAAGTAATCGCTGATAAGTCATTTATTTTATTTTAAATATGAGTTTTTTATAGATTTAGATAATATTTGAACAAAAAAACACCGTTTAAACATTTTTTTTAACCAAATAATGTTGCGTAATGACTCGAATACCTACCTACTTAAGGCTGCCTGTCCACTGGAGCGGAGAGTAGAGGAGAGGAGCGGAGAAGTGCCATTAACCAATAGCATCGCACCTCTGGAGCGGAGTTTAAATTCTATTGGTTAATATTGGCACATTTCCGCTCTTCTCCATTCTCTAGCATTATTTATTTAGAATCATCGCGTTTTCTCATATGCAGATGACACTGCTATTGATATACGATCAGCAATATGGTTTCACCAAAGGACGTTGTACGACTGACGCCGGGGTCAGCTTATTAAAACACATATTTACAGCGTGGGAGGTGACCCAAGATGCCATAGGAATATTTTGTGACCTCTCCAAGGCATTTGACTGTGTAAATCATGAAACCTTACTCTTGAAACTTGAGCATTACGGACTAGGTAAACTTGCGCTCAGTTTAGTAAAATCTTATTTAAATGATAGACAACAGCAAGTTCAAATTAATGGTGTCAATTCACTCGGTCTAAAAGTAAAAATGGGTGTTCCACAAGGCTCGATTTTGGGGCCTAAACTAAAAAGAGGAATCTTTTTAGTTTATATAAATGATCTACCCCATTTATTAAAAAACCAACCACAAATGGTGTTATTTGCTGACGATACTTCCCTAATTTTTAAGATAAATAGACGTGCATCAAATTTTGACGACGTAAATAACGCCCTACTGCAGGTCCAAAATTGGTTCACTGCTAATAATTTAGTGTTAAATGGAAAAAAAAACTAAATACATAAGATTTGCTTTACCGAATGTTAAAAGTACTGATTGTAATATAGTATTGAATAAGGAGAAACTAGAATTCGTTGATAAAACTGTTTTCCTGGGGATTACGCTCGACTCCAGGCTGCAATGGGGTCCTCATTTAACCTCTCTTGCAGGACGGCTAAGTTCAGCAGCATATGCTGTAAGAAAGATTCGTCAATTTACTGATGTAGATACCGCGAGGCTAGTCTATTTCAGTTACTTTCATAGTATCATGTCTTACGGTATTTTACTATGGGGACGAGCTGCAGACATCGATTCTATTTTTATTCTGCAGAAAAGAGCCATCAGAGCAATATATGGTCTCCGTAGGCGCGATTCTCTTAGGGAGCTGTTTAAAAATATTAACATCATGACAGTAGCTTGTCAATATATCTATGAAAACATCATGTACGTTAGGAAAAATCTTAATCTTTTCAGTAAAAGAGGTGAAAGGCACAATTATAGTACTACAAATAGTTCAACCTGGTTTCAGACTGGCTAAAGTAGACTCATCCTTCATGGGGTACTGTTTAAAATGTTACAATAAAATACCTCCCCACATACTCGAACTAAATGAAACCAAAGGAGATGTTTCAAAATGGGCCAGGTCTATGTACAGTATCTCAAAAAAAAGAGAAAAATCCGTAGAATTCAGGAAAAATACAGATAATTCAATTACATGTTTACTGTTGTGGTAGTAAATTGATATTTATTATCAATTTTTATCGACTTTCAACATGGCGTCTCACGGATTTAGTTACTCTATGCTTAAAAACATTGACAGTAAACCATAGATCATAGAAACAGAACTGTCAGCTGTCACATTCAGCTCAGATTCTCAGCTGTCAGATTCAACCTCCACAGAAATAAACATGTCAAACGTGACAAACGTCAATCAAAATGACAGCTTACCGCCATGACGGGTTTTTGTTGTGTTGCAATTTCAAGTGTAATTTCTTGTGTTTACCAGCAAACCAAGCCATTTTAAAGTAATTGGACAATTAAGAACTGTTTTAAATGAATTTCCCTATTTTTTTGTATAGTGTACAAGGACCTGGCCCAGGCTCCATACATTTTGAAACATCTCCTTTAAATCTTGTATAAAACGCACACTATGCTGCCAAGCATATTATAAGTTGGGGGATTACATCGCTGACAAAAATGCTTGGCTCAACGCTGGTCCAGCTCCACAAAAGCGCATAAACTAGTTGATTTATTTATTTATTTATTTATTTAACACTTAATGCACAGAAATGTACAGAGGCGGACTTAATGCCATAGGCATTTTCTACCAGTCAACCTTTGGGTGATGCAGAGACAAACTGTGGTAGGTGCAATTGCGAAAAATTGAGGAATAAAAATAATATTATAAAATTTTATTCAAATACTAAGATACACATATACCTATTACAAATTATAAATATAATATATAAGCTTAATCATATATACGCAAATAATCACAAATAATAATATATATAAATAATTGAATATACTAAATCAAATAAGACAAACAATGGGAAAACATTAACGTTGTGATGATACTGCCAGCTTCTTACGAATATGCTCGCGAACTTTAACTTTAAAGGATAATCGGTTGGTTGCCATCCTGATTTCCAGGGGGAGTGCATTCCACAAAGAGATAGACTGAACGAAGAAGGAGGAGTGAACGAAGTCTGTGCGGTGAGTGGGACATTGAAGAACGCGATTATTTGATGACCTTAGATTCTTACTGTGGTTGTCACAAATGTACTGAAAGTGGGGGGCTAGATAACTAGGGGAAGTGGGAGAGTTAAGAAAAGAAAACAAGGTGGTCAGCGCCCTTTGCTCTCTGCGCTGGCGTATGGGCAGCCACTTTAGAAGCGAACGATGCGCAGACACATGATCATATTTACGCAGATTGAAAACAAATCGAATGCAGTTATTCAGAAGACGGTCAAGTTTGTCAAGGAGATCTGCATTCAGGTCATAGTAGCACACATCACCATAATCGATTATAGGGAAAATTAAGGTCTGCACAAGCATTGTCTTCGTACTTGTTGGTAGTAGATTTTTCAGTCGGTACAAAGCCCGCAGCGTTCCAGTAACCTTTTGACTGACCCTAGCGACTTGAGTACGCCAGTTTAGAGTACTATCAATGTGTAAGCCTAGGTCCTTCACATCAGTACTAAATGGGACGACCGTACCATTGAAGAGAACTGGTGGCAAGGTTGTACCAGCCACCTTACTTATACTCCGAGAACTTCCGATGATGATCGCCTGACACTTATTAGGATTTACTGATACGCCAAATTTATCAGACCAAGTTTTTATCGCTATAAGGTCCCTATTTAATTTGTCGATAGCGTCAGGTATTTCTTCAACCCTCCCTTGACAATACAACTGCAAGTCATCTGCATACAGATGATACGCACACTGAAGCTCGGAAGTTATAAGATTGATAAATATAGAAAACAGAAGAGGAGAAAGAATACCGCCTTGTGATTAGCATCGAAAATATTGTTGGAGCCGCTGAAGATTGCAAAAACTATCTTTGCATTGTATAAATTCAATCTCTTAGTATTGTATAATTGCATAGCACATGTGTGAGCACTGTGACCATTTTACAAAACTACCATTTACTGGGTATGTCTTTCATTGACTTGAATGAGCCCTGATGGCTGAGAGTATGTCATACTCACTTAAGTGTCTCGCTGGTGGTGGCGTGTGTGTTGGACCATTAAGTTCCCTTCAAAATGGTTGAGCTAAATGGTGCTGATCCATGCGTCATGTTCGTGAACGGGCGCCGTCAGTAGGGACTGGTCATCTCTTAGCTGCCATGGCTTATTTAATTTTTAATTTTTGAATTGTTTTTTATTACGGACGCTTTTAACTTGCACGTCTTTCTACATTGTTCTCACATGTTTAATTTCAACATGAATGATGTAACCAATATTTTGTAACAATATTTTGATTTAAAAGAGTGTCCGTGGAGTTTCTTGCCCGTTCTTCTCCATAGGAACCTACTACGCTTTGGAATGGGCAACTAGCTTCATCTTTCTGAATAACCGACCCCTTGACAATTCAAAAGTGCCTGTAATTGGTTTATTTGAAATAAATGCTTTGAGTTTGAGTTTGAGATTGTTTTCTCTGGTGATACATGGGAATCCGTATATTGTGACGGAATGGGTTTACGTGGGGTTGAAATAAGACCACGTAACCTTGTCAGCATAAAAGTATATTAATAAATGGGGTAGGTAGGTCTATGGTCACAAGATTCCTTCAACACCCTTGGGAGTAGCGCAGTACTCTCCTGGCTCAGCCTGGCGCGACGATGACCCCAGCGGGTGTGCCACGCTGCAGACGCCAGGAACGGTGAAGGTCGGCGGATGGTCGTGCCTGACCCGTAGACAGCTCGACGGCCACGCGGGTAAATATGAACCCGGCGCGGAACTCGTGCAGTAAATGGGGTACCGGAAGCGTAGCCGGAAGTCGGACTTGCTAGCCGGAATTTTGGACCCTGGAACGTAACGTCCAGCGTGTCACAAAATGACTAAAATTGTCATCTCCGCTGATTGTGACACCAAAGCATAAGCAAAGCGAGAAGTACTAGTGCGCTTAATGAAGGTGGTGTGTGGATGTCACAAATCAGTGCGGAGTTACAAAGATGGAAGTGAAAATACATGACATGACTTGCACATTTTGAGTGAATGAACATAGTATAAAAAAATGTGCAGAGCTAATGGCAAATAGTTTGCATGATAAGCTGAAGGCAATTAATTTAATACATAATGAAATGAGCAAAAAGGCACACGTCTTAAGTTGACCTAAATAGGTAGGTACACACAATATAAAACATAGTTAGCTGTTCAACACTTACCCAGTATGGGGTTACGAAAACACAGAATTTAATAGGGTTGACTACGATGAGTCAATTAAAACTGTTGCCTGCTTTAGGCTTTGAAAAATTGCGAAGAACACGTATGGTCACATGTGATCTAGGATCAAGTGAACGTGTGTCTTCGCCCGTAGCAGGAATTCGAATGTGCTGGTCATCCTGAGTGAAAATCACTGCGGTGTCGCTAAGGTTAAGCCAAGGTCAGCAATCCTCACTCACGCGTTCGGATACGCCGACCGCGCACATCACTATTGCGTTATCAGCTAACTAATTACGTTTAGTAACTTAAGACATCCCTAATATTATTACGTCTGTGGTTTGACTTGACGTTTTATTGTTGTGAATATGTTGGAACTTGATAATTTGGTTTTAAATATGTAAACAAATATAAAAATGCCTAGAAAGAGCTTAGTTTAACGTTTAAATATGTGATTTATGAATAATTAAAAAGAAAAGGGAACGTTACAACGTTACAATACCCCCCCACTTAGGTTAGGGTTTTTACCTGAGTAAAAATCCTTGCCTTAATGCACTTACTACCATCCGAAATACGGCCCTTTTATTCATCTTCATTTATCCATCATTCATTCATAATCCTTTTAACCTAGCAGACCACCTAAAAAGGGAGGTGCGTCCGCATCCTGACAAGTGTGCAAAAGTATTTTGTCCGTAGTTGACTAAATACTCGCGCAAATCAGAATGAGCTAGTAGCTACTTCTACTCAAAACCAAGTATATAAATATAAGTTACCATAGAAAATATATAAAATAAGGTATTGGATGAAGGCTTATTTAAGGAGTAACCATCCGCTCCTGCAAAGGCTTATTTTATGAGTCGCAACCCGCTCAAATAAAAATAAATAAAAACAAGAAATAAAGTTCTTTTTAGTTTTGGCTTTACTTAAGGAGTAACTATACCGCCCCTGCAATGGCTTATTTATTGAGTTGCAAACCGCTCAGATAGAATAATAAATAGCAACTACTGATAATAATATGACCAATAGTTATAAAAGGAAAAAAACAAAAAACTTGGTTAAAAGTAAAAGTAATGAAGTGTAGGTAGAACTAAAAAATCAAATTCTTTAATCTAACTAAAAGTTAGTAGTTAACCAAATTGTCAAACCCCAACTAGGATTAAAAATGTCGCTATATAAAGAGCGAGCAAGAAAAGTAGTCTACTGGGCTACTTTACTTATAACTGGATTAAGGCTTATTTAAGGAGTATCCACCCGCTCCGATTTGTTAATTAAATTTAATAAAATAAAAATACTACTGGTACAACGGCGACAACCGTGACTGAGAGACAGGACACGCATATGTAGGGTCATGCCGCTGATAAAGAACGACACGAATGCGTGTGCCCATCATGCCAGCCTAGAGACGGTCTATTTTGCCAACCGTGTGTGCGACAGCATAAATTTGATTGCATAAGCCATTTCCAAAGATGTGTCAGTTTAAATGTGATTACAATATAATTTAATAAAAAGGTAAGCGTTGAACAGCAATCAAACAAACGAAAAAATACTCCGACTGTTACAATTATAACTAAAAGAGAAACGTTTTGGTTGATGTCCTTAATTTATATTTAAATTAACCGAAATAATAAAAAAAATTGTTATGGGAAACAACACTGCAATAGCAACAGGTGCAACTGATGTGTACATGCGTAGCTAAAAATATAACAAAACAAAAAAAAAAAAAAAAGTTTTGGTTTCCCTACCTGGAAACCAAATGTTTTTGTTGAGTGTACCCAGTAGTGAAAATATTTTTATATAAAAAAAGAAATGACAACTTTTAAATTTTAATTATTTAAGGTTTTAAAGCTGTCTAATAATAATGAGTGGTCACAAAAACAATATTGTTTTCCGTAAAAACATTTAGTGAACCAAGAATAATATTTACAATTTATAAGTCCGAGACCTTGCATAGTAACAACATAGAATACTTTTCTTTTACAGTAAATCATTATGTTATAATATAACTCTGCACAAAACTTGTTGTACAATTGTGAACAAAATTGAAGTTAAAAGGTTTTAAAAAAAACAAAAGGAATCTAAATTGAATAATAAAAAAAAACCAGGTAAATTAACAATTACCAGCGATATAAGTTGAATATGCGCTTGGAAATGTAACCTTGGGACAAAGTTAAAATGTCCTATGTGCCAGTAATTACACCCGGCACCCAAACCCTTCAAACCGGCACACAGCAAAGCTGCTTACCGGAAGAAATAGGAATGGTGGTAGTACTTCCCCGGGGCGAGCTGTTCACAATAGCTCTACTACTACGAGCTAGTACGCACACAATTATGGTACCAGTACCAGATGGTGTACAACAAGAAAATAAATGTTCCCTGTGTACCCACTATTTAAAAAAAAAAAAAAAAAACAATTTCCTAAGAATAAATGTGTCGTCACGTACGCATCAGTTGCTAGCAACCATAAAAATGAAACGTCTTACAACACGACGAACACACACAAGAACACCAACAGGAAAAAAAAGTACCCACCAAGGAGAATTAAAAAAATTGTGACCATAAAACCACGTTTTTGGGCGCCAATGTGACGGAATGGGTTTACGTGGGGTTGAAATAAGACCACGTAACCTTGTCAGCATAAAAGTATATTAATAAATGGGGTAGGTAGGTCTATGGTCACAAGATTCCTTCAACACCCTTGGGAGTAGCGCAGTACTCTCCTGGCTCAGCCTGGCGCGACGATGACCCCAGCGGGTGTGCCACGCTGCAGACGCCAGGAACGGTGAAGGTCGGCGGATGGTCGTGCCTGACCCGTAGACAGCTCGACGGCCACGCGGGTAAATATGAACCCGGCGCGGAACTCGTGCAGTAAATGGGGTACCGGAAGCGTAGCCGGAAGTCGGACTTGCTAGCCGGAATTTTGGACCCTGGAACGTAACGTCCAGCGTGTCACAAAATGACTAAAATTGTCATCTCCGCTGATTGTGACACCAAAGCATAAGCAAAGCGAGAAGTACTAGTGCGCTTAATGAAGGTGGTGTGTGGATGTCACAAATCAGTGCGGAGTTACAAAGATGGAAGTGAAAATACATGACATGACTTGCACATTTTGAGTGAATGAACATAGTATAAAAAAATGTGCAGAGCTAATGGCAAATAGTTTGCATGATAAGCTGAAGGCAATTAATTTAATACATAATGAAATGAGCAAAAAGGCACACGTCTTAAGTTGACCTAAATAGGTAGGTACACTCAATATAAAACATAGTTAGCTGTTCAACACTTACCCAGTATGGGGTTACGAAAACACAGAATTTAATAGGGTTGACTACGATGAGTCAATTAAAACTGTTGCCTGCTTTAGGCTTTGAAAAATTGCGAAGAACACGTATGGTCACATGTGATCTAGGATCAAGTGAACGTGTGTCTTCGCCCGTAGCAGGAATTCGAATGTGCTGGTCATCCTGAGTGAAAATCACTGCGGTGTCGCTAAGGTTAAGCCAAGGTCAGCAATCCTCACTCACGCGTTCGGATACGCCGACCGCGCACATCACTATTGCGTTATCAGCTAACTAATTACGTTTAGTAACTTAAGACATCCCTAATATTATTACGTCTGTGGTTTGACTTGACGTTTTATTGTTGTGAATATGTTGGAACTTGATAATTTGGTTTTAAATATGTAAACAAATATAAAAATGCCTAGAAAGAGCTTAGTTTAACGTTTAAATATGTGATTTATGAATAATTAAAAAGAAAAGGGAACGTTACAACGTTACAATATCTATCTGCTAAAATGGGTCTTTCTAAAATTGCTTACTGGTTGAACTCACATCTTCTTACACTAAATATTTCTAAAACAAAATATATTGCATTTACAATCTACAACAACACGCAACCTGGACCAAACGTAACTCTCATAATCCACACTTGTCATAACATATCAAGCACAACTGTTCTTGTAAAAATATTGAAAAAGTGACTCATATAAAATGCCTTGGTATAATCGTTGATCAGCGGTTATTTTGGCATACTCATACAGATATGATCATGGCCCGTATGAGAAAACTTATCTCAGTATTTAAGAACCTAAGACATGTGACAACTAAAAAAATGTTAACTGATACTGACATGGGACAACTAAAAAGATGTTAATCTATGTGTCTCTGGCTCAATCAATTCTTGCCTACTGCATACCCGTTTGGGGCGGTGCGGCAAAAACGAAGTTTCTAGAGCTAGAGGGAGCACAGCGATCTCTTATCAAGGTCATGTATACGAAACCGTCCAGATTCCCAACCAATGAGTTATACACCCTTAGCGGTATTCTCACAGTCAGAAAACTATACATACTCTATGCTGTCTTCAAATACACAAAGTGCTGCCCTATAACCCTCAAAATCAGGAAAGAAGACGAAAATACAGTGTTGCACCAGTAAAATTCGTTAAAACTGTATATGCCAAAAGACAATTCAATACAAATTCCGCTGCCCAATAAATAAAATAATTAACATCCTATCCTATGACTACTAAAGACTGCAAAAAGGCAATAGTTCAATGGCTAAAGCTGAAGACCTATGATGACATTGAATTATTGCTGCAAGCATCGTCAATATAATATTAGATTTAGTTCAGAACACTGATGATAATCTAAGTTTTTTCAAAGCTTCCTCTCTCCTACTATTGCTGTGCCCGACAGGGTCCATAATGATCACATATAATTTTAACTTACCACCTAAGTACACATTGTGGAATACAAATAAAGTATTGACTATTGACTATATAAGTTGAAAGATACAGACACGCACACATACACACACGCACACACACATACACACACTCTTTTAAGATTATCTCTTAGTTATTATAAAAAAAAAAGTATTATCTTGTTTAGTTTGAGATTTTACTCGTAATTTTTTGTTTAAATTCTACTTTTCTTTTTGTACACCACTTTTACCATTTGATTTTTCATTGAAGAGCTGGATCTAGGAGATCCAGCTCAGGTATATCTCAGCACAGGTATATCTTTTACTTGAAAGGAGGTTCATATGTAAGATTTACTGTAAAAGTTGTACAAGTTTCTCAGCGAGACATTGCTGAGGGTGGCGTGTGTGTTGGATCATTCAGCTCCCATCAAAATAGTTGAGCTGAATGGTGCTAATCCACGCGTCATGTTCATGAACGGGCCCCGTCAGTTGGGACTAGTTATCTCATAGCTGCCATGGCTTATTTTTTCATTTTTTTTTTTATTTTTTTTTTTATACGTACGCTTTTAACGTTTTGCATCGTTCTCACATGTGTATAACTTGGGTCCATATTGGCTCACCTAAAGTTCTTTACCCGAAATTGTTCTTGCTAATGATTTGTAATCCGAATGATCACTCTTCCTAAAATTTTTCATCCTAAAGTTTTCATTCATACTATTTGTAGTGCTACCGGCGATGTTCATAACACTCATGTTTCCGAAAATTGTAATTAATAATAATATCATTAATGTAAATATATTTAAACTCCTACTGTTTTTTATCATAACGCTTTTATCCCACTGAGAGAACATAATCATGAACCAGATGCTTTGAAGGAAAAGGTTTGTTTTTAAACTATTTCTTGTGATTACAAAACAACTGTTCACAATTTTACATTTAACCATTTTATTTTTGGTTATTGTTGTTACATACTTATTACTATAACTATACCTGAGATAATTATGTCTAAAAAACCAACTGTTTAGAATGATTAAAGGTCGTTTCACTGATTCAGGTCAAATAAAAGTATATACATATAATAGATGTTTATTGCTACTGACATTATGAAGTTGAATGCTTCGGAATTATGAACATTAGAGACAGAGTAGTTAGGGATTGTGATTGTTAGGATGAAAAATGTTAGGAAGAACATTTTCGGATTTCCAATTATCGGAGTTGAAAATTTAGGTGAACTTTGGTGCACCCGTATAACTTCAACACGAATGATGTAACCAATATTTTGATATAAAAGAGTGTCCTTGGAGTTTCTTGCCCGTTCTTCTCCATAGGTACCTACTACGCTTTGGTATGGGCATGTAGCTTCATCTTTCTGACTGACCGACCCCTTGACAATTCAAAAGTGCCTGTAATTGGTTTATTTTAAATAAATGCTTTGAATTTGAGCTGAGTTTGAGTATGAATAGTAAGAACTCACAGTCTAACGTTATTATGTTCCAGTGGGATGATAAATAAATAATCTGAATGAATGAGCAATGATCACTGGTAATAAACATGATCATAAACCTCTCATCAAGACTAACAAAACAAATCATATTTAGACCAAGATTATATTTGGCGTAACTAGATGGCGTTAGCATCAAATAAGACCTCGCTATGGGTACGTCGTAGAGTCTATCGTTTTGCTTTAGTATATAAAGTCTCGGTTTAGCCTGTATAGGTATAAGTCAAATAAAAAAAGAGGAATGGCCCCAATAAACGCCCATTACCATTTCAGACCCTAATGAGTTCCTATATGCCGTTTACTTGAACTGCAACCTTTCTTTCTTTCAGTTATGATATTTACAAATCACTCTTGATTTGATTTTACTCTTGATTTTTTTTTGAATTTTTTATTTGAACTACTCTAGTTTCAGCAACTTCTCAGAGTAGTCGTATGGGAAACATGGAACTGACGAGGAAAAGTATTTTTTTTTAGAGAAAAAAATTAGAGAAATAAACACCATTTATAATTTTTCATTTAACCACTAACCCAGGTCATGTGCATGCGGTTCGTGGTGCAACAAGCGCGCGTTGGGAGGCGGCGCGTGCAGGCGCAGCTCGCCGGCCGCGCTGCCCGTGGCCGCAAGCCGCGCGTCCCACGACCACGCGCAGCACGTCACCGCCGCTGTGTGCCCCACGAACACGCTGCGCAATACGCCCACCACATCAGAAGCTGTTTATTGTACGGCCTTGAATCAGCTTAAAGCAAGAGACGCGGGAAAGAAGATGGGAAAGTGTGCAATGAAACCTTGCGATTGAAAGTTGGATACTTACGATTAGTTACGATGAAGTGTTTCGGGATCGGGATTACTTTCCGTGTTTGTTAATTATTTTTTAATGCATTATTATAGTACACAAAACTTAATTTTTAAGTATTAGCGTCACATTGTAGGTCCAGGGTTGCCAGTTAAAACTACGTTTCCCCGGGGTGTTTATGGGAATATGTGTCGTGCATTGATGTATTAAAAGCGATAGAGATACGGAACTTAGTAACAGCGCGTGGTTGTATCAAACTACGTGATTCCCCGTAGTCGGCACCGGCACGGCACTCAGTCGCGCACGGCAGATTGTTGATCAAACAGCTCCATAATTGTAGGTTTTTTCGTGACAAATACGCATCAAAATGACTTCTTGTGCAGCTAAACAGTGTTTTAATAATACAAGGAAGAACAATAAGACAGGATTACTTTCCACTCGTAATTACAGCCAAAAATGCTAATTTGTTGAAAGTTATAATAATATTTCATGTTTGCTTCGCCATGTTTGTGAGAGCGAGATAGATATTGAAACAACAACAGAGACACGATACGCAAATAATGCGTGAGTTGCGAGACTTATTGGCGCCGCCCATAATATTTCTATGGCGCCGCCCAATGACTGTGATCAGGATCACACTGGTCACAGATGTGTGAGTTTTGCAGCATGTAGTAGTGCGCCGAGCCCCAGGTTTACTGATTGCGATGTTAGCGCGTACCATATCTACGAATGGTGTCATGTCATTTAGTAGAACAACCAATTCAAGGCACTTTCGAAATCCAGAAAAAGTTGGTACAAAAATAATGATGACGACCGTATTTATTTATCGAAAGAAGAAGTTTCAAGTTTTGTTGAGATATTTGATTAATTTAATAAAGTATACATAACTCTTTGAATTTGAAATACAAGTTACAACATCAAACTTGTCAATGCAAGTAATAGCAGTACCTCCTTCTCATTCAGAAAAACTCATTGAATCTACGCATTGAATCATTGAATTCTACAATAAAAAAAATATTGTCTCATTGTCATTAGTGACAGTGGAAAGCATAGATAATACACTTAAATACGGGAGTGGAAAGGCAAAGCGACGTCGTCATAGCTGAAGTGGGTACGTTTTTTATGACACGTGATGAAAAGGTTTATCCCTCTAAAAATATATCTCTATGATGTAAGGTAACTGGGAAAAACGTGCTCTTACTGCAGCGGCTTGGGGTCGTCGTCATCGAGGCTCCACAGCGGCGCGAGCCCGTCGTCCGTGCCCAGCAGCAGCAGGGCCGGGCGGCCGGAGGAGGCGCGTGCAGCCCGCACTCCGCCGCCCCCCGCCTCGCCCTCCGTGCTCTCCTCGCTGCACACCGGCATGCACAGCGAGCGCAGCTGCACGCCCGACTGCAACCATAGACGCTTGTTCCAACTTCACCATCTAACCACACAGTGACAAGGAATCTTGTGTGTTCAGAAACAAGGAACCTAATAAACTTTCCTTAACCCCCCATAGAATTTCACACCCAACTAGATTTCAATTATTTTATCGGCTAAATTGACCCTTTTATGCATTTTCGTTTTTTGTGAGGATTGCTCATACCTCGACGTCCCAGACGCAGGCGCGACCGTCGAGCCCGGCAGTGAGTAGCGCTCGGCCTGCCGCAGTGAAGTCGGCCGCCATGACGGGGTACTGGTGCGCGGCCAGTACGTGCATCGCGTCCAGCACGCCCGCCTCCGCGTTCCAGCGGAACAAGCGCGCCACCCCGTCGCTGTTAACAGTCAGAACATGACGTTCGGCGCATGCGGCGTGACACACCAGTCTGTGGCCCTCATCATACCTAGACGCAGTGGCCACCAGGTCCCCGTGCGTGGCGATATAGTTGACTGCACCTGCGTGAACCACGTCGGACCACAGGCGCCGCAAGCACGTATGCTCCGCTTCCACATCGTGATCACCCAGCACCGACTGCGTCGCCACTCCATGCTGGTCTACCACCTCTTCGTTAACTGGCCCGATGCCCTGTAAATAATATACACCAGCTTTTGCCCGCGGCTTCGCCCGCGTGGATGTCGGTTAATATCCCACGAGAACTTACTACCGAGATTACATAGCCGAGGAAATGGTCATTGACTCCTACCGCTGCGCCCGCGTTGCCGTCATAATTTTGAATCTGTGATATCTGTACGGGTAAGGTACATTTAAATGATAAACTGATATGAGTTGAACTGATAAATGATCGACCCGCGATGAATGACCCCTTTTGGTTTTACTGCCCAACCGATGCTATGAGACTACTAATTGCTAACTCAAACATGTATATTTTATTCATTCGCTGCACGTCGATATCAGCATAAAATTGATACAATTGATATTGTACGGGTTTGGTTGTACAATACCTTTTAAACTATTCATTTCTATGATACCTGTGATATCAAGGCATAATATATTTTAATTTAAAGGTGCTCACATAATTACAAACATTGTAAAAATAGACGATTTTCCTAAAAAATTTCAATTAATAAGTCAGTGTGTGAGGAAGTAAAAATCAACGTCATATAATAAAAAATAGACGAAGTGTATAGAGGACCGTTAACGGCCCTCTATCCGCCGCGGATAAAGTGCCTTTAATGCGGCATACTAGTAGCGCTGCTTCGGCCCGGCTAAAGTGCCGTAAGCATTGTATTTTCAATGTCATTTGTTATTTTGTTTGATTGTTGAGGTTAGTCCACGTTTGTTATAAACTTCAGTAACTATAATGTTCAAAAATTCGAAATTTTGTTTTAAGTATTTATTTATCTTTACTTCTAAAACTATTCTGTCGTAATATCGAATACCAATAAATAACTGAATCTCCTAATTTTGAATGAAATAAAGTCATATGTCCTAAGTATTGTTTTATATAATGTGTATTAGTCCGAATGTTCATTTATAATTACATTTTTAGTCCTAAAACATTTGCTAAAAATTAGGTTTTAGTGACAAAAACTAAACGCTGTAAATCCGACTCCACGCAGTCTTGTCTGCCCTACCCCTAGAGTGTAATTTAGAATCGCGTAGGCGCGGAGGGGCGAGGCGGTCCGCGAGTTAAGGAGCAGGTGGTTGTAACGCTCGCCGCCGCGGCTGAGGCTGGCCGGCTAAGCCGGCAAGCAAGACAAAGCTGCGGCGGTGAGCTTTAAACCATCTGCGACGATAAGCTCTTGTGGGACCGCGCAGCGCCGGAGCCGTGACAGAAACCATGCCTGCTGCATGTTGTATCCTCGCTTGCATGCTGCATGCTTGCTTACATGGTATAAATGTTGCATGTTTTGCTGACATCCTACATGTTGCATGCAAAATGTAGGATGTAAGCAAACATGTTGCATGCTTGCTTGCATGCTGCATGCTTACTTGCATGCATGGTGTGGTTTTAAACATGTGTTTTGTGGTGGTTCCCTGTCGTACTGTACTATATTGCCCCGTTTTTTTAAATAATACCTCAATTTTATAACCTTATTTTTAAAAAATTCAGTTCACGTCACTAGTATGTCGCAAACTGACGGCACTTAATACACTGCTGAGATAGAGTGACGTTAACGGTATTTAATAAACTGCGAAGACTGAGTGCCGTTAACGGCCCTCTATACTCTGCCAAAAATAAATACAATTTAATTAGCAACCAGTTTGATTTTGTCTAGATTCTAAATTATCCTATGGAGCAGGACCAGCATGTTTCCAAGCATTTTTATCTTGGATGTAATTCTCTAATTTGTAAAAAATGATTTTATATAATAGTATGCAATATAATGACTACGCAACACAAACATTATTTAAATTAATAGCCATAAGTCAGCTAGCACACGCCAATATACCAACCAAAAACATCGAGAACTCAGGCAGAAATAAAAATAAAATAAAAACTAAACGTAAAAGCCTCCAGGCATTACCTAAGGGAGTGCCCGCTGACATATAGCTGTAACTGGAAGTTATAAATGATAAACTAGGACCTTCGCAGTATAAAATAAATAAACAGTTAATTACTAATAACAATAACAAAACCATGATCAGCAAGACGACCAATCACCACAAGCAGCACCCGTTCACGAGTATAACGCAAAGATCAGCCATCACCCCCCTCGCAGGCGCGGTCCGAGGGGGGGGGTCCTGGGGGTCGTGACCCCCCCCAAAACCATTCAAGCTGTCGACAGCTTGAATATTACGTATCTTACTAAAAGCCTGTTAAGCAAACTCGGGAATTTGGGCACCACTACGCTCAGGGTAAGGCCACATTTGAAAACCTAAACTGCTGTGAAAAGAGTTTAAGCTTTTCTTCTCGACAAAGTTATCGAGATCTTCCTGTATAATGGTCAAAAGAAAACAAAACGTATTCAAGGCAGGCTGGCTTGTCTTGATTCATGAGCTTTTCTTAATAAGTCGACAAAGCAAGGAATTCTTAGTTCTTTTTGTATGATCAAAAGAAATACGAACGTAGAGTGTGCAAATTTTTTGAGCTCGCTTCGCTCGCTCTTGTATTCTACATTTTCATAGTTACCTGGCCTTTCCTGCATAAGTCGACAGTGTAACTCCTATTTCTTTTTCAAAGTGTAAATGAAATCCTAACAAAACAACCTTTTCAAGGCGCAGTGCTAAAATTTCGAGGCTCGCTTCGCTCGCTTGTCTTGATTCTTGACCTTTTCTTCAAAGTCGACAAAGCAAGTCCTTCTTGGTGCTATTGAAATGATCAAAAGAACATGTAACTTATCCGAGAGAGTGCAAAGATTTTGAGCTTGTTTCGCTCGTTCTCCTATTCTACATTTTCATAGTTGTTTGGCCTTTCCTGCATAATCCTCTCCGAGACGGGGTATTAAAATTATCGAGTTAGCTTCGCTCACTCTTCTCACTCTACATAATCTACTGTCCTAAATTCCTAATACCTACCTACTTATTATTAATTTATTTGTTAAAAAGCTGGCGACCAATTTGGCAGCTTCATAAATACATTTTTTAATCCCCTGTTAAAAAATATTGCTGCGTGTCTGAACAGCATAAGTAATGTCAATCTGAATTCTAAAAATATGACATGTATTGACAATTTAATCGAACCCCAAATAATTCATATTTTGGGGTCCTTAAAATACTAAATAACCAACTATTTGCGACCAAATTGGATGTAAGAATGCAAGCTATAGCGGCGGCCACTACCGCGGTGCCGCTCGTTTCGCTCGCTCGGCTCGCGTGCTGTTTATCACTGTTTTAACCTGACCTAACCCGTTTGGTCGGGGTACCCTAGCATGGTTACTGCGACCAACTGTGCGATAAGATCAGAAAGTTAAAAAGAGGTTCAGTTATTTATAAAGTGTGCATCATTATGAAGGTTAAAAAGTTTTTAGAGTATCAATTAAATATTTCCCTAATAATTCATGGTGACCCCCCCCAAAATCTTAGGCTGCGACCGCGCCTGCCCCCTCGCCATATTAGAGGGAAGGAGGCGACCCGACACCCGACGCTACCGCAAGCAGTGACATCTAAGGGAGCATGACGAACTTGCTGCTGGTTGCTCAGACAAAGAATAATAAGATCAATTGTCGAGGTCGCTAGCTAACCACATATTGCAATACAAAAACATTGTAATGAGTAGATCATGTCAACAATAAATAAAAATGAAATAAATTGACTAATAAAATCAAATAAATTAAACATTCTGTATACTCATATAACCTGTCAGTAGGTAAGCTAATTCTGGAGAAAGAACATAAACATTGTCTTGAGTTAATCACAGCGACCAACTATTCTTATTATTTAAATAGTCGTTGACGGAATAGTATGCCTTTGAACAAAGGTTGGATTTTACTTTAGTTTTAAATGCATTAAAAGGCAAATCTAGCAAAGAAGAGGGTAGCTTGTTATAAAAGGTTATACCAAGCCCAAAAAATGAGTTATGAACCTTATGAAGCCGGTGAAAGGGAGCTCGAAGTTTGTCCCTATTTCTAGTGTTAACACTGTGAATATCACTGTTTTTAGTGTATAAGTGTTCATTGTCAATGTTTATCTGTCATTTTGTCTATCCTTAAGCGCTATCCACACATTTCCGGGTACCCGACCCTGCCGTGTTCCGTCAGGGACGGGAAAAAAATCGGTTACGTACAATTTGTACGAACTTGTTCACATAGCTCCTTGTCAGGTGCATCCGGATCATTAGTGTCCAGGAGCACGCTCGGACTCCTGACCGGACGCACGGACGAACTGACAGTGCTATCCAATTTTTATCTAGGTACGTTGACGACAAAGAGATTTAAGATTAAAACGTTTTTGAAAAAGAACAAAATTTAAATTGTTCTCGGTTAATAAAAAAGTTTTTAACCGATTTTAGCCACGTTTTTTTTTTTTTTTTGGGTGGGAAATCATCAAATGACTTCTCCCGCTCTGGGCGGAGCGGAAGGGCGTGTCAGACTCTTACTGACTAAAACCCACCCATGTTCCTTCCCTTACCTAGACGGGGGCCACGGTTTCCCCTTAGGACTTATCCGCAACCCCGGATGTTTGGGTTGATCGATAAGAAACTCGCAACACAACCTTAATCAATACGTAAGCGGCAAGCGCATTGGAATCAATTATGTTATGAAATGAAGATAAGTACAATTTAACTAAAACAAGTTCATGCTTGTCGGGGCACGAACCGTGCGCAGCTGCGTCCTGCGGAATAAACCGGTTTTTCAAAGCGTTCTTATTTCATTTTTATTCCGAACAAAATGTTGTGCTAAGAAGAACTTGAAGTCGAGAACTGTGAGAAAAGATTTAAAAACGTTATTTTAAATAACGTTTCCTGATCGTATGTGACTTGGCATCACTAGAGTCAAACTGACAAGCAACCAAAACTACATTCCGTTTCACGTTAATTTTTAAAATACTTTACGTAGAATAAATAAAGTTAAAATTAATATTAGGCACAGGTGGAAACCTGCTGTATCGTCAATGGTTTATTTTTTTACTTATTAAAAACAGATTTGGTTACCACATCGAGCTTTAATTGTTTAAATAATAATATTTTTTTTCATAATATTGCTAAAAACGCTTCAATACAATATGCATTTTTGACATTGACGACCATAGCAGGAATTGAATCAATTGAGTGCATTATCAAAAATTAACTTTTTATTACGATTTCGTGATCCCGGTTAGACTTTATCAAAAAAATCAATGATTTTAAATGATTAATCGGTTACTTTTTTTAAGCAAAATGCGATTAATATTCTTTACAAAACAGTGGGCCCAAAAAAAACTATCTCCTTTGGGCACTTATTGCAAAATTGTGCGTTTATTCCCAGTCGCCCCCGCGGGGATTGCCACCGGTGGCAAATGGGAATTAAAATTCCCAGTTGCCACCGGCGGCGACTGGGAAGTCATTGCCCCCACTTCAGTTTCGCTGTACATTGCTTTCTCCATCGTAGAGAATAAAAAGATGAGGCAACTTATCCTAAACCTGCCTCTAATCTCTAAAAAAAGACAAATTAGTTATTTTACCTTTTAAATCATGCGTATCTAAATGTTAAACGGAAATATAAAAATAGTGTATATAATTATTATGAATAAACTCATTTTTATTAAAACATATAACTAGAGTGTGTTTAGAATAATTTATTAAGAAAACACCGTTAAATCACATATTTATGTTAAGACTTTTATTTAGTTATGTTACTCATATTATATAGTATTCTGTCCTTATCCTTTTGTCCTTGAGATACTTTACCGAGATAAAAAATAAATATAGTTGGGAAAATCCAAAAGTGCACTCCTCGTAACACTCATTCATAAACGAAAAAGAAATTCAAAACATAGTTTCTAACAAAAATGAACGATTTATCACTTTTCATGAAGTATGTTTTGACTGCTTTGTTACTCATCAATCATCATTCTCCTGCCCTTATCCCAATTTTATTTGGGGTCGGCGCAACATGTCCCTTTTTTCCATACTTCTCTATTAGTCGTCATTTCAGTAGTTACCCCCTTTCTAGCCATATCATCTTTCACACAGTCCATCCATCGTTTCTTTGGTCTTCCCCTACTCTTATAGCCATCGACATTCACACTCAAAACTTTCTTCACGACATTTTCCTCATTCCTCCGCATCACATGCCCATACCATGACAACCGATTACCGCACAACTTTTCGGTCACCGGTGCCACTTTCAGACTTCCTCTTATGTACTCATTTCTTACTCTATCCATTCGTGTAACACCACACATCCCTCTTAGCATTCTCATCTCAGCTGCATGCAATTGCCTTTCATTCATCCCTTTGGTGGCCCAACATTCTGATCCATACAAGACAGCAGGTCTAACCATTGTTTTATATATCTTCCCCTTAAGTTTAAGGGGAATGCGGGAGTCGCAGATTGTTCCCGTGACCTGCTGCCATTTCATCCATCCAGTGTTAATTCTGTGCTTAACCGCCCGATCTATTTCGCCATCGCTTTGCACGAGTGAACCGAGATACCGAAAGTCGGAGCAGACTGGCAGAAGCGTGCCATCAAGCGCTATGGCTCCAGAACTAGAGAGACCGCCGAAATCGCAGAACATATGTTCAGTTTTGGTTCTGCTGATTTTCAAGCCAACACTCTCCAGCTTCTGCTGCCATTTCTCCAATCTGCTCTGGATCTCAGGTTCATCCTCACCGACAAGAACAATGTCATCGGCAAACAGCATGCACCAGGGTGCCTCTTCCTGTAAGTCCGACGTCAGGGCGTCCATAATCAACAAGAAGAGGTAAGGACTTAAAGCCGACCCTTGGTGCAAGCCTACAGCCACACTGAACTCATCAGTATTGCCAGCAGCCGACCGAACGTACGTACGAGATTGGCTGTACATGGCACGAATTAACTCTACATACTTCCCGGGCAAACCTTTCTCTTTCAAGGCCCACCACAACACATCCCGAGGTACCCTATCATACGCTTTCTCCAGATCAATGAACACCATGTGCAAGTTCTTTGTTACTCATCAATATGGGTAAAATTTATATCTATCCTTACGTAATGTCAAAGACATATTCACAGACAGACGTTATTTTTTATCTTGGTAAAGTATCTCAAGGACAA
Source organism: Conistra vaccinii (assembly GCA_948150665.1). NCBI lineage: Eukaryota > Metazoa > Arthropoda > Insecta > Lepidoptera > Noctuidae > Conistra > Conistra vaccinii. The sequence continues at coordinate 23,075,110 of OX411334.1, forward strand.
AAGGATAACTGAGACAGAATACTACATAATTTGAGTAACGTAACTAAATAAAAGTCTTAACATAAATCTGTGATATAACGGTGTTTTCTTAATAAATTATTCTAAACACACTCTAGTTATATGTTTTAATAAAAATGAGTTTATTCATAATATATACACTATTTTTATATTTCCGTTTAACATTTAGATACGCATGATTTAAAAGGTAAAATAACTAATTTGTCTTTTTTTAGAGATTAGAGGCAGGTTTAGGATAAGTTGCCTCATCCTTTTATTCTTTACGATGGAGAAAGCAATGTACAGCGAAACTGAAGTGGGGGCAATGACTTCCCAGTCGCCGCCGGTGGCAACTGGGAATTTTAATTCCCATTTGCCACCGGTGGCAATCCCCGCGGGGGCGACTGGGAATAAACGAAATTGTGTACTTAAAAATTAAATTGTGATTCGTTGACAGTTACCGGCTCAAGCGAATGTTGCATTTTCATCACGTTATCAGGTACAAATGTACAATACTATACAGAATGGACCAAAAATACACGTCATAAAAAAAATATAAATGTCTCATGTATGTTCCGCGATATTTTGTAGTTTTCGAGTTATTATTTTTTTTTTGTAATTTTTTCGAGATTTCTTGCCGGTGGAGCTTCAAAAATTCATATATTTTTTTGTAGTGAGTATTTTCCAATTATTTTTTTTTTGCGATAGTATGGTCTTGAATGTTACTTTCATACATAAAATAATAAACTTGCTAACATTCCTGCAAGTTACTCAAAAAAGTATCGATATTCAAAATGTCAGTCAGTACTAGAGATTTTAGAAATTGCAAAAAATAATACAGGAAACGTTACACTGTTGAACGAATTAAATACGAGTATTCCGAGGTCACCTTTGTTGCGATTGTTTGCTTATCGCACTGATAACGACCCTAGCCGAGGTGGGCCGATAAGCGATCCTATATAAGTGGGGTTGTCGGGCGGTTGAAGCTCACTTTGTGTTCGGCTCGTGTCATAGCAACACTTCGTGTCCGAGATCGCAACAAGTCAATCGTCATCCTGAGGATGCCTCGTTGAGAGGCGAAACACGTGTCGATTTCTTACAGGGTTCTCTATGACTCTTTAAGAACAGTTAAGCGGATTAAGTTACTAAATATACATCGTCTATTGTATTTTATAATGCATTTCCGCAAAGTCACGCCTGAGTCAATTAACTATCAATAATTTGGTATCAGAAATTGACATTGATAATAATTTAAATTAGAACTTAGGACAATAGAGGCCACCTCTTGCAACAGTGTACAAATTGAGAATTGCAAAATAAAATAAAATCAAATAAATTAATGTTTAAAATCATTAAATAGTATTAACCTGGTGCATCAAAATATTCAAGGATTTATGAACAAAGATTTAGAAGTAGAATTATTTATGAATTTTAAGTTAATGCAATACATGGGGGCTCATTAATTTTAGTAAGTAACCAGCTCAAATTTAAAGACCGTAAAGATATTGTGAGCCTATCTGTTGAGCGGACAGTAGAAATAGCCTGTATAGAATTGGAGCAGTTTATTGTATTAAGTGTGTACAGAGTTCAGGATTGTATGACTGCTTTGAAAAGGTAATGGATGAAGTGTTACACAAGATTTGTAACACGAATAAGTCCATTATCACTTGCGGGGATTGTGTTGTTGTTGTGTTGTGATGTGATTGTGATGTTAATTTATTAGATAACTCAGGTTCTTGTAGTAAAATAATTAGTCTGTTTCAGTCTTACAATCTTGTAAACCTATTTTTGGAGCCTACAAGAATAACCCCTACTAGTGCCACAATGTGCCTAGATAATATTTATACAGATATTATACCAAGCCACAAATAAATTATAAATTTACTAGACTCAGATCATTGCGGGCAGAGGATTACTATACCAAACGAAACCAACAAAGTGGCTAAAAAGGATATCACTGTTAACCCCAAAACTGCAAGTCGCTTGGAAGCTTTTAAAGTTAAACTCATTAATAAATTACCAGTTTTCTCAATTCATGCTGATCCTAATCATCTAATATGATGATTTTTTAAATGTATACTGTAAACAATTGAATTCCACCTTTATTCCCAAGATTATTTCTGTTAATAGTAACGCATCTTTTAGTGATTAGGCTACCATTGGTATTCATAAAAGTAGAACACGGCTTTATGAGCTGTACAATGAAAGGACTTATGTAAACACAACTGAATTTAATATAAATGTTAGAAATTATTCAAAATTATTTAAAAAAGTTTGTTGTATGGCCAAGTCGCGTTATTTAAGTTCGAAGATTGAAAACAGTAGTAATGTTATTAAAACGACTTGGAATATTATTAATAGTGAAACGGGAAGGTCTGGTAACAGAAATATTGACTACAGCCTGTCTATCAATGACAATATCATAAAATCAGACTCTCAAGTCGCCGCGGCCTTTGAAAATTTCTTTTCAGATATTCCCATTTCAACTTAAATCAAAATAAAATTTAAAAATGACTGCATTTCTGTGGGGTAATTCTGTAGAAATTGCTAAGTCTATTATTGACACTGTAGCACCTAGTTTAGCTCTTATCTTTAATAGCTGTATCGACTGTGGGGAGTTTCCTGACCTTATGAAAAATAGTAAAATAATACCTTTATTTAAATCAGGTAGTACATCAGACCCCACAAATTGTAGACCTATTTCAGTACTACCTACCTTTAGTAAAATATTTCAGAAATTAATTTTAGAGCAATTGCAAAGATTTTTTAGTAAACATAAATTATTACATACCAAACAGTTCGGTTTTACAAGGGGTCGTTCAAATACTGATGCCAGTGCTGAACTTTTAGGACATATTTATAATGCATGGGAAGATAAATGCGATGCCTTAGGTAATAGGTAATAGGTAAAACGGGCGGGTATTTTGCGTACGGGTGGGAAAATAGGTCATTCGATCCACCCCAGCTCCTCAAAGAAGGCCAGCAACGCCTTGGTGTCACTGACAATCTCACGCAGGGTACCTGGGTTACCGAAGCACTTTGCCCTGTAATCGGCGACCACCGGGCAGTTTAACAGCACATGGGCTGCTGTCTCGTCGTCCTCCATGCAGGCTCTGCACAGCGGACTGTCTGTGACTCCTATGACATAGAGGTGTTTATTAAATGACCCATGGCCAGTTACAGCTGCTGTGACTGTGCGCAGCTGTTGTTTCGATAGCCGGAGAACCTTTTTCGTGAGGCGGCCATCGATTGTAGGGAGTGCCTCCTTGGCTTGCCTACACTCACCGTGATCCGACCATAGTTTATGATGTTGGTCCCTGGTTCGTTTCCTTACCAAAGTGCGTAGGTACCCGAAGGGGAGTGGCGCGATGGGTTCAGGCCCCACTGGTGCCATGCTCGACCCCCTTCTGGCAAGTTCGTCAGCTGCGTCGTTGCCCCGCGAGCCGCTGTGTCTGCTAATGGTTATATTATTGAGGCTACCCACCTGGTTAAGACGCTGGTGGCACTCGTATATCAACCCGGAGTCAACAGTGTAACTGTTTAGCGCTTGCAGAACAGCCATGCTGTCCGAGAGTATGCGTATTGAGTGGTCCTTAACTTCCCTGGTCATGATGGCTGAAGCGGCAAGAGATATACCCATGCATTCGGCCTGGAACACTGTGTTGTGGACTCCCAATGGCGTGGCTATGTGTCTTCACCGACGGATCCAAAACAGGTAGTGGCACAGGTGCTGGAATCTTCTCGGAGGACTTCAACATGCGATGCCTTGGGCATCTTTTGTGATTTGTCCAAGGCATTTGATTGCGTTCATCATGAAACGTTAATCAGGAAACTCCGCCACTACGGGATCCGGAACAGCGCTCTGGATCTTCTTACTTCATACTTGAGTAAAAGCATTCAGTGCGTTAACGTTAATGGAAAAAGATCTCCCGGATCTTTAACAATGGGAGTCTCATAGGGCTCAATTCTTGGTCCCTTCTTGTTTCTTATTTATTTATTTATTTTATTTTATTCTATTCGGGAAACTTACAGCTAACTTACACAGTGGTCTTAAACAATACAAAACTGGAGGCCATTTACAAGTTTCCACAGATAAACACTAACAATAAAAATGAAAAAAGAATAAGGTCGGTACTAACTACCTACCTATTAATATAATTATTTAATATAAATTTGGAAAAAAATAGTACACGATAAATTACAAACTAAGATACATATTTTTCTAACAATTACTTTTCCGTAAAGAAGCTTTTCACCAACAAATGCTTAAGCCGAGAAACACTGGTAGTGAATATATCCAAATCATGTTCACTAGACAGTTTATTAAAACTTCTGCACGCACGGATTAGAAATGAATTCTGCCTGTACGCGGTCTTGGAATGAGGGACATGTAACAAGCTAGGTTTGCGAAATGTTTTGCAGTGCGTAACTAATCCTAATCTACCGAACAGTTCAGGGCAATCAATAGTACCATTTGCGATTTTAAATAAGTACGTCATATCTGCAATGCGTCTGCGCTCATGCAGAGGCAAGATGTGAAACCTTTTACATCGCGCTATATAATTGGGAGTATATTTCCTGGTTTTGTACTGCAAGAAACGCAGGAACCGCTTTTGAATTCCCTCAATTCTATCTATATAAATATTATAATTGGGGTTCCACACTTGCGAGGCGTACTCCAAGTGGCTGCGGACAAAAGCACAATAAAGGATCTTAAACGTTTTTATGTTTTTAAAATCAGCTGATAATCTAAGTATGAATCCAAGTGCTTTGGAAGCTTTATTAACAACGTTTTCGATGTGTGCATCAAAAAGCAGCTTAGAGTCAAACGTTACGCCCAAGTCCCTGATAACGCTTATCCTGTTTATAATAATACTATGTAACTTATACCGAAACGTGATTGCATGTGGTTTGCGTGTGTAGGTACTAACAAAACATTTAGAAACATTAAGTTCAAGTTTATTTAGGAGACAATAATTTTGAAGTCCATCTAAATCCCGCTGTAAACCAAAACAGTCGGAAAGTTCCGATATAGGGCATAAAATTTTCATGTCGTCGGCGTAAAGAATTATTTTGGAATGGGTAAAGCACGAACCAATGTCATTTATAAAAATAATAAAAAGTAAAGGACCCAAAAGGGATCCTTGTGGTATATAATAATGATAATTGGATAATCCAATTGGGATATTGTGGTTATATTAATGACTTGCCTTATCTTATAAAGGATAACCATGATATAGTGTTGCTCACTTTTGTTTAAACTTAAACGTCAGCAGCTGGCTACTGACGACGTAAATAGCGCGATCTCAAAAGTAGTTCACTGGGCCTCAAGTCTGCTATTACAATAGTGTCAGAATGGTCTATCATTGATTTCATAATTGTTGATTTTGACAAGTTTGGTAATCTACTAATAAAATGGCGTCATTATGACTTACCCTCGACTTACCAATGGTCATCCACTGACACTCCATTGAAAGAAATGGCAATTATTGGTAATCTCGTACATAATGACGAATGAATGACTGACTAAGGCGGTAGTCTGCTAAAATTTTGACAGTTCCTTTGATCAGTGACCTACCATTAGAACGTCATTGTGCAGTCATTGCTTATAAATTCGTTACGAGTATCGTTTTATGGTGGAATTATTGAATGGAGACAATGTATTCACTACGTGCAAATATTCTCGAGCTAGCCAACGCAGTGGATGCTAGAGAAAGAAGATGGGCGGAATGCAGAAACCGTCGTCGAGCCCGTCGCTTGGCGAGAATGAATACAAACCCCTTTATTGATATTCCCGAGGCGGAATTTGTAAAAACTTTTCGCATTGACCGACCAATGATCGACCATTATGAATTTAGCAGATTACGAACTTTTAGCAAAATGACAATGGGATCGTGTTGGAATGACAAATTTATAAAAATAGCAGACTTGAGGCCCTGGTTCAATGTTAACATTTTACTTCTTAATGAAAAAAAAAACCAAATGCATTAAGTTTACTCTACCACACGTTAGGCAGGTGAAAACTAAGGTTTTGATAAAGGGCAAAGAATTCAATCCTGAAGATAGCACAGTATTTTTAGGCTTAACTTTGGATGCTAAACTTCAGTGAGGCCCACATATAGATAAATTGTCAAAAAAGCTAAGCTCCGCAACATTATGCTGTTAGAAAAATTCGTAATTTAACTGACATAGAGACAGCTCGTTTAGTGTACTTTAGCTATTTTCATAGTGTAATGTCGTACGGTATTCTGTTATGGGGAAATGCCGCAGACATTCAGACTATCCTTGTTTTGCAGAAAAGAGCTGTTCGATCAATTTATAAATTAAGTCCGAGACACTCTCTCAGAGAGAAATTTAAGGAGATTAATGTTATGACTGTGCCTTCTCAGTATATTTTTGAAAACCTTTTATATGCCCATAAAAACATAAAATTGTTTAAAAAATACAGTGATATCCATAACATAAATACTAGGAACAAACACAAAGGAGAATGCTCAAGCTCCATAGAAAAAAAACCCAGCTTCGGGGGAAAAGCGATGTATCTCAAAACATCAATAATAATAAGTACTTAAATAATAACTGGTCATGATCGTGATCCTTACTGGCAAACATATAAAAATGGCCAGTTTTATTATGCAGGTTATGCAGTCGTCAATATAAAAAAATGATAATTAGTTTTAATTACTTTATTTAAAAATGTTATGTTAAAATGCGAGCTTGGCTCATTTTATATTTTTTACAATGCTTATAGTCGTTGAAAGTACTTTGGATATAATATTTATTGTAATAGAAACTTCGACAGTTCGATATCAAAATAGTCGGGATTTAATAGCATCGTCACGTGAATATACTATTGTTAACAGCGATACTATGATATTGATTCGATAGTTTGGAGTCCTATATTATTGCCATCAGCGCCATCTATACTGTTAATAATTATACATATAATCACATGAGGACACTTGAAGTTTTGGGAGTAGAGGTGAATTCAAACCAGAGTGTATTTATTACATTTTTTATTTACTGTTTTAGAGGTATGAGGAACAGGGTGTAAAGTTCACTCATCCTCTATAGAAAAGGGAGGATCCTCCGACCAGATGGGTGTCGTGTATGACGGGCAACTGCCCAACGATAGATGTCAGGATCTTGTATATATGTTGCTTGTTTGCGCGATGCAGAATTTTGATGCGTAATTTGCATGTGACTTCACAGTGCCAGTTGAGGCTCCAGTGAGTCGGAACCGGGTTCCGCATAGTTCGTGGTGAGTCGGAACTGGGTGGCGCTGCGTTATGATCCAGTGAGTTGAATGAGGTACAGCGCCGGGTTGTGGCTGACTGCTGGCGTCGACGAGGAGGGGGTAGAAACTAGAAAGGGCTCTGTTGTGGATGAGCAGAAAGTGCAGTGTGGTGTTTCAAAGTTGCTGCTGAGGCTGAAAGTGATAACCAGAAATGCCTATCCACTGCTTGCTGGTGGCTTGCTATGTAGGATTTTTGTGACGTCATGTTTTTGATGCGTAGTTCGCATGTGGCTTTACAGTGCCAGCGAACGAGCATTCCTGGTCATCACCATCAGCCTCAGCAGCAACTTTGAAACAGCACACTGCACTTTCGGCCCGTCCACAACAGAGCCCTTTCTACCCTCTCCTCGTCGACGCCAGCAGTCAGGTACAACCCGGCGCTGTACCACATTCGACTCACTAGATTATAACGCAGCGACACCCAGTTCCAACTCACCACAAACAATGCGGCACCCGGTTCCGACTCACTAGAATCTTAACTGGCACTGTGAAGCCACATGCAAACTACGCATCAAAATGCTGCATCGCGCAAGCAAAGTTCAACATATAAACAAGATCCTGACATCTATCATTGGGCAGTTGCAGTTGCCCGTCATACACGACACCTGTCTGGTCGGAGGATCCTCCCTTTTTATAGAGGATGAGTTTACTTTACACCCTGTTCCTCATACCTCTAAAATAGTAAATAAAAAATGTTATAAATACACTCTGGTTTGATTTCACCTCTACTCCCAAAACTTCAAGTGTCCTCACGTGATTATATAATTATTGATAGTATAGATGGCGCTGATGGCGATAATATAGGACTCCAAACTATCGAATCAATATCATAGTATCGCTGTTAACAATAGTACTTTCACATGACGATGCTGTTAAATCCTGACTATTTTGATGTCGAACTCTCGAAGTTTCTGTTACAATAAATATATCCAAAGTATACTTTCAACAACTTAAAGCACTGTAAAAAAATATAAAATGAGCCTATTTGAATAAAGTAATTAAAAATAATTATCAATTTATTATATAGACGACTGCATAATCTGCATAATAAAACTGGCAATTTTTATATGTTTGCCAGTAAGGATCACGATCATGACCGGTTATTATTTTAGTACTTATTATTATTGATGATTTGAGATACATCGCTTTTCCCCCGGAGCTGGGTTTTTTTTAAGCATCCTCCTTTGTAGTACCTACAACAAGGCTCAAGAAAATAGGTGGTTCGCTCAGATGTCAATGTATACGCTTTTATAATAAATTTCCAAGCCACGTACAAGAACTAAGCCTTAATAAATTCAAATTATTCATTAAACGTAAGTTGTGCCAGAAAGCGTTTTATACCGTGAAAGATTACGTTGAGGACAAAAAGGCTTGGGATTGAGCTGCTCCGATTTATTTGTTTTATTTTTGTTTTTATATAATAATTTAATGATCTAATGATTTAATGATTTAATGATTTAATGATTTAATGATTTAATGATTTAATGATTTAATGATTTAATGATTTAATGATTTAATGATTTAATGATTTAATGATTTAATGATTTAATGATTTAATGATTTAACGATTTAATGATTTAATGATTTAATGATTTAATGATTTAATGATTTAATGATTTAATGATTTAATGGTTTAATGGTTTAATGATTTCATGATTTCATGATTTCATGATTTCATGATTTCATGATTTCATGATTTCATGATTTCATGATTTCATGATTTCATGATTTCATGATTTCATGATTAATGATTTAATGATCTTCACGAACTTTTTTGCTGAACTTTCTAAAGTGTACAATTCTATAGAACAAAAATTGTATGTATCTCTAACGATTAACGCGGCGCACGCCAGTAAAACTCGCAGTCACCATGTTTTTTTTCCGACATCTTCAACAATAATCGTCGTTTTCAGCCATAATAAACTAAAACCTTCCTCATGAATCACTCCGTCCATTATTGGTGAAACCCGTTTGAAAATCCGTTCAGCAGTTTTTTAGTTTATCGCGTTCAGACAGACAGACAGCTGGCTGGGGACTTTGTTTGTAAGGACAATAACACAGTCAAACAAAAAAAAAACATATTTGCAATTACTGACTTTAAGATCACCGAGACCGAAGTGAGCCAGCGCTTCGCACGGGGTATCCAGCTGATCGTCGAGCGTGAGAGAGCCCAGTGACCACATCCGGAGTGATCTATCGTTCGAGCCTGTAATTCAATGAAAACTCCATTATGATGAGTCAGTGATACTCCTGCGGCTTTCAACCAACGTAAGGGACTGACCGGTAACCATGTATCGCATATCGTGCGCGAGCACCACGCAGGTGAGGTACCGCGAGTGCGCGTGCACGACGCGCACGCAGCGCAGGTGGAGCCCGTCGGGCAGCCACAGGCGAGCCGTGCGGTCCAGCGACGCGGACGCCAGCACCGCGCGCACTCCCCAGCCGGCCCAGCGCAACGCCGTCACCGCCGCCGAGTGCCCGCGTAGCCGGTGCCCGCCCGTCAGCAGCCCGCGCGGCCAGCCATCTTCCACGCGCGTGTGCCACACCCGGATGAGCGAGTCCTGCCCGCCAGTAGCGCACAGCTTGCCATCCTCCGTGACGTCCGCGCACAGAGCACCCAGGTCGTGCACGTTGTCCATCCACGCGAGCGCCATCGGCGTCGGACACCCGCTAATCCCACTTCGACACACCTCTGTACACACAAATACAAGTAAAACAAGTAGGTATCCCAACTTTGTTGTCCTTACCTCAAAAAAACCTACCTGCGAGATCAAAAACCTTGAGCACACCATGCGTGCACGCGGTGAGCAACATCGCGCCGCAGGCGGGCGCCGTGATGGCATGCAGCGCGCCCTCGTGCGCATGCAGGCGCGCGAGCAGCTGCGCGTGCGGCACGTGCCACACGCACAGCACGCCGTCATCGTGTCCACTCAGCAGACGCGCGCGCGCCGCCCAGCACAACGCGCGCACAGCTGCGGCGCTCGGCGCGGCCAACAGGCGGCGCGGCGCCAGGCCCCGGCCAGCCCACACGCGCACAGCGCCGTCCACGCCGCCCGACGCCAGCAGTACGCCGGACGCCGCCCAGCGCGCCGCCGTGACGCCGTAGCGGTGCGCGCTCTCGGCACGCGCCACTTCGTCCCAGCCGGCGCCGGTGGTCCAGCGCCACAGCCGCAGCGTGCGGTCGCCGCTGCCGGTCACGAGCTGCGCGCCACTCGCGTCCGCGCACGTCACCTCAGTGCGGTGCGCGCGCAGCGTTTGAATCAGCGTTGGTTCTTCGATCTCTTCCATAGCTTTCCTTCTTTACAGCTTTCTAGCGGTATTTTTTTGTGTTCAGATTACCGCGTTGAGCTTCTCGCGTTAGACACTGAATTATGATCATCACTTAAACATTTCCAGAACTCTATATAATCCATACATAATTATTTAAAGTTTAATCGTTCATAGTAATTAGTAGTAGACAAGAGCTGTGTCACTGGCGGCACGTCTGATGAATAATGTTGAACGGAGAATGATTGCCGTATGTGTGCCGTGAGCGGCCTTGCCGTCCCGCCGCGCGATGTATCGGTAATAATCGATGGCCGACTGTGTCGCGTGACCGGCGACACCCGCCTCATCAGGGACACACGCGCGTACTACGTCTACTGCCCACGCAGCAGTAATACTACGTAGGTAGTACATTTATCTATTATTCACCTACTCTAAAACGTTCATAATGTAAACTGTTGGCAGGGGTTCGTTACTCGTTACACTTTAGAAATCGAAATGAGTAAAGTAATTAAACAAAATGAATATTTAAAACGTTTCAAATATCTAATTTCGTTAAAAAAATATTTTTTAGATAAATAACCAGCGCTACGTCTATTTTTTAGCGCACAATGGAAAACGTATTGTCAGGTATGGGTGGGCGGTGTGGAGCGCGTGAGGGAGAGACAAATGTCGCGCCCTCACGCCCCTAGCCGCTGCAGGAGACGTCCTGGGCGTCGCGTCGGTTTGGTAGCCGATCTCCGGCCACCGTAGGCGCGGGCTTGCGGACGGAGAGTAATGGGTAGCTCGCTGTCTGATAAGGCCCGGATCGACCGGTTCCACGCGCGTGTTAGAAAATACAGTGGGCACTAGAAGTGTATGTATAGATATAACCCAAATAGCAAGATTTGAATGTCAGAATGACTACTGATTATTTATTATTTATGAATAAGTTATGTAGGGAATGGTTTTCATGAAATAAAGCACAGAAAGTCAAGGCTAGACATATATTTAATTAGACTTGTCATTATTTAATCAGAAAGCTACTTGTCCGTTCCAAATCTAGGTCTTCATGGAGAAGAAGGACAAGAAACTCCATGGGAACAATATTGCAGTATTCTATCGACACAATTCTTATATTTCCATAAATTATCGTTTATTGTTAACAGTTTATTCTATGTCTTGGATTCAGAATAATAGCAATATTGGCAATAATACACCAACATAATCATACTAAGCAATAATTACAGTATAATATCAAATTATTTAACTAACGTGACACCAGATATTCCACACACTAACAGCACTATAACCAACCAACTGAACATTTACTGAGTAACTGACTATTCCATCACTTGATTCGGTCCGCACAGCTCAAAAGCCAAATAAAAACTCCGACTTCGCAACGAAAGCGGGTCTTTTATAACATCGGTTCTTGTAAACAAGGGGGGGGGATCATCCCACCTTGTTTGAAACGTGACAATCGTTTGAAACAGTTTGTTATATTAAAATAACAATATAAAATCTAAGCTATACTAAATGTGTCATTAAATATTACTTAACCGATTGCGTCCTTATCTGCCGATGACGTCAAAAACGCTCAAGCCCCGAAGCGCATTCCGAGCGCGCCGGATGTTAATGACCTTGATAACAAAAAACGCTCTCCCGCTGTTTGAAGTGGCTCTCGGCACAATATGAATACTTTGTTGTGTTCTTGAATACACAGAGCATCATGTTATGTATAAACAATGCTCGTAAGACGAGAATCGTATTTATAAACAAAATGTAATTATCAGATACGGGGGAAAAAACGTGTTTATTCCGGTTTCATGTCTATTTCTGATAAAACTACTGTATCAATTTACAAGAAATTTTGCAAATTACATTATGAATAGTTATGTAATCTAACAAAAGCATTTGTTTGATAGTCCTACGTAATATTTTCATATTATTGAAACTGAAACTTCATAGCGCGCGGTGCCGACTTTGTCTTTTGTTTTACGGGGAACATTTCTTTGTTCAAAAATAAAATTTTATGATGGTATTTCGTGATAATATTATCTACAACGATGCATTATGTACTTCTAAATGAATATTCATCTATTTGCTGTCAATTACACACAAAAAAGTCGAAATTCATCATAGAATGATAACGCGTCACAACGGTTTTGGCGCGTAAAATTACTTTGCTCAAAAATGTGATTTTATGATGCTATTTCGTGAAACTATTATCTACAACGGTGTAATAACTACTAATAAATGATAATATAGCCACTTACCTTTTAATTATCACACTTTATTGCACAAAACAACACAAAACAGACACCGTCACCCGCACTGCGCCGATCGTTTTCTGAAGTATGAGTAATGTCAGTTTGACTTTTTTTTTTAAATGTTGCGTTCCGTATATTTTTATTTTTGAATGATATAATCGAGTAGAATATTTATCCGACCATAGAGTAAAACCATCCTTATTGGAGACTAGCCTTTATTTGGCAGTAAAAATAGAAAAAAGTGCCGCGCGAGAGGGTGTTACACCAGGTGCGTCACCGGGGCTTGACGGGTATGGACGACTTGTTACACGGCGAGTAGCGATTTGGCGCCATCGGTTAATAATTAATAGAAATAATATCTAAATTAATTTTACAAGTATTACTTTTAGGTAAACAATACCTTAGTCAAATGAGGTACTTTTACATTGGTCTCAAGTTTCGTAAGTGTGACAGATGTCACTATCCGACAAACAATATTATAATAACCTCAAAATGAACTATCTGACACTCGCCTAAAAGAGATGTCAGCATAATTGACGGGGTCAACTAGGACCGATGCCTGCCGGGGTTGCGGGAAGTCCTAAGGGGAGACCGTGGCCCCTGGCAACGTACAGGAAAGGGAAGGAACATGGGTGAGTTTTAGTCAGTAAGAGTCTGACACGCCCTTCGCTCCGCGCAGAGCGGAGAAGTCATTTGATGATTTCCCAACCAAAAAAAAAAAATGTATGGGCGGTGTGTTAGGTATGTCTTTTAAACGATGTCCTTATCACAGCCGATGAACCGGGTTTACATTTTACAATGGTTAACGGCAGTGTTACACAGGCTGCAAGATGCAGGACTAACCACGCAAAAAGAAAAGTGTGATTTTGCAAGAATAATTTCATTTACTTAGAGTGTGTGTACTTACTTGTACTTCATGTACTTTTTAACCCGTCTTAAACAAAGACGGGTAAAAAAAATCATCGGATAATAGCAATTGAAAAATCCCCAGTGCCCACAGATATAATATAGGTTATATTGTTACTGCTAAATAATGACTTTAAAATAAAGCGTCAGTGCGTTCACAGTCCGTCCGAGTTTTACTTGTGTCCCGTTCCCGTATCTAACAGACGACAAAGGGTATGGAACCGTAAACCGTCATAATATTATCATCGATTTAATTATGTGGATCCTCGATTGTTACCATGTGATAATGACTGTGGTAAGTATTATTGCTAATGATATAGTCAAAAGGTAGTCGGACAGCGGGATTTGTAGGTGTTACATCAAGCGCCTTAGTGATGGGGTGAAGGCTGACGGCGGGTGGGAAGCGAGTAGCTGGGACTGGGTGAGCGCAGGGATGCACCGCGACCGATGACGCGCGTGGTGCGGCCACCAGGGGGCCAAGTCTACTAATTTACAAACGTCACAATGGTCTCTCGATGAGGACATGTGTTTTTAACAGATTTTGTATGGCAAATCTGTCAAAAACTCACCATCGAGAGACCATTGTGGCGTTTATAAATTAGTAGACTTGGCCCCCAGGACTCGCCCGCACCCACTCGCACCGCTCTCGTGGCCGGCACTTCCCCGGCCGCATCGATCGCACACACGCGCCGCACTCCTTGCCCACCTGTCATTATAGTAATAGTAATAGTCCATTTATTTGTAATAAAATAGTTACAGAGATTCAAGTAAGTACTTATTATTCTGCCGTTCCCGGCGTACAAATACATTGTCAGGGTTTTGGTTCGTTTATGATCACACATTTTATTGCATATGTAAATGTCAAAAAGATTTAGTTAAGTCAAAGAGATAGAGAAGCAAATAATATTATGATAATTCCTAATATTTATGTCAACTTATCCTTCATAAAATCATTACTCGAGTAGTAGCATTTACATAAGAGATAAATGAATAATTTACATTTAAATGTCCTGAAGTTTAGAGTTTTAAAACAATCTGGTAGTTTATTATAAACTTTGGTCGCCATACAAAATACATTATTAGAAAACAGATTGTTATTTCGTCTAGGTATACGAAGCATGTGAACTTTGCGGCTATTTCTGGATACTACATCATTATGCAGAACATATTCATGCTTATTTTGGTACACAAAAATACAGATTTCAAAAATATATAATGCTGGGAGTGGTAATATTTTTAATTTCTTAAATAATGGCACACAGCTGTCCAGCGGGTGCGCTCCACATATTGAGCGAATACACTTCTTTTGAGCTCGAAACGCTTTATTAAGTTCTACTGAATTACCCCATATTATAATGCCATAACGCAAAATTTATGCAACATAGCCATGGTATGCACATAGTACCGCATTAACACTAGCCACACGTGTTAGTCTGTACAGAACGAATACGAATCTATCTAGTTTTGTGCAGAGTTCGTCAATATGAGGTTTCCAGTTACAGTGTTCGTCTATTACGATGTTCGTAAAATCGAACTCGCATTTGTTTAAAAAACTATCCGATATGAATAACCGCAACCGGCGCGATAAATATAAGCATAGATTGTGTGTGAGACCATCCAATACAGCACTAATGCGTAAAAGCGTTTTCTGTATGGCACCACGTATATTTAATCATCTACCACAAGCACTCAGAGATATAACTATAACTAACTTGTTTAAGAAAAAACTAAAAGAGTATTTAGCAGCCAAATGTTTCTATAGTATTGCTGAGTTTCTAATGGAGAAAACATAATAATTCTAATGTAGGGGCGAAGTTTGGTTTTGTTAACTATTGTGAGTATTTTTATTTGATTTTGACATTTGAATTAACGTAAATAATATTTTGTTCTTCATTAAATGTAAATTTAATTTATTGAACTCATTGACAAATTAATTTCAAATTATTGTATAATATTATTATTTTTTTTTTTTTCATGTACCTGTCAATAGTTATAATTAATTAATTTTAGTTATAATAATATTTGTACGCCGTTAAGGTAAAACATGACTGTGATCCTTTCTGTGCACATAACATCTTGCATGCTTTGTGTGTGCATACTCATGTTTCGGACAAATAAATAATCATTTCATTTCATTTCATTTCATTTCATTTCATTTCATTTCATTATTATTCCTAGGAACTTAGTACTCTCAACCTCGTCGATTGTGTCATTATCATGCTGTATTTTTTGCTGTGGGCGCTTACTGTTGTAGGTTTGGAACTGGATCATTTTGGTTTTGCTAATAATTATTAATGTGTAGATTATTTTGTTTGAGCCATGTTATTATTTTGTTTAGTGTCTCGTTTATTTCGGTCTGGTACTCACTTACGTCATAATTGTCATTTTGCATGCTGAGGGTCGTGTAGTCAGCATATAGTATGCAGTTATGTGAAGTTACGCTAGCTAAGTTATTAGCATACAGCAGAAACAAAAGTGGTCCCAGTATGGTGCCTTGGGGAACACCACAATTATTTTCCCAATAGTGAGATCTGCAGACGATTTTTTGG
Source organism: Conistra vaccinii (assembly GCA_948150665.1). Classification (NCBI taxonomy): domain Eukaryota; kingdom Metazoa; phylum Arthropoda; class Insecta; order Lepidoptera; family Noctuidae; genus Conistra; species Conistra vaccinii. Next base: position 23,091,375 of record OX411334.1, read on the forward strand.
TGCTCTGTTTGTCTAGAGATCTCAACACATTGTTGTCGATGGGTGAGGTAGCTTTCGAGCCATTTCAACGCATTTCCTCTAATCCCGTATCGATCCAATTTGAGAAGAAGCAATTTATGGTTAACGAAATCGAAAGCCTTGGACATATCTAGGAAAATAGAGGTAATTGGTATTTTCTCATTAAGACTTCTAGTTATCAATTTTATTAGAGCAAAACAAGCCAATGTATTAGATTTATTTTTCTTAAAACCAAATTGTTCTTCATTTAAAATATCGTACTTTGATATGAAGCTGTAAAGTTTTTCATGCATTACTTTTTCAAAAACTTTTAAAATTATCGGTATGAGCGTTATGGGACGATAGTTGTTCATTACGCTAGTGTCACCTTTCTTGTGGATTGGTTTAACAATAGAAAGCTTTAATCGCGAGGGGAATAAGCCTTGGATAAATGACAGGTTAATCATATGGCTAATATGCGGTGACAAAAATTTTGAGCATAATTTGAGAATGTTGGTGTTTATGTCATCATATCCTGTAGAGTTGGTGGATTTTAAAGAATTAATTGTTTTAAAAACAGTACTCTCATTGGTTGGTGTCAAATAATAGTATTAGGAAGGACAGCTATCGGTGGCGTGAAGTCAAGATATGGGTCAATGGTCTTATTATTTGTCATATCAATTTAAAAAAAAAATATATATATGTCAGCTATCGTTTCTGGTCGTGTGTAAGTTTGTTGGTCAAATTTAATTTCGTTTATGTCTTGTGAATGTATTGTGTCACTACTATTACTTTTGATTATTTTCCTAGCAGTTTTACATCTGTTACTAGATTGGGACAGATAACGTGTGTTTTGTTTTCTAATTTTTGCCCTTGCAACATACATCGTTTTAGGGTTGTGGTATATTTGCGGTAGGCATTCTTATGTTGGTTTTTATTAGCTGTTGACAGACGATATTTTAGGTATAGACGCCGTTTGTTTAAACAAAATTTTTTTATACCTTTAGTCATCCATTTATGTTTTAGTGGCTTATTGGTTACTTTTACCTTTATTATAGGGAAGCACAGATTATAAAATAAAGTTAAAATGTCATGAAAGTAATTAAATGCAGTGTCCGTGTCTTCCGTTTCATATATTTCTGAAAAGGACAATGATGAGAGGCAGTTAATGGGCGTCTTTTTTCAAACCAAAATAATTTTTCATATTGGTTGGGTCCACCTTTACATCAAAAGATATAATTTGCCCAGTTTTGTGGTCAGATAATACAAGATAGTGTATTTGGGGCTCAACGTTTGGTATATTGCTTGCAATTAAGTCAATACCGGAGAGTTTCTTGTCGGTTTAATGATGTGATTAGTTATGTTGAAGTTCTTTAGAATCGATTCTAATTCTTTAAAATACTTGTCTGCTTTTACAACGTCTAGACAGCCCCGGATCTAGAATTTTTTCGAGGCGGGGCAAAACCAGCTGCCTACCGCCCCCCCCCCCCGAATCGTTTTCGAATCGCGAAGATCTTAATTTTTGTTGGTTTCTTATAAGTCGCTTTTTTCATTAAATATACTAGTACTTGTCGGACATTCATTTTAATTAGGCTAGGATTGGATAGAATAGGGATGGGATAGGGTTAGAAATTAGTAGTGAGATTATGATACATATTGGAACGACCTACAATTTTACTGTTAGAGCCATATTAACCTGATGTGCGGTTCAATTTTCAATTAGAATGCAAGAGCGAGCGAAGCGAGCGCGAAAATTTTAGCACTCTGCCTGAGATAAGCTAGGTTTTCTTTTGCTTTAGGAGTTACTAGGCTGCAAGAGCGAGCATAGCGAGCTCGAAATTTTTTGCATATAAACATATTACTCAAAATCGATCGAAAATGCACCAATCCAACAGGGGCGCCAAAACCGTGTTAAAAATTAAAGGAAGTCGTGTCGCCTTTGTAAATACAAGTGTCGACGAGGGACGCCCAGCTACCCGAATACGCAACGTAACTCAACGAGTTCTTGGTAGAACTGCTTGCGCTCACAACCCGCTCACACCGTTTGATGACCTATACCTACGCTAATCAGTGATTTCCTCAGTGCACCACCCGCAGGGAAGGATTATAAGTGCTGCGCGTCTCATTTATTGCAAAGTTGCAATGCGTTGGGTGGTGCACGTGTCTGCCACACTTGAATTTGGCGCCCCAAAATGCTGGCGCCCGGGGCACGTGCCCCGGTTTGCCCCCCACTAGATCCGGGGCTGCGTCTAGATTCCTGTCTCCACATAATATAATGGTTTTATTATTTCTCTTTAATAGGTTTCTCAAAAGAAGGTTTAAGTTTTCTAAGAATAATGTAATATTTGAATTAGGTGTACGGTAAATGCATATTATGTAAAGCTTTAAGGTAGTTATTTCAATTTCGCAGTATACAAAATAGTACAATTTAGGTTCAATTAGATTAATTATAGGTTTGCAGTCAAGATCTCTTTTGACCAATATGCAGGTCCCACCTCTACGCTGATGTGGCCTGGAATAGGCTGAAACGAGCTTATAATTTTTAGAGTGAGGTTGGCTTCTGCACCTTTTCCTTAGGGTATAAAAGGGTATAAATATATAAGGGTATAAAAGTTTCACATAAACATTATAATGTCAATACTCATATCAGCTTTTTCCAGTTCAATTATTGATGTTTCAAAAAGGTCAAAAGGTCTTTTTTTAGGGTTCCGTACCCGAAGGGTGACAAACGGAACCCTATTCATAAGCCTCCGCTGTCCGTCTGTCTGTCAGCGAGCTCTATCTCATGAACCGTAATAGGTAGGCAGTTGAAAATTTCACAGATTGTGCATTTCTATTGCCGTAAGAGCAGCAAATAATAAAATTAAAAATTAAAGGGGGGTCAGCATATAATAAAATTAAATTAAAAAAAAATATATATCTGACCCTGGCATGTGGGGTATCATTGTCTAGAGCTCATTGAGTAGAGAATAAATATAAATTTTATTTGTTTTTATCTTCAAAAATGATGAATTAGGGGGCCGTAGAAGTTGTCTGTTTTAGACCAGTTTTGTACGAGCTCTATCTCAACAACTAAACTATGTAGTTAGCAATTTGAAACTTGTGTGTATCATGTACCATTATACTGTTTATAATCAACAAATTCTAAAAACGCCGATTCATAACGTATTTTTATATAATATTGGCGATTTTCTGCAACTTAAAAAAATAATTTTGTTTTTCATATCTTTTATTTCATTTTAATACATATGAATTACATTTTTAAATATTTCTTAAAAAAAAAGATATAAAAAACATTTAAAAATATAAAAAATAGTCGCCCATCGGCATCAGGAACAGGGTCCAAGCTGCCGGTGGTCAGGGCTCTAGAGAGAGGAACCTCACTATGCGTGCCGTGTCTAGGAGTACTGCTTTCTGAATCAAGCCCTTGACCCAGCCGCGCAATGAGAGCCTCCTGAGGTGTTGGTCGAGGCTCTCCGCTATTAGGCCATTAACCGTTACGATTATCGGTACAATGATTGCAGAGTCCACGTCCCACATGTCGACAACCTCGTGTGCTAAGTCAAGATACTTGATTTTTTTATCTTTCTCAGCTTTCACGAGATTCTCGTCATGAGGGACAGCAATATCAACAATCATTGCACGGCGTTCTCGTCAATCTATCACCATAATATCAGGCTTATTAGCTACAATAGTCCTGTCAGTGATGATAGATCGATCCCAATACAATGTGGCCTGACAATTCTCGAGAACTGGGTCGGGCACATACCTATAGTATGGTACTTCTGACTCCACAAGGTTGTATTGCAAGGCAAGTTGCTGGTGGATAATCCTAGCTTCTAGATTGTTTCTGTGCAAGTACTCGCCGTTAGCAAGACGAGAACAACCGGAAACAATATGTCGGATTGATTCACCCGGACGGTGGCATGCCCGACAAATGTCAACCGTACCATCCTTGACAATGTATTTCCGATAATTATTCGTCATGATAACTTCATCCATAATCGCACAGACAAAACCTTCGGGTTCTCCGAAGAGGTCGCCGAAGCGCAGCCAGGATATAGACGCCAAAAAGTCTACGTCAGGCCCATGGAGGGCCCGGAAAAAGCGTCCGTGAAGCTCTTTGCCTTGCCATACTTCCTTACGATCGTTAGTATCCAGTACTGCAGGTTTGCGCCAGTTCTCTTTCGCCAAGGAGAGCGGGGTGAGGCCCTTGTCCACTGCGACCACATCTCGGTGCATCCCCACGTCAGTTTGAAGGAAATATTCCCTGAGACTGTAAATCTCGCGGTTGTGGAGGGTTTTGGCATTCAAGAAACCTCGACCCCCACACATCCGCGGGATGTACAGTCTCATCACTGATGACCGTGGGTGATGCATCCGATTTGCTGTCAGCAATGTACGGACCTTCCTATCCAGAGCGTCAAGTTCCGTCTGAGTCCATTTGAGTATGCCGAAAGAGTACATCAAAACCGGCATGACCCAACCGTTGAAGGCGCGCACCTTGTTTCCGCCTGATAAAAGACTATTTAGTACCTTATTCAGGCGGCCAAAGAAACGCTCCCTCAACGATTGTTTCATGTCGGCAACATTGATGCCTAATGCTTCCGACATACCCAAATACTTATAGGTTTCAGTTGAGGAGAGGGATCTAAGGTGTATGGAATCCGAGAGTTGGGTTCCCACGGATTCCATAATTCCTCCTCGCTTTACATGCATGACTGCACATTTGTCCACACCAAATTCCATCCTGATGGCGCTACTGAACGTTTCTGTTACCTTCAGTAGCTCCATCAGTCGCAAATTGTTGGGGGCAAAGAGTTTTTCATATTATTATTATGTGATACAATTCCACAGATAACTATTTACTAGTCGGAGTAATGACATGGAATTAGTTAGTACTATCATGGCAACATGTATATAGAAAATCCAATCCCGTATCAAAATCCCAATCCCGCAAGTCTGCGGGATCGAGGTCATCAATTCCGCGGATCCGCGGGATTTGTGGAATTGCAAAAAAAACATACTTTTTGTTCTAAGTAATTATGTTCATGAATTTACGGGGGGATTGTATTCCCTAATCCTATACTATTAAAATTAAATGAGCTTTCTCTAATAGAAAAAGCGCACATCTCCGACTATGTACTAGTTTGTATTTATTGTATTTTTAAGGCTGTTTTGCTGTTTTTCAGTGCCTTTATATAATACATAACCAAAAACACAAAACCAGCGCGCCATTTTTTTTTATCTCATCTAAGAGACTTCATGTCTTTTTATGGCTAGGTACTGCGTAAATAAATAAAATATGATAAATTAACATAATATTTCATCAAATTATATATTTTACATTACATATTTACCTTAATTTGCGTATTCAAAACATTATTTTGTAATTATTATATTTGTATATAGGCTGTTTGCCAGTGACTTACACCACCAAAAGAATAAACAGCGCGCCATTTTCATAGATATTTATCAACTTTTTCGTTGTGTGGTTTAATTAATACTTCTAACTAATACGAAATCTTAAATATTGTCACCAACCGACGACGTTGAAAAGTTTTTAAAATAAGGACTGGTACTTGGCAACAAAGGTCAGTTGAACTTTTTAAATCTAAATGTATCATCCTCTAAAATTACGTTATTGTAGCTTATGTTCTTAGTGTACAAACACAGTAGGAGCGGCGCAGGTGGCGAAATCCCCAAGCGGGTATCGTAAGCCCATAAATTCTTTTGTCTATGAACAAAGTGCCAGCGGAACGGGCTGCGCTGGCAGCGCGGCCAGGCGGGGCGGCGGTAGGACGCAAACCAGCTATCTAATTACGCAACACATTTATTTTCGTAAACGATTCCGACTAATCTGTTTCATTTTGACAGTTCAACAATATTCATTGCGTTTTTTACTTTGGTGAGCAGATTTTTTTTTCGAACTTATGAAGCAATGGACTAGCAATCTGTTTCAAAACGATTCAAATTCTCATTGATCGTGTATTACGTAATTAGGGTACAGTTTGGTTTTTCCGCCCAGGAGTTATAGTCACTGGGATTATTATCTAGTTGAGGTTGTCAATAATTCTCCTCGTATATTTTCCAATATGTAGACGAAAGTACATACTTAATGGACATTCGCGTGTACTCAATTTTGTTTTTGTAATTTAAGTTTCTTTATTTAAGTCATGACGACTGCTTTTAGAAAAAAAAAGACTTTCTAAAAACTCAGACATGATAATGCTACTAGGCATTTACCTACGCTGAGACGCCTCGCGCGAAGTACTGTGTTCACGAGTTGGAATATGCGTTTTTCACCCATTGTGTTTGTACACTAAAACGCCTGCTACACGGTGGCCAACCAGGCCAACCGCGTCCCCGACAAGGCCAACTGCGTCCCCGACAGAGGTGACCTGACCATGGTTGGCGACCGGCAAAGTTGTTCAACGTTTGGTCGTAAACCATCATCTACACGGTTTTATTTTAAACGTTGAGTGTCACTGGGTGAAAAATTAAAAAAAAACGAATTCAACTTATTGTCATAAAAATAAGTAAAAAATTAATATGAATTCGATAAATCGATTAACTTGTTTAATCTGGCAACATTGTTTAAAAGTGAAAATAAGGGAAGTCAGTCGGGAAGTCGGTGTTTTTTATATTAAAAATATTGAATTCCTTATCCCATGATAAAACTGCATAATATTTCATGATTAACTACAAAAAAAAAACTGAAACAAATATTGATAAATATTTCATTTGTGTCGCGTTAGGCCCAGATTCGCCCGTGCTGTTGTTACTTTTACGAAAGTATTTAAAAAATATTGTACGATATGGTACGGAACCCTTCATGTGCGAGTCCGACTCGCACTTGACCGATTTATATTTAATATACTATATTTTGATGTAGAAGGGAGAACCTACGTTTAGCCTCGAAAAAACACCGGTTGGCTAGTGTTATCACAGTTATGTAGAGGCTTAGGAACTTGATTAGAGGTTTTATTCTGTTTTTTTAAATAATATGGGATAGTTCCTTGTTTGCATTAGCTACCAAGTGACCACCACACACTGATAGCATCAAAACTAACTATACGTTACTAACTATGTTTTATTTATTGACGTTACCGTAAACCTTGAACTTTTTGTAAAATTGTATTGAAAACTTACTAACTATCTGATTTTCTTTGTTTGTAAGTTTCGAGTGCAGCGTAGTAGGTATTTCCGAAAACAACCTACACCCGAAAAACATAACCTGACATCTAACCCAGCCGGTAAAATGGGCCAAGTCCGGTTAAACATAACCTGCCATCTAACGCAGCCGGTAAAATGGGCCAAGTCCGGTTAAACATAACCTGACTTCTAACGCAGCTGGTAAAATGGGCCAAGTTCGGTTAAACATAACCTGACATCTAACGCAGCTGGTAAAATGGGCCAAGTCCGGTTAAACATAATCTGACATCTAACGCAGCCGGTAAAATGGGCCAAGTCCGGTAAAACATTACCTGCCATGTAACGCTGTCGGTAAAATGGGCTAAGTCTGGTAAAAAAGTACGCACGGGATTGTCTAAGGATGCTAATTAAGGCAGCTTCTTTAAAATGTCATTCTCGTCTTCAAATATATTTAGTTGTCTAATAAATTAAAAGATCAGCGACGAACTTTTAGCGTCTAATAAATGGTTTTCAAGCAACCATTTGTAAAACAAGCTGCTGTTAATATGACACCGCATGGTGATAATTCTTAAGCAACTAAATTTGTGATTGTCTACGCATTGCCAGCTTCCCGTTCTTTAGAGAGCAATGGTGGCCCAGTGGTAACGGCCCCGACTTACGAGTTGTCGTGAGGTCGTGAGTTCGAACCCAAGCAGGCGCTTTAATTTGTGTAAATAATTTCATCACCACTGCTCTCAAAACGGTGAAGGAAAACTTCGTGAGGAAACCGGCATGTCTTAGAACCAAAAACTTCGAAGACATGTGACATCTACTAACCCGCACTGGGCCCGCGTGGTAGATTACAGCCCACTCCCTCTCACAGAGAGGAGGCCTGATGATGATGATTGCCAGCTTCTAATAAGTGTATAAACTGTATCTATAAAATAATATCAACGTACTCTAATTTCTTATAGTCACCTTTATTTTTAGCATTAGTAATTGATGAGTGAATCTACTATATTTGAACATAAAATTACCTTATTATTGTCATCAAATAATGGTCAATGAAAGCTCTAAATTTTCATGTATTCGCCTATCTATTTATAATGTTACCATAAGTAATTGAGCACTTGACTATTATACCTACCCAATTGAACATACAAAATCTAATTTCATTTGACATAACTTTCATATACTATAATTTTCATATATGCTATAAAAACATGTAACTTAATTTCATATGATCTAATGTTATATTTGATAATATATAATTTTAATTTTCTCTAATTACATTTAGTATAACGTTCATTTAATATAATTTTCAAATTGTATAATGCTCTTTTTATATAATGTTACAGCGGGCGGGGGTTGCTCTCCCTCCGCACCTCCGGTTTTTATTATACACGAATGTTATTTCAAATGTACATTATATAAACTGTTCATTATACAACTAAAATTTCATTGTGTTAAATTGTAAGTAAGTAGTTTTAAGACCGCGCTATCGCATTAGGTAATACCTGTGATGATAGTCGTAAGGGAGATTTAAAAAATAAATAAATGAAATTAGGTAAAATGAAATTATAGCTCATGCAATTTCGACAAGAAACCTTAAAACGCGCGGTAAACACTTTACTTCAGGAGGAGAAGTACCACACTGCAATGCGTTTATATCTTGCAATATGGATTTTCCAAAAGAAATCTCACTTGTTGGATCCAATTTCGTGCACATTTGCTTTTTAGCGTGTCCCCACTGTACCCAGCACATTCTTTCGCTTGTATTGCTAATTTTCACGAAAAAGAATATGATTTATTAATTTAGTTGTTGAATAGAAAACTGATTGCTTTTAGCAGGCAGATGTTGAATATCTAAAATATATAAAGTAGATCACTTACAACATTAGTCAGTGAGTTATCAATTCAGAAGTAAATATACAGGGTGGCAGGGACATCGACGCGAAGCCGGTTACCATGGATTCAGTACATGATTCTGAACCCCCCTGCGTTGAAATTTCTTGTCGGTTATTTAAAAAAAAAACAGCTGTTTCATAGAAAAGTGCAATACCTACGCGGTCAAAATGTATGGAGCAGCAGATTTTTTTTAAAATAACCGACGAAAAATTTCAACGCAGGGGGGTTCAGAATCATGTACTGAATCCATGGTAATCGGCTTCGCGTCGATGTCCCTGCCACCCCGTATTTATCGGTAGCTCTGAGTCATATTAATTTACGTTCCTAAATTGACCCTGGTTTTTTTTTATTTCTATTGGAATAGTATATATAAATTAATATAATTGAAGCTGTTCTATTAACTCGTAGCCTCCATATAAAAAAGACGTTAGGTTGCAGGTGCTAAAGAAAACTTTTGTTGCTGTACTCATAATTTCCCACTGTCTAATAGTATTTTGATGCAAGTGTTAAAAGTAGGTCTTTAAACTTTTTAGAAAAGGGGGTAAAAACTATTAATATTAATATCTATATCTATATCTATTCTATCTATTCTATACATATAATAAAATTGTAGAAAAGTGGTGTCTGTACAATGGAAATATATAAAAAAAAAGTAGCAGGGGTTGTTATTATATCGATGCCGAACCCGAAATTGTAATTAATTTTTTTTTGTCTGTTTGTCTGTTTGTCTGTTTGTCGGTTTGTCTGTTTGTCTGTTTGTCTGTGTGTTTGTGCACGCTAATATCAGAAACGGCTTATTCGATTTAGATGCGGTTTTCGCTAATATATTGTAGTAAGCTTCACTTAACATTTAGTGTTTATTTCATGTCAATCGGTTCATAAATAAAAAAGTTATGTCAATTTAAAGAATCACGACGAACGGTATTCTAACAGAGTACGTACACGCCTCGCGCCTACGCGTCCGTGGCTATATAAAGCTCGCTGAGAGCCGCGCCGCTGCCTGGCTGTTAAGTTAGTAGCTTAAGGCAGCCACAGGATAGTACGGTTAAGCAGACGACCTCCTCTGAGGTCAAATGCGAGATGCCATACAAAAAATTAACCGGTCAGGTAGTTAAAGTATTAATATTGTGAAGAAAGTGGCACTATATAGTGCCACGCAGTCATCGTATGGGATGAATGCATTATGGCAAATAGGAAACCGGTGGAAGCTGTAAACAAAACCCTGCAGGACATCCGCAGAAACCAAGACATGATGGGTGGTGCCACAGTTCTGTCTAACGAGGTGAAAGCTTTGTTGAAAACGTCGACTCTATGGTCGAGAGTACATAGACTGTGCTAGACTATCAACATACGAGCTCGGCTTGGCGGGAATTCACATGCTCAAGAATTCTCCAATTTTCTTCTAGAAGTCGGTGAAGGCACTCTACCAGAAGAGAGCGGCCAGGTGGCCCTACCTATTTAGAGACTCTTGGTAGAGTAGTTCCCACTTTAGAAGATTTGATTCGTCTGGTGTACGGGGACATCAGTCGAATACCTTACTAATAGAATTCTTGGGCGTGTTTCCATTCTAACGCCAAAAATCATCAAGCTGCAGCAATCACAGTATTCTCTCGCAAATTGAAAGGAGCGAAGTGATACGTTACATTATAAAACTGATTCACATCCGTCACATCACACTCTCAGGTCCAGTTGAAAACCTGCGTCAGTCATTTATAGTTCTCTGGCATTTTTTGCTGAACTGGGGCTTTTTAGCGCAGCCGTGAGGCACACTTCCCTGCTAATCTCTTACATCGCATTTTACCTTTTTTTTTTATTTTTGTCTGCTGTATAAACTGTGTGCTTTTTTGGTCTGTGTTAAATAAATATATTTTCTATCTTCTTCTTTCTTTCTCATATATACCTCCATTAATACCTACTGATGTGGAGGAAGATGATGCCACACATTACCCCTTAGAAATTCTTAATTCGCTAATTGTGGACTTCCGGTTCACATCACTTAGCTAAAGGCCGATATCCCGATTATGCTCCTTCGAAACTTAACTCCGCCGAAGCTGTGTCACGGAATTCGGCTCAAACTTGTGTCTTTACAGGGAAATGTCATCGAGGCAGAAAATCTAAAAAGTTGTTGCGTTGGCGAGACAATACCGCGTATACCACTAATTCCCCTCAATTACCAGTTAAAGCGCGTGCAGTTCCCTGTGAGCTTATGCTTTGCGATAATTATCAATAAGACACAGGGGTCGACACTGAAGACTAAAGGCTGCGGGTGTCAACCTCAGGACAAGCTGCTTCTCACACGGATAACTGTACGTCGCTTGCTCCCGAGTCACCAGTCCTGACTCTCTGTATATTTTGGATGCTGAAAACAAATCTACAAACGTAGTATACAGGGAAGTTTTATACAAATGTGGCTGTTAGTGTAGCACCTATATTGAGGTATCTTACGACTTCCACGCGAACGAAGTCGCGGGCAGAAGCTAGTAATATAATAAAGCACTAGGAAGTGCTGAAGGGCAGGCGTTTTTGGGGGACTGTCGTAATTTTGACGTTCGAAAAGTGCTGATTCTCTGTCATTTGAATTTTACCAAGTTATTAAAGCCGTCTCAAACTTTGCTGTGCCTCAAAGGCCCACATTCCGCAACGATCAAATGCTCAACACAGTAGTAGTCCACATTGCGGAATGCAATCAAGATGGTTGCGTAACAAACTGATGATCTCTCATTCGGACAAACTCGTTCTGACACGCGCAGCGCCATCTGTTGCTACTTTTCTTAACATATTATTTTGTCGAAACTTTATTTATAATATTTTCGCCAATTACGATGTTGGTCCCATAAAAAAGTTGTTCAATTTGATGGTCTGTACCATGATACCCTTAAATATGACCACACCTTTCCGGTACGTACTGTATACAAATATTATTTAGTTTAATAACCGTAAAAACTAGATCTATGCAGCACCGCCACCCCGCGGCCCGCCCTCCGAAATGTACACATGCAGAAGCTATGATAATTTAATTATTATAATGCAACATGCAACTTACATCTTTAATTCTAACCTTATACCTTGTATAAATTATTTTAGGTAGGTAGGTACTCATTAGGTAGTATTTTGCAAAAATCATTCGAATCGATGCCCAGTAGTCTGTTACTCTATTGTCTAACATAAGATAACTAAGGTTTTATTTCCAGAATGCCAGTCGCTGTTGATGCATGAGAGGTAACAGGTGTGCCGCGCGTGTGACGTGTTGCGGCGAGTAGGTACACACACGTTGCGCTGATACCCGTGGCGCGGCCACCAGCTGCGTCCGTAGAAAGTGTCTACCGTGCGCCCCTGACCTTGGCGTTCCGCGGTGACCACTCACAAGCAAACACTTCATCAATAGTTAATAATGTCCGCGACAGAGCTCGTACAATCAGTACCGCGCAGATCGATTGACCTGTCATACTTGTCGGAAGGTCAACCTTTGTTTACAAATCAAGGCCCTTCCAGACTTCACAATAATTCAACATCCGACTTACCCTGTCCGTCTGTATCACTATTTGCGCGTATAACAAGGTCGGCCGACTGTCTCTCAACGTTTTGACAATCAGCCATCAACATCTGGGTAGGCCTGGGTAACCTGGTTGATGGCTAATTGTATTGAAAAAAGTTTTATGGTACTAACTAAAAAAATTATCACAACTTGGACTTCTTCAAAAATGAGCAATAAACTATCAGTATCACAGTTGGTTTTGAAAACATGTATGTTACAAAACCAAGACATGTAAAATATGGCGTCCCATAAGGTAGTGTATTGGGTCCGCCACTTTTTTTTATCTATATAAATGATCTCCTGAAAGCAACAACCAACAAAATGGTTCTTTTTGCAGATAACAGTACCGTTATATAAAATGTACTAATTCAAATAATTATGAGAATGACATTAATACTTGCTGAAGTGACATTATAAATTGGTTAAATAATAATAATTTGGTTATAAACCTAAACAAAAGTCATGCATTTTTATCAACGCCGTGAAACCCCAAACGTTAGCATTTCCTACAAGGGCTGTGATATTGAAGAAACTAATAAGGCTAAGTTCTTAGGCATTATAATTGATAGCCAATTTACATGGAAACCTCATGTTGAACTATGTAAAAAACTTAGCAAGTCCGCATAATTATGCTCTTTTTCATATCTCAAAGAAAGTTAATAGTAAGGCTCTTTTAAGCGTACCTACCATGGACTGGTTGCCTCTGTTTTGCGATATGGCATTATTTTCTGGGGGCAGTCTACTGATAGGGAGTTGGTCTTTAGACTGGAAAAGCGATGCATCAGGTCAATGTGCGGTCTTAAGACAACTGCTAGCTGTATTCCCTATTTTAAATCGTTAAATTTTTTAACTTTGCCTTGTTTATTTATAATGGAAACGGCTTTGTTTGTGAAATGGAACCTACATCTATTTAAAAAAATATCAGAGGTCAGGAAAAATCCAATACGGACTCAATACATCAATCAATTATTTCAAGTAAGGTGTAAAACCGCGCATATGCAAAAAAAAATTTTTGGTATTGCCCCACTTATATATAATAGAGTACCTATATTACAAAAAAATATGACTAGATAAAAAATTAAAATTGCTCTAAACAACATTTTAATTACGAAAACTTATTACAAGATTGACGATTTTCTTAATGACGATTCACTAACTGACTGACATAATGTTACTTTTATTGACATTTTTATTTCTTTTATTACATCTTCATACATATTAATTATATATTTAAATACTTTTATCAAAAAACTATTTAAAAAAATAAAAAATTATGGCCCATCGGCATCAGGAACAAGGTCCAAGATGCCGGTGGTCAGGGCTCTAGAGAAAAGAACCTCCTCACTACAGTGACGTGCACTCCATACATGCAAATAAGCTCTGCATACCCTGTAGTCCCATACATACATGTCCCTCAAAATGATAAAAAACTAAAACAAAAAAAAAACATGGTATCGAATTATTGATCTACATCTCATCGCATAGCGTTTTGCTTCCCGTGTTAATTTCGCGCCATCTATTACTTTTTTTTGGAACTAGTTGAAGCGGCAAACAGCCGAACATCCGCCGCCGCCGCAGGCTCCCCCCGTGAGCAAAAGCATTACTACACGTTGCTTATTTGTCATACAACGCATCTCGTGAATTCTCGTGTAGTACACAGCAAAAGTGTGACTGTGTGCGTGAAAATGTGAGCGCGTGTTTGTGTTTTAGAAGCAGAGCTTACATTACAACCCGTCCGAATTGAGAAGCCATAAAAGCACCTCTTATTTGTTGATTGTAGAGGGTCAACTTTTTTAGTCGGATTAACCTAGTTCGTAATTACAAAGTTTCTTTAACCTATTGTTCCGATTGTTTTTCTTGGCGCTATAATATATTGATTTTCTAAGTAAATATTTAGTAAGTTGATTGTAAAAAATTTAAAATTAGACCTTTGAAACCTGTGTTGGCTGCAGATTTTAATTCATTGAAACGGATTTCATTAAATTAAAATCTGCCGTATTTTCGACGTTATCTTTTGAGAAAAAAGTTCAATTGATTGCAAAGGGAAGGTGTGCACCCGGGTTGGATTGAATTAAAAAAATATATGATGCCACTTGTTATTTTCGTAAAAAGTTTTACGATTATTATTAGGTAGGTACCTACACAGGCTAACAGGTTGTGTACACAAACAACAACTTGTATTGTTTCCCTTGCATTTGGTTTACAAATCTAGATAAAGAGAATGTTTGGATCTAGGTATAGGTAACGGATAAGATTATTATTCAGATATAGCATCATGCGAAGGCAATGGCGTAAGAGTTGGGTAGGGTAGGTAGTCAGAAGGCCACCGAACGAAACAAGCTACTAAGCTAAATTAAAATAAAACGTACCAGTTTCTGGTACGTTTTATTTTAATTTTAGCCGTGCATACCCTGTCTGAAATTTCTGTGCACGCCACTGCCTCACTATGCGTGCCGTGTCTAGGAGTACTGCTTTCTGAATCAAGCCCTTGACCCAGCCGCGCAATGAGAGCCTCCTGAGGTGTTGGTCGAGGCTCTCCGCTATTAGGCCATTCATCGTAACGATTATCGGTACAATGATTGCAGAGTCCACGTCCCACATGTCGACAACCTCGTGTGCTAAGTCAAGATACTTGATTTTTTTATCTTTATCAGCTTTCACGAGATTCTCGTCATGAGGAACAGCGATATCAACAATCATAGCACGGCGCTCTTGCCGATCTATCACCACAACATCAGGTTTGTTGGCTACAATAGTCTTGTCAGTGATGATAGATCGATCCCAATACAATGTGGCGTGACCATTCTCGAGAACTGGGTCGGGCACATACCTGTAGTATGGTACTTCTGACTCCACAAGATTGTATTGCAAGGCAAGTTGCTGGTGGATAATCCTAGCCACTAGATTGTGTCTGTGTCTTATTGTGATGCAGGTTCTTTTATTTTATATTTTTTATTGCTGTGACCACGCTGACATTTTTAATTTTTAATATTATTATTTTTTATTAGAGTCCGACCGAAACTGGTTTTCCGGCCGAAACCGAAACCGAATGTTCGGCCATGGCTTCAGTTTCGGCCGAAACCGAAACCGAAACTCTCGTGGTCAAGTATAAAATTCCTTAAAATACTGAAATTTGGTGCATTTTACCCATTATTCTGCATTAATTAGGACATGGAAAGGAAACGAAAAATGAAAAACGAAAAATGGTGGCATGACAAATGGCAGCTGCAGTAAACAGTTGGTATTGTTACCATTTTTTTTGCTTAGAATGCCATACTTATGCCTACGAAGCCTAAAATTCAGAATCGATTGAATGGACTGTAAAAAGGTTTGTTTAAATGTCTAATGTTATTTCAAATGGAGTATATTATAGTATAGTATAGTTGATAGAAAAGCTGCGAAACTGAAAGCTTATTGTTAATTTTGAAGAAGTCCAACTTGCGATCATTTTTAGTCAGTACCATTAATGTTTACGCTTTATTAAAAAAAACCAGGTTCTTAATAATTAATTACAATTTAGCTTATAAGACAGCAAGTAATTTAAATTTACGAAGTGTATAGAGTGCCGTTAACGGCCCTTTATCCGCCGCGGATAAAGGGCCTCTAATGCGGCATACTAGTAGTGCTGCCCCGGGCCGGCTAAAGTGCCGTAAACATTGTATTGTCAATGTCATTGTCACTGTCATTTTTGTTATTTTGTTTGTTTGTTGAGGTTAGTCCACGTTTGCTATAAACTTCAGACACCATAATGTTCAAAAATTCTAAATTTTGTTTTAAGTACTTATTTATCTTTGACCTGTTCTTACGATTGGATTGGTAAAATTCGCTATTGATTAACATGTGCATGTTCATTAGCTGTGTGGGCTAACCAATGGATACACGATCAAAGAGGTCTGAGTTCGTATCCTACATAAAACGTGTGGATGTTGACCATCTAATTTATATTTTTTTAAATATTTGTGTTTATTTATAGTGTATTCATGCATTAAATATTAGTTATTGTATTATTATTTAATTATTTATGTGATTTTTTATTTATCTTTTCGGTGTTGAAAATGGAAATTAAAAAAATCGTGCTGAATGATAAGAAAAATGTTTATTCGTTTTATTCATTAATAAAATTAACAAACTTTTATTAGAATTGTGACGTCACATTCCTACCTAGATAAAAGAAGTTCTCTTGTAACCGTTCTTATAAGATTTTTTGTTAGTGGGTAACCACTTCGTCAATTCATAATAACATAACAAGGAAAGGATATTCTAATACTTTCCACAAATATAATTGATGAGTTTATGAAAAACTACGAGTAATATATGATATTTTAGACTTTATGCATGTTTTTTATGTAACGTCACAATTAATGTTATATTGAGGTTATATGTATAGCTTAAGGCTGCATGTCCACTGAAGCGGAGAGGAGAGGAGAGGAGCGGAGATGTGCCAATATTAACCAATAGAATCTAAACTCCGCACCAGAGGAGCGATTGTATTGGTTAATGTTGGCACATCTCCGCTCCGCTCCTCTCCTCTCCGCTTCAGTGGACAGGCAGCCTAAATGTTCATTTTCTTGACGAAAAGAATATTGAAACTACACCTCAATTTAAGATCATTAAATAATTACGTATATGTTAATATTTCTAAATATTTAGTTACACAGTCTAATAATTAAAACGAAACATCTAGGGTATTAATAATTTTGTATAACCTCATTATTTTCGATGAGATGAAAATATGGTAGTATTCCAGTAAAAATCGAAATAATCCCGTGCGTGTGAAATAATTTGTTTCATACTCGCCCACCATTATGTCGTCGTTGCGCCTCACTAAGGCTGCCTGTTCACTGAAGCGGAGAGGAGAGGAGAGGAGCGGAGATGTGCCATTATTAACCAATCAAATCTAAACTTAGGGGCGGAGTCAAGATTCTATTGGTTAATATTGACACATTTCCGCTCCTCTTTTCTCCTCTCCGCTCCAGTGGACAGGCAGCCTAATAATGGCCATGGCCTCTTTTAATCCAGTGACTTACAGTATTCCTCTAAAACAAAAAAAAAGTTATATTAGGTATAACAAAATAGCTATAACAAAATATTAACTACTACTAACAAGACATTATGTTTATAAAATTTAGTAATATTTATTTAATGTTACAATATAATATTAAAACTATGCATTTATAAATTCAATAATAAACACTAATTATTTATAGTAATTTTCATTTAATATAACAATATAACATTAATATGTTAAAACTCTGCATTTATAAATCCAATAATAAACACTAATGATTTATCATCATTTAGAGAGCAGTGGTGGCCCAGTGGTAAAGGCCCCGACTTACGAGTTGTGGGTCGTGGGTTCGAACCCAAGCAGGCGCTTTACTTTGTGTAAATAAATTTCATCACCACTGCTCTCAAAACGGTGAACGAAAACATCGTGAGGAAACCGGCATGTCTAAGAATCAAACATTCGAAGGCATGTGACATCTATCAACCCGCACTGGGCCCGCGTGGTGGATTACGGCCCACTCCCTCTCACAGAGAAGCCTGTGTCCCAGCAGTGGGAACATTAATAGGCTGATTAAGATATGATTATTTATCGGCCCCATGATGGATTTAAAAAATAATTAAAATAATTAATCCATATGCCACCAAATAATCTTAGGTATTTTCAAATAAAAGTTTAAGTTACAATTCATAAATAAAAGCACTCACACTCAGTCCGTTTTCATCAGATATTTGTGTTCTATTAAGACTACTTTTATGCAGCGCAATAATAGTCGCCTTCGCCTCAATATTAATATTTGCTTGCATTTTGCATATAAATAGTAGTTTAATTCTCTTTGCTATTAAACCACACGTTACTAATCATTAATCAACAACCTACAACCAAACGACAACCATTCGTTCCGATCAAGTTAAATATTCCTAAAAACTCATGTCTACCCCACAGAAATCTAAATTCTCTCATTTAATTTTCTATGATCTACCAATAACTTTACGAAATGTGTACAAGTCCAAGGCGAACAAGATTAAAGAATATTATATATCTGTCCCATTGCTTCCAATCGAGTAAAAACTTACAAAAGTGAGATTTGAACTCACGGCTCATCGATTCTATCTGCACGCGCTTAACCGCCAGGTCATCTTGACTCACATTTTAAAGTTGAAATTATGAACTACAATCACTTAATAATGATGCATGTGTCTCTTGAAAATAGAAGGTCGTAAGTCAAACTTAACGTCAAGCTATTGCTTTGTGAGATTGCCAATCGACTTTTGGTCAGCACTGCCTAAATTTTTTCCTACCTTATGTTCCAAATTACTTCATACAAAAATATATTATATTTTTTCTTCAGCCTTGTAATAATACTGAGAGATAAAATCATAATAAATTCTAGAATACATAGAATATTAGAAATTTGTGACGCCTGTGAAGTTTTGCTAGTTCATTCTTCATTTAAAAAGGCTTAGTTTTCTTTCATGAAGATCAATACTTTGCATTATTCGGTAACGCAACCTCTTTACCCGAAGGTCCTGCGCGTTGATGTCTTTTGTGCACACCGGACCTAACAACCAAGTTCCACAAACTAAAGTAAGAATTGCTTTCATT
Organism: Conistra vaccinii; assembly: GCA_948150665.1. NCBI lineage: Eukaryota > Metazoa > Arthropoda > Insecta > Lepidoptera > Noctuidae > Conistra > Conistra vaccinii. The sequence goes on from OX411334.1 coordinate 23,110,559, forward strand.
TTGGAATCTTGGAAGTGTATAATAAATATGTTCCTCATCACAAGCTACTGATGAGTCCCGACTGAGTGCACTACGTCATGACGTCCGCTGCCCAGCTCCACCGGCGCAGTACAGCGCGCGCTCGGTGGCGGCAAGCTCTCTGTGCGTCTGAGTCATACTCCACATCACCACACCTCATCACAAGCTACTGATGACTCCCGACTGAGAGCATTTCGTCATGACGTCCGCTGCCCAGCTCCACCGGCGCTGTACGGCGCGCGCTCGGTGGCGGCAAGAATTGCTTTGATTTTCTGATTTGCTTGAGTTTTTGCTTCTTGAAAACGCAGTTGTCGACATCGTACTTTGACTAATAATATCTTATCATTTTTATTAGAACACTACTCTCCATTTTTTGGATTCCTATAACATAGGTACATATTCTATTTGCAAGTTCGGTAATTGTTATTCATCTACCTTCAACTTTTGGTTTTTGTCTATCTCTCAGCAATCTAATACTCTGACCGTATACGTGTATATGCAGCGTGTGTTCGTTAGCATGCGGAATAATATACCTTAAGTTTTCCATAAATTGATGAAACTTGTTTATTGACCTTTACATTAATGTCTAATACTTCTCAGCCGCGAGAATCATCACAATATCTATGAACAGTATTTTGCGACATTCGATGGTTTGGTTTGTTAAGCTGGGTGAAGGCTCGCCCAAGTTTTTGATTAATTTAGATAGTCTTAATATAATAATAAGTAAGTACTATGAACTGTAAAAAGGTCACTTTAAGTGCTTGTTTGATTATTTCACCAAATAGCTTTCACAGCGTCTCTACACACATATACATCTGGACAACCATGACATTCGATACAATGCAATGAAAACTTAGGAAATAAAAATGATTACAATGCTGTCGAGTGATAGCGGAGAGCACAGCAGTGATAAGGCGGAAGGGGGGGCAGAGATGAAGATGGTTCGCAGCCTCCGCCCGTCGTCGGTGAGCTTGCGCCATGCGGCACTAGTGCGGCGAGGAGGTTGCGGCGCGCACGCACTCTGCACTTGAGATTGTCGTCTGTGGGCACGGAGCCGCGTGTTGTGCTGTGTTGTGTTGTCGTGTTGTGTCGTGTTGTGAGACAAACGGTGTGCCAGTGCGCAAGATGCGAGGCTGGATAGTGACGCTGCTGCTCTGCGGCGTCGGTGAGTGTGGCCCACCAGGGCTCCCCGGGATGCTCAATTACTACACAATAGTAACAAGTGCTACTCACTCTAGCTACGAACATAGAATGGAAAGCAACATTAAAATCTCTTGCCTCAAACAAAATAGCGGCTATTATACTTGGATCTATAATCGTGTTCAGTAACTTGACACTGATGCTGATTCTCTTGTCACAAAATCCTCTAAACTAGTTTAAAAATCACCAAAATTTAGTTTATTTCTGTCAAACGACGTACCTCATTCTGAAGTTGACTAAAGTACTTATACAACTTAACTTTATTATAGTTTAACAGCACTAATGTCATTTTAGTTATTAATTTTGCTATAACTGAAGCAAAATACCATTTTCACTCAAATTGACTACCTATTTGACGTTTTTCACCAAAAATTTTAATTGTCAAATAAATCAAACTATTTTTAATCGCGATTTAAAATATTTGGAATAAAATTAGGTGTCATGAACTAAAAGTTACAAAGCACATTCGTCTCTTCAAGTTCTTGAAAGTTTGCATACTTGTGAGTTTGGAAAATCTTTAAAAATCATTATGGAAACACATGTGATTGCAGCTGTTGTCGATTTGACAGAAATAAAGAATAAAATTATTGTTATTAGAATGCAATACGAAATTTTATTTATTTTAATTTAATATATTATTCGAAATGCATTCAATACATAAATTTTAATGACCATATTTATGGATTTTTGTACTGAACATCTAATGTTCTACATTATAATTTGGAAAAGAAGTGGATAAATCAACTTCCAGATTTTGTGAAATAAGAAATAATTTTTTTTTTTAAACTATCACGAAAGGGACGAAGAACGGAACGGTTTCGCAGTCTTTCCAGCTGAAGGAAACATTGCGAGACCGTTCTAACCCACTCGACGAGTTCGACGACGTGTCCGTGTAGATCGAGGAGCCAGTCTCATATTTAAACGCGGGTACTACTAATATTTAGTAGTACCTAAATTAGTCGATTATGTAGGCCCGATCCTAGAATTTGTAGTCAAACCCTTCAAAAGTTACACGACTTTTAAGGTGGCTCCTCAATTCACACGTCTGGATTGAGGAGCCACCTTAGAATTCGAAAACTAGCCGATATCATTTTGAAAATTTGGTAGGATTTAATAGTAGGTACTTAAGCGTAATCTCTACAAAGAAAATGGGTTTTGTACGGCTGGATTTAAGATAGCTGCAATGTTTTGATTTTTCATAAAAATCCATATATTTCAACGCGCTGTTTCTCGGAAAAATAAATAATAAATAAATAATAACATATTTTTCGCGTAATTTAGTAGTAAATATGTTGTAATTTGTAGTATAAAAACAAAATTGAAAACTATAATAATTTCGCTAAAACGAATATTTACAAATACAGTGTAATTACAAACTCCATGTAACGTCAATCGATTTAACGACAAACGCCTTAAAGTGTCGCAATCACTTGGCTTTGGTTGGTTTAGCTTTTCTTCCATACAATGATACACTTTATCTCATCACTCTATCATCACACCCATGTAGTAATAACATTATTTTATCAATTAACAAGACTGGCAATTTCTTTTTAAACAGTGGAATCGACTCGTTTTTTATTCTATCGGGTATTTTGTTAAAAAGATAACCGGGCACATACTTATAACACTTGTCCTTAATAATGCAGTGTTATGACCACTAACACGTAGCATGTTTGTATACTGCCTTCTAACTGGTCGTGTTCTATTGTCAGACCATTTATTAAAAAGATGCATAATATTTGATTTTACAAAAACAGGTATTCCGAAAATGTAAAGTGATGGGAATGTTAGCAAAAGGGACTTGAATACAGGTACGCAACTATCTGTTACTTTCATGTTACACATAACCTTATGCATCGTTTCTGAGCCTTGAATACCTGTTCTCTCAGACTACAATTTCCCCAGAATATTATCCCGAATCTCAGAATTGACGCCACTAAACCATGGTAAGCAACTAATCTGGTGGACATATTCACTTTCCTGGATAGATTGAAAACCACATACGCTGATGTACTTAATTTTTTGCGTACTTCTTCTGCGTGTGGTTTCCAGGTTAGTTGGCTATCTATGATTATACCTACTTACCTAAAAAATTTGCAACTTCCTCTTGGTCAATTTTTTGTCCATTGTAATTTCTATTTCAAGTTTGCGGTGGTATCCGTTGATAAAAATGCATAACATTAGTCTTAAGTATATTAATCATTAAATTATTTTGATCAAGCCAGTGTTTAATGTCCGTTAAAGTATAATTTATGTCATGTTCATACGTTTTTAGGTCTGTACATTTAATCAAGGCAGTACTATCGTCAGCGAATAAGACCATGGGATGTTTTATGCGTCGTGGCAAGTCGTTAATATAAATTAAAGGCAGTGTATAGAGTGCCACCATTGGCACTCTATCCCTATCGGATAAAGTGCCACTACAGGCACGCTAGTAACACCGCCTCGGCCCGGCTCAAGTGCCGCAAACATTGAATTGTCATTGTCACTGTCACTAAGTCACGTCACTTGGTATTTTGTTTGATTGTCGAGGTTAGATCGCTGTAAAACACCACATTCCCAAAACATTACATTCTCTTGTGCCTAAACGGACCCTGGCACTTCGCCGGCCGCTACCGCGGCACCGCTCGCTACGCTCGCTCGGCTCGTGCGTTGTGTGGTCACAGTTCTAACCTAACCTAACCTAAATAACAAGTGACAGTGACAATGCAACGCTCACGGCACCCTAGCCGGGCCGAGGCAGTGACACTAGAGTGCCACAAGAAACTCGCGGCACTCTATACTTCGTAAATTAAAAATATTAAATAGCCCAGCACAGTCCCCTGTGGTATGCCATACCTAATAACTCCGATTAGTATTTTTCCTCAAGCTTAGTTTTTAAACATATTTTTGAAACTGTGAGCTGTTTTCGGTTGCTGAGATATGATCTTATGTCCGTTTTAGTTTAGTTTTTTAACCGACTTCCAAAACTGAGGAGATAGTTAATTGACTCAGGCGTGACTTTGCGGAAATCCATCATAAAATACAATAGACTATGTATATCTAGTAACTTAATCCGCTTAACCGTTCTTAAAGAGTTAGAGAACCCTGTAAGAAATCGACACGTGTTTCGCCTCTCAACGAGGCATCCTCAGGACGACGATTGACCTGTTGCGAACTCGGACACGAAGTGTTATCAACGCGAGCCGAACGCAAAGAATCGGCTCGCGTTGATAACACTTCGTGTCACTTTCTCGATGTCGACACGTGTCGATTTCTTACAGGGTTCTCTAACTCTTTAAGAACGGTTAAGCGGATTAAGTTACTAGATATACATCGTCTATTGTATTTTTTGAAAACTGAGGAGGTTCTGTGTTCGACTTTATGTATGTTTTTATATGTATGTTCATCGATATTTTCGTCAATTGTGGACCGATTTTGAAAATTATTTTTCCATATAATAGAGGTTTCTGCGGTGGTCCCATATTTTGATTAACTTTGCTTGGGTATTTTTTGAGTTAGCTTCAATAAATAATACGCATTTTTCCCACTTAGTCTATATGAATGACGTTATAGTTCCTGTCACTGTTATTTACATAGCAGGTAGTATTCGAATTTGTGTGGGGTATTCACGAATAAAAAGTGAACAAAATTTAAAAACCCCGACACTAACATTTCGTAAGTTCTCTTTCCTACTTAAAAAAATAAAAAATAAAAAAAATAAATGATTTGAATTTGAATTTGAATTTGAATTTACTTCATCACCAGACCCTATTCATCACCTATCTATAGCCTATTCATTGAGACCATTCCAACGACGACACGATACTTGTGCTGTAAGTTGGTAAGGGTGTTGGGTACCCTGCAAATTCCAGGTGATGCTGCAGCATCAGTTCAAGGTTACTATGTTCTCCTAATATCATTGAAGTAACAGATTATTCAATTTCAAATCGATCAGATCTGTGGGAGATATCAACTAGAAAAGAGCTGATAATAACGAGCTGATAACGGCTGAACCGATTTTGATAAAACATGTCTAAAAATTTGCTTTACGGTCTACATGGACAACGTCTAGTCAACACAAACACCGTTCCGAACTATGTATTTTAGTGAAACGAGCGCGTAAAAAAATACGAAAAGTCCTTTGGAAAATCGAGTTTTATGAAAAAACTACTTCTTAAATCGAATGCAAATAAAGTTTATTGAAATCTTCAATAATTGTGCTGTGTCGATGCGGATTTTGTTTTGGAGATTTCGCACTTCTTTTATTACTTATTTACGCCCGAAGTTGCGATAAAATTAGCAAGAAAAACGAATGTTTGTTGGCTGCTAACTTTTTAATGGTTTATTATTTTTAATGGTTTATTATTTTACAATTCTGCTTCCGCACATACAAAATTAACATTGAGACAAAACAATATCATGTTTATCTTTGGATGTACAATACAATAAACGATGTATATTTAGTAACTTAATCCGCTTAACTGTTCTTAAAGAGTCGATTGACTTAACTGTTGACTGTTCTTAAAGAGTCGATTGACTTGTTGCGAACTCGGACACGAAGTGTTGCTACCACACGAGCCGAACGCAAAGTGAGCTTCAACCGCTTTTTTTTTTTGAAGGGCATCTCGCAAGTGGCCACTAAGGTCTTCGCTGCTTAACCAGACTTTCCTGTGGCTGCCTTAAGCTCCTAGAAACTCAAAGCCTCCAGCCAGGGGTGAGTTCCAACCGCCCGACAACCCCACTTATAAAGGATCGCTTATCGGCCCACCTCGGCTAGGATAACTAACTTAACTATCTTGGATGTACAATGTCAAACAGTGGAGTAAAACCCCCCAGAAGTATGGAAAAAATATCAACTAGTGCCAGAACGCGATAAACTCAAAAACTACCGAACGGATTTTCAAACGGTTTTCAGATTCATGCGGAAGGTTTTAATGTATAATTCATAAAGGTTTTGTGAAAACTGGCTGAAATATGACGATTATTGTTGAAGATGTCGGAAAAAATCATGCCGACTGGGTCGAGCTTTACTGGCGTGCGCCGCGTAATACGTAAGATATACATCAAATGTATGCTCTACAGTATTGAAGATTTTATAAAGTTCAACAATAAAGTCTGCAATGGCATACGTCTATCTTCTAAGGATGACCCACAGTAACCATTTTTATCTTTCAGAATTCGATAAAAAAATAATTTTTATTTCTGAAGCTATTATGACCGGTATTATATTAATCCTTCTCCAATAAAATATGTTATTTAAATTGCGCATTTAATTTAGATTAAAATATGCTATGGCATCATATCATTTAAATGAATAGTTTAAAAGATATCACAGATTCAAAATTACGCGTAGCAAAATAATTATCATTGACGGCAACGCGTGCGCAGCGGTAGGAGTCAATTACCTTTTCCTCGGCTATAGGTATGTTATCCCGGTAGTACGTTCCCGTGGGGTAAAAGCTAGAATTACATATAAGTACAAAGGAATTTTATGTCAATAAACAAAGGACATGACCAGTTTTAGCCTTCGAATTCGGGAACATGCGCAGCATTACAACTTTTACACTAAGATTTAAAAATAAAGATCTAATTTATCATGGTTATATTATTCCGACTAAAGCCCAGATTAAATTATCTGAAAAATCAGTATATTAATTGCTTCCGTTTCTCTCTTTTATGCACTTCCTGATTTTGACGTTCCATTGTATCTATATTCACCCGGTAACCAAAATAAGCTACACATAATATGGAAAAAAATAAACTAAAAACGAGCTATTTTCGATCAAGTGACCTTTAATGACATGGAATATACATGTTTTGTTAATAATTACTTATTTATTGATATGCTTACGGGTTATGTTAGGTTTTATTGACACGTGTGAAGTTCGAACACCATATTTTTTTTAATAATCACTGCGTATATAGGAGTGTTACTTCGTTGACAATGCATCTGACATTAGCAGACACCTGTGTAGGGAGGGACCAAAAGGGTAGTAGTTTTTTTCATAAAATTGATAATTCAATCGATTCGAGTCAAAGCATGAAAAATCGATTCACATAAAATGGATTTTGAATTGATATTTTCTTTGACCGTTTTGAACTACTTATATTTAATTTGGATGAATAATAACATAACACCTTCATTTCGCCAGTCCCGTGTAATGCGGGGCGAGCGTTTTACCATTAACCGGATACAAATCCGGACTCCGGGCTGCTATTGAGAAATTCCAGATGGAAAAACCCAATAACACTTTGCCCGACCCGGGAATCGCACCCAGGACCTCATGCTCAGCTGTAGCGCTTGCCACCACTAGACCAACGAGGCAGTCAAATCTTTTCGAATTTTATGTGTTAGGTTCGAGAAAAAAGCAATTGACACTTTATCGATTTCAGATCGCCATTCACCATCCCTACTTGCACATTCAATCTTGGCGTCACGTCAGGTATAATTATATATTATATCTGTACTTTTTATGGTGTACATAATAAAGAATCTTCTATCTATCTATCATTGCAGTTCGCGACCCACGTTGTGTTTACGCGTTCGTTGTGTACTGTGCGATTATTGTGTTCTATTTCTACGCCCCTAAGACGACCCACTGACCACGACCATTGCTATTCTTTACGGACTGACATCTTCAAAACCCGATTACCATTGCTATTCATAAAGGATTCATCTGTTTTGCTCTACGATTCGGATAAACGGATATTATGATGAGGTGCCTAAACTATGGCATATCTGTAAGGCGGGTAAAAAGGCATATTATGAAGATTTATCAGGGAAATGGTGTTGTTATTTTCTTGTCAAAACCCATTTTCCCTCAAGAATCTAGGACAGCCGCTCGGTTAGTATTGAAGTATCCAGATCCCTAGGTGCAGGACGTCACCGCTGCTTGGACTGGGATAGCTTTACAACCTGCATAATCTACGCGTCCAGCGATCACGCCCGTCCGGCACAGTTCGTCTTTCCTACATATTTTATTTTATTAAAGAATATTAAAATAATTAATTCGTTCAAATAATAGTTTTATTTAAATCCTCATGCCTTCACAAATAATAATAACAATAGCCTTATTTTTATTTCCCGAGCCACGTAGAGCCTAGTTGTAGTCAATAGCTGACTGTAACTCTTAATTGGGTTAGCTCGGCCGGGGAGGTACCACACTCTTACAGAATACCAACGTAAAGTACCAACATTATGTTGCTCCGCTTCGAATAGTGAGTGAGAGAATCGGAAGCCCAGGGTTTGGGGTGGGAAAAGGGTGGCAGCGCATCGGCAGTAACCCTGGTGTTGTAGACTTCTATAGGCGGCGGTTATTGCTTATTAACATCAGGTGATCAGCATGCTAGTTTGCGCCCTTGATGGTATAAAAAAAAACCTAGCGCCTCGATGGATGGCGTGTCGAATAGTAGAAAATCATTCTTTAACTCGATTACCACAACGCCTAGCGCCATCTCTTAACGAAAAGCAGAGCTATTTAGTGAAAACTTATCTTTATTTTTCTCAGTTTCCTGATCTTTTGGAGTCGTGAAAGTTTTTTACCTGTAAACTGTAGAATACAACAATTGCAAAATTAAACAATTTTTGCTGCACATTGATTTTTAACTCGATTACCACAACGCCTAGCGCCATCTCTTAACGAAAAGCAGAGCTATTTAGTGAAAACTTATCTTTATTTTTCTCAGTTTCCTGATCTTTTAGAGTCGTGAAAGTTTTTTACCTGTAAACTGTAGAATACAACAATTGCAAAAATAAAACAATTTTTGCTGCACATTGATTTTTACACCTAAGCAGGCGCCCATCGCCCCACTGGTCATGTCATTTTTTTTTTTGAGTAATTATATCAGAATATACAAGGTGGAGACGACAATACAACAAAAAATTTAACGGCGTATCCCTAATGACGTTCCCATTCTGTATACAAAAATTTTATTGAAAATATTCAATAGTTTAGTCAATATAGCTCGGCAAAATCCATAGTCGGCTCGGGTTATTTTGTTTATCCACCCCAAAAATCCACCCTAAGGTGGATATTTCGAAACGTTTGCCCGAGAATCCACTCTAGGCCTAGTTGGATAAACGGAATTTATAGGCTTAGGGTGGATATGGCATACACTAAATTTAATTTGTTTGAAAAACTCATTTTTTTATTTCGAAGCTAGGATTTATTTGACAGTTCCAAAATACTCGTATGCATTAGTAGTGCCAGTATTTTCATTTATTGTTGTATTGTAGTCTCCACATTGTATATCAGAATATTAAACCGGTGCTTTAAATGCACCGGTTTCGGAAAAATAAGCTTGATAGAGTTCGCATGATTCTCAGTTTTTTATCCGCGTTAGACATAACTTTACAAATTAATTTCACTATGTAATAAATAATTTAAAATATTCATTATTAAGTTATCAAGAAAACATATATTTTGCCAAATTATTAACACTATTCATTTAGACGTAATCTTCAGTATAAACTCATTGAAAGTCGGTTGCGTCGTTTGTCCACATTAGAAAGAAAGAAAAATGCTTTTATTGGCATTAGGTACAGCAAAAAAAAAAACACCTTAAAACTATAAACAATTTGCTTTTAATGCCAAAAGGGGCTCAGCTCAGCATAATGTCAGATGACAACACAAGGTCACCACCTGACGCTGATTTTCAGCTGCAGCCCACGAGTGTCATACGCTAGAATAATAAACACAAGTGCATGTGCCCGCTTTAATCAAATAACAGAGTAAATAAAAAAAAAAGTCGGGAGGTGTCGTGGGACACCCGGTGGGATCGAAGTTCTTTTAACTGCATATTATACAATGTGGAGACTACCATACAATGAGGTTATACAATACCTACCATACAACAAAAAATTAAAATACTGGCACTACTAATGCTTAAGAGTATTTTGGAACTGTCAAATAAATCCTACCTTCGAAATAAAAAAATGAGTTTTTCAAACAAATTAAATGTAATGTATGCTGGATCCACCCTAAGCCTATAAATTCCGTTTATCCAACTAGGCCTTGGATGAATTCTCGGGCATACATTTCAGAATATCCATATAAATATGGATTTTTGAGGTGGATAAACGGAATAGCCCGAGCCGACTATCGATTTTGCCGAGCTATAATGACTAAACTATTGAATATATTCAATTGAATTTTTGTATACAGAAAGGGAACGTCATTACGGACACGCCGTTGAATTTTTTGTTGTATTTTCGTCTCCACCTTGTATACTAGCTGTTGCCCGCGACTTCGTTCACGTTATCGTTCCGGAATTCCGCCTCGTTCGTGCCCGGCGTCGCCCGGGTGTATTACCGACTTTTCCGGTGGAATTTACAAAATTTTCTTTTATGTAGGTACTCAAATAAACTAAACGTGAATTCATGCAAGCCTAGTACTTTTTATTAGTTAAAAACTACCATATTTCATCCAAATCCTATTAGTGCGATAAACTAATGATTATAATACTATGTGTGCAAGTCACCCCCTGCCATTTTATCCGTGTATATATAAAACATTGATCAGGCAGGGGCCATAGTCTTTCCATAGTTCCAGGTCACCAGTCAACTTTAGCCACCCAAACCCATAGTCCATTAAATTTGTTTCCATTTCCTGCAATAGTCCTACACCAATCGGGGGTTGTCCTTGGGTGCACTTGCATAGTGCATACAGGGATAATCGCCGGTTGGTGCCTCATTTCATTAAGCACGTCTAACGGGCCTCTGCGAGTTGGCTTTGGCCCCTCGTACGCCTTCCAAAGGTCCGGGACCCCAGGGTCCCGAGATATGTAGACATTTAAATAATACTATCTTGAATTCATGCAAGCCTAGTACTTTTTAGGTTACTCTCAGACATTGTGCATAACGTGTCGTGAACAGGGGGCTTACCATGCACTCTTATAGCAGGTAAATTTTCGACGGAAAGTGAACTGTCGGGCTATTTTGTACCATGAACACGTCAAATAACAGGCGAGCCAGCGATCACGTGACTAAAGCCGCTCAGTGGTCACGTGACAACATTTCACTGGTCTGACCTGCGATAGGCTCTACCATCAAGTCATTTTTGACATGTAAAACCTTGAAAACTGAGCTGCCCTGCTGTCATATTAAGCAGGCGTGTAAAACTTACTTTTATTGAACTGTTTTCTTTAATTTAAAATAAAAAACGTAAGTATATGTTAATTTGTGAATAAAATACTATTGTGGCGTTATTTAAAATTATAGACCACAAAAAAACACGTCTCTTTGTCGTTTACTTATGTTGTAGAAATGGTACGAGTGAGTAGATGTGAAAAAAATAGAAATAAAGAACACAATACACATAAATAAAAACCAATTTAATGTTTAATAGATGTTTTGGGTAAAAACAATATTCGTAGTCTTAGTAAAAAAACAAACTACAGCTGCCCAGCCTCTTGAATCATCGATAGCACTGTAGCGGTTATACCGTTACATACGAACTACGCAGTAAAGACATGACGTTACAAAAATCTTGCATGATAAATATATAAGATTATTCGAAAACAAGTTTCGGGCAGTTGCCCGTCAGACATAACACCCGTCTGGTCGGAGGAGCCTCCCATTTCTCATGAGAAGAGTGAACTTTACACCCTGTTCCTCATGCCTCCACCAACAATAGAATTCACATCATGTTCCAATGTTCCGTCACTTCCGTCCACAATGCGGGACATTTCTCGAGTTTGAGCCCTTTTTAACCGACTTCCAAAAGGAGGAGGTTCTCAATTCGTCTGTATGTTTTTTTTTTTTTTTTTTTTTTGTATGTTTGTTACGCGATTTCTCCGTCAATTGTGGACCGATTTAAAAAATTGTTTTTTTGTTCGAAAGGGTATGCTTCCGAGGTGGTCCCATATAAATTGTATTAACTTTACTTGGATAGTTTTTGAGTTAGCTTCAATAATACGTATTTTTCCCACTTAGTTTATATGGATCGTTTTTTGCCACCGACTTCCGAAATTAAAGTTATTTTTGACTTTGTAGTGTCTTTTTTGGAAGTCGGTTGTTCTTTTTTTATAAAAAGTTTTTATTTTGCACTTTTTTGTTGTGGTACCTACCCCATACAATCCAAATACCACTAACCTGCTATGTAAATAACAGTGATTGGAAGTTATCATCATATCGAGTGTACGACTCAATGCCGACAGACACTACGCCGACAGACTGAGCACCGACAAGACTTTACTTCGACGGGACTCTTCGCCGACAGGACTCTTCGCCGACAGGACACTTCGCCGACAGGACTCTTCGTCGACAGGAGACTTCGCCGACAGGACTCTTCATCGACAGGGCTCATCAGCGACGCAACCTATCTCCGATAGTCAGATACTTACTTTGGAAGATTACTTTATAAAAAAAAATTGAATATATTTAAAACTATAGATGGAAAGAGCGTTTACGTCGTACGTCATTTCATACAATGGTTCGTTCCGAGGACCATGAAAACACATGACCTCGGACTTGTGCAGGGCCACCTCGAGTCCCAGTTGCCGGATCCTTTCGACGATTGTCGCAATTCGTGTGACCTCCCCTGCGCCAGGACCAGCGTGTCGTCAGCGTAGCACACTACGCTGACACCGCTAGGGAGGTCGGCGCGCAGCACCCAGTCGTATCCGATGTCCCACAGATGCGGCCCCAAGACCGATCCCTGTGGGACACCGCACGACATCACTCGCCGGTTCCATTCCCCCTGGTGACCGGGGTAGATGACGGCCCTGTCCGTCAGATAGGCCTCGACCAACTGACAGAGGTATGTCGGCATCTGGTGATACCGGAGTGCCTCCCTGATGCAACTCCAGGGCAAGGTGTTGAAAGCGTTGGCGATGTCTAGAGACACCGCCAAGACGACCCTACCCCGGGCCACAGCATCCCCCGTCGTGAGGGCCCGAACGCGCATGATGGCGTCCACCGTAGAGCGCCCTCGGCGGAAGCCAAACTGGCTATCCGCCAAATCCGGCCCCACCCGCACCAGCTGCCCGACGAGGCGGTTTGCAATAACTCTTTCAAAGAGCTTGCCCACCTCGTCGAGCAGCACGATGGGCCGGTAAACGGACGGAGAGTCCGCAGGGCGCCCCGGCTTCTTGATGAGGACCAGTTTCCCCGTCTTCCAACGAAGCGGGAACTGGCCCCTCTCCACGCATGCGCTAAGGAGCCCCCTTAGTCGAGGCCCGAGAGCCTCCAAGGCCAGGACCCAGGCTTTCCCAGGTAAGCCGTCGGGTCCTGGGGCGGTATTTTTGGCACTCAGAGTACCGCCACTCTCATTTCTGCCTCGGTCACCTCCGGAGCATCGTCGTCGTCGTCGGCGGTGTGGTCCGCAACGGGCACCGCAGTAGGCGGAGCCATGGGCGGGGAGGTATGTTCCCCTCTCGAAGGGAACAGAGCACTCACCACGTCCTCCACAAGCTCGGGCCGGAGACTCTGGGTCAGCGGGGGAGCCCATGGGCGGAGTTTGTCCCGCACCAACTTGTATGGGCGACCCCACGGATCTCTGTCCAGAGTCGCCAGCAACTCCTCACGGGACAGTCCCCTGGCCCGCAGGATCTCCGCTTGGAGGGCGGTCTGCTGCTGATGAGCCCTGTCGACGAAAAGTCCTGTCGGCGAAGTGTCCTGTCGACGAAGAGTCCTGTCGGCGAAGTGTCCTGTCGGCGAAGAGTCCCGTCGAAGTAAAGTCTTGCCGGTGCTCAGTCTGTCGGCGTAGTGTCTGTCGGCATTTAGTCGTACACTCCAAAAAACGAAAGTTCAAAACCAAATACACCGACTTCCGAAATTAAAGTTATTTTTGACTTTGTAGTGTCTTTTTTGGAAGTCGGTTGTTCTTTTTTTATTATGTACCCCATTGCAATCCTTGTGATTAAGTATTAAAAAAATCTAATATTTTTATATTTCCAATTTTTATATGTCATCAATAAATATTCTTGTCTTGTTGACAATTTATTTGACACGCTATAGTCGTTCGAAAATAGCAATAGCTTTATAGCTCGTAGACATCATTCAAAGGGACATTTTGGGAAAGGGACATTTTGGGAAAGGGACATTTTGGGAAAGGGACGTTTTGAGAAAGGGACATTCTGGGAAAGGGACATTTTGAAACCAAGGGACATTTTGGGAAAGGGACATTCTGAGCCTGAACGAAGATTTTTTGCTGCGAAAAATAGTTTTATTTATATTTTAGTTTATATTTTATTTTATTTTTTTGATCATTTTATACTGTTATCAAACTAATTTTATATAACCGTAAAACCGGTAACATTCCGAAAAAGTATTTCCGAACGTTTGTTTATATTATGACGTACCGGTCAACGGTAGCGTAGCAGGTCTGAAGTTGATACATTGCAGGTCAGACTGAAATGCTCATGGTACAAATAGAAAACCTGTCAGGTTAAAATGCCAAGTTGACCTGTCCTGTACTTGGCAAGTATTTAAAATGTTCATGGTACGGCCCCAGAATAGAAAGAAAGAAAGAAAGAAAGAAAGAAAGAAAGAAAGAAAGAAAGAAAGAAAGAAAGAAAAATATTTTATTTGGGACACGCACAGGAAATACAAACAGCAATTGTAAAAACATTATAAACAAGAAAATATAAACAAAACGGAGTATTTGTGAAATTTACAAAATATAATCACCTGTGCGAGGCCAAAAAGGCCCCGAAAACCGGCAAAGGCCCGGAAGGCCCGGAATACCGTCTTGTATTACGATATTTTTTTTAGCAACTTTCGATTTTAATGAAACAAAGCCTATATTCTCTTCCAAATTAATCTCTGTCTACCTATGAAAACTACGTGAAAATCCGATCGGTAGTTCCGAAGATGTGCGCGAACAAACAAACAGACAGACAACGGATTCTACTCAAACTCAAAGCATTTATTTCAAATAAACCAATTACAGGCACTTTTGAATTGTCAAGGGGTCGGTCAGTCAGAAAAGATGAAGCTAGATGCCCATTCCAAAGCGTAGTAGGTACCTATGGAGAAGAACGGGCAAGAAACTCCACGGACACTCTTTTAAATAAAAATTTGGTTACAAAATATTGGTTACATCATTCATGTTGAACTTATACATGTGAGAACGATGCAAAACGTTAAAAGCGTCCGTAATAAAAGATAAAAATACAAAAATAGTTTGGTAATTCCAAAAGTGCACGCCTCATACATAACACACATTCATAAACGAAAAAGAAATTCTAAACATAGTTTCTAACAAAAATTTACAATTTATCACTTTTGAAAGACTATTTATTTAGATATTAACGTTGTGGGTTGCTAGGCAACACGTTCAGTCAAGGTTGGAAATATTTAGATAAAGATATTATATTTTAGTTAGTATTTTATTGATTATAATTAAACTACTTTGAATAAAAGAGCCATTTTCAATAGGGTTCTCTCTATGGCCGAAACGAATGTATTAAAAAAAAATTGACGCATTTAATTGATTTTATCGCAAGCTACAATGTTTTCAAGTTTCATAAATTGACGGACAGGATTATTTTTTCAACTATTTTGATGTTTTTTTCATTTCTGCTGCATTAAATCAATTGGTAAAAAGTACAGTATTAATCTCCATTTAATCATCTATACAATGGTATATAAATTAAGTAGGTTCTGTGTACTAGCAGGAGTGTAACAATAAAAACAGTTGCAGAAATGGGGCAAAAAATATTTTTCGATCGTAGAGCACACTCTAATGCTTCGCATTATGAGTCGTGCAATAAAACATATCAAAAATTAAATCAAATTAATTAAAATAAGCCATGGCAGCTATGAGATGACCAGTCACAACTGACGGCGCCCGTTCACGAACATGACGCATGGATTAGCACCATTCAGCTCAACCATTTTGAAGGGAGCTAAATGATCCAACACACACGCCACCGTCAGCGTGACATTAGAGTGAGCATGACATACTCTCAGCAGCCAGGGCACATTCAAGTCAATACTGTTTTATTATAAGTAACTGTTTTATTATAAGTATAGATAGATATAGATATAGAAGATATAGATTAATACAGAGCCATCTAGTATAATTTTTAACAACGCTAAAAATCTTTCTATACTAGATGGCTCTGAATTATAAAACAATAACATGTGACATATTGGCTGACGTATATAAATGGGTTGTACGTTGTTTTATAGAAAATAGTTTTATAGAATTTCGTTTCACATAAAATTTTTCATAAATTATCATTTCACAGAATAATCAATACGCAGAATACTTACTTTGAATAAACTTTAATCATTGATTTTTGTTACAAATAAAATTAAATGTTTCGATATTCATATCATAGAATAACAAATCAAATATTCTTTATTCTCATACTGTTTAGTTAGTATAAAGCTTATTACCAAGAAAATCTCCAGTGCCCTATATTTTTGATACTGCAACCAATTTCGATGTGGCGCTCGCCGGCCGCTGCCGCGGCACCGCTCGCTTCGCTCGCTCGGCTCGCGCGTAGTTGGTCACAGTTCTAACCTAACCTAACCTATATGGTCGGAGTGCCCTAATAGTTAAATATAAATAAAATAAAATAAAATATCTTTATTTCTAGTTTACAATTTACATAAATGCCACTTAGTATAACATAATAAATTTTTTTTACATATAAATTGTAGGTTCATGCAGAGTTATACACCTCTGACACCCAAGCTAAGATTAAACTTGTGTTATGGGTGTCAGGGCTCTCAAGTTAACACCATTTAGACAAATAAAGAATTTCGGAATTTCTATGTAGGTACTCGACAGAAAATAAAGAAAATAAAGATTTTATATGAACTTAAAAAATAAATAAAATAATTAAGTACTTAAAGATAAAAACCATTTGTATCTAGTGTGTGTTGTAAGTGTGTGTGTCTGTTTGTTCGTGTGTGTTTTTTTGCTGTGAGTAGTGAAGTGTAGTGTTTTGTTGTGTTATGTAGTGTTGAGTTGTGTTAGGTTATGTTGTGTAGTGTTGTGCTGTCTTGGAAGGTGGGTGTTTTCGAGGGTGTGTAAACTAGGTACTGTCTGGATGTGAGTGAAATTTACGTATGGAGAATTTTTTCAACTTCGTCATAGCTAAGGGTCATTATCCATTTACAGACTTTACCTTTACTATCAAATTTATTGAGCGTGTAGATGTTACATTGTTTGTTCACAAAGTTGTATATACGACTACCAAGGATTCTGAAATGACGTTCTGCAAGTTTCGTTCTGTGCCTCTCTATGGTACACACGTTTGTGGCCCTACGTTTTGTCAAGCGATTGAGATCCAGCTGTAAAGAAGCATGTCTGCGCAACGTACAGCTTAGCACAAAGAGCTGCCTCACGGTCAAGACCTGACATTCTTTGTACAATAGGGTCGTACTATGCCGATAATGTTTAAAGGTCATGACCTTGAGGACAGCTCTCTGCGCCCTTTCCAGTTGTATCATACTTGTCTTCGAAGCACCGCCCCAGACCGTTATGCCAAATGTTAATATTGACTGGCAAAGGGAGAAATAAACCATGCGCAAGGTATCTACGTCAGCACTATACCGCAAGCCCCTAAACACGGCAATTAGTTTTCTAACTCTGCCAGACAATGCCCCAATCTGAGTATTCCAAGATAAGAGGTAGTCTATTTGTACACCAAGGTATTTCACACTGGTTTTTCTTGTCAGAGGAAGGCAAGAGCATAGGTTTGGGTAAGCATTACAATTAGAATGAGCTTTGACTGAAAATGTGTTGTCAGGTTGCGTAGTAGATTTAAGAGAGAAAGTGATGAAGTTGGTTTTATCCACATTTAAAGTTAAACTATTCGCCGACAGCCAAGACATAACAATCCCAAGTACAGATTCTGCTCTCTCTCGGGCTTCGTTCCAGCTTTCAGCATGAACTAGAAGGGCCGTATCATCGGCATATGTATAGATGGAACAATTTGGTAGTAATAAATCACATAGGCTGTTTACATACACTAAAAAAAGTGTAGGCCCCAAGATGGAACCTTGAGGCACTCCGAAGGACAATCCACACTCATCACTAACATATGCAGTGACTTTAACACACTGCGTTCGCTCAGATAGATAGCTCGCAAAGATAGCAAGTGCAGTGCCTCTAATTCCAATTCTCTCCAATTTTTTGAGTAGGATGGGGACAGAGACAGTGTCAAATGCCTTAGATAAGTCTAAGAAAATACCCAGGCACTTAGACTTTTTATCAAGAGTCTCAACAACTTCGTCTATCAGGGCCGAGAAAGCGTCTTCACATGACTTCCCCCTCCGAAAGCCAAATTGATTGTTGGAAAGAATATTGTGGTTTTCCAGGAAAGACACAAGACGATTGTTTAGGACCCTCTCAAGAACCTTCGACAGTGCCGGAAGGACCGAAATTGGTCTGTAATTGTTGACACTACCTCTGTCCCCCCCCTTGTGAATAGGGTGAACGACCGCTCTCTTTAAAACTATTGGAAATACACCCTGAGATATACAAAGACCGCATATGTGAGCGACGAGGGGCACAATAGTCTGTTTGCTCATTTTTAGAAGACGAGAACTGATTCCATCCCATCCTGAGGCAGAATCGGAGCGAAGACCCATTATAATATTTTCAATTTCTGCGTGATCCGGAGGGAGAAGAACAATTGAGTTCATCTGGGCGTCGTCCCTAGCATATGACTCATGTAACGTACCAGCATTTGTATGCTTACCTGCAAGTTCCTTGCCAATATTCGCAAAATAATTGTTTACTAAATTTAATGAGGACTTGCAGTCTAGATTTGACATAGACAATAACTCCAAAGGAGGAGATCTACAGATTTGTTTATTAATTATGGTGTTTATGATATTCCAGGTCTTTTTAGGATTATTTTTAGCTTTTACCAATTCATTTTTTTCGTGATTATTTTTTAGCCTATACAGAAGCTTATTGCAGAAGTTACGATAGCGTATATACGTCAATTTTAAGGTATAGTTATCTGGTGTCTTTTTGTGTTCTCTATGCATGTTGTCCCTATTCCTAATGCATCTTAGTAGCCCTGGCGTGATCCAGGGCTTGATTATTCTCAGCCTAGAAGGAATGCAACTGGTGATGGTATTGCTATGTATTATAGAAATAATTGTATTAATAAGAAATTCAGTAGCCCAGTTAGGATTGCTAGAAGAAAAGATGCTGCTGAAATCGGTATTTGCTATCTCAGCAACAACCTTAAGCAGATCAACTTTCGAGATAACTTTAGTCGTTTGATGTTTTGTTACGTTTTTTATACAAACGAGTACTGGGACATGGTCGGTAATGTGACTGTCTAGAATAAAAGATACTACCTCCCTCAACACTTTAATCATGACATGATCCAGGCAATTCTTTTCTCTGGTAGGGAGAGTATAGGCTGGTAAGAGTCCGTGAGATGCAGTCAAAGTTATGTATTCGTTATAATGTGGATCATTATTAGTTGTGCTAATGTTAATGTTCATGTCTCCCACCAGAAAAATATTTTTATAGGAGGATACCGATGCTAGTACAGTATTAAGACTATTTAAAAAGTTCTCTATTCTGCGAAAGGACGGCGGCCTGTACACAGCAATAATTACGATATCAGTGAGTTTGCAGATTAGGCAGTTTGCATCAACAAACTCCGGCTCCACAATGTTATGTTGTAAATCTGAATGTACGTAGATAACCAAACCATCGTTTTTATTTAGGCTATTTGCAGACGAATAAGCCGAGTATCCCTGCAGAATCGGAATATTTGTATTTTTGTTCAGCCAACATTCCGAAAAAATTATCACGTCACAGCTGATTTTATTTAGAGATGATAATAACACAAGGACGCTATTAAAATTCTTATTAATACTGCGTATATTTAGATGCAGCAAATTAATTGTTTTATTGGGGTTTCCTAGAAACTGATGGCATTTATCAGGGGGGCAACTAAAGGATTCGTGGGACCCATAAGTATCCAATCTATTCAGTATATCATTTACGTTATTCATTTTTATTTAATTTAATGTAATGTGCACTTCGGGATTTCATGTTTAGAGTCCTTTTTGGCGTTAGGGCGTAACAGAACTGGTTATTAGTGTTCCCTAATATAACCTGGGATAAGCAAGACGTTCGATATTGTATCGTGTAATGAAAATAATTTCCGAAGGTTAATAAGTTTTGCGACTTGTACGTGAGTGAGTTGTGTATTAGAGTGGTGCATTTTATTTTGTAAGTGTATGAAAGTGACTGTGTAGAGAGAATACAAATAGTAAAAAAATTACAAATAGGATTATTGTTACAAAAAATAGAAGCAAAAGTTACTCGAACAGTTAAGATATTACTTATTATCATGCAATATGTTTTGAAAGCTGGATTCAGATATTATAAGTATCGGTTTTTCCCCTTCCTTTTTGCGAATAAAAATTTTTCCATTTGCCGTCCAGCAGTATTGGCATGCATTACTCTTAGCAAATTTACGTGCGTCATAGAAGAGCTTCCTGGCAGTTGCCGGAAGACGATCAGCAATGTAGATAGGGGTGCGTTCACCATTCAAGCCAGAATTTTCACTATTTAATTTTTCGGAGGGTGGTTTGCCTTTGTTAAAATCACGCACAGCTCGAAGTACTGAGTTTTTCAGAGTGACTGATTGAAATTCTGCAATAATTTGCTTAGAAGGGCCTTGGCTACTGTGCACTCGATAAATGTCCCGAATCTCTTCCCGTTTTACCTGCACTTCCAAAGATCTACACACACCAACGACAATTTCCGTTAAGTCACTTGCGTTTTCATTTGGCTTTGGAGAGATATTACGCAGCTCGATAACGGCAGACCTATGATTTTCTTGATTATCTTTTATTTGTTTTTCCAGCTGTTCTATATATTTACGTTGTTCTGAGCGTTCTCTTTCCAGCCTTCCCACACTAGTTCTTATCTCCTCATATTTGGCATTCAATAACGTAGCAGAGTCCTCAATCTCGGTCTTAATATTCCGTAGCTCATCATTTTGTGCTTTTAATTCTACTAACTCAAGCGTTATTTTAGACATAAATTTTTGCAAAATGGTTTCCTGATCTGTATTCAATTTAGTAAGCATTGCTCGAATTTCCTCTTTAAAATCCTCAAGTTCGTTCGTGGGACTAAAGTCTAAGCAAGGGCGCTTTGTTGATCTCTGTTGTGTATTGATGAACTCACATTCACTCGGTGTAGCCGCAATGTTGGGGTTTGATGAAGCACGTTGTACCTCAATAGTAGGAGTAGAGGGAGGCGTTCTATTTAATTGAGGCATTTTTAAGTGTGTTATCAGAAAATTTAATTATCTTCACACCTCAATGCAATAGGTAGACCCGCGTAGCCCAGACAGCTCGTAGCAGATAAAGTATTCGTAGCGATCGTAGCGGTTCTTGCCGGCGCGGCGCGGTGCGTAGCCGATGCGCGTAGCCGATGCGAATGATGTATTACGAGCCCCGTAGCAACGTATCAGAAGCAGCACAGTAATTTGCTGTGATGACGTAATGTCAAATTGGCGCCGACGTAAAAAGCGTCGCCTCGGTGCGTACTGTCCGAGGTTCGAATCTCGCCGGGGCGCTGGTCGACTTTTCGTGTTTATTTTAATCTTGATCTTGACTCACCAAAAGTTAACTGCGACACCGACCACCACGCGCCACACGTGAGAAAGCGAGACTTCCGACACTAACCAATATGTCCGCCGCTGCTTACGGGCACCTCCTCAAGAAGAAAGAGGAGGGTCCGAGTTTCGATAAAATTTAATATTTAAGTTAAGTTAAAAGATTAGTTAAAAGATTATTTCTATATTCTCAGAAACTAAAAACACGTCCGCTCCGAACGGGCACTGAGCAGAGAGTTATATTAAAAGACAATACACTACACACTCACACACACACTATATACCGTAGTATAGTTATATGAAAGCGGTTCATCTGTTGGAGTGCCCTAATCTTGATACTGCGACCAAATCCGATGTAGCGCTTGCCGGCCGCTGCCGCGGCACCGCTCGCTTCGCTCGCTCGGCTCGTGCGTAGTTGGTCACAGTTCTAACCTAACGTAACCTATATGGTCGGAGTGCCCTAATAGTTATTACTAGACACTACACTACACTACACACACACACACACACACTATTGTTGTTTATAGCATAACGTCTATTCTTACATTTTCGTTGAAATAACTGAACAACCAATATTCGTTAAAAAATAATTCTACTGTTTGATAAGTTTGTTAAATAAAAAAATGTGATTAAAAATTCATTGAATTGTGTTTCTGTGAAATAATGTTTCATCCAAGTAAATAGTTGTTGAAACAATAATATTCGAAATAAAAATATAAGAACTAAATAAATATGAAACATTTTGGTGCGAAACGAAATTCTATGTAATTTCTGTCTGCGAAACAAGGTGACACCATATAAATGATATGACTTTGACTTCGACGACTTCAACTTCGACTTTGACTTTGACTTTGACTTTGACTTCGACTTCGACCTCGACTTCGACGAATAATGAAAGTACAAGATAGATTGACTTTGGTACGTAAGTGTTTTAATGTATGGTAAATTTTAGCGTGCGTATACGTTTTAAAGTTTGTAATAGTCTTAGAATTCTTCTGTGACTTGATAATATCTCTTCCATCATATGTACAAATGCAGAAGTTGTTGCAATTTTTAGAAGAAAATCCCGGCATTGCCAAAGGGCCTAAACGTTCTGCACAAGCTCGCCAACAGACAAAACAAAATCGGGACGAGGTCACAATAAAGATAACTTAAATATTTATGCTATCCGAATGAATGGTAATGGTGTACCTACGTCTTGTTTGGTTAAAACATACATATAATTTAAATGTTACTTTGTCTGGTTAGTTTCTTCATGAATGGTGTTAAATCTTCTACCTATTACATCAAACAACATCTTCGTAAACAATAATTTCTCCGAAATTTTTCGTAATCCATTTCCATAGCCCGGGTGTTATAACGACTGATCCTTTGTATATTTCTTCTTGCACGAATATCCATACGATTTGCTTCCTTAGGAACATTGAAAAACGACGCCAGGCGAGCCATAATAATAAAGAATTTGAAGAAATATTGCAGTAAATAACACTAAAAAACCCGTCGGTGCTCCGTGGACCAATTGAAATTTGACCAATTGATCTATGGGGAAAATTACTTGTTTCCATCGTCTAACTACCAACTGGGCTATGGAGAACTCTGGACTTAAACAAAAACTATGTTCCATTATAACATTATAAGCCGAGGTTCACACCAGTTTCCTAAACTTTTAGTTCAAAGAAGTTCTTGTTATATGTTTTGGTCACATCAAACTGAATTGAAAAATATTATAAATAAATGGATACAATATAATGTAAGAAAATTATAGTTATTTAGAATTTATATTAGAATCTGCAATGAAAAGATAGGGAAGTATTATTGAAGTGCCTGGAGCGTTAAACACATGAAAACCTCGGATGCATGTCTGTTACAGTGAATGAAATTTAAAAAGTAATGTTTACCTAATATAATTATGTTTATAAAAGTTGACCTATAAAAAAAAAATATTTCGACTTGAAAAAAAAAAAAATAAGTATTTGGAACAATTCATGTGAACCAAAAAATATTATTATTACAAGAGTTTCTTTGAACCAAATACTAGGAAACTGCGTGAACTCCGGCTTATAATGTTATACTCGTAATGGAACATACCTAGTTTTTGTTTAAGTCCAGTGTTCTCCATAGCCTAGATGGAAACAAGTAATTTTCCCCATAGACCAATTGGTCAAATTTCAATGAAAAAACCTTACTCGATCTCAATAAAGTAGCTTCTTTGCTATCGTGTAATTTGACGTTTAGTTTCGATCCAACAACTCGATAATCAACTGTCAGATATCGTGTGGAGTACGAACTTTTCGATCCTAACGAACCTCTCGATCGAAATTAGTTCACTTCGAACCACCGCACGATCGTGCGCTAGTGTCGGATTCAAGAGTATGAATCAACATTGAATTCGAATAGAATTCGATTGATCCAGAGGGCCTAGACAAATGACATTCGCTTCGGAGCGATTCTATTTCGGCAATCGCTATCGCTTCAACGACATACCTACACTACGTTTCGCTATCGTCTGATCCATTGGTTTCTTCGATAAAAATTACATATTGTCTCTGGTCTTTCGTTAGCAAGTTATCGTTCGAGGCTGTATGAATGGAAAGATATTAAATATTGTCTAGCTAATTTCTATTCGTTGAGCTATGATCACGTGACGTTTCGATAGCCTTTGTCAATCCCATACATTTTTGACTTTTCTACTAGCGTTGTCGCTAATCGAATGTTACTTTGTCTAGGCCCTCAGAACTCGAAGCTGTCGGGAGATAGAATTCTATTGATTCAGAACTCGAAGCTGTTGGGAGATAGAATTCTATTGATTCAGAACTCGAAGCTGTTGGGAGATAGAATTCTATTGATACAGAACTCGAAGCTGTCGGGAGTAAGGCCCCAGGGCAGTGCTGATTGACCCTGGCTGTGTGGTTGCAGGCGCGGCGTGCGCGGAGACGCCGGCGCAGCCGCGGCCCGCTCGCCTGCCGCGCTCGCTCACCGACAACGGCGACCGCTGGCGGAACCTCATCGCTGGTTAGTCTCGTGCTCACAATACCTTACCTATACAACAACAACAATTCCTTGTCTATATCATTTTTATTTAAAAATATTTGCATGTTTGGATCACTAGCTTAAACATAAGTATATACTTAGGTAATACATCTACGAGCATAAATTATATTATATTTTGTTTGTTTTCGAGATAGTTGCATTTTATCATTAGCATGTAGAACACTACCTCTATAATTTTATCATTAGCATGTAGAACACTACCTCTATAATTTTATCATTAGCATGTAGAACACTATCTCTATAATTTTATCATTAGCATGTAGAACACTATCTCTATAATTTTATCATTAGCATGTAGAACACTATCTCTATAATTTTATCATTGGCATGTAGGACACTATCTTTATAATTTTATCATTGGCATGTAGAACACTACCTCTATAATTTTATCATTGGCATGTAGAACACTATCTCTATCATTTTATCATTGGCATGTAGAACACTACCTCTATAATTTGACTATCGAGTATAATCAGTAATTAGTTTATGAACTGCCTCGTAGGTCTAGTGGTCGCAAACGCTACGCCAAAATATTGTATCATTAGCATGTAGAACACTATCTCTATAATTTTATCATTGGCATGTAGAACACTACCTCTATAATTTTATCATTGGCATGTAGAACACTACCTCTATAATTTTATCATTGGCATGTAGAACACTATCACTATAATTTTATCATTGGCATGTAGAACACTACCTCTATAATTTTATCATTAGCATGTAGAACACTACCTCTATAATTTTATCATTGGCATGTAGAACACTATCTCTATAATTTTATCATTGGCATGTAGAACACTATCTCTATAATTGTATCATTGGCATGTAGAACACTACCTCTATAATTTTATCATTAGCATGTAGAACACTACCTCTATAATTTTATCATTGGCATGTAGAACACTATCTCTATAATTTTATCATTGGCATGTAGAACACTATCTCTATAATTGTATCATTGGCATGTAGAACACTACCTCTATAATTTTATCATTGGCATGTAGAACACTACCTCTATAATTTTATCATTGGCATGTAGAACACTACCTCTATAATTTTATCATTGGCATGTAGAACACTATCTCTATAATTTTATCATTGGCATGTAGAACACTACCTCTATAATTTTATCATTGGCATGTAGAACACTACCTCTATAATTTTATCATTGGCATGTAGAACACTATCTCTATAATTTTATCATTGGCATCTAGAACACTACCTCTATAATTTTATCATTGGCATGTAGAACACTACCTCTATAATTTTATCATTGGCATGTAGAACACTACCTCTATAATTTGAGTATCGAGTAATCAGTAATTAGTTTATGAACTGCCTCGTAGGTCTAGTGGTCGCAAGCGCTACGCCACAATATTGTGCTACTGCTGAGCATGAGGTCCTGTGTTCGATTCCCGGGTCGGGCAAAGTGTGATTGGGTTTTTCTATCTGGAATTTCTCAATAGCAGCCTGGAGTCTGGATTTTTGACCGGTTGAAGGCAATATGCTCGCCCCCTATTATATGGGTATTTGCTACAGCTACACCTCTACCCAACCCTTCGGGGAAACAAGGCGTGATGTTATGTTAGTTTATGAACTTCTTCCTTAAACAATCAATTATTGTGGACCGTGCGCCGCCGCCGTGCTGGGTGCTGCAGCGATCGAGGGGCGACCACTTGCTCGTACCACTTCTGCTAATTATTTGTAACTAACTGGTGTTAGATGTTAATCACAACAAGCTTATCAGTTCCCGATGATCTTGGGAGAACCTGAATGTCCACGTTGTTTCGTGGCTAATTAGTCAAAGTATCACGGATTAGAGAACTTTCATAATGAGATTTAAGAGTATGATAGATATTAATCATATAAGAAGAGATTAGTTCAAAACCAGGTATGGGGGTAAAACCGGACAAGGCAGTAAAAAATTGTTAAATGCATCCATTTTAGTAATTTTTTATATTTTAAATAATTTATGATCGATCTTTGTTTTAACAGCGCTAGCCTTCAGAGGCGTTGTACGTTGTATAATCAACATACAAACCAAATTCAATAATGCATTTTGCCTTAAGAGGTTCTCTTCTTAATATTAGTCGTGTGTCGTTCCATACGAAGAAGACAATGACTGAGGAGGCTATTGGACTCTGAAGGGCAAGCCATCATTATAACCACAATCGGTTATGGAGTCTGTTGAAGTTGGCATTCAGAAGCCCAAGCATTGACATTTAGACGTCAGTCGAAGTTGACATTAAGTCAATCACACTGACATTCAGACGTCAGTTCAAGTTGACATTAAGATGTCAGTTCAAGTTGACATTAAGACGTCAATCACACTGACATTCAGACGTCAGCCCAAGTTGACATTAATACGCCAATCAGACTGACATTCAGACGTCAGTTCAATGAATGCCAGCGCGATTGATGTCTTAATGTCAACTTAAGACGTCAATCGCACTGACATTCAGAGGTCAGTTCAAGTTGACATTAAGATGCTAATCTCACCGTGTCGTCGTCGCATCGTGAGTTCGTGAGCGAGCAGCCGTCATCAAAACTAAGGGGCGAGAGCCACGCGAGGCGCGCAGCTGTATGAAGAAAGCCGACTGTGAAGCGATAGATGGCGCTCGAGAACCATCGTGAAGTTGACAACTGCGAAGATAGCAACGCGCGGGCGGCTCACCTTGCTTGCATATTGCACCGAGGATTGCGTTCTCTTTTCTGGCGGACACCGACGTCTTAGCACCTACCTAACATTTTCTTGTACTGCATATTATGTGTATTTTAATTAAATATTTTATACATACCTTATTTTTCTGAGCAGAAGTTATCCGACGAAACGTATTACCGGAGTAAAAAGTATCCTATGTTCTAACACAGGTCATAGTCTACTCATGTGCCCAACCAAATCCATTCAGCCATTTTAGTTTGAAACCGTAACAAACAAACAAACTCATATTTACCCTGAATGTGATGTGTTTGCGGATGAATGGAGTAAAAATATGAGTATATGTCTGGTGTTCTGTGAGAGTAAGTATGCCAGGGAGTCCACTGTTCCATGTTAGTCTTAAACTAAATTATTGTCAACGTTGTTTTTTTGTAATCTATATTGTTTCTATGTTAATTAATGTAATTGGTGTTGTTCCGTTTTAATTAACTATAAATAAATAAATATATTTCACATTATAATATTTGTTAGGAAGTAAGGATTTGACATAGCGACCCTATTTCATCCCACTTTCCCATACGTATAATATTCATTGTGATATGTCTGCAGAGTACACACGAGGTGCGGGCGGCGCGGGCGGCGCGTGGCCCGGCGGCGGCGGCTGGTTCCCGCCGGCCGTCCCCATACAAGTGCCGCTGCGTGAGTACCGCGACCACAACCCTTGTTCCCACGGGGATAGGCAAACACTACAGAATGCCACCTGCTACAATTCTTACAAAGACTCTTAGTTTCTTCCACATTCTTATTTAATAAATTATATCTTATGTTTATCATCATTCATACGCACATTACCATCAAATAGGTTAGGTTTATTACTAAACCTAACCTATTTGAAGGACATTTTATGTATATCTAGGGCACTACCGTTTTTTGTAAATGTCCTTTCATTCATTGACACAACGCAACACATCACACAACCATAGGTATATAAGGTTTGGTGGACGCGTATAGCAATACGCATCTCTCTCTTCCTGGCTATGTATCACACATGGTGGTGGGGTCAGCCTTTCTGGTCTTTCTCTTCCACTTCGCTCTATCCTCGACATCGTTTTCGGATACCTGACACTCTTTCATGTCCTTTAGCACTACAGTTTTCCACCTTGTTTTGGGTCTGCCTCTGGGTCTTGGACTAGGAATGGTAAGTTGTAGCGCTAAGTTTCCTACGTATTCAGGCGGCCTCCTTATCACGTCATCGCAGCCTACTCTCTTGCATCTTGTCGGCGATATCGCGAATGCCGAGGCTTCCTCGCACGTACTCGTTACGGATTTTATCAAGCCTGGTAACGCCGCACATCCACCTCAACATTTTCATTTCAGGAACTTGAATGGTATGCACGTTATTTTGGGTAATGGCCCACGTTTCGCTGCCATACATAAGGACTGGTCTTATGATGGTTTTATATACCATGCCCTTTAGTTTAACAGGCGTTCTCTTATCACACGTAACACTACTCCCCAGATACTTATATTGATCGCACAAGGTGACCAATTATTATTGTCCATCGATGGGAACCGAACTGTTGTCGCTTGGATCTTGTTCGTTAAGACACATGAACTGGGTCTTTGCTACACTCAGCACTAGGCCACCGGCCTGTAACTGGTGTTTCTACGATGAAAGTGCCTGCTGTAACTCAGCACGGTTCTCTGTGCAGATGTCTACATCGTCAGTGTATATAAAAGTTCACGCTGCCGAATTCTGCGCCAACTTAGTGAGGGAATCCAAAACACAGCAAAACAGGAAGGGACTCAGTACAGAGCCTTGATGTACGCCTTCTGTGACCGCTATTGGTTTTGTCTCACCCACAACTCAGGGGCGAGATCAATGGTTCGGCATTGATCTCGCCCGTATAGGGATACATGTCGGCAACGATGTTGATATATTGTTCGGGAACATTTTTCTTACGAAGGCTCCACCAGATCGTTTCTCTTGGGACCCTATCAAATGCCTTTTCCATGTCCAAGAATGCGACATACAATGGTCGGTTTTTGGCGCGATATTCTTCAGCAATCATGTTCAGAGCAAACATCGGATCGGTGGTGAATAGGCCAGGTACAAAGCCATAGTGATTTTCTCGTAACTCCTAAACTTCTCATCATAATATTGTGCATTATACATCATACATTATAAATGAGGTATCGTCGGAAGCGTCTTAATGGTCCGCTGGAACTGAATATGGTACCATCTAGGACATGAAAGTCATGAAATAAGTTTTTTTTTTTTAATTACGATCGTTTGGTACAATGAAATTGCCTAATTAGCTTATTACGAAAGTATATAATTATTCTAACCCCAAAATAATTTAAATAATAGTCTGGAAAATCCAAAAGTGCACGCCTCATAACACTCATTCATAAACGAAAAAGAAATTCAAAACATTGTTTCTAACAAAAATGAACAATTTATCACTTTTCATGAAGTATGTTATGACCCATCAATAAGGGTAAAATTTCTAACCTCGCAATCCTTACGTAATGTCAAAGATTATTTTATTTAGATATTTACTTTGACGGTTGCTAGGCAACGCAACGGACGTCAACTCAAGGTTGGAAATATTTAGATAAACATAGGTATTATATTTTAGTTAGTATTTTATTAATTATAATTAAACTACATTGAATAAAAGAGCCATTTTCAATAGGGTTCAATAGGGGGTAACGGCTGACACAAATGTATTTAAAAAAAATTGACTCAATTAATTGATTTTATCGCAAGCTACAATATTTTCAGGTTTCATACATTGACGAAGATGGTTTTTTTCATATCTGCTGCAATAAATCAATTGTTAAAAAATACAGTATTAATCTCCATTTAATCATCTATACAATGGTATATAAATTAATTTGGTTATGTGTACTAGCAGGAGTGTAACAATAAAAACAGTTGCAGAAATGGGGCAAAAAAAATTTTTCGATCGTAGAGCACTCTCTTTAAGCCGGCCTCCGACGGTGCGCCATATCGCGGACGCACGCGCACCAGCGCGCACGACGCACCGTGGGAAACCTAACGTGCGTGGTAGCGCAGACGCGTGCGTGGCGGTGCGTCCTGGTTTGGATACATTCGCTTTGAAGTTACCGACGTGCGCGGATCAGCCCGCACGGACACGCACCATGGAAAGGGTAACGTGCGTGGTAGCGCAGACGCGTCCGTAGCGGTGCGCCCGATCCGCGGTGATTCGGTAAACTTCAAAGGTGCGCGAGGTATTCTCGGTTCCTATAAACGAAAACGAATCGTTTTCCTTGCCAATGATATTAGAATTTTCATTGCCTAACTCGGCATATAAATAGATTCGTAAGCAAATATTTAGACATGGCGTTTTGGATTTTTACGCAAATGGTTTAATTTTCTATTTCAGATTACGAAACGTTTACAAAATCCATTTTTATTCGTCGATTTCTGGAGCGGCTCTGACGCCTCCGGTTCGTAGTTTCGATCGTCTTTAGTAATATTACAATTCGATTGTAATGGCATCAATCAAAACTATCCAAACATAAACAAATACTTGCTTACGCAAATCTACTCTTGCCGTGGTTTTGTGAATTCGGTTTGTCTAGTTCGGATTATCGATACGATATGATTTGTGACTCAAATCGGATTTTAGACACGTATCGATATATCTGACGCATGTCTACTAATTGTACCTACCTTTAATAGCTACTTCTATATGGGAAGACCTCATAGCTTTGCATAGTAGGTAGACCCCTACCTACTATGCAAAGCTATGAGGTATTTGCTTCATTATAGGTAAAGATACAAAAGGGTCTGAATTTTAACCAAATAACGGTTCGTAAATTATACCATCAGTCGACAGTCGATCAGACCCGACTGTTAGCTCATTTGCGTAGTCACACCGCAGTACCGCACGCGCGTCAACGGATACGGCTCCGCTAGCTCAATAGCTCTTTGGAAAATATAGTAAACGAGCAGCGAGCAGCCTAGCTCGCTCCGGCTTCGCACGGATAGCACTAAGTACTTATCTACGGCGCACCTAACTACCTACCTACTTACCTACCTACATAGGTGAAGGTAGGGTAGGTAGGTAGGTAGGGTAGGTACCCTACCTACCTACCTACCCTACCTTCACCTACCTATCCTAAGAACCTTCTCCTTACAATAACAAACACAACAAAAAAAGAATTATCGAAACTGGTCCAGCCGTTCACGCGTGATGCCGTGACCAAGGAAAATAGGGATTCATTTTTGTATATAGATACACTATAGTTACCTACTTTGCACGCAGCAAAAAAGCATTTCGTCAAAACAACCGAAAAATACTATTATTATTAAGATTTTTCCGGTTTGAGTGCTGTTTGTTTTTATTATGAATTTACGAAACAACAGGCATAATTAAACAAGTCCTTTTGATAATGTGGCAAAGTATTTTCTACTTTAACGTATTGATAATAAAGATAGATTTACAGTGACAGTCGTGTGATAAGTTTGCAATGACGTATTCCGCAGCGAGCCGAAAGAACCGTTCGGTTGGTGGCTTCACCGTCCGTCTCGCTCGGTGATATGTCTGCTGAGCCGACACCTCTAATTCCGAGGCAGACTGAAGAATTATCCCTAAAATTCCCTGTTTTTATTAATTCCTTGGTTTATGGAGCATGATTATAAAAAATAATAACACATCATTCCATAATATTTAATAACATAAAATACAGTAGGTACAAAACATTCATAAATTTACAAGATCAGAAGCTGAAGCATTTTTTTTTACCCTTGTTCGCTGCACATTTAAAAATATTTTATCGGTATTGTTCCTCAACCTGTTCGCGATGCAGAATGAAAAACAAACCAACTCAAGTTAAAATGCGACTTAGTTCCGATCTCGTCTTTAGCCACGAATAGCACAATAACATGGTAAGTACCTACATATACTAAAATTAGATGAATTACATTCATTACGAGTTTGAGGGAATCTCTTTTAATAAATCGCTGGTGCCATAGAGTAAAGTGAGCAGTTGGGTCATTGCTTATTTAAAAACAAAAATAATTCTAACGCAATCAAGCACATATTAAAGTATTTAGGTACAACAAAAATGCGCATTTTGAATAATTTGACCCCTTACTATACTTTCATTACTAAGCTAGTGAGACTGAATGCACTATTTAGCGAACGAGTGAGTGAGCGAGAGCGACGTCAATCGTCCACTTAATAGAGACGGTTCCTGATGTAGCAGCGCGGTGCGGGAGAGGTTTGGTGTCGTGATGCGAGAGCTCTGTGATTCGTCAACTTGTGCAAACTGTCACCCCTCCCGCACCGCGCAGCTATCTCAGGAACCGTCTCAGCCTACAGCTCTTTTCTATCACTCGTTCACTCGCTACCCAAGTCTAGTCAAGACCTGTCCTGTCTATTTCGCTGAGAGCCGTGCACGCGTCGTGGAACTTTCGTGTCCTTCACCACACAATCCCCACTTTTGAAAAGTTCATGAAATTGAATTTTGAAAACGCCAAAAAATAGTCAAGAAATAGCAGGAAAACTGCAGGAAAACCCGTTCGGTAGTTTTTGAGTTTATCGCGTTCAGACAGACGCGGCGCCGGCGGAGGGATTTTGTTTTATAATATGTTATGATTATGTTATTCATTATTATATATAAAACATAGTTAAAATACCTACCTAAAATAGCTACATAACTAACAATAATGCAAACAAAAAATTTGTTGACCACTACAAATACGAACATAATAATTTTGTGCTCGGCTGTACTCGACTCGAAAATGTATGTAGAAGTTTAGATGGAAATTTAACATACTTCTACATATTAAACCAGGTCGAAATTATGGTGATTGGAGACGACTATTTCTTGACTATTTTTTGACACCAATTTCAAATGAAAAAACGTAAGCATTCCGCGGTAATCAGGTGAGGATTGTGGCGAGAAAGGCTCACCACGTAATCCTCACCAAGACACCTTTATATCTCTGGAACCTCTTAATGACTATTTTCGAGATTTGGCATAGCGTTACGACTATTTATTGACTATTTTTTGGAATTGAAACCAAGTCGATACTCCCAGCCGTTTGCTTGCACTGAGGTGAGGATTGTGTGGAGACGTTCACCCCACAATCCTCACCAACTTATAGCTATAACTTCGGAATCTTAATGCGACTATTTTTTTAACTTTGGTGACTATTTATGACTATTTCTTGACTATTTTTTGGCGTTTTCAAAATTCAATTTCATGAACTTTTCAAAAGTGAGGATTGTGTGGTGAAGGACACGAACTTTCTTGCTCACGTAGTGTGAATATTGTGAATAATGGAGTGGACGAACGAGCTTGTTTTTGGTTTTTTAAATCTTTATCAAAACGAACCCACGCTATGGAATGCAGCGGCACCAGAACACAGAAACAAAAATGATTCTTATGATGCATGGAACAGAATAAAAAGAAACCTAAAGGATGATACTATTACAATTACGGAAATAAAAAAAAGCGAGATAATTTAATGTCGACGTACAGAAGGCAAAGATCCAAAGTAAAAGAGTCTATGGGAACTGGTAGTGGTGCTGACGAAATACACAAACCGGAAAGGCCCTTTTATAACGTAATGTCTAGTTTTTTGGACCGTGTATACAAACCAAAAAAAACAAAGAATTCTGAGGTAAGTAGATCTTCCTAGCCTTTTCCCAACTGTCTTGGGGTCGGCTTCCAGTCTAACCGGATGCAGCTGAATACCAGTATTTTTACATGGAGCGACTGCCTATCTGACCTCCACAACCCAGTAACTGGGTAATACGATACCCCTTGGAAAGACTGGTGTCAGACTTTCGGGCTTCTGACGACTCGTAACGACTGTCAAAGATCCACAAATGACAGCCGGGACCAACGGCTTAACGTGCTTTCCGAGGCACGGAGGAGTCTCGGTATGTAAAGATGGTCACCCATCCACTGACCAACCCCGGCAAGCGTAGCTTAACCTGATGGATCGACCCGTGCGGCTTGTTATTACTTAGCCACGAGCTCCTCCTGAGGTAAGTAGATATTTATTTTAATTCAACCTTATCATATTTAATATAATTTGTTTGTTGTTGCCAGTGCCAGTAACTGTGCGTTTGCACTGGCGAAACATTTTCAACAAAACATGTTGGGATCTCTATTTTCGATTTATTCCCTTGATGTCGAGTCCCGCCACGTCGAGTCGCCGCCACGTCTACTCTGAAAACTCCCAGCTTTTATTCCCGCCACGTCGAATCGTTGAAAAAGACTATTTTATTACCGCCACGTCTACTAACTATTTTGATTTGTACAGTCGTAAAAAAATACTCATAGTTGGTTACTTGGAATAAATAGATAGGATCCTACATATTATGATGTTTTGTTCCTTATCCATAGACGAAAAAGTACTAGGCTTGCATGAATTCACGATAGTATTTCAATCATTATATACGTTGTGCACAATTTCTGAACAGTACCTAACCTAACAAAAAGTACTAGGCATGCATGAATTCACGATAGTATTCAATCATTATGGGTTATAAACTATCTGTCTGCCTCATCCAAATCCTATAATGATTAAATACTATCGGGAATTCATGCAAGCCTAGTACTTTTTCTTAGGTTAGGTACTGCTCAGAAATTGTACACGTCTAATAATTGCAATAGGTACTTACTATCTTAAACTCATGCAAGCCTAGTAATTTTTATGGGAAGTTTCACTATGAGTATTTTTTTTTACGACTGTACAAATAAAAATGGTTAGTAGACGTGGCGGTAACAAAATAGACTTTTTCAACGATTCGACGTGGCGGGAATAAAAGCGGGGAGTTTTCAGAGTAGACGTGGCGGCGACTCGACGTGGCGGGACTCGACATCAAGGGAATAAATCCTATTTTCTGTCAATTTTCCATGCAATGTTTGAGAGGAACTAGAGATTTCAACATGTTTTGTCGAGATGTTTCGCCAGTGCAAACGCACAGTTAAGAGTATAAATATATATTTTACAATTAACATTTATGACGGGCTTTAGTAACATAAAACATAATCAATGCCTAAGGGCTCGTGTAGATGGCACCGCAGCCGCGCCGTTGCCGAGCCGCATCTCCGCTTGTTTTTACCCGACTGCTTCAGAAGGAGGGTAATGTTTTTCGAGAGTATGTAATCTGCGTTCGCAATGTATTTGCCAAATATGTAACAAACACGAGTTTTCCATTTAGACAAACATCAACTTTATGCTTATGTAAATAAAGTTGATTTTAGACTGACTAGTACTGTTGGATAAGTCATAAAAAATATGAAGTTGTAGCGCAAACTGAACCTTATATGTAGGCATTACAGTTGGTTTTCCTAAAACTCGTGTTTGTTTACATGTTTGGCAAATGAATTGCGAAAGAATCAGCATTGCCATACAACGTGGCAATGCTGCCAGCCTTTTGGGCACTTTTCCTGTTGACAGCGATGCGGACGAATTTTTTGATGCCCTATGACCGTTTCCCCCCCCCCTTTTTATATACTTGTACATATTACTATTATTATTTTAATTCTGTTAGATTTTAAATCATGTAAATATCTATGGTCATAATAAACAATTAATTTAATTGCGAACGCATATTATGTATGTATGTCTATTTCTTTGGCACGCTCTGAAGCCTAAACGGCTTGATGGATTTTAACATAATTATGAGGTGTCGTTAGATTCGTCAATTGTGGGAGTGACATAGGCTCTACAATATTTATCTATTGTATCTGCAAATACAAAAAAAGGGAAGGGAAGGTTTTTTTTAAAATAAATTACAACAATATTGGTATCAAATAAAAGCTAGTAATGAGTCAATTCCAAATTTAGATATATTGATACAACTAAACACTAAAAAGCTTGAAATAAAGAAAATCATTTATGTGTTTTTGCAGTCGGGTTTTTTTGTTTTTTAAATAATTTTCTTTATTGCCATATCACTTTACAATCTACGGCGCGGCGGCGGCGCGCGGCGCGTGTGACGCGGCAGCGAGCTGGCAATGTTGCATACGGTGACGGCGCGGCGCGGCGACGCGATGGCATCGTCCCCCTGATCACTTAAACCTCTTGCAGCCTGGCGCGAGGTGACTCTAACACAACTTCACGGTAGACAAAATATTATTACCGGTGTTGCGTCGCGCTGTCGTGTCGCGCCAGTCTGCACGAGGCTTAAGTGATCAGTAGGACGATGCCATCGTGTCGCCGCGCCCGTGCGGCTCTCACAATTAAAAATGTTAACAAAATAAACTCAATTGGTTTAGGTAATTAATTAAATGTAAACAAATCGTAAAAAGCGTTTTTATAGATTACACTTGTTTAATAATACGATTAAAGAGAAAACTATCGTAATTATCGACAAAATTATTAAGTAGGTATCGTAAAACCACAAGAGCCGCAGCTGCAGCGATACGTTCTCTTTTACGCATTTTGGAACGACAAAATGCCTTTGAATCTCAATCAAAGCCTACAGACTGACGCGCACCTTTGGAAGAGGATTTGGTTTGTAGCTGTCCGTGGTCGTCGGCCATGTGGGCTGGTGCACGTGCGTCCGCAATAACGCGAACTGTTGGAATGGCCTTGGTGCGCGGTGCGCGTGCGTCCGCGTTATCGCGCACCGTCGGAGTTGCCTTGGTGCGTGGTGCGTAGTCCGTGGTCGTGCGGGCGCGTGCGCGTGCGTCCGCGATATGGCGCACCGTCGGAGGCCGGCTTAACGCTTCGTATTATGAGTCGTGCAAAAATAAAAGTTTTAAAACTAAAACCCAACTACGACAATTTTTCCGTTTGTGATATTTTGTTTATACCTTTTTAGATGACTCTTTTTGTGCAGGACAGCCTATCGTTTAGTTTAAGTTTTTCAGTGTAATTAGTTTTAATAACTTGTTAGTTTTATTTTCGGGAAACAAATGCACCATTAGGATAATATAACCATTTTTAGAAAGTAGCCACATGTTAGGGATCTACGGCGCTCGGGAATTCTAGTTTGTATTGTATTTGTTTATTGCCGAGCGTCGTATAACATTTATTGTTTAATAGAAATGTTTTGTTCGTATATTTTAAACGTGTCGTCGGCTTTATTGATATACTCGTAAGGTGCATTTGTATTAGTATTAATTTTTACGAAGTGTATTAGATATAAATATATAGATACAGAGGACCGTTAGGGGCACTCTATCCGCCGCGGATAAAGTACCTTAATGCGGCATACTAGTAGCGCTGCCTCGGCCCGGCTAGAGTACCGTAAGCATTGTATTGTCACTGTCATTTGTTATTTTGTTTGATTGTTGAGGTTAGTCCACCTTTGCTATAAACTTCAGTAACCATAATGTTCAAAAATTCGAAATTTTGTTATTGTACTTATTTATCTTTACTTCTAAAACTATTCTGTCATAACATCGAGTACTATAATAATTGAATGTCCTAATTTTGAATGAAATAAAGTCATATGTCCTAAGTATTGTTTTATACAGGGTGTCAGGGACATCGACGCGAAGCCTGTTACCATGGATTCTGTACATGATTCTGACCCCCCTGCGTTGAAATTTTTCGTCGGTATTTTTTTTTTAATCAGTTGTTCCATACATTTTGACCGCGTAGGTATTGCACTTTTCTATGAAACAGCAGATTTTTTTTTAAATAACCGACGAAAAATTTCAACGCAGGGGTTGCAGAATCATGTTCTGAATTCATGGTAACAGGCTTCGCGTCGATGTCCCTGACACCCTGTATAATGTGTATTAGTCCGAATTTTCATTTATAATTAAATTGTTAGTCCTAAAACATTTGCTAAAAATTAGGTTTTAGTGACAGAAACGAATCGCTGTAAATCCGACTCCACGCAGTCTTATTTGCCCTACCCCTAGAGTGTAATTTAGAATCGCGTAGGCGCGGAGGGGCGAGGCGGCCCGCGAGTTGAGGAGCAGGTGGTTGTAACGCTCGCCGCCGCGGCTGAGGCTGGCTGACGAAGCCGGCCAGCAAGACGAAGCTGTGGCGGTGAGCTTTAAAACATCTGCGACGATAAGCTCGCGTGGGACCGCCGGAACCTCGCAACGCCGGAGCCGTGACAGAAACCATTGTTATTCGAACCAAGTGTGTGTTGAATAGGTTTTAATATAACCCTTCCTTTTGGCTTTGCCGTAGTCGGGTAAAAACAATAGGGAAGCGAGTACTGTTGTTAGACCCGAAACGTGGGAAATGGTAGGGAGAGACCAGACGCCCCTGGAGCACATAAAAGGCTTGACTTGTCCTACCTTAAAACAGTTCCGATTCAGATCTGGTACAGTCTAGTCGACTATATTCAGCACTGGCTTCGCTACCTTTGACAGTGGAATATACGTATATTTTCATATATAGAGATACGTATATTTTCATATAAGAATATATTTTCATTAAAGTACACCTTCCACCATGGTCCACCGCCCCGTCTTGCAGTGACACAGTATCCTGTCGATTTCCACCCTCCAATCCAGCGCACTTGTGCGACACCGTCGTGCAAACTTTTGTCGTAGTTGGGTTTTGTTTTATAACTTTTATTTTTCATCATTTTACAAAAGGTTGATGATGGTATATTACGGTATAGTTTTTCGGTTCTCAGTTATTGTAAGAGTTCAATATTCGTCGTAGGGTATTTAAATTTCCACCAAATTTTTTTTTCTAATCTTGCCAAGACTTACATAACGCTTTCACTGTTAAAAAGTTATCAGATCTAATACAGAGCCAAGCTCTAACTCTACATACTTTACATCTTGGTCAAAATATACGCTTCGAGAAAAGGTAGATAGTGCCTCTGCTTTTTGTATTTGGCTCGTCTTGGAGGGGACAGTAGTATGCCCCAACCCCAAGATACGCCTGACTTGGCAAAAAATGTGGGTAGGTATATTATATTCAACGACTTTTTTGAGCATAAATTCGCAAGCATTTTATTGGCATAAGTACATAAAACAATATTTCACATTTTCTAAGTAGTATATTTCGAGAACCATATGGTTGGTCAGACCAGACGAGAATCTTGTTGGGTACTTATTTATGCAGAATGAAGTAGGAAAGAATCTTGTACAAACTAAATTGGCATTAAACCAATATTTTTTGTTTTATTTGCAAAAAAACTGACTTTTGGGACCTTTGACAGACAATTTATTTTTTTGCAAAATAGTTTTGGTATTTTCACTTTTCACACAGTATTTCTAATGCCTGTGTAGTACGCAACCCACACATCCATTATATCAAGCTTATTGGCAACAAATTGTCCTGTCAGTGATGATGGAACGATCCCAGTACAATCATATGTGATATTGCCATTTTCGAGAACTGGGTCGGGCACATACCTGTAGTACGGCACTTAAATCTACATCGGGTCCATGTAGGGCCCGCAAGTAGTATCCGTGAAGCTTCTTACTCTGCCATTCTTCCTTGCGATCGTTAATGTCAAGCACTACAGGCTTGCGCCAGTTCTCTTTAGCCAAGGAGAGTGGGGTGAGACCCTTGTCCACCGCCACCACATCTAGATGCATCCCCACGTCGACTTCTAGGAAATATTCCCTGAGACTGTATATATCGCGATTGTGGAGGGTCTTAGCGTTTCAAAAGTCACGACCTCCACACTTTCGCGGGATATACAGTCTCATCACCGATGACCGTGGGTGCATTCGAAATGCAGTTAGCAGCGTACGGACCCTCCTATCCAGGGCGTAGAGGTTGGTCTCAGTCCATTTGAGTATGCCGAAAGAGTACATCAAAACCGGTATGACCCAACCGTTGAAGGCGAGCACCTTGTTTCCGCCTGATAACAGACTATTAAATACTTTCTTTAGGCGGCCAAAGAAGCGCTCCTTCAACGATTGCTTCATGTCAGTAACGTTGATGCCCAACGCTTCCGAGTCTTCCGACATACCCAAATACTTATAAGTTTCGGATGCGGAAGGGCTCTAAGGTTTATGGAATTCGAGAGTTAGGTTCCCACGGATTCCACAATCTCCCCTCGCTTTACATGCATGACCGCACATATGTCCAGTGACCACACCAAATTCCATACTGATAGCGCTACTGAAAGTTACAGTTATTTTCAGTAGCTCCATCAGTTGCAAGTTGTTGGGGGCAAAGAGTTTTAGGTCATCCATGTAGAGGAGGTGAGATATAACCTGACCACTTATTATTTTATTATTATTTATATACAATTATTTTTACTCTTGACTAATTGCAGCAACGCAAGCAACTCGTTCATGGGTCAATGTATACGCTTTTACAACAAACTTCCCATTGACATTCGAAACTTACCCATTAAACGATTTAAAAACTGCATTAAAACCAAACTTTGTAAAAAAGGGTATTATAGAATTTCCGATTATTTAGAAGATAAAAAAGTATGGGATTGAGCTGCTCGCTCTGCTAAACCTTGTAATAAAACCTTGAAACTTGACATTATAATTATTCAGTAAAATCATCAAATTATACCAGTTATATATAAACATTGACATTGTTGAATATTACATACAAAATGACATGATTACTTTGTAAAGTATTATATTATTTTAATTATTGTGAATATGAGGACTATGAGGATGTTTTTTTTCTTCTCTATTTTCTTTTCACTCACAGTTAGTTCTAATGATGGTCTGGCAGTTTGAGTAGTTTATACGGCCTACCCAAATGTCCTTTCTTTGGTACTGTTCGTCGAGTTGAGCTCCTTAAGTTCAGAGTTGAGCTCCGCGAATACAAGTGACAAATGCTTGCACTGACTGGACAGGTCCACTCAAAGCTGTATGGTTCTTTCCTCAAAAGACCATTTCAGACACTAGTCTACATGGTCCTCATATGGCCTGACCAAGATTATGTCTGGACTTTAAAAGAGACTGTGACCTCTGAGTTTGTTTCGGCCTTTCTTCTCAGAGTAGTCAGATAGGAAACGCCGAACTCATCTAGCAAAAATTAATGTTTTAAGTGACAAAAATAATTAATTTAAGTTATAGTATTACTAATTGAGCGACTGACTGCGAGTGACGAGAAATCAACAGAACAGCAACTTACAAACACTACATTTGAGTTACATAAAATACAAAATGAGAAGCTTCATAATTATGTGAGTGACCTAATATATATTTGAGTGTCAACGTTACGTCCTGCATTTTTTTCAATATTTGGCAAATGATTTATTTATACTGAGCGAAGTGTTTCGAATAGAAAAACCACTTTGAAAAATACTATAATGAGCAGAGTACTATGAGCTCACATTTTTTTCATCTTATGAAATAACTATTTGAAGAAACACTATTGCCACATGCAGCAAGCATGGTTTCTGTCACGGCTCCGGCGCTGCGGGGCTCCGGCGCGGCGGTCCCACGCGAGCTTACCGTCGCAGATGATTTTAACGCTCACCACCGCAGCTTCGGCTTGCTGGCCGGCTTTCGCCGGCCAGCCTCAGCCGCGGCGGCGGGCCT
The DNA here is from genome assembly GCA_948150665.1 of Conistra vaccinii. Classification (NCBI taxonomy): domain Eukaryota; kingdom Metazoa; phylum Arthropoda; class Insecta; order Lepidoptera; family Noctuidae; genus Conistra; species Conistra vaccinii. Next base: position 23,152,476 of record OX411334.1, read on the forward strand.
TGAAACCACCTGCTCCTCAGCTCGCGGGCTGCCTAGCCCCTCCGCGCCTACGCGGGTTTAAATTACACTCTAGGAGTAGGGCAGACAAGACTACGTGGAGTCGGTTTTGCAGCGATTCGTTTTTAATTTTTATACCTTACAAATATTTGTTTATACCAAGTGTGTTATGCCAAATAAACTTCGGAGCATCAAAATTCTGCCAGATAGAGGGATACCCATCGTAAACACGCAACACCGGTCCGCAGCCCAACTCACCTGACTGCATCGATTCGTCGCTCCACCCCCATTCGCATCAAACAGTCTGTAGTTTTCATTAAACAATCGTATCAAAATAAAAAACATAAGACCTCAAATAGAATATCAGTAACCAATAATCATTAATAAAGCAGCTACCAAACGTTGCTTAAAATGAACTTTTTAGTAGTTCGTTATGTATACACCTGTATGGATATACCTCAATTGGAAAAATCGGCTCTATCATAATATTGAAGTTGTCCTCTCTGTATTTCTAGTCGCTCACTTAGTAATTTAGTCGCACGGCTAGAATTTTAATATCTGAAGTGGATTAATTACAACCCACTTTTTGTAAGCTCGTTCTGGATTTTATTATTAATATCCAATATTCGTCGTGAGTTTAGTTAATTTTTCGCTTACTCAAATTCATACCGCTCAAGTTATTAAAACAGTATCTCATCATCAGTCGCTAAGTTTTTTTTTATTCGATCGTTTTATAATTCCCCATTTTAATATGACGTGTAAAAGTGATTCCAATATCCTATTTACAGTATAAACAATTTCATTTCATTTCATTGTTATTTTGATAATTATGTTTTACCCTTTTATTAAATTGTCTTTATCAAATGATGTAGTGGTATGTAACCCCACACAATCTGCGAACTCAAGTACTTAAGACGTCGCAGTCTGTGAGTTCAGACACAGTTCAAATATGATACGTAACACAGCTGGTCATAACCGCTAACCGCGTCACTCGCGTCATTTTATATTATCCTACCTAATCAATACTTGTTTATAAGTCGTGTTTAGATAAAGTACTAACTCACTCACTGGTATATAACCTATAAGTCCTATAACACACCCTTACAAAAGTTCGATAGGTACCTAAATAAAGATACTCCCGGTCTTCTTTTTCTTCTTTTCGTGTGGGTAATGACTAATGACTAACCCAGTCGCTCGAAAGTATAGGTTTGATTTATTTGCGAGTGTCAAAATATGTCGCATAAATAGCCGTATTTTTATATTGCGTTGACTTAGGACCTTGACTTTTTAGAGCTCCAAAGGACGGTTAGACCTACGTATTTGATATAAATTTCAACTTGATACCTCCACGCTTTCTTTAGAAAAAGGGTCTTGAAAGACTGACAAACAGACGGACAGACAGACAGACACAGCGAAGTGATCCGATAAGGGTTCCGTTTTTTCCTTGCGAGGTACGGAACCTTAAAAATTATGTTTTTTTTAAACAGAAGGTGACAACAGTGGACGCGCGTCCTTGTCGGTGCTAGTGGTTCCAGTGCCTGTGCCCGTGCCCTGGCCTGCACCCGCGCCGCGCGCCGACCCTGCCCGTGAGTGACCCGCCACAGCCAAGCCACGCGCACGCCACACGGCCGTATCGGCACCACGCTCACTTATGCCACTGTTGCAGAGTGCATGCTAACCGCGCCGCAGATCAACAATGTGGCGCCGCCGCGCAACCTCGCCGTGCCCACCTACAACGAACCCTCCGGCCCCGTGTACAACACCGGCTATAACACACCGCCGTACAACCCGACCCCAGTCAACGACCAGCCTCCACTGTACAACCAAGTGCCAGTGTTCAACCAACGTCCGACTAGCAACGCAGTGCCGTCGTACAACCCATTGCCATCGTTCAACCCATTGCCAGCGCCGCAGCCTAGTGCCACCCCCAGTGCGGCGCCGGCAGCAGCATCTCCCGCGCCCACCGCACCTCACGGGCCCCCCGTGCCGGTGGACGTGCAGTACGCGTCGCCGACGGCGCCCCGCACCCCTCCGCGACGCCCCATCGCCGATGAGCGACTCGCTAGGAACGCGCCCAACTTTCCCCCTGTCGGTGAGATATCTGTCTGTACTCATGCTTACCAATGTCTTCAATAGTAACGCAGACGTAAATAAATCTGTACTGGATAAATATACTAAGATATAGAGCACTGTAATTTCACCTCTTGCATCTCTTCTCTACAGTATTTTCTCCCATTCTAGTTGCTAAATGTCTTTTCTATTTTGCAGAGGACTCACGACTCCTGGTAGAACAGTTCCGGGCACAGGTTCCGGACGACCCTACACTCCCTCCGATAGTGATCGACCCCGTCGGCGTTGTCAGCACCGACGACTACACAGTTGACGAGGTCAGAGAAGCCAGCTCTGCACCAGACGCGCCGGCGCCTCACGAGTCGCAGGTGGAAAGCGCGGTTGGCGAGGCGCCGACCCCGGAGCGGCGGCGCCTCAAGTGCAAGCGGCGCCGTTCGGAGGCCGGCGGGGGAGGGGGCGCCTTCGAGCCGGAGGGCGAGGTGCGGGCCCCGCCTCCCCCCCCGCCGCGCTTCGAGCGCTCGCTGTTCCTGCGCGCACGCCTCACCGTGCCGCGCGCCGACTACACTGAAACATACTCTGTGTGGTATGTAAAGTCAGGGAAACTATTTGTAAAGTAGATTAACTACCAATTGAAATGTACGGACCATTTCAATTGGTAGTTAATCTACTTTACAAATAGTTTGTATTCAAATCACATCTGTCATTCTTTGACAGTTGTTTGAAATGGCTATAACACGGCAAATTGACGAAGGATATTGAATTGCTTAACAATTGATTTCTCTGACTGCACTTACATCAGTATCTTTGTGACGAGACGTCTATTATTTTCAAGTTAAGGTCTGTGTCAAATACGTGTGGCAAAACCAGTGAAGTCCAACAGATTACGAGATTGGTTTGTGTCTGCGTTGAATATCGACATTTAGTGCGTTTGTTCACAACAGCCATCAACGAAAAACAAGATTACTTCGCCATACTAAATGTACTGTCGCTAATTTGGCGTCGTCTACTCATTCTCGTTGACGTCCCGTTCACAATGCGATGGACATACGACCTTAGAGTAGGTAAGTGCCGGCCCAACTTATTTAATTGGCAAAATGCTGATAGGTTTTCTTCTTCTTCTTCGTTTCGCTCTTGACAGAGCGGTCGTGGTCACAATGAACTATGTCCAATCGCAGGTGTAGTCGTTGCCCGCGATCTCCCTCCATCTGGTTCTGTTACATGACAGTCTGGTGCATTCATTGACAGGGCCTCCAACCGCGAGTTTTATTTGGTCGGTCCACCTCATTGGTGACCTCGCGCGTGGCCTATTACCTTCCACCCTGCCCTGCACCACCCGACGCTCTATTAAATTATTAAAATCATTTATTTCGAGTGACATAGACTCATATTAGATTAGACACATTTACAAATAAAATTATAGTCGGGCGGGGCAATTAAGACTATGGGGTAATTTCAACTAATGCCAATAACTCTTATTCTACTGTATTTGTACCAAAACGCCATCTATATCCAGGTAGCTAAACAGATAATTTCCACAAAATTTCACAGATGGTGCTGCTACAAATACAGTAGAATAAGAGTTATTGGCATTAGTTGAAATTACCCCATAGTCGAAATTGCCCCGCCCGACGGTACATCAAAAATAAAATACAATTAAAATTAAATTAACTATGGAGTCATTATTCCGCCTGGAGACATGACCAAAAAATTTCAGTATTCGAGACTGTACTAGTGCTGATAGACGCTGTTTGATGCCGAGTTCTTGGAGTATGGAGACGTTTCTGCGAAATTCTGTTCATGATACTCCAAGCATTCTTCTCCAACACTACATTTCTAGAGCGTCTACTTTTTTCTTTTCCAGTTCTCGTAATGTCCACGTCTCAGCTGCGTACAGAAATATGGGGTCCACGTCTCAGCTGCGTACAGAAATATGGGGAATACAAGTGTACGGATAAGCCTGATCTTAGTGGCTTTAGTTATGATGCGATTCCTCCATATTTTTCTCAGCTTGTCCATTGCACCTCGAGCCATAGCCATACGCCGTTTCACCTCATCTACGCAGCTGCCATTGTTCGTGATCATAGCTCCAAGATATACGTAGGACTGTACTACGTCGCAGTTCGCAATCTGTGTCATGTTTGGCGAGTTGTTGTTGCTACGGTCTACAATCATCATCTTGGTCTTACTGCGATTAATCCTTAATCCAAAGTAATCCAAACGCAATACTCACGCGCTCCATCTTAAGGAGTAGTGCCTCCATGTGTTCAAGACTAGTCGCGAACAAGGTTGTATCATCAGCGTAGCGTAGGTTCGCAATTTTGTAGCCACCAATCGCAACACCATCAGTCCAGTCGTCGAGGGTAATTCGCATAATCAGCTCCGTGTAGGTGTTGAATAGGAGTGGCGATACAATACGTCCCTGGCGGACACCTGCACTGGGATGGAAACTATCCGAAATGTGGTCGTTAGTTCGTACTGATGCTGTTCCTCCTTCGTAGAGTTCTCTAAGAAGGTGCACAAGGTGTTTAGGTGTGCCCATTTCCAATAGCGGCTTCCACAAGGTTGGCCATTTCACGGAGTCAAATGCTTTGGAGAAATCAACAAAGCAATATAGGTCGGCTTGTTGATTTCTCGTGCCTTCTCAATAATTTGGCGAACAATGAGAATCTGTTCACGGGTTCCCTTTCCCTTCACAAAGCCAGCTTGATCTTGGGCAATCTCTCGCGACAGATGTGCTTTCAGACGTTCGTTCAGGATGTGTAGCAATATTTTGCTTGCGTGGCTGATCAGAGCAATAAGTCGGTAGTTGTTACACTTTTTGGTTGACCCCTTTTTGTGAAGTGGGATGAAAACTGTGTGAGCCCATTCTGACGGCCATTTTCCTGACAGCCATATCTAATTGCAGATGGAGTGAAAGATATGAACGCCGCGTTCTCCCAATGCTCGAATAGTCTCAATTGGGATAGCATCAGATCCCGTAGCCTTTCCATTCTTTAAGTGCTTGATGGCAGCTCTGATTTCTGACTCAAGGATGTCGGGTTCCAGTTCATCACTCTCTGGTTCTGTTGATGTACAGGTTAGTGACTGCGGATCTTCAAACAGTGAGTGACAGTAACACCTCCAAGCTTCTGATATTTGCTCCAGTTTGCTGAGCACTTAACCATTACCATCTTCTGGCCCAGGTTTTGGACGGCAGCGTCTTGGTAATATGCCGAATTTCGTGATGCAGGTGTCTGGATTCATATATCTACCTGCATGGGCTTCGATCTCCTCACATATATGATGCAAGTAGGCATTGTGATCGTATCTGCATTTTTTCTGGATCTGGGCAGACTTTTCATTAAGAGCGTTAACATTTGCACCGGCTGCTTTCATTCTGCGCCGTTCCTCAACAAGCGCAAACGTGCCATCCGTCATCCAGTGTTTCCGCTTGTGAATTACCGCTGGTGCTTTGGATCCTGTGACCGCGAGCTCTATGAGAGACTTCGCTCTGTTCCAAAGTGTTTCGGGTGGTTCGTTGTCCAAAACTGCGTCTGTCCATTTTGTCCAGTTGTGTTCCACCAGCGACTTGAATTTCGGTACATCATCCACGTCTAGCCTTCTTTGTTTTTCGAGGGTTCTTGCTGCTGTCAATTTGAGCTTGAATTTTGAGACCAGAAGTTGGTGGTCTGATCCGCTCATCGTGAATCAGCTCCATCATGGATGTATGGGCATTTGTTACAGATTTATTTATTTATTTATACTTCAAGCACAAAGATGTACAGAGGCGGACTTAATGCCATAGGCATTTTCTACCAGTCAACCTTTGGGTGGTTCAGAGACAAACAGTGGTAGGTGCAATTACGAAAAAAAAAATGAGGACTAAACATTTTTTAAATATAATGATAAACAGATACCTATTGCAAACTATACAGATGACCTCCATCGGGATCGAACTAGAATGTACTCTAACTGGTTGCGGTACTTTCCATCGGGTGATGTCCACGTGAACAGCCTTCGAGGGTGGTGTTGGTAGAAACTATTTGCAATTACTAGGTCATTTTCGGCCGCAGATTGTATAAATCGGTCACCTCTGTCGTTCCGAGTTCCAAGTCCAAACTTTCCGACGCATTTGGTAAGCTGCTGAGAATTTACACCAATATTGGCGTTAAAGTCGCCCAAAACGACAAGAAGCTCTCTGTTTGGCATTTTCGCTATGGTGGTTTCCAGTTCAGAGTAGAACCTCTCTATAACCTCGTCATTTGCAGTGCTCGTAGGAGCGTAAATCTGTAAGAGGTTTAAATTCACTGGCGATGCTTTCAGCTTTATGCTGATGATCCGGTCGCTTACTGGCTCATAACCCATCACACAGTTCCTCCGGTGCATAGGGATTAAAAAAGCTACACCGTTCTGGCTGGTTTTTTCATTGCCTGAAAAAAAGACGGCGTGGTTGTCAGTTAGGAAGTGCCCGTTGTTTTTCCAATGTGTCTCACTGAGCCCACAGATGTTAATACCGCATCTGTCAAGTTCTCTTTCCAGGATGGTAAGTTTTCCGGGACTAAGTAGGCCGCGAACATTGCATGTTCTTATCGCCTGGGTTTGTCGCAGCTTCATGGAGATTCCAGTAGTTAGATTTCCATGGAGAGCCTGGTCTCCTACTACTCCAAGGCCGGTAGCCAACTTCACACCGTGCGCCCCGGATGCAGCACGGCGCCGCCCGGTTGCTAAGCGGTTCGCATGACGATCGTTCTCCATTTAGCGTTACTTTCATTGTGACTGTCTTGGGAAGATAATGCAGTGGTTTCCCCTTGCCTTCTGCATCAGTAGTTTTTGGAGTTATTTAGGCCCCAAGGCTGCTGACACCTCTTCTGCCTGGGTGCCCATGCAGGTAAGTGGTTATACCGCTACAGCTCGGTCGCCATTGCCTCGTTTGTTGTCTAGCAGGGAGCACCACGACAGCTGAAAAGCTGTCGTCCCTGGTTGCTTGTGTACAAACTTCCAGCGCGTGCAGGTGAGGTTGACTGGGCTGACTAGATGTTATTGTCATTCCCCCTTACTCCCCTCATAGATTGCCTCCTTGATAGATTTTACCCCATGATAATAATGAGAAAGCAATGGTTGACACGAAAATATCATCCTTCTACATGTTATGCTCTGTCAATATTATACATGGCAATAGTAAGGCTTATGTAAGGCAAGAAAACATTGGAAAAGTTGCAGTCGGGTTTTTTTTTAATGTTATTTTTATTTCAAACCTTTTTATGTGTTAGGTATACATAGTTTTGGAATCGTCTCTGCAAGTCTCTAATTTTGATTCACGACATGGACAAGTTTATTTTTTTCAAGGCTCACTTCTTGGCGTTCAAAATCCGCCATTTTGATTTTATAAAAATAAAATATTATAATACTTAACCATTGCGCGACCCGGACAAGTCGATAAACACATTTGTAAGAAAATCTATCCAGGCGTTAGGAGGCTTCGAGGGAGTAAAGAATCCCACATACAAAGACACTAAGATTAATTATGTATTTTTAACCTCCTCTGTGGTCTAGTGGTTAGCCCACATGTCTCAGATCTAGAGGTCCCGGGTTCGATTCCCCAGTGGGCGCAAACTGTTCTGCTCGTTTTGGTAGGTGGTAGGGCTTGTTCTAAGTCCGCCTGGCTAGCTGCCACCACCTTATCTAAGTCTGTCCCCATAGCAACAATGTTAACAGCATTGTTGTGTTTCGGCAGTTAGAGGTAAGAGTTCCTCTGTTGTTTATGATTCTGGGTGAAGCTCGCTTCCATCTTTGGCCTGATCATCACATACCATCAGGTGAGATGCAGACCAAGAACTTCCCCGTTGAGGTTAAAAAACATAATATTTCGCGCGTACGCATCCGTAAGGGAACTCCAGTCCACAGGCACACGGGGAGGTTTCCTGTTAACGCGCCCCCGCTGGCACACCCTAAACTTTGTATCCTTACTGAGCTGGCTCGAACCGGTTCGTGCCCGAGCGGGCGCCGGTGCTCCCCCCGCGCGCCTTGTCGGTGACAGGTCACGCACACGTAGCTGGGCGTTTAGTAGTGTTCCCGAATACGGCGGCGGCGGCGGCTCCTTATTAATCATGTGGTATTGTATCGTGAGGAGAAGCTCGCATATAATTATATGTGACGTGTATCGTGTACTTGGCAGGTGGGACGCGGCGAGCGGCGCGTCGCGCGTAGACTTCCACGGCGGCGCCACCTCCACGTACCGCATGATGAAGCGTGACGGACGCGTGCAGAGCGTGCAGGTACACACGGAAACTTAGTACCTATTTATTGCTATTTGTGGTTTTGGGTTTTTGGTTGGCTTGCTTTTTGATGTTTTTTGGTTGATGGTTTTAGGTGTTAATTTTTTGTTTTTGTAACCTAAAAAAACACAAAGAATGGTAACCTTACGCAATCGTTTTTGTTGTTTTTTTTTTTTTATTGACTTATTGTTCTCAGGTTTGATATAAAGACGTAAGCATTGATATATTTTCATATTTTTAGGCTACTTCCACACCCAAACGTTTAGTCAACCGCCAACTGTTAGAGTAAATTTCAAAATGTATGAAAAAAACTACGTCATCTGCCGACCGTATGAGTGCCGGCTAAGTTCGTGTTGTTCTTGTTGAATTTCACAACTTATTTGTTGTGAACATATTCTTAGAATTCGAAAAGTGAGACCCTAACTAAATAGACTTCAGAAAACTTTAATCTCCGTCGGGATACGTTTAAAAAAGAACTACCTAGTTGATTATTGAAGCACCACTCATGCTGTAGCCTCATCGATCACTAATAATTTATTAGTGATCGATGTAGCCTGCATGTTGCCAAATAAAGAGGACTGGTGTTTCAGATCCGCGTGGACCGCACGGCGGAGGCGGACGTGCGGCGCTGCGTGGTGTCGGCGCCGCGCCGCGTGTCGCTCGCCGAGCGCTCGCTGCCGGCCCTGCCCGACCTGCAGGCCTTCTCCTTCGCCGGTGACAATAACTAAATTGATTCATGCACAAATAAACTCTAGACAAGATTGCGTCTATATCTAAGGCATAGTAAACTTAAAATAATATTATCTATCACTTAAAGAATACCAAAAAAATATAATATGTAACATTATTCAAAACAATGTTTTAACAATCCTGTTATACAGTATCTCTAGCTAGTTTAACTGCCACTATATAAACACACACATCTATTGTACGTACGTCTGACTGCCCTTGTGCTGACGCGTGTGCTCTGCAGGGTACGTGGTGCGCGGCGCCGAGCGCGCCGAGCGCTGGCGCCACACGCTGTCGGGCCACAGCGGGGAGCTGGGCGGCGCGCGCGGGGAGGCGCTCACCTTCCGCCACGAGCTGCTGGTCACGCGCTCCGCCGACAATTTCACCACCACGCCGCACTGGTGACTATCACTCGTGACGTACAGTTAGTCCTATTCCTTGGCGTAAGTGCTCACGCCTGACGCTGTCTGCCGCAGGTACACGGTGCGCGTGGACAGCTCGGTGCTGGGCGCCGACAGCGACGGCTACGTGCACCAGTTCGACGAGGTTCAGGCACGCCATCATGACTCCTCAATGTTCCATCTTGACATCGGTACGTCAGGTTGCGCAGACTAGACAGCTTCCTAGATGATAATATTGATATAAATGTATGATTGGTATTATATAATACTAGCTTTTGCCCGCGGCTTCGCCCGCGTGGATGTCGGAAAATATCCCACAGGAACGTGCTACCGGGATTCAGAGTATCCTATGTCCTAACTCCTAACCCAGGTCATGGCCTATTTATTTAATTAAACTTTTCACACTCAAAAAAGGTACAAAGGCGGACTTACTGCCTTAGGCATTCTCTGCCAGTCAACCAAGGGTGGTGAAGAGAATTGATGGCGAGTGCTCTATTTGAGAGGAACAAAGAAAAATGTTATCCTTATACCTTTCATCTAAAATCGTTCAGCCGTAACAACATGAAAAGGTAACAGGCAGATAATAATCTTAAACAGTCCTCATTACTGTTTTAGAGTTTCGTACCTCAAAATTAAAAATTGAAACCCTTAAATGATGACTTCGTTGTCTGTCAAAACGCTTTTTCTCTGGAACTCGTGGAGGCATCAAGTTGAAAAAATATCAAACACTTATATCTACGGTCTTTTGGAGCTGTAACGAAAATCACACTTCCAAGTACTTGCATTAAATAAATACGGCCATTTATGCCGCATATTTTGCCACTCGTAAATAAACCAGTCTATTTGGTACTTCCCGTTGGTCCAGCAATATGAAGTTTGGCGGGAAGTAAGGGCAAACAAAGAGAAAAATCCGAAAATTGATCATTTATAGTTATACAGGGTGTCAATTAGGACATCGACGCGAAGCCTGTTACCATGGATTCAGTAAACCCCCTGCGTTGAATTTTTTTAACAGTTATAAAAAAAAAAAACCGCTGTTCCGTACATTTTGACCGCGTAGGTATTGCACTTCTCTATGAAACAGCAGATTTTTACTTTTTTATTGGTCTGAGTAAATAACCGACGAAAACTTAGAACACATAATACGGATGTACATGACGTTAGAAAGGTTAGTTTATGAATTTTAATATAATAATAATAACTTTTGACAGACTGGGCCGATTGTGAAATAAAGATTAAATGTTAATTCAAGATACGGACTATGAAGTATATTTCCAATCCCTTAAATCTCTTAAAAATAAGACACAAAAATATCATGGAAATTTTAAATTCAACCCCTATTTAACCCCTTTGGGGGTTGGTTTTACAAAAACACTGATACGTGTAATTCTTTATTTCTTACCAAGAGCATAAATTATTTTTTTTATATCCCAAACAATGCTGGGTTTCCCATACAAACTTTCATCCCTTATATCACCCCCTTAAGGGTTACTTTTGAGACAAAAAATAACCTATGTCCTTTTCCAGGATGCCATCTATCTCGTTGCGTTTTATCGAAATCCCTTCAGTGGTTTAGCCGTGAAAAGGTAACATACAGACAGACAGACAGAGTTACTTTCGCATTTATAATATTATATTATAAGTGAACTGTTGTAATACATAATTATATTTTGTTGAATTAAAGCTGACGCATGTGAACAAGTTGAAATCACCAATCGGATGGAGAGCGTCGAACCACTCCGCGAGTTCACCATGCTGCGCCGCGACCCGCGCCATGACACGGCAATAGAGCAGTGAGTGTCACCGTACTTGGGAGACGATAATATTACCCTCCCGAAAAATCCTTTTGTTAGGCACGTGTTACACTATACGTAAAAGGGAGGAGCAATAAAGCTAGTATGTAACGGTTCATTTTAAGAATGGTAATTAAATTACCTAGGTATCTATATATATAGTTAAGTGATAAAAAAAAACTTGAGAGGTGTCAAGGGACACCCGGATGGAACGAAGTTAAAGGCATGCCACTAATTATTAGTACCTGTGGTCGCTCATAGATGGCGTTATAATAAAAAATAAAACGCGCGAAAGGGAACTTCGTTCCAAAAACACATTGAAATTAAAAGAGTTCATTCTTACCTACATTACCTTAAATAATTAAAAATGTATATATATTATTCGTGCAGGTATAAACAAAAATTCGGCCGTACGTACGCCGATGACGTGGAAGAGGCGGTCCGCAAGAACATCTTGATACAGAGCTCGCGACACACGGCGTCGGGCAACCGGCAGGGAGCGTCCTTCGAGCTGGAGACCAACTTCGTGTCGGACCGGCTGGTGGCCGAGCGGCGCGTGCTGCTGGGCGCGGAGCCCGCGGCCGCCGCCGACCCCGGCGCGCCCTTCCCGCACGCGCGCGCCGAGCTGGAGGCGCTGCGCGGCCGCCTGCCGCGCAAGTTCGACTGGCGCGAGCGCGGCGCCGTCACCCCCGTGCGCAGTGAGTGTGACGCACTCTGCTCTGTCATGTTCCGAGTAGCGAGTCACTAGTAATACGTGTTGTCGCCCGCAGATCAGTGGCTGTGCTCGTCATGTTGGGCGTTCGCGACGGTGGGCGCGGTGGAGGGCGCACTGTTCGTGGAGACCGGTCGCCTCGTGCCGCTCAGCGAGCAGGCACTCGTGGACTGCGCGCAACCGTTAGTACATACATACTTACACAGACACACACGCGCGTCACGTAGCGCTAGCAGTTGAATGTATGTACTTACATCTATAGTGTTACAGGTACGGTGGCAACGGATGTAAAGGAACGTGGCCGAGCTTCGCCTACAACTACATAAAAGATCAAGGACTGCCTGCGCTTGACGAGTATACACCCTACAAAGGCAAAGTACGATAACTGACCAACAATTACAAATATAGACCATGCAGTTTTTTTTTTTGTTATAATATCGTTTACGTGTGTGTTCAGGAGCTACAGTGTCGTGCTGATAGCGTACCGGCCGTGACGCGCATCAGCGGGCACCTCAACGTCACCAAAGACAACATCCTGGCGCTCAAGGTACCACCAGCCTCCCGGACCGGCCTGACGTGTGTTACCATAGTGTGGCGCGTGACTAACTCCCGTGTGTTTCTGGCAGGTGGCGATCAGAAAGTACGGGCCTACTGTCGTGATCATCGACGGCGAAGCCACTTCTTTCGTGAGCTACAAAAAGAATTATTATCACGATGCCCGCTGGTCAGTATACTATTTTGTAACTAGGAATGTATTTTGTAACTAGGAATGTATTGTGTAGCCAAAGAAGTTTGTAAACGACTTTTGGCACATTATATGAGATTAAAAGAAAGTTTACTGAAGCGTCACGTGGTCGTGCACGTAGGATAGATAAACTGACGACAGCAATGTGTTACAGCCGGCGCGACAGCCGCAACCACGCCGTGCTGGCGGTGGGCTGGACGGTGCACCGCGGGGAGACGTACTTCATCATCAAGAATTCGTGGTCGACGGCGTGGGGCGAGGAGGGCTACGTGCGCATGCGCGCCGCCACCAACACGTGCGGCGTGCTGCGCCAGCCCTCGCTGCCGCGCCTGCGCGCCGCCGACGTGCTGCGCGTGCCCGGCGCCGCGCCTGCCGCGGCCGGCAACACCTAGCTGTACCGACCTGATTGTTATGTGTTATTATTAGTCGTTGTGCTGAGTCATTAAAGATAATTTTTTTAGCTGAATAATTTTCGTGTCTGTTTTATTTCTCTTGAAACTTATTCTGAAAACAAAGGATTTTGGTCCTTTGCAGGGCTTACTAGGGGAAGAACTTCAAACAACAATGAATACTTACGTTAAATTATAAAGATAAATACTTAACGTAAAAGAGTCCGAGTATAAATAAGTAATACAAAATAAAACATAATTTAAATAATACTAAAGATGAATCTCACTGGGGATTCTATTTGTGAGGCTTTTTCATCTTAATTCATGTCAACAGCTTACCTCAACCCCACTTCATCTAATATCTACCTCTTGTTTTCCCCTTTGAAACTAACAGAACTTCATCTGACATTTGACACTTAGAAGTGAATGTTAATGTTGTGACCGGTTTACTTCGTAACTTGGATCCAACTAAAAGGGGGGGGGGGAGTTGCTCGCGTCCGTAGGATTTACCATCTTTCCTGACCCACCCTACACGTGTCCCCCGGGTGGTGCTAAACGAGCAACAAAGCCGAGTATTGAGCGGCGGTCAACTAACTCGAATACTGGACCTATCAAAGGCAGGAAATGGCCTCTGAACTTCGGAACACCTACGAGGCTTGGCTTAATTGTCTGGCCTCCGAGGAAGAAAACCTCGCTACAAAGAAAAATAAATAAATAACCCCAATCTTAAGATGGGCAACGTGCCGAGAGGATGTATGACTGATGGGAAATCAGTCTCCAACGCCAACCTCAGTGGAACGGGCAACCACTGTTGTATTTGCCTTCTCCTGGGAATAGGCGTCACCCCAGGTAGCGACCTTTAAATCGTCCTCACTCGTGGGAACAAAATGAACAATTTAAATACCTCTGAAAATATGATAAAATTAGATAAGAATAACTCAAAAACTTTGACTCAACAACTCTTCCACAAAAGAATGTTTATGAATCGGCCAAGATCAAGTTCCTTTAGCGGAACAACTAATCAAGACAAAGTGACCATTGATCTATCAGATGAAACAGATAAAGAATCTGAAGAACAACAGTTCACAGAAGTGTACTATGGCAAAAGGCAAAGATCCAGCCCAGACGCAATAACGCGTAGCCAAAAACAAACCAAATTGAGTTACTGGCTAGCAGCACCAGCAGTACCAACATCCAACAGTTTCACAGGGCTCGACGATATAGAGCAAGCAGATAAACCTGAAATACAAGCACCAAAATCTATAAGACTCCCACCACTGTTTATTGACGGCTTAAAAAAAATCCAACCTTTACTAAAATTATTAGAAGAAGTTGCAAAAGGAGAGTATGAAACTAAAGTAAACTAAGAAGCGACAGAGTTAAAATACAACCGAAAACAGCAGAATCATACTCCACTATTTACAAAGAACTGAAGGCTAAAGACAGAATTCTTCAGTTACCAGCCTAAACAAGATCGCAGCTTTAGAGTGGTGCTCAAAAATTTACACGATTCGACAGATAAAGAAGAAATAAAAATAGCTATTGAGGAGCTTGGCCATAAAGTAACAAATGTCTGGAACATCCAAAACTCAAGAACAAAACAGGCGTTACCAATGTGGAACATCGAACTAGAATCCCGTGAAAATAATAAAGACATATAGCGTAAAATCTCTTTTACACTGTCGCATTTTGTTTGAAGCACCCAGACCTAAGCGAGTAATCCCTCAATGCACTAATTGCCAAGATTATAATCACACACAAAATTTCTGCAATAGAAAGCCCAGATGTTTCAAATGTGCAGGTTCGCACCACACTTCACATTGCCCACGGAAAGAAAGATCTAACTAGGTCAAATGCGTCCTCTGCGAAGGAAACCACCCAGCTAATTACAAAAGCTGTACAGTCTACAAGGAGCTGTTGAAAGTCCGATATCCTCCCCCAATCACCCAACACAAAAGAAGACTTATGAGCGTTGAACAAGCACCTACAAATAAAACAACAAATAACGGAAAATTGTATGCATCAGCCACAAAAGAACTCCCCAAACAACCTACGACGCAAACCGCTAACGTCGAAGATGACAACCAAAAAACCAACGAACTCAAAGCCATTACAGAGACACTTGTTGCCCTGATGAACCAAATGCTAATTATGACCCAAACGTTAACCGATCTAATCTCAAAAATGTCATTACATTCACAGCACTAAAAATAGGTGTATGGAATGCTAATGGCTTGTCAAATCACTCGGAAGAGTTAAAAATATTCCTTAAAATTCACCACAAAGATGTTTTACTAATCTCAGAAACTCACTTCACATCCAAAAGCTACTTCAGGATACCTGGATACAATATGTACAACACTAACCACCCTGACAATAAAGCACATGGAGGATCTGCTGTACTCATCAGGTCTAATATCAAGCATCATGTACTACAAGACTACTGTAAAAACTACATCCAAGCAACAAACGTCGTAATAACGGACTGGATCAGTGACATTACAGTATCGGCCCTCTACTGTCCGCCGAGATTTACTATCGAGGAAACGGAATTTAATGACTTTTTTCAATCCCTTGGAGACAGATTTATTGCGGGAGGTGACTATAATGCCAAGCACACGTTTTGGGGTTCTAGACTTGTTCTACCCAGTGGGCGAGAACTCTTTAAATGCATCCAAACAGGAAATATGACCGTGATATCGTCTGGTCAACCCACTTACTGGCCAACAGACAAAAGAAAAATCCCGGATGTTATCGATTTTTGTGTCAACAAAGGAATTGTAAATAACAATATATCGTGTCGAAGATGCTGGGATCTGTCCTCAGACCACTCTCCAATCATAGTAGAACTACACACTACCGCCCAAGAATGCGCCAAAAAATGCGTTCTGCAAAACAAAAGAACTAACTGGATCCTATTTCGAGAGCTCATCGACAAAGCATTCCAGGAACCAGTTAGTCTAAAAACTAAAGACGAAATAACAGAAGCTGTTCTGTACTTCAACAACAGTGTGCAGGATGCAGCCTGGTCTTCAACCCCACCACTACCACATAGAAGCACGGACAACTATGTAGCGAAACATATATTAGTTAAAATAATCCAAAAAAGGAGTATGAGGAAGCATTGGCAGCAAAGCAGAGACCCTGGTGTGAAAAAACAACTCAATCACATCAACAGACAGCTGAAACACATTTTAGACAAGGACCGTTATAACGGATTTCATATTATTATCTCACTGGCCTGGATGCTACTGCTTCCTCAGATTATTCATTATGGAAAGCCACCAGAAGACTGAAACGGCCTGTTAATGTTTCTCCTCCTATAAGATTTTTTTTTTTTTTTTTTTTTTTTTCTGCTACCTCCAACGTAATCGGAGCCTATGTCGGAGCAAACACACTCATTCCAGTTCTCTCTTTTATTCCTCTCGCACTTTCGTTCAGCATAATTTGTCTTTCTTACATTCGTTCATCTTTCTTTCTTTAAGGGTAGGACGCCCTTATATCTACTTACTACTCTTC
Organism: Conistra vaccinii; assembly: GCA_948150665.1. Lineage (NCBI taxonomy): Eukaryota > Metazoa > Arthropoda > Insecta > Lepidoptera > Noctuidae > Conistra > Conistra vaccinii. Next base: position 23,169,085 of record OX411334.1, read on the forward strand.
TATTTTATCTTTATTTTATTTTAATCGGGTGAACACGACAACTCATTTTTTATTAATTTTTCACAGGTATTTAGTCTATCTTATATCTATATCTTAATTCTACTACATGGTTGCTTTCCAATTTATACAGCTTTCTTATCGTATTCTTATATCTAGTCACAGGTGTCTTATTTTTACTTATTTTATAAGGTTAGGTTAGGTTAGGTTAGGTTAGGTTCCCCACCGAATGTGTCTCCACGTTGTCGTCGTGGTGGGGCTTGCGCGTCTCAATGATCTTGGGGCTCTGCCGGTAGAGTTACTCATGCCGGAAAGGCCCAAGTGAGAGACCAGACTAAGAGAGATACCGGGACGGGGTCGCTCTTGATCGATCGACAATAGTCGATCGACATATGACGTGACCATGCCGCTGCGGTGCAGGCGCACCAAAGCGGTGCGTGTTTCTCTCGTTGAGGAGTAGTCTTCAACGAGAGAACTTTCGGCGGGTTCGCTGAGTCGGGTTGGCCGGACAGCGAACGGAGGCATGTCTAATGCCGCCGCCGGGGGCTTGGCTTAATTGCCTGGCCCAGAGGAAGGCTACCTCTAAGATAAAAAAACCACCCAATCCTAATCTTTGAAGCGCGGTGAGAGGATGAATGGCTGGAGGGAGTCCAGTCGCAAGCGCTTCCCCTACAGAGCACCTGCCGCACTCTGTAGTATGTAGGCTTACCGGGTATCTAGGCTCTGCCCGGTGGACATGTAGAACCTATATCTACTCGTGGGATTAAAATATGGATGAATTAAATAAAAACAAAACAACACAATTAAAAGAATTGCCGATCGTGTTGGTCGAGCAGATGGGTGTGGGTGTGGTGTCAGATTCGGACACCACATCTGATAGGATGAGTGCGAGCGCGGCGAGCGTAAGCTCAAAGCGCTCGCGGACGAAAGGGAAGGGGGTTGAGCGTGCTTCCAAATTTTGGAGGACGCACGCACGCAAGGAGGATGAAGAGCGCGCGGGGCTCTCTTCTAGCGAGGAGAACCTTCCGGCGCCAAAAATTTTGAAGAACAGGAGAGGTCGAGGTCGCGCAGCTGGTGGAGGGGCTTCAACGTCGCGTGACCTTCGGGGGCGCTTTCTTAAGCGCCCTAATACGCCACTACCCAGTGGAGAAAGTGACTCGGGGTCCAAGCATGTGGCCCTCGAGCCCACGGTGGCAGAAAGTGGGGGGGGCTCCACAATCTCCCTGCTGGGAGCTAATAGAGCGGAGGCGAACGCCGCAAAGCGGGCGCAGCGGAAGGCGGTGGCGGCTGACGAGGTCAGTGAAATGGCCCGACTTGCCCGAGAGCGACGATCTGCTCAGGCGGCTGCCGGAGAGAGCCTGTCGGCGGTGGCGCTCAGTCGCCAAGTTTTGGACGGCGTGGACGTCGTTCTCAAGGTTGCCACAAAATCTGGCAGTCTGAAGGGCACGTTCACGCGCGCTCTGAAGGAAGCGGCTGACGACATAAAGGAGGCAGTTGAGGTCCTCCTTAGTCGCACAAGCTCAGACGAGACGGCGAAGTTGTGGGAGGAGAATAACCGTCTCAGATCTGAGCTCGAGGACCTCAAGCGGGAGTTTGCCGCTCAGAGGGATAACTGGCAGCGGCAGGCAGCTCCCGCAGTAAGCGGCCCCCCTCCTGCCGCACCTTTGTTGTCCTCTGCACCTGCACTTGCCCTTTCGGACCATGAAATAGAGAGGGTGGCAAGGATATGCATGCTGCAGTGTGGGGGCATGATAAATGCCCGACTGGAGGTCATGGAAAAGCGACTCCCCCCGGCTGAGATCATCCGGCCGCCGCTTGCGGCGGATAAGCGGAAGAAGGATGAGTTCGCCAGGACGAAGCCCGCGCAGGTGGCTAAGAAACCTGCAGAGGGGGCCAACAAGCCCACGGAGGGGAAAAAGAAGCCCGAGGCGGGTACGTCCGCGCCCCTTTCCCACTCACCCGCCCTTGCGGCGACCGTGCCTCCCACCCAAGAGGCCTGGACGACGGTGGTCAAACGGGGTCGCAAGAAGAAAAAGGCGGCAGCGCCGGCACGGCCAAGGGCCGAGCTCAAAAAGAGGGCACGAGGCCACCCAAGGTCAGGACCCCACGCTCCGAGGCTGTAGTCATTACCCTGCAGCCCGAAGCATCAAATAGGGGAGTGGATTACAAGTCGGTCCTGGCGGAGGTGAAAGAGAAGCTGAATTTCAGCGAATTTGCCACCCCGGGTGGCTTTGTTTTTAAAACGGCAGCCACGGGTGCCAAAGTGTTTGAGGTGTCAGGTGACGCAAGGCAGGAGAGGGCGGACATTCTGGCCGCCAAAATTAGAGAAGTCCTAAAACTGGAGGACGCCCGGGTGTCCAGGCCCACCAAAATGGCTGAATTGCGCATAGCTGGGCTGGACGACTCCGTGACCCCGGAGGAAGTAGTGGCGGCCATTGCCCGGAACGGCGGGTGTCCGCCCGAGAGCGTGCAAGCGGGCGAAATTCGCTGCAGCGCGGCCGGGCTGGGCACGGTTTGGGTGCGGTGCCCGGTAGCGGCTGCAAACAAGGTTGCAGGTGGCAGACGATTGCTGGTGGGGTGGGTGTCAGCGAGTGTGAAACTCCTGCCACCCAGGGTCATGCAGTGCTACCGCTGCCTGGAAAAGGGGCATGTCCGGGCACAATGCACTGCTGACATGGACCGCAGTGGGCTCTGCTATCGCTGCAGTCAGCCTGGCCATAAGGCGGCCCAGTGCTTGGCGGAGCCAAATTGCGGTCTTTGTGTAGCTGCAGGGAAGTCCGCTGGGCACAAAATGGGCGGGAAAGCCTGTGGCGCGCCCAAAAAGCGCAGCCGTAGGTGGACTAAGGCTGTCGGGGGAACTGCACACCCCGTACAGACTAACGCCCAGCCGGTCGACTCCCGACCCAGGGAAGGAGGTGATGCCGAGGAAATGGAAAGCTAGTGATGGCACAATTCCATTTTCTCCAGGCAAATATCAACCACTCTGCTAGAGCTCAGGATCTCTTGCTCCAGAGCATGGCAGAGTGGTCGATTCACATGGCTGTGGTTGCCGAACCGTATTTTGTCCCCCCCAGGGATAACTGGGTGGGAGACTTGGACGGTTTGGTGGCCATCATTGGCGGGGCTCTTGTCGACCCGTCCCGAGGTCATGGCTGGGTAGCCGCCCTCGCGGACGGCATTGGCACGGTTGGGGCGTACTTTTCGCCCAACAAAAGTCTCGCCGACTTCGAGAGGTTCCTTGTCGAGTTGGGTGCCGTCGTTGGCCGACTACACCCTCGCCCGGTGCTGTTGCTGGGGGATCTCAACGCCAAGTCTGTGGCGTGGGGATCCCCGGTGACCGATGCTAGGGGTGAGGTGCTGGAGGAGTGGGCGGTCACGACTGGTTTGACCGTTCTAAACCGGGGCTCGGTTCACACGTGCGTGCGGCAGCGGGGCGGGTCTATAGTGGACGTCTCGTTCGCTAGCCCCGCTGTCGCGAGCCGTGTCCGCGACTGGCGTGTCGCCGTGGAGGTGGAGACGTTGTCGGATCACCGATACATCCGCTTCGACGTCTCCGCCCAGACCGCCGGCGGCCGTGGTCCACCGGCCCCGCGAACGGACGGTCCGCGCTGGGCGCGTAAGCGCATCGACAGGGAGCTTCTCGAGGAGGCCGCCATTGTCCAGGCCTGGGTCCGGGAGTCGGCAATGAACGGACCCGTCGACGTCGAGCAGGAGGCGCTGTGGTTCCGCGGGGCGATGACGCAAATTTCCGACGCGTCTATGCCCCGGGTCCACGCACAGTCTGCTAGGCGCCAGGTGTACTGGTGGACCGCCGAGATCGCGCAGCTGCGCGTCGCGTGCGTGGCGGTTAGACGCCCGTACACCCGATACCGGAGGAGACGTCGCCGGGATCCTGACGAAGAAGCCGCGCTGTATGAGGTGTACCGCGCGGCTAAGGAGGCTCTGTGGCTGGCCATCGGCGAGTCGAGGACGCGAGCCAGGGAGGAGATGTTGGAGACTCTAGATGGGGATCCGTGGGGGCGCCCTTATCGCGCGGTGCGAGGGAAACTTCGAGCCGCGGCACCCCCACTTACTGAGAGTCTCCAACCCGAGCTGCTGGAGGAGGTGGTCGCAGCCCTCTTCCCGGCAACAGCGGAGCATACTCCGCCGCCGATGGTTTTGCCCACAGCCGCAGAGCCTACAGAGGAGGAGAACGCCATCAGCGTCCCAGAGGTGACACAGGCAGAGATGAGGGCAGCCGCGATGCGGCTCCGGGCCAAGAACGTGGCTCCGGGGCCCGACGGGATCCACGGCTGCGTGTTAGCCCTCGCTCTGAAGGAGCTTGAGCCCCAACTGAGAGGACTCTACACGGCGTGCCTCGAGCAGGGCCAGTTTCCCACTCTGTGGAAGTCTGGTCGTCTGGTCCTGCTCAGGAAGGCGGGGCGCCCTCCGGACTCACCATCCGCGTACCGGCCCATAGTGCTGCTTGACGAGGTGGGCAAGCTGTTCGAGCGGATAATCGCAGCCCGCCTCGTCGGCCACTTGTGCAGAGAGGGGCCGGACCTGGACGACAGCCAGTTCGGGTTTCGGCATGGGCGCTCTACGATCCACGCTGTGTCGCGGGTTAGAGTCCTGGCGGAGGAAGCGGTGTCCCGGGGCGGGGTGATGTTGGCGGTGTCCTTGGACATCTCCAACGCCTTCAACACCCTGCCCTGGAGTTGTATTCGGGAGGCACTGCGGTATCATGGGGTGCCTCCCTACCTCCGCCACATTGTTGGGGCTTATTTGTCAGAGAGGTGTGTCACCTACATGGGACGTGATGGTGGAAACCAGCGCCGCATGTCGTGCGGTGTTCCGCAGGGTTCGGTTGTAGGCCCGCTCCTGTGGAACATCGGGTACGACTGCGTGCTGAGGGGCGAGCTCGGCCCGGGGGTAGACCTGACGTGTTATGCGGATGACACGCTGGTCACTGCCCGGGGGAGCTCGCACAGGGAGGCAGCGTTGCGCGCGACGGCTGCGGTCTCACAGGTGGTGAGCCGCATACGTCGCCTAGGCCTGGAGGTGGCCCTTAGTAAGTCGGAGGCCATGGTGTTTCATGGCCCCCGGCGGGCGCCGCCACCCGGCTCACATATCGTGGTCGGGGGGACTCGGATCGCTGTCGAGTCTACCATGAAGTACCTAGGATTGGTGCTCGACAGCCGGTGGGACTTCGGGCCCCACTTCCGACGGTTGGCGCCCAAGTTGCTGGGTGCTGCTGGGGCGCTGTCAACGCTGCTTCCCAATCTGGGGGGCCCGAGCGCCGCTTGTAGGCGGCTCTACGTGGGGATCGTGCGGTCGATGGCCCTTTACGGGGCCCCGATCTGGGCGGCTGACCTGACGGCCGGTAGCATCGCTGTATTGCGTAAGCCGCAGAGAGCGATGGCCGTTAGAGTCATCAGGGGGTATCGCACGATCTCCTACGAGGCGGCTTGTGCACTGGCCGGATCCCCGCCCTGGGACCTGGAGGCGAAGGTGCTCGCGTCACTTCATCGGTGGCGCGAGGAAGCCACAGCGCGGGGCGAGCGACCGATGCAGCGACACATGCAGCTGCGTCGGTCTCAGCTTCGCGAGGTCCTGGTGGCGGAATGGCGGGAAAGGCTTTCACGCCCCACCGCCGGCCTCGTCACCATCGAGGCGGTCCGGCCGGTGCTCGACGACTGGCTCGGGAGGAGGCACGGCTCCCTGTCGTTTCGGGTGACGCAGGTGCTCTCGGGGCATGGCTGCTTCGGGAAGTACCTGTGTCGCATAAACAGGGAGCCGGACGCTCGGTGTCACCACTGCGTCCATTGTCGGGAGGACACGGCGCGGCATACATTGGCAGAGTGTGCAAACTCAAACTCAAACTCAAACTCAAAGCATTTATTTCAAATAAACCAATTACAGGTACTTTTGAATTGTCAAGGGGTCAGTCAGTCAGAAAGATGAAGCTAGTTGCCCATTCCAAAGCGTAGTAGGTTCCTATGGAGAAGAACGGGCAAGAAACTCCACGGACACTCTTTTAAATCAGAATATTGTTACAAAAATATTGGTTACATCATTCATGTTCAAATTAGACATGTGAGAACAATGTAGAAAGACGTGCACGACAAAAGCGTCCGTAATAAAAATACAAAACGAAAACAATTCTAAAATTAAAATAAGCCGTGGCAGCTAAGAGATGACCAGTCCCCACTGACGGCGCCCGTTCACGAACATGACGCATGGATCAGCACCATTTAGCTCAACCATTTTGAAGGGAACTTAATGATCCAACACACACGCCACCACCAGCGAGACACTTGAGTGAGCATGACATACTCTCAGCCGCCAGGGTACATTCAAGTCAGTGAAAGACATACCTAATAAATGGTAGCTTTAAGTAGGTACATAGTGCTCACATTTGTACTATGCAATTATATAATACTAATAGATTGAATTTATACAATATATTACAATGTGTTTTACAATCTTCAGCAGCTCCAACAATATTTTCGAATGTTTATCAATTAATTTATGCGCCCTTGTGGAGCTGGACCAGCGCTGAGCCAAGCATTTTTGTCAGCGATGTAATCTCCCAACTTATAATATGCTTGGCAGCATAGTGTGCGTTTTATACAAACTTTAAATTTCGTTTCATTTAGTTCAAGTATGTGGGGAGGTATTTTATTGTAACATTTTAAACAGTACCCCATGAAGGATGAGTCTACTTTAGCCAGTCTGAAACCCGGTTGAACTAATTGGTCCCTATTTCTAGTACTATAATTGTGTCTATCACCTCTTTTACTGAAAAGACTTAGATTTTTCCTTACGTACATGATGTTTTCATAGATATATTGACAAGGTACCGTCATGATGTTAATATCTTTAAACAATTCCCTGAGAGAATCACGTCTGCGAAGACCATATATAGCTCTGATAGCTCTTTTCTGCAGAATAAAAATAGACTCGATATCTGCAGCTCGTCCCCATAGTAGAATACCGTAGGACATGATACTATGAAAGTAACTGAAATAAACTAGCCTCGCGGTATCTACATCAGTAAATTGACGGATTTTTCTCACAGCATATGCTGCTGAACTTAGCCGTCCTGCAAGAGATGTTAAATGAGGACCCCATTGCAGCCTTGAGTCGAGCGTGATCCCCAAGAAAACAGTTTCATCGACGAATTCTAGTTTCTCCCTATTCAATACTATGTCACAATCACTACTTTTAACATTCGGTAAAGCAAATCTTATGCATTTCGTTTTTTTCCCATTTAATACTAAATTATTAGCAGTGAACCAATTTTGAACCTGCGTTAGGGCGTTATTTACGTCGTCAAGATTTGTTGCACGTCTATTTATCTTAAAAATTAGAGAAGTATCGTCAGCAAATAACACCATTTGTGGTTGGTTTCTTAATAAATGGGGTAGATCATTAATATATACTAAAAAGAGGAAAGGACCCAATATCGAGCCTTGTGGAACACCCATTTTTACTTTTAGACCGAGTGAATTGACTCCATTAATTTGAACTTGCTGTTGTCTATCATTTAAATAAGATTTTACCAAACTGAGCGCAAGTTTACCTAGTCCGTAATGCTCAAGTTTCAAGAGTAAGGTTTCATGATTTACGCAGTCAAATGCCTTGGAGAGGTCACAAAAGATTCCTATGGCATCTTGGGCCTCTTCCCACGCTGTAAATATGTGTTTTAATAATGTGACACCGGCGTCAGTCGTACAACGTCCTTTAGTGAACCCATATTGCTGATCGTGTAATATTTCGTTGGTGTTAACGTTGTGCCGCGTGGGAGGAGCCGCGCCGTGCCCTCGTTTCAGAAGTTGGAGCCGACTTGTCACTGCCGGCCGTCGTTCGTTCGATGGTCGGGAGTGCCGAGTCGTGGGACGCGGTGGTTTCCTTCTGCGAGACAGTCATCTCGCAGAAGGAGGCTGCGGAAAGGGAGAGGGAGATCTCGTCCACTCACCCTTCCCGCAGCAGGCGCACCGGGCGTCGGCGGAGGGTGGATAACGCCCTCTTCCAGCCCCCCTAAATGGGTCCAGGGGCGACGGATTCGGGGACATCCGTCGCCCCCCATCACACAGGACCCGAGATGGCGGCGCGTAGTGTTCCACGCGCGCCACTCTAAGACGTAACGGGGGGAGTTTGCACACCTCACTCCCCCTACGGGACGGGGCCCGCAGAGTGCGGGCCGTCACCAGTCCGGGGCAGCGGAAGTCGCAATTTGCTCCCGCAGCCCCCCGACGCAAGTGTGCGAGGGAACACCGGGGTGGTTTTAGTCAGTAAGAGTCTGACAGACCCCTTCGCCCACCCCAGGGCGGAGGACATCCATGAGGATTTCCACCCCGAGAAAAAAAAAAAAAAAGGTTAGGTTAGGTTTTTTTTTTTTTTTTTTTTTTTTATATTCACCCGTCATCACAGGGCGTTGCGTGTTTCCTCTGACGTGGGTTAATCAGAGACCTTTTTTTACATTTTATTTATAAATTTACAGATTTTCTTATTTTAAAATAGTATCATAATTTTACATTTATTTTAGTAGTACTTACCTACTTCTCCTTAAATTCTTATTTTTGTTCTATTACAAAGACAGCCTCTTTTATTTACTAACATTGTGTTTACAATTACTCTTATTGCGTTGATTACTTATCAATATATTCTAACGATACTTGGAAGTATATCTTTTTATACTTTGTTCCTATTAACAACTTTGGCAGCTATTTCCTTGCAGTATTTTAAGAACTTTTGTCTAGTTTGTTTGCTTTTTATTATTTTTGGTATGTTTTCTAAATTGATTATAACTTCAGTTTCTATTTCAAAATTATATTTATCTTTTCCAAATATGGGGCACTCAATGATAATGTGCGGCACGCTTTCCTTCTCTTCGGGGTCGCAGGGACATGCCGGACTCTCCTTGCACTTGAAACGGTTTAAGTACTCAGAGAATCCGCCATGCCCCGTTAGCACTTGTGTTACCAGGGGATCAACCTTTAGTTTACGCACTATTATTATAAGCAGCGGTTGCGTCAGGAAAGAAGATTTTGGTGGTTGATGCAGTTTCCTCCGACTGGTATCGCGTGTTCCATTCGTCGAGCGAGTCCATTCGGATTTGTCGCTTGACGAATGAAACCGGGCACATATCGTAGTCTGGTTTTGATTTTTTGCCTATCGCTGCCTCCTTAGCCAATTCGTCAGCCCTTTCATTCCCCTTCAATCCTGCATGTGCCTTAATCCAGAACAATTCAAGGGTTTTACCGCAGTTTGACAGTTTCTGGATGTTCTTCCGGATTTTAAATGCAAGAGGATGGAGGGAAAAGCCTCGAGTCACCGTTTCCAGGGCTGACCTGGAGTCGCAGTATACTTCGACAACTGGAAATGTGTTTTTCAAAGCCAGCTCGGAGGCCTTATGCAGAGCTAATAGTTCGGCCTGATAAACGGTGCAGAACTGGTCCAACTTAAACTTTTGGGCTTTGATCTCAATCCCATTTTCCCAGAGGCAGTGCCGCGCCGACTCTGCCCTCAATTTTACTTCCATCGGTGAAAATCTTTGGGTTACTATGTCCCAGTTGGTCCAATTCTGCACCGTTCACAACGCATTTAAAGGTTATACCTATCAGGTCTGCAGGATGTGGCATTTGTGTGTGTGGGACCGGTAACTCAATTTCTCGATCTCCTGTCACTCTCCGCGAATATCCCCTTTTCTCTTCAAAAAAAGAGGCTGTTTCTCGAATCCTAAGATCCAGTGGAAGCAGTCCAGAGAGTAACAAGGCCGAGTGTAACGAAGTTGTCCTATATGCCTTGATAATTTTTTGCACAAACCCTCGCTGAACCGTATTAAGCTGCTTTCTCAAACCTATCTTATTTGTAGCCGGCGCCCAAGCACTTGCTGCGTACATAATAACCGGCTCCACCACTGCGATGTATATGGTCCTGATTATCTCGGGTTTCAGGCCCCAACTGATCTTTGCGGCTTTTGATACCTGTTTGTATATGTTTAGCGCCTTCCTACACACGTTCGAAGCGTGAGCGTTAAACGTCAATTTTTGTCATCAATTGTGAGCCCCAGTATCTTGATCTCCCGTGACAGGGCAATGTCCTCCCCGCCCATGTGCAGAAGTGGTGTGTCGTACTTCAACTTATTTGTGATGACCATGGCCTTTGTTTTGTGCGGCGCAAACTTAAGTTTGTTTTCTACACCCCACTTCTGGACATGAGCGAGGGTCGCATTAGCCTGCCTCTAGACATCAAGCGCTGTGTCAACCGAGAAAATCAGTACCACATCATCCGCAAAGGCTTGACAGTAATCGTCTCGTATCTTCAGATCTTTGAGCAGGGGATCAAGGAGCAAATTCCAGAAAGTAGGCCCCCCTATGGAGCCTTGCACGCAACCTTTGCCTGTTTCCTGTAGGTATTCTGCTCCTGCATACCTAACCCTCACTTTCTTGTCGCTTAGATAGCTGTCTACTAGACGTCGCAGGTTTACTGGGCATCTTGTTTGTGCCAGTCGGCATTTCATAGCTGGCCACCAGGCGCTATCGAAGGCTCCCTCTATGTCCAACGAAACGACAACAATGATCTTTTTTTCCATCAGTTTTTCTCGAATGTGTTTTATCAGGTCATAGAGGGAGTCTTCGGTACTGCGCTGCGGCATGAACCCATACTGACTCGTACTTGCCTCCAAATTCAAATTCAAATTCAAAATATTTTATTTCACATAAACCTACATGGGCACTTATGAAACGTCAGAAGCTACGCACGGTTCCAATTGGTCGTTTCCTATGGAGAAGAGCCGGCAAGAAACTCCACGGTTACTCTTTTAAAAATAATTGGGTTTTACAATATTTACAACAAAAAATATATAAAAAATACAGTATTATTAGGTATGCGAGGACAGTGTAGGTCTTTCAACAAGTACCAAGTATGTACTTAACAAAATAGAAGATGGTCAACAAGTGTACAGTCCACTAAGCCTACAGCGTTCTCACATTCACAAAATAGAAAAGAATCTATATAAAAGATAAATAAATTAATAAAAATAAAAACTATTTTAAACGAAATGACATGATTGCTATTACAACTGTAACAAATCTGAATAATTAACATGTCCACAAAAGTCACTAATAGAGTTGAAAATTAAATAGTAGGTATATAAAGTCAAATAAAATTATGATTATGTCAAGGAAGAATGTAAATAAAACAAAAATATAAACATGGTAATTTGAGAGCAGTTAATAGAATCTTACATATTTTGCCGTTAATGAGGTACCAGGGAAGCCACATGTGCAGAGGGAATTATTGCCAAACTTCTTTGTCTTCAACGTAGTCTTTAATTTTATAATATGCTTTCCTGATAAGGACACGTTTGATGTGGGTTTTGAACTTCCCATCGCTAAGTTCTGTAACCGACTTTGGCAACTTGTTATAAAATCGGATGCTGTTTATAAGAAATGACTTGCTTGTTTTAGTTAATCTAAAGGATAGTGGGCAAAAATATATGGGAGCTGGTCCCACTACGGCCACAGCTCATACCACTGCAGTTTTGAAGGCAGTACTTCTCCCTTTACTCAGGCCAAGGCGCATCAAATTCTGTTCCGGGGTTATTTAGTTCCGACTATGTTAGGTTATGTTAGGTTAGGATAGGTTATGTTAGGTTTCGACGCGATCCGACCAGTGCTTGACGAACGACGGACAACGCCCTCTTCCAGCCCCCATACCCTGGCAGCACCACATCAAGTGAGTGTGCCAGCACAACATTATTCAGTTCTGACAATGTTAGGTTAGGTTAGGTTAGGTAACGGGGGAAGTTTCAACAGCTAGTTCCACTACTGCCACAGTTCATGCCACTGTAGTTTTGAAGACAGTACTTCTCCCTTTACTCAGGCCAAGGCGCCTCAAAATCTGTCCCGGGGTTATTCAGTTCTGACAATGTTAGGTTAGGTTAGGTTAGGTAACGGGGGAAGTTTCAACAGCTAGTTCCACTACTGCCACAGTTCATGCCACTGTAGTTTTGAAGACAGTACTTCTCCCTTTACTCAGGCCAAGGCGCCTCAAAATCTGTCCCGGGGTTATTCAGTTCCGACAATGTTAGGTTAGGTTAGGTTAGATAAAATATACGCAGCTCCGCTACTACACCCAGCTCAGCCACGGTTAACACCAATGTAGTTTGGAAGACATTGCTTCTCCCTTTACTCATGCCAAAGCTCATCAAAATCTGTCCCGGGGTTCTTCAGTTCCAACAATGTTAGGTTAGGTTAGGTTAGATAAAATACACGCAGCTCCGCCACTAAACCCAGCACGGCCACGGTTAACACCACTGTAGTTTTGAAGACATTGCTTCTCCCTTTACTCATGCCAAAGCGCATCAAAATCTGTCCCGGGGTTCTTCAGTTCCGACAATGTTAGGTTAGGTTAGGTTAGATAAAATACACGCAGCTCCGCTACTACACCCAGCTCAGCCACGGTTAACACCAATGTAGTTTGGAAGACATTGCTTCTCCCTTTACTCATGCCAAAGCTCATCAAAATCTGTCCCGGGGTTCTTCAGTTCCGACAATGTTAGGTTAGGTTAGGTTAGATTGGGAATAAAAAGCCTGCGGAGGTGGCTAAAAAGCCAGTGGAGGGGGCTAAAAGGCCCGCTAAGGGGACCCAAAAGTCCGGGGACACGCAACCTGCCGCTACGCCGTTGGCCAGTTCCAACGCCTGGACGACGGTCGTCGGCCGTAAAAAGAGAAGAAGGAAGCGTGCCAAGGGCAAGACAGCGCCGGCATTGACAGGACGGGCCGCCAAGGATGTTCAGAAAACGCCCAAAATTCACGTCCCTCGCTCTGCGGCTGTAGTGGTCACACTGCAGCCCGAGGCGGAAAAAAGGGGCGTTAAATATGCAGAGGTTCTAGCTGCGGCAAGAAAAAAGCTGTCTTTCGGCGATTTTGGCACTCCGGCTGGCTTCCGATTTAAAACGGCAGCCACGGGTGCCAAAATGTATGAACTGTCGGGCACCGGCAGTGACGAGAGGGCAGACGCTCTCGCCGCCAAGCTGCGGGAGGTACTCGATCCGGAGGTAGCCCGGGTAGCAAGGCCCATTAAAACGGCTGAATTGCGCGTTAGTGGGCTGGATGACTCGGTTACCTCAGAGGAGGTAGTGGCAGCCATTGCCCAAAGCGGCGGGTGCCCGTCCGAAAACGTGAAGGCGGGTGGAATCAGCTTTGGCGCTGACGGGCTGGGCACGATTTGGGTGCGTTGCCCAGTAGCGGCAGCGAAACGGGTCACCGACGGGAGACGCCTACTGGTAGGATGGGTGTCGGCAAGCACAAGGCTCCTGCCACCTAGGGTCATGCAGTGCTACCGTTGCATGGAAAAGGGGCATGTCAAAGCACAATGCACTGCTGACATAGATCGCAGTGGGCTTTGCTATCGCTGCAGTCAGCCTGGCCATAAGGCCGCCCAGTGCTCGGCGGAACCAAATTGCAGTCTTTGTGCAGCTGCAGGGAAGTCCGCTGGGCACAAAATAGGTGGGAAAGCCTGTGGCGCACCCAAATCGTGCAAAAGCGCAGCCAAAGGTGGACTAAGGCTGTCGGGGGAACTGCACCCCCCGTACAGACTAATGCCCAGCCGGTCGACTCCCGACCCAGAGAAGGAGGTGATGCCGAGGAAATGGAAAGCTAGTGATGGCACAATTCCATTTCCTCCAGGCGAATATCAACCACTCTGCTAGAGCTCAGGATCTCTTGCTCCAGAGCATGGCAGAGTGGTCGATTCACGTGGCTGTGGTCGCCGAACCGTATTTTGTCCCCCCCAGGGATAACTGGGTGGGAGACTTGGACGGTTTGGTGGCCATCATTGGTGGGGCTCTTGTCAACCCGTCCCGAGGTCATGGCTGGGTAGCCGCCCTCGCGGACGGCATTGGCACGGTTGGGGCGTACTTTTCGCCCAACAAGAGTCTCGCCGACTTCGAGAGGTTCCTTGTCGAGTTGGGTGCCGTCGTGGGCCGACTACACCCTCGCCCGGTGCTGTTGCTGGGGGATCTCAACGCCAAGTCTGTGGCGTGGGGATCCCCTGTGACCGATGCTAGGGGCGAGGTGCTGGAGGAGTGGGCGGTCACGACTGGCTTGACCGTTCTAAACCGGGGCTCGGTTCACACGTGCGTGCGGCAGCGGGGCGGGTCTATAGTGGACGTCTCGTTCGCTAGCCCCGCTGTCGCGAGCCGTGTCCGCGACTGGCGTGTCGCCGTGGAGGTGGAGACGTTGTCGGATCACCGATACATCCGCTTCGACGTCTCCGCCCAGACCGCCGGCGGCCGCGGTCCACCGGCCCCGCGAACGGACGGTCCGCGCTGGGCGCGTAAGCGCATCGACAGGGAGCTTCTCGAGGGGGCCGCCATTGTCCAGGCCTGGGTCCGGGAGTCGGCAATGAACGGACCCGTCGACGTCGAGCAGGAGGCGCTGTGGTTCCGCGGGGCGATGACGCAAATTTCCGACGCGTCTATGCCCGGGTCCACGCACAGTCCGCTAGGCGCCAGGTGTACTGGTGGACCGCCGAGATCGCGCAGCTGCGCGTCGCGTGCGTGGCGGTTAGACGCCCGTACACCCGATACCGGAGGAGACGTCGCCGGGATCCTGACGAAGAAGCCGCGCTGTATGAGGTGTACCGCGCGGCTAAGGAGGCTCTGTGGCTGGCCATCGGCGAGTCGAGGACGCGAGCCAGGGAGGAGATGTTGGAGACTCTAGATGGGGATCCAAGGGGGCGCCCTTATCGCGCGGTGCGAGGGAAACTTCGAGCCGCGGCACCCCCACTTACCGAGAGTCTCCAACCCGAGCTGCTGGAGGAGGTGGTCGCAGCCCTCTTCCCGGCAACAGCGGAGCATACTCCGCCGCCGATGGTTTTGCCCACAGCCGCAGAGCCTACAGAGGAGGAGAACGCCATCAGCGTCCCAGAGGTGACACAGGCAGAGATGAGGGCAGCCGTGATGCGGCTCCGGGCCAAGAACGTGGCTCCGGGGCCCGACGGGATCCACGGCTGCGTGTTAGCCCTCGCTCTGAAGGAGCTTGAGCCCCAACTGAGAGGACTCTACACGGCGTGCCTAGAGCAGGGCCAGTTTCCCACTCTGTGGAAGTCTGGTCGTCTGGTCCTGCTCAGGAAGGCGGGGCGCCCTGCGGACTCACCATCCGCGTACCGGCCCATAGTGCTGCTTGACGAGGTGGGCAAGCTGTTCGAGCGGATAATCGCAGCCCGCCTCGTCGGCCACTTGTGCAGAGAGGGGCCGGACCTGGACGACAGCCAGTTCGGGTTTCGGCATGGGCGCTCTACGATCCACGCTGTGTCGCGGGTTAAAGTCCTGGCGGAGGAAGCGGTGTCCCGGGGCGGGGTGATGTTGGCGGTGTCCTTGGACATCTCCAACGCCTTCAACACCCTGCCCTGGAGTTGTATTCGGGAGGCACTGCGGTATCATGGGGTGCCTCCCTACCTCCGCCACATCGTTGGGGCTTATTTGTCAGAGAGGTGTGTCACCTACATGGGACGTGATGGTGGAAACCAGCGCCGCATGTCGTGCGGTGTTCCGCAGGGTTCGGTTGTAGGCCCGCTCCTGTGGAACATCGGGTACGACTGGGTGCTGAGGGGCGAGCTCGGCCCGGGGGTAGACCTGACGTGTTATGCGGATGACACGCTGGTCACTGCCCGGGGGAGCTCGCACAGGGAGGCAGCGTTGCGCGCGACGGCTGCGGTCTCACAGGTGGTGAGCCGCATACGTCGCCTAGGCCTGGAGGTGGCCCTTAGTAAGTCGGAGGCCATGGTGTTTCATGGCCCCCGGCGGGCGCCGCCACCCGGCTCACATATCGTGGTCGGGGGGACTCGGATCGCTGTCGAGTCTACCATGAAGTACCTAGGATTGGTGCTCGACAGCCGGTGGGACTTCGGGCCCCACTTCCGACGGTTGGCACCCAAGTTGCTGGGTGCTGCTGGGGCGCTGTCAACGCTGCTTCCCAATCTGGGGGGCCCGAGCGCCGCTTGTAGGCGGCTCTACGTGGGGATCGTGCGGTCGATGGCCCTTTACGGGGCCCCGATCTGGGCGGCTGACCTGACGGCCGGTAGCATCGCTGTATTGCGTAAGCCGCAGAGAGCGATGGCCGTCAGAGTCATCAGGGGGTATCGCACGATCTCCTACGAGGCGGCTTGTGCACTGGCCGGATCCCCGCCCTGGGACCTGGAGGCGAAGGTGCTCGCGTCACTTCATCGGTGGCGCGAGGAAGCCACAGCGCGGGGCGAGCGACCGATGCAGCGACACATGGAGCTGCGTCGGTCTCAGCTTCGCGAGGTCCTGGTGGCGGAATGGCGGGAAAGGCTTTCACGCCCCACCGCCGGCCTCGTCACCATCGAGGCGGTCCGGCCGGTGCTCGACGACTGGCTCGGGAGGAGGCACGGCTCCCTGTCGTTTCGGGTGACGCAGGTGCTCTCGGGGCATGGCTGCTTCGGGAAGTACCTGTGTCGCATAAACAGGGAGCCGGACGCTCGGTGTCACCACTGCGTCCATTGTCGGGAGGACACGGCGCGGCATACATTGGCAGAGTGTGCCGCGTGGGAGGAGCCGCGCCGTGCCCTCGTTTCAGAAGTTGGAGCCGACTTGTCACTGCCGGCCGTCGTTCGTTCGATGGTCGGGAGTGCCGAGTCGTGGGACGCGGTGGTTTCCTTCTGCGAGACAGTCATCTCGCAGAAGGAGGCTGCGGAAAGGGAGAGGGAGATCTCGTCCACTCACCCGGCCCGCAGCAGGCGCACCGGGCGTCGGCGGAGGGCGGATAACGCCCTCTTCCAGCCCCCCTAAATGGGTCCAGGGGCGACGGATTCGGGGACATCCGTCGCCCCCCATCACACAGGACCCGAGATGGCGGCGCGTAGTGTTCCACGCGCGCCACTCTAAGACGTAACGGGGGGAGTTTGCACACCTCACTCCCCCTACGGGACGGGGCCCGCAGAGTGCGGGCCGTCACCAGTCCGGGGCAGCGGAAGTCGCAATTTGCTCCCGCAGCCCCCCGACGCAAGTGTGCGAGGGAACACCGGGGTGGTTTTAGTCAGTAAGAGTCTGACAGACCCCTTCGCCCACCCCAGGGCGGAGGACATCCATGAGGATTTCCACCCCGAGAAAAAAAAAAAAAAAAAGGTTAGGTTAGATAAAATACACGCAGCTCCGCTACTACACCCAGCTCAGCCACGGTTAACACCAATGTAGTTTTGAAGACATTGCTTCTCCCTTTACTCATGCCAAAGCTCATCAAAATCTGTCCCGGGGTTCTTCAGTTCCAACAATGTTAGGTTAGGTTAGATTAGATAAAATACACGCAGCTCCGCCACTAAACCCAGCACGGCCACGGTTAACACCACTGTAGTTTTGAAGACATTGCTTCTCCCTTTACTCATGCCAAAGCGCATCAAAATCTGTCCCGGGGTTCTTCAGTTCCGACAATGTTAGGTTAGGTTAGATAAAATACACGCAGCTCCGCTTCTACACCCAGCTCGGCCACGGTTAACACCAATGTAGTTTTGAAGACATTGCTTCTCCCTTTACTCATGCCAAAGCTCATCAAAATCTGTCCCGGGGTTCTTCAGTTCCGACAATGTTAGGTTAGGTTAGGTGAGATAAAATACACGCAGCTCCGCTACTACACCCAGCTCGGCCACGGTTAACACCACTGTAGATTTGGAGACATTGCTTCTCCCTTTACTTATGCCAAAGCTCATCAAAATCTGTCCCGGGGTTATTCAGTTCCAACAGTGTTAAGTTAGGTTGGGTTATGTTAGATTGAGGGTGTATTTCGCCTAACCTATCATTATACTTTAGGTACACGTAGCTCGATTCCTCCGGGATGAATTTTGGTGGTGTCCTAGTAAAAAA
This sequence comes from Conistra vaccinii, assembly GCA_948150665.1. Lineage (NCBI taxonomy): Eukaryota > Metazoa > Arthropoda > Insecta > Lepidoptera > Noctuidae > Conistra > Conistra vaccinii. Next base: position 23,186,954 of record OX411334.1, read on the forward strand.
TATTCAGTTTTATTTGTTCTTTTAAGTAATACACATTTAGTGGCTGGCCGAACTGGGACCACTATTGCCCACCACTTTAAAGCTTAATATTTCGGAAACGGATAACTTAATCCAAAAATGGTGTTCGCACACTCATAATATTTTTAAACGACCTTTCCAACGACACCCCACACTAAGTGCTAGACGAGAAAAAAAAAAACTCCTCTTTACTGGTAGGGGTAAAAAGTACCCAAAAAAAACAATTTTCTTGATTTTATTTTACCACTTTATCGGCGCAATTAATATATACACCAATGCCAAATTACAACTTTCTAGTACTTAGAGTCTCTGAGCTAAGCCGCAGACAAAGAAATATACTTAAGGTACACGTAGCTCGGTTCCTCCGGGATGAATTTTGATGGTGTCATAATAAAAAATATTCAGTTTTATTTGTTCTTTTAAGTAATACACATTTAGTGGCTGGCCGAACTGGGACCACTATTGCCCACCACTTTAAAGCTTAATATTTCGGAAACGGATAACTTAATCCAAAAATGGTGTTCGCACACTCGTAATATTTTTAAACGACCTTTCCAACGACACCCCACACTAAGTGCTAGACGAGAAAAAAAATCTCCTCTTTACTGGTAGGGGTAAAAAGTACCCAAAAAAAAACAATTTTCTTGAATTTATTTTACCACTTTGTCGGCGCAATTAATATATACACCAATGCCAAATTACAACTTTCTAGTACTTAGAGTCTCTGAGCTAAGCCGCAGACAAAGAAATATACTTTAGGTACACGTAGCTCGGTTCCTCCGGGATGAATTTTGATGGTGTCGTAATAAAAAATATTCAGTTTTATTTTTTCTTTTAAGTAATACACATTTAGTGGCTGGCCGAGCTGGGACCACTGTCGCCCACCATCCTTTGGGCATCACAATTTCATGTCTACTACGTGTATTTATATTATGGAAATCGCTTCTTATTTTGAAAAGTCCTAAGTTTTTCCGAACATACAAAATATTTTCTAAGATATAAAGAGAAGGCAGAGTCAGTATATCAATTTCTTTGAATTTGTTTCTAAGAGACTCGCGAGAACCCATTTTATAGATAGCGCGTATTGCCCTCTTTTGTAAAATGAAAATTGAATCTACGTCAGCTGCCGATCCCCACAACAGAACGCCATAAGACATAATACTGTGGAAATAAGCAAAGTATACTAACCTAGCTGTAGCTATATCAGTCAACTGCCTTATTTTTCTTACTGCATATGCAGCTGAACTTAATCTACCTGAAAGAGTTCTAATGTGGGCGCCCCATTGCAATTTTGAATCTAAAGTAATTCCTAAAAATACAGTTTCCGTTATTGCATCTAGTTTTTTGCCATCAAGTTTTAGATTTAGACCCACTTGAGGTACATTTGGTAATGAGAACCTAACACATTTAGTTTTGTTCGCATTAAGTAAAAGATTATTAGCTGCGAACCATTTCGAAAGAACAGCCAGACTATCGTTGACGTGTAAGACATCTGTATCTTTTCTATCTATTTTTAAAATAAGAGAAGTGTCATCAGCAAATAGAATTATATTCGATAAGTTAGCCATCATGTAAGGAAGGTCATTTATATAAACGAGAAATAAAAAAGGGCCGAGAATTGAACCTTGAGGCACGCCCATTTTAACTAGAGACCCCGAGGACGTCGCCCCATTAACGTTTACTTTTTGCCGTCGATTTGATAGATAGGAAAGAACAAGGTCAGCAGCTTGGCCACGAATTCCGTAGTGGTGTAATTTACAGATCAGTGTGTTGTGGTCAACGCAGTCAAACGCTTTTGAGAGGTCACAGAAAATGCCAATTGCATCCTGGGACTTCTCCCAGGATTCTAAAATGTGACTGATGAGTTTTACTCCTGCGTCAGTCGTTGACCTACCTTTCGTGAAACCAAACTGGTGACTATGCAAAATCCCATTTGAATTAAAATGTGACAACATCTGGTCTAGCATGATTTTTTCATATATTTTACTCAATGCTGGTAGAACAGATATAGGTCTATAATTAGAGGGATCACTCTTACTACCCGATTTGAAAATTGGTACTACTTTACTATGTTTCATTAAATCAGGAAACGTACCGCTATCTAAACATTGATTAAATATGCCTGTTAGGACAGGGGCAATTGTGTCAATGATATCAGTAAGGACCTTAACGGAAATCCCCCATAAGTCTTCAGTGTTTTTTATGTTAAGACTTTTGAAAGCTTTTTTAATCGTGACAATAGAAATGGGCTTGAATTCAAAACTTGGAATGTCCTTACTGAAATTTTATTTTAGAAGAGATTCAGCTAGTATAGATGATGAAGGCAGAGATTTCGTAACCTCTATTGGGATGTTGGTAAAGAAATTCTCTAGTGTCTCAGCAACTTTTAACTTATCTGAAATGGTTTCATTATCAATTTTCAAAGACAATTCATTCTGATCTCGCTGTTTTGTGTTACCAGTTTCTTTGTTAATTACCTGCCACACAGCTTTGATTTTATTGTTCGAGATACTAATTTTGTTACTTATTAATTTAGATTTTGCTTGGGCGCAGACTCTTTTAAATATCTTAGAATAGTTTCTTACATAATTATGAACAGCTTCATCAGAAGTCAATGATTTTTCGTTATATAAATTATATAAAATATCTCTGCTTTTTCTAATGCCAGCAGTGGCCCATTCATTAAATTTTGGTTTAGTATTGATTGTTACTTTTTTTACAGGACATGCTTTATTGAATTCTTGGCATACTGTAGAAAATAATGTACCGTAGTTTATATTGGGGTCTTGTGAATCAAAACTAGCTGTTGAAAGATTGCTAAGAACATTATTATTAAACATTTTTAATTTATTTTTAGTAAGAGGTCTTAACTGAATAGTTTTATCTAAACGTAACTTTTTATCTGATTCAAAAGATATAAGTTGACCTGTATGATCAGATCTGACGCCACTAATTAGGGACGAGTCTTTTATTTTACAATTAGTAAATACATTATCTATGCATGTAGCTGAGGTTGCTGTTATTCTAGTTGCTACATTAAAGATACATTTTAAATTGAATGATTTAAATAATGAGATGAGCTTACATTTTTCCGGTGAATTTACTAATGTAGACTCCGTATTCTTACAGAGTCTAGTAATAGTTTAAATATGAAAATTAACTATCATTCTAGTTCATGGCTTTTGAAAATAAGGTTTCAGAAATAATAGGCACTTGTTCATGTACTTACATATTGTATTCCTCCATCCAACACACAAAATCAGATATACCTCACAATCAACACTAGGTATCTTTAAAACACAGCACGAGCCTAAGTACTCGTATCTCGACGTCTTATCCACGACTGAGCTCGCCGGACTGGCACGACAAACAAGATGGCGTTTTCCCCCACCATTATACCTCCGTTCCAAGTAATGCGCCGTGATTGGTTAGTCGTGCCATCCACGAACTCAGTCGGTACTACAATAGTCAAAACAATACTTTTAGTATTAAAATCAGGATTAATTTAACATAGCTTATTGACTAAAATGTCGTATAATTTACTATTGATAACAGTCGGCCATCCAAGGTACATTACAAGTCCTCGTGTAAAATTCGTGAACACAAACAACTTCAATATACCTAGCCAAAATATTATCGACGACAATTAATTATCGACCAAATTAATACATTCAAATAGTACGGTAATTATTTTATGCACACGTATCACATTATACAGCATATCAACTGTTATATTAAGTGCCAAGAAAACAACTGATCGAATTATTATAGGTACAACTGTTATTTTATAAACATTTGATTATTATTTTATTTACAAATTACAAATCACAATTTTGGGCAGTATTTCATAGCCCACTATAATTAGAAACAAGCATTATTTCACGGCTCGATGTAGATATACGGGCATTATTTCATGGCCCACGAGCATTATTTCATGGCTCGAAATAGTTATACGGGCATTATTTCATGGCCCACGAGCATTATTTCATGGCTCGATGTACATATACGGGCATTATTTCATGGCCCAGAAACATGAAGGGTAAACCTGTAAGCAAAACTGAAACAGATAAAAGTTTGTTAATCTATACTTCTATTATAAAAAGGAAAGATTTTTTTGTTTGTTTGTACCGAATAGGCTCCGAAACTACTGGTCCGATTTGAAGAATTTTTCAGTGGTAGTTAGCTCATTTATCGACTAAGGCTGTAGGCTATATATCATCACGCTAGGACCAATAGGAGCGGAGTACCAATGAAGGATGTTTCAAAATCGGGGTTTTTTTTTTTTTTTGCGTTAGCCCAAAGTAACTATTCCACGCGGACGAAGTCGCGAGCAGAAGCTCTAGTCACAAATATGTATATACGGGCTGTATTTCAAGCCCACTATAATTAGAAACGAGCATTATTTCATGGCTCGGAGTACATATACGGGCATTATTTCATGGCCCACGAGCATTATTTCATGGCTCGATATATATATTATACGGGCATTATTTCATGTCCCAAAAACTTGAAATGTAATTTTGTAAGTAAAACTGAAACAGATAAAGGTTCGTTAATCACAAATATGTATACACGGGCATTATTTCATGGCCCAGAAACTTTAAAGGTAAACCTGTAAATAAAACTGTAACAGGTAAAGGTTTTTTAATCCCAAATTGAATAATAATGTTGACATTTGCTGTAAGAACACCTAATTAGGTTATTCGCTGTCATTGCCAGACGAAATGTCATGTGTTGTATTAAAATTGAACCACGCCTCAATTTTGTCACTTGAAACAAACTGTCAAGTAAGACCAGTTAGATTTTCATGTTCGGGCAATATCCTCAATTTGACATGGGGTAAAATTTGTAATTTGTGATAAGCCTGTCTGATAAGCTTCTAACAGCTTATAAGTAAAAGTAGGTTTAAAAGACCAGATAAGTCGTCTGACAGGTCGGAAACACTTCCAGTCACTTGGACCCGATAGTCTAATGCCGAATAGAGCCTCTATGGTGTTCGATTTATGCTACTATGCATACTGAACATCAGCTAGAAGATCATTGCATTTTAATTTCAAGCAGCCAACAAACTTCATTATTTTTCAACATATAATTTGAGTACGTCATCAAACCGAGGACCCCTTAGGTTAGAATAGAAAAGTATTTACCTGTAAACCATACGGATCACAGATATAAATGTAGAAATAACAATAAATGTTAATGTCGTTTCTATGTTAATATGTAGAATTCTAACTATTCTTTGAATCTCACTATCTGCGCCTTGAGCTGTAAACTGAGTTAACTAATCGTAATCACTACCCAAGTAACAAATGCTTCTATAATCAAAGCGTTTAATCACCAGACAGTGATATAGTACGCCCATAATAGTACCTATTGTGACTGCTTGCACTATAAAGGGTTTTAACAGAGCGTTTTGGTTTTAAAGATTAAAGATTAAAGAGCTTTTAAGTTCCATAATTAAGCTTTTAAAACGCTTACAAATCCATACAAAGGAATCTTTAAAGTGTTGCACTGTAATAGATATGCAAAAAGCGATTATGGTACCATTAAGACTTCTACACGACTATACTGACACATTAATGTACTCATCTATTTTGCATTAATAATGCGTCAAAATAATTTCTACAGCACGAGTATTGTAGCGGTATCGAAAACGCAATTACAGGATCAATCTGCACTACTAAAGTACCTTGCACAACCATTACGTAACCTTTTAGCTCCCTCAACATCGCTATGGGGCCAGTTCTGTAAAAGTAATGAAAACTCTTCCATAGTACTAAATAGTGCCATAGTATTAAATTGTTAACAGCTCTATTCAGTGAGTTTGTGTCATCGCTAAGACCAAAGCGTAACACAAAAGCACTAAAATTTATAAGTAATGGACTAATTAGATCTAAACTAAAACTATATTTTCAGTATCAATTTTAACAGTAGTATTTTTTTATATTTTATTACGACCTAATCCCAAAGTATGCCCCAGGGTGCATTTAATGCAACTATACAAATAAATTTATTTTGAGTACACTATTTTATATTTAATCAATGAACCCTGTTTCATTTTTAGTGAAAATATGGCTGCTGTTTTCTGCCATGATAGTACATTAGCACCATGGCTGGAGCCAATGTGTACTATAGCAGCCATAGTCGGGACAAGTCCTTATTTTATTAATTTACTTTTAATTAAAACACGAAAATTAAGAAGGGCGAATTGTCAAATTTGAAATTAGCATATTAATTTTATCGATACAATAATTTAAGTGCAAGTTATGACAGAGTTACGGTCCATGAATATTTTGTAGCATGTCCCTTTTATTTTACTTTAAGGAACAATGGCAAATGTCATATAGAATAATTATCCGATATATTTTGTGTTCTATGACACTTACAAATATGATAAAAAGATCACTGGCATCGTTTATGTCGCATAATAGCACCACAACCATGTTTTGTTTACTTTTATAATGTAAATTCGCGACACGAACGTCGCAGACAGCACCATCTTAGCACCAAAAAGCGTTTTTCGACACTTTTACATTTCAACTATAGAGCTGATTTATCACCGTGACGGCCTTGATGTCATGTTTATAGAACAAATGAGTGATCAAACTAGGGCCGCTTTGGGGTTCTGCAAACTTTTACAAAACCATTACAGTACTAATCATTAATACTAATTAGCACGTTCTAAAACGTTCTCAGGACCTTTATAGTACCGAACTTTGTTACTTGAGTAACGACATCACGACCCTGATGCAGCCCCATTCCTACCAGCTGACTCTACTTGGGTTTATTTAATTCTTCTTTCAGGAATTAAATCCCTCATAAGATAAGAAAACATCCCAAAAATTTATTTATTTATTTATTTATTTATTTATTTATATAACAACTTAAACTATCCTTACAGGGATCACCCTAATGCGACAGCTAAGAACTTAAAACTAAATTACATTATAAGTATACTTACAACTACATAAATTAGAATAAAGAAAAAATTAAAACTAACAACATTATTAAAATTAAAAAAATAAAAAAAATAAAAAAAAACACAAAAACATGTCTTCACATTAATTACAAAAAAAAGAAAAAACATAGTACAAAAGAAATTAAGTATTATTTTGCTTGTAGCATAATATAAATAGTAATACCCTTGCGAATTCACTAAAACAACATGTAAACACATCAATCTGGGTTTGAAGGTCGTTGATGGTACGGATAGCTCTGGTAAGGGGTGCCTTGGCAAGCAGGTTAGTTCTGGCTGTAGGTACCAGTAGCAGTGGCGGGCTGCGCCGCCTCCACACGTAGCGGTCCGGCACACACAGAGTCAAGCGCTGCAATACTCCCGGGTGGCTCTCCACTCCACGAAGCACCTTCACCAAGTAGGCGACCAGCGTAAACTCCCGTCGGACATACAGCTGATTATAGCCAACCATGCCCAGGACAAACAGAGTGGGATACATCAGTGGGTAAAACGGATATACCCCATATAATTTCCTGTACAAATGGCGCGTAAATTTGTTCTGAACACGCTCCAACATTACAGAATACTTAGCTTCATGTGGTGCCCATATGACCGCACTATGTTCCAGATGACTCCTGACTAGTGCATCATACAGGACCCTAACTGCTGTGATGTTCGTGAAGCTTTGTGTCTGTCTCAGAACAAATCCTAAGTTTCTGTACGCCTTCTTACAGATCATGGTTACATGCTCACGGAATGTCAGATCGGGAGTCATGAAAACACCCAAGTCTCGCACCTCCGTGACCCGCTGCAGTGGTGCCGCGTCCACCACGTACTCATAGAGCAGAGGTGCACGAGCACGGGTGAAACTCATCAACGAGCACTTGGATACGTTGAAGTACAGTTTGTTTTCATGGCTCCATTGTACTATTCGATCGATGTCTTCCTGTAGGCGCCTGCAGTCAGACTCGGACCTAATCTCAAGCAGCAACTTGAGGTCATCAGCAAATAATAAACAAGCGCCATGTCTTAAGACTTCCGGCAAATTGTTTATCATAATAATGAATTCTAGAGGCCCCAAGTTGGTGCCCTGACTTACACCCGACCAAGTGTAATATAAGTCGGATTCACATCCGTTGCAGTCCACATACTGCTGTCTGCCTTGCATGTAACTGGCGAAAAACTGCAATAGATGCTGGGTGCATCCGACCTCTGCTAGCTTTCGCAGTAAGATGTCATTGTCGACGGTGTCAAAAGCTTTTCTAAAGTCAAAATAGGCTGCGTCCACCTGCACCCCAGCATCTACCGCCGGCACCACGCGTCCCATGAAATCAAGAAGATTGGTAGCAGTGCTGCGCCCCTGCCGGAATCCGTGCTGCGCATCCGATAACTGTCCGCGCACTTGCTCATGCATACAGCGCTGAATGGCAGACTCGAACACCTTTGCCGGCGTCGACAACACCGCCACCGGCCTATACCCACCGATGTCAGCTCCCGCCCTGCCTTTGGGCACTGGAATGACTCGCGTAATCTTCCACCGAGCTGGGAACTTCGCAGAATGAAGACAGGCGTTAAATATATAAAGTAATGGCTCCGCGAGTACCCTACCACAATCTTTAAAAAGAAACGCTGGTATACCATCCGGGCCCGCAGATCGCTTAGGCTTGAGGCGGTCGAGTGCACTTCTAACGTTCCTAAGACTAAGGTGATTAATTTGTACGCATGCACTACCAGTGTTCCCCGCTTCCGCTGTCGCCGCTTCTGCGTCTAGCCGTGCACAAAATAAAAAATATATAAAAGTAAAATGCACACCTATAGAGTCTATCCTAAATCGCAATAGTTTTTTTTGGTTTTTTAAATAAGAATTCAGAGGAGAACAGTGCCACTATGCCACTGGCATGGTGGGTCAGATCAATCGGGGTTTCCGCACTCCCTACGACGCGGGGCGAGCCCTCCTCGAGTAAATTGTTACCGGGAGAAAAATGCGTAGGCGAGAATGAGATTGAATGAGGTGTTGTTGAATTTCGTAGATTTGCAAATATTTTATTGTGTCAACGTGTTGATAGATAAATTAACTGTAATTTTATATTCTTTTGCATTTGTGTAGTAGCAACTTATTACATACTTTTTGAATTTAAATATTTGTAATAGACTGTTTTTCAGCTACAATACTACGACCGAAAATACCTATTATAGTTCTATTTCTGCAAAACATTGATAATTTAGTTTGTATAGCGATAGCTCTTTGGGTCTACTACTTGATCTTAAGATATATGGCGTTTATGTAAGAAAAGTAAAGAGATAACTTTAATTTTGAGGTATCACCAGTCTTACCAAGGGGTATCGTATTAAGTACCCAGTTACTGGGTTGTGGAGGTCAGATAGGCAGTCTCTCCATACAAAACACTGGCACTCAGTCGCATCCGGCCAGACCGGAAGCCAACCCCAAGACAGTTGGGGAAAAGGCTAAGAAGATTGAAGATTGATTGGCTCTAATGAAAGTTGTAGCTTCGCTAGTGTAGTACTACGAGTATATAACTCAAACGGAAAGTTATTGGCACTATAACTCGAACTTTCATTTCGAAATGCTGACAACCTAAATATTGAGCATTAACTCCCAAAATCTATAAACGTTATGCAAAAGCCGGGTTTCGACACCGGGTGGTTATTTTTGAAGAATCAATCCCTACTCTTCTACCTCATGACCTATTCTATTGCATGGACTACACTTCTTAACGGGACGAGTGCACTGAAATGTGACATGACCCTCCTTTATGCAATTTGAACAACGTGTAGGCCGCCTAGGGTTTGAGCTATTTTGGTATTTTTAAGGTTGACCGGTAGCTATAATAGTTTATGCTCGTTGTTGAATTTAGTATTTCAAGCATTATGCAAATACGAAAGGAGTTTTATTTTAGGGTGAAAAATTGAGCTACCTCAGCACCTAATCTAACCGACCGGTCGTCGATGCCATGCAAAGTGCATTCGACTGCCCTTTTCCCAATTACACCATATCTATTGATTAGGGGCGGTTTGTCATAATAATACTCTTCTAAGGAGTCCGTGAACTTAGCCCGCTCGGCCAACATAATTATCGCTCAGCATTTGGCCATAATTTTCATGTGATGGAAAAGTAGCCAAAAGTTTCTCCTGCCATTCAGCCCAAGTAACCAGGACTGACGGAAGGCCCCTTGTACCATCTTTGGGCAATACCCTTTAGTTTTGGTAATGTAAAATGAATTACTTGCTTCTCCGACCACATATAAATGGTTGCGCACTCGTTGACTTTATGAAGCGACATAGTCATTGTCTGTTCCCGTTTACTTGGGTCATATTCCGGAATCGAGATGTTCAGGGAACCTAATTTGTCGGCACCATTATTAGCCATAGATTTTAAAACATTGACAACTTCCGAAAAAATAGATAATCCAAATGGAGAAGTCAACTCACCTGTGGTCTGCGGCTAGCAAGTCTCTCACCACGCTAGCTTGCGGCTGCCTTATTGAGCTACGCGAACGGCAGCTCTTACAGCTTCTTGGCGAGTTGCAGCTTGCACGGCCAGGAGAGAGTTGTCCTGATGCTCGGCGGTCCAGCCTGCTCGATGCTCGGCGGTCCAGCCGGCTCGATGCTCGGCGGTCTAGCCAGCTCGATACTCGGCGGTCTAGCCGGCTCGATGCTCGGCGGTCCAGCCGGCTCGATGCTCGGCGGTCCAGCCGGCTCGATGCTCGGCGGTCCAGCCGGCTCGATGCTCGGCGGTCCAGCCGGCTCGATGCTCGGCGGTCCAGCCGGCTCGATGCACGGCGGTCCAGCCGGCTCGATGCTCGGTGGTCCAGCCGGCTCGATGCTCGGCGGTCCAGCCGGCTCGATGCACGGCGGTCCAGCCGGCTCGATGCACGGCGGTCCAGCCTGCTCGATGCTCGGCGGTCCAGCCGGCTCGATGCACGGCGGTCCAGCCGGCTCGATGCACGGCGGTCCAGCCGGCTCGATGTTCGGCGGTCCAGCCGGCTCGATGCACGGCGGTCCAGCCGGCTCGATGTTCGGCGGTCCAGCCGGCTCGATGTTCGGCGGTCCAGCCGGCTCGATGTTCGGCGGTCCAGCCGGCTCGATGCTCGGCGGTCCGCCAGCCTCGATGCTCGGAGGTCCGCTCGGCTCGATGTTCGGCGGTCCAGCCGGCTCGATGTTCGGCGGTCCAGCCGGCTCGATGCTCGGCGGTCCGCCAGCCTCGATGCTCGGAGGTCCGCTCGGCTCCATGCTCGGCGGTCCGCCCGGCTCGATGCTCGGCGGTCCGCCAGCTTCGATGCTCGGAGGTCCGCCCGGCTCGATGCACGATGTTTTATTACATAAAACAATAAAATTATATTAAAAGAAATCAAAGTATGTAGGTCTATACGAGTATTAATCAGTTGAAGGGCACTGAACGAGACAATAGAATTTTTATTGTTATTACATCTGGGGTCTGGGGTGTTTAGTGTCCCTCAAAGTGTTAAGCAATTAAATTTTTAAAAAAAACGTAGCTAGGTCGTGTTTCATTACAACACAATAAAACAAAACGTTAATTTTTGTTTTTACTTTAAATAAGAATATCAATGTGATTTGAACAGTCAAGAACCAAAACAAATTGATAACGTAGAAGAAATATAACAACAAATTAGTAGGAAAAATAAAATAAACCCACATATAAATAATTAAGGGTAGAAAAATATTTAACTAGCCAAAACAGGAATCTTTACCCACTTCTGAGATGTAGACTCCGTATTCTTACAGAGTCTAGTAATAGTTTAAATATGAAAATTAACTATCATTCTAGTTCATGGCTTTTGAAAATAAGGTTTCAGAAATAATAGGCACTTGTTCATGTACTTACATATTGTATTCCTTCATCCAACACACAAAATCAGATATACCTCACAATCAACACTAGGTATCTTTAAAACACAGCACGAGCCTAAGTACTCGTATCTCGACGTCTTATCCACGACTGAGCTCGCCGGACTGGCACGACAAACAAGATGGCGTTTTCCCCCACCATTATACCTCCGTTCCAAGTAATGCGCCGTGATTGGTTAGTCGTGCCATCCACGAACTCAGTCGGTACTACAATAGTCAAAACAATACTTTTAGTATTAAAATCAGGATTAATTTAACATAGCTTATTGACTAAAATGTCGTATAATTTACTATTGATAACACTAATAAATCAATATTTAGGTCACCACAAACAAAAACTATTTTATTATCTCTGAAAAGTTTAGTTAATATTTCTTCCATTATTATCAAAAATGATGGCAAGTTTGAGGCTGGTGGTCTATAAACACATAAGAAAGTATGGCCTTCAACCTCTGCACATGCTACCTCACATAAGCGATCAACAGAGCAAGCAGTGATATCCTTCCTTTCCTTATATCTGAAACAACTATTACATAATATTAAGGTACCACCCCCTAATGAAGACCTGTTGTACGCACTGGCAACTGAAAAATCATTTACATTAAACAACATCCTATCTGATTTTAACCAGGTTTCACAAAAACATAAGATATCCATATGATATTTATCTATTAACATTTCCACGTCTAGGATTTTGCCAGAGAAGCGATTTATATTTTGGTGATATAATAAAATATTCTTATTATGCTTCTCTTTTGTCGATTCTAAAAGTTTAAAGAATCTATTACAGTATTATTAGAAGTAATAGATAATACTGTTTCGTCACTTAAGCTAATCTCAGTTAAAACATTAATAACTGCGTGTATATTGTAGGCTAATAAAGTAGCTAATATATGTTGGCTTTTCTTAGGTAAAAACATATGCTCCTGAGTCAAAACAAAATCTCTAACAAAGTTGTTAGTATCAAAATACAATAAACGGTCACTATGACGACATGCTAAAATATGCATAAGGTTATTTAAGCTAAAAATGTAGTTGTTATCTTGCTCATATAACCTATGAGAATATGGCAATGCACATAATATTAATTTACCTAATTTTAATTTAAGTAGGGTGTCAATACCATTAACTATGTCCCTTTTAGTGATACTCAGACTGTTCCCAATTAAAAGAACTAAAGTAGTCTGCTCATTCATTGGTGTATGTTTTATTTTATGAACAAGCTCATTAAAATGCAGGTTATGGTAGCAACAGTTAACTATAGTATGATTAGAGCGATTATTTAATAATGATCCAAAACCTGCTCCTAATCTATCTGAATAGACCAAAACATTAGATACTCCGGTAAAATATGCCACCTAATACGACGTACCAGCATCTTCTCCAGGATCTTACCCAGTACAGGCAATAGCCCAATCGGCCTGTATGATTTGGGGTGCGCGTAATCATCTTTTCCCGGCTTTCTAAGGACTACGATCACTGCCTCCTTCCAGATGGTCGGGAAGTGGGACAGGCTAAGGCATCTGTTCAATACTGCCAGGAACAGTTGTGGGTTGTGGGTTATAGCCGCCCTGCATATGTCTGCTGTAAGTCCGTCGATTCCAGGAGCTTTCTTGGGGTTAAAACTAGATGCAGCCCACTTCAGTTCTTCCGTCGTGAATAGAGGATCGAATGTTTCACCATCCCTCATTTCGTTTGCTCTATTCGCCAACTCTCTAACTTGCTTGTGGTACTCATCGTCGTCCTGCGTTTTATCCTCAGGATAAAACGTCTTTGCGAGCATCCTGGCCGACTCAGCACTGGTAAGCACCTTGCTGCCTTGCACTAACGGTGTGTCCTCCTGCCTGGTAGTTGTGCGGCTTATCACCCTGTATATACTGTCCCACATAGTTTCACGTTCCTGTTTTCCGCAAAACTCTTTCCAGCTCGCTGTCAGAGTGTCTTCCATCTTCTGCTTATATTCCTCCTTTGCTGTGAGATATAAGTCGACGACCAGTGCTCGGCGTCCTGGTGCAGCACAAGAGATTCTCCTCTTTCTTCTCTTGACGTCCTCCTTCATTCGTGTCAACTCCTCGGTCCACCAAGGCAATCCTGTCTGCTGTCTTTTGTTGACAGTTGGTATGGTCCCTTCACACGCCTTCGTTATTGCGTTTGTGTATGTTTCGGTTATCTTATTCAAATCCCCTATTGAGTCTATCCTGTCTATTTCTATTTTGTTTAGATTATTGTGTTCCCAAATTTTGTTAAGTTTCCCATAAAATTGTACCCATTTTGCCTTTTTTGTATTATATTTTCTAGTTGTTCGTTTTATGTCCATTCCTTTTGATTTTTCCATTTTTAGTTCAAACAAGATTGCCCTGTGGTCCGAAGTGGTGACGTCTCCTGCTAGTCTCCAATTTGACACCCGCCCAAGCATGTCTTCTGTACATGTAGTTATATCCACACAGCTGCAGTATCTTTGACCTCCTCTGATGACATCGAAAGTGGGAGCTGTTCCGAGATTCAGAATCTGAAGTCCCAACTCATCCAGCGTACCTGCCAAAGCCTCTCCTCTTTGGTCCACTTCCCGACTACCCCACCACGTATTCCAAGCGTTGACATCGCCGGTTAGGTTAGGTTAGGTTAGGTTGCGACCGATGCAGCGACACATGGAGCTGCGTCGGTCTCAGCTTCGCGAGGTCCTGGTGGCGGAATGGCGGGAAAGGCTTTCACGCCCCACCGCCGGCCTCGTCACCATCGAGGCGGTCCGGCCGGTGCTCGACGACTGGCTCGGGAGGAGGCACGGCTCCCTGTCGTTTCGGGTGACGCAGGTGCTCTCGGGGCATGGCTGCTTCGGGAAGTACCTGTGTCGCATAAACAGGGAGCCGGACGCTCGGTGTCACCACTGCGTCCATTGTCGGGAGGACACGGCGCGGCATACATTGGCAGAGTGTGCCGCGTGGGAGGAGCCGCGCCGTGCCCTCGTTTCAGAAGTTGGAGCCGACTTGTCACTGCCGGCCGTCGTTCGTTCGATGGTCGGGAGTGCCGAGTCGTGGGACGCGGTGGTTTCCTTCTGCGAGACAGTCATCTCGCAGAAGGAGGCTGCGGAAAGGGAGAGGGAGATCTCGTCCACTCACCCGGCCCGCAGCAGGCGCACCGGGCGTCGGCGGAGGGCGGATAACGCCCTCTTCCAGCCCCCCTAAATGGGTCCAGGGGCGACGGATCCGGGGACATCCGTCGCCCCCCATCACACAGGACCTGAGATGGCGGCGCGTAGTGTTCCACGCGCGCCACTCTAAGACGTAACGGGGGGAGTTTGCACACCTCACTCCCCCTACGGGACGGGGCCCGCAGAGTGCGGGCCGTCACCAGTCCGGGGCAGCGGAAGTCGCAATTTGCTCCCGCAGCCCCCCGACGCAAGTGTGCGAGGGAACACCGGGGTGGTTTTAGTCAGTAAGAGTCTGACAGACCCCTTCGCCCACCCCAGGGCGGAGGACATCCATGAGGATTTCCACCCCGAGAAAAAAAAAAAAAAAAAAAAAAAGGTTAGGTTAGGTTAGGTTAGGTTAGGTTGGGGGACCCCCCACAGTGCTTGCGTCCACGTCGCGTCCCCTGGGCAACGACCCGGTTCTGACCACAGTAACGGAGTGGCAGACCGGGCTCGGCTAAAGTGCACTGTGAATCGTAGGCATTCATGCGGTCGTCTACGAACACTGAGGTTTTTAATTTTAAAGAAAAGATGGGTGGGCCAGCGCGGGATGCGTCTGGCCGATTTGTTGGGAATCGCTCCTCCCAGGGCGATTCAAACGGCCCTTCTCAGGGCCAAGCCGACGGCCCTTCTCAGGGCCCCGCCGGCGGCGCTTTGCCGCTGGAAGCTGACCGCGCATCATCTGCGGCCAGCTTATTCCGTAGGCCAGACGAGTTCTCGGACACTGACGACTCCAATATGGACACGTCGGCGGCCGAGAGCGACTGCTTCAAGCGGAAGCGGTCTGAGGGCTCCTCGAGGTCAACCGGTGGCAAGTCGAAGAAGAAGTCGAAGTCGAAGAAGGCTTCGGCTTCCGCTTTGGCTTCAACCCACGATGTGGGCCTGGTGGACGCCGAGCGCCGGCTGAGTCTGGCCAAGAAGCAGCAGCTCCAGTTGGATCTGGAGGAGAGGGTCGCCGCCAAAGAGAAGCAGGCGCAAGCTGCCAGGGCGAGGGCTGGCTACGGTGCATCAAATGTGCTGTATGCTGACCACTCCCTGGCAGAATTGGAGCGCATGGCGGCGAAGGACAGGGAGGAGGTCGTGGAGGTCGCCTCCAAGTCTTCAAACCTGAAGGGGACCTTCCAGAAGGCCCTCAAATGCCGTGCCGCCAGCATGCACGGCATTATTGCGGAGCTGGTTAGGCGGACGGCCACGGAGGAGACGCGGCAGCTGCAGGCGAAGGTGGATCGCCTGCAGGCGGAGGTCAGCCAGCTGCACCAGAAGCTGGCTGAGGCCACGGCGAGGCCTGCCCAATCTGCCCCGGGGCCGATGGTGACAGGCCCCACCTCCTCCCACGCCAGCCTTGAGGAAACGTTCCGCAAGGTTGTCATGGAAGAGAGGGCCTTCACCAGGGCCTGCATCGCAGGCATCGAGGACCGGCTCCTGCCGGAGAGGCGGCTCCGCCCGCCGCTAGCGGCAGACATGAGGCCACCACCAAACGAGCTGGTACCGGCGCCTATTGCAGGCCAAGTGTCAGGCGCAAAGCCCTTCAAGGGCAAGGGTAAGGGCAAGAGGACCAAGGCGGGTCCTCATGCCCCCACCACAAGCACGGAGGCAGCGTCTGGGTCGACTGCCACTCCAGCAGCCCCCCAGAACCCGCAGGAGGAAGACGCCCTTCTTCCCTCCACCACCCCGGCCAACCAGTCGTGGACGAAGGTGGTCAAGAAGGGCAAACGAGGGAAAAAGGGGAAAAAGCAGGCCCCCAAGCCCTTTGCGACTGCTCCTGCAGCCAAAAGGGCTCCAGCCGGCGGGAGGAAGTTGGTTCCTCCCAAGACCGCAGCCGTAGTGGTGACGCTCACCGCTGAGGCTGTGGAGCGGGGGGAGACGTACGCGTCTATTATGACGCGTGCGCGTACCAATGCCGATCCCAAAACACTGGGGATCGGCACACTCTCCTGCCGCCGGACCCAGGCTGGGGCTCGAATCTTCGAGTTCCCGGGGGCTAAGGGCGGCGCTAACGCGGACCTATTCGCAGCCAAGTTGCAGGAGGTCATCGCGGACGCGGCCAGTGTAGCCAGGCCCTCGAAGTCTGTGGCCTTGGAGGTGACCGAGCTCGACGACTCGGTCACCAAAGAGGAGGTGGAGGCGGCGTTCGCAGCAATTGGGGGCTGCGGGGTCGCAGAAGTAAAAGGTCGGGCCATCAGGCCTGGCCGCGGCGGCATGGGCACCATCCGCCTCGAGTGCCCAGTCGCCGCAGCTGTGGCCGTCCTTGCCAAGGGACGGGTTGCCGTCGGCTTTAGCTCGGGTGTAGTCCGGGCACTTGCAGCAAGGCGTCTGCGCTGCTACAAGTGCCACGGAGTCGGACACACTCGGCCCCTCTGTCCGTCCGGGGTCGACAGAGGGAGCACATGTTACCGCTGTGGCAAGGACGGGCACAAGTCCACCTCCTGCGAGACCACCACGCCGCACTGCGCAGTGTGTGCCGCCAGTGGCTGCCCGGCGGACCACGTCACGATGGGGAGGAACTGCAATCCTCCCCCAAAGAAGGGCAAGGAGCAGGCGCCGATCCGGCCTGTCGCTGCCGCCGCCGTCCCTGAGGCTGGGACATCGGCGGATGTGGAGGGGGGTGCGATGTCTGATTGATGGATAGTCAGATCAAACATCGCATCCTCCAGGCGAACACCAACCACTGCAGAGCAGCCCAGGATCTGTTGATGCAGAGCATGGCTGAGTGGTTGGTGGACGTGGTGGTGGTTGCCGAGCCGTACTCGGTCCCTGGCCGTTGGCTGGGTGATCGGGATGGTTCGGTGGCATTAGTGTCGCGGTCTTCCACGGACTCCCCTCCCCTCTCGCTCTTAGAGAGGGGACCGGGATACGTGGCCGCCGCGTGGGGAGACTTGGCCCTTGTGGGCGTTTATTTCTCCCCAAACCGCCCTCTATCGGATTTCGAGAACTTTCTCGAAATCCTCACAGCAGTGCTGGGGAGGGCGGCGCCACGCCAGGTCGCCATTATGGGGGACCTGAATGCCAAGTCGACGGCCTGGGGCAACCCGGCCGCCTCTTGCAACGTCCGGGGACGCGCCGCAGAATTTTGGGCGGCGTCATGCGGGGTGTCCCTCCTGAACAGAGGGACTGTTCACACGTGTGTGCGGCAACGGGGAGGATCGGTGGTCGACGTATCGTTTGCCACCCACGTGCTAGCCGCCCGCGTCGTGAACTGGCGGGTGGAGATGGCGGAGACCTTTTCGGACCACCGATATGTGCGCTTCGACATCTCCACCCAGAGCTCCCAGGGGATGGTCCGCTCGGGCCAATCTGCGTTCCCCCGGTGGGCTCTCACCCGCCTGGACCGAGAGGCCGCCGAGGAGGCGGCGTTCGTCCAGGACTGGCTCACGCCTCCTGTCGAGGTCCTGGACGTGGACGCCGCAGCGCTCCAGCTGAGGGGTCCCTGACAGAGGTGTGCAACTCCAGCATGCCCCTGTCTCGCGGCGTACCTCCCCGACGCGCCGTCTATTGGTGGTCGGAGGAATTGGCGGGGCTCCGGACCGCCTGCGTAGCGGCCAGGAGGGCCTACACGCGAAGTCGGAGGCGCAGGCCTCGAGACCTAGCCGGCGAGGGGGGCAGGCCGGCTATGCGTCGTACGTCGATGCAAAGAGGGTCCTCAAGTTGGCAATGTGCGAGGCCGAAGACTCGGCGAGAGCCGAGATGCTGGAGGGTCTCGACAGAGACCCGTTCGGGAGACCGTACAAGGCGGCGCGGAGTAAACTGCGCCCCTGTGGTCCTCCGCTGACGGAGACCCTCGAGCCGGCATTGCTGGATGGGGTGGTCCGGTCCCTGTTTCCGTCCAGGACCGACTTCACCCCGCCAGTGATGGACCCCCCCCCGCGGGAGGCGGTTCCGTCAGAGGAGGAGGTTCTCCCGGTGACAGCGTCGGAGCTCTACGCGGGCACTCTGCGCCTCCGTGCGAAGAACACGGCTCCAGGGCCGGACGGTGTTCCCGCAAGGGTGGTGGCCATAGCCGCCTCTCAGATGGAGGAGAGGCTTCGGGACCTCTTTAGCGCGTGTTTCACGACTGGGAGGTTCCCGAAACCTTGGAAGGAGGGGCGACTGTGCCTTCTCCGAAAAGAGGGACGCCCGGCGGACTCCCCCTCGGCTTACCGGCCCATCGTTCTGCTCGATGAGGTCGGTAAGATGTTCGAGGGGATTATCGCCGAACGGCTAAATAGTCTGCTGGGAACGGTGGGGCCGGACCTGTCGGACGCCCAATTCGGTTTCCGACGGGGTCGTTCGACAGTGGACGCACTGGCCCTGCTCAAGGGCCAGGTGAAGGAGGCCGTGGAGGCGGGGGACGGAGTGCTGGCGGTATCATTCGACATTGCCAACGCCTTCAACTCTGTCCCCCACTCGACAATCTTGGAGGCGCTCCGGTATCACGGAGTGCCTCAATACCTGCGCACACTCTTGGCCAACTACTTGGAGGACCGGGTGGTCCTCCTCGCGGACAAGACGGCCAGAGTGAGGCAATATGGTGCAGAGTCCGGTGTTCCACAGGGATCGGTCCTAGGACCACCGCTGTGGAACATTGGATTCGACTGGCTCCTGCGGGGGACCCTCCTCCAGGGCACGAGCATCATCTGCTACGCAGATGATACCCTCCTCCTTGCCCGGGGGAGGAACTTCAGGGAGGCGGCCATTCTGGCCTCTGCTGGCGGATCCTTAGTGGCTGGAAGGATCCGCCGCCTAGGGCTGAAGGTGGCGCTGCACAAGACGGAGGCCGTGTATTTTCACGGTCCTCGGCAGCGCATCCCACCCGACGGACACATTGTCGTGGAGGGCGTCAGGATCGGCAGTACTCGACAGCAGGTGGCGTTTCGGCCCACACTTCAGCGGGCTGTCGACGCGCCTGCTGAAGGCAGCGAATGCCCTTTCCTGGCTCCTCCCGAACCTGGGAGGTCCGAAGGCGCGATGCCGGCTTTTGTATGCCGGCATCCTCAGGAGCATAGCCCTTTACGGTGCCCCGATTTGGGCGGACTCCCTCCACAGGAGGGAGAACGCCACTACCATCCGTAGGCCCCAAAGGGCCATTGCACTGCGGGTGGCGAGGGCCTACCGGTCGGTGGGCTTCTCGGCAGCGTGCGCTCTGGCCGGCACTCCTCCTTGGGAGCTCGAGGCGTGGGTGCTGACCAGAGTGTACGAATGGACGGCGCGGTGTAAGGCGCTCAGGGAGCCCCCCGCCGCAGAAGAGCGGGAGGCCGTGCGTCAAGAGGCGTGGGACGCGATCGTCCACCACTGGACGGAGGACCTCGCCAATGCCGTTTTCGGCCGCCGAACTCTGGACGCCCTCGGGCCAGTCCTGAAGGATTGGCTCGAGCGGTCCCACGGTTTCCTCTCTTTCCGTCTGGTGCAGGTGTTGTCCGGCCATGGGTGTTTCGGAACGTACCTGCACCGGATCCAAAGGGAGGAGACCCCGTCGTGCCACGACTGTGGCGCGGCGGAGGACACGGCTCAGCACACCCTTGAGGTGTGCCCAGCCTGGTCCGAGCTGCGTCGCGGTCTGAGCGCAGCGGTCGGGCAGGACCTCTCGCTTCCCGGCGTCGTCAACTCGATGCTGGAAAGCGAGGGGGCCTGGACAGCGGTCGCCTCCTTCTGCGAGGACGTAATGTTGCAGAAGGAGGACGCGGAGCGCGCGCGGGAGGACGACCCTCTCGCAGCGCCGCTCCGCAGGCGAAGACGGGGCATGAGAAGGCGATTGTACGATCGTCGTCTTATGCCCCCTGGTGGCGAACAGCGGGAGACGGGTGCGGGGGCGCCTTCTCCTGCATTGCACAGTTCACCATCCATGTCGGGCGGGAATGACAGAGCGCTCGCGGTCATTCCTGGGCCCCTCCCCGATGGGGGGGGCGTGTCGGGCCCGCCTGCAAGGCGGGCGGTCGTCAGCGGGGGACTGGATGTTATGGCTCTGCCGGATTCCCAGTCCTCCTCCTTGCAGACGAGGTAGGAGCGCCGCTGGGTCGTTTAGTGGGTATACCGGATTTTCCGGGGAGTCCCACATACCCCTCCCATCCCCCGATGGGTGGGCATGCGTAATGCATTTTTCCCAGCGTCAAAAAAAAAAAAAAAAGGTTAGGTTAGATTAGGTTAGGTTAGGTTTTTTTTTTTTTTTTTTTTTTTTGAGGCAGGAGGGGAAATCCTCATGGACGCCCAGACTGCCTCACCAGTGACGCAGTCTGGGCAGTGCCGGACTCTTACCGGCTAAAACCCGCTCCTGCCTTTGCTCAGTGTCCCTCTGACATGATCAGAGCCCTTATTTTGCAATAGTTCTGATTGTTTACCAGCTTTTATTTTATTTTATTTTTTGTATCAGTCCCGTTTTAGGGAATGGAGAATACTTGACACATTTGACTTCTTTCTAAATAAATATCCAAATAGTATTTCTAAAGTTTCTTATTTTCTTACAGTTAATATCTTATGTATTTAATCTATTTTTATTTTTATTAAGTTTATCTTTTTATGTGTTTGTTTGTTTGCCTTTTTCTTAGTCTTACTATGCATGTTATATTTTTATCTATATCTTAATCTCTCTTATATTTATTATATGGCTATGCTAATATATACTCAATATATCATATAGTCATAATTTCTTTCTACTCTTTACGTTTATTTCCTATTCTATCTATTTTTAATGCTAATTTAATACAATTTGTTTGTCTATTTTTTGTATTTGTGAATCCTGGCATACTCACTGCTGCTGTTTTTAATATAATTTGGACTTTATGCTCATGATTCCCTTTTTTTCCCAGGTACTGCTTAAAAACCTGCGCAATCCGCACTAGTGCAGCGTTTTGGATGCGGCAATTTAAGGTATTGAAATTCTTTGCATTATCGAGTCCATTTGACCACCCCGGTAAAGTAAAATTGCATCTTAATCTGGTAATAATTTGTGTAATATTATATTTGTTAATACTGCTTGCTGAATCTACTTTGTTGATAATTATTTTGTATTCTGAGTTTAATTTAGAATCAGCTTTTAATTGGGCCAATTTCTCATTAAATTGGCTCCAATTCGCTTGTATTATATTGTAGTTACTTGAGTTTCTGATAGTGAATGCAAATGCGAATGTGATGTGAATAATGAATGTGAATGTGTGGGTGTGTTCTTTAAAGGCAATTCTGAAAACAATACCGTAGTGGTCCAATGGAGTCTTACTTCCGGAAAAGGCTGGCCGCACCTTAGCAGTATGCCACCGATAGTCGTGCCAACGCATCCCATTTAAGGCGTATCGGGCACTCGTAGTCAAAGGCGTTGTGGCCAGTCTTTTCCATTTTGGCCAAAAAACAGTTGTGGCACTTTGCAACCTCCTCTGCCAGCCGCGACGGACAATCAGCTCGCATGTGGGGCTCCCCACAGTGGATACAGAGGTCTGCGGGCTGCGTGCACAGTTTACGACTGTGGCCAAAGCGCAGACAGCGGGTGCACTGCACCAGTGGCGACTGGTCCTGCACTCGCACTCGCTGTAGGTCAATGTGCACACGGCCCGCGATAGTCAGTCTCTGCCAAACTGAGGGGGACACCTGCAGAATGACGTGGCACATGTGGGGGTTCCTCGTCCTTCGACGGTACTTCACCCCCAACCTCACGTCCCCCGCAGGAATGTCCCCGATCAGGTGGGTGTTTTGGCGTTGCAGGGCTTCGGTAATTTCCACATCTGTGTGGCAGGAGAGGACGTCCCGTATGATAATAAGCGGGTCCTTGTTCTTGACCTCTTCTACCACCAAATTACCGACTCTCCTGATCCTTTCGGTCACCTTGGTAAGCTCCTCGCGGGTCTTGAACCCAACCACCACCTTTTGGTCCCTCACTTTGCGCAACCGTTCCACACGAGTGCCCTCATTTCGGGCATCGACCGCCGTTCTCAGCTTCTCAAGAACCTCTTCACCGGTGTCCAGCAGGGCTATTGGCTATCTTTTTCATGGTCAGTGACTATCAAGCTTCAGTTGTACAACCGAACTTTGATGACAACTGAGAATTTCATAACATTGGTATTGCGTATCAACGTAAGTGGCTATCACGTTACGGTGGCTAACAGGCCGGGCACGGTGCTCTTCATCCCAACACTTGACACCTCTAGTTCTTATCGACTATTATGCGGCTAAATTGAGTGACGCCTTTTGAGCGTTACAATACTTAATTTTATGGACCATTTTAAATTAAGCGGTTTATTTCTACACTTGTCTTGTCCAAGGTTATTTGTTTTCTATACATAGATATTGTTTATAGAATCTGTTGGTAAACCATACATCGCAATGCTACATAAATATAATTGTAAATATTAAAATAATAAATACTTTAACGTAATGTACCTTATTATTTTATTAATCATATTCTTATTATTTATTGTATTTTTTTTAAATAAATAAAATATAGGTAGTTGTATGTATTACATAAAGTAATCATTTTTTATTTTGATTAAATAAGTAAGTATAAGAAAAGAATTTTAAATTATTTTCACCAATTAATTACACACAATAGAATATAAGTATAAATTATCACTAGCACCAATGATATTAAATCATTGACTAGCACTCTCTCTCGGCAACTGCAATGGGTTACTAGCGTCGCGTAAGCGGTGTCTCTCAATTAGCAGACGTCTTTTTTTCGCTCTTCTTCAGCAAATTCCAGCAAAAATTTACTTGCCATACATCTGCCACGAACAAGAATCACAATAAAACAACAAAAGACGTAATATTTACAAGTTTCACTTAATACCGGCTTCGGTGTTCATCACTAGAATTTCAAAAACACTACCTTTGAGTAGTGTCTTTCACGAAAGCCACTAATAACTAAGTGACTATCAATTTGATGTCTACTAAGCTTAGACAATCGCAATCTTTTAAGTATCGATACAACAACAGCTGTCAAAATGTGTTACGGTGGCCATCAGCGATACTCGGTGCTTATGACGTCATCCTAGTTAGCCACTGAAGATAGCCAATACGAAATTAACTGTTTGACAGCTAATCGTTGGACACTTTGCCAAGTGATCATCATTATGAACTGTCAACAGAGATACGCAATAGCCCTGCTGATCATTCACAGATGATACGACGACCGAGTGAAGAGGCTCTTGGAAGTGCTGCTTTGAGCCAGCGGCTATCTCCGCGAAAGTCGGACCCTGGGCTGCAACGTAGCGAGGGGCCTGCTGCAGATTCTCCGTAAGAGCCCGGGTGTGCTGTTGGCACTCCTCCAACGCCTGTTTGTGCTCTTTGAGGCCCGTCACGAGGCTCCTCATCAGCTCCGTCGGCTCATCCGAGGTCAGTTTCACCGGCGTGGCTGTCGGTGTGGCTATGGTTGTATTCGCAGGTGTAATCGCAGGTGCGGGTGCGACAGGGCCTTTTTCTCGCTCCGACTCCTTGACCAGCTCATAGAGCCGGTTTATAGCGTCGAGCACCGCCTTCTTTATTTCTGTCTTCAGGTTGCGAGAGTCGCCCAAATTAAGCTTTGCTTTATTTAGGCAAGCTCTCGCCTCCGCTGTGCGACTGGGGTACCCGGACTCAGTCTTTTTTGGCGGTTTAGTGGTGGCAACACATTTTGGGTTGGCTGGGGATTTGGCCTGGGGCTCAGCTTTCCCGGCCTCCCATTCCCCGATGCTACGCCTCACGCAAGGAAGCGGGGGTCCAGCCTTCTCTGTCGAACGCGGCGAACCCCTGGAACCCGAGGAGCTCACGTCTTTGGCCGGAGTACGATACATGGTGGTGGTTTTGGTAAAAGTAAGGTTCATAAAAATTGAGCAGTCAGAGGACACTGGTGTCACAGTTTCTGTGTCCCTGTAAAGGGGGGACAAGCACAGAAAGTAACTAAAGTTAAAATTAAATAAATTAAAATAAAATAAAATACGTCCTGCGGCCGCACGACCGTCAGGTCAATAAGAAAAAGTAAAAATCCTAGAAATATGTTTAGCTCCGTCAAAGAGACGTCCAAAGACGATACAACACTTTATTTCTGTTCAAGTAAACTAGATAAGGGCCAAAGAGTAGCTATGAGAGTTTAAATAAATGTTTGAATTTTGGCCAGAAACTGCAAAGTTTACCTGGCCAGTGAGAACAGGGTGGGTGGGAGGGCAATTTTTTGCAGTTTTATGTTAGCTAGGCGCACGTGCGAGGTGTCAAAAGACGCGTCTATTTTTTGCAGTTTTATGTTAGCTAGGCGCACGTGCGAGGTGTCAAAAGACGCGTCTATTTTTTGCAGTTTTATGTTAGCTAGGCGCACGTGCGAGGTGTCAAAAGACGCGTCTCCGCGCGGGCTAGCGAGCTATGGAGTTATTGGAATTTTGACAGAACAAAAATTTAGACTTTTGGTCGAAAAACGTGTTTTTCGCCTGAAAAATGTGTAAAAACCGGGAATTGCGACTACCAAACGGGACTCGAGCTCGCGGAACGCGCACCAGAGTACAGGTAAGGCAGGCAATTATCTATTTAAACTAGAATCAAAAATGTTTTTGGAGAGAATTTCGAGATAAAAATTATTTTAGATTTTCGTAAAGAAAAAATATCAAAAATTTTTATAAGTCCAAGAACGAAAAAATATTTTCGCGCTTTGTCAATTTTAATTAGTCAGGAAGTAGGACGGAGCCTATTAAAGATCAAAATGGCTGAAAACAGCTTCGAAATGCGTCACCAGGATGCAAAGTTATAACCGGTTAGGTTAGGTTTTTTTTTTTTTTTTTTTTTTTTTTTTTGATTTAGCAGGAGTGGGAAATCCTCATGGACGCCCAGACTGTCTCACTGGTGAGCCAGTCTGGGCAGTGCCGGACTCTTACCGGCTAAAACCCACTCCTGCCTTTGCTCAGTGTCCCTCTGACATGATCAGAGACCTTATTTCACAGTTATCTGATTGTAGTCGTTCTTCTATTTTAGTTTTTTTTTTTTCAGTCCTGTTTTAGCAAGTGGGGAGTTCCTGGAAGCAGTTGCCTCGATAATTCAATGTTTTCCTGAGTATCTAATTACTTTTAAACTAATATCTTACATATCTACCTTAATATCAGCTTTATTTATCTATATTATTGTTGTGTTTTTTATTTTTATTTGTTAATTCTATTTATGAGTCTACCTATGCTAATACCTATAATCTTTTTCTTAATCTATACTAAATTTATAATATGGCTATGCTAATATATAAGCAATATATCATATAGACATAATTTTTATAATCTACTTTGTAATTTTGTATTTCCTATCATACGAGTTTTAGCTCCTACTTTAACAACCAATTTTATGGGTTTCTTTTCTATCAATCCTGGCAGACTCACATCTGCTATTTTAGTTATCTGGTTTCCCATGGGGTGTTTCGAACTCTTGAACGGTACCGTCACCACCTCGTGATAATATTTATCTTTTTGTTTCAGGTAGTGCTCGACGACCTGCGTACTCCAGACTGGTGCATCAACGAGTTTGTTGGACCACAACGGTAAGGTAAGTTTGTCAGAAATTTTCGCAACATTATCTGCATTAATATTGTCGGTTATACTAATTATTGGATCTATTTTATGTTTAATTGTATCAAGTTCTAATGAATTTAATTTGGGGTAGACTTTTAATTGGGCCAATTTCCCATGAAATTGGCTCCAATTCGCTTGTGTTTTGTTGTTATTTCTTAAGGTTCTAATGAATTTTGTTTTAAGTTTTTGTATGTTAATTTTGAGAGCAATACCGTTGTGGTCAGTTCGGGTCTTACTTCCGGGAACGGCTGGCTGCACTTTAGCAGTACGCTACCGACAGGCGTGCCAACGCGTCCCATTTTAGACGTACCGGGCACTCATTGTCGAAGGCGTTGTGGTCGGTCTTATCCAATTTGGCAGATACACAATTATGGCACTTAGGAGCCTCCTCCGCGAGCAGCGACGGACAATCAGCTCGCATGTGGGGGTCACCGCAGTGGATGCAGAGGTCGGCGGGCCGCGTGCACAGTTTACGGCTGTGGCCAAAGCACAGACAGCGAGTGCACTGCACCAGTGGTGACTGGTCCTGCACTCGCACTCGCTGTAGGTCAATGTGCACTCGACCCGCCATAGTCAGCCTCTGCCACACCGCAGGGGACACCTGCAGGATGATGTGGCACATGTGGGGGTTCCTCGTCTTGCGACGGTACTTCACCCCCAATCTCAAATCCTCCGCAGGCATGTCCCCTATCAGGTGGGTGTTTTGCCTTTGCAGGGCTTGGATAACCTCCACATCCGAGTGGAAGGAGAGGACATCCTTGATGATTATCATTCGTCGTTCGAACTTTGCTCTAAGTACACTGTGTGACAACCGCTACAACAATAATTTAAAAAAGTCATCAAAACACTCAAGATTAAGCAAGTTTTTGGCTTATTATATTGAATAACTTCAGTGTTGCATATTTCAATAAAGTGCTCTTATAATTAACAATTTTAAATCAAAATTTCGATCAAAAACAGTGAAATACTACTGACTTATTAGTGTTTGTGAGTGGGTACCTGACCAAAACTTCGATACCGTGAACAAAGAAACTCATTAGTAACGAGTTATTTACTCGTAAATTAAGTATATGAGCTTTAAATAGAGACCTTTAATTTCAACACGTCTCTGTAAGCACGAGTGGTCGAGTGGTGGCCAGAGGCTCTTTTTGTCAATCAAGCTGTGCACGACGCGGCCCGAGTTCGGATCCTGCTAGCTGCAAAAAATTTAGTAAATTGTGAAGATTTTCAAATTAACTATTTATTCTCAGTAGAACAAAATATTATAAGTCAATTGTACCAAATAGTCAATAATTAAAGGTGAGAATGCCAAACATGCTCCGTTCACCTGACAACAAATTTCATTCGGATACTGACCTACACAAAGCTTCTGGAACAAGCGGTGATTCGTGTGGCTCTTCGCGCAAACGCAAACATGATTCGGAATGGTCAGCAGCCATTAATACATTGGCAATGGAGTTTAAGAATACCCTTAATGAATGGCGACGTGATTTGGATAGTAGCATTAATAAGATTTGTGACAACGTAACTTCTATTAAAGAGGAACTTTCAACAATTACACAGACCACCACGGAAATAAAAAATGACATCCAATCTCTGCGCTCTGAGCAATCTGTAATAAAACAAAATGTTTCTGAACTAGAGAATAAATATAAGGATCTTACGCAAGAGATTGACCGTCTGAAGGATTCGATGCGATTTGCCGGTGATGAACAGTCTGATATCTTAAAAAAAGTTGGTCACTTTAGTAAACAGATTCATGAGCACACTGAATCTAAACATATGATATCACAACTTGTTGCTAAAATCGACTCCCTAGAACAGAGCGCTCGGAGCTGTAACATAGAAATTTGTAACATCCCCGAAAGGCGTAATGAGGACCTGGTTACACTAATGATCAATATTGGTTCCGCCATAAGTTGCAATTTAAAACAGAGCGACATTATATCAATACACCGGGTTCCACACGCCCACCAAGATAATGATAAACCCAAGAATATTATTGTAAAACTGACCTCACGCATATTGCGGGATAATATTCTTAGCGCTCATCGTTTAAATAAGGGGCTGAATACCGAAAAACTGGGCTTATCGGGTACGTCATTTTCTATTTATTTGCACGAACATCTCACCTTAAAAAACAAAAGGTTATTTCGTGAGTGCCGAGATGCAGCAAAAGCGAATAATTACCGGTTCTTATGGGTCAAACACGGAACCATCCTCGTTCGTGAAAAAGAGGGAGCAAAATCATTCGCAATTAGATCTCCAGTGGACATTGCTAAGATCAAGCCCGGCCAGTCAAACCCCATTCCCGAGATCGCAGAATAAGCTTATCCGCGTAAAATTCACGTCTGTTTTTTTTGTCGTTTTTAGGCTTGTAATGTTTTCTTTGTGTTGTTTATATGCAATCAACAGATATCTAAATTATTCATTTCCTCTCGCTGGTAATTGGATATATAATGGTAGGGTATGGAAAAATGCATTTGTTTATGTTTATATAGATTCAGCAAAATATAATCAGCTGCTTAGAGTGCAATTTGGTAACTCTGTCTCCATAATTTCTACTGAAATGCTGCTTTATTATGACTTTAGGTATAGGTTAATATGTATATGTTTAATGTGTCTTCGTTTCTCTGATTTTAGCTGTGTAGATAAATGTTATTATAGACTATTATGCTGTCTCACTGCTTGGTATTGGAGATTTTTGTTAGTATCTAGGTATTTCTTACAGAACTGTTTTCGTGCATATGGCTATGTCTTGCTGCCCTTTATCGGATTAAAATATTGTGCTCTTTTGTCGTTTATTATTGAAACATATAATGCTGGCTTGATATCTTCTTGTAAAATTAACCGTTTCAATGGCGGATAGTTTGGTTATTTATTATCAAAATTGTCGTGGGATCCGCACTAAACTGCACATTTTATACATGAATATTTTATCAAATTGCTACGATATTATAATACTCACAGAAACGTGGTTAACACCTGAAATATTTGATAATGAGTTCATTGATTCTCGTTATGTGGTACATAGGTGCGACCGAGACCGTACGGCTACGAATAAAAAAGACGGAGGAGGCGTCTTGGTGGCTGTATTGAGGAGTTTGCGCTCAGTAAGAATAGTTCCTCAGTTTGCTCTAGAAGCTGACTTGGAGCACGTCCTCCTTAGATTTCCTAGCTCTACTAGAGGGAAGAACCAAATTGTCGGGGCGGCCTACATACCGCCTAAAACACCTGAGTCCATTTATGTTCAATATTTTAATCTCCTACAACCTTTACTTGGCGACACTAACGTAGAGCAGTTTTATCTCTTGGGCGATTACAACTTACCTAATATTGACTGGATTCCCTATCATAATAATGGATCAGTATCGGGGCTAGTTTGTAGTGGCAATTCTTCGATTTGTGGACATCTTGGTGTATTTATGTCTTTCCTTAATGCTTACCAGTACAACACTGTCAAGAATTCGAGTAGGAAATTATTAGACCTGGCAATCAGTAATAACGAATGCTCTGTTTTCCCCCCCACCGACTATTTGCTGCAACTTGATAATCATCACCCGCCATTCTGTTTGTTAATACCATTTAAACCCCATACAAACATGATTCGAAAGTCTTTGAAAAAGTTCAACTATTGTAAAGCTAATTATGAAAAGATAAATGAGGAATTAAGTGGAATTAATTGGAATGAGCAGATTGGCTTGGAAAACTCCGTAGATGTAGCAGTGAATACTTTTTATAATATAATTTTTAGAATAATTAAATCTTACGTTCCACTTGTCAATTCTAAATCCTCGAAATTTCCGATTTGGTTTTCACCATCACTAATACATATTTATAAAAACAAGGCAAAAGCCTGGGTTAAATGGAAGGTGTATCACAATATCTCTGATTATGAACAGTTTTCACTATACAGATCTAGATTCCATATTGAATGCAATTCTTGCTACACAAAATACATGGAATCTGTTGAGGACGGCATTCGCAGTAACGTTAAATACTTCTGGACTTACATTGCTCATCGGAAGTCTTCTTCTGGTATACCTTCTGACATGAAATACAAAGACCTGAGTACCAATGACCCAGAAGAAATTTGTAACTTCTTTTCTGATTTCTTTAATTCAGTTTATGAACAACCTTCCATGGGAGGTGCTTCATCGAGTGGAGATTCTGAGCGCGACTCCCTTATTAGTACGATAGAGCTAAGCATGAATGAAATATTTAGGGCACTCAATTCCTTAGACTCATCTAAGGGTCAAGGACCTGACGGTCTTCCAGTCACGTTTCTCAAAGCTACCGCTAAAAATATTTGCACTCCTATACATATTTTGTTTAATAAATCCCTAGCACAAGGAATTTTCCCCGAGGTATGGAAGAGTGCGAACATAACACCAATCTATAAATCGGGCTCGAAGCAGGATGTTGAGAACTATCGTCCTATATCCATTATGTCAGCCCTGCCGAAGCTTTTTGAGAGATTAGTCCACGATAGAGTATATCCTGTTCTTCATCACAGTATAATTCAACAACAACACGGTTTCGTAAAGAAAAGATCAACAACCACAAACTTGGTGGCATTTATGGATTATTTATTTAACAATATGGATTCTCGTGTTCAAGTGGATGCCATTTACACTGACTTTCGAAAGGCATTCGACAAGGTTGATCATGAGTTGTTACTGAATAAAATTTCATTTAACGGTATACGTGGTGATTTACTCCGTTGGTTCTCTTCATATGTCACGAATAGAACTCAAAGAGTAGTTGTTAACGGTTTTAGATCAGCTAAAACTATTAAAGTAACTTCCGGTGTACCTCAGGGTTCTATTCTGGGACCCCTTTTATTTATCTTGTTTATAAACGACATTGACACTTGTTTTCGAAATTCGAAAGTCCTGCTCTATGCGGACGATCTCAAAATTTATAGGCCAATCAAAAATTTGCAAGACTGCAGATTATTACAGGAAGATCTGGATCGCTTCAGTGAATATTGCAGCTGCAATAAATTGCAACTAAGTCTGTCCAAATGCTGTTGTATCAGTTTCACGAAAAATAAGACTGTTCTCAAGCACCCTTATTCTTTAGCTAATACTACACTAACAAGGGTGTCCCTCATTCGAGATCTTGGTATTCTCCTCGACGATAAACTTCACCTTGATGCACACATTGACAAAGTTGTAAATAATGCCTATCGGATGTATGGTTTAGTGATGAGATCTGCGAAGGAGTTTGTGCGCCCCTCTACCTATTTATATCTGTATAAATCTCTGATCAGATCACAGCTCGAGTACGCAGTGCCAGTGTGGAATCCCTTTTACAATAAGTATTCGGAACGTATTGAAAAAGTGCAAAGAAGATTTCTAAAAGCCATGCATTACCGTTGTTTCCACACAGTTTTATGTTATGAAGATCTGCTTAAGAAGTATAAATTACTTGGTCTAAAATCAAGACGCACTCTCCTAGAGACGGTATTTTTGTTTGATTTGTGTAGCAATGTATATGACTGTATTGATATCCGTAATAAAATAAGTTACATAGTTCCTAGAACGACAGTATGCCGCGGGGTGCGCGCACGACCACTGTTTGCTGTTACCTCTTGTCGAAGTAACGCAGGTATGCGGGCACCTCTGCGTCGACTGACAAATAACTACAACAAGCAATTCCATGAGATCGATATGTTTGCTCTTTCTGCTGGTAGATTCAAAAGCATTATTCTCAAAACACTGAGTCACTAGTAATTTGAAATCTTTATTTGAAAATTATCTTAACTTAAATTATTGTAGTTTTGTAGGTTTTAGTTTAAATAGCATAGTTTGTAAAGATTATTTGTTATGTGTATTCCGTGGAAAATGTTGTTGGTTACACATTTGGCCGTATCTTGTTGTATTTCTTTTAAAAAAATGTAATGTGTCACTGTTTGTTTTCCCTAATAAATAAAATAAAATAAAATTATAAGCGGGTCTTTATTCCTCATTTCCTCAACAACTAAAAATTACCCGCTTTCCTAATCCTCTCAGTCACTCTGGTCATTTCTTCTTTGGTCTTGAAACCAACCACCACCTTTTGGTCCTTCGCCTTACGCAGTCGTTCTACCCTTGTGCCCTCGTTTCTGGCATCGACCGCCGTTCTCAGCTTCTCAAGAACCTCTTCACCGGTGTCCTGATCATTCACAGATGATACGACGACCGAGTGAAGAGGCTCTTGGAAGTGCTGCTTTGAGCCAGCGGCTATCTCCGCGAAAGTCGGACCCTGGGCTGCAACGTAGCGAGGGGCCTGCTGCAGATTCTCCGTAAGAGCCCGGGTGTGCTGTTGGCACTCCTCCAACGCCTGTTTGTGATCTTTGAGGCCCATCACAAGGCTCCTCATAAGCTCCGTAGGCTCTTCCATGGTCATTGTCAATGGTGCGACTGTCGGTGTGGCCACTGGTATGACCGCAGGCGCGGGCGCGACAGGTGATTTCTTCTGCTCCGACTCTTTAACCAGTTCATATAGCCGGTTAATGGCTTCGAGCACCCCCGTCTTAATTTCGGTCTTGAGGTTGCGAGAGTTGCCCAAGTGAAGCTTTGCCTTACTTAGGCAAGCTCTCGCCTCCGCTGTAAGACTGGGGTACCGAGGTCTTGCGGTGTCCGTATTGCCTTGGCTCGTCTCCAGAGTGCTGGCGGCAGGTGGTGTGGAGTCACGCCTTGGGTTGACCGGGGACTTAGCCTGGGGCTCGGCCTTCCCGGCCTCCCATTCCCCGATGCTACGCCTCACGCAAGGAAGCGGGGGTCCAGCCTTCTCTGTCGAACGCGGCGAACCCCTGGAACCCGAGGAGCTCACGTCTTTGGCCGGAGTACGATACATGGTGGTGGTTTTGGTAAAAGTAAGGTTCATAAAAATTGAGCAGTCAGAGGACACTGGTGTCACAGTTTCTGTGTCCCTGTAAAGGGGGGACAAGCACAGAAAGTAACTAAAGTTAAAATTAAATAAATTAAAATAAAATAAAATACGTCCTGCGGCCGCACGACCGTCAGGTCAATAAGAAAAAGTAAAAATCCTAGAAATACGACGAGACGTCCAAAGACGATACAACACTTTATTTCTGTTCAAGTAAACTAGATAAGGGCCAAAGAGTAGCTATGAGAGTTTAAATAAATGTTTGAATTTTGGCCAGAAACTGCAAAGTTTACCTGGCCAGTGAGAACAGGGTGGGTGGGAGGGCAATTTTTTGCAGTTTTATGTTAGCTAGGCGCACGTGCGAGGTGTCAAAAGACGCGTCTATTTTTTGCAGTTTTATGTTAGCTAGGCGCACGTGCGAGGTGTCAAAAGACGCGTCTATTTTTTGCAGTTTTATGTTAGCTAGGCGCACGTGCGAGGTGTCAAAAGACGCGTCTCCGCGCGGGCTAGCGAGCTATGGAGTTATTGGAATTTTGACAGAACAAAAATTTAGACTTTTGGTCGAAAAACGTGTTTTTCGCCTGAAAAATGTGTAAAAACCGGGAATTGCGACTACCAAACGGGACTCGAGCTCGCGGAATGCGCACCAGAGTACAGGTAAGGCAGGCAATTATCTATTTAAACTAGAATCAAAAATGTTTTTGGAGAGAATTTTGAGATAAAAATTATTTTAGATTTTCGTAAAGAAAAAATATCAAAAATTTTTATAAGTCCAAGAACGAAAAAATATTTTCGCGCTTTGTCAATTTTAACTAGTCAGGAAGTAGGACGGAGCCTATTAAAGATCAAAATGGCTGAAAACAGCTTCGAAATGCGTCACCAGGATGCAAAGTTATAACGGTTTTGTGAAATTGCTGTCTCCTATAGGTTTTTTTTTTTTTTTTTTTTGGGTGGGAAATCATCCAATGACTTCTCCCGCTCTGGGCGGAGCGGAAGGGCGTGTCAGACTTTTACTGACTAAAACCCACCCGTGTTCCTTCCCTTACCTAGACCAGGGCCACGGTTTCCACTTAGGACTTATCCGCAACCCCGGTGGTAGGCATCGGCCCTGACGGACCCCTTCAGCTTCGCTGACAACTCTTTGAGGCGCGCGTGGAACACTACGCGCCGTCGACCCGGGCTTGGTCCTGATCGGACGGAGAGCTACCCATCACTCTCCGTCCGCAAGCCCGCGCCTACGGTGGCCGGAAATCGGCGATCGATTCCCGACGCCCGGGGCGTCTACTACCGCGGCGGCTAGGGGCTCGAGGGAGCGACCTTAGTCTCTGCCTCTCTCGCCCCGCCTCCTCCTTTACGAGCATTACTGCTTCGCAGAAGGAGGTGACAGCCTGCCATGCCCTCTCACTCCGCACCATGGCCTGGACCAGGGCCGGACGTGAGAGGTCACTGCCGCCGATCGCCTGCACGAGGACACGGCGGTGCTCCACCCAAGCCGGGCAGACCTCCACCGTATGCTCCACCGTGTCCTCCGGGCGATCCACGCAGTGGTGACACCCGGGCGTTTCCTCCTGCCTGATCTGAAACAGGAACCTCCCGAAACTACCGTGTCCGGTGAGGACCTGCGTCAGGCGGTAGGTGAGGGCGCCGTGGCGCCTCTCTAGCCACTCCTCAAAGAGGGGACTTATCGCCGCAATTGTGGCGTGCCCAGATCTGGGTTGCGACAATCGCACTCTCCAAGCCGCCATGAGATCCTGCCGGAGCTCTGTCCGCTGTGCCGTGACTTGTCGCGGCAGCGGAGTTACACCCCGGCGCTTCATCTCCTCGCGCCACTCCCAGATGTGGGCGAGGACTTTCGCCTCCAGATCCCATGGCGGCGTTCCGGCAAGGAGGCTCGCTGCCTCGCCGGAGATCGTGCGGTATCCCCGCACTATCCGGGTGGCCATGACCCTTTGGGCCGCGTGCAACCGGCGGGTTGGCTGCAGCCTCAAGGTTGGCGCCCACACCGGCGCCCCGTAAAGGGCCATGGACCGCACGACCCCCGCGTAGAGCCTCCGGCAGGAGGCGTTTGGACCCCTTAGATTGGGCAGAAGCCGCTTCAAAGCAGCCCCGGCCCGCTCCAGTTTGGGAGCCAAACGTCGGAAATGCTCCACGAAGTTCCATCGACTGTCGAGGACGAGTCCCAGGTACCTCATCGTCACCTCGACGTCGATGTGAACCCCTCCTACCGTTATTTCGGAACCCGACGGTGGCGCGTTCCGAGGGCCATGAAAGCACATGACCTCGGACTTGTGCAGCGCCACCTCGAGTCCCAACTGCCGGATCCTGTCGACGATTGTCGCAACCCCGCGTGTCGCCAATTCGGCCGCCGCCTCGTGCGACCTCCCCTGCGCCAGGACCAGCGTGTCGTCAGCGTAGCACACTACGCTGACGCCGCTAGGGAGGTCGGCGCGCAGCACCCAGTCGTAACCGATGTCCCACAGATATGGCCCCAGGACCGATCCCTGTGGGACACCGCACGACATCTCTCGCCGGTTCCATTCCCCCTGGTGACCGGGGTAGGACTCATTGTTGATGTCGGCAGGCCTGTCCGGTGATGACACCCAGGCCTGCACGATCGAGGCTTCCAGGAGGAGCTCCCGGTCCAGCTGCTTCAGCGCCCATCGCGAACCACTCCGGGCCTGTCGGACCGGCGCGCTCGAGGTCTGGGCGGAGACGTCAAACCGGATGTACCGGTGGTCGGAATACGTCTCCACCCCCTCCATGACGCGCCAGTCGACGACACGTGGCGACAGAGCAGGGCTGGCGAACGAGATGTCCACCACTGATTCGCCCTGCATCCGCACACACGTGGGGACAGAACCCCGGTTTAGGATGACCAGGCCTGTCTCCAGTGCCCAGTCCTCCACCATCCTGCCTCGTCTGTCCGTAAGCCGGGAACCCCAAGCCACATTCTTGGCATTGAAGTCCCCGAGAACGAGCACAGGGAGGGAACCGTATCCGACGACGACGTCTCTCAACTCCGCAAGGGAGTTGTGGAACTCGGCGAGAGTTCGGTTCGGGGAGAAGTATACCCCTACCACGACAATCTCCCCGAACCGTGCTGCCACGCAACCCCGTCCTCTCTTGACAGCCTCGAGGGACGGAGTACCGGCGGCGGCCGACGAAATTAGGGTCACTGAGCCGTTCAGGTCCTCCACCCGGTCATCCCTGGGCGGGACAAAGTACGGCTCAGCGACCACGGCGATGTTAATCGACCACTGCGCCATGCTCTGGAACAATAGGTCCTGAGCTGCGGCGCAGTGGTTGATGTTCGCCTGGAGGAGGCGTAATGGGGCCATTATTGGCAGTCCATTCCCTGTCCCTCCTCCCGAGCCCCCTGTAAGGGCCCTGCCGCGGCGACAACGGCGGCGACGACGACTGTGGAAGCGGCAGCGGCGGCGCCAGTAGTGGCGGTGGCTGCGGCGGTGACGGCGGTGGCGGCGGTGGCGGAGGGCTTGCCCCTGCCTCCGGCTTTGGCGGGTTTGGCGCAGGCCTTGCCCCCAATCCGGTGGTCGGCCGGCTTGCCAGCAGCCGCACATACGACGCAGTGCGGCGCGGCAGTGCACGAGCCAGCCTCGTGACCGGACTGACCACAGCGGTAGCAGTTACCGCTGCGGTCCACCTCCGAGTCGCACTTCACTCCCACGTGGTGACCCACGTGGCAGCGGAAGCACCTCAGAGGTCTGGGTTCCAGCAGTTTGACCTGCGCGGATACCCAGCCCACCAAAAGCCTTTGGCCCTCCTCAGCAACCTTTTTGGCCGCCGACACGGGGCAGCTCACCGTCACGGTTCGCATACCCCTGGAGCCAGGACGGATGGTGCCCGCCTTAACCTGCTCGGCAGAGCACCCCCCCGTCCTAGCGACAGCGGCCACCACCTGTCCCTCCGTCACCGAGTCGTCCAGGCCCGAGATGCGCATGTCAGCACACATGGTGGGCCTGGACACTCTGGCCTCGTCCGGACTTATGGACTCCCTTATTTTATCGGCCAGAGCGTCAGCGGCCGGGCCACTGGCCGCGCCGGGGACCTCCAGCATTCGCGCCCCAGTCGCGGTGACCTTAAATTTGAGGCCATTTTTGGCCCCGAACGCTTCCAGGTTCCCTTCCAGAACCTGTCCCACCTTGGCGAGCACGGTTTGGTAGGACGCGCCCTTCTTCTCCGCCTCCGGCTGTAGTGTGATCACTACAGCTGCGGACTTCGGGGCGCGGAGCCTAGCCGCGACGCCTCGCTCCTTGCGCCGCTGCCGCCTCGCCTTCCTTTTGGCCGCCCTTTTGGCCTTACCCGCGTTCCGCCTTTCCCCGGCGACTTGCCATTCGGCGTCGGCCGGAGAAGAAGCGGGAGGCGGGGGCGGCTGTTGGGCCGGGGCCCTTGCCGCCTGGGCCGGGGCCCTCACCGTCTGGGCCGGGGCCCTCGCTGCCTGGGCCGGTGCCCTCGCCGCTTGGGCAGGTGCCCTCACCGCCTGGGCTGGTGTCCTCGCCGCCTCTGTAGCCGCCCTGCCCTTGGTCTGCCCCGACGACCCTGGTTTGGTCGGGGCAGCTGCGGTGGTGGCATATGATGCCACCTTCCGCTGGCCCGAGGCCGGCTGGCTCGCCGCTAGTGGGGGGCGCAGGACGATGGCCTCTAGGGCGGAAAACCGCGCACCAAGGGCACCTAACTCGCGCCGCACCAAGGACGGGACCGGGTCCTGCCCCTCCTGCTCTCCCCCTTGTAGCACCTCGCGAGGGCCGGCTCCTCGGAGCCTGGCCAGGTCCGCTCGGAGCTCCTCGTTCTCCTTTCGGAGAAGCTCCATGGCGGCTACCAAGCGGGCGACCTCCGCCCGCATTCCGGACATTTCGTCCGGCGGAGGCCCGAGGAAACAGGCCCTCGCTGCCGCCAGGATAGAGGCCGTGGCCTCAGGTATGGCCTCCTCCCTGGAGGCCTTAAGTTTCTTTAAGGCCGCTCCCTTGAAAGCGGCCTCTACGGCCTCCTTAAATTTAGCCGCTGCGGCGTCCGGCTCGCCACAGGGAGACCCTGAGAGGACCGCGCTGGTCCCTTCAGGGTGGTCTTCCACTGTGGAGAGCCTTGTCATTTCGCCCGAGCTGGCCCGGCTCGGCTCACCGGCCTCCCTGGTGAGCCCCCTACCTACGCCCTTTTTCCGGGCCCCACCCCGCCGGCTAGAGTGGATTTTCCTCCTCTCGTCGGCGGACGACCCCTGGCCGTCAGAATTCGACCGCTTTCGGTAAAATTCCTTCTTCCTCCTTTCGGCAGCCTTCGCCACCTCCTCGCGCTCGGAGCTCTGAAAAGAGCTCTCCGCGCCCGATACAGCGTCGGACTCCGACCCCGTATCGCTCTCCACCACACTTCTGCTTTTATATTTATTTTTCACCATAATAAATCCCACGAGTATAAAAATTATCCAACCAACCAACCAAAAATACGTGGTTCGCACTAACGACTAATTAAGCTACCCATTAGTCAAGCTTTCAACCTCCCTCACGGTGCGCCGCCGCTTGGAGGTTTGGGGTGATTTTTTATAGAGGTTTTCTTCCTCGCGGCCCGGGCAATTAAGCCAAGACCCTCGACCCCCGTCAAATGCCAGAGACATGACCTACACACTCTTCGGGGCTACGAGACCAACGGTGGCAGAAGAAAAGGCTTCCTTCTGCCTGCCCGACGGCAGGGTTAGTGCACGCCGAGCCCGTTCCTACCCGAACGCTGCTTAACGTGTACTCTCTCCGAGTACATGTTAGAGCGTTCCTGTGACAGGATATTAGCATACGGACAACGAGACCCCATTAGGCACAAAGTACCTAATGGCGAGTCATTGTCCGCATCCCAGGGTGCACCGACCCGTAGACTGATCTTCCCCCCGGACGGATCCGTAAGGGAACTCCAGTCCACAGGCACACGGGGAGGTTTCCTGTCAACGCACCCCTGTCTCCTATAGGTGGATTTCGTATGTAGGTGAATTTATTTATGTAAACTATTTTTGCAGATCTATGTTTGCTAGGCGCACGTGCGAGGTGTCAAAAGACGCGTCTCCGCGCGGGCTAGCGAGCTATGGAGTTATTGGAATTTTGACAGAACAAAAATCTTGACTTTTGGTCGAAAAACGTGTTTTTCGCCTGAAAAATGTGTAAAAACCGGGAATTGCGACTACCAAACGGGACTCGAGCTCGCGGAATGCGCACCAGAGTACAGGTAAGGCAGGCAATTATCTATTTAAACTAGAATCAAAAATGTTTTTGGAGAGAATTTTGAGATAAAAATTATTTTAGATTTTCGTAAAGAAAAAATATCAAAAATTTTTATAAGTCCAAGAACGAAAAAATATTTTCGCGCTTTGTCAATTTTAACTAGTCAGGAAGTAGGACGGAGCCTATTAAAGATCAAAATGGCTGAAAACAGCTTCGAAATGCGTCACCAGGATGCAAAGTTATAACGGTTTTGTGAAATTGCTGTCTCCTATAGGTGGATTTCGTATGTAGGTGAATTTATTTATGTAAACTATTTTTGCAGATCTATGTTTGCTAGGCGCACGTGGGAGGTGTCAAAAGACGCGTCTCCGCGCGGGCTAGCGAGCTATGGAGTTATTGGAATTTTGACAGAAAAAAAATTTTGACTTTTGGTCGAAAAACGTGTTTTTCGCCTGAAAAATGTGTAAAAACCGGGAATTGCGACTACCAAACGGGACTCGAGCTCGCGGAATGCGCACCAGAGTACAGGTAAGGCAGGCAATTATCTATTTAAACTAGAATCAAAAATGTTTTTGGAGAGAATTTTGAGATAAAAATTATTTTAGATTTTCGTAAAGAAAAAATATCAAAAATTTTTATAAGTCCAAGAACGAAAAAATATTTTCGCGCTTTGTCAATTTTAACTAGTCAGGAAGTAGGACGGAGCCTATTAAAGATCAAAATGGCTGAAAACAGCTTCGAAATGCGTCACCAGGATGCAAAGTTATGGTTAGGTTAGGTTAGGTTAGGTTAGGTTAGGTTAGGTTAGGTTTTTTTTTTTTTTTTTTGATTTGGCAGGAGTGGGAAATCCTCATGGACGCCCAGACTGCCTCACTGATGAGCCAGTCTGGGCAGTGCCGGACTCCTACCGGCTAAAACCCACTCCTGCCCTTGCTCAGTGTCCCTCTGACATGATCAGAGACCTTGTTTACATTTTGTTCTGATTTCTGTCGTTCTGTTTTATTTTAGTTTATGTCATTCCTGCCACAGGAAAAGGAGAGTTCCTGAAAGTGGTTGCCTCACTTTTTTCTGTATCTTATACTTATCCTATGCCGTATACTATATAATGGTTTTTTTTTTATTTTACATTTAACATCGTAATAAATTATTAACTTTTATTTCTATACTATTTTTCTTTTATAAATATTTTGAGTCTTCCTATTTCTATTTAAAATTTCTTTATTATCTTTATATCTTAATCTATAAACTTTATTTATGATATGGCTATCCTAATATATATACAATATATCACATAGACATATTTTCTTGTTCTGTATGTATGTTGATTTTTTCTATTTTATCGATTTTTACTACTAATTTTATAAAATGTTGTCCTTGTTTAGTTTTTATTACTTTTGGCAGACTCAGAGCTGCTGTTTTTAATCTAGTTTTAATTTGTAATTTGTCCTGTTTCTCTATAAGGCATTTCCGGCTCTTAACCTGCGCTTCTTTCTGTTTCAGGCACTGCTCTACAACCTTTACACTCCATACAGGTGCAGCGCTTCGAATGCGGCTCCCAAAAATGTCGTCCTGCTTCTTTTCAACATCCAGCTCGTTTGACCACAGCGGTAAGATTATTTTATCGTTAATTTCACATGAGTTTAATTTTGAATCTAGTTTTAATTGGGTCAACTTCTTACGAAGTTGACTCCAATTAGCATGTTTTTTATTGTAATTTCCTTTGCATCTAAATATTTTTGTTGTTTGGAGTTTCTGAACATCATTTTTGAATACAGTACCGCTGTGGTTTTTGTTTCCGGGAAATGCTGGGCGGACCTTAACAATACGCCACCGACAGGCGCGCCAAAGCGTCCCATTTAAGGCGTATTGGGCACTCCCTGTCGAAGGCGTTGTGGTCACTCCTATCCCCTTTGGCCGAAACGCAGTTATGACACTTTGGTGCCTCCGCTGCCAGCCGCGACGGGCAATCAGCTCTCAAGTGAGGGTCACCACAATGAGTGCAGAGGTCGGCGGGCTGCGTGCACAGTTTACGGCTGTGGCCATAACGCAGACAGCGAGTGCACTGCACCAATGGTGACTGGTCCTGCACTCGCACTCGCTGTAGGTCAATGTGCACTCGACCCGCCATAGTCAGCCTCTGCCACACTGTAGGGGACACCTGCAGGATGACGTGGCACATGTGGGGGTTCCTCGTCTTACGACGGTACTTCACCCCCATCCTCGCGTCCTCTGCAGGAATGTCCCCGATCAGGTGGGTGTTTTGCCGTTGCAGAGCCTGGGCAATCTCCGTATCTGTGTGGCAGGAGAGGACGTCCCTTATGATTACAAGCGGATCTTTGTTTTTTACCTCTTCTACCACCAGATTACCCGCTCTTCTGATCCTTTCGGTCACTTTGGTTAACTCTTCGCGGGTCTTGAATCCAACCACCACCTTTTGGTCCCTCGCTTTGCGCAGCCGTTCCACCCGAGTGCCCTCATTTCGGGCATCGACCGCGGTCCTAAGCTTCTCAAGAACCTCTTCACCGGTGTCCTGATCATTAACAGATGATACGACCACCGAGTGAAGAGGCTCTTGGATGTTCTGCTTTGGACCGACGGCGGCCATCTCCGCAAATGTTGGACCCTGGCCTGCAACATAGCGAGGGGCCTGCTGAAGATGCTCCGACAGAGCCTGGGTGTGCTGTTGGCACTCCTCCAAAGCCAGCTTGTGCTCTTTGAGGCCCGTCACGAGGCTCCTCATCAGGTCCGTCGACTCATCTGTGGTCAGCCTCAACGGCGCAGCTGTCGGTGCGGCTGTAATTGTGTTCGCAGGTGTGATCACAGGTGCGGGTGCGACAGGGACTTTTTCTTGCTCCGACTCCTTGACCAGTTCATAGAGCCGGTTTATGGCTTCGAGCACCCCAGTCTTAATCTCAGTCTTGAGATTGCGAGAGTCGCCCAAATGAAGCTTAGCTTTATTAAGGCAAGCTCTCGCTTCTGCTGTGAGACTGGGGTACCCGGACTCAGTCCTCTTTAGTGGTCTTGTGGTGTCCTTGTTTCCTCGGCGCGTCTCCAGAGTGCTGGCGGCCAGTGGCGCTGCGACACACTTTGGGTCGGCCGGGGATTTGGCCTGGGGCTCAGCTTTCCCGGCCTCCCATTCGCCGATGCTACGCCTCACGCTGGCATGCGAAGGCCCGGCCTTCTCCGCTGATTTGAGGAAGCCAGAGCTCCGAGAGCCCACGTCTGCCTTGGCCGGAGTGCGATACATATCCTTAGTGAAGGTTAGATT
This sequence comes from Conistra vaccinii, assembly GCA_948150665.1. Lineage (NCBI taxonomy): Eukaryota > Metazoa > Arthropoda > Insecta > Lepidoptera > Noctuidae > Conistra > Conistra vaccinii. The sequence continues at coordinate 23,229,834 of OX411334.1, forward strand.
CATAAAATAAAATAAAATTTAAATTTAAAAAGACTTGTCAGAGGACACGTGTTACTTCTGTATCCCTGTAAAGGGGGGATAAGCTCAGTAAGCAACAAAAAATAATTAAATATAAAATAGTCTTACGGTCGAACGACCATAAGGTCAATATAAGGTACTAAAAATTAGAAAGCTCCGTCAAAATGATGCCTACAACTGTTAACGCACGTTGTTTTAGGTCTGGTCTTATGTAGAAGGACTTAGATATAGTTATAAGATAGCTTAATTAAATCTAGATTTTTTGCCAAAATCGAAAAGTTTACCTGACTAGTAAGAAAAAGAAGGGTGGGAGGGAAATTTTTTGCAGTTCTATGTTTGCTAGGCGCACGTGCGAGGTGTCAAAAGACGCGTCTCCGCGCGGGCTAGCGAGCTATGGAGTTTTTGGAATTTTAGCAGAACAAAAATTTTGACTTTTGGTCGAAAAACGTGTTTTTCGACTGAAAAATGTGTGAAAACCGGGAATTGCGACTACCAAACGGGACTGGAGCTCGCGGAACGCGCTCCAGAATACAGGTAAGGCAGGCAATTATCTATTAAAATTATAATCAAAAATGTTTATGCAGAGAATTTTGAGTAAAAAATTATTTTAGGTTTTTCGTAAAGAAAAAATATTGAAAATTTTTCAAGGTCCAAGAACGAAAAATTATTTTCGCGCTATTGTCAATTTAATTAGTCAGGAAGTAGGACGGAGCCTATTAAAGATCAAAATGGCTGAAAACAGCTTCGAAATGCGTCACCAGGATGCAAAGTTATAACGGTTTCATGAAATTGCTGTCTCCTATAGGTAGATTTCGTATGTATGTGAATTTATTGATGTAAATTATTTTTGCAGATCTATGTACGCTAGGCGCACGTGCGAGGTGTCAAAAGACGCGTCTCCGCGCGGGCTAGCGAGCTATGGAGTTTTTGGAATTTTAGCAGAACAAAAATTTTGACTTTTGGTCGAAAAACGTGTTTTTCGACTGAAAAATGTGTGAAAACCGGGAATTGCGACTACCAAACGGGACTGGAGCTCGCGGAACGCGCTCCAGAATACAGGTAAGGCAGGCAATTATCTATTAAAATTATAATCAAAAATGTTTATGCAGAGAATTTTGAGTAAAAAATTATTTTAGGTTTTTCGTAAAGAAAAAATATTGAAAATTTTTCAAGGTCCAAGAACGAAAAATTATTTTCGCGCTATTGTCAATTTAATTAGTCAGGAAGTAGGACGGAGCCTATTAAAGATCAAAATGGCTGAAAACAGCTTCGAAATGCGTCACCAGGATGCAAAGTTATAACGGTTTTGTGAAATTGCTATCTCCTATAGGTGGATTTCGTATGTAGGTGAATTTATTTATGTAAACTATTTTTGCAGATCTATGTTTGCTAGGCGCACGTGCGAGGTGTCAAAAGACGCGTCTCCGCGCGGGCTAGCGAGCTATGGAGTTATTGGAATTTTGACAGAACAAAAATTTTGACTTTTGGTCGAAAAACGTGTTTTTCGCCTGAAAAATGTGTAAAAACCGGGAATTGCGACTACCAAACGGGACTCGAGCTCGCGGAATGCGCACCAGAGTACAGGTAAGGCAGGCAATTATCTATTTAAACTAGAATCAAAAATGTTTTTGGAGAGAATTTTGAGATAAAAATTATTTTAGATTTTCGTAAAGAAAAAATATCAAAAATTTTTATAAGTCCAAGAACGAAAAAATATTTTCGCGCTTTGTCAATTTTAACTAGTCAGGAAGTAGGACGGAGCCTATTAAAGATCAAAATGGCTGAAAACAGCTTCGAAATGCGTCACCAGGATGCAAAGTTATGGTTAGGTTAGGTTAGGTTAGGTTAGGTTAGGTTAGGTTTGGCCCTTTACGGGGCCCCGATCTGGGCGGCTGACCTGACGGCCGGTAGCATCGCTGTATTGCGTAAGCCGCAGAGAGCGATGGCCGTCAGAGTCATCAGGGGGTATCGCACGATCTCCTACGAGGCGGCTTGTGCACTGGCCGGATCCCCGCCCTGGGACCTGGAGGCGAAGGTGCTCGCGTCACTTCATCGGTGGCGCGAGGAAGCCACAGCGCGGGGCGAGCGACCGATGCAGCGACACATGGAGCTGCGTCGGTCTCAGCTTCGCGAGGTCCTGGTGGCGGAATGGCGGGAAAGGCTTTCACGCCCCACCGCCGGCCTCGTCACCATCGAGGCGGTCCGGCCGGTGCTCGACGACTGGCTCGGGAGGAGGCACGGCTCCCTGTCGTTTCGGGTGACGCAGGTGCTCTCGGGGCATGGCTGCTTCGGGAAGTACCTGTGTCGCATAAACAGGGAGCCGGACGCTCGGTGTCACCACTGCGTCCATTGTCGGGAGGACACGGCGCGGCATACATTGGCAGAGTGTGCCGAGTGGGAGGAGCCGCGCCGTGCCCTCGTTTCAGAAGTTGGAGCCGACTTGTCACTGCCGGCCGTCGTTCGTTCGATGGTCGGGAGTGCCGAGTCGTGGGACGCGGTGGTTTCCTTCTGCGAGACAGTCATCTCGCAGAAGGAGGCTGCGGAAAGGGAGAGGGAGATCTCGTCCACTCACCCGGCCCGCAGCAGGCGCACCGGGCGTCGGCGGAGGGCGGATAACGCCCTCTTCCAGCCCCCCTAAATGGGTCCAGGGGCGACGGATTCGGGGACATCCGTCGCCCCCCATCACACGGGACCCGAGATGGCGGCGCGTAGTGTTCCACGCGCGCCACTCTAAGACGTAACGGGGGGAGTTTGCACACCTCACTCCCCCTACGGGACGGGGCCCGCAGAGTGCGGGCCGTCACCAGTCCGGGGCAGCGGAAGTCGCAATTTGCTCCCGCAGCCCCCCGACGCAAGTGTGCGAGGGAACACCGGGGTGGTTTTAGTCAGTAAGAGTCTGACAGACCCCTTCGCCCACCCCAGGACGGAGGACATCCATGAGGATTTCCACCCCGAGAAAAAAAAAAAAAAAAAAGGTTAGGTTAGGTTAGGTTAGGTTCCCCACCGAATGTGTCTCCACGTTGTCGTCGTGGTGGGGCTTGCGCGTCTCAATGATCTTGGGGCTCTGCCGGTAGAGTTACTCATGCCGGAAAGGCCCAAGTGAGAGACCAGACTAAGAGAGATACCGGGATGGGGTCGCTCTTGATCGATCGACGATCGTCGATCGACATATGACGTGACCATGCCGCTGCGGTGCAGGCGCACCAAAGCGGTGCGTGTTTCTCTCGTTGAGGAGAGGTCTTCAACGAGAGAACTTTCGGCGGGTTCGCTGAGTCGGGTTGGCCGGACAGCGAACGGAGGCATGTCTAATGCCGCCGCCGGGGGCTTGGCTTAATCGCCTGGCCCAGAGGAAGGCTACCTCTAAGATAAAAAACCACCCAATCCTAAGCTTTGAAGCGCGGTGAGAGGATGAATGGCTGGAGGGAGTCCAGTTGCGAGCGCTTCCCCTACAGAGCACCTGCCGCACTCTGTAGTATGTAGGCTTACCGGGTATCTAGGCTCTGCCCGGTGGACGTATAGTACCTATATCTACTCGTGGGATATAAAATGGATAATGAAAATCATAACAATAAAAACAAACAAAATAAATTGCCGATCGTGTTGGTCGAGCAGATGGGTGTGGGTGTGGTGCCAGACTCTGACACCACATCTGATAGGATTAGTGTGGCGAGCGTGGCGAGCGTAAGCTCAAAGCGCTCGCGGACGAAAGGGGAGGGAGTTGAGCGTGCTTCCAAATTTTGGAGAACGCACGCACGCAAAGAGGATGAGGAGCACGCGGAGTCCTCTTCTAGCGAGGAGAATCTTCCGGCGCCTAAAGTGCCGAAGAGCAAGAGAGGGCGAGGTCGTGCAGCTGCTGGAAGGTCTGCGACTTCGCGTGACTTTCGGGGGCGCTTTCTTAAGCGCCCTGACACGCCAGTACCCAGCGGAGGGAGTGACTCGGGGTCCAAGGAGGTGGTCCTCGAGCCCACGGTGGCAGAACTTGGGGATGGCTCCACTATCTCTCTACTGGAAGCCAATAGAGCGGAGGCGAACGCCGCAAAGCGGGCGCAGCGGAAGGCGGTGGCGGCTGACGAGGTCAGCGAGATGGCCCGACTGGCCCGAGAGCGACGCTCTGCTCAGGCGACTGCCGGAGAGAGCCTGTCGGCGGTGGCGCTCAGTCGCCAAGTTCTGGACGGCGTAGACGTCGTTCTGAAGGTTGCCACAAAATCTGGCAGCCTGAAGGGCACGTTCACGCGCGCTCTGAAGGAGGCGGCTGACGGCATTAAGGAGGCAGTTGGGGTCCTCCTTAGTCGCACAAGCTCAGACGAGACGGCGAAGTTGTGGGAGGAGAATAGCCGTCTCAGATCTGAGCTCGAGGACCTCAAGCGGGAGCTTGCCGCGCAGAGGGCGGAATGGCAACAGGTGCGTCCTGCGGCCACCGGTTCCGCTTCCATCACTGCCCAGACACCGCCGGCCGCGTCGTCGGCCCCGTCGTCGGTCCCTACCCCCGCACCTGCGGATGCGGAGATCGAGAAGATCGTTCGCATCTGCATGCTGCAGTGTGGGGGTATGCTGAATGCCCGTCTGCAGGGCTTGGAGTCGAGGCTCCTCCCAGCAGAGACTCTACGGCCGCCACTCGCTGCGGATAGGAGGAGGAAGGAGGAGCTCGCTATGTCGGGTACACCAACCATTGCCGGCAAAAAGCCCGCGGGGAGCGCGCCCGCGACCACTTCCCGGACGGCCGCGCCCCTGGCAGCCGCACCCTCGGTGAACACACCCTCGGTGACCGCACCCGGGTCCACCACAGAGGCCTGGACGACGGTCGTCAAGAAGGGCCGCCGTAAGAAGAAGACGGCGCCAACACCACCGGTACCCACTGGAGCACCGGCGCCAGCACCCAAGAAGGCTCAGGGGCCGCCTAGGATCAGAGCCCCACGCTCCGCGGCTGTAGTAATTACGCTGCAGCCCGGAGCCGTCGAAAGGGGTGTCTCCTATAAGGCGGTCCTTGCGGAGGCAAAAGCCAAAGTCCCGTTCTCCGACCTTGGTATACCGTCCGGCCTCAGATTGAGGAATGCGGTTACGGGGGCGCGGCTGCTTGAGGTGCCGGGTGCCTCTAGCGGCGAAAGGGCGGACGTCCTGGCCACCAAGCTGAGGGAGGTCCTCAACCCGGAGGACGTTCGGGTGTCCAGGCCGATGAAGACCGCTGAACTGCGAATCAACGGGCTGGACGACTCGACGGCTCCGGCTGAGGTCGTGGCGGCCATTGCCCGTTCCGGTGGATGTCCGCCCGAAGACGTCCGGACGGGTGAGATACGCGTCGATGCTTCCGGGCTCGGCACGATCTGGGTGCGGTGCCCGGCGGCAGCGGCGAATAAAGTAGCCGACGCTAGGCGTCTATTGGTGGGGTGGGTGGCAGCGAGGGTGAAGCGGCTGCAACCCATGGCCTTGCGGTGCTACCGTTGCCACGACATTGGGCATGTCAGGGCACGGTGCACCGCCGAAACAGACCGCAGCGACCAGTGCTATCGCTGTGGTCAGGCCGGCCACAAGGCGGCCCAGTGCTCCGCAGCACCAAACTGCAGCCTCTGTGCAGCTGCAGGGAGGTCCGCCGAGCACAGAGCGGGTGGAAAGGCCTGTGGCGCACCCACCACGAAGAAGAAGAAGAAGAGAAAGAGAGGGGCTGCCAAGGCTGCCGGGGGCTCTTTACCCCCCCTGCAGCCTGGCTGCCCTTCGGCCGACTCCCGGCCTAGGAATGGTGCGGAGGAAATGGATTGCGTATAATGGCGCTCTACCATTTCCTCCAGGGCAATATCAACCACTCTGCTAGAGCTCAGGATCTCTTGCTCCAGAGCATGGCAGAGTGGTCGATTCACGTGGCTGTGGTCGCCGAACCGTATTTTGTCCCCCCCAGGGATAACTGGGTGGGAGACTTGGACGGTTTGGTGGCCATCATTGGTGGGGCTCTTGTCAACCCGTCCCGAGGTCATGGCTGGGTAGCCGCCCTCGCGGACGGCATTGGCACGGTTGGGGCGTACTTTTCGCCCAACAAGAGTCTCGCCGACTTCGAGAGGTTCCTTGTCGAGTTGGGTGCCGTCGTGGGCCGACTACACCCTCGCCCGGTGCTGTTGCTGGGGGATCTCAACGCCAAGTCTGTGGCGTGGGGATCCCCTGTGACCGATGCTAGGGGCGAGGTGCTGGAGGAGTGGGCGGTCACGACTGGCTTGACCGTTCTAAACCGGGGCTCGGTTCACACGTGCGTGCGGCAGCGGGGCGGGTCTATAGTGGACGTCTCGTTCGCTAGCCCCGCTGTCGCGAGCCGTGTCCGCGACTGGCGTGTCGCCGTGGAGGTGGAGACGTTGTCGGATCACCGATACATCCGCTTCGACGTCTCCGCCCAGACCGCCGGCGGCCGCGGTCCACCGGCCCCGCGAACGGACGGTCCGCGCTGGGCGCGTAAGCGCATCGACAGGGAGCTTCTCGAGGAGGCCGCCATTGTCCAGGCCTGGGTCCGGGAGTCGGCAATGAACGGACCCGTCGACGTCGAGCAGGAGGCGCTGTGGTTCCGCGGGGCGATGACGCAAATTTCCGACGCGTCTATGCCCCGGGTCCACGCACAGTCCGCTAGGCGCCAGGTGTACTGGTGGACCGCCGAGATCGCGCAGCTGCGCGTCGCGTGCGTGGCGGTTAGACGCCCGTACACCCGATACCGGAGGAGACGTCGCCGGGATCCTGACGAAGAAGCCGCGCTGTATGAGGTGTACCGCGCGGCTAAGGAGGCTCTGTGGCTGGCCATCGGCGAGTCGAGGACGCGAGCCAGGGAGGAGATGTTGGAGACTCTAGATGGGGATCCGTGGGGGCGCCCTTATCGCGCGGTGCGAGGGAAACTTCGAGCCGCGGCACCCCCACTTACTGAGAGTCTCCAACCCGAGCTGCTGGAGGAGGTGGTCGCAGCCCTCTTCCCGGCAACAGCGGAGCATACTCCGCCGCCGATGGTTTTGCCCACAGCCGCAGAGCCTACAGAGGAGGAGAACGCCATCAGCGTCCCAGAGGTGACACAGGCAGAGATGAGGGCAGCCGTGATGCGGCTCCGGGCCAAGAACGTGGCTCCGGGGCCCGACGGGATCCACGGCTGCGTGTTAGCCCTCGCTCTGAAGGAGCTTGAGCCCCAACTGAGAGGACTCTACACGGCGTGCCTCGAGCAGGGCCAGTTTCCCACTCTGTGGAAGTCTGGTCGTCTGGTTCTGCTCAGGAAGGCGGGGCGCCCTGCGGACTCACCATCCGCGTACCGGCCCATAGTGCTGCTTGACGAGGTGGGCAAGCTGTTCGAGCGGATAATCGCAGCCCGCCTCGTCGGCCACTTGTGCAGAGAGGGGCCGGACCTGGACGACAGCCAGTTCGGGTTTCGGCATGGGCGCTCTACGATCCACGCTGTGTCGCGGGTTAGAGTCCTGGCGGAGGAAGCGGTGTCCCGGGGCGGGGTGATGTTGGCGGTGTCCTTGGACATCTCCAACGCCTTCAACACCCTGCCCTGGAGTTGTATTCGGGAGGCACTGCGGTATCATGGGGTGCCTCCCTACCTCCGCCACATCGTTGGGGCTTATTTGTCAGAGAGGTGTGTCACCTACATGGGACGTGATGGTGGAAACCAGCGCCGCATGTCGTGCGGTGTTCCGCAGGGTTCGGTTGTAGGCCCGCTCCTGTGGAACATCGGGTACGACTGGGTGCTGAGGGGCGAGCTCGGCCCGGGGGTAGACCTGACGTGTTATGCGGATGACACGCTGGTCACTGCCCGGGGGAGCTCGCACAGGGAGGCAGCGTTGCGCGCGACGGCTGCGGTCTCACAGGTGGTGAGCCGCATACGTCGCCTAGGCCTGGAGGTGGCCCTTAGTAAGTCGGAGGCCATGGTGTTTCATGGCCCCCGGCGGGCGCCGCCACCCGGCTCACATATCGTGGTCGGGGGGACTCGGATCGCTGTCGAGTCTACCATGAAGTACCTAGGATTGGTGCTCGACAGCCGGTGGGACTTCGGGCCCCACTTCCGACGGTTGGCGCCCAAGTTGCTGGGTGCTGCTGGGGCGCTGTCAACGCTGCTTCCCAATCTGGGGGGCCCGAGCGCCGCTTGTAGGCGGCTCTACGTGGGGATCGTGCGGTCGATGGCCCTTTACGGGGCCCCGATCTGGGCGGCTGACCTGACGGCCGGTAGCATCGCTGTATTGCGTAAGCCGCAGAGAGCGATGGCCGTCAGAGTCATCAGGGGGTATCGCACGATCTCCTACGAGGCGGCTTGTGCACTGGCCGGATCCCCGCCCTGGGACCTGGAGGCGAAGGTGCTCGCGTCACTTCATCGGTGGCGCGAGGAAGCCACAGCGCGGGGCGAGCGACCGATGCAGCGACACATGGAGCTGCGTCGGTCTCAGCTTCGCGAGGTCCTGGTGGCGGAATGGCGGGAAAGGCTTTCACGCCCCACCGCCGGCCTCGTCACCATCGAGGCGGTCCGGCCGGTGCTCGACGACTGGCTCGGGAGGAGGCACGGCTCCCTGTCGTTTCGGGTGACGCAGGTGCTCTCGGGGCATGGCTGCTTCGGGAAGTACCTGTGTCGCATAAACAGGGAGCCGGACGCTCGGTGTCACCACTGCGTCCATTGTCGGGAGGACACGGCGCGGCATACATTGGCAGAGTGTGCCGCGTGGGAGGAGCCGCGCCGTGCCCTCGTTTCAGAAGTTGGAGCCGACTTGTCACTGCCGGCCGTCGTTCTTTCGATGGTCGGGAGTGCCGAGTCGTGGGACGCGGTGGTTTCCTTCTGCGAGACAGTCATCTCGCAGAAGGAGGCTGCGGAAAGGGAGAGGGAGATCTCGTCCACTCACCCGGCCCGCAGCAGGCGCACCGGGCGTCGGCGGAGGGCGGATAACGCCCTCTTCCAGCCCCCCTAAATGGGTCCAGGGGCGAAGGATTCGGGGACATCCGTCGCCCCCCATTACACAGGACCCGAGATGGCGGCGCGTAGTGTTCCACGCGCGCCACTCTAAGACGTAACGGGGGGAGTTTGCACACCTCACTCCCCCTACGGGACGGGGCCCGCAGAGTGCGGGCCGTCACCAGTCCGGGGCAGCGGAAGCCGCAATTTGCTCCCGCAGCCCCCCGACGCAAGTGTGCGAGGGAACACCGGGGTGGTTTTAGTCAGTAAGAGTCTGACAGACCCCTTCGCCCACCCCAGGGCGGAGGACATCCATGAGGATTTCCACCACGAGAAAAAAAAAAAAAAAAAAAAAAAGGTTAGGTTAGGTTAGGTTAGGTTTTTTTTTTTTTTTTTATTTTTTTTTTTAGCAGGAGTGGGAAATCCTCATGGACGCCCAGACTGTCTCACTGGTGAGCCAGTCTGGGCAGTGCCGGACTCTTACCGGCTAAAACCCACTCCTGCCTTTGCTCAGTGTCCCTCTGACATGATCAGAGACCTTATTTCACAGTTATCTGATTGTAGTCGTTCTTCTATTTTTGTTTTTGTCAGTCCTGTTTTAGCAAGTGGGGAGTTCCTGGAAGCAGTTGCCTCGGTAATTCAATGTTTTCCTGAGTATCTAATTACTTTTAAACTAATATCTTACATATCTACCTTAATATCAGCTTATTTATCTATATTATAGTTGTTTTTTTTTTATTTTTATTATTTGTCAATTCTATTTATGAGTCTACCTATGCTAATACCTATAATATTTTATCTTTTTCTTAATCTATACTAAATTTATAATATGGCTATGCTAATATATAGGCAATATATCATATAGACATAATTTTTATAATCTACTTTGTAATTTTTTATTTCCTATCATACGAGTTTTAGCTCCTACTTTAACAACCAATTTTCTGGGTTTCTTTTCTATCAATCTTGGCAGACTCACATCTGCTATTTTAGTTATCTGGTTTCCCCTGGGGTGTTTCGAACTCTTGAACGGTACCGTCACCACCTCGTGATAATATTTATCTTTTTGTTTCAGGTAGTGCTCGACGACCTGCGTACTCCAGACTGGTGCATCAACGAGTTTGTTGGACCACAACGGTAAGGTAAGTTTGTCAGAAAGGGGAATGCCAACTCTCCATAGACACTTCGGCCTCAAGTGCACACAATTCAAAGTATATGGATAGGATAATATGCGATTTAAATAATGAAACGGTCAAGGTCTTGGTTTAGAAAAAAGTTGGGGTTATTTAGATAAAATCGTTTTTTTCAATGAGGCAAAATCTTCAATTTGTGCTGCACTAAATGTTTTAATATGATTATATATTGATTCTAAAAGTAGATTCCAGGGGTTAGGTACTACTTAAATGGTAATAACAGATTCTACAATCCGGCGGTAAATAGTAATTGTACTTACAAAAAAGATGTACCCGCAGTGCTGACGGGACAGCGAGCCGATTGGTCTTGTCTTGTCTTGTCTTGCCAGGAAAGAAACATTGATTTTGAGTGTTTGGTGCTCTTACATAATAAGGCAGCAGTATACTGTTGGATGTGTTCAAGCTTTGTCCCGCTTGCTATGCACTGTCAGCTACTTCAGATTGCACCGAAGGTAGGTTGGATGGTTCAAATTGCTCCATAGGCAGACTGGATGGTTCAGATTCCGGTTCTGTAGTTGAACATGATGCTGCTCTAAACTGCTCTAACGAGATGATGATGGCAACTGAAATAATAATAAAAATTAAAGCTCAGTGCATAAAGACAGTAAACGTGAATTACTGTGGTTTTGGTACAAATAAATACACAATCAAAAAAATATCTATCACATTTTATATTATTATTAATTAATTTCTAAAAAATCTTTCTCAAGTTTCTAGACAATCTGTACTATGTGAAATATAACTTGTGCGGACACGAAAGAAGTTGAATATTACACTATAGACTCGGAAGTATGTCAGTATCAAATCTCAGAACTACGCTTGTATTAATTCTAAACTGTTGATAACTTACCGCTCTTGGTACAATCTGACAGGCAATCATTTCGAGTTGTTCATGTGGAGAATCAGACCTGAGTGTATGTGATCTTATTCTCAAAAGCAATCTGCCGCACGCAGCTGATGCACACTTGTCCATGATCTGTACATTTTGTTGTTCGCACACTAAACTGTCACTCGACACTAATTGTACCTAATAAACAAGTCATAATTATTAGATATCCTAAAACAACACTAACTTTGATAGTAGGTACTCTGTCTATTTATTTAAAAATCATTTCTCAGAGGAAGACATACTGACCTGTTGTGTCGAATTGTTGTATAACATTTTGCTCTTTCTGCTATTTCCAAGAAATGCCTTCGTATTCTCGTGACGTTTAAACCACAATTAACACAGCGTAAATGACCTTTTGAATGAATTACTTAGGGAACGGAAGTACTCGGGCCAGCGACAATGCCGGGGTCTTCATAATTTGTGGATATCGAGTCAAAGTTCGTGCTGAGGTTATCGTTAGAAGCGGGAGCGGAATCCATGTTCAGGCCGTGGTCGTCAGGGCTCAGGGTTCAAAGAATCTTCGGAGTCCATTTAATAAGCGTATTCGATGGTTAAAATAACAAATTCGCAAGAAAATTAAGTTATGCAAACGAAAACAAAGAAAGTCGATTTGTGATTTGACATTGACATTGACTTGACAGCCGGCCGGCATAATTCAATGTTGCCACACCACACACAAAAAATTGATAGATCGATATCGATTTTTTTATCGAATCCTAATTTTAATACAAAATTATAATCGCCACTGTGACTCTTTAATCTTAACGACGTCAACTCTGATGACGTAACATTATTTGGTTAAAAAAAATGGATAAACAGTGTATTTTAGTTCAAATAATAAAACGATTAAGTACCTAATATTAAAAAATAAAATAAAGTCTTACCAGCGATTACACGACACGAAACACACACAAAACTCAAAATAATCACATTCACTTTTTCACTCACGGGTTCCCGACGTTTTTTTTGGTCGGATCAAAATAGGTATTTAATAAACGATGCTAGTTAGTGCAAATATTTATCTACCACGATGTATGTAGAAACTACTTATGGAAATAACAACACTTCCCGTCGATTTACACACAAAAATAATAAAAAATAACGAAATACGATGCCGAGCGCGCACTCGTGACTATAACGTTTTACCTGCGTGTGACGTGCGACATCAGTCAGTTTCAACATTTTTTTCCAATGTTGGCTATTGATATTTTTGGATATTGGTTTTTATGATAAAAATCGTTAAAAAAGGGTGTATTCCCGTTCGTCCCACTGCCGTCGTCCCCCTGGTGGGACGAACGGGAATTTAATAATTAAATGATTTAGTTGACGAGAATATCCGTCAGGCCATAGAGTTAAATTGCTCACCGACCAGTTTAGCCCTAATTTCATAGTAGAAATAGAGATTTAAACCGTGTGTACCTGCGTCGGCCGTATGTCCGCCTCGGGGTTTGAAGGACAAATAGTTTGCGGCAGCCTTGCGGCTGCCTTGCGGCTGCCTCGGGAGTTTAAAGGTTAAGAAGTTATGAACGTCTTTGCAAATATGTTTTCTTTAACATATTCTATCTTTATTGTGCTGAACAGCTAAAGAATTATATGTAATTAAAATGTGTAGTAGCGTTTTTGTTATGATCCTATGCATTCATTATTATATCAACTATCAATTCGCTTGTTCATTTAGTATCAATAGTAAAAACATAACAACGTATTTGTTTGAATACATCGAATAATAAGCATTACGGATCTGATATTATAAGTAAAACATCCATGAAAACATAATCGATTATTTCGTGAACGGAATTAATAATTATTGGCAACACTGCTGATTTTATCCACAAAAGGGAATTATTTTCACGTATTTATCGTTTCGGTACTTTTTATTTGTGCAAAAATGTTCCCATCTTGTTCGGATAAATGAATATCTTGTTAGATAACTAGAAATAACGATGTTTTTTTTACATAAACGTAAATTGGTGGGCGTTCTCGGGCCATAAATGGGCATCCTTCTTTTCGCAACATTATCTGCATTAATATTGTCGGTTATACTAATTATTGGATCTATTTTATGTTTAATTGTATCAAGTTCTAATGAATTTAATTTGGGGTAGACTTTTAATTGGGTCAATTTCTCATGAAATTGGCTCCAATTCGCTTGTGTTTTGTTGTTATGTCTTGAGGTTCTAATGAATTTTGTTTTAAGTTTTTGTATGTTAATTTTGAGAGCAATACCGTTGTGGTCAGTTCGGGTCTTACTTCCGGGAACGGCTGGCTGCACTTTAGCAGTACGCTACCGACAGGCGTGCCAACGCGTCCCATTTTAGACGTACCGGGCACTCATTGTCGAAGGCGTTGTGGTCGGTCTTATCCAATTTGGCAGATACACAATTATGGCACTTTGGAGCCTCCCCCGCGAGCCGCGACGGACAATCAGCTCGCATGTGGGGGTCACCGCAGTGGATGCAGAGGTCGGCGGGCCGCGTGCACAGTTTACGGCTGTGGCCAAAGCACAGACAGCGAGTGCACTGCACCAGTGGTGACTGGTCCTGCACTCGCACTCGCTGTAGGTCAATGTGCACTCGACCCGCCATAGTCAGCCTCTGCCACACCGCAGGGGACACCTGCAGGATGATGTGGCACATGTGGGGGTTCCTCGTCTTGCGACGGTACTTCACCCCCAATCTCAAATCCTCCGCAGGCATGTCCCCTATCAGGTGGGTGTTTTGCCTTTGCAGGGCTTGGATAACCTCCACATCCGAGTGGCAGGAGAGGACATCCTTGATGATTATAAGTGGGTCTTTATTCCTCATTTCTTCAACCACTAAAATACCCGCTTTCCTTATCCTTTCAGTCACTCTGGTCATTTCTTCTTTGGTCTTGAAACCAACCACCACCTTTTGGTCCTTCGCCTTGCGCAGTCGTTCTACCCTTGTGCCCTCGTTTCTGGCATCGACCGCCGTTCTCAGCTTCTCAAGGACCTCTTCACCGGTGTCCTGATCATTCACAGATGATACGACGACCGAGTGAAGAGGCTCTTGGAAGTGCTGCTTTGAGCCAGCGGCTATCTCCGCGAAAGTCGGACCCTGGGCTGCAACGTAGCGAGGAGCCTGCTGCAGATTCTCTGTAAGAGCCCGGGTGTGCTGTTGGCACTCCTCCAACGCCTGTTTGTGCTCTTTGAGGCCCATCACAAGGCTCCTCATAAGCTCCGTAGGCTCTTCCATGGTCATTGTCAATGGTGCGACTGTCGGTGTGGCCACTGATATGACCGCAGGCGCGGGCGCGACAGGTGATTTCTTCTGCTCCGACTCTTTAACCAGCTCATAGAGCCGGTTAATGGCTTCGAGCACTCCCGTCTTAATTTCGGTCTTGAGGTTGCGAGAGTTGCCCAAGTGAAGCTTTGCCTTACTTAGGCAAGCTCTCGCCTCCGCTGTAAGACTGGGGTACCGAGGTCTTGCGGTGTCCGTATTGCCTTGGCGCGTCTCCAGAGTGCTGGCGGCAGGTGGTGTGGAGTCACGCCTTGGGTTGACCGGGGACTTAGCCTGGGGCTCGGCTTTCCCGGCCTCCCATTCTCCGATGCTACGCCTCACGCAAGGAAGTGAGGGTCCAGCCTTCTCTGTCGAACGCGGCGAACCCCTGGAACCCGAGGAGCTAACGTCTTTGGCCGGAGTGCGATACATGGTGGTGGTTTTGGTAAAAGTAAGGTTCATACAGTAGAGCGGTCAGAGGACACTGGTGTTACTTCTGTGTCCCTGTAAAGGGGGGAAAAGCACAGAAAGTAACTAAAGTTAAAACTAAGGTTAAAACAAAAATAAATTACGTCCTACGGCCGCACGACCGTCAGGTCAATAAGAAAAATTTAAAATCTTAGAAATACGGTTAGCTCCGTCAAAGAGACGTCCAAAGACGATACACCAAAAGCCTTTGGCCCTCCTCAGCAACCTTTTTGGCCGCCGACACGGGGCAGCTCACCGTCACGGTTCGCATACCCCTGGAGCCAGGACGGATGGTGCCCGCCTTAACCTGCTCGGCAGAGCACCCCCCCGTCCTAGCGACAGCGGCCACCACCTGTCCCTCCGTCACCGAGTCGTCCAGGCCCGAAATGCGCATGTCAGCACACATGGTGGGCCTGGACACTCTGGCCTCGTCCGGACTTATTGACTCCCTGATTTTTTCGGCCAGAGCGTCAGCGGCCGGGCCACAAGCCGCGCCGGGGACCTCCAGCATTCGCGCCCCAGTCGCGGTGACCTTAAATTTGAGGCCATTTTTGGCCCCGAACGCTTCCAGGTTCCCTTCCAGAACCTGTCCCACCTTGGCGAGCACGGTTTGGTAGGACGCGCCCTTCTTCTCCGCCTCCGGCTGTAGTGTGATCACTACAGCTGCGGACTTCGGGGCGCGGAGCCTAGCCGTGACGCCTCGCTCCTTGCGCCGCTGCCGCCTCGCCTTCCTTTTGGCCGCCCTTTTGGCCTTACCCGCGTTCCGCTTCTCCCCGGCGACTTGCCATTCGGCGTCGGCCGGAGAAGAAGCGGGAGGCGGGGGCGGCTGTTGGGCCGGGGCCCTTGCCGCCTGGGCCGGGGTCCTCACCGCCTGGGCAGGGGCCCTCGCTGCCTGGGCCGGTGCCCTCGCCGCTTGGGCAGGTGCCCTCACCGCCTGGGCTGGTGCCCTCGCCGCCTCTGTAGCCGCCCTGCCCTTGGTCTGCCCCGACGACCCTGGTTTGGTCGGGGCAGCTGCGGTGGTGGCATATGATGCCACCTTCCGCTGGCCCGAGGCCGGCTGGCTCGCCGCTAGTGGGGGGCGCAGGACGATGGCCTCTAGGGCGGAAAACCGCGCACCAAGGGCACCTAACTCGCGCCGCACCAAGGACAGGACCGGGTCCTGCCCCTCCTGCTCTCCCCCTTGTAGCACCTCGCGAGGGCCGGCTCCTCGGAGCCTGGCCAGGTCCGCTCGGAGCTCCTCGTTCTCCTTTCGGAGAAGCTCCATGGCGGCTACCAAGCGGGCGACCTCCGCCCGCATTCCGGACATTTCGTCCGGCGGAGGCCCGAGGAAACAGGCCCTCGCTGCCGCCAGGATAGAGGCCGTGGCCTCAGGTATGGCCTCCTCCCTGGAGGCCTTAAGTTTCTTTAAGGCCGCTCCCTTGAAAGCGGCCTCTACGGCCTCCTTAAATTTAGCCGCTGCGGCGTCCGGCTCGCCACAGGGAGACCCTGAGAGGACCGCGCTGGTCCCTTCAGGGTGGTCTTCCACTGTGGAGAGCCTTGTCATTTCGCCCGAGCTGGCCCGGCTCGGCTCACCGGCCTCCCTGGTGAGCCCCCTACCTACGCCCTTTTTCCGGGCCCCACCCCGCCGGCTAGAGTGGATTTTCCTCCTCTCGTCGGCGGACGACCCCTGGCCGTCAGAATTCGACCGCTTTCGGTAAAATTCCTTCTTCCTCCTTTCGGCAGCCTTCGCCACCTCCTCGCGCTCGGAGCTCTGAAAAGAGCTCTCCGCGCCCGATACAGCGTCGGACTCCGACCCCGTATCGCTCTCCACCACACTTCTGCTTTTATATTTATTTTTCACCATAATAAATCCCACGAGTATAAAAATTATCCAACCAACCAACCAAAAATACGTGGTTCGCACTAACGACTAATTAAGCTACCCATTAGTCAAGCTTTCAACCTCCCTCACGGTGCGCCGCCGCTTGGAGGTTTGGGGTGATTTTTTATAGAGGTTTTCTTCCTCGCGGCCCGGGCAATTAAGCCAAGACCCTCGACCCCCGTCAAATGCCAGAGACATGACCTACACACTCTTCGGGGCTACGAGACCAACGGTGGCAGAAGAAAAGGCTTCCTTCTGCCTGCCCGACGGCAGGGTTAGTGCACGCCGAGCCCGTTCCTACCCGAACGCTGCTTAACGTGTACTCTCTCCGAGTACATGTTAGAGCGTTCCTGTGACAGGATATTAGCATACGGACAACGAGACCCCATTAGGCACAAAGTACCTAATGGCGAGTCATTGTCCGCATCCCAGGGTGCACCGACCCGTAGACTGATCTTCCCCCCGGACGGATCCGTAAGGGAACTCCAGTCCACAGGCACACGGGGAGGTTTCCTGTCAACGCACCCCGTCTCCTATAGGTGGATTTCGTATGTATGTGAATTTATTGATGTAAATTATTTTTGCAGTTTTGTGTTAGCTAGGCGCACGTGCGAGGTGTCAAAAGACGCGTCTCCGCGCGGGATAGCGAGCTATGGAGTTTTTGGAATTTTGGCAGAACAAAAATTTAGACTTTTGGTCGAAAAACGTGTTTTTCGACTGAAAAATGTGTAAAAACCGGGAATTGCGACTACCAAACGGGACTGGAGCTCGCGGAACGCGCTCCAGAATACAGGTAAGGCAGGCAATTATCTATTAAAATTAGAATAAAAAATGTTTATGAAGAGAATTTTGAGTTAAAAATTATTTTAGGTTTTTCGTAAAGAAAAAATATTAAAAATTTTTCAAAGTCCAAGAACGAAAATTATTTTCGCGCTATTGTCAATTTAATTAGTCAGGAAGTAGGACGGAGCCTATTAAAGATCAAAATGGCTGAAAACAGCTTCGAAATGCGTCACCAGGATGCAAAGTTATGGGTTAGGTTAGGTTAGGTTAGGTTTTTCAGAAGTTGGAGCCGACTTGTCACTGCCGGCCGTCGTTCGTTCGATGGTCGGGAGTGCCGAGTCGTGGGACGCGGTGGTTTCCTTCTGCGAGACAGTCATCTCGCAGAAGGAGGCTGCGGAAAGGGAGAGGGAGATCTCGTCCACTCACCCGGCCCGCAGCAGGCGCACCGGGCGTCGACCCGGAAGTCGCAATTGCACCCGCAGCCCCCCGACGTAAGTGTGCGAGGGAACACCGGGGTGGTTTTAGTCAGTAAGAGTCTGACAGACCCCTTCGCCCACCCCAGGGTGGAGGACATCCATGAGGATTTCCACCCCGAAAAAAAAAAAAAAAAAAAAAAAGGTTAGGTTAGGTTAGGTTAGGTTAGGTTAGGTTCCCCACCGAATGTGTCTCCACGTTGTCGTCGTGGTGGGGCTTGCGCGTCTCAATGATCTTGGGGCTCTGCCGGTAGAGTTACTCATGCCGGAAAGGCCCAAGTGAGAGACCAGACTAAGAGAGATACCGGGATGGGGTCGCTCTTGATCGATCGACGATCGTCGATCGACATATGACGTGACCATGCCGCTGCGGTGCAGGCGCGCCAAAGCGGTGCGTGTTTCTCTCGTTGAGGAGAGGTCTTCAACGAGAGAACTTTCGGCGGGTTCGCTGAGTCGGGTTGGCCGGACAGCGAACGGAGGCATGTCCAATGCCGCCGCCGGGGGCTTGGCTTAATCGCCTGGCCCAGAGGAAGGCTACCTCTAAGATAAAAAACCACCCAATCCTAAGCTTTGAAGCGCGGTGAGAGGATGAATGGCTGGAGGGAGTCCAGTTGCGAGCGCTTCCCCTACAGAGCACCTGCCGCACTCTGTAGTATGTAGGCTTACCGGGTATCTAGGCTCTGCCCGGTGGACGTATAGTACCTATATCTACTCGTGGGATATAAAATGGATAATGAAAATCATAATAATAAAAACAAACAAAATAAATTGCCGATCGTGTTGGTCGAGCAGATGGGTGTGGGTGTGGTGCCAGACTCTGACACCACATCTGATAGGATTAGTGTGGCGAGCGTGGCGAGCGTAAGCTCAAAGCGCTCGCGGACGAAAGGGGAGGGAGTTGAGCGTGCTTCCAAATTTTGGAGAACGCACGCACGCAAAGAGGATGAGGAGCACGCGGAGTCCTCTTCTAGCGAGGAGAATCTTCCGGCGCCTAAAGTGCCGAAGAGCAAGAGAGGGCGAGGTCGTGCAGCTGCTGGAAGGTCTGCGACTTCGCGTGACTTTCGGGGGCGCTTTCTTAAGCGCCCTGACACGCCAGTACCCAGCGGAGGGAGTGACTCGGGGTCAGGTTAGGTTAGGTTAGGTTAGGTCGTATTAAGTACCCAGTTACTGGGTTGTGGAGGTCAGATAGGCAGTCTCTCCATACAAAACACTGGCACTCAGTCGCATCCGGCCAGACCGGAAGCCAACCCCAAGACAGTTGGGGAAAAGGCTAAGAAGATTGAAGATTGATTGGCTCTAATGAAAGTTGTAGCTTCGCTAGTGTAGTACTACGAGTATATAACTCAAACGGAAAGTTATTGGCACTATAACTCGAACTTTCATTTCGAAATGCTGACAACCTAAATATTGAGCATTAACTCCCAAAATCTATAAACGTTATGCAAAAGCCGGGTTTCGACACCGGGTGGTTATTTTTGAAGAATCAATCCCTACTCTTCTACCTCATGACCTATTCTATTGCATGGACTACACTTCTTAACGGGACGAGTGCACTGAAATGTGACATGACCCTCCTTTATGCAATTTGAACAACGTGTAGGCCGCCTAGGGTTTGAGCTATTTTGGTATTTTTAAGGTTGACCGGTAGCTATAATAGTTTATGCTCGTTGTTGAATTTAGTATTTCAAGCATTATGCAAATACGAAAGGAGTTTTATTTTAGGGTGAAAAATTGAGCTACCTCAGCACCTAATCTAACCGACCGGTCGTCGATGCCATGCAAAGTGCATTCGACTGCCCTTTTCCCAATTACACCATATCTATTGATTAGGGGCGGTTTGTCATAATAATACTCTTCTAAGGAGTCCGTGAACTTAGCCCGCTCGGCCAACATAATTATCGCTCAGCATTTGGCCATAATTTTCATGTGATGGAAAAGTAGCCAAAAGTTTCTCCTGCCATTCAGCCCAAGTAACCAGGACTGACGGAAGGCCCCTTGTACCATCTTTGGGCAATACCCTTTAGTTTTGGTAATGTAAAATGAATTACTTGCTTCTCCGACCACATATAAATGGTTGCGCACTCGTTGACTTTATGAAGCGACATAGTCATTGTCTGTTCCCGTTTACTTGGGTCATATTCCGGAATCGAGATGTTCAGGGAACCTAATTTGTCGGCACCATTATTAGCCATAGATTTTAAAACATTGACAACTTCCGAAAAAATAGATAATCCAAATGGAGAAGTCAACTCACCTGTGGTCTGCGGCTAGCAAGTCTCTCACCACGCTAGCTTGCGGCTGCCTTATTGAGCTACGCGAACGGCAGCTCTTACAGCTTCTTGGCGAGTTGCAGCTTGCACGGCCAGGAGAGAGTTGTCCTGATGCTCGGCGGTCCAGCCTGCTCGATGCTCGGCGGTCCAGCCGGCTCGATGCTCGGCGGTCTAGCCAGCTCGATACTCGGCGGTCTAGCCGGCTCGATGCTCGGCGGTCCAGCCGGCTCGATGCTCGGCGGTCCAGCCGGCTCGATGCTCGGCGGTCCAGCCGGCTCGATGCTCGGCGGTCCAGCCGGCTCGATGCTCGGCGGTCCAGCCGGCTCGATGCACGGCGGTCCAGCCGGCTCGATGCTCGGTGGTCCAGCCGGCTCGATGCTCGGCGGTCCAGCCGGCTCGATGCACGGCGGTCCAGCCGGCTCGATGCACGGCGGTCCAGCCTGCTCGATGCTCGGCGGTCCAGCCGGCTCGATGCACGGCGGTCCAGCCGGCTCGATGCACGGCGGTCCAGCCGGCTCGATGTTCGGCGGTCCAGCCGGCTCGATGCACGGCGGTCCAGCCGGCTCGATGTTCGGCGGTCCAGCCGGCTCGATGTTCGGCGGTCCAGCCGGCTCGATGTTCGGCGGTCCAGCCGGCTCGATGCTCGGCGGTCCGCCAGCCTCGATGCTCGGAGGTCCGCTCGGCTCGATGTTCGGCGGTCCAGCCGGCTCGATGTTCGGCGGTCCAGCCGGCTCGATGCTCGGCGGTCCGCCAGCCTCGATGCTCGGAGGTCCGCTCGGCTCCATGCTCGGCGGTCCGCCCGGCTCGATGCTCGGCGGTCCGCCAGCTTCGATGCTCGGAGGTCCGCCCGGCTCGATGCACGATGTTTTATTACATAAAACAATAAAATTATATTAAAAGAAATCAAAGTATGTAGGTCTATACGAGTATTAATCAGTTGAAGGGCACTGAACGAGACAATAGAATTTTTATTGTTATTACATCTGGGGTCTGGGGTGTTTAGTGTCCCTCAAAGTGTTAAGCAATTAAATTTTTAAAAAAAACGTAGCTAGGTCGTGTTTCATTACAACACAATAAAACAAAACGTTAATTTTTGTTTTTACTTTAAATAAGAATATCAATGTGATTTGAACAGTCAAGAACCAAAACAAATTGATAACGTAGAAGAAATATAACAACAAATTAGTAGGAAAAATAAAATAAACCCACATATAAATAATTAAGGGTAGAAAAATATTTAACTAGCCAAAACAGGAATCTTTACCCACTTCTGAGATGTAGACTCCGTATTCTTACAGAGTCTAGTAATAGTTTAAATATGAAAATTAACTATCATTCTAGTTCATGGCTTTTGAAAATAAGGTTTCAGAAATAATAGGCACTTGTTCATGTACTTACATATTGTATTCCTTCATCCAACACACAAAATCAGATATACCTCACAATCAACACTAGGTATCTTTAAAACACAGCACGAGCCTAAGTACTCGTATCTCGACGTCTTATCCACGACTGAGCTCGCCGGACTGGCACGACAAACAAGATGGCGTTTTCCCCCACCATTATACCTCCGTTCCAAGTAATGCGCCGTGATTGGTTAGTCGTGCCATCCACGAACTCAGTCGGTACTACAATAGTCAAAACAATACTTTTAGTATTAAAATCAGGATTAATTTAACATAGCTTATTGACTAAAATGTCGTATAATTTACTATTGATAACACTAATAAATCAATATTTAGGTCACCACAAACAAAAACTATTTTATTATCTCTGAAAAGTTTAGTTAATATTTCTTCCATTATTATCAAAAATGATGGCAAGTTTGAGGCTGGTGGTCTATAAACACATAAGAAAGTATGGCCTTCAACCTCTGCACATGCTACCTCACATAAGCGATCAACAGAGCAAGCAGTGATATCCTTCCTTTCCTTATATCTGAAACAACTATTACATAATATTAAGGTACCACCCCCTAATGAAGACCTGTTGTACGCACTGGCAACTGAAAAATCATTTACATTAAACAACATCCTATCTGATTTTAACCAGGTTTCACAAAAACATAAGATATCCATATGATATTTATCTATTAACATTTCCACGTCTAGGATTTTGCCAGAGAAGCGATTTATATTTTGGTGATATAATAAAATATTCTTATTATGCTTCTCTTTTGTCGATTCTAAAAGTTTAAAGAATCTATTACAGTATTATTAGAAGTAATAGATAATACTGTTTCGTCACTTAAGCTAATCTCAGTTAAAACATTAATAACTGCGTGTATATTGTAGGCTAATAAAGTAGCTAATATATGTTGGCTTTTCTTAGGTAAAAACATATGCTCCTGAGTCAAAACAAAATCTCTAACAAAGTTGTTAGTATCAAAATACAATAAACGGTCACTATGACGACATGCTAAAATATGCATAAGGTTATTTAAGCTAAAAATGTAGTTGTTATCTTGCTCATATAACCTATGAGAATATGGCAATGCACATAATATTAATTTACCTAATTTTAATTTAAGTAGGGTGTCAATACCATTAACTATGTCCCTTTTAGTGATACTCAGACTGTTCCCAATTAAAAGAACTAAAGTAGTCTGCTCATTCATTGGTGTATGTTTTATTTTATGAACAAGCTCATTAAAATGCAGGTTATGGTAGCAACAGTTAACTATAGTATGATTAGAGCGATTATTTAATAATGATCCAAAACCTGCTCCTAATCTATCTGAATAGACCAAAACATTAGATACTCCGGTAAAATATGCCACCTAATACGACGTACCAGCATCTTCTCCAGGATCTTACCCAGTACAGGCAATAGCCCAATCGGCCTGTATGATTTGGGGTGCGCGTAATCATCTTTTCCCGGCTTTCTAAGGACTACGATCACTGCCTCCTTCCAGATGGTCGGGAAGTGGGACAGGCTAAGGCATCTGTTCAATACTGCCAGGAACAGTTGTGGGTTGTGGGTTATAGCCGCCCTGCATATGTCTGCTGTAAGTCCGTCGATTCCAGGAGCTTTCTTGGGGTTAAAACTAGATGCAGCCCACTTCAGTTCTTCCGTCGTGAATAGAGGATCGAATGTTTCACCATCCCTCATTTCGTTTGCTCTATTCGCCAACTCTCTAACTTGCTTGTGGTACTCATCGTCGTCCTGCGTTTTATCCTCAGGATAAAACGTCTTTGCGAGCATCCTGGCCGACTCAGCACTGGTAAGCACCTTGCTGCCTTGCACTAACGGTGTGTCCTCCTGCCTGGTAGTTGTGCGGCTTATCACCCTGTATATACTGTCCCACATAGTTTCACGTTCCTGTTTTCCGCAAAACTCTTTCCAGCTCGCTGTCAGAGTGTCTTCCATCTTCTGCTTATATTCCTCCTTTGCTGTGAGATATAAGTCGACGACCAGTGCTCGGCGTCCTGGTGCAGCACAAGAGATTCTCCTCTTTCTTCTCTTGACGTCCTCCTTCATTCGTGTCAACTCCTCGGTCCACCAAGGCAATCCTGTCTGCTGTCTTTTGTTGACAGTTGGTATGGTCCCTTCACACGCCTTCGTTATTGCGTTTGTGTATGTTTCGGTTATCTTATTCAAATCCCCTATTGAGTCTATCCTGTCTATTTCTATTTTGTTTAGATTATTGTGTTCCCAAATTTTGTTAAGTTTCCCATAAAATTGTACCCATTTTGCCTTTTTTGTATTATATTTTCTAGTTGTTCGTTTTATGTCCATTCCTTTTGATTTTTCCATTTTTAGTTCAAACAAGATTGCCCTGTGGTCCGAAGTGGTGACGTCTCCTGCTAGTCTCCAATTTGACACCCGCCCAAGCATGTCTTCTGTACATGTAGTTATATCCACACAGCTGCAGTATCTTTGACCTCCTCTGATGACATCGAAAGTGGGAGCTGTTCCGAGATTCAGAATCTGAAGTCCCAACTCATCCAGCGTACCTGCCAAAGCCTCTCCTCTTTGGTCCACTTCCCGACTACCCCACCACGTATTCCAAGCGTTGACATCGCCGGTTAGGTTAGGTTAGGTTAGGTTGCGACCGATGCAGCGACACATGGAGCTGCGTCGGTCTCAGCTTCGCGAGGTCCTGGTGGCGGAATGGCGGGAAAGGCTTTCACGCCCCACCGCCGGCCTCGTCACCATCGAGGCGGTCCGGCCGGTGCTCGACGACTGGCTCGGGAGGAGGCACGGCTCCCTGTCGTTTCGGGTGACGCAGGTGCTCTCGGGGCATGGCTGCTTCGGGAAGTACCTGTGTCGCATAAACAGGGAGCCGGACGCTCGGTGTCACCACTGCGTCCATTGTCGGGAGGACACGGCGCGGCATACATTGGCAGAGTGTGCCGCGTGGGAGGAGCCGCGCCGTGCCCTCGTTTCAGAAGTTGGAGCCGACTTGTCACTGCCGGCCGTCGTTCGTTCGATGGTCGGGAGTGCCGAGTCGTGGGACGCGGTGGTTTCCTTCTGCGAGACAGTCATCTCGCAGAAGGAGGCTGCGGAAAGGGAGAGGGAGATCTCGTCCACTCACCCGGCCCGCAGCAGGCGCACCGGGCGTCGGCGGAGGGCGGATAACGCCCTCTTCCAGCCCCCCTAAATGGGTCCAGGGGCGACGGATCCGGGGACATCCGTCGCCCCCCATCACACAGGACCCGAGATGGCGGCGCGTAGTGTTCCACGCGCGCCACTCTAAGACGTAACGGGGGGAGTTTGCACACCTCACTCCCCCTACGGGACGGGGCCCGCAGAGTGCGGGCCGTCACCAGTCCGGGGCAGCGGAAGTCGCAATTTGCTCCCGCAGCCCCCCGACGCAAGTGTGCGAGGGAACACCGGGGTGGTTTTAGTCAGTAAGAGTCTGACAGACCCCTTCGCCCACCCCAGGGCGGAGGACATCCATGAGGATTTCCACCCCGAGAAAAAAAAAAAAAAAAAAAAAAAAAAGGTTAGGTTAGGTTAGGTTGGCGCGGCATCTTTACGGGGCCCCTATCTGGGCGGCTGACCTGACGGCCGGTAGCATCGCTGTATTGCGTAAGCCGCAGAGAGCGATGGCCGTCAGAGTCATCAGGGGGTATCGCACGATCTCCTACGAGGCGGCTTGTGCACTGGCTGGATCCCCGCCCTGGGACCTGGAGGCGAAGGTGCTCGCGTCACTTCATCGGTGGCGCGAGGAAGCCACAGCGCGGGGCGAGCGACCGATGCAGCGACACATGGAGCTGCGTCGGTCTCAGCTTCGCGAGGTCCTGGTGGCGGAATGGCGGGAAAGGCTTTCACGCCCCACCGCCGGCCTCGTCACCATCGAGGCGGTCCGGCCGGTGCTCGACGACTGGCTCGGGAGGAGGCACGGCTCCCTGTCGTTTCGGGTGACGCAGGTGCTCTCGGGGCATGGCTGCTTCGGGAAGTACCTGTGTCGCATAAACAGGGAGCCGGACGCTCGGTGTCACCACTGCGTCCATTGTCGGGAGGACACGGCGCGGCATACATTGGCAGAGTGTGCCGCGTGGGAGGAGCCGCGCCGTGCCCTCGTTTCAGAAGTTGGAGCCGACTTGTCACTGCCGGCCGTCGTTCGTTCGATGGTCGGGAGTGCCGAGTCGTGGGACGCGGTGGTTTCCTTCTGCGAGACAGTCATCTCGCAGAAGGAGGCTGCGGAAAGGGAGAGGGAGATCTCGTCCACTCACCCGGCCCGCAGCAGGCGCACCGGGCGTCGGCGGAGGGCGGATAACGCCCTCTTCCAGCCCCCCTAAATGGGTCCAGGGGCGACGGATTCGGGGACATCCGTCGCCCCCCATCACACGGGACCCGAGATGGCGGCGCGTAGTGTTCCACGCGCGCCACTCTAAGACGTAACGGGGGGAGTTTGCACACCTCACTCCCCCTACGGGACGGGGCCCGCAGAGTGCGGGCCGTCACCAGTCCGGGGCGGCGGAAGTCGCAATTTGCTCCCGCAGCCCCCCGACGCAAGTGTGCGAGGGAACACCGGGGTGGTTTTAGTCAGTAAGAGTCTGACAGACCCCTTCGCCCACCCCAGGACGGAGGACATCCATGAGGATTTCCACCCCGAGAAAAAAAAAAAAAAAAAAAAAAAGGTTGGCGCGGCATACATTGGCAGAGTGTGCCGCGTGGGAGGAGCCGCGCCGTGCCCTCGTTTCAGAAGTTGGAGCCGACTTGTCACTGCCGGCCGTCGTTCGTTCGATGGTCGGGAGTGCCGAGTCGTGGGACGCGGTGGTTTCGCGGAGACGTTGTCGGATCACAGATACATCCGCTTCGACGTCTCCGCCCAGACCGCCGGCGGCCGCGGTCCACCGGCCCCGCGAACGGACGGTCCGCGCTGGGCGCGTAAGCGCATCGACAGGGAGCTTCTCGAGGAGGCCGCCATCGTCCAGGCCTGGGTCCGGGAGTCGGCAATGAACGGACCCGTCGACGTCGAGCAGGAGGCGCTGTGGTTCCGCGGGGCGATGACGCAAATTTCCGACGCGTCTATGCCCCGGGTCCACGCACAGTCCGCTAGGCGTCAGGTGTACTGGTGGACCGCCGAGATCGCGCAGCTGCGCGTCGCGTGCGTGGCGGTTAGACGCCCGTACACCCGATACCGGAGGAGACGTCGCCGGGATCCTGACGAAGAAGCCGCGCTGTATGAGGTGTACCGCGCGGCTAAGGAGGCTCTGTGGCTGGCCATCGGCGAGTCGAGGACGCGAGCCAGGGAGGAGATGTTGGAGACTCTGGATGGGGATCCGTGGGGGCGCCCTTATCGCGCGGTGCGAGGGAAACTTCGAGCCGCCGAGTTAGGTTAGGTTAGGTTAGGTTAGGTTAGGTTAGGTTAGGTTAGGTTAGGTTAGGTTAGGTTAGGTTAGGTTAGGTTAGGTTAGGTTAGGTTAGGTTAGGTTAGGTTAGGTTAGGTTAGGTTAGGTTAGGTTAGGTTAGGTTAGGTTAGGTTAGGTTAGGTTAGGTTAGGTTAGGTTAGGTTAGGTTAGGTTAGGTTAGGTTAGGTTAGGTTAGGTTAGGTTAGGTTAGGTTAGGTTAGGTTAGGTTAGGTTAGGTTAGGTTAGGTTAGGTTAGGTTAGGTTAGGTTAGGTTAGGTTAGGTTAGGTTAGGTTAGGTTAGGTTAGGTTAGGTTAGGTTAGGTTAGGTTAGGTTAGGTTAGGTTAGGTTAGGTTAGGTTAGGTTAGGTTAGGTTAGGTTAGGTTAGGTTAGGTTAGGTTAGGTTAGGTTAGGTTAGGTTAGGTTAGGTTAGGTTAGGTTAGGTTAGGTTAGGTTAGGTTAGGTTAGGTTAGGTTAGGTTAGGTTAGGTTAGGTTAGGTTAGGTTAGGTTAGGTTAGGTTAGGTTAGGTTAGGTTAGGTTAGGTTAGGTTAGGTTAGGTTAGGTTAGGTTAGGTTAGGTTAGGTTAGGTTAGGTTAGGTTAGGTTAGGTTAGGTTAGGTTAGGTTAGGTTAGGTTAGGTTAGGTTAGGTTAGGTTAGGTTAGGTTAGGTTAGGTTAGGTTAGGTTAGGTTAGGTTAGGTTAGGTTAGGTTAGGTTAGGTTAGGTTAGGTTAGGTTAGGTTAGGTTAGGTTAGGTTAGGTTAGGTTAGGTTAGGTTAGGTTAGGTTAGGTTAGGTTAGGTTAGGTTAGGTTAGGTTAGGTTAGGTTAGGTTAGGTTAGGTTAGGTTAGGTTAGGTTAGGTTAGGTTAGGTTAGGTTAGGTTAGGTTAGGTTAGGTTAGG